>JAUTDP010000007.1:0-2400000 GCA_033439795.1 Sordaria brevicollis
TGAAAAACTATTATCCTCGTCTAATCTATATCCCGATTCGAAGAAATATTTCCTAATTATCCTTATAGTATTAATATTCTTTTTAATTTTTAAAATATTTACGTAAATTATACATAGCGGTTAACGAGCGCGATAGAGGTTGAAAATAAATTTTTCTTCTATATTTAATTAAATAGGATTATTTTTAAATAGAAGATAAATATTAATTTAAATACGTTCGGTTTTTATACCGGTATCGAAATTTTTACTTTTATTTTTAAAATCGTTAAATTATATTATTATAAACGAAATAACTCTAATATCCGAAGAAATTAATATATTAAAAGGTTTAATAATATATAAAGTTAGAGTAATCCCCGAAGAAATTGCGTTTAATATCTTTTCTCTTATTTTTTAAATTATAAAAATTTAGTCGATTTATTTATTTTTAACGAATTCGTCAAATTTAGATAGGATTAATTAATAACGCTTACAGGCTTAAATAGGATTAGAGATTTAATATTCGAAACGAATAAATTCGTCGCCGTTATTATAAAACTCGCCATCGGTAATAAATAAATTAGATTCTCCTAATTTAATTTTAATTCTCTAATATTTATTAAAAGTAATTAAATTATAAATATTATAAGATTTTTAAAATAAATAATCCCGATATTTTTCGAATAATTAATATAAATTATTTACGATTTTAATATCGTTAATCGTTTAAATAACGGGCGAAATTATTACGAACGTAATTCTTAGGGGACGAAAAGATAAATACGTAAGTAAATATTACGAGGTAATAAAAATAAAGTAAAAGTAAATTCAATTTTAAAATTATAGAAACTATTTATTATAAACCCGGTAATTGGATTCGTAATTATTATTTTAATTTATTAATAAAGTTATTAATTAATAGGTTCGTAGTAAAGCCTTTAAATTATTAGTAACGGATTTATTAATAGGATTAATATATAGGGACGTCGTTACTTTTAAATAATGGATTCGTTAAAGTACGGATAATTACTACTTAGGATTTAAGTTAATAAATAAATTATTGAGTAAGAACTTTTAATAGTAAATAATAATTGATTAATCGAGGGAAGAATCCGTCCCCGAGGGAGACGGATCCGTCCGTTACTATCGAGTACTATATAAGGCTATGTTGGGATTCCTTAAACGGATTCGTTAAGCTAATTTGACGAATTTATTAGGTTACCCCAGTATACCCTGTCCTAGTAGGGAATCCGTCCCGTAACAATAGCTATAATATTTCCCTAATAATAATAATCGTTGAAATATTTAAGAAATTCGTTATTAATAAACTATTTTTAAATAATAAAATACTATAAATTATCGAAGATCGTTTTTTAATACTCGCTAACGTTAATTTTAGCCTTTTTATTTAAATAGGATATAGTATAAAATAATTTAGAAATTTCGTTAAGGAAATTATATATATTTATTATCTAACGAATACGGATAGTTATAATTTAAATTAAGAATTTATTATAGCGCTTTATAATATTAACCTCTTCGTTCGTAAATATTAAAGGATTTTTAATAAAATTTTTTCGGTAATAAATTATTAGGGGACCGCTATTATAAAGGTTACCACTAGGTTTATTAGGGCCATTAGGACTTCTAAAACTATTAAAACCTTTAAAATTATTAAAAGGATTATGAAAAAAGTTATTAAAACCGTTACCGCTAAAAAGGTTATTATTAAAACCGTTAGGGCTATTAAAATCTTTAAATCCTTTTCCACCAAAAGGCTTATTAATAAATCCGTTAATGAAAAGATTATTAGGGCTAAAAGGAAATTTACCGCTTATTTTTCCTATATTTATTCCTTTACCCTAAAAACTACTGCCTTTTATATTAAAATTAAAGCCGGTTTTTATATTACTTCTTTTAAAATTATTATCGCTAAAACCGCCGCTTATAATATTAAAATTAAAATTAATTTTTATACCGAAGATTCTTCTGAAATTATTATCGCCGGGATTACCGTCCATTTTATTAAAAAGACCTTCAATATTTTTATTGTATCTTTTATAATTATTTTTACCTTTATCCTCTATATTTTTAACCGAGGCCTTATATTTAGGGTATAATTTTAAAGTGTTATTAAAATCCTTTTAAATAAAATAGACTTATTCTTCGAAAGAAATAATAATTTAATTAATTATTTTAAAATCTTTTTTATTAAATTTAATTAAAATTTTTTAAATTTAAACTTTATTTAATATATTTTATAAATTAATATAATTATTTTCAGCGCTATTATTAACGAGACGTAGGGATTTTAATAATTTATTATAATTGAATTCTTTAATTATTATTTCGTCGTTAAAAGATTTTTTAATTTACGTAAAATCGTTCTATATTTTTATTTTACTATTTTATAATATAGTATTATCTTTAATAATTATATTATATTATTTTTATAAAATATTTATTTAATTAGTAAATTCCTTCTTAATTTCTTAGAGGGCCGTAATACGCTATTCGAATTTTTTAATAGTATTTTTAATTTCGTTAGTAAATTTATTAACCCTCTTAATAAAATCGTCGATTTCGTTTTACTTCTTTTAAACGAAATTATTAATTTTTTTAATAAAATCGTCGAATTCCTATTATTTCTTTTGAATAAATTCCTCCTTTTAATTCATAATATTACTAATTTATTTTTCTTTATTACCGAATTTCTTATTAAAATAATAAAGAAATTTCCTTACTTCTTCGTAGCCGCGAATTTACGTTACGAAATTAAGCGAAATAATAAAATTAATATTATTATTATTATAAATTTTCTGAAAGATTAGGTAATTTATTAATAAAATTAGAAAAATTTGGGCGAGATTAATTTAATCTTCGTTTAATATAATTATTAATTAATTAAAACTTTATTCAAATTAAGAATAATTAAAATAGGATAATTTTTATTGTATTACGTTCGTACGATAATTGTACCCTAAAGGATTTTAATTATTGATTAAATTTTAAATATTTTTTTATTAAATAATATTAAAATCCTTTAAATATTATTAACGATTATATTAATTCGCCGGGGGTAATATTAAAAAGATTAAAATCCTATAATAATTCCTATTATATTTAATTTATCCGAAATTATTTATTACGTATTAATACGAAATTAAATATAATAAAATATTATAGGATATAAATAAATAATAAAGTATAATATGTATTATTATACGAAGAATAGGAAATAATTTTATACGTTACGATTATTTTATGCGATTATAATGTGGTTAATACGTAGTTTTAATTACGTATGTGAGTTTGGGTGACGTTGGAACTAAAGTATTAGGGTACTATGGGCACGGTTAGTTATGGTCGTCGCGATTACGGTCGCGTTCCATTTATTAATCTTAATACTATACGTAAGTAATTGTTATTAATTAGTGTATGTAGTACGACCACTTCTATATAGGAGTAGGCAATGCTTGTAACACCCGGCCCCCGCTCCTATTTTTACGTACTCGGTTTTCGGCTTTATAACCCCTTCGGTTATTAAAAATAAAATAGATTTAATAAGAAGAGAGAAGGAGGGTATAAATAAAGAAATAAATAATACTATAATTTAAAATTTTATTTATTTTTTTTTTCTTTTTTATATAATTAAAAACTTTTTTATAGTAAATTAACCCTTACTATCCTCCCTCTTAAGATCGACTCTTTAACCTTTAATTATATTAATGTTATTTCGCTCCTAAGTAAATTTATTTCCCGCTCTATTATTTCTCTAAAGGTTTTATATTTATATTTATAGGCTTATATTACTTTTCGAATTTATTTAATATTATAATTTTTAAAATTTTTTTTAAAAACTCTTATATAATATTTCTAAATCCCTTCTATTTTATAAAAACGTTTTTTATAATTATATTATTAAAATTTATAAAATTATTCACGTAGAGGATCTTTTTTACTTCTTATTCCTTTTCTCCTTTTATAATTATTATTAAAGGTTATAAATCGGATATAATTTATCCTAGGAAAGGGTCTTCTACGGTTTTATATAATAGGTCTACGTAAAAAACGTTATAAACGCTTATAGGGAGCCCTTTAAATTCTACTATATAAGGAGAGAGTATTCTAAATATAATATACTTTATATAAATTACGTTAAGCTTCTTTTTTAAGCGCCTCGAATTAAAATGTTTAAAGTTAAATTAAATTTTATTTCTAATTTAGAATCTTTTAATAAAGTATTTCGACCGGTTAACGAACATTTTTTACTATTATATAGTAGTGGCTATAATAATTTAATATAAATCTGAAATTTATTATAGCTTTTCGACGAATTCGTAGGCCTTCTTTTTTAAAATAGATATTATAAATAAGGGTATAAAATCTTTTATTATAGGAATTATAAAATTAATTTCGTAATTATAAAAAATAAAGAATAAATTTATACCGATTAAAATATTAATTCTACTATTAATAACGAATTATATTATAAGAGTCTAATAGTCCTAATCTTTTATAAATAATTAATATATATCCTAAGGAAAGTATAAACCTTTTAATTTATTCTCTCTAAGCCCCCATTTATTTATAAATAATAAATAGTATTAAGGAGCTATTCTATACTTATTAATTTATAAAAACGTTTCTAAAATCTATTTATTTAATTGATATTTTTATCGCTAATAATAATATATAATTAATTATAATAACGGATAAAATAAGAGAAGAACCGTTCTATATATAAATTTATATTTTTAGAGGGTATAGGCTCTAAAGTTATTCCTTTCGTTAATCGGTCCTTATAAATTAATAAATAAATATTACCCTTAGAATTTGGGAAATTAATAATAAAGTTTAATTATAAATTTCAATATTAGCGTTTTAAGGGTAATAAAAATTAAAAGAGTTTTCGTTTTATATTTCTCTAAATTTTTTTCGAACTATATACGTAGTAATTGCGTAGAAACCATTGAATTTAAGGATTTAATAGAGGCTAATAATATTCTTTTATAAATATATAAATTCTTCCTTCCCTTTTCGGGTAATTAAGGGTAAAAATTTCGTATACGTATTAAAATAAAGTGGTATTTAAGGCGTTAAATTAATATTCCTTTTCTATTATTATTAAGGCTATTATTTCTATAGCCGTAGGAATTCTTAGGATCTAAAATTTTCTTTTATATTTTAATCGCTCTAAATTATTTATAGTATAATTGGCGATTTATACTTTAAATTATAAAGATGGTTTAAAGGTATGGGTATTTTAAATAACGGTTTATAATATAATTTAATATATAGAATTTTTCTAAACCGTTTAATTTTAAAGTTATTATAAATCTAAATTTTTAAAAACTTATACTCCTCTTACCGGTTTTAACGCTATAAAAAAGGCGGAAATTCGTACGTATTTTTTAAATACGGATTCCGGGATAAATTATATATTTTTAATTTCTAAATCCTCCCCTATAAATTTATCCTAATTTCGGCGAAATAAGGCGTTTAGGACTATAGTATCTTTATTTAATTTATAAACGATATTAAAATTAAAATGTAAAAAATATTCTACTTAGCGGGCTTATTTTTTAAATAACTGTTATTTTTCTAAAAAATATTTTAAATTCCTATAATTTATTAAAATAATAAATTCTTTATAATTATAGAATTCTATAAATTATTCTTTTAGGTAGGAAATAATTGCTAATATTTCTTTATTATAAATTAGGTAATTTTATTTTATTAACGCTGATTTTTAAGAATAAAAGTTCATAATTTTACGTATACCGTTCTCTTGAATTTATATAATTATTCTTCCGAAGGTATAATTATTGTAATTTATTTTTAAATAAATAACTTTTTTAGGGTTAAATTTTATAAATATAAGGGTTTTCGTAAATAGGGTTTTTAATAATTAAAACGTAAATTCGTATTTTTTAATTTATTCGAAAGTTATTCCCTTTTTTATAAAAATTATTAAGGGCGTAATTATTTTCGAAAATTATAAGATAAATATCCGGTAATAATTTATAAAATTTAAAAAATTACGTACCCCTTTCTATAATATAACTAAAAACTGTTTTAAAATTATATTAATCTTATTTAAATTTATTTATATACCTACGCCTACGTAGATAATAAACTTTAAATATTTAACCTTTATAATTATAAATTTATATTTATTAAGATTAAAGTATAAACCGTATAGAGTTAATTTCTTTAGTACCTTTTTAACCTTCTCTTCGTAATTTTTTTTAATTCTTAACGAATATATAAATACGTTATTTATATATACCGAGCAAAATTCGTTTAAAAAATCTTTTAAAATAAAATTAATATACTACTAAAATAATATTAAGGCCTCCGAAAATCCGAAAAGGATTATTAATTATTCGAAGTGTTTATACCGTATGTAAAATACCGTTTTCTATTTTTCTCCTACGGCTATACGCATTTTATAGAAAGCCTATATTATATTTACCTTAATATATTATTTAATACCTTTAAAGATTTTAAAAATATTTTGAATTAAAGGTAAAGGGTAATGATTTAACCGTATAATAATATTAAATACTCGATAATTATAATAATATTGTAAACCGCCTCCTAATTTTTTAATAAATAAGATTAGGGCGGTAACCTTTAAATTATTTGTATAAATATATCTTTTATTTATAAAATCCTTTAACGTTTTTTTTAAAATTAATAATTCTTCTTTTAATATATTATAAATAAATTTAAAGGGGATCGGTAAATTTTAACCGTTAAAACCCTTTTTAAAATTAATAACGTAATCGATATTCGGTTTATAAAGATCAAATTTATTAACTTCTACCTTTATAAATAAAGGTAGAAAATAGTAATATTATCAAGGATTTTCTTTTTTAATTCTATTTCTATATAAACCTTCTTTAATATTAGGACTTTTTTAATATCGTATAAATTAATTATAAAAATATAATTTTCAATTGCCGTACGCTTATATTTTTTATAATTTCGATTTATTATCCCTACGAATATAATAGCGAGGATATAAATTACAAATTTAACCTCCTTAATAAAAAGGGTATTTTCCTTTTCTTCTCCTTTAATATAAAGAATCCAATTATTTATTACTCCTATATATAAACGTTTTTTATAAGGGATAAAATAGGCCCTATACGTAATTAATTATAATTTACCTAATATAATAAAGTATTCCAATTTTAGGACTACGTAGGTTATAATTAACTTTATGCAACCGTTTACTTTTATAATTATTTATACTATATTATAAATAACGGCTCCCTCTATTACTATAAAAGCTCTTTTTACCTTATATTATAAAATAGAAATTATAGGGATTTTTAAATCTTATATAACCTTTTTACTAATTACGGTATAATATTAATATCCTTTATCGATAAAGGTATAATTTAAATTATAATTATTAACGATAAATAGAATTAAAATAAGCTTAATTTTTATTTTATTTTCTACCTTAAAATCTTCTACCTTTTTATTTAATATTTTTAAAAATTCTAATACCCAATTACGTATTAAAATTATTCTTTTCCCTAATTTTTTATAACGGACGTAAATTCGTCCTTATTTTCTAATATCGGTAGGGTTAAAATTATAATATTAATATTAATCTTCTTATTTAAATTCTTATTTAGTAAATATAAATACCTAACGGTATAATATTTTCTAACGTTATATTTTATATAAAGGCTATTCTCCCTACGCTTTTAATATTCTTTATTAGAAATTTATTTCGCTCTATATTAAATTCAACCGCTCCCCCTACTTTTACGACTTTTTCTTTTACCTTAAATGGATTTTAAAAAAATTCTCCCTATAAATATATTTATATTACTATTAGTATTATAGATTCTTAATTTAATAGAATTTATAAAAGTTATAAATTAGGAATTTAAAATAGGCTATAAGATGCTAATTTATTAAAGGATCCTAAGCGCCCGGTAGTAATTAATATTTTTTTAAATTTTCTTTCCCTATCGGCGGTTTATTTATTTAAAGGCCTTAAAAACTTTAATATATTCGTATTTAATAGTTTAGGATTATAATATTTTAATATAATTATTATAATTATTAGGAAACTTAATAATAAAAATTATATTTAAAAATTTTTAATTAAAAGCGTTATAAAATATACCCAATTTAAATTCGTCGTTCTATAAAACCCCTCCAATTTTAAAAAATTTATCCTCCTATTTTATAAAGAAAGTAAAAAAATATTACTTATTATACTAATATATAATATAAAAATACGCTAATATAACGTTATATAGGTAATAGGCCCTAAACATGCGGTTAATTTAATTAAATAAGAGTACGGGGTATATAATTTTATTTAAAATATATTAAATTTAAAAACCTTTAAATTTCTTCTTTTTATAAACGAATAAAATATTAAAAATCTCGATTTACGTAGTTTTATAGTTTACCTAAAACTTAATTTTATTATCGGTATTATACATTTCGACAAATTATATAAAATAGAAATTAAAATTTTCTTAAATACCGTCCTAAGTAGGGAAGATAATAGGTTTATATTTATAGCCTAAATTAATTATAAAATTAACCGTATTTATAACCGGGACGCTAAAGAATACGAAATTTATTTAAAAGTAAGGGGAACGATTAATAATTAAAGCCGTAGCGGTAATACGGATAGTTTTAAAAAAATCGAATTTATTAATACTTAACGCATTTATAATAGTAGAAAGGATCCCCTAAATTTAAAAATTCTAAAGATTTATAAAAGTAAATTCTATAAAAATAAAAGGATCGGGAAGGTCCTAGGAGGAAGTATTTTATATATAAAGTACAGAAGTTATTTCTACGTTTAAATTAAATACATTAAAATCGATTATTCTAATAATTAATATCGCCGCGCTTAAATAATTATAAACTCTTTCTTTCTCTTTTTTTTATAGAAGTAAATAAAATTTAATATAAAGGGAATAGTAAAATATAATATAAATATTAGGCTTAATAAATTAATAAAGTTCTATAAGAGAGAAAAGGGGGAAAAGCCGTATTATAAAGCGGGGTTATAGACTTTATCCTTTTTAAAGGGGGCTATGGGTACGTAAGTGATTCTGTAGAGTTAATGCGTGCCGCCCGAGCTATAATTATAAGGGTAGCTATAAGGAGCTAGTTAGGCCGTGGAGCTTAATATAACCTCTTGGGCGGTAGCCCTATAACATACAGGTTTAAAGGGGTAAATTCTTAAATAAAATTCTTCCTCGATAAGACTAATATAGTATTTAATCTTTAATTATCTATGATATTTATTATCGAAATTAAATATAATTTACTTATATTCTTAATAGTATTTCCTTTTAAATCCTTATAAGGCGGATTGGAAGAAAGTAAATAGCTTTTTAGGTATTTTACGTAAATCGTTAAAAGCGTTTTTATAGAATCGGTAATTTCGTCGATAGAAATAACGTTTACAATAGTTATATACCTTTTATTATCCTTAACGCTCGATTTCTTTAATACGATATTCTTTAATTAAAGTTTAAAATTTTTCGAACTCTCTTTAGAATTATTATTCGCAATCGATTTAATTATTAATATCGATATCGGAGGTTAATATTATTATATTAAATACGTCGGTATAAATATTATATTCTTTATTTAAAATAGTTGCGAATAGTTATTCGTTGCGTATATCGATATTGCGCGTATTTCGTAACGAAGGTAATATAAAATAATTACGAAATCGAAGAGTAATATTTTCTTTATTAAATTCGTAAGTATAGATTTCATTGCTACGGATATAATTTTTACTATTACTTTCGTTATTGAATTTATATTAATATTATTCGTATTAATCGTATTCTTCGATCGGTATATAATTATCGGTTAATTCGTTTTTATAATCGATTATATAAATATATTAAAGTTTTTCGTCGTTAATAAAGGAAATTAGGGTATCAATAAAGTTATAATCGATTTTAATATTATTAATTTCTTTACCTTTACTTTTACCCTTATTAACCGAATTAATAAAATAGGTTAAAATTAATCTCTATCTATTCAGGCGCTTAATTCTTTTATTATAATAATTTCTAACGAAGTATACCGGTTTATTATATTTAAAATACTTTTTATTTTTATTAGGGTTATTATTTTTATATTTATCGATTACGTCGATATTTATAAGGCCCGGATGAATATTATACGCGGTATTACGTATTTTAGCCTTATTATTATTTTTTCGATAATAGCGGTAATTGATATTAACTTTAGGACGGCTATTTTTATATCCCTTTTCGCGTTTACGTTCGAATAACCGATTATTAATAATAACCTATTACGGAACGGATTCCCCACCAGGACAGGGTATATTGGAGTAACCTAACGAATTCGTTAAATTAATTTAACGGATCTATTTAAGGAATCCTAATATAGCCTTGTGTAGTATTCGATAGTAATAGATGGATCCGTCTCCCTCGGGGATAAATTCTTCCCTTAATTAATTAATTATTATCTATTATTAAAACTTCTTATTTAATAATTTATTTATTAATTTAAGTCCTAGGTGGTAATTATCCGTATTTTAACGAATCTATTATTTAAAAGTAACGACGTCGCTATATATTTATTTTATTAATAAATTCGTTATTAATAATTTAAAGGCCTTATTACGAATTTATTAATTAACGACTTCGTTAATAAATTAAAATAGTAATTACGAATCCAATTATTAGGTTTGTAGTAAGTAGTTTTTATAATTATAGAATTGAATTTACTTTTACCTTATTTTTATTATTTTATAATATTTATTTACGTATTTATTTTTTCGTCCTCCGGGAGCCGCGTTCGTAATAGCTTCGTTTATTATTTAGACGATTAACGATATTAAAGTTGTAAATAATTTATATCGATTATTCGAGAGATATTAGGATTATTTATTTTAGGAATCTTATAATATTTATAATTTAATTATTTTTAATAAATATCGGAAGATTAAAACTAAGTTAGGAGAATCCAATTTATTTATTACCGATAGCGAATTTTATAATAATAACGACGAATTTATTCGTTTCGAGTATTAAATTTCCGATTTTATTTAAACCCGTGAATATTATTAATTAATCCTATTTAAATTCAACGAATTAATTACGAATAAATAAATCGATTAAATTCTTATAGTTTAAAAAATAAAAAAGAGGACGTTAAGCGCAATTTCTTTGGGGATTATTCTAACCTTATATATTATTAAACCCTCTAATATATTAATTTGTTTAAATATTAAAATTATTTTATTTATAATAATATAGTTTAATAATTTTAAGGATAAAAATAAAAATTTTAATATTAATATAGAAACTAAGCGTATTTAAATTAGTATTTATTTTTTATTTAAAAACGGTCCTATTTAATTAGATACGGAAGAGAAGTTTATTTTTAATTCTTACTACGCTTATTAACCGTTATATATAATTTACGTAAATATTTTAAAGATTAGAAGGAATATTAATACTATAAGAATAATTAAAAGACGTTTCTTCGAATCGGGATATAAATTAAACGAGGATAACGGTTTTTCGATTTCGCCGAAATTTAATTTACCGCTAAATTACGGTTTTTAAACGTATTTATTAATTATATCTTCGAATTTTCCTTTAACGTTTATATTAGCGTTTTATTTATTTGGAATTATTATCCTAATGAAGTATTTATTACCCCCTAAAGCCGTTAATTTTATTTTAATCCCTTTTTAATCTTACTTTATTAATTTAAAAGAGGATTAGCGGCGCGCTATTTAAATAAAAGTTAATAAAATTATAATTAAAACGTCTCTCCTATTCTCTTTATATAAAAATATTTCTATTTATATTTTTTTATTATTAACGATATCGGGAATTCTTAAAATTTTAGTATTTAAACTTCTATTAATATATTATTAATTAATTATTAAAATTCTTCCTTAGGAAGCCAAAATACATTTAAAATTTAATTTGGATATTTTTATACTTAACGTAAAGAAGAGTAATTTTAATATTAATATAAAATATATATTTTTTAATAATTCTATCGTTATAAGTAAATTTATCGATATTTTTAATAAAATAATTATCGGATATAATACTATAATTAGCCCTTTAACGGATTTATTAATTAAAACCGAATTGGGTAGAATTACCGAAACCGGCCTTACTTTTCCGGTTTATAACGGAACCGCCGTATTAATTATTTATAATAATAATATAGCCCCTATTCCCGGTATAATATTTAACGGGTATTATTCGTTATATTCTATTATTATAATTATTTTTTAATAATTACCGCCGGGATTTCCGCTTATTATATTTCCGATTAAATACTTTCCCGGTTTTCCGACGGAATATTTTTAAATAACCGACGGCGGAATAGGAATTAATTATCCTTATAGTTTCGGTATTATATTATATCCCGGTTATTTTAATTATTATAAGGCTAGATAAATTATATTACCCTTTAATTATTATAATTATAGGGCTTCCGCTATTTCATTTATTCCTATTATAATTCTAATTAATAAAAAAATTTATCCGCCCCCTCTTCTTCCGCTTCGGGTAATATTAAGCGCCTTAAATATTCCTAATAGTTTTAATAATTCCGCTAATTTAGGAGGCGGCGGTAGCCGACCGCCTAATCCGCTTTTTTACCCTCCGGGGCTCTTTAATAGAAAATTGCTTAGAAGTCCTCCTAACCTTCTTCGTTTTTTCGTAATTTTATTTAATAATAAATCGCTTTATAACGATAATTAAAAGGTTTAAAAAGTTAATATATTCTAGCCTAATATTATTTATAATAAATATTATAATTATATATCCTTTTATATTAGGAAAGTTTTATATTATTACGATTTTTTCAATTAGGAAAATAATATACGTTTTAATTTTAAGGGATTCGATTATTATATCCGGTCTTTTTTTACTTATTTCCTTAACCTTTTTAAAGGTAATATATTAATATAATAGAACGCCGAAATATCCTACGAGAAAAGATTTTATTATATTAAATCTTTTATTTATTTTATAAATAAAATGGACGTCCGCTTTAAAATTTAGCCCTAAGAAACTATTAAATAGTTTACGTAAAATTTATTTACTATAATTCGTAACGTTAAGGAGGAATTTATTAAAGCCTTCGTAAAATAATTCTTTTGTTATATTCGAAAATAATATAATATTATTAATTTTTAATAATTAATCCGGTTATATATTAATTTATATTTAATATTATAAGGATTTATCGAAGAATTTACTATTTATAATTCCTATAAAGCGTATTTATATCGTTTAAATTAGAAGGTTAAGATTTAATAAAAGTATTTAAAAAATAAGATTTCTAAATCGGCGTATTATAAAGATTTCGAATACGAGGATAAAGAATAAGAAAAAGAATAAATATATTAGGGTAAATAGCGGTTAAAATAATAATTAATAAAATTATTATAAATAATCTTCCTTTAGGGGTAAGGGTTAGGGTTATTATAATTAAAGCTTTAATAATCGCCGTTAATAGTCCGAAAAAAAGGACGAAAATAATTATAAATTTATTTTTAATTAAGGATAAAATTATTACTATAAATATTACTAGTAATATAAATCTAACGAAGAAAGAAATACCTACTTTTCGGGTAAATATATTTATTTTTATAATAATGAATAAAATACCGAAAATAAATTTAAAAACTTCTTTAAAATAAATTATTTTATAATTAACGAGGGTAAAAAGGAGGAAGATAGTTAAAAGGAATATTATTATATAAACGGAATTAAAAAATTCAATTCGGAGCCGGATGACGATTCTATTAAATTTATATAATTCGCTAATTAGGCTAAATATTATATAATACTTATCGTATAAACCGAATCGACGGCTCCTTTTAATAATAATAATAACGGTTCCGCAATGTCCGAATAGTTTAAAATAAGCGAAGATAAAGATCCTTTATTTTTCGAGGAAGCCGAATCCGTTAATTTAATTTTCTAGGAGGGATAGGTAATAGAAATTAATATTATTTTCGTAAATAAATTTATATATATTTTCCGCAAAATAATATATTTACCGGTTCTGATTAATTGCGATTTTAATAGGCCCGAAATTAACGTTTATATAAATTTTAACGCTTTAGGAATTTTCGTTAATTATACTTTCGTTAAAGAATTTATTAAGAACCCCCGTTTTTTCGCGATTAATCCCTTTATAATTAATAATATATTAAAGAGTAAATTTGTAAATAAGTAAATAGAATTTCACTTTTATATATAAAATTATATTTATAATATATAAATTAATAAATACTTTTTAATTTACGCTAATATAGTAATTAAATTCGCCCCGAAATTATTTTTAAGTATTAAATTCCTAACCGATTATAATATTATTTTAAATTTTATTTTTAATAAAGTTCGTATAAAATTTACTTATAATATAAAGGTAAAGGGGTAAATATTTTAGAAAATATATATTTAATATAATATTTAAATTTATAATAAACCTACTTTTAATTAAATTAAACCGTATTTTATTACTTTATATAAGATTATATTAATAAGGAAAATTATCGTATTAACTTTTATATATATAAATATTTTAGTCCGATATTATAATTTCCTTAAAAACCTCTGGAAATTTAATTTAAAAGCCTATTGTTTCCGATCGGATTATAATAATATTTTCAATTATATTATTATTTATAGAATTATTAAATAAATTTTTATTTTGAATTGCGTTATATACCCGTTAGTAATTAAAATATATAAAATAATCGGTTATATTTATAATTTTATTAATAACGAATTCGGTATATTTATAAATAATAGCGACCTTAATTATTTATTATTTATTATTAAAGCCGGTTTTATTTTTAAATAATACGTTATATTTTTAGACGAGGAAGACCGTTAATACGCGTTATTAATTTAGGACGCTAAAAAGAATAATTCGAAGCCCTTTAGGAAATTAAATTCTTTTAAATTACTAATTTAGGGATTGAATAAATTAAATAATATCTTTAAAGCGAAATCGTTAATTGGAGTTAATATTTATTATAATAAATTAAATTTCGCCGAAAAATTTATTAAATTAATTAATAATTTCGATATTTTTTATAATTATAATATAATATTGATAATAGAGGACGAGAAGATAAAAAGTAATTTCGTCGACGGGTAGTAAAATTAACGACGTTAAATCCGAATATACCCTTTAGGATATAAAGATTAAATATTCTTAAATAAAATTTATAATAGATTATCTATATAGGATAAAATGAATTTTATAAAATAATTTACCCTTTTAGCTTATTTAGTATTTATTATTTAAAGAAAGGCGGCTAAGGGCGATAAAGGTCGCGTAATATTAAATTTACGCCCTTTAAATAAAGTAATTATCCCCGATATATATTTATTATTAAATTAATAGGATATTATAAATAATATAATCGGATATATTATCTTTTTTATTTTTAATATATTTAATTTTTTTATTAATTATTAATATATTTTAAATATAAAGACCGTATAATTATTATTAACTTACGAGGTTTAAAGTAATTTAACGTAATATTTATAAATTTTAAAAATATTTTAACCTTCGCGTAACGTTTTATAAATCGTTATTTCTTCGAATATTATTACTTCGTACGCGCTTATATTAATAATATCGTTGTATTTAATAAATTTAAAGAGGAATATCTAGCCTATTTATAAATCGTATTTAATATTATTAACGAATATTATATATATATCGGCGCCGATAAATCGTTTATTGGGTACTTTTCCGTAAAATTTTTGAAATATATAATCGATAGAAAAGGAATTATTAGGATGGATAATCGGATTACGGCTTTTAAATAAATTAAATTTTTTAATATTTTAAATATTTTAAAAATTTATATTAATATAATAAAATAATTGCGTTCCGGGGTAATATAATTCTAAATTAAGTATATTTTATTAGAAAAGCGAAAGATTAAACTTTTTTATTAAGGATGCAAATCCGGCGAATTATTAATTAAAGCTTTTAAAAACGTACGTAAGGCGTATATTATTCGTGATAAATTTATATTTATAATAAAGGAGATTTACGTTTTTAAAATTATATAGGAGGATTTATATATTTAAATTAAATTATAGTATTACGACCGTAAATAATTTCTATTCTTTAAAATAAATATTTATAAATTTAGTTTTAGGGTAATAATTTTTTAATTTATAAACGAATAATATAATTAATTACCTTAGGGTTAGGAAATCGCTATTCTTAGCCGTAATATTTTAATTAAATATATTCGATTAATCGCTTTCGTTTCTAAAGTGATTACGCTAATTAAGAAATTATATAAATTTATAGAAGCCGAAATCGCCGCTATTATTTAGATATTAAAGAAGTAGTGTAAAATAGTTTAATCGAACGAATAGCCTTTATAGATCTTTATTAATTATTTTCTAATAAAGGGTATTTTAAAATATATTTTATTTATTATTATAAATTTGGCTAAAGCGAATTTTAAATTCGCGAACGTTGTAAATTAGGCTTTATAATTCCGTCTCTACGTATATTATATTTTTAGGAAATTTAACGTCGTCCCCGATATTCTATTATAATTCTTTATATTAATAAATTAATATATAGATTAGGATAATATCGATTAATTTAAAAACGTTTAAATAAATTAGGTAAAAAGCGAATAATTTAACCTTCGGTCGATTATTTTTATTTTAATACCCTAATTTTATAAATATATTATATAAAATTATATAAAGGAGTTTTAGTATTAAAATATTATTAATATAATTTAAATAGCCAATTAAGCCTTAATAGATTCGTTAAAACCCCGATTAGCGTTTAGGTTAAAATAGGCCGATTATTACGGCGAATTCCTTACCAGTCCTTTCGAATTGCGTAACGGTCTTCTCTTCTATATAAATTATAATAACGAAAAGTATTTTTACTTATTTATTTTTTACGTATAGAATATATTCGCGTTAATATATAACGAAAAGTATTATACCGGAATTAATTATATAATATTAAAATTAAATTACATTTATTTTTATAAAAAGACGTAAAAAGTGCGATTATACGTCCGTTATTATTATATATATTAAGAATATTAAACCGATAAATAATTTCCCCCTAATAAATTATAATTTATATAATCCTTACTTTAATTATTTTAAATAATTATTATTAATTTTATTACGAATATACTTAAGGTCGAATTTAAAAGGACCTTTTGGACTCTCTCCGGTTATAAATTCCTAAACGTATTATATACCGATATTTATAAATTTAATAAAAAAATATTATTAATTATAAAATATTATTTATACGGTATTAAAGAATAGGTTATTATAAAATTACGCGCTTAATATTATACGGATTAGGGAATTCTATAATATATTATTAGTAATTATAATATTAAATTCACTTTATAATTATAAAAAAAGTTTTTAAAATTTATAATACGAAATTATTATATTTTACGGCTTATTATCCTTAAATAAATAACTAATTCGAATATATAAATTAAATAATCGAAATCGCTATTCGGTTTTATTACGCTACTTTAAATAATTTTTAGACTAATATTCTATAAACCGTTTAATATTTATTAAATAATTCTCTTTATTGTATTTTCGGTATAAATTTTAATAAAATAATATATAATTTTAAACGTTAAACGTTAATAGATATTTTAATCGCTTCGGAAGATCGTAGGGAATTTAACGTCGAAACGTTAAAAATTATCCGTCGAAATTTATAGGAGGAGGTAATATAATTAATTAACGAAGCCGGTATAATAATTAAACGCCGCTATAATTTTAAATATACGTTAATTTCGTTTTAAGTCGGTAAAGAAATATTTATTCGTTTAAATAATAAATATAAATTATTTAAAAAATTAAAAAGGAAATAATTAATATTACGTTTAAATTAATATTATATTATTAAAAGAATTGGATATTTTATTTATAAATTAAATTTCCCTAAGGATAAAAAGCTTTACCTTATAATTTCTATAGTTTAATTATATTACGTTATTTAAAGTTTTAATTTATTCGGGCGCGTTGAAAACTTTTTAATATTAATAGAATAAGATAATCGGCTTCCTTTCGCCCTTAGTAAGATTATAAATCGATAAATAAAGGTATTAAAATATAAAGGGGAGGTAATTGAATTTTTAATAATAATAAACGGTTAATTTAATATAAACGTAAAATAAGTATAATAATTTACTTTAATAAATATTAACGAAAAATTAATTTGTAATTACGAATAGAAGTACCCGTTCAATTAATAAAAAGAGAAAGAACGTTCTAAATATATATTATTAAAATAGAAGTTAATTAAAAAGATTTTTAAAATTAACGTTATTATTATTTTATTATTTAAAGTATTAAGTGGAATATTAATAAAAAGAACGTAATCCGTATTTATTATTTTTAAAAATAGGACGAATTCGTCGCCCTAATAATAATTAACGAATTCGTTACCGGTATTTGAATTTGGGCGGATTCGTCGGTTATTTCGCTATTTATAAAAAGCGTTGTATAAACCTTAATATAATTTCTTTTATTCGTTTATTATATATTTATTTCTTCGCTATATAAAATTTTCTTTAATATTATTTCCTTTTTTCCTTCTTAATTATAATTATCCTTTATATTTTTCTTTTATTTACTAATATCGTTTCTTTACAATAGGGAATTTACGGATTATTATTTTCTTTTCTTTTTTTACCTTTTTCTTTTTTTAAACGTTAATTATTTCTTTTTTTCTTTCTCTTATTTTTCTTTTATTATTTCGCTATTTCTTCTAATAATAAAAATTACTCGTATCCTTTTAATTCTCCTCCTTATTATCGATAAATTCGTTGAATTAATTTTAAAATAATTAAAATTATAGTAAATTATCTTTTTTTAATTGAATTCAATCGTTATTTATATATTATAAATAATTATTAAATTATTTACGCTATATTTAGAGCGTTACGCGAATAGTTAATTACTTATAATAAAGAATTTATTGAATTCGTATAGATATTATTCTAGAACACTATTAAGAATGGAAATAGCGAAATCGTTTTTAATATTTATATTCGTACGGAGGAGACCGCGTAAAAATATATAATATTAAACTTTGGAAATAAAATTCTTATTTAAATTCTTCGTAAAATTATTAATTTAATTATTACTTTTATTAATTTATATTTTAAAATCTTTTAATCTTTCTAATATATAATTCGTTATTGGGTTTAGGTCAGGGTTGGGATTAGTACTACTCTAGTCTAGTATTTGACCAGTACTAGTACTAGAGGTCTAGTACTAGTACTAGACCCAGTACTAATACTAATTAGTACTCTAGTATTTTAGTAGTACTAAAGTATTTTTAGTATTTTCGAAAAAAAGATATTATATATTATATATACTATAAAAGAAGCCGGTTTTAATGGTATTATTATTTTTAAAAAAACCTATTTTTCGTAAAGTTATAAAGGAAATAAAAATACTAATTAGTACTAATTAGTACTATTTTAGTACTCTAGTACTACTAAAATACTAATTAGTATTAGAAATACCAGTCTAGTACTTGAAATACTAGTTTAGTACTAGAAATACTAGTCTAGTATTAGAAATACTAATTTAGTATTTCTAGGATAATATTAAATATTTTATTATTTTATATAATAAATTAAATTTAAATAATAAATAAATATATATGGAATGTATAATTTAATAATATATAGGGATAAATTTTTGAATTTTATCATAAATCTTTTATAATTTATAATCATAATTTATATTATTAAATTCTTTATAAAAAGAACCTGCTGTAATAAATATAATATATTCATATATATAAAAACGTTTCATAATAATTTTACTATTAAATAATATATTCCGTTTATTTAATAATTAATAAACCTCCTCCTCATATATAATAATATTTTATCCTTTTTAATTCGTATTTGGTAAACTAATTTATTATAATTAATAAAAAATATATAAAGCCCTTGCTTTTATATATATATATATATATATTAAATTTCTTCAAAGCAAGCCTTATAAAGCTTACCTTGTTTCTTTAACCTTTTTTATTAATTCTAGTGGTATTTTAAGGCCTACTTATTTAAAAGCCGTTTATTACCATCTTAAATATTATTATTATTATTCTTATTATTATTATTATTCTTATTATTATTATTATTATTATTATTATTATTATTATTATTATTATTATTATTATTATTATTATTATTATTATTATTATTATTATTATTATTATTATTATTATTATTATTATTATTATTATCATTATTATTATTATTATTATTATTATTATATTCTAATTTCTTATTATATTAAGTTTATAATACTAGAATTTAGAATACTAATTAGTATTTTTAGTAATATTAGAGTACTAAAAGTACTAAAAGTACTAAAAGTACTAATTAGTACTATTTTAGTACTATTTTAGTACTATTTTAGTACTCTAGTACTACTAAAAATACTAATTAGTACTAATTTAGTACTACTCTAGTACTACTAAAAGTACTAATTAGTATTAATTTAGTACTACTCTAGTACTACTCTAGTACTCTAATACTACTAAAAATACTAATTAGTATTTTCGGTTTTTAAAATATTAATATTTTATATAATATAAATATATATTATTATAAAGTAAAAATCGTATATTCTAAATCTTTAATTAGATTTTCGATAATACTTTTGTTAAATTATTTATACCTATATTTATATAACCGTTTTCAAAACCTTAATTATAAATTACCTAAAAATATTTTAGTATAAAGAAAAGTAGTTTTATATATAAATATTTATAAAGAATATATACAAATCGAAAAATATTATAAAATATTGATTTTCAAAAATTAGTATTTCTAGTATACTAAAGTCTAGTACTAATCTAGTACTAGTACTGGACTAGTTTAGTACTGGGGCAATACTAGTATTAGTATTAAAGTTATTAAGGGATAGCGTTGGTACCGTTAAATATATAATAAAATATATATTATTGTACAAAAGAAGGGAAAGGAAAAATGTATACGGAGGATTGGATATATGGGCGCGAGCCTATACCCTAGTCCGTACGTACCTACGTGATACTGTACGTAATTATAGGTGATTAGATTTGGACTATATCGAATTATAATATACGTATTATAATCGAAAATAATCGCTAGGGATTTAAATACCTATATAAGTAGTTAATACGTATACCGGGTATAGTATAAATATAATCCTATAATATTATCCCCCTTTAAAAGAAATTCGTAAAATTAAAAAAATTTATATATACGTATAATTATAACCCAAAATCCTTTATTAATTTATTAAATACTTCTACCCGTAACGCTAACCGTATTTTAAATTATTTATCTATTAAAAATTATATAATCCTTATTATTACTTCTATAAATCCTTTTTCTACCTCCTTTTCGGTTAATAATAATTCTATTTTAAAGATAGCGAATTATTATATTAAGCGGGCGGAGCGGCGGCGTAAAGCGCGGGGCTCGGTATTAACGTCGGGCTACCCGTTGCGAATAATAGGGTCCGTTATCGGGATTTCTTCTTTTTATTCAAAATAATCGAGAAGCTCTTTAACGCAAGGTAGTATTAATTTATTAAAATAATCGCAATAAAATTCCTAAAGGCGTACCTTATAATTAATAACGTTATCGACTTTCTTTTAAATAGGGTTGTAATCGCCCTTTTATTTAATTAAATAATATTAATAATAATTTTCTCCTTTCTATTTAATATTTAATAATTTATCGAATTCCTGTTTAATATATTCTTTATAATTATTAATACGGATTATAATTCTACCCTCGTTAATATAAACGTTAGAATCGACGACCTAACCGGGGAGACCTTAACCGGTCTAATATTAAATTATCGAAATATAAAAAATTAACGAATATTTTATATTATTAAATAATTATAATTTAACGGTATATAAATCCGCTTTTAAAATTTTAAATAATCCTTCTTAACGGAAAGAGAATTTAATATATAGGCAATTATTAATTAAATTAGACGTATCGAATAAAATAATATCCCCTTCTTTATATTTTATTAAATCGATCCGTTTTTTATTAATATTCTCTTTATACCGGTTTTAATTACGTTTAATTTATTAAATTACAAAGTTTTAAATTTTACGGAAACGGTCGGCGAATTTATTAGCCTTATAATATTCTTTTAATTATATAAGTAATAATATTAATAGTAGGGGGTTACGAAATTCGGTATTTATACGGGGATAATAATTATAATTAGCGAAGAAAAGTAATAGGCCTATTAACGAAGATATTATATTATTACCGGCGAATTCTATAAAGGGAAGCTATTTAACCTAATCGGTTTATACCTAATTAATATATAATCGGAAATATTATTCCATTTCTACGTTAATATATTCGGTTTAAATATTTATTTAAAGGTAGAAAATAAAAATTAAAGTATATATAATATTTAAACGTTAATATAAGGAGGATTAAAATTATAATATAAATTGAATATTTTTATCCGAAAGGATAGAGTTTAAAAGGCTATAAAAATAATAAATACGGTCGATAAAACGTTCGGTTAATTCTTTTACCAATAGTATAATTATTAATATAAAGTATTATATCTTTATTAGTTAGTTAATAATAATATAAATATATTTAAATTTTTAACCAAAATAGAAATTACCGGGGAATAGAGTAATATAATCGACGGAAATACGGATTTAGGGAGTTAATACAACGGGTAGGGTTTTAAAGAGATTAATAGAATTACATTTAAAGAATTTAGTCTTTATATAAAATAGGCAAACTTTATAGAATATATATACGTCGTTAATTATATTTTCCTAATAGAATTTTCGGGATAAAAATTCGTACGTAATATTATAATTAAAGTAGCCCGCGCTAAGCGAATTATATTAGCGATTAATTAATTAAAATTAGAATTCCTTATTATAAAGGTCGATAATTATACGGTCGTATTATTTAATAATATTATTAAGGGTAATTTAATATTCGTTAAAAATTTTATAAAGGATTTTACGAATTAAAATTAATTAATTATAATTATTTAGATTATTTAAAGCGGAGACCGCTTTTTAAAGGAATATAAAATTTTCGTAATTATTTAAAATAATATCGTCGATTAATTTATCCTCGTAATTACTTATTAAGGAGAGGGAATAATAAAAAGTTAAATTTTCTTCGTCGAAGTAACCGTTTGCGAATTATAAAGGTTAAAAAAGGGTATATTAATAGATAATAAAGCGTTTATTTTTTATACCCGTAAGGATATCGTTAGGTTTTTTATTAAGGGTATTAGGGTATAAATTCTTCGATCCCGGGGTATATTGAATTTAAAAGTTAAAACGTAATAAGAATTACAATTAGCGTATATACCGTTATATAAATTACTTATTAATTATAAAGGTTTTTAAATTTTTATAATCCGTTAGGATATTGAATAGTTATTATACTCCTTTAAATTCGGGCTACTATTCCTTTAACGCTTTAATAATAATTAAAAATTCTTTATTATAAACGTTATAATTATATTTTTAAACTATATATTTTATTAAAAAATATACGATTAAATATAAAATTCCGTTATCGCTATATTATAAAAACGTACCTTTTATTATTTAATTAAATATATTTATTTCGATTACGGTCTTTTTAATCTAATTA
This sequence comes from Sordaria brevicollis, assembly GCA_033439795.1. Lineage (NCBI taxonomy): Eukaryota > Fungi > Ascomycota > Sordariomycetes > Sordariales > Sordariaceae > Sordaria > Sordaria brevicollis. The sequence continues at coordinate 23,723 of JAUTDP010000007.1, forward strand.
TAAATCTTTAATATAAGTCCGGTCGCGAAGGCCTTTTTCAATATATTAAAAGCGGATTAATAGCGGTTAAACTATAATTATAGTACGTCTTTCTTCGTTAATTCGTATAATAAGGATATTATCGTCGAAAATACTTTAATAAAACGCCGGTAAAAGTTCGCGAAATTAAAGAATTATTAAAACGATTTCTTAAATTAAGGGGGCGCCTAATCGAATACGGCTTTAACTTTATTTAAATTTATTTCGATACTATTTAATATAATAATTAGGCCGAAATATTTTATACGTTTTATATAGAATTTATATTTATCGATATTTATATTTAAATTAGCTTTAATTAAGCGTTCGAAAACGTCGTTAACGTATTATTCGTAATCCTTCTCGTTATTAAAATATATAAGGATATTATTAAAATAGGCGGTTATATAAACGTTAAAAATATTATATAAAATATTATTAATATAATTTTAAAAAGCGTTAAGGGCGCCTTAGAGGCTAAAAGGTATAATTAAAGATTCGAATAGCCTAAACTTTATTATAAACGTAGTTAATTATTTGTAACCTTCTTTAATACGGACCCGGTTAAAAATAATAATAATATTTAATTTAGTAAAAATTTTAATACGGTAAATAACGTCGAATATTTTTTTAATAAGCGGAAGCGGGTAATAGGATTTAAGGGTAATATTATTAATATTTTAATAATTAATATAAATGTAGACTCCTCTTCCCGGCTTTTTAATTAAAAGTACGGGAGCGGAGGCTTTTAATTATAATAAGCGGATAAATTTCTTTTTTAAATTATTATTATTCTATTTTTTAATAATGCTAAATTCCTTTAAATTAAAAATATAATTATAGGAAGCGGGTAATATAACGTTAAATTTAAATTCGAATTTAAAATTATAAAACTAATTAGGGGGTAAGTAAGTAAGATTCTTATTCCCTAGCTAATTCTATAGCGCCAATATAGTATAGGGTCCATCTCCGATTCCCCGTAGGATGAAACCGTAGGCGTTAAGCGCCCCGGATAAAAACCCCGGCTACATTTCTCGGCGCGGACCTATCCGCGCCGCTTCTTCGGCGTTCCACGATCGCGGTGCACACCCACCGCCAACGCGATTGACATCCGTCTTATCCTTTCTATTCACCGTTGCGCTAGAATATTAGACCGCTCCGCCTTCCCAATCCGCCGTCCCGTCCCCTATTTGCCACCGCCTTCCGCCTTCTACTCCCCCGCCCGTTTGCCCTTCTAACCGCTATTAAACCTCCCAACCGTTAAACCTTCCTTTACTCCTTCCATCCTCTTCCTCCCCCCACCACGGCCACCTAATTAGGGGGTAGTATATCGGTATTTTCCTAATAAAAATTATTCGTCTATTATTAGTTTTACCGAAATAATTTTTATTAAATTTATACGTCGGTCTTTAGGGGTTTATTTGCTTTTTCGTAGAATTTAGTAATATTTTTAAATGTAATTTTATTAATATTAATATTATTGGCGGTAAAATAATAGTTAATAATTTTTTCGCAAATTTAGAAATCGGAGGTATCGCCTATAAGTATAATTAAAACGGAAATTTTAATTACTTTAATAACTTCCTTATTTCTAATACTGTAAAATATATTAATTTAAATATAATAATTACTACCGAAGAACTTTTTATAATAAATTACTTTATTATCTATAATATTTTTAATTATATTAATTATAAAATTATTATTAATTACGTTCGGGGTTAAGGCGCCTTTTTCTTCCGTTACTTTATTTTCGTTTATTATACGTTAGATATCTTTTATTATATTTACTTTTATTATATAAATAATTTGAAATTTATATTTCTCGGCGAATTAATTGAATATAATTATTAGGAATTCCTTAATATTAATTAGATCGAAGGGTCTTTTAAAAATATAATAAAAGCGGACCGGCGTTCGATAATCGGGGAAAGAAATATATATTCCTTTAATTAGGCAATATAGCGCGGGGATTATACGTAGTAAGGGAAGGGGGTAATAATGCATTATAACCGTTAATATAAAAGTTTAACCGTTAATAATTTTACCGATAGGGATTGCGCTTATTCTATTAGCGACCCTTTATTTAAATTTATTAAAACGTTAACGAATAGCGCGTTTTATAATTATAGAAATAAAAATCCGGCGAACGGCCTCTAATAGTAGGGCGGGGGTATTAAATTCTCCCTTATTAAGGATATTTAAAATAGAGGGTTTTTAGTATATTAATTATATTTTAGGGGAATTTTTAAAAATAATAGTAGAGGGTACGTCATTAAAAATAATAATTAAAGGCGTATTGACGTTATATTTACGTAATAATAGTACGTAATATAAATAATAGGGTATTTTTAAAAGAAAGTAACCGCGTTATTTATAAGCGGAGCCGAAAATAAGGTAATCGTTAGGTTAATTGATATTAGGGGTATAATAAATTAATTACGGGTATCCGAAAATAATAGGGTTATCCTTTACGAAATTATAAATAAAAAAATTAATAAATTTATAATATACGCTAGTATTTATAATTAGGCGATTAAAATATATAATATTCCTTTTCGTTTAATTATTAGCGAAGTATAGGAATTTAAGGAATTAGAATTTAAAAATTAGGAAATTATTACGTAAAACGAAATGATAATTAATAAACTTTAGAGCGGTATAATTATTATTAACGAATATAGTATAATATATTTTATACAGTTTATAAAATAAATAAATAAAAAGATTTAATAAATTAAAGTATTTATAACGGTTATTTATAAAAGATTTATTAATTTTAATAATTTTAAATTTAATTATAGGGATATTCCTTAATTATTTTCCTCTTTATTTATATTTAATAAACGTTAGCTTTTAATTGCAATTTAAATAGGAGGTTATATATTTCTTTAGCCGTTAATAAAACTATTCTTATTACTTATAACCGGGCCTATAAAGCCGTAAAAGTATATAAGGGTAGGGTAGTAAATAGGTTACTATTATAATATAAAGTAATTAAGAGCCGGAGTATTAGGAACGGGAATATTTATAACGTTAATATTATAATAATTATATTAATTATATCCGTATTAACCTTAGGCGGGGTATTATTATTAATTATTATTATTATTATTATTTTTCTCCTTTTCTTTTTTATCCTTCTTCTTTTTCTTTTCCTTCTCTCTCTCTTTACGTAATTTACACTCGGGTACCTCCTTTTTAAATTAAATACGACCCTTATATTTGGCGGAGAAATAGCCTTTACAATTATAATGGGTATAAATATTAATCTTTATATAATATTAAAATACATTATTATTAATTATATAGGAGATTTAAACGTCGGAAGCGGATATAAAGTCGAAATTTATAACGGTACTGCCCTTATTAATAATAAATTTAAGAACGGAATTACTTATATTACTAAAAGCGGAATTAAAACCGGTAACGGGGTTATTAATATTAGATTTATAATAAGGGTTAACGATCTTATTATATTAATCCTTTTATTTAAATTATTTAGCGAAGTCGTAAATTATTTCGAACTATTCGTCGAATTTATTATCTTTAAATTAAAGGCGCTATAAAGTAATAATATTATAAAAACGTTCGGTTAAACGTTAATAAAAGTAATAAATTTTTATATTATTATTAAATTAATAACATTCGATAATAATAACGAATTTATCTTCGAAATTAAATTATTTTATTTTATTTATCTTTAAATCCTCGAATTTATAACGAACTTAAATTATAATATCGACGTTATTATATTTATTAACTATTTATTTAAATAAATCGAAAATAATAAATTATTTAACCGGTTTATTAAATAGAATTTTAATAAATTCGGGCTCGATTACTTCCTAAAGTTTATTACAAAAAGAATAAGAAATTAAAAAAAATTTAATATCTTCGGTTTTAAAAGCGGAAGGTTTATCTTTAAAAGTAAATAGGATATTAACGCACTATTAATAAAATTTAATAATTCTCTTAAGAATTTTACCAATATTATCGAAAGTAGGGGAAATAATAATACGCAATACCGATTTATAACTATTACCGCTATTACTTCCAATTAAATTATTAGTAATTATATTATTAAATTCAAATTTAAAATTATTAAAATTGGAATTATTATAATTATTATCGTTAAATAAGGGTATAAATATAAAGTCGGTAAATTTGAAGAAACGCTAGCGAAGGTTATTAACTATCTTTTAATACTTAATTATTTCGTATTTAATTATATTTTAAAAATTAATTTTAAAATCGGAATAGCGCTTTTAAACGTTAGATAAATTTTATTAAAGGGCAATTAAACGGATTTAAAGGTCGTTAATAATATCGTTATATTAAGAAACGGCGTTAGCGAAAGCCTATTTATAAGCGTTATATTAAGCTTATTATTTAATAACGGCGTTTAAAAATTAAAGGGTATAATTAGTTTTAAAAATTACGAGGTTAATATTAAGAATTATATTAATTTAATCCTTATCTTAGATTAAAATACGGAATTAATCGAAATTTTAACGCAATTAATTATTTTCGTCTTCGGATTATTAAAAATCCTCCTTAGTATTTTAGAATTTAACGGTAACGGAAATAATATTAAATTACATAAAATAAATAAACGCGTAAATAACAGTTAAGAACGTAGGGTAATTATTTAAATTAAAAGTTTAAATAATAAAAATTAAAATAATAATAGAATCGTTATTAAACGTATAAATAGCGTCGGTAAATTAATTTTAAAATTCGATATTACGAGGGTTAACGTTTTTAATTTCGGAAAGCGTAATAATTATAATAAGGGTATTAATAATTACAGCGGGGATTAAATTAAATATTAATCGTTTAAATTAATATATTTTAATAAATATAAAAGAAAAGAGAATATAAGCGACCGTAGTAATAATATTCATTTTAATAATTACCTAATTCGAATTAACCGTAGGGCCATCGTTAGAGCGTTAACCGCTAAGAAAACGAATTTTAATATTAATTAATATATTTAATAATTGATTTTCCTCGAGAATTATACGCGTAGCGTTAAAATAAGTATAATAAATTATTAAGGGATAGCGTTAATATTATTAAATATATAATAAAATTGATACCGGTCCTATGTAATTACTATAGATTTCTAGAGGAGAAGGTCATAGACCTTCCTCGCCCCGGCAGGCACTTGCCTACCGGGCTCTCTTTCTCCCTTAGATATGCCCGATAAAATAACGGTTAATTATAAGGATATAATTTCTAGATAGTAACCGTTCCTCTTTAAGACCTTCTTAGAAGGGTATTACTCTTTATAATACATTATTTTACTAGACTCTGGGTAATCCCGCATTAAATAGTAACTGTAACTATAAAACCGCAGTAACGACGCACCAAACCAATCGACCGATAAGATTGATACTACTAACCGCGATTTATTAGCTTGACGTCGTACTTTTTAATAAACATTATTAGATTAATAGATCCTTTACGTTAACCGTTAGCGTAACGACCCTTCGATTACCCCTTCTTCTTCTTCCTTTTTAAAAATCTATTCGAATACGGGGCGTTGCAAAGACTTTAAAAAAACCACCCCTATATTCTTAACCTTTCTATCTTTCTCTTAGCTAACCACTTTCTACCCTTCTGCTATTTTCTTTAAACGGTTAAATACTTTCAACCTTTCTATAATTACCGTCCCTTTCTAAATAAATTTTTACCGACGGCTTTAATAAACGACGTTACGGCAAATTCCCGATTTAAATTACTTTAATATTATTTAAATTATACGAATCCGATTATTATAGCCCGAGATATTTTATAGTATTTATTAATATAAGCGGAACGCTATTACTTCCCGATCCGGCGCTTCTTCCCGACCTAATGGGAATATCCTTACCGCTACTAAACGATATAATTAATACCTCCCTCCCCGTTAACGATAGTACTTTATATTTATTTTTATTATTATCGGGATTTTTATTAAATGATAATTTCGTATTACTAATTAAGAATTAGCCGCTACCCGATATAATTAAAATTATAAGATTACGAGCCTAAACCGCGATTAAGACCGGTTTACCGCCGGTAGTAATTTCGAACGAATTTTCGGAAGACGAATTTAGTAAATAGATCCCGCTAGCGCCCTTACAAAAAGTACGCGGAAAAACGCCAATACCTGCGTTTGATCCGGCTCTTAATAACGTATAATTATAGATCCGATTAAAATCGTTAGGAATGAATAAAGGTACTATTAATTACTTCGAAGTTAACTTCTTAGATAATTATACTATATTAATAATTAACTTTAAGGATTTTAGAAAGGAAATAATTAATAATTATTCTACCCTAGTTAACGAATTGGAGATTTTTAAAGACGATGTAATAATTATAAAGGATAGCGTTGATACTTTTAAATAAGATTTTAACCCCTAATTCCTCTAAATTAACGCCTCTTTTTAAAATTTATTTTTAAAAAAGAGTTTACGATCCTCTTCTAAAGTATCGTTACCTAAAATAATTATATTAGGGTTACCTTTTTATTAATCTACTAAATAGGGGGGAGGAAATTCAATTCCTACTTAGAAATAAAGAAGTAATTTTTTAACTTTCGGTAACCTTCCCAATTTACCTAATACCGGTATTTTCGGTTACGGTTCTACTAATATTACGGGGCAAGGAAATAGTTTAGGGTAGTTGGGTTCGCCTTTCAATACGGTAATTACTTTTAGAATTTTTAACCTTATTGGCTCTTTAATTTATAACTTATTTAACACTTTCTATTAACTTTCGATTAAGATAATTATCTTTAATCTTACCTTTAATATTAAGAGCTCTCCTGGAAATAATGCTACTATTTTCCCTTTTAATTTCGGTACGTTTACTTTTATTAATAATCCAATTAATACTAGAAGTTTAGTTACGATCTCTGCGGCCGATATTTAGAATATATTAAATTAATTTAACGTTACCGCTAGTATTCTAGCCTTTATCCAAATTTTTATAGGCGGAAACGTACCCCTACTACTTTAAAACGCTTAATAGTAGTAAGTAACCTAACTTCCCTACTAATAGTAGATAATAACTACCCCTATTATTTAGTTAGGCGTTAATTATAATATAGTTTAAATAATTGTAAGTGGTATATAGTTAGGAAGTAATAATGCACCTACTTAAGCTGTTAGACGATTTATTCTATTCCCTTACTTGGGAGGATACCCTTAGCCGACTTCTATTATTTTACTATATTAAGGCGGCACTGGCGCTGCACCTTTTCAATTATAAGCAGGCCTAATTTACGTCGTCGACCCTAATGTAAAGTTCGAGATTAAATGGGAAGACGTTAGAATATTCGATCTGTAGTAGATTAGCGATTTTAGCGATATAAGTATGGTTTAAGACGGAAAAAATATTATATAAATAAATATTAGGGCGTTCCGAAACCGATTGCAAACTTTTTTAGAAGACCCTATTATAGTAGATCGAACCGCGACGATATTTATATTTATATTCTAGACCCTCTTTGGAGGAGTAGCTTTATTGTGGTAGAATTTAGAACTATTAATAGAATAACGAGTAAATATTAGATCCGGTAGTATTTTTATAATTATTAATGCTTTGTATATTCGTTTCACCCTAGATACTTAAGTAGTAATTAGGTATTTTACCGAAATTAAATTCATTATAAGGGATATTATAGAAGACGATTCGGTATATTTACTTTATTTTTTAAAAAAGTTTCGATATGCCCGAGCTATAGGCATTTTGGATTCGCAATAAATAAATTAGTAGAGTGTTATAGTTTATATTTGGATTGCTTTAAATAATAGGATTAAATAATACTTTAGAGCCCCCTCCCGTTTCGAAGATTATTAGTTATATATGCGTGAAGTCACCGAAAGTAAGGAAATTATTATATTGGAATTACGCCGCTTATACCCGTACATTCGACTAATTTCCGGGATAAATAGCCACGTAGTATAAATATTCGCTACTACTAGAGACGAGAATAAGGAAACCTTTCCCTAACTATAATAATAGAATAACGATAGAGGAAGGATTTCGAATTATTACGATATACGGTACCGAAACTTATTTTGCGATTTAAGATACCGTAATACTTTACGAAATTCAAGATACCGACGTACCTCCCGCGATTCCAAATACCGAGATTAATTACGCGACTCTAATAACTGTAATAGGTCGCGAGAATCCTACTAATTATAGTAACCGCGAGAAAATATAAAATACAATAACTATTACAGTAGTAATACGAATCGCGATAATAATTAGAGAAGACGCGATTCCCCTTATTCGTAGCGATCTTACTATATGGTAGAAGATTTAAATTCGGCCTCAACCCTAAATACCGACAATGGCTTTATCGTTTTCGATATAGTAGTAATATGTTATAAATGCTATTTATCTTTACTAAATAGCGTTAATATGAAGTATTATACCCGAAAGTATAAAACCTTAAGAGCCGTTAAATACGAACGTATTAGGATTAAAACCCCTTCCTTTATAATTATTCCCGATAAATCGTGCGGATATTATAAGGAAATTTTCGATTTACGAAATATACTATTTAAATATATTAGTAAATACGAATACGTTATACAAAGAAAAATTAAGGCCGAAGCTATTACTAATAACGAGAACTTGTAAAAAGAAGCGCCCTACGCCACCGTATTATTCGACGAAAATGTAGTTATTATTAATAAACTTAACGATAAAGTAAAAATCCTATAATTAAAAATCGTTAGAGCCTTTTCAATAGACGATATCCCCGATTTTAGTAACGTACTATCTAATTACACCTATTTGCGCATCCAAGCCAAACTTAATCTATTAGTAGAGAGTACCGAAATTTATATCGATCTAGGTACGGGGAAGATTATAATCAGTAGGCATTTCCTTAATTAATTGGACTATACTATCGAAAGAAGGGAAGGTAGGCTAAGAGGCATCGGAAAAGACGTTATTATAATTAATAAATAGGCAATATTCACGCTATATATCCCAAGTAAAGACCCTAAAGGCGACGATATTTTGCTAAAGGTATTAAAATCGGGCTGGGTGGTTGATAAGCTTGCCCTAAATATACTATTAAGTAATAATTTTATAGCCCTATATTAAGGAAGTATCGATTACGGTATATTAATAATTAAATTAAAAGGTTTAAACGCGGAATTTCCCTTCTAAATTAAAGTCCGCGGTATACTCTACGTTAAAAAAATTATTAACGTTCGTAAGTATGTCCTTTTCCCTAGCTAGTAGTTTTGTATAATAGTTAATTATAAGCCCTTATTAATAGACCGATTATTCTCCTTCGATTCGAATAATTTAATTGTAATATATGCCCGTATAGATTATAAAACCCCGAAAGTTGTAATAGTTTGTAATAATATTTTGGGAGTAATTATTATTCGTAAGAACGAAAAATTGGGATTAATTAACGAAATTATAAATAGCGGCTTCTTTATTTCTTTTATAATGGGCGTAATAAAAGCATTAGCGTTAGGAATAGTATTAGTAGTAATATTATTATTATTTAATAGCATCGACCTATACTTATTATTATTAGTAATTAATATAGAGTTTCTATTAACCGATATGGTCGCCTACGTCATAGAAAATAATATAATCGTACCTTTTACCGAAGTAAGCGCGTTAGTATAAAGTAATCGAAACTAATAAATGAGCGATACCCTAATTACCGATTAAATCTTCGATATTATTGTAAATAACCTACCCGTTCTACCGCACCCTTTTAATTAACCAACCGACGCGACCAATAATCGATAGCCGAACGCCCTAGAAAAATATTCGATATTGGGTATTCGAATAATTTAATTAGAAAGAATTATTCAAGAAGGAGTCTATATTTATAGTAAAGATAAGCGTTGGGTAGAGAAATTGGAAAGTGTAGTTAAGGAATTCCCTAAAATTTGGTAGGACGGCGGTATAATAAGGATGAAAGAATAAGAAATAATAAAAATACTTTTGGTTGAAAGTTAGTAAAATTAGAGAATTAGCTTAAGAATATACCCGCTAAGTATAAAAGATAAGGTAATCGTTAATAAAATTTTCAACGAATTTCACGTATAAGGAAAAATAATATAGTAAATAGAGGTAATACTTTTCTCGTATTCGGTTTTTATTATATGGAGAATAGTATATAGTAAAGAAAAAGGAAGGGTTGTAATTGATTTGAGAGTTTTAAATAAGGTATCTGTCTCCGATAATTACCCGCTACCCTTTTAATTAAAGATTATAGGCTCCTTGCGCGGTAAAGCATATATTATAGTTATTGACGTAATATTATTCTTCTATTAATTTGGGGTTTGGCCGAAGTATAAGAATTGGTTGATATTAATTAATTATAGAGGCTTGGAATTTCTAATAGTAGTATTAATAGGATATAAGAATTCCTTAGCATTTATATAAAGATATATAGACCGATTGCTCGCCGATTGCGGGCATTTTTGCAAAGTATTTATCGATGATATTGTAATTTTTTCGGATAATTAAAAATAATATATCGAATATTTACGCAAGATTTTTAAGCTCTTCGTAAAGAAAAACATCGCTATTTTACCCAAAAAATCCTTTTTAGGTTTCCCCGATGTAGAATTCCTAGGATTTAGAGTAGATTCTTTGGGATTATTTAATATTAAGGATAGAATCGAGGCTTTTAAACGCTTATATTTCCTAGCGAATTTTAAAATATTAGAGTAATATATTAGTAATATAGGGTTTTTTAAGCATTTTATTCCCTATTACGCCTAATTTATTAAATTATTATAAAACTGTAAAGTGAATTTCTTAGTAAAAGGACGAAAAATAGGGAAATTTATAGTCGGGAATACTTCTAAGCGCTAAAACTATTATTGGAATATATTAATTACCTCTATTTAATAAGAAATTAATACTTTTAAAGTACTTTAAAATGCTATTTATAAAGAACCGACTATCTTCTACCACTTTAATTTATTTAAAACGTTATTTTTATAAATCGATGGCTCGTTAGAAAATAGCTTTGGCGTTATAGTATTCTATTTAAAAGAGGGCGTAAAAAATTAGGTTTTAAGTATTATAATCCTATCGATAAATATCCGCTTAATTATATTTTTTAGCAAATGCTTAATCCCGGCGGAAAAACGTTACGGCCTATTTAAGTTCGAAATGGCTTGCCTAGTGTAGGTAATTAAGCGATTGAAAATAATAGTATATTTATCGAGGAAAGAGGTTATTGTCCTAACCGATTATATAGTAATAAAGGGTATCGTCGAATAAATAATATTATATATAGGATTAATAAACTGTACTAACCGCCGCCTAATTAACGTATCCGTTTATTTATTATAATATAATTTGAAGGTTTATTATTTGGCCGGTAAGTTTAATATTATATTAAATGCCTTAAGCAAATTAAAGAACGAATTTGAGGATAGATTAGAGGAGGTGACGCTCGATAACGTTTGGTATGTTGTGAGCGAGGTATAGATGTTGGAAGAATTAAAGTAAGAATTTATTAAAGGATACGAAGTAAATACAAAATACTCCCCTATCCTAGCCGACTTAAAGGGCACCGAGGATGGCGCAAATTTTTTTCGCTTAAAGTATCTTTTCGAAGTCTGAAATAGTATAATCTTTAATATTAAGGTAGATAAAAATTAAAGAACGCTATGCATTCCGTATAATTTAATTTAGCGATTTTTAGAAGAAGTTTACGATAATAAATATTACTTTGGCCGCAATAGAATGCTTTACGAGTTTAAATCCGTTACCTTCCCTAATAAAATATATTAAGTTAAATAATATATTAAATATTGTCCTAATTGCTAATTTAATTAAATTAGCCGGGAGAAGCTTAACGGCGAATATTAATTAATTTAAATAACTAATATCCCTATAAGGATTATTACTATAAATTTTATTGCCGGCCTTCCGCCTATACTTAGTAAAGATTTCTTATAGGCTTTACCCGGTTATAATACTTTCGACAATTTAATAATAATTTCTTACCCAATTTTAAAACGAACCTATTTAATTCCCGGCTATTCTATTTATATAGTTGAAAATTGGTCTATTATTATAATTAGATAATTATTCCTAATAGATTAGGGAATCCCTTAAGGTATTATTTCCAATTGCGACTGCAAATTTATATTAGAATTCTGGAAGGGGATATGGAAGTAGTTGGGTATAAAATTATTGATAATAATAATATATTACCCTTAAGTCAATGGCTTCTTAGAATGTAAGAATTAAATAATCGAAATAATAATCTGTTTCTACTATTTCGAATATACCGAGCCTTGGGCGAATATCCTACTAACCCTTCAATAGAACTTTAATAATTCTCTCTCCGCCCCTACTTATATATCCCCCTACGAGTTATTGTACGGATTTAAATTTCTAAACCCTATTAATATTATGCAAAAGGATAACTCTTATAGTTTGGATAATTATATAGCCCTTCGCAATTATATATGTAATAATACTACCCTAGTTATAGATTTTGCTAATGTAATCGCAAAACGCCGCTACGACTAAATATATTAGCTAATTGAATTTAAAGAAAGGGACGAAGTATATTTAAAACTTTATAAAGGATACTATTTATTAAGAAACCCGCCTAGAAAATACTCCTAGCAATATAGTAGTCCTTTCGTAGTTAAAAGACGTATCGGCCGTTTAGCTTACGAATTCGATTTGCCCGCTCAATAGCGTATCTATCCAGTTATTTCTATAGCCTACCTTCGCGCCGCCCCTAAGGGACCGGACCCCTTTAACCGACGAATACTACTACCCGGCCCTGTGCAAGACGATTAACTCGAGGGAAATAACGTATATAAAATTTAAAATATTTTTAAATATTAAATTAATAAGGAAAGAAAGATAGAGTACTGGGTTAAATAGTAGGGTTATAATTACGAGGACAATAGTTGGGTATTCGAAGAGGATATTAACGCCCTAGACCACCTTTGAGACTATTGGCAACGGTAAGTAAAATACGAAACGGAGCGGAGGAAGTTTAAAATGGAACGGAGCGGATTCGGGGAGATTCGGAGAAGATTTGAACGGATACGGGGCGGAAAGGGTCGCTAAGGATAATTAGTTTTTCAAGGAGTGGCCGGCATTTGATACCGGTCCTATATAATTATTATAGATTTCTAGAGGAGAAGGTTATAAATTTTCTTCGCCCCGGTAGGCATTTACTTACCGGGCTCTCTTTCTCCCTTAGATATACCCGATAAGATAACGGTTAATTATAAGGATATAACCTCTAGATAGTAACCGTTCCTCTTTAAAACCTTCTTAGAAGGGTATTACTCTTTACAATACATTATTTTACTAGACTCTGGGTGATCCCGCATTAAAAATATATATTATTATACGAAGGAAGGGAAGGGAGAAGTGTGTACGGAGGATTGGATATATGGGCGCGAGCCTATACCCTAGTCCGTACGCACTTACGTAATATTGTACGTAATTATAAGTAATTAAATCTAAATTATATCGAGCTATAGTATACGTACTATAGTCGGGAATAGTCGCTGGGGATTTGGGTACCTATATAAGTAATTAATGCGTATACCGGGTATGGCATAGGTATAATCCTGTGACAAAAGTCTAGTATTTTAGTACTATTAATTAGTATAGTACTAATTCCCAACCCTAATTTAGGTTTAATTTTAAGATTTTTACGTCCGGGCTATTTACGTCGCGGTTATTAATAATTTCGTTTACTTTTATAAATTAACCCTTACTTTATGCAATTAACGTTTAAATACAATCGAATAAATTATTTAATATATTTTATTAAAGTATTACCTCTTTCCTACGATAAAAATTTATTTAATTTTCGTTATAGAAATTAAGGACGGTATTTCGAAGGTTTATTTAATTTTATTATTAATTTTAACGGGTTCGCTAATTATTATCGACGCTTTACTTATTATTGTATTTAAAGACGTCTTTTCCTTTATTCCGGTGATTATATTTAATTTATTACTTAATCCGGATTTTAATCCGAAAGGGGTTAGGGTAAATTAATAAATCTAATTTATTAAGCTTTTTAAAAAGATCGAAACGTATATAAATCCTTATTATATTAATATAAATAATTATATTAACTTTTTTAATATAATTATTATATATAATAATAGGACGATTTAAGCGGAATATAACCCGCTTATTTATTTATTAAAAATTATTCGTATTATTGCTATTATTATTAATAGTATAAATTTCGTTAATAAATCCCCGTTCGTTTTTATTTTCAGCGTTATTATACGTATAATAAATAATTGTATTAATTTTATCGATAATTTATAGGAAATAATTTAAGAAATAATTCGCAATTTGAAATTTATTTATAAGGAATTTATTAAATATAGCGCCCCGTTTACTTTTTATAATAATTTCGTCGATTTTATAAAAGACGATTAAAAATGCCTATTTGTCACGGCACCAGATTGTCGGCAGCGCTCCCCAGGCGTCTTAGCACCGAACCACCAGCGGAGTACAATCGTGCCCACAGTTATGTCTCCACCTCACTCATGTACATAGTCCGGGAGCAGAGTTTTCGCTGCTCTCTCTCGATCTTCTCCCCTTCGTACAATAATACGTCTTCTCCAAGCCTCTGCTAGATCGGTATCGTGACACTATTGGGCGTTAATAAATCCGATTTCGCGGGAGGTAATTTAATTAATCGCGTTATAGCCTTTCGCCGTTTGAGGAATAAATTGCGTAAATTCGCCGATAAATTCGATAATAAAATTATTATATTATATAAGGACGTTAAAGAAAAATTCGGTCGTTTTTACAAATAAATAAAATATATATATAATTATTCTATTTATAAAGTAATCTATTTTAAGCTTTTTATAATTAAGGCTATTCGTAATTAAATTATTAAAATTATTAGTATATAAAAAGAATAGGGTGCCTCTTCCGATTAAAAGATTTATTAACTTTTTTACGTTAAATTTTTAATTTATTATATAACGAATACGTTTAATAATTTGCCCGAATAAATTATTGGTTATTTATTCTATTTAAATATAATTTATTTTATTATTATATTTATTAGCGAATTCGATAGCTCTAATATTATTAATATTAATAAAATTCGTAAAATCGTTCGGAATAAATTTAATTTTTATATCGATTTTATATTAAAGAATATTACCGAGAAGAATATCCGCCTATTAAATTCTTAATTACGTCGTTTATTATAATTTAAATAAGAAATAGAATATTTCGGTTAAAAGTAATCTACTATTAATATTAATATTTTAATTATTTATATTAATAATTTAATTATATTAATTAATAAAATTGTTAATTAAATAAATAAAATACCCGCGCGCTATTAAAACGAATTCGCTATTATTATTTTTCGTTCCTATAATCGCTTTATTATTAGAAGAGTATTTTTCGGACGTTTATTACCTATAGAGAGTTTAATTAATTTTATTCGTCGTTCCCGTTTTAGTAATATAATTATACTTAATAAAAATAATCGTTAAATCCGCTTTTATTAAACGTTCGATAATAAATTCGAGGAAGATAAGGATTTTAATTATTCGCCGGCTATTAATTATTAGAATTAGTATAAGCGTCCTCGCTACGGTATTATTAATAATATTGTGAAAAATTTATTCGGATTAAACGGAACCGCTATTTAAATTAAATTATTATCCGTTTATATTAAAAGGTTTATTAAAAAATTTAATAAATAAAGTAAAGCTTTTTTAATATTTTCTTCGCTTTATTCCTTTAATTGCGTAATTGAATATCCTTTGAAAATAGTATAAAAATAGAATAAAGGATTCGGGTAGAATTTAAAAAGGTTATAATAAATAGGGAAAGGAAGGCGTCGGAGGAAATAATAGAATTTTAGTAAAAAGGAAGAAATTGGAGGTTGCTTTATTATTTATTTAATTCCGGTTATTATTGAAGGTATTTAATATATATATATAAATAAGGATAAATATAATAATTTCGGAATTATTTTATTATTATTTCCTATACCCTTAAGAAATATTATAGGATAGATTCCCTATTAAAATAAGGTATATTAAGGTAATTTAACGAATTCGTTAAATTAATTTAATAAATCCGTTTAAGGAATCCCAATATAATTTTATATAGTATTTAATAGTAACGGACGGATCCATCTCCTTTAGGGATAGATTCTTCCCTTAATTAATTAATTATTATTTATTATTAAAAGTTCTTACTTAGTAATTTATTTATTAACTTAAGTCCTAAGTAGTAATTATCCGTATTTTAACGAATCCGTTACTTAAGAATAACGACGTCGCTATATATTAATCCTATTAACGAATCCGTTATTAGTAGTTCAAAGGCCTTACTACGAACCTGCTAGTTGACGACTTCGTTAATAAGTTAAAATAGTAACTACGAATCCGACTGCCGGGTTCGTAGTATAACCGCATTATTAATATATTCGTTAAAGCTTTTGGATTTATAATTAATTTTAATAAATTTATCCTTAACGTTATTTTTAAATCCGTAGTAAAATTAGTATTTAAATCCTTCTTTCTTTTAATTAATATAGAAGGCGAATTATTTAAATTCGGTAATATAGGTAAAAGGGGATTTAATTTAATAGAATTCGTTAAATTTAATTTCGGTTTAGCGGACTTTATTAGCTAATTCGAAGATTTAATCGATAATAATTTTAAAATATATAAAGTCGGTAAAAATTTAGATAATCTTTCGGTATATATTAGCGGGAATATTATTAAAGAAATTAATTTAAATAAGTTAAAATTATTTAAGAATTTTACTAATAAAGAAGGACGCGGCGTAAAAGACCTACTAAGTAAGGTTAATAATATTAAAGACCCGTAACTTAGAACGAATTTAGGTTAAGAAACTTTAAAGGTCTTTACATTTAATACCGTCGAATTTAAGCAGAGGATTAAATTTAGTTTTCGTACGTAGGGTAGCGATAGTAATTATCTATTTTAATTCAGAATTAGTATAAATAGAATTAAGGACGATAAATTTCGAATTAAATTTATTTATAATTTTACAAAATTTAACCGGGGTAATAATTTTAATAACTATAGGAATATCTTCGTTAATACCTTTATTATAGTAATAGAATTTAATAGTATTAACCTTACGGCTATCATTATTTTTAATACTAATTATAGATTCGGCGCTAATATTAGGGCCTTTAATAACGGTATTTAGGAGACTAATTCTAATAGATCTTCCGGCGGGATATTTAGTAGGATTTTTAAATATAATAATAGTATTAGGTTAACGGTAGGTTGAAGAAATTTAAAAAATTTGGAAATTTGGGTATAGTAATAAATCCTAGAATATTAATGTACAAATTAATGAGTAAGCAACGTATAACGAACCGTTATAAATATAGGAGTATATCGCTAAAATAGAATACTGAAATAACGGTAATAATAGCCGAGAAGTATTAATCGATTATAGAAATTATTATTTATTGAAGAACCTATATAACGAAGGCCGGGAGGCCTTCTTATATACTAGGTCTTTAGTCGTTCCGGTCCCGAAATCCCCGGGACCGGGACCAATCTAATTGGCTAGCTATTTATCCTATCCCGGTCCCGAAAACCCCGGGACCGGGACCCTTTTAATTGGTCAATCTATCTAAGTTGGTCGGATCGTAACATAAAGTTCGATTCCAGATAGGATATATTTACGAATATTATTAGGAATAAATTTACTAATTACGTTAATAGTAATAATATTAGGCTGAATTTAATGGGATTTTAGCGGAGTAACGGGTTTAAAAATAGCGACTTTAATAACGCCCTTACTATAATAAAAAGTAAAAATAGAAGTCAACGGCGGAGTAAAGGAGTTAATAATAATTTCCTATAGAATTAAAAATTTATAAAAGAATTCAAATTAAATAATAATAACGGGGGTATTTATTTTGACGGCGATTAATTAATAATTAATTAATATGTTCGTAAAAAAATTAATAAAAATAATAGTAATAATAATAATAATAAAAATAATAAAATATATATAATATATATTAATAAGGGTGCGCGCTTATATTAATATTTACGGTTTTAATTATTTAATAAATTAAAGGAGGGAAGAGGAGAAGGAAAAGAAGAGGGATAGAAGCGCGAAATATATATAAAAAATATACGCAATAATAACTTATCTTTTAATATTTAAAGTTTACGTAACTATATACCTATTTATATATAATATATTTAATTAGGGGAGAAGGGGGAGGTTAATATTATAGGGTTAATACCCGTAATTGAATTTAATTAGTACTATTAATCGTACCGCTAAACGGGCCGCTAATCGCGGTCCTTTTTACTACGGTAAGCGGAGTAGCCCGTACCCAATCCTCAAAAGGATAGTTAATTAATACCGCTTAGAGGGCGCTTCCCTTCTTCCTTTTTCCTCTTCGTAGAACCTTATCGATTCGTTAAAATCTAGCATTTGTGCCAATTGTGTTGTACTCTTTACATTACTTTTCTTTCTTTACTTTTTTATTAACAAAAACTATTATAAAGAATATTCTTATATTAAAACTTATATTGCGAAGATAGTTTTAATAAAGGCATTCTTGACCTTATTTTAGTTTTCTCGTACAATGAAAGTTAATTAAAATATAGCCTAAAACGCTATCCTTTTTTCGCTTTTTTTAGAATAATAAAGACCTTTTTAGTTACATCTCATTTATTTTACATCGTACGAAAAAACTAAAATGATTATAAGGATTTTCTCGTTGAAATAATCCTCGTAATATAAATTTTAATATCAAAATATTATATATAAAAGTTAATATTAAGGGAAAGGAAAAGAAGAAAATAAAATTCACACTTTAAACTGACCCCTAAAGGGAAATTGTTTTATAAAAATAAATTCTAATCAAAAAAAAGAAAAAAACCTTTAAAATCCTTTCGTTGAGCTTATTTTTAACGTTATTTTAAATTTTCTATATCTCTTCATTTGAGCGAGAAAACGGCGAGCAAACTTTGGATTTTTGGAAAATTTTTTATACAATGGCCATTTTTGTTCAGGAAGGATAGAAACGTGAATCAAATAGAAGAGTAATATTTCATCCCCACTCTTAATGCTTAGCGCTTGGTATTCAACGCCCGGACCACCAAAAACTCCGAAAAGCACTCCGAAGAACGAATTCCATTTAAGAACGCCTGTTTTATAGAGACTAAGGTAGACCCACTTAGCCCGGCAGGCAGTGGACATTTGTCAGCTTCTTCGAAGCTTCCATGCGCGCCATGATCGCCGGACCCCTCATTGGCATCGAGGCGACGAGGACGCCAAAGTCGATGATGCTCCGATATCCGGCAGCGACCACAGTGGTTGCCATCATCGACCTGCGTTCATGTCATTCCAGCTGTTGCCATTGTAACTTCGTGCTCAAACTTCTCTCTCCCGATCTCTGTCTACTGCTTCCTCTGCCGGCATCAACCGCCATCAACCGACGGACCGTGACATTGCCAGAAAAGAGCGCAATCAAAATTTGCGACGACGCCATTGCCATTCTCCCTTTCGTCATTTGCCTAGGTCCACTTTGCTCCTTTGCTAGCTCCTCCAGCTCCTCTAGCTCCCCACCCCGAATCTTATCGCCACAGCTGTTTACTCAGCCCTAGAGGTACTCATCGCTTTATAAAGCTCCCAAGTTTCCCATCTCGAACGTCCGCATCGCATTTTCCACCATCTCAACTCATGTCTTCGCTTCTCGGTCGCATCTTCCGTTCTCTCAACACGCAAACTTCCAGAATGTCCACCACCACCTTCCCTTCCACCCCCGTGCAGGTGCCTGAGGGCGCCGAGAAGGCCACCGTCGCCGCCGGCTGCTTCTGGGGCGTCGAGCACCTGTACCGCAAGCACTTTGCCGACAAGGGCCTCTACGATGCGCGCGTCGGCTACATTGGCGGTGACTCGTCCAACCCTTCCTACAAGCAGGTGTGCTCGGGCAACACTGGTCGTAAGTCTTTCCCCTGCACCCCCAGCCAGAGTCTTCACCCGTTCCTTGACGACGTCGCTAACAACCCCCAAAGACGCAGAAGCCACCCTCCTAATCTACGATCCCACCCGTCTCTCCTACACCCAAATCCTCGAGTTCTTCTACAAGATGCACGACCCCACGACGCCCAACCAGCAGGGTCCCGACCGCGGCACGCAGTACCGCAGCGGCATCTTCTACCACAACGAGGAGCAGAAGAAGGTCGCCGAGGAGATCACCAAGAAGGCGAACGAGCAGTGGTGGGGTGGCAAGATCATCACCGAGATCCTGCCGGCCAAGGAGTGGTGGGATGCTGAGGAGTATCACCAGCTGTACTTGGTCAACAACCCGAACGGATATGAGTGCCCGAGCCACTTCTTGCGCAAGTTCCCTGAGCTTAAGTAGGCGACGCGCGTGGAGCGCACATGGAATCGGGCTTGGTGACACAGATGCGCCAAGCTGGATTTGAGCACAAGATTCGGGCAGGATCCGGAAGACAGACAAGAGGATGATGGGATGATAATTCAACACAGCGGGATCCCGGACAAAGATACACGGCATGGACGGATTTAACATACTAGCGACAACATTGCATCAGGGCGGCGTTTGGGACGGACGGGAGACGAAAGGAAAGGTCTTTGGGTTTTGTTAACTTTTTTTTTTGTTGGGAGTTTTCTTGGTGGGATATCTAAGTTTACAAGTAGAATACAAACAACTGCTTGGATTGAATCAGACCAACAGCTTCCATCTTCTTGCGTGACTCCTCTCTCTCCGTTATCAACAAAACACTGAGCAGAGTGCTAACAAAAACCTTTGAAAAAAAGCAAACGATCTGGTATCTTCTTTGTTCAACTCATCATTTGTTCGACTGTCATGCTATGCTGCAAAACAGACCCCTTACTTCCTGCGGTTCTGCTGCATCATGAGGATCTGGACCATGCGGACGAAGATGTTGAGGAAGTCGAGCTCGAGGGCAATGGACTCGTTGACGGGATCCTCCTTGATGACGCCAGCCTGAGCAAGACGAGCATGGTAGAGGACCTTCTGGACATCATATAGGGTGAAGCCACCAAAGACGGCAAGACCACCATATAGCCAAAGGTTCTCGGTGAAGGCGAGGGTGCGGACGGCAGTGGCGGGAAGGAGGAGAGGAGCGAAACCAGAGACGGCGACAATGGCAGCACCAGCGAGAAGAGGACCGCCAATGTAGAGGTACTTCTCCTGCTTAGCGGTGGCACCAACAAAGGAGATGGCGCCCATCATGGCGAGAGTATAGAGACCGGCGCGAGCGAGGAGAGCGGGAGGAGCCATGGCGAGGAGGGGAGCGACGAAAGCGGCCTGGGTAGCGTTGAAGACGGTCCAGCAGGCATACTTGGGGATGTAGCTGTGGAAAAAAAAGACTCTGTTAGCGAATGCAACACAAGCCGGCTTGGAACACAGATGAATCAAGACTTACTTGTCAGCGTCAATGGCGCGAGTAGCAAGCATGGAACCGAAAGAGAGAGCGAGACCACCGATAGCGACAACCCAAGGGTTGGTGGCCATGAGACGATAGGTGAAACCAGTCTGGAGCATCTGGTAGGCCGACAGACCGATGATGCCGATGCCGAGTCCAGTGTGCATAAACGTCTTGTTGAGGTACGAGCTCTCGTAAGCGGGCATGCCGCCGTCAGCGCGAGTCTCCCGGTTGAACATGAACTGAAGAGTAACCCAGGTGCCGCCGACCATGGCGCCACCGACGAGAAGCTTGCGCATCAACAGGCCATTGTCCTGCTGAGGCTGAGAGTGAGACTGGTACTGGTAACCGCGGCGGGCGCCCTGGAGACGAGCGAGGAGGCTGTTGGCGGCGGCGGGCTTCTGGGAGGAGGAGACGAGGGAGGGAGTCGTCCTGGAGGTGAAGAAGTTGGCGTTCTTGGGCGCAGACTTGTGGAAAGCCCGGATGGCAGCGGCGGGACCGGACGAGGCGGACGAGGCGGACGAGGCCTTTGCGAACTCGGGAATCCGCGAAGCCAGGCGCGCAGGCCCAGCGCGGATGGTAAAGGTAAACGACATAATCGTGGGTGCGACTCGATGCTGGAGAAAGGTTGCGGGCTGTCGATGTCGAGAAGTATGTGTGTGTGTGATGTTGAGAGGGTGTTGATGTTAGGTGTTGGAACCGACGATGCAATCTATATCGGCGCTAAAAGAAAGGCAAAAGACAGACTGGATTGGATGACGTTTCCCGTCCCTCACTGAAGTTGCAGAGGAGAGAGGCCGTGCTTAGGTAATGTGCGTCACCGTGGTCAGTGCTGGAGCAGAAGCTTCGAGCAGCCCCGCGCGTTCGCTTCTTGTTCGGAGTTAAGTGCCGGCTGTCGGCTTTTACAGACCCTAACCCTTTGAGGCATGCACTGTGGCACTGCCATATGGCTGGGACCTGCTGGCGTCGGCGGTGCTTGTTACCGAACCTCCGGACCCTCAACAGCAACTCACAACAGCCGTCACAGACAACGTCAAAACCTCCATCACAATCCCTCAGGTCCTCCTCACAATGTCAAATGCCATCTCACTATCGTGGCTTCTGTCCACGCTGATTGCCTTTTAATGGCCCGAAAAGGCCTCGACAAAAACAGACGAATTTCAGCAATTACTTTCCGTTCACCTTTGTCTCTTCTCGACGACGACATTCACATGGACACTGGAGTTATGGTTGCGTGCGGGCGCAGCAAGAACATTGCGCAAGAGATGTACATGCTTGATGCGAGAGAAACATGATGCGCGAGACTTTGTTCACCCGACATTATGGTTCGTGGCACACGGCCACATAAATGGTAAAAAAAAATGGCCGTCCGCCCTCATCCCATCGCTTTCTTCATTCAGCTCGGAGCAACACCATCGTCTATCTCACTATCCCGGGCCTCAGTACCTATACACGAAAGATGTACTGCCAGCCCTCCCTCCATGTCAGCACCGACGTCAAGGATGTCATCCTTGATCCCACGCTCCTTATTATCGTTGTTCCCCATGTTGTCTTAATGGCGGGAATCTACCTTGTCCTCATGCCTCGTAACATCCCCTTGAAGAGCAAGCCTCCAGGGGATTCACCTTCCGTTCCTCCGCCTGCCCTGCCAAAAGAACCTGAAGATACAGAAGCCCAAGTTGATCCAACGACCACCTGGGTTCTCTTTGCCCAAGTGGTCTCCCAGTGCGCAGAGACCATCGGACTGGCAAGACCTAGCCTTCCTCGGATGATGATGACTCTTTGTTTGAGTTGTTTGTTGTATGACACTCGTTGCTCGAGGATACACGAGATGCCCGTCATTGACAGCTTGCTAATGTGTTGTTTTCTAGGCTCTGTAGCGTGATATACTTTCCATTCCTGGACACGGCGAGCAAAGAGGTCTAGACTCTAAGGCTTCAGGTTCAAGCGCTCCAAGCCTGCGCAAAAATCTCCATGTTCTGAAGATCTCTGGCGTCTCATGCCGCGATGCATGACAGATTCCCGTCGTGACAGAAGACACCACCAGCATCTCCTATGGAGCACCTCCCGCCGCTCCAGTCCCTCCGGGATCCTTCCCGCTCACCTTCATCATCAAGACCATCCTCTGCAAAATCGTCGCCGGCTTCATTCCGAGTTGTCGTCCCACACTCCCGTGCCTCTTTGTTCGCGTCCACAAAGCCGCGCCCAACCCTACCACCGTCAGGATCTCCATCAGCGCTACAATCAACAGCCCCGCAAGGTCTGCCGACCACGTTGTGCTTCCATAGCTGCTCGCGCTCACTTGCAGCGTGCCGAGAAAGAGCTCCCAAAACTCCAAAGCAGCGGTTCCCACAGACAGGCAAGCCAATGTCTTGCGGCCCGACTTCCATGCGGTGACGATAATACAGAGGGGAGGGGTTGTGGTATAGTCTTCAAGGTCTTGCTTGTTTGAAGAAGTGTTTGTACGATTCGCTGAGGTTACAGCATTCGAACCTGCTGGAGCCGAAGCGGGCAATGTATGTGTGGGTTTCCGGGGAAGAAACGGGGTCACGGCACGGAGATCACGGTCGACGCACTCGTAGATGGACTGGAGAGATAGTTAGCAGCTAAGGCCTGAATGGGAACAACGGTAGACTTGCCTTGACTAGCACACCGATGACGAGGTACAGGACGGACGGAATAGGGGTAGCATTATCCTGGCTCTTGACCGCTTTGAGATGGCTGGCCAATATCCAGATCGTGCCGCCGAGGATTGTGAGAATTATCGCAAGGAGACTTGCTAGGGGAAGTGGATTTAGTATGAATGGCTGTTGGTGAAGGATCAGCCCGGTCCGGTCCAGGACAGCCTGTATCTTTGCCCACCAAGAAGTCGTTCTCTGTACTAATGGCTTCAGGGGTCTGAGTCGCTTGGAGGGAACCTGAGCAGGCTTGTGGTCACATTCGAACCTTAGACGAAAACTTCCGTTTTGGTCTTTCGTCCAGCACCGGTGATGGCGTGCCCATTCATCAAGATTTGGATCCTGGGGGCCATTGGCAAAGTCTTGGAGTCCACCAGGTGGCGTCAACAGACATCGCAGCCCTGTACCGTTGGTGAAGGACGTTACGCCCATCAACTTGCTGTCCTCCGTCAGCTCCATTAGCCGCTCCATTCCTTTTGGAGCCTTGTGTAACCCGGATCCCTTCGACGTTCTGTCCCTCCACCAAAAGATGACCATCAAAGTCACGGCACCCAGCATGTTGACCCCAAGCACGACTTCAAGGGCCCTCGCAAGTGTCCTATCCATTACGGCCACACGTGCACTATATCCGACACCATCTACATTATTGTCAAAATCCACCAAGTCTCTATAAGTTCCTCCATCTCTCTTCTCCAACGAGAACACATTATTCAGCAAGTTGGGTATCACCGCAAAGGCAATGATGTAGGCCGTGCTGGAGAGGACACAAGTCCACTGTCGGTACTTGAGGGCCTGCCACAATCTCAGCGGGGCCCAGAAAGTGTGGTAATCCACATTCAACGTGTTACCTGCCCGCTGCTTGTTGTTAAACAGGTGATAGTAAGGTTCGATACGCTCGACCTCTGTATCGCACTGCTGCCACGAATACCCGTAGAGAATGGTGAGAATGGCTGGCAGATAGTTCCAAAGAAAGTAGGTTCCTATACCCAAGTAGCTGGAAGTGCCGCGCATGTCTTTGCGATTAGTGCTTTCCGAGTCACAGTAGGCAAACAGTCCGAGGCGGGGACGGGACATGGTAGTAGGGTAGTACCCAGAAGGCGAAGGCTCGGAGCCGCTGACGTGCATGGTACGTTGGCCGGGTTCGAAGGCCGGATTGACGGAGTGTTGGTAAAGCAGTTCGACAATGACGAGGAGGGAGAGGGACGAAAGAGCGATAAACGTGAGATACAGATAGCGAGTGACGAAGAGCCTCCAAGTTATCAAGACAATATTGGTGGCAACCTGCTGGTAACCTCCTCTTTTGAACTGAACAAGGGAATACAGATACTGGGCGGCGTACATGACGAATGGAACCGCAAGAAGAACGGGTGTCATCTTTGCTGCTTTGAGGTAGTCCTTGGTTCGAAACGGGTTGGGCCGCGTGTGATTCGAGGGGCTGAAGATGAGCTTCAGTTCAGGATGACTCCATCCCGAAAAGGGACGGTGAATGTCGGCTGGTGATTCGTCTGTATACTCCTTTGCTCTACTGCAGTAGCCCAGCGTTTGATAGAAGGGAAGAATAGGACCTACGTGTTACCGGCAAGGCTCTTCAGGATTCCACCCAAATAATACGCTGAGAACCGTGGGTTGTACCGAAACCAGGGCTCCACCGCAGGATATCTCTGGCCGTCGGTCAAGTCCTGCCAGTGCTCTACCCAACCATTCCAGTATCCGTTCGAGATTGTGGTTAGGTCCAGTACGCCCATGTTGGACCCAAACTGTTGTACGCCGCCGCTGAACATCATAAAGCGTTCGTGTGTGACCTGGCAGGTAGTTCCGAACCGGCCATATAGACCGTTGTATACCTCGACCCAAACGAACTGCGGCACCAGCAGGACCCAGACGCTGTCATTAACAGCACCATCGGGCCCAATCATGCCTCCCCACACGTAGATGGCATGTACAGTCTCATCATACGATGGCACCGTCACCATACAAAAGTCTGCACGTCCTTCGGGCAACACCCACCCTATTACCGGTGCGTCTCCGTTTCCTGATATTGTTCCCTGCGAGTATATCCTTTCAGACGCCAGATCGTATATCGAGACCTGGGCAAGCGGGTGATAGCCGGGGACCGGATGGCAATCCTCGCTTGCACAGAGAGAACCGCCCATGAGGATTAGGGCTCCCTTCTTTCCGTACGGAAGATAAACCAACCCGCCGCCGGTTCTTTGATCGCCATACCCACCTGGGAGAATGTATTAGGAAAAGTTGTGGGTTTCCATGTCGAATTCAACGAGTTGCCGTTGGTAGATTCGATCATGCATGCCGTAAGTGGTTGAGTTGTCTGCCCAACCACCCATCCAGTATGCTTTTCTCGTCTCTGGAACACTTGCACTTGCACCGCGGGCCAAGCGAAAGGGCGGAGGATTCTGTGCGGCCATGTTTTCCCACGATTGAGTGCTCTCGGTGTATGACTATATCGTTTCTACCGCAGATGGAGGCCCGGTGGAGGAGTTCAAGTACCGGCCGCCAAATAGAAAGAGCCGGTCTCTGTTGTCGCTCCATAAAGCGCCCATGGCAACTTTGGGGACCTCGTCGGGTACATTAAGCGTGTGAAGGGTCCGGTTCTCGTCGGAGAGATTCACATATCGTAGGCCAGGGTCTGTGTTGGGCAAGACACACGTTAGCTGCAGCCGCAATGATGTAAGGGGGCACAGGAAGCAATTACAAGGAAGCCATGTCGGCAGACCACCGGTGCAGTTATACAGAGCTTGGCCGCCGTAAAAGTACAACCTGTTATTCAAGACTGCGCCTACACAATCAAGTTAGCAGAGATCCGCGGTGTGACCTCACAAGGCAAAAAAAGCTTACTCTGTTCAAACTCGCTCTTTACGAAACCATCGGGAATGCAATCCTGGGCTCTAACCAGGCAAAGCACGAACAGTTGAGCCCAAAGTAATCGCAACAAACTTGTGGTTTCCATGTCTTTGAGCCTCGGTTAAGCCAACGTTGACCAAGACTACAGTCTCGTATCAAGGCATCTTATATGCCACTGAGCTGTTGCACAGCCTTGCAGATTCTGCCTACGATAATGTCAGTTGTGCGCAGTCGGGAATGACGAACAAGTGTTGGAAGATAGGGCGAGGACTCGAGGCGATGAAGCTTATCAGTCGGCTACTGGCAACTTTGACAGCCCGAGCCTCATGTGTTATCCCGGTGACGATATGTATTCCTTGGCCAATAAACATCAGTGTTCAACTCTGTGAAACAACACCGCCGCCACTAGCACAACCAGGCAATTTCCGGCAGCCGGCTGACATGTCCTAAGCCTGTGATCATCGGACGCCTTCTGGCTTGAAGAAAAAGCAAGTGCACTAGCCTTGTTATGTATAGGAGAGCGGTCTGATACCAAGCTTTCGTAGATCGGGGTCCTTGTGAGCATGGGAACATGGGAACATGGGATGAGAAACGTGGAGAACCTCCTTGTACGGAGATTCCGCATGCTGCAATCTGACCGGCACTTGATCCGGCACAGATGGCCTTGTTGTTTGCTCTTTGAGGATTGCCATGTTCATCGCGGAACAGCAAGAGACATCCGCATTCACGGCTCCCACAAATATCCAGGTGTTTTGGTTCTCGATGCTGTTGTTGTGGTGGTGGAGGTTGTTTGCCCGGAATTTGATCATTGAGAGCTGTGTGCACGGTCCAGACTCCGAAAGCTAGAATTGTTCTGGAAAAGGGATTCTGCAGGGCTGTGGCGGCCACCAGCCCGGCGGTCCCGGGGTGACCTTCCTCAGGGTCTTTAGGCCTCAGGGGTGTGGCCTATACCAAGCACAACGCCATCTCTCTTCTTGTCACTCGTCATATCGGTTTGTTCGACACGATACGGTTATCGGACGACTGGAATCGCCAAATCGCCATTGTGGTGTTTCGAGCTTCTTCAACGGCAGGCCAGCGAAGCCCCAAGGGTACAGCACGTGTACTAGCTAGGTACTGGTGTGTCGTAGGTACTCCACGGCATGAAGTCATTGAGGTGGATATCGTGATGCTCATCAACAGTGAGCCGACGGCGGAGGTGTGCTCGTTGGGCTCGCAATCCGCATGCTGCCCCTTGTGGTCTTTAACAGAAGAGGGTCTAGTACAGCGGTGAGAGTTGAGGTCGAGATACCGGTGGGAAGGGTATTAGGAACAAGATGCTGCAGTGATGTCGTTGCTCTGCTCGCTGTCGATGATAACGGAGGGTAGCACTGGATGTGGGGTGTGACAACAACACAGCAGTGAGCAGTGAGCACAGCGGCGTCACCCTTCGAGAAGGCCAATCCTAATCCTTCCAAACGCTGTCAGCGAATCATTCCAGTGTCTTTCAGATACGTAGCTGTCCCTCTCGGCCAGCTTGAAACGAGCACGAAGAAGGGGACCGGCACAGCTACATCATCATCGTCGTCGCCGTCGCCGTCAGCCACTGTACTATAGTAAAAGGAAGAAGCGGAACTCACCTCTTTTTTCGTCTGACCTCTTCTTCTTCTGGAGACCAACTTCATCGTTATGACGATTGATCACCCCTCTCGAAACGTCTCTTGTGATTCCTACAATTGATGATGTTGTGGATGTTGAGGTAAACACAGCCGTGGCAGTTGTTCCCTCAGAAAAATGAAACGACGGATTGAAAGTGCCGGCGGTTACGGGGCAGGTACCTCCATAGGTAGCACCTGCACACACTGTATTCGGCACTAAACCAAAACGGCCCGGCCCCACGCTGCCGAAGGGAAGGACCGGTTGCGGGAGACACAGCACCGCAGTTGCCATCTTTCATCTGGACCCGCCGACAGGTGGAAGGAACCAAGACGGGACGAGGAAAGAACAATCACTTGCGCCTTCTTTGCTTTTTCTCTTCACTTATAGCTCTTAATTGTTACTGCCTCTAGCTATCCAAACCTATAGTACATACTGTACCTCAATTCCAACAACTCCTCGGCACACCTCACTGCACGGTATCATAGCTCCAGTACCGGGCGGGCGTCAAAGCGCTGCTCTAATAGGTAATACCCCACAGTTGCCATCGCTAACAAGGGCCCCAAGTCCCCCAAGTCCCGTTGGAAGTCCTCCCCCCGGCCGCGGCCACATCGCCAACCAGGTTCCCACCACTTTGGACTTTGCTTGTGACCTCTTTTTCTTCCACTTTGCATCAAGAATCCCCCCGCCGCCGTCGCACACGGACGCGACACATCTTCGTCACACTCTCCCTCGACTCGACAAGTGTTTCAAGAGCTTACCATAGTTCTATAGCTAGAGAGTACAACTACATACATTACATCAACCTCAACCTCCCTCTGCCGTTACCTATCTCTGTCTGTGGGTAAAGCGCCAAATATTCCATTACATTACATACCTTTACCACCACAGAGAGAGGATTGACATTGACCCAACCTCCTCCCTCCCTCTAGACTTATAGTACAAGACGACAGCTTCCATCGACCTGACGCAATGCTCCGCCGTCGCAATTGAGCTGTTCCCTCCCCCAACCTGGTCCCAACCTGGTCCACTTCTCGAAGCCGCAAACGGACTTTGACGACCCATCTCGACCCGATTTCTGTACCCCCATCGATACCTCTAGCAACTTAGACCTACTCATCACCTTGTTGATCCGCCCATCCATTTCTTGCCTGTGCCCCGATAGCACTCTCGCGACTGGCATGACCGACCGCCGTTTATTGCGCCCATAAACACTTCGAGCCACCACCATAGGTATATCCATCCGAAAAACATCACCAAACATGCGCCGGAGTCGAACACCGCCTCCATCGCCCTACCGCGTCCTGGCGCACCATGGCGGTCCTCACGGTCCTCAACCACCACAGGACTCGGGCGCCCTTATCCGCTCCTTCAATGTCGAGACCAATCCCACTCGACCCATTCGCCCCTCTCCTCTGACGGCTTCCACCATCCCCGACATGCCTCTCGACCTGGTCGACCGAATCCGCTCGTTTCCCCTCTTCATGTCCGCCCCCGAAGGATTTCTCGTTGCCATTGGCACCCACCTAAAACCCCAAGTCCACTCCGCCCAAGACCACATCCTCACCGAAGGCGACGAAGCAAAAGCCATGTACTGGCTGGTCCGAGGCGTCGTTGCCGTCACATCCCGCGATGGCGAAGCCGTCTATGCTGAACTCAAGCCCGGCGCCTTCTTTGGCGAAATTGGTGTGCTGATGGATGTTCCACGAACTGCGACTATCATTGCGAGGACGAAATGCCTGCTGGTCGTTCTCAAGAAGGAGGACCTGCAAGCTGAACTGCCAAAGTACCCGGAAATGGAAAAGGCCATTCGCCAAGAAGCACAGGAAAGATTGACCATCTTAAAGAAGAAGCGACAAGAGGGCGGCCAGATGAGCAAAGTGTCGAGTAATAAGCTGGCCCGAGAATCCGTGCCTGGCGAAGTTAGTACCGGAGAGTCGGGCAGCATCAAGGAGGGCGCCGTGGTCAAGAGCAAGAAGCGCAAGTCGCCCAGCCCCGGCGTGATTGACGACCCGACCATTAGTGGTAGCGCCCTGGGAAGCGGTTACGTCAATGTGCGAAAGACGCTTAAAGAGCTCCCGCTGTTCTCGACACTGCCTCCTGACATTCTGCACTTCTTGGGCCTGAGCGCACAGCCAAAGTCTTACTCGCCCTTTACCGACATTGTCCGGCAAGGCAGTCCCGGCAACGACATCTTCTTCATTGTTCGGGGCGAAGCCGAGGTCGTGCATGAATCCGAAAAGACCTTCTCGCGACCTCGGTTGAAACAGGGACAGTACTTTGGCGAGGTTGCTAGTCTGGGCTTGTCCGAGGGAAGGACTGCCACGGTCCGGTCCATTACTGCGGTTGAGTGTCTGATGATTGGCGGGGATGCGCTGGAAGAACTGTGGAAGCGCTGTCCGCCCGAGATTCGATCCCAAGTAGAAGAGACGGCTCGGAGGCGCATCAAGGGAACGGATGAAGACGTCGAGATGGTGGATGCTCAGCCCGAAGTCACCTTTACCTCACCTTCGAAGCCAACTTCGCCCGCCAAAGAAAAGACACATCAGCCTTCGGATCCTGATCCGTTCCTTAGCGTGGACATGGAGAACATGCGCAATCGTCGCAGGAATTCGATTGCCCCGCCAACTCCTCAGACAGACGCCTCTGCCATTGTCAACGGCATGAAGGCCATCACCCCCGAGAGCAGCCCGCTGCGACATTCCGTATCAGACGGCTCCCCGATCCCAAGCAAACGCGCACGAACCCTGCCCTGGAGACCATCTACGATAGAAGACGAAGCTAAGAAGCTTTCCCTACCGGATGACATCCTGATCTCCATCTTCCAGCACCTGGATCTTCTCGAGATGATCAGACTACGAATTGTGTGCCGAGACTGGCGTCGCCTGCTCACCACCAGCCCGAACCTCTGCACCCACGTTGACCTCAGCCTGATCAACCGCAAAGTAACCGACTGGTCCCTCGTCCACATCCTCGCCCCCTTCATTGGCATGCGCCCTGTCGAGGTGGACATCAGCAGCTGCTTCCACATCACAGACGAAGGGTTTCAGGCCTTGTGGAAACAATGCGGCAAGAACATCAAAGTCTGGAAGATGCGCAGTGTCTGGGACGTCTCGGCGTCGCAAATTCTCGAAATGTCAGAAAACGCCAAAGGTCTCCAAGAAGTCGACTGGTCCAACTGCCGCAAAGTCGGCGACAACCTCCTTGCGCGCGTAGTAGGTTGGGTAGTCCCCGAGCCTCCGCCATCCCGCTCCTCCGAGAACGGCAAAGTAGTGATCGCCTCTTCCAACTCCCGCAGCAGCCGTCGCCCAAAGCATGCGCCCACCACCGCCAACGGCTCAGCCACCGCCGCCGCTCCCGCCCAACAACCTCCACCCGGCACCGTCATCGGCTGTCCCTCCCTCGCCCGCCTCAATTTGTCCTATTGCAAACACATCACCGACCGCTCCATGCACCACCTCGCCCTGCACGCCTCCTCCCGCCTCCAATCTTTGTCTCTCACCCGCTGCACAAGCATAACAGACCAAGGCTTCCAATCCTGGTCCCCCCACCGCTTTCCCCACCTCACCCACCTCTGCCTGGCCGATTGCACCTACCTAACCGACACCTCCATCATCGCCCTCGTCAACTCGTGCAAGTCGCTAACCCACCTCGACCTCTCCTTCTGCTGCGCTTTGTCCGACACGGCCACCGAAGTCGTCGCCCTCGGCCTTCCCGCGCTTCGAGAGTTGCGCATGGCCTTTTGCGGCAGCGCCGTCTCCGACGCTAGCTTGGGGTGCGTAGCGCTCCACCTTAACGAACTCCGCGGTTTGAGCGTGCGCGGGTGCGTGCGAGTGACGGGTGTGGGCGTGGAAAACGTGCTAGAGGGGTGTGGAAGGCTGGAATGGGTTGATGTGAGCCAGTGTAGGAATCTTGGGGGGTGGTTGGTTGGTGGAGGGGTGGGGAGGTGGGGGGTTGATGAGCGGGTTGTTAGGCAGGTTACTTCTTCCACTAGTTCGTTTAATGGTGTGGGAGGGGGAGTGGTGGTGGAAAGTAAAGCCCAAGGAGGCAAGATGGGAGCTGGAGGGGTGGGTGGTGGTGTGCAAAGACCTAGACCTAGAGGGTCAGGATCGAATAACGGCAATGGTAATGGTAATGGCAATGGCAATGGCACCGCGGCAGGGGCAGGGACAGGGGCAGGGACAGTGGGAGGTGGTGGGTTGAGACAAAGTACCACCACTATCAACAAGGGGCAGCAGGTTCCGCTAGGACCGGGACCGATGATGAGGCCGATTATACCGCCTAGGGGGGTGACGAACCATCGGACGAGGAAACCGATTAGGTTTGTGGTTGAGAAGTGTGGGTTTGAGTTGAGGTGATGCTTGCGGTTGCGATCGGGGTTGCGGTCGAGGTTGCGGCTGCGGCTGAGGTTGCGCTGAGGTTGCGGTTGCGGTTTCGGTTGTGGTTGCGACTGTGGTTGCGACTGTGGTTGCGCCGTTGCGGTCAGGGCTGTAGCTGTGGTTGCGGTTGCGGTTGCGGGCTGCGACTGTGGTTACGGCTGCGGCTGTGGTTGCGGCTGCGGATACTTGGATATGGACATGACCTCCGCATATTACAACCCACGGCACTTCCAACCAAGCAACGAAAGTACGAAACGAACCTGGACATACATATGGGGGTACGTACATGACTTGGGTCGGTGGTAAACTGCACATAATGTTTTTTTTGTCAACACAAGACTGGGGCTTTGAAGACCGCTTGGACCGCTTGGATAAGAGTCAACCGCGGTCTGCAAGCTTGAACAGCACGAGGATCAACAGGACTATGGTATATGGTAGGCATGTTGGTTGGCGCTCGGTGTTGATGGCTGGCTTCGTTCTTTTTTTGTAAATATTACCTGCATGGGGTTCTGGATGGGCGACACGGAACCGGAACCGGAGCCCGACCTACTACATACACATACATACAGACGACAGACAGGACATATGATATTGATACCCATTTTATTGTTATACTCATACCTATCCCACACGAGACCTCGAAACAGGAATGAAAGTATGGACAATAAATTATATGTCACTACGCTATGTGTTTCTATCATCATCTAGAAAGATTACCCCGTAGTCACACAGATTGCTCCCAACGCCTACTCCATACGTAACCGTAACCTACCTAGCCACCGAAACCTAAAAGATCAAACCAGTAACACGAAAACCATGACGACACGACAGTCATGGTCATGAAAAATTCCCAGCCCAGACGGAAAAAAAAGAGCAACGCAAAGATACCACAACATCAGAACCATCAAACACCTCAAAGGAACATATTCCTCCTATCCGCATCCCTCACCCTGCCCCCCGGCGCCGTATAATCCACGCCCGCGACACTACTAAGGTCCTTCTCAAACACGGCCTGGATCTTGGTAACCTGCAACAACCTGGCCAAGTCGAGCTTGACGCCCTCAAAGCTAGCCAACGACTCAGCAGCTTTGACCGCATTCTTGATCTGTCTTCCATTCAAATCATGTTCCGCCAACCTCTCCAGTCCGCGCTCGTCAATGTCCACGCCTCCGGGCACCATGCCGCAAAAGTTCTTCCAGATCTGAAGCTTGGACTCGAAACTCAGGTCGGTATACCTGATAGGTATGTGGATCCTGGACTTGAAGGCTTCGTCAAAGGTGGTGACGCGGTTGGTGGTGAGGAACAAGATGCCGGTGTAGTACTCGAGCACGCGCAGGAAGACGGAGACCATGGCGTTGCGGTGCAGATCGTGGAGGGCGCGCTGCTCGAGGAAGACGTCGGCCTCGTCAATCAGCAGGACGGCGCGCCAGGTGGCTGTCATGTCCATGATCTGCGTCAATTGGGCGTCGAGCTCCGTGGAGGCGCAGCCGAGGTCGCCCGATGATACCATATATAGCGGGCGCCGGACATACTCGGCTACGCACTCTGCGGTTAGAGTCTTGCCGACACCAGGGGGACCGTGGAGCACGCAGACGAGACCTTGGCCTTTGCCCTTGACGATGTCGTCGAAACCCGGGCGTTCGCGGGTGTGGTTGGAGACGAGGGCCTGAACAGTCTTCTTGATGTCGGGATCGAGGACGAGGCCGTCGAAGCACGTAGTGTTCCACTGGATGGGCTCCAGCTTGTCGACGAAGAACTCGAGGAAGCGCTTGTTGGTAAAGGAATATCCACGGACGGTGGCGTTGGTGAGAATGGCTTGCTCATCGGTCAGTGATTCGAATTCCTTGGTCTCTGATGCGAACTGGACTGAAGACAGCGAAGGGACTGTGGGCTTTGAACTCGGGAGCTTCTTAACGACAAACGAGTGGTCGGCCGCGAGCCGGTGGAAGGTGGCGCAGTCAATCATGACGCGACCGTTGACGCCGAAGCGGGCATAACCTTGCATCTCCTTCTTAATGACGGCAAGGCCGTTGTACTGAACGTAGTGCTGGCCGAGATGCTTCTCCCACTTGCGTCCGCGGGCCAGCAAGCTCTGTCTGATAGCCTCGCCGTCCTCGTGGAGATGGAGAGGGATGATGTCGAGTTCGCTGAGTTGGACAACACCGGTATACTTGCGGAAGGTCAGGTGCGTTTTGAGAGTCCCGACGTCCTCGCCATCAAAGTCAACGTAGCGGCAGGAGACGGTCATGCCGGCGAGATTGCCGTGCTCGTCGTACTCGTCATAGTAGCGGCGGACGCGAAAAGCGCGATCCTGATCCAGGATCTTGCAGTGGACAAGGGTGTCGGGCGGTAGGAGGGTCCAGGCGTTCTCGTACGAGATGGCGCGGACCTCGCCGGAGACGCACTTTTCGTAGGCAGCAATCTCGGACTCGAAGTGGTTCTTAATCCAGTCCATCAAGAGGTTGAACTGCTGGAGAGACTCTTGGTCGTCGGCAAACCGGGTGGGGCCTTCGGCCTCGAGTTCCTTGCGGTAGTGGAAGAGGGCGTGGTAGGGAGCTTCGATCTGGACATCATCGACGTCGATGGGGTCGGAGGGATAATCGCCAATAACATCGCGGAGAAGCTGACGCAGGGGCTGGGGGTTGACGTAGAGCTGGGTGCTGCTATGGTCGCCGCGGCTGTCATAGTGTTTGACGATGCAGAAGGCGTAGAGGCGCCACCAGTCTTTCTGGGCTGGTTTCTCGATCTCGGTCTTGCGCTCGGAGAAGTAGTGTTCATCCTTTTCGTCATATCTCCGGTCAAGGTGCTTGAACTCGCACTTCATGGTCTGGTCCTCTGGAGGCTTGTCCTTGTCGTCTTCAGCAGCATCGTGTTTGTCTGCGTCCTTCTTTTCGTCTGTCTGGGTAGTCTCGTCTTTCTTGTCGTCAGCCGTGGCTTCAGACTTGGTGTCACCGTTGGAGGTCGCGGTCTTTTCTGTTTCTTCAGGTTTGGTCTCGACGTGGCCGTTTGTCCCGTTGGTCTCGGCACACTTGCAGGTGCAGCACTTTGTAGAAGTCCCATTGGGGACATCCTCGGTGACGGCAGCAGGAGCCATGATGTCTGTCGTGTCTATAGATGTTGCGATAGGAGACCTAAAAGGAAGAGAAGATGGGCAAGGTTATGGTAACACAAGGGGACAGGCAGACGAGGGTTTGCGGTTTGCGACAGGAATGGATCGGGTGGACAACAACAACAAGTGGAGTGGAAGCAGAGGGTGATGGCACTTATGGATACTCCTACCTTTTATACCTGGGCGAGTTTGACCTGGCCTTGCTGCCATCCCATGTCTGACTTTACCATGCATGGCGCCTGCGATGTCTACCACCAACGGGGCCTCATTCTCATCCCATTGATCCAAGGAACCAAGGCGGCGATGGTTAGGCAAGAAGAATGAGAGGTCAATGTTGGCTGACGATGCAGGCTGCCGTGGCTGGTTGTTGTTGTGTTCCGTCAATGGCCATTGATGCCCAGCGAATGGCGGCCGTCATCGTCTCCCTGATCTCCCCACTTGCATCAGGCAGACAGACGGGCGACCTCTTGATGTTGAAGTGATTGTCTCATTCTCTTTGGCTGAGCAAACGAACAAGAGGTATAAAAGTAGTGGGGCCGGCGAGCGATGACTCGTTACCGATGTAAACAGCAGATCTAGTACCAGGCAGAAGTGTCAATAATAAGCGTGGTGGACAAGGGGGCAAGGAGACAAGGAGACAAGGGGACAACTGGCACTGAGGCTGAGTTGCCTGTCTTGCAGTTCAGTTTCAGTTGTTGCGCCAATGGTGAAAAGAGAGTGAGATTGGGTGATGGTGGGAAGGGAAATGGAAAAGGATGAAAGACGAACGGGAGGGCGGGGAACAAGAAAGAGGGAGCCATGGGAGCCCCCTGTCGTGGCCGATTATCGGACCAATCTCCATCAGATGCCAAGACCCCACCGCTGGGGGTCCCCGCCATAGCCCTAAGGTTTTAGGTTTTAGGGGCAACCCCCACTATCCGCTCAGCCCTACACGGCAGGTGCAGTGGGGTATGGACCCTGTTGTTTCTGTTTCAACGACACGGCTTCCTCCCTCGTCACTCACCGTTACGGCGTTAGTGCTAGTACATGGCATCAACATGGTCGTCGTCGTCTGGACACTCGACAACATTTCGCCATGTAGGTCTTTTAAACATGGTTTCAGCAATGGACAGTGTGTTTGTGCCCTGATAAAAGGCAGTGGACAATCACCGTCCATGTCTCTTGGTCTGAGGCAACCATTCTTGCTTCATGCCTCTACTATCTGCAGGTGCGTATCGTCCCCTTCTCTACCAACAGGGAAAAATCACGTCGTTCGTCTACCATGTCTCATGTCTTTTTTTTTTCTCATTAAACTGTGCAAGTCTCTGACCTGACATGACAAACAGAACAAGTAGGGACAGGGGGGATGCTGTCGAGCCAATGTCAAGGGACTATTCTAGGCCCTTAAGCAACGTCGTTTACCGGGCTCACCTGGCCGAAAAGGCCCCGTTGTCTATCAAGAAAGGTGTTGCATGGAAATGATGGAAACGAAAGAATGGAACACCGTGACCTCGGTGTACTTGTCTCTCCAACCTCAAGAGAATGGAGCTTATTCGGCTCCGCGCGGCTTACCGTTATCTTTCCCGAGTCGGGAAATGAAGCTCTCAAAAGGAGGAAGGAGCGGCCCATGAGCCCCGCATCACGTCAAGGACTCGAGCCTGCAAACTGGGAAGGAACTGAACAAAGGAACTCAGTTGAACCAGGACGTGTTCATTGAGGAAGGGGCCCAGCGGGGCGTCGTGTCTTCAAGTTTTGCCTTTTCGCTTTTCAAGTTCTGGCCGCCCAAGAAATTTCTCAGCTGCGGTGCTCGTCCCGGACAAAACACATCCAAGTTCATCACCCACACCGATCACACTCAGGGACGCGTGCCTGCAACAGTTTCCATTCACTTTCCTCTCCCGCCTTCTAGGAAGGGACACGATTGTTCGATTGTTCCCGAGTCCCGAGCAACGTCAAAATCCACCAGTCTTCCACCTCATCCGGTACCAGCAAAGACACGTCGACACGATGCCCCCAATCAAGACCGAGCCCGGCGTGCGAATTAAACCAGAGCACGAACCCAGGTTCGATTTCTCCTCCATCCCACGTGCGCCCGTTCCCTCGGCTCCTGTCAAGCGTGAACATCACACCCAGCAGGAGGATCGCGTCAAGCACGAGGATCGCAAGCCCGTGAGTCCATTTCCCCCGTTACCTACCCACTTGCCCCTCTCGCTGTCACCTGACACAACCTTTCTATAGGACTTATCCTCGTCTACCCACAACAGCCAGTCAAGAAGACGGCCGAGGTTCAAGTCTCGACACTCCAAAAACTACATGGTCTATAGGCTGAGAGCTGGCGAGACGATTCGCGCCCAGTACAGGCGATCTGAGGGCACAGTAGTCTTTACGCTGAGTTCTAGGGCAACCGATATCCTCGAGGACTTTCCCGAAGAAGCTGATCGAGCTGAAGAGAACATCTTTGACCGTCTCCGAAGAGCACATTTTAATATCCGCCCGATCGAGCCTTCAGGATTTCTATACCGCAAGATCCATCACGCACCAATATCGCAAACCGTTTTCCATGTCAACGTGGAACAAATTTCGGAGAAATCCGAGGCAAAGGATGCGTTCGACTCCGAGGATGAGTGGGTTTTCCCGAGTCCGCGGACCGGCTGCTATTATGTTCAACATGAGGAATGGGAAGATTCAGAATCACCTCCTCCTTCTGATCCCGCCTCGGTCAACTTTCAACCTGTAACCCATCCTCTCCCAATCAGTTCCATGTCCGGCGAGCCATCCAAGGACATCTCGGCGGCGTCCAGGTCTGAGGAAAAGCCCAAAACTCAGGTTTCCCAGGTCGCTCCCAGCGAGTCATCTTCTACCACGGCCTTCAACTCTTCGTCTGCCCTCCCATCAGGCTCGCATTCTTCCAACAAGCCGTTCACCACAACCACCGTTTCTGCTGTTGACCGCGTCCTCGAAAAAGGTGACCTACGTTCGCCGTCGCGCATCAATCCCATGTTCAAGACCCCATCCATCTTCGGCACCACATCCACTTCTGGCAAGCCGTCCTTGTTGGGCACCACATCTACCTCTAATAACCCATCCTTATCCGGCACGGTACCCATCGCTGGCAAGCCGTCCTTGTTCAGCAACACATCTACCTCTAATAACCCATCTTCATCCAACACGGCACCCATCGCTGGCAAGCCATCCTTGCTTACCACCGCTTCCACCTTCGGCACCACATCCACCTCTGGCAAGCCGTCCTTGTTCGGAACCACATCCACCTCTAATAACCCATCCTTATCTGGCACGGTTCCCATGGCTGGCAGGCAATCCTTGCTTACCACCGCATCCACCGCTGGCAAGCCATCCCTGTTCAGCACCGCTTCCACCTTCGGCAGACCATCCACCTTGGGCAGCTCATCCACCTTTGGCACCCCATCCATCATCGGCACACAATCTACCCCGTGGTGCCCGCCCGACCGTTCTCCTGTAACAGATAATTTCAAGCTTGCAAGGGAGGTGGTCCTTATCGACTCTTCTCCCGAGTCCTCCCCCAAGTCTTAAGTTCTAGGAATCGTCCCCAAAGATGCGTAGAGAGAGACACAACGCTTCTGGAGACCCGGACGACTGGTTGTCAACTTGTCATTCGCTCAGCCCCGCCTTTCATCATTATTCAGAGGCGTGGAATTTGTAACAGGTCGATTGTGTTGGATGTTCTGTCGCTTAGTGTCTTGCGTCGTAGTGGAAGAGGCATGTGGTGGATCTACAAGGTTGGCAAATCGGTTGGCGTGAAGACTTTGTGAGAGTGACTGCTCGGAAGATCTAGTTTGCTGGCTTTGATATGTTGACATTGTCAACGCTCGTGTTTGTTGGTGACGACCATGATGTCTGGACGTCTTTGTTCTGGTCCCGGATGATCATACTGTACGGTACGTCATATGGCCTGGTAAGCTCACTTGCCATGATACCCAGGACCTAGCGATTTGCCTGGACTCTGGAGATAGCAGTCTTGAGGGTGAGGGAGATGGGGAGCTAAATCATGGTCGAGTGTGTGGACCACACGGTGCCTTCTAGATAGTTCCCTGATACACTTGTCAACTGCATTCTTGTCTGGGTTCTTCTTCCAGTTTCAACCCCGGAAATTGACTCGGAGATTTCCTATTCGAACGGTGTGGTCC
The DNA here is from genome assembly GCA_033439795.1 of Sordaria brevicollis. NCBI lineage: Eukaryota > Fungi > Ascomycota > Sordariomycetes > Sordariales > Sordariaceae > Sordaria > Sordaria brevicollis. The sequence continues at coordinate 64,010 of JAUTDP010000007.1, forward strand.
CTCAGTCGGGCTATCTGTCGTGGTTATACGAGTTGTTCCCATGTGATAGTATCTTGAAATTTGAATGTGTCCATGGTTGCAGAAACTATGTTCTTTCCCGATTAGTCACTTGCAATCTTCCCCACTAGAGAAGCTTCAAGTTCTTGCGAGATCTTCTTTGTTCGAAAAGCATAGAGGTCTTTGTCTTGCGAGAGCTTTCTTCGTTCGGGACGTCAGAGGTCTTCGCATACTGGGTGTTGCTTAGCCTCCACGAACCTCACACCCACGGTTTAATACCGGTAGTAAGGTGGAAGTAGTACGCTTGTGGCTTGTCGAGATGTTCGGGAGAAGGTTTACTTCCCGCGATTGCTTGGTCTGTTGATCGAACGAACCCTGTACTGTGTAGTGGCGCAATGGTTGCTTAATCGCTATTCGCTTCGATCGCTATAGGTACATCTCTTCGAGTTTGAGTTCGAGTTTAAGTTCGGTCCGAGAAGGATTGTCCGTATCTGGTATTTCTGCAGTGCACGTAGAACATCAACTTTCCATCCAGCGCTCCCTTTCCCATGCCTCGGTCCCAGGCCGTCATGTGCAACATGAAGTTAGACTTGCCTTTGCGCAGGGATTGATACCTCCCTATGTACGCTACATTAGGTACCTTCAACCGTGCTAGTTAGTTATCTTCCGCCCCCAGCGACTCGGGTCTATCCATTCCGGTTGCATGTCCCATCGGATTGGTTGGGATATCCAATATGGGTGTTGTCCCTGACGTGTGATGATGTCGAGCCTTGGATTTATAGGTAGAGGTACCTGAAAGTTAGCGTTACGGTCATTAGCGCTCTGTCTCCAATCTCCACAATTTCGTTCTCCACTCCCGTCACAGGTCTTCTTTCGTTCGAAGACGGGACTGAAGCAAAGAGAAAGGAGCTGCTAGGCCTTGGAATTTCTCCCCTTTGACTCTTCAACTACTGCAGCTGAACTGCCATTTTTCTGTTTAGTACCTTACCTTTAGTTTCATTTCTGTCTGTAGATCCATGTAGCGGAACATCATGGTCTGGATCGTTGCAAGGCTGATAAAGGACAGGGGATTGCTAGGTTCCGCGGGTGGGACCCACAGGACTTACAAGGCTGTGACCTGAACATCTGGGGAAGCGTTCTCAGGGGTCATTGTTGGGAGTTGATGGAACTTTGGAAGTAGATGGACACTCAGCAGAAAACAACTTGAACTCAGAAACGGTAGACAATTGGCCAATCCCCGTTAACATTCTCTATTATACTCCTCTTAGTAAAAGATGCAACTTGTTTGGCAATGTTTTTGCGGTTTGGCTCTCCATAGGTTGTGATTGAGGTTGGCAATGGCATCGGTTGTTGTCTTTGGGCGACCATAGCAAGACGGACGATGAGCCCTTGTCAGCTTGATACCTCGGGTCGACATTATCAGGCATTCAAACTTCCAGCTCAAGGCTTCCTTCTGTTCTTACGTCGTATCTTGATATGCAAATGTCTTTTATACAATGCAACACGCTATTGAATGTCCTCTGAACGCCCCTTTAAAAAGCCATTTACCCATGTTATCATATCCTATCAAAGTTTCCTACGAGTCCCCTCCCATCTGTCCATCATTTGACACCATTAGCAACACCACACAGAACCCCACCACCTCCCCAGACACACAACATCTTTACAAGCTAGAGGTATTCAGACTACGCATAAACTGCTCCCACGACTGCTTGTCAACAGCAAAGCAATAACACGAGTCCTCATCATTCCCCTCCAGTTTAATAGCAACCATCGCCCTATTATCATTATCGTATATCCACCTATCCCCTCCACAACGCGTAGTACCTTGCTATCAAAGTCCAGCAGGATGTACTGTCGCTGACCGGTCTCCACATCCCTGCGCGCAATCACCCCCGTCTTGGAAGTGTGAAAGTAGGGGATGCCTTTCGCCTTGAGAGTTGCCTGCAGGACAAGCTCAAAAGGGCAGAGGTTCTTTGTGTTGTGCTGCTCCCTTTCCTGTATCTGAAGCAAGATAACCTCCGTAATATCCGACCACGCCCCGGCAAGACTTGCGCCCAGCGTCCTGTGCTCCATTGACAAAAACCGCGTCGCCAGCTCGTCCGCAAACGCAGCGAGCTGCCAGATGGCAAACAGTAAGGGGTCGTCCTTTTGCAGCTTGTTGGTGGTGACGAGCTCAGCGACCGTGTCGCCGATCAGACGAACGAGCCCCACGTAGGCCATCCTCTTGCCGAGCATGTCCCTCATCAGCTGGCGCACCGATAAGAGTGCCGTGTTTCGCCAGTCGCAGTCCTTGTGATAGTGGTGGAGCGATACTTGAGGACGGCGTAGAGACCCAGACATGACTGCAGCACGCCGTCGGATTCGAGAAAGTGGAAGCTTGTTCGGTCGGCACCCCAGGTGTCGCCAACCTCCCAAAACTCGTCGATCACAGCCGCAGGGGCCTCGTTTTCGCGAAAGTTAACTGGTCTCTGCTCGTTCATGTAAGGGACGATCAGGTCCCAGTCTTGCTGGCTGAGGTAAGGGCCGGTTGCGAAGTAGTTGCAGAATTGGGCGAATGATACATTTGTCGTAGCCTCGTGCTCATCGTACGGCCAATAAGGGATGTCGTCATCTTGGTCCATGCTGTCCGGGTCTTGAATTTCAGTGATGTTGTCGTGTACATCATCTTTTGTTGGCCTTGCGAGAGTGGAAAGCTGCCGTAAGAATTGGAGCTCCTCCTCGCAAGCTGCAGCATGGCTCTGGATCTTTGCAAGCTCGGCAAGGTGGGCCTTATTGGAGGCTTCCATTTGCTGTTGCAGGGCTTCAATCTGCTTCTGCAGGGAGTTGTCATCGTAGGTGATCTCCGGGGCGTCCGGTGCTGGCTCGATCCGCTCAAGGATGACATCGTCCATCATCTCGGGGGCGTCAGGATCTGGCTTGATCTGTGGAAAGCTGGGCGCCATATAGGTTCTGCTTGAAACTGCTGTTGTTATCCAAAAAGTGCAGGCAAAGTAAATAACGGGATGATGAGTTATGGCAAAAGACTGATGTGACTGGTAGAGTTGGAAGAGGAAAGCCGGGTGCCGTGCCTAGGTTTATACTACCTTGCTCGGGATGATTTCTGCATCCACCACGATAGCGAAAGCTCCCTGGTGGTAAGGAGCGAAACGGGGGCCATCGCTTCCTTGTGATGAGAACTGAGGACGTAGATACCAAAATTGGGCGACTGTCGTGTAGTCTTGGTCATGCTTCCGGAAGGCATTATCGGCGCGGCGGGGAGAACGGCATTGGAAGGGCAGATTCTCTGGACGATAGTCCGGGGCAGGCGTGGTACATGGAGATCGGGGAGGCTGTTGGCGGTCGCCTTGAATAATACTGCAGTGCAGGTTGAAGGAAGAGACAATAGGACTCAGGAATGGATGGCACGGAAGGCGACAATGTGTCGAGGCTGTCAACCAGAGCCCAGGCTACAGCGTCTTGTGTCCGGATAAAGCCTGCCTTCCTGGTGCTCTCGTGACAGGCAAAAAGGGCAAGAGCAACCAGGAAAGAGCGGCCACCTCAAAGGGCAAGACCAACGGAGTGCGTACCTGCCATTGTTACCAAAAACTGTTCCTCCACTGCAGCTCCAACATTCAAGTTCTTTCCACTCGCTTCTAGCATCCATCGCGTCGTCCCTCTGTATCACGGGCTGCATCACGATCCATTAATAGTACCATCCTCCACAGCATTCAGAAACTCACAGCATCTCAAGCTCTCAGCGCCACTGCGTTTCCCTTCATACCTCTAAGGAACGTCAGGAACACCCTTCCTCCATAGCCGATTAGCAAGATGCACTCACCGCCTTCCTCATCCTCAGCCTTGAGGTTGACATCCACATCCCACAGTTCCCACTCCCACTCCCACTCCCACAACCCAAACAGCGACAGCAACAGCGAGACAACTACCACCACCACCATCACTCCCATTACCACCACTACCCCATCACCCCCATCAATACCATTACTACCGCCACCACCACCCCTATAACCACTACCACCCCTATCACCCCCATCACCCCCAGCCAAAACCGCAGACAAACCATAACATCAACCATCCAAACCCACTACGGCCTCAGCGACGCTCGCATCCAATCTGCTATCACCAAAGTGATCATCCCGCAGACTTTGGACGCTTGTCGCGCATGGCTTGTACGAGTCACCTCCGTGTCCGAGTCCGAGTCCGAGACTGAGACTGAGACTGAGACTGAGAGTACCGGAGCCGGGGGCGGAGTCGGGGGCGGAGGCGGAGGTGGAGGTAGAGGAGAGAGTCTTGGTGGCAGCGCTGGCAACAAGTCAAATCAAGTTAAATAGGTCTTTTCAACTTGATTAAGTGGGTCCAGATAAACCCGGTATTTATTTATTTGGCTATTTGGCAAGTTTGGTCAAATAGTGCCAAGACCTGGCCCGGGTCTAACCCGGCCCCACTCCGAAACCCGGGCCGGCCACCCCGGGCTTCCCGGGGACAATTTTTCAGTATTTTTACCACTATAAAAATTCTGCCGGTATGCTAAGAAAGGCGGCCAAGTAGAACAAATAAGTCAAATAGGGATTCCAAACTTGATTGATAATAAGGGGATCCCTTATTTACTTACTTACTTAGTTAATTTACTTGATTTGGACCCACCCTACTTGACTTGTTTCCAGCGCTGCTTGGTGGTGTTGGCAGTGGGGACAAGATACCTCTATTGATGATGATGATGATGATGATGATGGTTAACTTATTTGAGTGGTGGGTTGATTACAACCTTTGGGCGTATTTCTGTAAGTCTTTGGTTATGATGACTGCCTGCTGTGGACTGCTGTGGACTGCGTGCGGCTTTACCATAGACTTCAGTTGGGACTTGGGAGACGCAGGATAGGAAATTTAGGAATGAAATGGAAAGGCTGACATTGACTGGTGGGCATAGTTTGCAGGTTCATACACCAACCGCAGTTTGGGGGGATGGAGAATATGGATCGTGAGTATGGTGTCTTCCTTGAGAGGAGGAGCCAGGAGTTCGAGCAGCAGCTGGAGGTGCTGAAACTAGAGGAGGCAATAGAGGTCAAGGAAGTCAAAGTGGAAGGAGAAGGAAAGAAGGGACAAGTGGACGGAACACATCAGGAGGAAGGACATCAGGAGGAAGGACATCAAGAGGAAGGACATCAAGAGGAAGTACACCAAAAGGAGGAGTAGGAGAAAACAAATTTAGTGGGAAAAGACTAACTGGTATCACACCTCTCTCAATCATCATCATAACTCATCATCACCGCATTAGCATTCATCAATGTCTCATGGCCGTGCCACTGCACCGCCTACACCACCACTCCCACCACTCCCACCAGATCCATCCACACCCGTAACAAACTTAACACTCTTCCTCCTCTCTTTATCTCTCTCCCCCCGCCCTCCTCCCAGTCCTGGCTCTCCTTTACTTCCCTCCCCACCATGTCCACCACCCAAATTACTACTCATCCAAGCCCCAATCCTTCCCGGACTAGAGCTCAAAATGCCAGTCACACCAGTATGACCACCACCCTGACTCTGCAACCCCAGCGTAGACCCAGCCCCAGACCCAGACCCGGACCCGTGTGCCTGTCCATGCGCATACGCAGCAGGATACGAATGATGAGCCTGAATCCCACCTCCCGGTCCAATCCCAAATGCCAACCCCCCAGTCTCCCTGACACTATCCACCGCTCTGCTGTGTGCACCAGACATACCGTCGTCGGGGTTAAGTACTCTACCACCCGACTCATTGGTACCAGCCGAGGCAAGAGCAGATAACGCAGGCGGTCCGAGGTCGACATACCCTCTATCGGCAGCTGACCCGAGGAGGGAAGCGTCGCCGTGATCTGTGACGCTAGAGGTAGAGCGGCCACCACCAGAAGCAGAAAACACGGGGGTCTTGTTACCACCGGCGACCGAGGAGAATACGGGCGTTTTGTTACCTGCTGATCGACTGTAGGTGCTAGCGGAAGTAGCACCACCACCACCAGCAGCACCACCACCAGCAGCAGCAGCCTCCCTCTCCCTCTCGCGCGCCGTTCCTGCTCGGCTTGGGGCTTCAGTCGCCATCTCGCCCATTCTCGAGGTCATACCGTGTCCATAACCACCTGTGTCAGTCCCCGTGCCGCGGGCTCCCCACGGTAGTCTTATCGGGGCAGGTGGTAAACAGACGTGACCACATCCGTCTAGTGGACAGTAGCCGCCGCTGGAAGCTAGTTCGGCAGCTGGGTCGTCGGTGTCGACTGGGCCATCGACATATATAGCTGAGTCACGCTCTGCTTCGAAGGCGGCGTGCCAGGCTTGCATACACGAAGAATGACCGCCGTGTCCGCAGACGGGGCAGAGCCACCACGTTGCGATGGGCTGGTATTCATCTTCTCCTTCGCGATCAGGTTGGAGAGAAGAGATGGTTGCTTCAGACGAAGAGGGAATGAACGGGGATGAGTCGCGGTGGCCGCATAGCGCACAGGGGGCGGCAGCGGCTTTACACCGTTTGCATGTCCAGATTGAATCTGTTGATGCCTCGCTGCGATCTAACTCCCTTGGTTTGTGACAGGAGCTGCAGAAGAAGCCGACTGACACGCCATTCTGGGCAGGCGTGAAGATGGCGGCGTAGTTGCTCCCCCAGTCTTTCAATGGATTCTTCTCCTGGTCGGCAGGGGTGGACTCCTCAGCGCCAGCGGCGGCAGCGGCGGGCCAACCTTGCATGCATAACTTTCGGAGAAGAGCGGCCTCGACGAACAGTTTGAGGTTCATTAGGCGGGAATGATGCTGGCGAAGAATGGCTGCTGCTTGGTAACTGTCGATGACATCGCTTGGTACCAGAGGCTTGAGGAGGAGCACGATGGCTGATGCGTTCAGGGCCGAAGACTTGGCTTCGAAGGCTAGAGCACGCGATATCAGAGAGTAAGGGTTCAGCGGGGGTGTGCTGCTGGAGAAGGAAGGCGGATCGTGAAGGGGATATGGGTAGGCAGGATCGGAGGGCCAGGGCAGGTAGTCGGTTTCGATTATGTGAGTTGGTTCAGGTTCTGGCTCGGCAGGGAGCGTAGGGGGCTCGTCGGTGATGACGACAGGTGGTGCGCCATGTCGAATGTCTTCATCGTTCTGGGAAGGAAAGCTGTCGTCGGTAGTGGATTGGGTGATGGCATGGTGCTCGTCGGTGTAGGCCGTCATTCCCGTTGTCTCTGTCTCGGTGCGGTTGAACTTTGGGGGCACGACAAAGCGTGGACGACCGGAGCTACCCATTTGTATATCGGACGCTCGTTCAGAACCGTCGCTGCCCCGGGGATAGCGAATCTCTGCAAGGGCAGAACCGCGGATGGGCAGGCCGCTGTTGGACTCTACGGAGCTGGCAATGGCTGTTCCTGTTGCTTCCGCGCCACGCCGACTACCGGCAGAGACAGAGAGCGCATGTCCGAAGCTGCCATCGGAATCATGACGTAGCACGGCCTTTCTCGGGTCTTCAGGACGCTTGCGGGGTATATCAACGGCATCTGCAAGGATTGCTTCAGTGTCGTAGAAATCATATCCCTCCGTGCTGGCTTGGGTGTGTTCGCTGTTAAAAGAGACAACAGACAAGGGAACGGAGTCGAGACGACTACGCTTCTGTGGACCACGAGGTTGGAGTGCAGGACCAAGGGCAAAGCTGCCGGACTCAAGACCTGGCGCCAGCTTCTCGGATTCAGTGACAGGCCGGGCAAGCGGCGTCGGTTGGTTCGAGGTACTCTCCAGCTCTTCCGACAGTAACGACCTGGGCTGCGCCTTTCGCGGTGTATCTGCTCCATCGGTTTGTACTGACATTTGAAATGGAGGACCCAGTGCGCGTAGCTTTCCCTCGAGCTTCCTCTTCTCGTAGTGGTCCAGTCGACGTTCCATATGGTACTGTCCTCGTCTTCGCAAGATTAGGTCGATCCAGTAGGCAAGAATCCGCCATGACTGGGCAAGTCGGTACTGGTTAACACTATCAGCTGTTCTGGCGTAGTGATCGAGGATGGTCTTGACTCGGTCGGGAAGTGGCCTGCCTCCTTCGACATATGGCAGCTCCTGGTACAAGACTTCGAGATAGTTGATGGTCATGTATTCGTAGACAGGGGGTCTCGCAGCAGCAGGCAGATGCCCAATGGCCATGGCTTGTTGAGGCTTGTAGATGCCGGTAACCTTGATGGTCTGTTCCAACGACAAGACCTCTTCATTACCAGTCGGGGGTGTGGTGCTCAGGTTGGCTGACCTCGTGCTTGGACGTCGTTTTCGCTGACTGGTACGTCGTTTGGGGCCCAGGAAACTTCCGAGAACGTCGTCTTCGGAATCACTGCGGCTGACGCCAAACCTGGGAGTGGTGGGGCTGGAGCTATAGGAGGGCGCACCAATGCTGTGGCTGCTGTCGGCATGGAGCATGTGTGGTCGTGGCCGATAGGAGGGAGCACGCTCGTCCAGGAACATGAGCACATCTCCTTGTGACGAGAAGGACATGGTCGAGACGGCTTGACGGTCCAGCACCTTGGGGGCAAAGTTGACATCGCACTGAGTAAAGAGACCATCCTGGCCAACGGTCCATAAAAGGTACTGGTCGTGCCAGAGAAGAGAGTTCGGCGAACTGTCAAACAGCTGGATTTCCCTATACGGCATCGTCGGACGGGCGAGATCCCAGATATGCACCGCGTTGATGCCAAACTTTTTCTGACCGCTCTCCCCGTACGATATGGCGATCTGGGAAGCCCTCTTTGCCTGGGCCGTTGCTGACCACTGTCCAGGTCTCCAAGCAAGAGAAGCCACGGGTGCCGGAGTCGAAATGGTCCATTTGGGCTTCTGGCGCTTGTCCGGAACCTTGCCCAGATGCCAGACGTGACACTTGCTATCCCATCCAGCACTGACGAGATGCTCGCCGTCGGGGTGCCAGGCAATCGAAGTACACGACTTTTCGTGGGCGTTGATCCTCAGCACGGGCGCATGATACTTACGCATGTCCCATTGGAGGACGGTGCCCTGGTCGGTTGAACAGGCAAAGACAAAGCCATCCTTGGGAGACCAGCGGACCTGGCGCACGCCGTCGGCATTGCACTTGTAGGCGTGGACGGGACGGAAAGTGGCGCCGGTTCGGGAGGGGATGGGGTTCCGGATATCGAAGCAGCGGACAATGCCGTCTTGACTACCGGACAGTAGGTAGCTGGCCCGGTGAGGGTTGACGTCGAGCGTGTTGACCTGTCGAGAGTCTTCGCGGATCTGGAGAGACTCGAGGGGGGACCCCGTAGCCCAGGCCTCGCTGGCTCGTACCAGATCGTACTGGAAGATCTTGCCGCTGCCACATGCCGTGAAGATGGCCGGGTTTCCTCCAGCAGGGCCCCATTTCACATCTCTGATGGCTAGCTGGTCTGGACTTCCCCCTTGAAGAAGCGAGCGCAAATCGATTCCCTCGCGAATGTTGAGACCATCGAAAGTGACTGTCCTCAGAGCATGACGTCCGGCAAGCACAGCTGATCGGCCATCGGGTGATCTGTCCAGACATTCGAGTGGCTGACCAGCCTGGTAGGAGGCGTTCTGGGAGGCAGTGGGACGTTGGCGATAGTTGGGGATCGAGGACAGACCACCACCACCGCTGGGGTTGCTGGTAATGTTGGAGCCATGGGAAGTGCCATTGGCCACCGAGGATGACGGCGTGTTCTCGTGTGAGTTGTTGGCCGAAGAAGAGTCTTGGTTGTTGTTGTTGGTCTTGCCCAGCAGCTTGCGCATGATGTTTCCCTGGTTATACATGGTCGCGGTTGTCCTTCGTGGTTCGGTTTCTATTGTGTTGAGATTATTACGTGATGTCGTCGTGTACTGCTGTCTCGCGAGGCCGTGACGCCGTCGAGCGCATCTTCTCTGCTGCTTTGTCCTCCTTCAAGGCGCGGCCGAGCAACGATGGAGGGCGTCAATGTGTGGTGACATTGGGGAGGGAATGGGGTGTCTCGTTGATGTCTCCTCTGTAAAGGAACTCGTTGGTGATGTATGACTTTTAGTGATGTGTCGTAAATGAGTGTTGTCGTGTCGTGGGATGTTGTTGACTGGATGTTTTGGTGGGGTTGTTTGATTGACAGAGGGAAGGAAGCTATTCCCACCTACTAACATTAAATCATCCCATGCCTGCCGGCTTTCCCCTGCTTGCGGCTATTCTGCCAGACTTGACCGCCAAGATTCTTCGTCGGAACTGCCAGCCGCTGTAGCGCATTTTCGTCTGTTCCAGCGCGTCAATCCACTGAAACAACTGAAGCTTCCACTTCCATTTCCAGCCTTGCATCTTTCATCCATCGTCACCGTCACCACCACATTTCACATTCCGATTCCTCGATTGTTTACATTGTACACTACACATTGGACCTTGATACGACCACAACCACAACATCTCAGCCACACCAGCATCAACTTTTCCATTGATACTACAGCACCTGGCACAACCCCCACCATGAACCCCGACAGACAGGCCATGATTGCCGCCGGCGTGGGCAGAGATCGAGATAGAGACAACAACAACAACAGAAGAGACATCACAGCCCCAAGACTCGACAACAATAACCGAATCTCCAAGCCACAGTACAAGCCATCCTCCTCCTCCTCAAAGACGACCACCACCACAGGCTCAAATAGTACCCCTGTCGGCAGCTCTGGCCCCAGCAAGTACCTCACCCAGGACGAGCAGTCGGAGCAATTCGTCGCCGACGAGGACAAGTTCGTGCTCAAGCAGGCAAAGAAAAAGGCCGATATCCGTGTCAGGGAACGCCGCGCAAAGCCCATCGACTACCTGGCCTTCAACCTCCGCTTCATCGACACGGACCGCGATGTCTTTGACGACCACGATGACGACGTCGACATCCCCGTGCCCTCTCCCGAGAGAGTCGTCCTCCAGAGTCTGAACGAGTCCCAGTTGAAAGAGTTGGAGGAGGACATCAAGTCATACAACACCCTCGAGACGAACCGTCGCAACAAGGAGTACTGGAATGCGCTATCCATCCTGTGCGAGGACAAGCGCAACAAGCTGAAACCACAGGGAGCAGAGGGACGCGCCGTCAACACGGTGGCTGCTGATGTCGACAAGATTCTGGCACCAAAGACGTTGGAGCAGTTGGAGGGACTGGAGAAACAGATCAGGGCCAAGCTGCAGTCCAACGAGCCCATCGATACCGACTACTGGGAATCTCTGCTCAAGAGTCTGCTGGTGTACAAGGCAAAGGCCAAGCTAAAGCAGGTGTGCTTGGAGATCAAGGCTGCCCGCGTCGAGCTGCTTAAGGCTAAGGACCCTGAGAGAGCCAAAGCGTTGGAAGAAGCCGACGGTCTCCCCGACGCGGCCCTCCCTTCAACCTCGGGCCCTTCAAGAGCCATGGCCCGTCCTGCTGCCTCAACATCGACAACAGCACTCGCCGCGTCCGCCAGCAACAGCAGCACCGCCCCGCCCCCAGGCACCGCTCGCTTCGCCTCCACTGGCAACGAAGACTTCTCCCAAGCCACCAAGGCCCTCTACGACCGGGAAGTAGCCCGCGGCTTCCTTGAAGGCGAAGAAATCTTCACGGCCGAAGAGTCCCTGACCTCCAACCCCAAGCCCGTGTGGGCCGACAAGTACCGCCCCCGCAAGCCGCGCTACTTCAACCGCGTCCTGATGGGCTACGAATGGAACAAGTACAACCAGACCCACTACGACCACGACAACCCGCCGCCCAAGGTCGTCCAGGGCTACAAGTTCAACATCTTTTACCCCGACCTGATCGACAAGACCAAGGCGCCCACCTTCAAGATCATCAGGGAGGGCGGCAGACGTAGGGGAGAGAGCTTTGCCCCCGCCGGCAAGGAGGATACTTGCTTGATTCGGTTCGTGGCTGGACCGCCGTACGAGGATATTGCCTTTAGGATCGTGGACAGGGAGTGGGATTATAGCGCCAAGAAGGAGAGAGGGTTCAAGAGCAGCTTTGACAAGGTGAGTAGTCCCCAGTTGTTGGTGTTGGTTTTGTTGGTGCGGTTATGGTGGGTGATGGTGATGCTGCTGTTTAGCCGGGTCGGCTGTTGGTGACGAGACATTGTTGGGTTCGATGGCGACGTTGGCCCATTGTCATGGCCTTGGCCTCAATAACGCCAACGTTATGCTTTTTTTTGCCCTGCGCCGCAACGACCACGCCACCCAACAGCCGCCGGTTACCCGCTACCACGCGTGTCCAACCTTATTGCTCTTCTGCTAACTCTCTTTACTTTGCGTGTAGGGCATCCTCCAACTCCACTTCCAGTTCAAAAAGGTTGGTGATCTCGTCTCCCTTGTGGTCGTACCGGCCAAGGCTAACAGTGTCTGCGCAGATTTACTACAGAAAGTAGAGAGCCCATGGCAAAGTGCTATATTGTTACCATCTTCTTCTGTTACCACCACCTTCCGGAAAGGCTGTCCCGCCCGGCCTGCGGCGAAGCCCATCGATCGGCTGGTCCTTTTGTCGTGTTTCTTCGGTGCCGCGTTCTATAGGTCACAATGGGGCCGTGGTAGCTGCTGCGGCCCGTCTGGCTCGATCCCTGCTCCCGGTTCTTGGGTGAACTGGGCGCAATTGTCTGATTATGAAGAACATCCTTACGAGAGACGACCTTTTGCAGTGCGGTGTGTTAGAGAAAAGGGCTGCTACACCGCCAACCGGGGATGACGGGAACGGACACGGGGGGCACAGATGAGACGACTTCCAAGGCTTCGTCTAGAAGGAGGATGGAAAAAGATGCCGTTCCCCGCGGCAAGACCGGGGCATTGGGGCTGGATGCCGGCAGCATTTCTGGTCCTTTTGGGTGGGTGTCATTGTCTTGTCTTGTCTCGCGACACTTGGGGCGACACGCCCAGCCCGGGAAGTCCATGTCCTGGAACATGAAGCGGAGGAGGGATCATGGGGTGGACACGGGACTGGATGGAGGACCGGCTCCTCTACGCCGTCATGCGACGACCCGATACTTTCGGAGCTTACTAGATCCCCTGGTGCGATGGTGTGCGACTGGGTGATTCATGTCCCTTCTTCGGACTGTCGGATTTTGCGAAAAAAGAACGAAGATACCCGTTGCCTTTTTCTTTCTTGGGTGTCTTGGACAAGCCTGGCTGGCAACCAGGTGTCAGTACCTTATCAGCCCAACCCTTGAAGGCGGACAAGTGCGCAGAAAAGTTGTCATGTCAGTCCATCAGCCGCCCATCTTGCAGTCAGTCAGCCTGTCGGTCTGTCAGTCCTTGTCAGATGGTGAAAAGCTGCAGTGAAAAGGAATGTCTCGCGGATTGGGACGTCTGGAGATGACGCAGGGCAACAATGGCGGCACTATCGAGACACGTTCCACGGGATAGCTACAGTTTGAGGCGGCTTTCTTGGGGCTGGCACAGAATAACCGGGGTGGCTTTTTTCCCCCCTCTCTCGGTCTTCCTCCGTGGCATGGAGATAAGGTGGCCTGGCCTGGCAAGCCGGGCTAAACCTGTGAGGCGTCGGTGACCGTCAGAGAACTGAGGGCGAGGGAGCTGGTTGCTCCAGGGTCGGGTCGGCCTGGCAAATGAAGCCAAGCCTTTCCGGTTTCGATCCACGCTTCATCATTTTCTTCGACACATTCTTCTAGAATGAAACACGTCCATGTTCTGCATACCACAAGAAATTACTATTACGAGGTCCATGGCACCGTGCAAGCCGTGCAAGCCGTGCAAGCCCGAAACAACTGGAAGCCGTGTGGAGAGACATGATGAGATACCGGGCTGAGTGTGCGCACACATCAGTAGTCTGGCCCAGCTGGTACCAACCTGCCTGCCTACGCTGTCGACGTGTTGTTGTTGTTCAGTTATTTTTGCGCCTCTTCCCTTGGGAACATCTTGACCACCTGTTGACCTCCTCGACCGACCATCCAGTCTGCTGCTGTGTTGACAACTCCGCCGTTTCTCCTCATGGCCCCAGTCCCGCTGCCCGCTGCCCGCTGTCCGCCCTTTGAAGATCCAATGCCAGCACAGAGTGACAATGATGGGCATCACTGATTGGCCGTTTCAAAAAAGACCACCACTTAGCACCACCACGAGTGGCTGCACCTTTCCGTCAGGATCTGGTTACCGGCCAGCCAATTCTGTTCGTCTTTGTGGCATCGGCCCTCTTTGTGTCTGGTCTCCAATGGCTCCAATGGCTCTTGGGGACTCGCTGACGACACCGGCGTGCCGCTGGCTGGCTGGCTGGCTGGATGCTTCCCATTACATACTTACGCCAAAAGAGAGCCTCACTCTGATACGTCCAAGTCTGCACTATGGTACTGCTTATTGCTGTCGCTGTCCTATAACTTGACGCTGCCGTCATTGACCGCTTCCACGGCTTCTCAGAGTTCCAGACAATAGCTCTTCTTCGCTTCTGCCGGTAACCTTGAGCGCGCTGCTGGCAAGCCCAGGCCCAGTCAGAAAGAAAAAGTCACAATCTCCGACTATGAGATTGTTCTGTTCTGGAGCTGAATATGCTTTGTCCGAAACCGTTGATTGTGTGGTGCGTGTGTGTGTAGGTATGTTCGAACCATCACTTGCTTGTTGAAGATTGTTTAGTAAACAACAACAGCTGAAGCAGCAAAACGACATGGACCATACGAACATACCAAATCTTCGGACCCCCCCCCTCTCCTCTTCCTACATCCTTTACTTTCCCCCTTCGAACAAGCCACACTTCAAACTGCATCACGGGCAAGCAAGCTTCACACACACACACACCACACACACAGTCACTGACCGCCAAGTTTTGCTCCATTTCAGTGCTGGTGCAGCCTTTCTTCAACGTCAAGTTACGGTGGGCTCGACACTTGCTGAGCTGCCCGTTGTTGAGGACGGACGACGGACCTCGAAGTGCTTGCTGATACTGTGTACTGTGTTGGAGGTATCATGTCTTGGCTGAAAAGCACCAGGCATAGAGGTACGGAGCAGGCAGGGGTCTCCAACAACCCCGGTCGTTCAAAATTCTGTCACTTTTCTTTTTCTTCCATCCGTCTTCCCTGCCTTTCCCTGCCGGCTCCGCGAATGTAGGCAGTATGCGAGAATTGTTGCACACACTGGTATTCTTGCAGAAGAAGGAAAGCAGTCTGTCTGTCTAGGGTTGTAACGAGCAACCAAAAATCCCTTTCTCATCTCCTTGACTCCTTCTTCTCACTGGTACTTCTCCTCTGAGAGGCTAAGGGGAGGGGTGGCCATAACACGGTCGAGACGACGGTGCTGGTGCGGTTGATGAACGCAAGGTACCTGCGTACCTTACCTTTTTGGCTTCCTTACTTTTCTCACCTTCATACTACCCAGAAACAGCCTCTAGCCTCTGGTTCTTCAACTCCACACTGCGGTTTCGTTTGTTCTACCTTTCCCACCGTAGAAAACATGCCGTGCAAGCATGGCCACACCATGTACTTACACAGCAAGAAAGTGGGAGCCAGACTAGGCCAGGGTACAACGGCCGACACCCTCATACAAGCCAGGCATCGAAGGTATCGCAAACCCACCCGGTACTCTCTCCCTGCGCCCGCTCCCGCCGGATGTGGAGGTAGATGTCTGGTCCACCAAACAAAAGTGAACAAAATGTGTTGGCAGAAGAAACCCTTCAACTTACAGAGAGGCAAGGCAAGGCAGTGTCCTTCCTCCCTTGGGATGTGCACCACCACACACAGTACCTCTACGCACTTTGGCCTCCTTCCTCCCCTGCTCTGCTTGGCCTTGAGATACATACCCACCCCTTACTGTCGTTACTACTGACATGGAGCTTCAACAACATACCCCAGATGTTGCTATACGTCTGCATAGCTCCATGTCCTTGTATCGATCTTCTTCTTCTTTCCCCTGGTCCCTGGTCCTGGTCCTGGTCCATCCTGGCAGATATACAGACATATACCTACATACTTCAACTGCCAGTCAACAGCCGCTAGACCCAACAGTCACAACCGTTTTACTTGATAACTGAGACATCTGGACACCACACCTCTTCAATATCAAATTCGTTTCTCCCCACACTTTACTTGAAGAAAAGCATACATATCAAAGCCAACAACCTTCGTTGTCTTGGATCACCAACATCAAAGCCATTCTTCTTCTTCTTCTTCTTCTTCTTCTTTCATACCAGACTCGGTTCACAAAGCAACAACAACAACACATCAGGAATGGACGCGGAATCAACAACAGCAACAACCAAAACCGAATACCCAACAACAACATCAGACACAATGGATTCCTCAAGCTCATATATCTTGTCACCACAGGCCACCAGGAGCCAGACCAGCAGTCCGGTTGTGGGAGGCATGACTGAAGGAAAGGCTCAGAGCGGGACATCGCTATGGAACGCTTCGGTCCGGGCGCAAACCGGGAGTGACGAGTTCGAGCACTATGCCTTCCACAGCACCGCAGGCTCCTCCTCAGCAGCACCTACTACTACAAATGGGCACGGGGGACTTACACAGCAGTGTCTGTCTAGCCAGTCATCACCCCGCAGCTGGAGTCCACCAGACCATCACTTTCGTCCGGTTTCTGCCTCAGGATCTGGCTCGGGCTCGCAGTCTTGGGGTTCCTATCCGGCGGAGCAGCAACAGCAGTCATACCCCGGAGCTGCTGCTGGCAGGCAGAACAATAGTACCTCTACCCCACAGGTTCCATCCAGGACCCTATCGAGAGAGAACTTGTTCCAGAGCAACAGCATCCACCAGAACGCTGCCTCGACGGGAGCAACTTCATATCCATCTTCCTTCTTCCCACAAAGCAGCAGTCACCACTACCCCACCCACAACAGCATCTCCTCGCTTTCCCAAGAACCCAGCTATCCTCCCTCTCCCTGCAGTTCCATTCCCGCCAACTTCAAGCTTGACTGCGACTCGGACATGTTGAGCACCGCCCCAGCCTCCGAGGCCGGTGACGACTTCCTCACCAGCCAATACCCATCCTGCGGTTTGCTTGGGGACAGCAGCATGAGCGGCATGAGCAGCGGCGTATCCAGCCCGGTTCATTCTCCCTCGACTGGCATGGATAGCACCCCGACCACCACCCTCCCCGGCAACAGCAAGGCCGAGCTGCCCTATGCGCAGCTGATCTACAAGGCCTTCATGAGCACACCCAACAAGGCCATGACGCTGCAGGACATTTACCAGTGGTTCCGCGAGAACACGGAGAAGGGCAAGAGTGACACAAAGGGTTGGCAGAACAGCATCCGCCACAATCTGTCCATGAACCATGTAGGTTTTTCTCCATCTGTTTAGGCCATAGTCACCATGGCAAACAGCTAACAAGTCACCAGGCCTTCACCAAGCGAGAGCGCAAGGCCGAAGGCAGCACCACGGGCAACGACGAAGATAACACTGCTTCCACAGACTCCAACAGTGATAGCAAGAAGTCCACAGAGTGGTACCTCGAGCCCTGGGCCATCAAAGGCGGCGTCCAGTCCACCACTCGCTACCGCAAGGGCAACCACGCTTCGCGACGGGCTGCCGCGGCCTCAGCTTGCAGCGCCTCCCGCCGCCACATGAAGGACGGCAAGTACGACCTTTACAGCACCGGCATGTCCACTCGCTCTTCCTCGTCTCTTGCCAACCGCAACAAGATCTCCAAGTCTGGAAACCGCGCTACTACGCTTCGCAGCAACGGCACTGCCCCTGCTGGCTTGCAGATGCACTACTATGGCCATCACCTCCCCCAGCAACATCACTACGGAGTCAGCATGGTCACTTCTGCCCCCGAGCAGCACTATAACCCGTACATGTCTCCCGTATCAGCAAGGCCTCAGACCACGCCGCATGGTCTACCAGAGATGCTATCTGCCACCTCTGCTCCCGCTTGCGGCGCCGACTTTTACGAGTCCTACACCGATCCCGCCATCCTCGCTTCCTCCCTTGAGCAGCAGCAGCAACAGCAACAGCAACAACAAGTAGCTCAAGCGCAAAGGGAGGCTTCAGAGCCCATGTCGGTGATGGGCGGCGGCAACGAGCCCATGACTCCCGAGGCCAGCTTCGGCAGCCCTCCTCTCATGGCCACCACCAACCCCAACCCCACCACCACCAGCAGCAGCGCGAGCTACTACCCCAGCCCGGACGACCACCACCACACGATGAACTTTGTTGGCAGCGCTGCTCATCACCACCACCACGCTGCCGCTGGTTATCACCATCAGCCGCAAGTGCAAGTCTACCACCAGGATGACATGGAGCCCCGGTATGGTGGTGGTGGTGCCGCCCATCACGGCTGGGAACATGCTCATGCTCATGCTCATGCTCATGCTCATGCTCAGAGCGTGCAGGTGGCTGTTCCTGCTACGGGGATGTTGTATGGGCATTACGCCTAGACGGACGAAGTCCTAGACCAGACAGCCACAGGGGGACGAAGCAGATGGGCCTAGCGAAGACTGGGCTAAATTGTACCAACACCAATACCAATACCAAATAACGAATGCTTGATGAGGCCATGACGATAACAACTACAACAATAACACGCAGACACAACAACACACACAAACAACAAAAGGCGATACCCAGAAACTTGCTTTTACTTTTTTTTTCTTTCACGTTCGGGTTTACTTAGATTTGGCGGGCGGGCTGGAGGCGGGGTGGGGTGGGGTTGTTTCGTTTCTTCTTCTTTTTTCTCTTTCTCTACTTATTTTCTTCGCTTTCTTTTTTTGCTGCTGCTGCTGTAGTGATCTACACCCAGGGTTCAGGGTCAGCCCCAGGGTCATGGTCAGGGTCTGGCAGTCTGGTTCTCTTGCCTTGCTCAGCAGCTCAGCCTGTCAGGGCAGACTCGACCTTGCTTGCAGGAGGAAGGGGTTCAAAACAGGAACAAGGTACATGGACATGGGACAGGACAGGACAGGCAGACAGGGGAAGGACAAATATTCCTCCATACCTTCCTGCGATATGTCTCCCTTTTCTTCCGTTGGCTTGGCTTTTTTGTTCAGTTGCCTCTCTGCACTTCTTCTTCCTTACTCTGTCCCGTCTTCCCTCCCTTTGCCTTTGCCTGAGTGGCACTGGTGGGTGATGTACTCAACATCAAACACCATTCACTTACCTGTTCTTCGCCACCTCCACCTCCACTTTTCCGTTTATCTCACCTCTACCCATTCACTTCACTTCACTTCCCACCACTGTCCCGCGGTCTATCATCTCTTTCCTTCCCCAACAACAACAATTCGGAAAGAGTCCAGACCGCAACAGTGGCGATATGATAAACTGGACGTGGGTTGGACGGGGGGTGGATGGGATGGTACTTACTTACCTACTTTAGGTAGAGGTACAGAAGTTGATTCGATCGATCACGGGGTGTGGGCTGGGGGCGGTAGGCAGGCAGGGGCGGCAGGCAGGGGCACATTTTCTTCTCACTTGTTCTTGCTACATTTTTTTTTTCCTGTTTGTTTCTTTTTACCTTACTTTCCCGCGTTGTCTTCTTGCGCGCTTTTTTTTTCACAACTTTACATACTGCTACGAAGATACAGTACAGGGGAGGAATGGGACTGGAATCAGGGATGCTTGCTTCGGTGTTGACAGGTAGTGGCGATATGGAGTTTGGTCTGGATGTTTCCCATCAGGCATCAAATGGCAAGCGTTTGTCTTTTTTCCTCTGTCAGTCAGCCTTGACTTTTTGCATTTAGCAAAGAAGAAGAAGAGAGAGTGGAATAGCGATGCAATTACCTTTCCTACTTTCCTACTTCTAAGTCTACTACTGCTATGGCGCTGGTGATACAGGTAACGGCGAATGGGACTGGACTGGGCTGGACTGGGCTCGGGAATGGGAATGGAAGGAAAATAGGTAGAAGAACGGGACGGGATGGGAACGGGAACCATAGCACTCTTTGCATTAGCATAGCATGTCGAAACTATTAGGTTATCGACCTCTTCTTTCAAATGGAAATATCGTGAGGTTTGAAACAAATTGCATTGCATTGCGTTACTTGCACGCTTCATGTTGGTGAATACGTGAAGCGCATAGTGAAGTTGACTGGATGACGCGAATTTATCTCCACGGCAAGTAAGGTAGGTACAGTTGGTGGCTACCTCTACCTCAACAAGGCTCGTTGGCAACTACCAGACGGTCGGTTGGTAGTTGCCGGGTCCGTATCATGTCATGTCATGTCGTGCCAGTGTAAGTTGGCGGCGCAAGAAAAAGATCCATAGATGAGCTGGCACAGCACGGTGATGGTATTATAACACGGTAGATACGTAGAGGTAGGTAGGTAGGTAGGCCGTCAGGTGTACATACATGTATGTAGTATCAAGGGATGGAATGGAGCTTAGCCAGGCCAGGCAGGGCGATGTTGGGCGTTTGGTGATCTACCACCTACCAACCAGATTCACGAATACCACTATCCAATCTTGGCACCTACTGCAACTACCAAAGTGAAGCTATTCCCAACTGAATTTTTTTCCGTGCCCTGCCTGCCGTCTGTGTCTGGCTGGCTAGTGGCAACGCTGGGATGCGCTGGGATGGAAGCAGTGAGTTGTACATCAGACATCGTTCGAGAATGATGTCGTTAGCTCCGCATGCTATTTTCAATATCGCGGTACACAGATGAACCAGACCGTGTTCGTAATCTAGACCTAACCTAACCTGAACCTGAACCTGAACTGCTGAAGGGACGGCAAAGAAGTCGCCTTGCCTTATGTGATGTTCCCGCCAGCCATTAACAACAATGTCTCCAGTCCCCTCGGGCTGTCCAATCTTGTCCAATCTATCAACACGATAGCCTCTTATTTCCTATTTCGTCGAGACTTACACCTCTCTCAGTGCCTGGGCCTCATCCGTATTATCCTCCACTGTACTGTCGTACGTAGTTCGACGGCTGGCCCTTAACATTTGGTAAGTCTAGAGGCGAATACGTCAACTAACCAATTACATCCTACCTCTTTTACCTGTGCCACAGACTCCCAAAAGTCAAAGTTCCCTTCTTGAAGCCAGTGAGCTAGTGATGTTCATCCCATTTCATCCCACCACTGGTACTCAACCAACGATTCATCTTCATGAGAAGTGAGAAGGAGCCAACCAACCAATAAAGTGACGCAATTCCGGCCCCCAACTCATTCCCACCGCTCACCACTAACCACTAACCACTAACCCTTAACAGCTCGGCACCGCCAGACACCCCCCTTGTACCCGTCCCTTTTCCCTTTCCGAATCGGCACGGTCGGACAAGCCCTCAACTCCTCCAGTGTCAACTGGTGCCAAGATATTAAAGCCGGCCGAACGCAACTGGACTTGTCAGGGTTGTCAGGGCCTGTCAGAGTGGCAGAGGCTGTCAGGGTTGTCAGGGTTGTCAAAAGGGACCTGTCTACCTGTCCGTGACCCCTGCGTAGGCCCTGCGTAGGGCTAGAAGCGG
This sequence comes from Sordaria brevicollis, assembly GCA_033439795.1. Classification (NCBI taxonomy): domain Eukaryota; kingdom Fungi; phylum Ascomycota; class Sordariomycetes; order Sordariales; family Sordariaceae; genus Sordaria; species Sordaria brevicollis. Next base: position 85,312 of record JAUTDP010000007.1, read on the forward strand.
TGATGATGGGACGGTTTTGGCTGCTTCTTTTTTTGCGTTTTTGCTTCTTACGGCTTTCTGGGGGGATGTGATTGGTTGGTTGGATACAGGGTGCGTATGGGGGAGGGGATGGTGATGATGATGATGCTTTGGCTTCTTGGGTGTGTTGCGGGCAGGCAACATTTCGTATGAGGTCGCGGATGTTATTAACAACACCTGGGAGAGTTCAGTAATCATTGCACTTACTCTCTCCTTGAAAATTTGAAGTGTTTCGTCGTCATTCTTGGGCGTGTTCTAGTTTTCCAACCGTTGATCCGTTTCCCATACAAATTTTACCTCTGCCGTTGATATGCGGTGTATATGCAGTTGATCACACTGCATATGGCCAAAAAAGGAAATCAAAAGTTGGAGAAAAGTTGGGGAAGTACTCTTCTTCGTAATTTTTTCGTTTCAAAATTTCAAAGCGAAATAACCAATTAACGCTCGCCAAAATGCCGATAGAGTGCCAAGAGTGGTTGATCTAGAAACACAGCTTTTTGATGCTTTTTGGTAGTTGATTGATAATACCTTCCCTAATTCAAATTCAAATTCTCTGAAACTTCCTGAGGGGATATTTCTTAATTGCCTCTTTTCAATGGTACTATTTTTTTCGCTTTCAAAAACCTCAGAATTTGACCATTTTTGATGTTGGAGTTCCTTGGTCTTGGCAAAGGTACTATAGAGCCCCCCCTGCAACGCTGTAATTTTCCTTGTACTCCGATCAACAATACGGATCAACGGTTGGAAAACTGGAACGCGCCCCTTGTCATGACTGTTTCTCGAAATGTTAGTGCCATCACCACCTTTCCGGTCGTTCTTGCCTGTGTTAGTGGTTGCCAAGCTTTTCCTTCCCAATATCACTACCTACCGAGAATCCTTCTTTCTCCTAGGGCCTAGCCTATTCCTCAGCTCTTACCCTTCCCATGATCACATCTCGCTCGCCAACGATTCCCTTCCTATTACAGTCTGTCACCTCCGACGCTCATCCCCGGTTCATTCATTCAATTTCATCTGCGGTAATGTCTCCGATCAAATCCCCGCGTCCAGTGACCAGTGACGAGTGACCAGTCCGATTCGATCTCCATCTCCATCCACATCACCAACCGTACCTCTGCCCTATAACCAACCCTCGAACCGTTCAAACTACTCTCGTTCCAGCTTAGCACACATCTATATAATAAGTGACAGATAGATATGGAAAAAGTCCAGACTTGCACACCCGCCAAAATGTCCAAAAACGGAAAAGTCCCACCCGCTAAGAAAACCCTTGTACCCGCTTGTCTCAAAAACAGACCACATCCATCCCCAAAACATACGATTTTTTTTCCTTCAATCCCCCCTCAGTACTTGGTGCGCTGTGGCGTTTCTTTTTGAGGACCAGACGGACATAGGAACGCCTCAAGCGCTTTGCTAGCTGTGAAAATGATTCTCGAAGACTTCCCTTTTTTATCTCTGTGGCTGTTTGTTCTGGGGTTTCTCAGTGCGTCAGTGGTGTTGGGTGAGGAAGGGGAAAAACCGAAGACGAAATCCAAGCAGTCGGACTCGGAGGGTTGAGGACCAGTCATTTTTTTTTTTTTTTTTGGTGGTTAGGTAGTGGTAGGTATTTTAATAGTTTGGGTAGAAGTGATATCTATGTGTGAAAGGGATCATATTGCAGGGGGAAGGAAACGAAGAAGATTATGATGATGATGATGATGTGCACACCTCTTGCACTTTCCACTTTGACACTTGCAGTCTTGCACGGGTTCACTACCCCCCAACCTAAACCTGAACCCACAAACCCCGTCCGTGGTCTAATACTGCTACAACACGGCGTGAAGCCGCGTGATGCTTCCTCGCTGCCTCCTTGCCCTACCAACTTGGTGTGGGTAGAAGACTAAAAGTGAGGAAAGACTGGAGTGAGACACAGGTACGTCACTGAGACATTTCACCGTTACAAAATGTTCCACTCACGTCGCTCACGTAGTACATACGTACGCTCAAGGTCAGCGCAAGTCAGGGGTTCACTTCCACGTTTCTAGTTACAAGTTTACAACCAATGCCCAGAAAGGGACAAGACGTGACAAGTGACGAACGAAGCGAGTGAGTGAAGAATATGACCCGAAAGAAACGGCCGGGCCGAGAAAGGAAATGGATTCGTTTTCTGTCTCAATCTCTGTCTCTGTCTCAGTCTCACAACCATTGAACATCTGCCTCATTTCGTCGACATGACATTCGTCACTGTTCGAACAACAGGATTGACTTGGACAGTTACAGAGGTAAAAATGTGAATACTATCACCATCACCATTTTACCACCGTCGCTGGCTAGCTGGCGGTGAAGCTCTTCTGCGCCAATGGTGCACCCATCCGCACCTATAGTGGGGTACCAAAAGTCTGTGTGCACTGGTCCACATTCCAAATTTTTCACCACCTCGGTTTTTTCCCTTTTTTCTTTCTTTGGCTATAATTCAACCAAATCTATAGCAAAATGGATGAAATCGGGTCTATTCTAACGGCTAATCGACGCCCTAATAAGGAGCTTAATAAAGCTACCCGTATAACTATCTATAGCTTTATAATAGTGGGGCACAGCTATACCGCTATTATACGGAAATTTAGCTGTTATTGTAATATTATTATTAATATTATTAAAAGGTTTTAATTTTACTAATCTTTCCTTTTAAAGCCTAGAAAAGGCCGTCTTAAGAAGGTAAAATTTTATTTTATCCGTCGAATAATATTACGGTTTAAAAGGTTTTTTAAAGTATTTTAGAATGAGCTTCGAAGTTATATTTCCGGTAGACTAGGTATTATTACCCTTCGAAAGTATTTATTTCGAATTTATTATTATAAATGGAGGAGTTAAAAAAGAATAAAATTTATTCTATTAAAAATAAAGTAAAGGTTTTTATTTATTCGAAATTAAGAGGGTAAAGATTAAAAGTTAATAGAAGTAGGGTTAATAATAATTACCCCCTTCTTTTTTTTTTTTTTTTAACTTAGGTCCCTTTTTATTAAGGGATAGCGTTGGCACCGTTAGGTATATGATGAGATATGTATTGTTATACGAAGGAAGGGAAGGGAGAAGTGTATACGGAGGACTGGATATATAGGCGCGAGCCTATACCCTAGTCCGTACGCACCTACGTAATATTATACGTAATTATAGGTGATTAAATCTAGACTATATCGAATTATAATATACGTACTATAATCGGGAATAGTCGTTAGGGATTTGGGTACTTATATAGGTGGTTAGTACGTATACCGGGTATAGTATAGGTATAATCCTATAATATTATCCCCCCTTAAAAGAAATTCGTAAAATTAAAAAAAAATTTATATATACGTATAATTATAATTTAAAATTCTTTATTAATTTATTAAATATTTCCAATTGTAACGTTAATTATATTTTAAATTATTTATTTATTAAAAATTGTATAATCTTCGTTATTACTTTTATAAATCCTTCCTTTACTTCCTTCTCGGTTAGTAATAATTCTATTTTAGAGATAGCGAATCGTTGTATTAAATAGGCGGAGCGGCGGCGTAAAGCGCGGGGTTCGGTATTAGCGTTAGGTTATTCGTTGCGAATAGCGGGGTCCGTTATTAAATCTTTTCCTTTTTATTCGAAGCGGTTAAAAAGCTTTTTAACGTAGGGCGGTATTAATTTATTGGGGTGGTTATAGTGAAATTCCTAAAAACGTATTTTATAATTAATAACGTTATCGACCTTTTTTTAAATAGGGTTATAATTACCCTTTTATTTAATTAAATAATATTAATAACGGTTTTCTCTTTTTTATTTAATATTTAGTAATTTATCGAATTTTTATTTAATATATTCCTTATAATTATTAATACGAATTATAATTTTGCTTTCGTTAGTACGGACGTTAAAATCGATAATTTAGTTAAGGAGATTTTAGCCGGTTTAATATTAGATTATCGAAACGTAGAAGATTGGCGAGTATTTTATATTATCGGGTAATTATAATTTAATAATATATAAGTCCGCTTTTAAAATTTTAAATAATTTTTCTTAATAGGAGGAGAATTTAGCGTATAAGCGATTATTAATTAAATTAAACGTATTAAATAAGATAGTATCCCCTTTTTTATATTTTATTAAATCGATCCGCTTCTTATTAGCGTTTTCTTTATATTAGTCCTAATTGTATTTAATTTATTAAATTGCGAAATTTTAAATTTTGCGGAAGCGGTCGGCGAATTTATTAATTTTATAATATTTTTTTAATTATATAAATAATAACGTTAATAATAAAGGGTTATAAAATTCGGTATTTATATAGGGGTAGTAATTATAATTAGTAAAGAAAAGTAATAGGTTTATTAATAAAGATATTATATTATTGCCGGCGAATTTTACAAGGGGAAGTTATTTAGCTTAATTAATTTATATTTAATTAATATATAATTGGAAATATTATTTTATTTCCGCGTTAATATATTCGATTTAAACGTTCGTTTAAAGGTAGAAGGCGGAGGTTAAAGTACGTTTAATACTTAAATATTAATATAAGGAGGATTAAAATTATAATACGAATTAAATACTTCTATCCGAAAGAATAAAATTTAAAAAGCTATAAAGGTAATAAACGTAATCGATAAAACGTTTGGTTAATTCTTTTACTAATAACGTAATTATTAGTATAAAATATTATATTTTTATTAATTAATTAATAACGACGTAAATATATTTAAATTTTTAATTAAGGTAGAAATTATTAAGGAGCGGAATAATATAATCGACGGAAATGCGGATTTAGGGAATTAACGCGACGGGTAAGGTTTTAAAAAGGTTAATAGAATTACGTTTAAGGAATTTAATTTTTATATAAAGTAGGTAAATTTTATAGAATATATATACGTTATTAATTATACCCTTTTAATAAAATTTTCGGGATAAGAATTTATAAGTAGCATTACAATTAGGGTAACTTATATTAAACGAATTATATTAGCGATTAATTAATTAAAATTAGAGTTCTTTATTATAAAGGTTAATTATTATACGGTCGCGCTATTTAATAATACCGTTAGGGGTAATTTAATATTCGTTAAAAGCTTTATAAAGGATTTTGTAAATTAAAATTGACTAATTATAATTATTTAGGTTATTTAAGGTAGAAATTACTTTTTAAAGGAATACGGAATTTTCGTAATTATTTAAAATAATATCGTTAATCGATTTATCTTCGTAATTATTTATTAAAGAGAAAGAATAATAAAAGGTTAGGTCTTTTTTATCGAGGTAATTATTTACGAATTATAAGGGTTAAAAAAGGGTATATTAATAGGCGGCGAAGCGTTCGTTTTTTATATTCGCGGGGATATTATTAAGTTTCTTATTAAGGGTATTAGGGCGTAAATTCTTCGATTTTAGGGTATATTAAATTTAAAAATTAAATTGTAATAAGAATTGCAACTAACGTATATACTACTATATAAGTTACTTATTAATTATAAAGGTCTTTAAATTTTTATAGTCCGTTAAGATATTAAATAATTATTATATTCTTTTAAATTTAAATTATTACTTTTTTAACGCTTTAATAATAATTAAGAATTTTTTATTATAAATATTATAATTATACTTTTAAATTATATATTTTACTAAAAAATAAACGATTAGGTATAATATTCTATTATTATTATATTATAAAAGTATACCCCCTATTACTTAATTAAATATATTTATTTCGATTACGGTCTTTTTAATTTAATTGTAAATTTTTAATACGGGTCCGGTCGCAAAAGCCTTTTTTAACGCGTTAAAAGCGGATTAATAGCGGTCGGATTATAATTATAATACGTTTTTCTTTATTAATTCGTATAATAGGAATACTATCGTTAAAAATATTTTAATAAAACGCTAATAGAAATTCGCGAAATTAAGGAATTATTAAAACGATTTTTTAAATTAAAGGGGCGTTTAATCGAATACAGTTTTAATTTTATTTAAATTTATTTCGATACCGTTTAATATAATAATTAGGCCGAAGTATTTTATACATTTTATATAGAATTTATATTTATCGATATTTACATTTAAGCCGGCTTTAATTAAGCGTTTAAGGACGTTATTAATATATTATTCGTAATCCTTTTCGTTATTAAAATATATAAGGATATTATTAAAATAAAAAATCGCGTAAATATTAAAAATATTATATAAAATATCGTTAATATAATTTTAAAAGGTATTAAGGGCGTTTTAAAGGCTAAAAAATATAATTAAAGATTCGAATAATTTAAATTTTATTATAAACGTAATTAATTATTCGTAACCTTCTTTAATACGGATTTAGTTAAAAGTAATAATAATATTTAATTTAGTAAAAATTTTAGCGTAATAAATAGCGTCGAATATTTTTTTAATAAGCGGGAGCGGGTAGCGGAATTTGAAGGTAACGTTATTAATATTTTAGTAATTAATATAAACGTAAATTCTTCTTCCCGGCTTCTTAATTAAAAGTATAGGGGCGGAAGCTTTTAATTATAACGGGCGGATAAACTTCTTCTTTAAATTATTATCGATTTATTTTTTAATAACGTTAAATTCTTTTAAATTGAAAGTATAATTATAGGAAGCGGGTAATATAGTATTAAATTTAAATTCGAATTTAAAATTGTAAAACCGGTTAGGGGGTAATATATTAACGCTTTTTTAACGGAAATTATTCGTTTATTATTAATATTACCGAAGTAATTTTTATTAAATTTGGGCGTTGATTTTTAAGGGTTTATTTACTTTTTTATAGAATTTAATAATATTTTTAAACGTAATTTTACTAATATTAATATTATTAGCGGTAAAGTAACGGTTAATAGTCTCTTTATAAGTTTGGAAATTAGAGGTATCGTTTATAAATATAATTAAAATAGAGATTTTAATTACTTTAATAACTTCCTTACTTCCGATACCGTAGAGTATATCGATTTAAATATAATAATTATTGCCGAAGAACTTTTTATAATAAATTACTTTATTATTTATAATATTTTTAATTATATTAATTATAAAATTATTATTAATTATATTCGGGGTTAGAGCGCTTTTTTCTTCCATTACTTTATCTTCGTCTATTATACGTTAAATATCTTTTATTATATTCGCCCTTATTATATAAATAATTTAAAATTTATATTTTTCGGCGAATTAATTAAATATAATTATTAGGAATTCTTTAATATTAATTGGGTCGAAGGGTTCTTTAAAGATATAATAAAGGCGGACTAGTATTCGATAATCGAGGAAAGAAATACGTATTCTTCCGGTTAAATAATATAGTACGGGGATTATATATAATAAGGGAAGGGGGTAATAACGTATTATAACCGTTAATATAAAAATTTAACCGCTAATAATTTTATTAATAAGGATTATATTTATTTTATTAACGACCCTTTATTTAAATTTATTAAAACGTTAATAAATAACGCGTTTAATAATTATAAAAATAGAAATCCGGCGAACGGCCTCCGACGGTAAGGCAGGGGTATCCGGCTTTCTTTTATTAAAGACGTTTAAAATAGAGGGTTTTTAATATATTAATCGTATTCTAAAGGAATTCTTAAAAATAATAGCGGAAAATATACCGCTAAGAGTAATAATTAAAGGCATATCGACGTTATATTTATATAATAACAATATATAATATAAATAGCGGAATATTCTTAAGGGAAAGTAATTACGTTATTCGTAAGCGGAGCCGAAAATAAGGCGATCGTTAAATTAATCGATATTAAGGGCGTAATAAATTAGCTATAAATATCCGAAAATAATAAGGTTATTTTTTATAAAATTGTAAATAAAAAAATTAATAAATTTATAATATACGTTAATATTTATAATTAAGCGATTAAAATACGTAATATTCCCCTTCATTTAATTATTAACGAGGTATAGGAATTTAGGGAATTGGAATTTAAAAATTGGGAAATTATTATATAAAATGAAACGTCGGTTAATAAACCCTAAAGTAATATAATCGTTATTAACGAATATAGTATAATATATTTTATACGGTTTATAAAATAAATAAATGGAAAAATTTAATAAATTGGAGTATTTATAATAGCTATTTATAGAAAATTTATTAATTTTAATAATTTTAAATTTAATTATAAAAATACTCTTTAATTATTTTCCTCTTTATTTATATTCAATAGACGTTAGCCTCTAATTACGATTTAAGCGGGAAGTTATATATTTTTTTAACCGTTAATAAAACCGTTTTTATTATTTATAACCGGGCTTACGAAGCCGTAAAGGTATATAAGGGTAAGGTAGTAAATAAATTATTATTATAGTATAAAGTAATTAGGAGCCGGAATATTAGGAGCGGGAATACCTATAGCGTTAATATTATAGTAATTATATTAACCGTATCCGTATTAACCTTAAGCGGGGCGTTATTATTAATTACCGTTATTATTATTATTTTTCTCCTTCTCCTTTTTATCCTTTTTCTCTTTTTTCTCCTTCTTTTTCTCTTTATATAATTTATATTCGGGCACTTCTTTCTTAAATTAAATATAACCCTTATATTTAGCGGAGAAGTAGCCTTTATAATTATAACGGGTATAAGTACCGGTTTTTATACGGTATTAAAATATATTATTATTAATTATATAGGAGATTTAAACGTTAAAGGCGGATATAGAATTGAGATTTATAGTAGTATTACCTTCGTTAACGGTAAGTTTAGGAATAGAACCGCTTATATTATTAGAAGCGGAATTAAAATCGGTAGTAGGGTTATTAATATTAAATTTATAATAGGGGTTAGCGATTTTATTATATTAATTCTTCTATTCGAATTATTTAGCGAGGTCGCGGGTTATTTCGAATTATTCGTCGAATTTATTATCTTTGGGCTAAGGGCGTTATAGGGCGATAATATTATAGAAGCGTTTAATTAAATATTAATAGAAATAATAAATTTTTATATTATTATTAAATTAATAACGTTCGATAATAGTAATAAATTTATTTTCGAAGTTAAATTATTTTATTTTATTTATCTTTAAATTTTCGAATTTATAATAAATTTGAATTACGGTATCGATATTATTATATTTATTAATTATTTATTTAAATAAATCGAAAGTAGTAAATTATTTAACCAGTTTATTAAATAGAATTTTAATAAATTCGGGTTCGATTATTTCCTAAAGTTTATTATAAAAGGAATAGGAAATTAGGGAAAATTTAATATCTTCGGTTTTAAAAGCAGAAGGTTTATTTTTAAAAGTGAATAGGATATTAATACGCTATTAACGAAATTTAATAATTCTTTTAAAAATTTTACTAATATTATTAAAAGCGGGGGAAACGACGATACGCAATACCGATTTATAACCGTTACCGTTATTACTTCCGATTGGGTTATTAATAATTATATTATTAAATTCGGATTCGGAATTATTAGAATTAGAATTATTATTATTATTATCGTCGGATAGGGGTATAAATACGGGGTTAATAGGTTTAAATAAACGTTAACGAAGGTCGTTAATTATTTTTTAGTATTTAATTATTTTACGTTTAATTGTATTTTAAAAATTAATTTTAAAATCGGAGTAGCACTTTTAAGCGTCGGATAGGTTTTATTAAAGGGCGATTAAATAAATTTAAAAGTCATTAACAATATTATTATATTAAGAGGCGGCGTTAATAAAAGTTTATTTGTAGGCATTATATTAGGTTTATTATTTAACGGCGGCGTCCAAAAATTAAAGGGTATAATTAATTTTAAAAATCGTAAAATTAATATTGAGAATTATATTAATTTAATCCTTATTTTGGATTAGAATACGGAATTAATCGAGATTTTAGCGTAATTAATTATTTTCGTCCTCGGATTATTAAAAGTCCTTTTTAATATTTTAAAATTCGATAATAATAGAAATAACGTTAGATTATATAAGGCGGGTAAACGCGTAAACGGTAACTGGGAATATAAAGTAATTATTTAAATTAAAAATTTAAGTAATAAAAACCAGGATAGTAATAGAATCGTTATTAAACGTATAAATAGCGTTGGTAAATTGGTTTTAAAATTCGATATTATAAGGGTTAACGTTTTTAATTTTAAAAAGCGTAATAGCCGTAATAAGGGTATTAATAATTATAGCGGGGATTAGATTGGATATTAATCGTTTAAATTAATATATTTTAATAAATATAAAGGAAAAGAGAATACGAGCGATTATAATAATAATATTTATTTTAGTAATTATTTAGTTCGAATTGACCGCGAAGCTATTGTTAGAATATTGGCCGTTAGGGAAATGAATTTTAATATTAATTAATATAATTAACGATTAATCTTCCTCGAAAATTATATACGTAACGTTAAAGTATATATAATAAATTATTAAGGGATAGCGTTAATACTATTAAATATATAATAAAATATATATTATTGTACGAAGGAAGGGAAGGGAGAAGTATATACGGAGGATTAAATATATAGGCGCGAGCCTATACCCTAATCCGTACGCACCTACGTAATATTGTACGTAATTATAGGTAACTAGATTTAGATTATGTCGAGCTATAGTATGCGTACTATGGTTGGGAATGGTCGCTAGGGATTTGGGCACCTATATAGGTGGTCAGTGCGTATACCGGGTATAGCACAGGTATAATCCTGTGACACTTTTTTTAGGGTTTTTATTCTAATAAGTCTATTATTTAAAACGCTCCCAATTTTAATACAAAATAGATCTTCCGGAAGCCGGAAGAAAAATAAGATAAAAATAAAATTAATTTAAAGGCTTATAGTATATATATTTTAAAAATAATAATTTAGGGGAGGATTTGGAAGGGGGGGAGGTCTTTTTTTATTATTATAAAAAGGAATCCGGATATAAAAAAGAATAAGTATATTATTTAAAATTATTTAAAAGTCCTTAAATAAGATTTATTTTTAAATTATATCCTAAATATTTTTTTTTAGTAAAATAACGTTTTTATTTATACTTTTATTAAAATTAAGGAGTAATTAGAGGAGTATAGGATTTAGATTATTTATTAGTTTACTTATAATTTAAATTTCAACCCTATTAAATACATTTAAAAATAGATGAAGGAGATTTTAATAACGGATTACCTTAATTTTTCCAATTTAATTTTAAATAAGGCTAATATCCAATTATTTTACTAAATTTTAAAGGAATATTGGGAAAGGGTACTTTAAACCTTAATCGACCGCTTAATAGAATTTATTCTTTATAGGCTGGAGGTAATTAGGAAAGTTAAAGGTTAGTATATAAAATATTGAAGCCCTAATTTAGGGGATTCTTGTAAATAGCTTTATTTTTTGGCTCGATTTTAATTAGTTGAAAAAAACGGCCTTGAAATCTAGGGTCTAATTAGCCATTTTCAGAAAGTGGGGTGTGCACACAGACTTTTGGTGCTATGTTGTACTTTATTTACTGTCTACATCCGCTCGTTAATTCACCGCTCTCCAAGACCGCCCGCCACGAGGAAATGCAGAACCTGAGCTTTTGATGCACAACTCACCGTCTTTGTGTGAATATCTTCATCTCTCAGTTAGTTGACTTGCATCTGGTGCCCGACGCCCGATGTGCTTCCAGACTGCTACGCAAACCGCTTTTGCGACCGCTTTTCGACCGCATGAGGTCAACACCAACAGTTCGTGATATTCGTGATATCTCCAACATTTGGTGCACAGCCTCAACACAAGTACACGACAACCACCACTATCAACAATCAACAATCAACAGAGCAAGCTCACCGTCATGTCGTGCCAGGAGGTCGGGTTGCGTTGAAGGCAGGTGCGTCTACCAACCGCCTGGGCGTCTGATTGCTATTTCTGGAAGGGAAAATCTAGACACACACACGGTGAATTCTATACGAACACACGGCTCAAAACTTAAAGCCGCCTTACCTTTTCAAAAAGAATCTTTTGGAATTGGTTAAAAGGTAATTAAATATAAAATAGTTATTTATTCCCTTCTAGGCTTTTTTCCGTGATTAAAAGGCTTCCGTTTGCGGTTTTCGCGGTACGTTGCATTCGTGACGTTCCAGATTGCAACGTACTCTTCTTTCTTCCCATATCCCTGAAAACAATACACTTTAAATGTTAAAGAACGGGAAAAAAAACCTTACGCAGGTAAAACTATTTGAGAATTTCTTAATTAAAACTTCCTTTTATTAAAATTGAGTTTCTTTATTGAAATTTTCATCTCGGAAAAGTTGGGGTGTGTGCGTGTAGAATTGACCGTGTGTGTGTCTAGAATTTCCCTTCTGGAATCTGGAGCATGAGTGAGCGCGCCTGGCGTTCTGGTGTACCGTAGTCCGTAGATAGCGTTAGTAGTTCGTGATGCCGCGCATCTCCATGCCGTGTCTCTCTTCAAAAATCCTTCCCGTCACCAGATAGGGACAAGATGGCGGCGGCACCAAAAAAGCCCATTCGAATATGTAGAAGGTTCGTCGAAGAAAAACATAACGAATGATCGAAAACAGACAATCCCGCATCACTAGCCGACTAGCCTCCCCCTTTTGGGCCTTTTCAGTGGTCACACCCGTTGCTGACTGCCGTTTGTGCAGGGCCAATGACAATTGGCATTCTCAAAAGAGAAGAGTGAAATCCATTGGCTGATGATGTGTTTTGAAGCCCTCTTCAAGCCATTCTTCAAGCCTCTCGTTTTTACACAGGGGCCAGCCGCTGTGGAAAGAAGACTACAAGATATGGCACAGAATAATGGCAGCGGCGTGTGTGTGGTGACACCATTGACGGTTGTGCAACACCCAGGGGCACTCATCAGATGGCACTGGGAGAGGGGGGCATTTCAGCCACAAATCTTTGGACGTACCTGGTGAAGAAAGAGGACGGATACTCCAAATCGTCAGGGTCCTCTTTGCGGCAGCGGTCTGTCCATGTCAGTCATGTCTGTCGCTTGTGCGCTTACAATGTGCGATGGATGTCATCCATTTTGCATCCCAGCATGAGTGGTGCAGCCATGATACCTCTAGGTATGCTTCCAAGAAAAGCCCATCACACCTCCACACACGGGGCAACACATCTGTTTTCGGTCAGTCTGTCAGGCAGTTCGTAAAAAGGCTTCGGCTTGTCAATCAATGTCGTACAACCGTCCAGTGCCGAAGACGTGAAGCAGTCATCCCGTGTTCATCTTGACGCGGCATGTTGTTGCCCTTGCAGGTAGGCAGGCACATCAGGTAGTTGCACACCACCACGCTGTTGAAGTGGTGGTCCAGAACCTTTCTTTACCTTGATGAGGTAGGTACCTCTACAGATGAACGCCTCTTTACGCAGATAAGCGATGGCGGCCAATCTCGATATGGATCGCGCCAATGAGAAGCAATCTATTTCCAGCTAGGAAAATCGGACGATTTTGCCTTTCTCGGGGCGGGGGGGTTGATAGTGTCGTCTCGTGAGGCTGTTGCGTTGGGTGAAGGCTGGATGGTATAGTGAGGACTGAGTGTTAAGCGAGAAGTGAGGATGCAACTGAATGACCTCAGTTTGATGATGTGTCGGTGCTTCGGTGCCGACGGTGTTGAAGAGCTGTCCTGCTGTGGGTAAGGCGGGTTGTTGGTTGAGTTAGGATGTGATTCCCGTCAAGCTTTTCCCCAGTCTTGTCAAGTAAAAGTTGACAAGTTCCTGCATTTTCAGGGTCTGAACCAAGCAGATTTCGCGCCTTGCGAAGGAAAGCGTAAAGCTTGATGCAGGGAGGACAAGGTTCGCTCATGCCTGCCCTGTCCCTGACCTCCTTCCTGGCAGTCTGGCAGTCTGGCTAGGCAGAGAGACGGAAGGAGCAGCGTTGGCGATAGTGAGAGCCTTGGCGACATCTTGTTCTCATCGGCCGGGGCAGGCACGTCTAACGGCTGGGTTGGTGACGACTGACAACCTCCATCATCATGACCCAGTGACCACAGGCAGTCTACTTCGCCTCGCAATACTTAAGCGCGCAAGCGCTCATGATGGGTGTAATATATCAAAGCAATATCCGATGCTGACTTTTCTGGGGGTGACAGTGAGGATCTGTACCAGCCTTTGGACTGGAGAAAACCTCCGCACACACTAAGGAATTCTACGTATACTCTAAGACCCATAATGACAATTGACATATAAACTTGGCAGTTTTGTATAGTAAAATCGGGTTTTCTCATATTATTTATCATCCCTACAAGCTCGTAATAATTCCATAATATTATAACATAAAATTATAATATCTACAATTACACTTACCCGCTATATATACTATTTTAAACTCTAAAAACCTCTTCTTCTATTTATTATTTATTTATATTAAAATTTCTACTTATTAAATAGAATAGGATTTAATCTATTTCTTAATAAGTATAATTAAATTTATTATAAATCTTTATTACTTAGCGCATTTTTTAACGTATCTTTCTCCTCTTATATAATACCTTCTAAATTTTATCCAAAAACCTTATACTTCCTCTTTTTATAACGATCGTAACGGTTTATCTAATTACAATTAATTATAGTAACGTAATTAATTTTATTATTAAAGAACTTTATTATATTCTTCCTAATAATATAGGGCAAAAGAAGGCTAAACTCCTATTTAATAATAAACCATTTATAAAGTTTATAGCGCGTTTTATATTATTATACTAAATAGCCTTCCTCCTTAAATAATATATTATATAATAATTCGCTATAAATAAAATCGTTAATAAACGGGTCCTTATATACCTATTTAATTACCCGCTAACGAATTTCCTCTTCTAATTATAATTTAATTTACTATTCCTCTTCTATAAGTAATTTAGGTTCGTATTCGTCCTCCCTTATATTTAAATAAAAATCGTTTTTATTAAATTAATCGTTAATAATATAATAAAAAACGTCAAACCCAAAATAATTATACTAAAATTATATTACCGATTCGAATTTTATTAATAAGAAGGGGCTTATAAGAAGGGGGATAAATAATAACGAAAGTAATCGAATTAAGGAAAGAAAGGGTAATCGAATTAAATTAAATAAATTCGAGGGTAAATTAGGAAATTCAATTTTAATCCGCGGTTAAATAAAAATAAAAAGGCTCTATATTAAACCGATATATATAAAAATAATATTCTATATATTATTATTATCCTTTTCCCCTCCTTTTTCCCTCCTCCTCTTTTACTTCGCCTATTTCCTGTTCTTTTTACCCAATTACTTTATAATAATATTTACTATAGTATCTTTAATATTTAAAACCTCGAAATTAAAATTAGTAAACTCCTATTAAAAATAATAGCGGCGAATAAATATTAAAATAGGAACCGTATTTTTCGATTTACTGTAGGGACCAAGCGGTTTAATACGTAATTAAACCTAATTAAGCTAATTAAGCTAATTAAACTAATTAAACTAATTACTCTAAGTAATTTAAATCTACTAAGTACGAATACGTATAGTAACTCTAATAATTCGACCGTACTAGGGAGGCTCTCTAAACCTATTTTAAAGGGAATAATAGGAAGCATTCTAAAAAGCACGCTAGCTATACTAATTACACTAAATAATCTAAATAGTCTAAGTAATTTAAATAGTCTAAGTAATTTAGGGAATACTCTAGCTAATTTAAATAATTAAAGGAATACTCTAAAGAAATCGTATTATAATCGGTTCGTAACCAAAAGGTCTATTAATATTACGTAGACGACCCTTAAATATACTTTTAACCGTAAATTAAATCTAAAAGTAAATATCGACCGCATCCTATATAAAGAATTAATATAGGATTCTATCGAGAAAAATAAATTATATAATTTATTTAAAATTAATATAAAAATTAGAAAAAGTAATACGCATCCCTATCGATAAACGTAACCTCATCTATTTATAAACGTACCTCTAACTTATACGCGTAAAATAGATTATATTACTTCTTAAACCGATTAAAATATAAAAGTAATAATTTACCCTAATATAAAATCCCCCCTCTCCTACCCGCTAATATTAATAATACTTTATAATATTCGTATTTTAATAAATTAAACGCCTATAAAATAATCGCCAACGGGGAAGAGCCTAACTATTTACGACCAACCTATAATATATATACCTTCGAAGCGGATTTAATATATTTCTCTTTATATTAATTATAACGGGTAGCGATATATTAAAAGGAAACTTTAAATATATTAATAAAATTATTACGATTAAAAAATTTATATAATTTAATAAATAAATTATTAAATTCGTTAAGCGATATAATAATTTAATTATAATTAAAATTTTTACTAATATAATAAATAGCCTAATCCTCTTTAATAGGGAAGAATTCCTTCTCGAAATAAATAATAATAATTTCTTAAAATCCTTTAAATTACTACTTAAAACGTACCTATATTTTATTAAAAGTATTAATACTAAAGGAATAAATTATATACTATTATATAAAAAATAGCGTAAACTATATATTAATAACCTTACGAAGGATAATAAGGAAACTAATTCTAATCCTCGTAACGGTATAAACCCTCTTATATAAACGAATAAAATATTAACAATTAATTTCATTATCTTTATCGAATATTAAATCATTTTCGTTAAATTCCCCCTCCTTATTATTATTATTTAATTAATCGATTTCGTCGTCGCTAATATTATCTTTATTATTATTATTCGAATCCTTATTTCTTAACGAAATAAAACGGTTAGTAGAACGGCTACTATCCTCCTCCTTATTATTATTATTTTCCTTAATAAGGGGGTACTTCTAAAGCTTTTTAATATTTTTAATAATGTTATAATTAATATATTAAATATATTATTAAAGGGTTATATCGGGTAGCCCTATTCGAAACGCGCTAATAAATATATTATCCCTATTAATAATAATAATAAAGGGTTATCGAATATCGAAAATTATTATAGCCGTACGGATTTAATTAATAAAGTAAGTAAAACCTTTATTCTTTTCGTTATCAAATAATATTTAAAATATAAATATAGAAATCTTTTCGTATATAATAATCATTCCCTATATTATAAAGAAATGATAATTATTAATCTTATATATAATATTAATAGCGAAAATAAATGGATTATATAATTATATTTTATATTAGGAATCTAACATCTAAAATACGTTAAAAAATATAATTTCTTTAATATTAAACTAATTTTTATAATCGTATATAACGTCGCGGTCTAAATCCAACGACTGTACGAAATTTTAAATATCGTAGTAATTTTCTCAATTAGCGTTTTTAACCCGTATACGTATATTATTAAAGTCCTTATACGTAAAGGGGATATTAGGAAATTAGTCCTTAATAATAATATATATCGACCGTACGGTTAATTCCTTCCTCTTTAAGAGATTTTCGATAAAACTCTACGATTTTAAGTATAGTATTAATACTTTCTTTCGAAAAAATAGATAATTATTAAAATATTATAAAAGTAAATATCCTTTATAATAAGGATTATTAATTCTAATTACCTATTTCTACCCTACGCGAATTTGCCTAATTACAATTATACGGAAGGGATATTTATTAACGTATTTATTAATAATCGAAAATCGCTAAATATTAGGATTATCTTTATAATAATCCTTATAGGGGGTATAATTATATTAATAAATATATCGATATAATTTATTATATATAGGATATAGGACGTTACACGTTGGGTATTTATTACTACGTTAAATTACAATACTAAAGTAACGCCGCTAATAAAGTTCTACTATAGCGCGGCGTACTATAACGATATTATCTTAGGGGGTAAGGGAATAAATAGCATCGTTAAAAAGGATGCGCTAACCCTTATAAAAGAAAGAAGTAATATTAACGAACGTTATATTTATATCGATAAAACCATTACGCTAACGAACGTAAATTAATATTTATAATTAATAACCTATTAATAGAAATTAATAACTAAAGTAATTAATAATATACCGTAGAAGGGTAGCGCGTTTAGCTAATAAAGTAGGGTAATATTATAGGGTAATATTATAGAATAATATTATATTATTTAATTTAATAATACGACTAGGAAATTTTTTAAAAGCGCTAAGTTGAACATATTCGAAATTTTCCAGAACGCTACACTAGCCATTAAAATAATACGCAATAATTCATGCATAATACTAGGGTATTTTCACGGGTAAAAGTAGGTTTTACTATATCGAGTATCATGGCCCGCCATAATCTATCAAAGCGCCTATCAGAATGGGTCTTAGAGTATAAGTAGAATTGTTTGGAGTGTGCGGAGGTTTTCTCTTGGACTGTTCTGGGTGATAATCGACACCGGGGGAGACTGGACGGTCAAAATGATAGCGAACAGCTGGAGTTTTGGGAAAGAACGGCAGAACGGGTTGCGCTGTTGCCGGCTGATCCTCCTCTCCAAACGCATTACCGTGCCGAAAACGCAACGTCTCGGTACCGGGCCGTGTGCGAAACTGTTCCTTCCGCCCCGTGATAACCGCACGTCAGCACTCAGGCTGCACCCACTGCACTTAACGTCAGGTACCAATTGATTCTTGACACTCTGACCTTCCCTTTTCGGTCATATTGACTGGACGGAATGGTCACTCACTTCATCACGACTTCCTCAAAGAAAGCGAAAGTGGTGGTTTTTGCGTCCTTCTTTCCCTCAAATTGTCGCCATGTTCAAAGTCTTCCTTCCTCTTCCGTTCCTTGTGTTCCGTTCCTGCCATGACAGATAGACGGCCCGAGATTTGACAGGAAAGAAGAAAGCAGGAACGGCCCAGACTAGAAGGCGCCTCTTGCGCGCGTCCGGGCATCTCTCTCTCTGGCTTCCGGCGTCCGGCGACCCCCCCTCGGAAGTTTTTTCTTATAATAAACCCTAACCCCCACTTATGCTGCATAATGAAATATAGTACCAGGTACATCTATCTAATTTACTTTTATAAATGTATATAATAATAGGGTCTATCTATAAATTACCAAATCTAATTTATATATTAGAAAGCTCGTACTATATTTCGGCTTCCGATAATAATAATATTTTATTAAAATCTTAATAAGATTTAAATAATATTTTATTAAAGTATTAATAATACCGTATTTATATTTAATTAAGGGTATAAAATAAGTATTCTTATATTTAATTTAATTTTATAAAATAATTAAGCTTTTAAAATATTATTTTAATATCCGTAAAATATTTGTAAAGAGTTTATATATATTTTATAAAAATAAGCATCTTTAACCTTTTAAATATATATATAATTATAGGCTCTAATTTCCGGTTTATAATAATGTAAAGCCTTTATAAAGCTTTTATAAAGCTTTTACAAAGCCTTTACAAAGCCTTTACAAAGCCTTTACAAAGTTTTTATATAGCTTTTATATAATTATTATAGAGTTTAAATTAAAGTATTATATAGGAAAGTCTAAAGTATTATAAAAAAAATTCCGAAGCTTTATAAAATAGTATTTAAAGTTATATAAAATAATCTTTAAAATTTTAATATATTTCTTATATTCTATATTCCTTCTTTATTTTCGAATTTACTTTCGTTTAAAGTTTTATAAATTCTTACTTAATTATTATAGGGGATTTAAGTACGGTTTTACTCTTTTACTTTTTTTAATCCAAAATTTATTCGAGAATTAATTATATTTTTATTATTTAATATAATTAGAAATTATCCTTTTAGGGCTTTTCGCTAAGAATTAGAATAATTATAAAAGTTTAATTCTATTCGGGCTTAACGATTTTAATAATGTAAATTTCGATATTATTTAATAAATCGATAAAATAATAGTTAAAGAAGAGGAAGAATTCGAAAATTCTTTAAAAATATTCGGCGACTAATTTTTCAATACTAATAATATACCTCCTTATAAATTTCCTTCTAATAAAGATATCGACCCTATATTTTTAAACGAAATTTATTTCTATTCTTATACTTTTTTTAACCCCAATCCTAGAAATAAACGTTATTAATTTATAGTCGAATAAATTAAGAAATATTATAATTTTCCTAATTATTTAAAGGATTTTTCTCCGAACGGGGGAGGAACCGCGTACGTATATTAAATAAAAGGATTTAATTTTAAGAAAATTTATTACTAATATAATTAAATTTATTACTTTTTCCTTATTTTTATATTAATTAACTCTTATTAAAATTTTAATAATAAATTATATAGTATTAAGAATCCGGCTATTTAAAAAACGAATATAGCGATATTAAGGTATTTACTTTTAATATAGTTACGTTCGATCGAATTAAAAAATATTATATTAACGTTAAAATTTATTCGTATTTAAATCCCTAAATTATATAAATAATTTAGAAATAAAATTTTACTAAATTTATTTTATAATTATAATACAATATTCGTATTAAATTAAATTCGAAGAAGTTTAAAAGGGTTAAGGATCCTAAATAGTAATTAATTTATTAATTTTATAATATTATTCGTAATTTCTAAAATAAGGAAGTATAAAAATATAAATATAAAGGGTAAATAAATATTTGCCGATTTATAATATTATTAAAATTTATAAATTTATCCTCTTTATTACGTATTAATTATTTAATTTAACTTTTCTCTTATTTAAATTAGCCGAATAGAAAGTAGGTATTAATAATATACTATTAAATATATAAATTAAAAAAAGGTCGGTAATAGATCGAATAAATACCTTTAAATATATAATAAGAATTAAAATTAATATCCGTATTAGCTTTTAATAATAATAGCCTTCTATTAATATTTCGATTATTAAATACCTATTATTAAAAATTTTAATTATAATACGAGAATTGAGGATTTCTACGCGGGTAGTTTTTAAAAGATTTAGAAGTGTGGAGTATATAGTAAATATTTATTTTTTTTTCCCTTTCCTTTAATTCGCTATTATTATACTTTTATTATAATTTTATTAAAAATTTATAAAGAGTTTCCTAATATATATATTCGTTTAAGTATAAAATATCTTTTCGATTCCGAAATTATAAACGTTGAGCCTAATTTATACCCCGTCTAATTCGAAATCTTTACGTCCAAAAATAATAAGAAGGTTCCTTTCGTTATTTTAATTATATATAGTTATTATATATATTACCCTCTTATTAAAAATAAAATTCTAGGAATTATTCGGAAAGAATTCTTTAAGCGGATTTTATTTATTAACGATCCAAATTTTACGATTAATAAGATTTAATTCTTCCTTCTCCGTAGATTATTTTTAATTAAATTTATTAGCGAAATTGTATATTTACTTTATAATATAAAATTTTTATCGGTCTTAAAACGTTTATTCATTCGATAAATTCGCGAAGGTATTTACTAATAATAATTATATAACTTATTATTTTAAACGGGCTAAATTTATTAATTATCTAATTAATTTTAATAAAGTAGCGTTTAAAATATATTAGAGAGGGGAATAGAATAAGAAGGATCGTATAAATTCCTAACCCTTTCTAAACCCTTTTCCAACCTTTTCTAAACCCTTTTCCAACCCTTTCCAAACCTTTTTAAAACCCTTTTCTAACCCTTTCTAAACCCTTTCTATAGTTTTATTAAGATTTTAATAAGATTTTTTCAATATTAAATCTATATATTAATATTTATAATATTTATTAATATATATAATACTTCTATTAGGATAATAATATTATAATTACTATTTACTTCTTCTTTAAATAAATAGATAAATTCCGGTAGATAGAGTATTTCGAAGTAGATATATTTTTTAAGCGTATTTGTAAATTATTTTCGGAAATTATATTTATTTATAAGAATAGGGCAACGAACGTAGGTATATATTAATATATTTAAAATAATTTATAAAGTAACTCTTATTAAGATTTTTATAATATATATCTTCGCCCGAATTTATATTAATAAGCGTTATTTCCTTTTTTATTATAAAGCGTTTTTCGAATTCTTTAAACTTTTTAAAAAGGATTATAATATTCCGTAGAAATAGTTTTATATTTATAAGCGTAATAATAAAGAAGATTTTCGTTAAAGGTTAATTATTTTAAATATAGATTAATAATAATTTAAAAGTACGTATAGATATTTTTAATTTTCGAATCCCCCCGGTATATAATTTCTATTAATTTTATAATAGTTTTCAATTTCTATTTATATTATTTTAACTTTAATTATTAATTATAAAAAGAATATCTTCGTTATACGTTTATTAAATATAAAATTTATTTTAAGCGGGCGCTCGTTAATTATAATATAAATACTTATTTTATAATTTAATAAAATACCGAAGGTCTTTTTTATATTGCGAATTATAACGAATAGGAAAAGATTTTCGATAAATTACCTAATAAATTTTTACTTCGCGCTTATTAAAATTTTAATTATATTTAATTAATATATATAAAATTTAGCCTATATTATTAACGATAAGAAATTATAAAATAAAGTCTTTAATTAAATTAAATATAAAAAGGATATCGTTTAAATATCCGGTTTTAACCCTAATATTTCTAAAATATTAATAGAAGCCCGAATTAAAATTCTAATATATATTTAAACGGTAGAAACGAATTATAAAATAATTTATATTTTCGGGATTAATTTACTTCTCGTTAAAATTTATATAACGTTAATTTCTTTAATCCTCTTTTATTATTAATTTACTAATTATTAAATAGAGGGTATATTTATAATAAATGGCTATATCTCCGCTATTATATTTCCCGTTATAGTATTTTTTATATTTAAGCTTAATAAAGGCCGTATTATTACCGGTATAAGAGGGATAAAATGCAATTTATAAATCTTATTACTAATAAATTTATTTTAAATAAGAAAAAATATAAATAACGTTTTATTTATACTTTATTTAAATTATACTAATATTCTATTAAATAATATTTAAGAAAAAAGTAAGCCCGGAATAATATAATTATATTATAAAAGAGGTATCTAATATATAGGATATATAATATATTAGTAACGATGTATAATACCCTCTTATAATCCCGAATAGAAATAATTCCGATTATAATAATAATAAAAATTACGAAAAAAATAAGGACTTCTATATAGAATTTCCCGGGGTATTCTTATTTAAAATTAATATAAAAGGAATATAGGAGGATAAAAAATTTAACGATATAAACGATAATAATAATAACGACGATAATAATTTACCGGATATTTCCTATTAAATTCGTAAAGCGTTTTATAAACTTAAATTACTTTTTTACGCTATAAGAAATTTTTTAGCATTAATACCTTCTAAAAAGCGGTTTAAAAATAAAAACGACGATATTATTATTAACTCTATCCGGTTTTTTAATACGTAGAGCTCCTTTAATTTACTTTTTAATAAAAAATAAATAAAGCTTTTTATTAATATTATTAGGATTTATTTAACTTCGTATTTAAATTACTTTATAAACTTTATAAAAAAATTCGTTCGAAATTTTTAAATTAAATTAATACGCTAAAAGAAGGGGCGGAAATACCGTTTATATTATATAAATGCAATAGGAAAAGTAAGGAGAGAATTATATTTCCTTTATTTTTATTTATATTAATTTAATCGAATAATACCCGTAAGTAAATCGATATAAGCGAAGTTCGGAATATTATTAAAGAGGTTATTAATAATTGGTTAAGGATCGTTAAATAATAAATTGCCGGGTTAATTAATATATTTTAAAAAATTATTATTTACCTTTTATTATTTATTTCGTAAATAATTTTTAAAAATATTAAAACGCCTTCGGAATCCTTAATTTATAAAACGGATATACTTTCGGGCTTTAAAATATAAAAGGTAAATATATTATCCGCCTTTGAGAATTAAAATTTCGATATAACTTTAACCTTTAAAATTTAATATTATAATTTGTTTAGGAATTCCGATCTTTTTCGATTTAGACCGGTATCCCCTTTTCGAAGTTATATTTAATCTTTATTAATAATATAGGATATATCGTTTAATAGAATAAATATAAAAGGCGTATAATAATATTCGGAGGGTATTAGTAGGGTATTAGTAAAATTTTATTAAAATTTTAATAGGAAGTAAATAAAATCGACGTAAAGGTTTAGGAAATAAAGGGATAATAATTAATATATATTAAATAATACGAGGATTTGAAGAAGATATAGGAAATTATTTAATATAGGATAAATATTTTAGATATAAATAAAAAGGAATTATATTTTTATAATTGTCGTTATTTTTAGTAGCCGTTCTTTTTATTATAATTACGAACCCTTTATTTCTTATTTATTATCTTTCCCCGTTGGAATTAACTATTCCTCTAATTACGAAATTAGAATTTAATTACCGAATAATCTTTATAAAGAAGTCTTTCGTCGGAGGGTAATTATTACGAAAATTGCTTATATTGAAAATATTCTCGGCTCTTTAAATATTAGCTACTTTTTTATTTATATTATTAAAATTTCGTTTATTAATTATAAATTTTAAAAGAGGGGAAACAAGAACCTATATACTATAATAAAGTGGTAACGGACGAATTGGATCGGTATACGGCTCTTCGAATTAAATTTCGTTTTTATAATTATTAATAGTAGTAAGAATTTAATAAAAATAAATTATTTAATAACCTTCCAATTCGTTATTTCCCTCGTTTTATTAAAGTGTATTAATTATTAATATTAAAATATTTTAATTAATTATAATAGGATTAGGATAATAGGAGATTATTCGTCTATTGTTAATTATATTAGAATTATATTATTTTAATGGAAAGTGAACGATAAATTTCCTTAATAATAATAAAAAGAGGAATTATAATTATGGGCTATTATATTAAATAAAATTATTTAAATATTTATTAATATTAAATAAGAATTTATAAAAACGTAAATAAAATATACCTTATTAAATTAATAATAATTATTTGTATATTATTCGGCTCGGCTCGGCAATCCGGCTTAATAACCGTATTTCCGAAAAAGATATTAAAAAAATCGCTCTCTAAAAATTTATTTTAATTTAAATTCGATATTAATTCTCTTAATCTTAGGAATTAAAATTCGGATATTACCGGCTATAGAATTTACGTCCGGGATTTATATATATTTATTAATGTATTTATATTATTCGGGAAATAATATTAAATATAAATATATAATAATTTTATTATTAGAAGGATAATATATAAGGGAAGGATTTACCTTTAAATACGTAGAATTAAACGTAATATTAACGAAGAGAATTATTAAAGGCTATTCTTCCGGTTATTTATAATAAATATACTTTTATTATTCGGCAATTTTAAAGTCTATTAAAATTATTTAAGGGAAATGTTAAAGTAATTTAGAATTTTTTAATAATTAAAGAATAGGAGAAAGAGAGACGAAATGTATATTTACTTTTCGAAATTATTAAATCGTTTAATTTTTTATTATAAGGTAAAGTAATTAAGCGGTTTTAATTATAGAAAGTCTTTAAATAACGCCGAAATTGACGTATATTAGTAAATTTTCTATTAACGTTATATAAAATAATTATTACTCCTTAGAAACTTAGAAAACGGTAATATATTTCGCTATATAAATAATAATTATATTATCTTAATTATATTGAAAAGGTTTTAATTAATATTAATTAAAAATTTATTAAGGATTAAATAAATTGTATTTACTGTAACGTTTTACGCCGGGTATACGAAGGGCGGTATTACCCGTAGTATAATTTATAATTCGGTTAAATTTAAATTAATAAATAATATAAATAAAATATAGTATAAAATAAATTATTAATATAATTGGTAAATTTAATAAGATATTTAAAGTCTATTATATAAAGGAAGGAAACGAAAAATTAAAAAAAAAATGGAAAAAGATCGGGAATATAAATAACGGATAAGAAAAGCGTATATGCTTAACCGTTCCTTAACCGTTCCCCCAACCTTTCCTAACCCTTTCCTAACCTTTTCTAACCCTTTTTTAAATCTTTTTTAAACCTTTATAACCTAATTTAATTTTTTTTAAATTTCTATAAATTATTATTATTTATTAATTATATATAAACTTTACTATTTTATTTATTATTTATATTATATTTTAAACTATTTTTAAGTTTTTAAATAATTTTATTTATAAAAAATACTTATTTAAATTAATCTTTAATAAATATATAATATTTTTATATAGATTTTAAATAAATAAGTTTTTTAATATAGAATTTTCTTTTATTTTATTATAATTTTTATATTAATATTTTTTTTATTATATTTAGTAAAAAAAAATTATAGAATAATAATAAAATAATTATATATATTTATTTATTATATTATTATTATTATAAAATGTATATAAAGTTTTAAAATTTATTATAAATTATATATAAATTAAATTAATTATTTTATTAATTAATATAATATATTAATTAATATTAAATATTCTTTAAATTATTTCTATTTAAAAAGTATTTATACTTCGTAATAATAATTTTTTTTAATATTTTTCTAGATTTTCATAATTATATATATTTATATAAAATAACGTAACTAGAATTCATATAGAATATTTAATTATTTATAAATTTATTTATAAATTATATTTATTATTATATTATAAACTTATTTAAATTGGATTTTTCTTTCCTTTATATAATAGATTATAAGAAGGAATAAATGCAATACTCGAATTATTAATAATATTTCATTTCAATTTTCAATTTCTTCGGATAAAAGACCTTTTTTAGATCTTATTAAGGTATATTAAAGGTTTAATTAAGATTTTTCAAAAAAATTGGAATTTTTTTAAAAAGATTTTTTTTTTTACGAAAATGCGAAGTATAATTTAGATAAAAGAAAAATTTCTAAATTAAGATACATCTTTATAAAAATTGATTTGGGAATTTGAATTTTGGAAATTATTATATATTTATTTCGAATTATAATTTTTAAAATTGAAGAAGAGGTTATTTAGAATTTTATAACTTTTAAAAAACCTAAAAGAAAGGTTTTGAAAATATATCGTTAGGTTTTTACTAACTTCGAAATTAAATTATTTAAAGTATTATATAAAGTATTGCAAATTTATTATCCCGACCTTCCTCTACGTAAATTAAATTTTATTAATTAACTCCGGATTCTCTAACTCTTCCTCTTTATTATCCTCCTTATTTCCCTCCTTTAATTTATAAAGAATAATATTATTATAACGTAAAGGGAAGCCTTCCTTCTTATAGAAGTAATTAATATAAATAATAAATTTGCTTTTATTCTTATTAATAATATACTTTACCTTATTCTTATTTTAAATAGCGTTATTTATATAAATATCCCTATTTATAAAATAAATAATATTTAAAACTTAATTAAGGGTATATTAAAAGAAAGCCGAAATATTATATCCTATAAAATCTTTATTATTACGGCTATAGCGAAAATCTTCGAAATTATATATAATATTTAAATTTATTAATTAGTAAAAGGTTATTAAGCGTTTAATTTCAAATTATTTACATCCTTTACTTTTATAAATTTCGTAGAATTTATTATTAGTAATTAAAAGGTCGAAAATAGATTCCCGGCCGGTGTTAGTCTTTAAAAAATCGTAATATAACTTTTTATAATCGTTTAAAAAGGGACCGCTAAAATCCTTCTTTAAGGGTTATTTATATTTCTTTTCGGATATTATAACGTCGAAGATTAAATCGATTATAACGTTAACCTTAATTTAAGCGCGCTTAACGATAATAATTATAATAGTTTAAATAATAATAAATTATATAATTATTAATATATTAATTAAAGGTTAGTTAAAAATTATTAAAATTTTAATAAAACTTTAATTAGAATATTCTTACTTTTAATTTAGTTTGCGATAATTGCTTCGATGCGTTCTAATTAGCACTTTTACTTTCTTTTCGCCGGAAATGAAGTTCCCGCCTCAATAGAAGCGAAAGAATTAATATAATCGGCGTAAAAATTAGTACTACGTACGAAGAAATAATTATAGCGGGCGTATTACTTTAATAAAATAAATATTAATTCGAAATTATTATACGTTTAGAAAACCTTTAAAAACCTCTTCTAAAAGCTTTTCTAATTTTTTACAAACCCTTTACAAACCCTTTATAAACCCTTTATAAACCCTTCGAAAATATTTACCCGTAATTTTAATAATTTTTAATTAATTAAAACGATTATTAAAGTTTAGAATTATTTTACTATTTTTATCCTTAATAATAAACGTAATTTAATAATAAATAGTGTAATAATTTTTTAAAGCGTTACGCTTTTTAAAAGGATTTTAATAGTAGTAAAGTTAACCCGGGGAAACCGGGTAGCGATAAAAGATCTCTCTATAAATAATTTCGGCGGCTAATATTAATTTACCTTATAATTAATTCGAAATTAATAAACGCTTAATTAAATATTAATTAAATATAATTTACGCTAAAGGAATTAATACGTTAGTCCGAAATTTTAATTAGCAGTAGGCTTTCTAGGCGGTATAAGAAGTTTTTATACTTATTATATATAATTTATAATAAAAAAGTAAATTTATATTTATTCTTTTAATAAATTTCCTAAAAATTTTATAATTCGTATTAAATACTTATATATATTTATAAATATATATAAATATAAATAAATTTTAATAACCTCGTAGAAATTAAGTATAACTTTGCGGAAATTTCCTAATATTTATACCGAAATAATTTTTATTATTTATAATCGCTATTAATATTATTAAAATTATTAATAAGAAAAGAAGTAATTAAATTATATTAGTCGTTAATAATTTATCCTCGATTTACCTAATTATTTCTATTTGCTTCCTTTATTTTTATTTCCATTTTAATTTTCATTTATTTCGTTCTTAAATCTTTTTTTCCGTCTAACTTTTAATTCATTTCGTTTTAGATTATATATATTTAGGTTATTAATATTTCGCAAATAATAATTGAATTTATATTTCTTAAGGGCGTAAGGAGGGATGAATATTACTTTAATATGGAGTTTGTATATAAAAGTTATATTGAAGTCTCATTGGTCGCTATACATTTCTAAATTTATGCACTTATCCAGATGTACCTGGGACTTTTGGTGGCGCTCGGGTGCGTCAATTCCATCCCGCCATGGGGGTCGCCTGGTCTAGGTAGTTTCCACAAATTCCACCACATGTGTGACCATCACACGCCCAAATCTCGATTGTGGCTCGCAGCCTGCGAACGGACGTGACTGGACGCCACTTTCTCCACTGGAGCAAGAAGAAAGGAAAGAAGGTGAGAGCTGAGGAAAGTGTTCTTCAGAGTTGCACAGTCTGACATGCCTGCCAAGGCCTGCCGGTAATGGCTGCCACAAGGGGGGTCGGGAATCTGGAAGGGGGTGCAAGAATTCTGGCAACCACAGGACTCGTTAACATCACTCAACTCAACTGTGGCTTGACCACTTCCTCCACCGACAACTCACAAAACGGTGCCTCAAACATCTCTCCATTCTCAACCTCATCAATCTCCTCAGAACACTGTGAGTAAAGCGCCAAGTCGCAGCCTTGTCGAGTACCCGAGTACCCGGTGTGAGAGAAGCACCGTTTCATATCTCCGTCCTCCAGTACATCTCCGAAAGCGATAGCGATTGACACTGACATCCAGCGCGCACCGTCTTGCTCGTCTGTACGGGTATTGCCGACATTGGAATTTGTCTCTTTTCGTCTCTTCACCGCCAGCCACGCCTACGATAGACACATTCACGGAGACCGTCAAGGACTGGAGCAGGCATCGGATAGGA
Organism: Sordaria brevicollis; assembly: GCA_033439795.1. Lineage (NCBI taxonomy): Eukaryota > Fungi > Ascomycota > Sordariomycetes > Sordariales > Sordariaceae > Sordaria > Sordaria brevicollis. The sequence continues at coordinate 115,056 of JAUTDP010000007.1, forward strand.
AAGGACCCTTTTGGTGGCTTCGTTAGGCCCTTTCCAGCCCGGTCCATAACAGTGTTTTCTCTGATAGGGAAGATAGGTGATGACTGGCAGACCGAGAATCCTTCGCTATTTCCGTCTCAAGCAGAGGCAGGATTCACTGTTGGCAACCAGTGCTTCTCCAACATGGACATTACGGATCTCGATGTTTTTCCCATCTTCTCGTCCGGTTCTCTCCTCAGTCGTCTGAAGCGCAAGGAACGGCATCACCCGTTTGCCACCACGACAAGTCTTGAACCATTGAAGCTTGAAACCCCCGCATTGCTAATTCTGACGACGAGGCGGTCCTCGTTCGGTGAAGCGAACGACGATGGTTCGTTAGACCATGTTTCCAAACCTCCTTCCATCTCTTTTCTTTTGTCGATCTGCCGAGTTCCCGGAGAGGATGCTCAGATGGACATCCCTTCACAGGACGACGTTGAATATTTTCGTCACCGTACATCGTTCGAGTTTCAGAGTGCTGTACGATGTCGATGGTGAATCGAGCCTTTAAAGGAGGGGTGTGATACATGCCATTGTCTTGCATCTTTTACTCCATTCCTCCTCACAAGAAGTGTTGATTGGCGATTCATCGAGATGAAAGGCCTCCGCCTCCAGTATCCCATGAGGCCATGTCTGGAACCATGACCAGCTGTATGGTATCGTGTCCAAGCTCCCAACAAAGAATGTCCGCTGCAATAATGACGAGTTTCGCGGGGAATCTGGAGACTTCTGGACCGCAACGGCGGACTTCCAGCCACTGACAAATCTTGAAACATGTCGACACGAAGGCATGGCAACCCTACCGCTGATCTGAAAATCAGTGAAAAGCACTGACGACAGGTTCGCAATTTTTTGCGTTTTGCCATCTCCCAGTTCGAAAACAAGGTTCTCCGTAACATGGCATGGCATTGGCATGGCGGCATGGCAAGTTCCGGCTCCTCCCCCGCGCGTGTCGTCTCGTCTCGTCCAACAAGCGCACTTTGCCGCCTACCCGCCTCCCGTTGCACGCTTCACGCTTCTAGTACGCCGCTTGCGCCGTAGAATTGCATGACACCGGTTTTTTTTTTTCCTCAAATATTCCATAGTTCGTATTACAATGGGGGGTATGCAAGCCACTTTAAAGCCTCTTTTCTTGTCTTCCCCATGTCCAAGTCTAACCAGACCAAGACCCCCTGATTCTTTCGGGCACCTTCAGACCTCCAGCCAATCCAACAAGAGTTCCTGACACTCCGTATGTAAGGAACGGAGAATATATGCCAGTGTTGAAAAGGGCTGGGAGAAGAAATCGAGACGGTTGAAGATGTCAGGAACAAAAAGGACGAAAATAGAAGTCTTTTGATAACACCATCTTTCTAGAGGAGGAGAAAAAGTGGTGTGAACGATACGGTACTGAGCAGAGTAGTGTTGCTTCCTCCTCCGTTCATCTTTGGTTGGCAGTTCGCACGTACACGCGGTCGGTCCAGGGTCATCGTGCCGTTGAGAAAATTGCTTTTCACGGCCCGGTGTCTCTGCGTTGTGATATGTTGATCTGTTGATCTCTTGATCTCCATTTGGGACGTTGAAGAAGTCTCAAGTCTCAGATCCTTGAACCTGGCCTTGGACGTTGCCTTGTGCCTGTCCTTGAACCTGGTTTTGCTGATCATAACAAAACCGGCGAACGGTACATACGTATCAGGTCCTGAATCATCATCAAGAACGCCTCCAGTTGTTCCAAAGACTCAAAGAGAGGCTCACGTCGTACAAGTCCGCCGTCAAGCTTCAGTCAACTCCGACAGTAACACACCACACAAGGTATCTGTCTGTCGAAATGTTCATGTCCAGTCGCAGTCCCAGTCCCAGTTCCCAATCGGTGAATCCGTGAAACACACAACTCCACAGGCACAAGTACCTGCAACCGACAAAAGGAACAGAACCGGCACTCTTCCGGCAGTCTGGAACCGAATTTTTATGGCGGCTCGTTTGACGCGCCATTCTCCATATCTTACTATTAGTAGCAGTCTTTTGGTGTAGAGAAGTGGGTTGAGATGTGAGAGTGTATTACTATTCTGAGCTTCAATATCGCTTCAAACTGTTTACTGTTGTTTACAAACCTCGTGTTTAGGATTGAAGTCTGCAGCGTGGATTGTAACAACTGCACCATTATCACCAACCATCAGAAAGTGGAAAGCAGACCCCATCAATGCAGACCCCAACAGTCAATGCAGTTACACAGGTATATCATCCATGCCCGTGACATGCCCGTGAAGTCAAAAGCATCAGTGAGGCATGGCGTCTTGTTGAGGCAGGCCAGTGAACCAAGAATAGAACACCTGACGTGCATTTTGTATTCTAGTGGGTGGTGGACCTGCATTAAAGATGTTCCATGCATGTTCTGTACCTATGTGGATGGGGTGTAAGGTACCTGACTGGTTAAGCAGTGCTTAGTACCTCTACGGTTTCGAAACGGCCAAGACCACCTACGTATACCAAACCGGCCATGTGTTTTCCGAGACATGGAAGTAAAGATGGGCAACGAGGTTGGGGTTGGGGTTAGGTTATGACGGTGGTGGTGACGGTGGTAGTGACGGTGATGATGGGAACGAAAATAGGTAGAGTTGGGGATAAGGCTTAATCGAGAAGCTATAGTAATACTGCTACAGAGAGGTCAAGGGTTCGTATAAACTGCCCGGAGTGAGGCGGGGAGGGTGGGATCAATACATGTATTCACGCCTGCGATGGCTGTGGAGGCTGGAAGTTGAGAGACCACGATTTCACGACCGTGTGCAGTCACTGTTGTGCTGTACACGGGCAGCGACGGAAGACCACTGCACCGTATCTGCTCCTGCCTTGTTCGATACCTACCTATCTTGCCAGGTTGTCGGGGTTGCAGGTTTAAGAAGTGGAGATCACATGGCTCTCTCCTTGGACTTTTTCCCTCCCTTGATGTGTGTGAACACTTGAACTCGCTCAGCCTTGCAGACCAGCCAGGCCAGCCAGACCTAGGTGCCAGGCCAGTTTCAAGCCCCCCCAAAGAGCAGATAGGGATCTGATTGGGTAGAAGGACATGAACAAGGGTTGTCCAACTCTTGATTCACGAATGCAGATTGGTTTCCAAACTGTCGGGTCGGCCCTCTGGTCCAAGGATCAGGGTTGGAACGCGAGAACGAGAACGAGAAACGAGCGAACGAGAGAGTGCTGTGAGAGAAGAGAGAGAGAGCAAGGAAAGGACAAGCGAGGGGGGGGGGCGGACGACTGGAGTCTGGAATAGACAAGTTCTAGCGAGCCTACGTAGCGAGGGTTGTGTGTGCTAGTGTCAAGTGAGGACAGTTTTGGTGCCAGCAGAGACTTTTGCTGAGCCACAGCAATACTTCCACTTGTATGTAGGTCTGCTAGGTAGGTAACTGTGAACTGTGAACTGTGAATTGTGGTCGTCCCTGACCTAACCTGACCTTGTAGGCGACAGTGCCTAGAGGTATTTCTTGCGCTTCGGTTCTCCCGTCCGTGTCTGTTGCTGTCCCTCCCGAATCCAGTCTAGTCCTTTCCCGTTCTTTACGCATCGCATGGGAACTTCGAAATGTGGCTTGTGCCGTCCAGGCCGTCCAGGCCGTCCTGTCTCCTTCATCTCCAGTTCCTTGGCAAGCACCAGACCTTTCCCGCACGCAAGAAGATAGTAGTGACTCGTTGGTTGACGATGACTGGTTTCTAGTTTCAAAAGGCGTAGGCTTGCCGTCGATAGACTTGTCGTGCCATCATGCCATTCCCCACATTGCTAGTGATCTGGATCTTTGGGAGATCCAAGTTTGAGACATACATAGGTATGACGAACGCTAGCCTCTTTCATAGCTAAGGTATGTAAGGCTAATGGGTGATGATAAGGAGAGATAGGAATGGAACGAAAAAGGGAAAAGGACTGTAGGACAGGGTAAGGTAGAGGTGGTACGTAACAGGGATTGCACAGTCCATCTAGCTGTCAGACCTACTTTGCTCCTTTGCCTTGTAGGTCTTGTCAGACTCTGGACTCTGGGGAGAGGAAGAAGTCAAGGGATCCCAGTGACGCATGCCATGCCATGCCATGCCATACTAGAACCAAGCAGACTGATGCGACGAACTACAACTGTGAAGAATTGTGAAGGAATGGAACGTGTGTAAATTCGTTGGAGACGTGATGCCTCTATCAGACTCCAAACTTCCAAAAGTCCACTCTGATACAAAGTGGTGATACCATCAGTACCTTACTAGCAAAAGCAAATTAGAACTAAAACAATAAATTACCCCCAAAACGCAGGCCAGCTAGGGCCAGGGCCAGAGATAGGATAGGATAGGATACCTAGGTAGACCGGAAATGGCCAAATCCATCTCGATCATAGATAGGTAGTCGAATTACGATCCCGACTGCTGCTCCACGAGATTGTGTATCGTAGTCCATCCATTATCTTTCGTCAAAAAACTAGATCGGAGGTGGTCCCGGGTCCAGTGGTCGACTCGACCTGGTTCCTGGTTAGGCTGGTTGTTGGCATGTCCGACGAGACCCTACTCCCTATTAAGACTGGAAAATTTCCGGTGCTGTTGATTATCTCAATGTGAACATGAACGAAAAGGAAACCGGTGACTGCACCTTGATCCGTACCTTACTTAGCGTCTTTCTAGTAGGTACTAATCTTTTGCCCTGCTGTCCCTGCTGTCCCTGCTGTCCCTGCTGTCCCTGCTGTCCCTACTGTCCCTCTCAAGGATATGTATGTGTCTCGGGACCGGGAACCGTAGTACGCTAGTCGTCAAGGAAATAGTAGACGATGCCCCTAACCTAACTGCCTGGCCCTGCCGAGAGAGTAGGTAGTAACCGCGAATATCTCTCCAGTGACCAGTCAGTCAGTCCCCTGGACAACTTTCCTAACGAGACAGCTGCTGAACTGAACTAAACTGCCAACTAAAAAACCCACAAAACCCACAAGTGACAGACAGCCACACACCGTGAGAAGCAACAAGACAAGATGCGGGGGAGGCTGAGCAACGAGCAAAAAAGCCATTGACTTCGATTTCCTCGCCGCCCCGTCCATCAACGGCAGAGCTCCTCTTCCGTCCGGCACACACACGTGTTTTTTTCTGTGTGCTATGGTACGCCTCTTGTGATAGGCGCGAGTGTATTCTACAGGTAGTAGTTGTGCCGCGAAGGGAGAACATGCACGAAAGTATAAAAACTGCGAATCTTGGGTCTTCTTGTCCTGGTGACTCGCTGTTTCCGTCCGAGATTGGTTCGTTTTGAAGACGGTCTAACGTTAACGTTGACGTGGGGGGGGGGGGGGGAAGCCAAAAAGGCAAAAGGGCCATCCATTCCAAACGGTGTAAGGCAAAAGACAGGACAGTGCCTAACTGGCCAATCACATGTGAACACTTGATGATTCTGGCCTGGCCCGCTGGACTGATGTTGAACCGTAACGGTTTCTTATTCGACATGGTGATCAATAACATTGAGCCCAACCCAAACCTTGTCCAGCGTTTGGTTTTGTTGCGCAGATAATTATACACTGTCCTCCATGTCGAGACGTTGATATAGAAGGTCTCTCTGGCGGGCCTTGTGTATGTCTGACTTTCCTTCTTAGCTCTTCCGCCCCCATGTTCGTGTCGTTTCGTTTCGTTTCGTTTCGTTTCGTTTCGTTTCGTTTTACCTAGCTCGTGTAGGCAATTGTTGTTGCTGTTGCTTGGGGGCTGACCAGTTTAGCAGCGTACGTGTTTGGTACAGGGCAGCTGTCGACGGTTGGTTGGTGTTGATGGTGCTCTTGGTTCGGTGCTGGTTCGCGGCCAATACGGCGTCTGGACGGTGTAGCACTGCGTCTTCGCTAACCAGATTCTAGGAGTGCTGTGCTTTGCCCTGAAGCCAACCAGGCCAGCACACACTTCCACTTTTTGGAAGCCCAAAGATCGGATAATGGAGATCTCGGGTAGATCCCAAATCTCCAAAATCTGACGCGCTGAGACGCTGTTACCTATGTTTGGTTAATCTCGATTTATGTGTCCCTCAGCCGATGAACTGTCTTGTAAAAGAGCCGAAACATGTTCGTTCGCGATCCGAAACATGAACCATTTCCACCACCGCTTTTGTCTGGCTGGGACAGCTACCCGGCATCAGCAGCAGTCAGCAGTCAGCAGCTTGCAGAAAGCAGAAAACAAAAAGCAGGAGATGGGCAGCCTCGTAGGTGGTGAAACACGCCTTACTTCTCCCTGTCTCTGATTTCCCAGTGTCTCCGTCCTCTACCGTGATCCGTGATCCGTGATCCGCTCCGAGACTGCTAGACTGTCTGGCGGCAGAGGAGACGAGATTGCGAGACAAATATGGACCCGAGAACCGTCGGTTTGGGCCGAGGAGAGGAGGTTCGTGGACAGAGGGAGAAAGTATCTGTAAGCCAACCAGACCTAGGCTATCTGTACCTGTCAAGGTTAGCTCGAGGAGGGGACGAACGAAGAGGGACAAGTACTTGGTACTTACAGGCCCTTAAGGACACGCCCCTCCCTTGCCTTGACCGTATAGCTGGGCACTGGGTACCGATGGCTGCTGCCAATGCTGCCAGCCCGGGCCGCCCAATGACAGAACATCAAGACATGACGCTATACCGAGCGGACGACGACATTGACACTCTTTCAGTTATCAAGGCAATGTCGTGCTGGAGAGGACTTCCCTTTGGTAACTAGCAAATGTCGGTAGTGACGGCTATGTATGTATCTCGGACGGGGCCGAGTCCATACTGTATACGAAAGGGTGGTGATGGTGGTGGTATCGGCGGCATCGGTGACGGCTCCGCGTTGTCCATTCTATGTTGACGATGGTATTCGAGTGGGTGAGTGTGACTTTGGACAGCCGATCGAAGGGAAAGTCGCCGTCGCAAAACCGACCCAAAGCCGTTCTAGCGCTTCTTGCCCTGTAAGGCCCTGTAAGGCCCTGTAAAATTGTTAGTGCAGGTGCTGTTGGTGGCGTGCGTCTCAAGTGGAAGTGGAACTCCGGGCTTCCAGTTACCCCCGGGCCATCCCTTCCATTTCCACTTTGCCTGCCGCTGTTCCCGTCGTTAGCAATTTTCTCCCAAAACAACATTGCTTCTTCTTCTTCAACTCCCCCTCCCACGGTCCACGACATGGACAAATGTGACAGATGACCGCTCCCACGCACTGGGTTGCGCATCTACTCTAGTTCGCCCGGCTCAGTAGCTGTCAGACAGACATGAGGACGGACAGTCGAGTTACTAAAAAAGGAATGACTTGTGCCGCTACTAGTTTGTGGTAGTCTGGTAGTGTACCTGTCCACCTGTCCCTTTCCTCTCAACACTGTCCATTGCACTAACAATTTGAAGCCGGCGAACAAGACTACAACCACAATAAATGCACAACCGCACAACATCATACGGCTCGCAGACCGCAGAAATTCTAGCGGTGGCAGCACCTCTGCAAGAAATGCGTTTGTTGTTCGCTGGTCATTGGAGGCCCTTGTATGCCGTCGTCTTCTCTTTGGGAAAAGGGCCTGGGTGAAGGACCCGGTGCTGTGCATTGGAGATTGTTAGGGAGATGGACGCTCGGCCAATGGCCACTCGTCAACATCATCACCGCCATATCTAAAGAACTGCCAGCCAACGGCGACAGTGACGGCGACAGTCCTCGGTCCGGGTCCGTCTCAGCTTGTCCACTCCCGAGAGGCCGCAAGACATGCCGGAGATAATACCGCCGGAACGCCATGATTAAACCGTTACCATAACCGTCTTGTCTCACTACCCAACTCCGAGTCCGGGAAAGATTGTCGGTCTCTTTTCTGCGCTGTGTCGCGGATATTGAACTGACCGGTACGCTAATAGGCGCTTCAGTCATCCTCTCGTTGCTTCTTTTTTGCTGATCACAAGGAGGGGAAAGTCATGGACACTCGACAACAGTAGCAGAGGTAATTACTCCTTATCCCCATTTTACGGTCGAATTCTTCATCAACCTCTACACCCTCAAAAGAAGCCCAATGTCTCGAAAGCCTCAAAAGAGTCTTCATGATCTGATGATCTACGGTAGGACCAAGAGCAAGTGAGTCCTCAACTCAGCTGTGCTTTTGACACCTGCGGGATCCCATATGAGAAAAATTGGTCATTGGCTCGCCTATTCCTCATCGTCTCTTTTCTTTCTTTCTTTCTCTCATCATTTTACTTGTCGTTGAAGAAGCGAACCTCCACTTTCAACTGGCGGGTATGTCATCTGGCCCAACCCGTCCCGGCTCCGTAGATCCTCGCAATCCGGTTCACTGCAACCGTCACACTGCCTGGATTTTATTGTACTTGCAACCATCACCACTACTACACTACCATCACAAGGGAAAAAAAAAATGATAGTGTAGTTACACTCATCACCTTTTATCACCCCAACATCGCAACACCACCATGACATGACATCCGGGGAACCTGGAAAGTCTTTCCCTTGGAACTATTCCCGCTCACTCACTCGCTCGTCCGCTCGTCTTCGGGTCGAAAAAAAGATATCACTTGAGATTCAGCGAACGGGCAATTTTTCATTTTTTCTTATAGCGCATCTCATAGCGCCAAAACATCAGCCCATGGGAAGTTGCATCGCGTCCCCTTGGCTTTTCACAAGTGGAAGACAGGGCAGGGCAGCCTCTTTTCCCTAGACCCAGACCCCGTCAGAAAAGAAAGAGAAAAGTTATTCCCTGGTGAGTGGTCTGCTGCCCCCCAGAACCCCCCAGAACCCCCCACCATTACTACCTAGAGGTACCCTTCAACCCACCGAGGCGCTGAAACTAGCTGCTTTCTAGCTGTTGTCTTACCCTTCTGGGCTGCTATGGTTATGCTAGTGTAGGTAAAGGTAGTCACTGTCACTGTCACTGCCTTCCCTTGTCATGTCACCTGTCATGAAAAGCTGTAGGTGATAGCGAGTTACCATTTAGTTGATCACTAGTTGGGCAAGGGAGATATCAGCCCGCCAACGGACAACCTACCAACCAACCAACCAAACGAAAAAGAAAAGCAACGACCACAAAAGTGGTCGTGGTCCAAAACAAGGGAGTCTTCGCCTGTCAACTTTTTCTCGTGCGTTCGTTAGTCCCGTCAACGCTACGCTACCCTCCAACGAGGGGTAGGAAGCGAACCTACCCAACAGAAAAAAAAAATGCTGAAAGCTCATTGCTCCGACCAAGTTTTTGGAAATTGGTCCCCCCTTCCCTAGCGAAGGTAGTTTTATCAGAAATCGATCTATCTAAATCGTATCGTAACGAGCGGGGCGGCGGGGGGTCCTAGTCCTAGTTCCCGCGCGCGCACGCTTGATCGAGATTGGATCAGATCGTGTGTTTTGGGGGGTTGACCGGGTACTTGGGTCGTGCCTTTCCTCACTTTTACCACCCTACAGAGGAGAAAAATGATGCTCTCTCCACTTGCCTACTTTTCGCCGTCTTGTCCCGTTGTTGTCTTTCGACTTGGCCGGTTTTGAAGAGAGAAAAAAGGGAGATTTAGCGTTGTCTTCTCGTCTTCGTTCTTAGATACCCGTTAGCAGATGCCCAACTTGACCCATGGACTGGAACATGGCGAGTTGCTTTCCTACAAAGGTGTAGCGTAGAGGGTAGTCTACCGTTGAATATAGTCACCTAACCAACCCGGCTCTCAATGCCTCGTTCGGGTATGCTGTAGCGGGCCGATATGTCATCTGTCACTATCTATCACTGTCAGTTAGACAGAGGGGAACTCAAAGCAACGCATCCTTATCCCCATCATACCTGGCCCTCAAACGGGCTTCAACACCATTCCTTCTGATGATGATATTCAGCTCAAGCTGTCATATTCCTCCTCGCATTAGCACACCTCCTCCGATAGAGCCATCACGAATCCCGTTTGGAGAGGCCTGAAAACCAGACCGCAACACAACACCACAAAGCCCTCCACTTGTGAACAAAAGCCTCGCATACAACCCCTATGGCCTCCGGTTCGAAACCCGGTGCATGAAACTACTGCACCGGGCCCTCCCCGTCCTCGCCGTTTCCCGCTGTCGTCCGCTGTCACCCGCTGCTGTCATCCATGGTCCCATCACCACCATCCCGCGGGGCTTTTCTTCATCCTGTCCTGCTCTGTCCTATCCTATCCTGCGCTGTCCTGCCATGTCCTGTCATGCCCTCTCCACAATGGAAGGGGGCTTTCTTTTTCTTGCCGAGCCCGCTGACAGCCCGAGGACTTGAGACTGGAGTTGACTTGACTTGACTGGACCTGACTGGCCTTGGCTTAAGTTAATGATGGGCTAACGGTGGCGTCAAGACCTGCCGTCAGTCAACGTGGGTGTAACACCATACCGCAAGGGGTCTCAGATGATCGTGATAATCTCAAACATGAAAAAGTGAGAATTGAAACCGGTGAGCCGCGAGTGCGTTGGATATCCACTTTCAACTATGCAAAAAGGAAAGAAGCAGAAGTGGTATCCACAACCGAGAAGAAGCAGAGGAAGGAGAAGAAGAAGAAGCAAAGCCAGGGCAGGCATAAAATTTCCTCTTATGGAAAGCTGAGGTGATGATTTCCTACTTCTAACTCCACTACCTACCTATCTTCTCTACTTCGACTATGAGTGCTACTTCACTACTCCATATAACGAAAACCTTGCTTCTCTACCTACCTTCCACCTTTCTCCAACTGCCATACAACGCCATACAACGCTATACAACCTCCAGCTGCCATGCAACCCACGCTCCACGCTACTATGGATATTGTGTAGGTACGTTGACGGACATACGCAATGCATAACAATACCCAGCTTATGATCTGTCAAGTTGTGATTCGTACACTCTCCCCGTGGTCCCTAGTAGAATAGCAGGTATCCGCAATGGCGGGCAAGAAAGACCTGGCTGGATAGGTAGACTGGAGCATACCTCTACCTCTCTCTACCTGCTTCTACCTACCTACCTCTACCTGCCCTAACCAGACGAGCCAGATAGCCTGGTCTGGGCCTCGCTGCTGATCATGCCATTCCTGACGAGCTATCCAAGGCACTATCGAAAAAAGGAATGGGGGGATCAAGATTGGATCAAGATGGAGATGTGATATCTCTTTTCACTCTTTAGCGCAAACGGGCTCGGCAGCATCGCAGAAAGCAGATCATCGGCGATACGTAGAGGTATGTCTCGAAGAGGGACTGGACTGGACTGGACTGGACTGGACTGGGCTGAACTGGAAGATACGCCGGCGTCGCGGGTCAAAATTTTGTGCTTTCCGTCCGCCGAGGACTCCGACATTGGAACCTCGGGAGAACTCTGGTGGACAAAGGTGGTTGGACGTGATAGTAGCCGGGCATTGGCAGTGCTAGTAGTGAGTGTTATGGAGCAAAGTAAAGTCGCCATCAAGGATAACGGAGATAACCTACCCAATTTGATAGGATGTATGTACTTGCTGGTAATCAGGTCCTACCGTACTTGACTCAGTGAGTAGATGAGACGTACAGGCAGGTAGATCATGATGAGTATCAAGGTATCAAGATCCAATGTATCCAAGGCGACCACCACTCCCAACCCACAGCCTTATCCCCAACCACAACCACAACTCCCTAAGAAACCACAGACTGCCCAACCAACGATGGACATCCCACAAGTACAACCGAACCAACTCAACCAAGACATCAAAGCACGTGATATCCCCTTGTGAACCCTCCCCGAAACACCCCGAAACACATCCATCTTCGTATTCGTCCTTCATCATCATGTGTAGAACTGTAACAGACTGGTGGACAAATGGACGGACGGACAGACGGACAGACGGACAGACGGACAGACGGACAGACGGACAGACGGACAGACGGACAGACGGACAGACGGACAGACAGACTGGCGGACAGACGGACAGACGGACAGACGGACGGAGATATTATACCCGAGTGCCAGGTGCTCATGCTCGCTCGTGGTCTCTGTCTGACCTGACTGTCCGTCCATTGAGGCTCAACTAGACCAGATCAGAACCGGACCAGATCAGACCGGACTAGACCAGACCAGCCCGTGTAGACGACGGACGAGGCCAGTGAGCAGCGCCCGTAGATCCCGTAGATCGTGGATGATAACATGCCATGCCATGCCATGCCGACGGAACACCATAGAACTAAAAAGCCCTTCAACTCTTCAAACCAGCGCGGCACCAGCTGCCAAGATACCGACCACCCTCCACCCACGTCCCTGCCTGCCGTATCACCACAGGCAGTTTCTCTCCTCTTCTCCTTCCCGGCCGTTACTATGCATGCATGGTCTCACCCCCGTCAGGGCAGCCTGTCAGGGCAGCCCGACTGCCACCAGAGAATCAGAGATACTCTATCATAGAGGTACTCATAACCTAGGCGTAACCCATAGCCCATGTCCCAACGGCACCAGTACCTGTACGCCGCGATCCATGCTCTTCTGCTCCCACTTTTTTTTTCGCAGACAGCAAAAATCCCCGGCCTTTGTTGTTGTGCTACAGTACAGTTCCAGACCCCATATTGGTAGTGCCACGACATTTTCGTCACCTGTCAGGGCGCAAGAAGCCAAGGGCGCAAGAAGCCAAGGACGGGCTTGGAAATGCATGGTACATTTGACGCTGACGACGTCGCGGAGGTGATAGAAGGGGCGCTGGAACGTTTTGGGCGGGAAGGGGCAGGTTGTGTGTCACAGGTGGGTTCGGTGGGAGTCTCGGCTTGTGGGCGGTGCTGGATGGTACCTCTATTGAGAGGTGCCCGCATCTTTAGCATCGATGCCACGAAAGACTTTTTTTTTCGAGACTAGCTCCGAGGAATCGCGGACACCACAGACGCGGTACCGTAACCAGCGACAATGTGATATCAGTGGCGAGAGGCCAAGATGGAATATGACCATTCTATACTCAATCGTGCGAGACGGGCATGTCTAGTCTCACGAGCCTGCGAGATGCCGAGCACAAATGACCTGTCAGCGTCCACAACCATGAAAGAAGGGGCCGTGATGCTGTTCCAGATGCACCGTAGCCGAGATCTCCCAGCGGAATGTTGTTCCGTGTACGACAAGCGAGTCTTTAAAGTCAGCGGCGCCAGCATCGCTCGGCCGGCGAAGGACCCGGGTAACTATTTATGCGACATTACGTACGCATAGGTGAAGTGCGATCCTGTAGCTTGACCCAGCAAGTCTTAAGAATGCTTGTTGAGCGAGCTTTGCTTACTGCCATGCTATTGCAGCTGGACAGAGAGAAAGATCAATTCAGACGTCGCTTTGCCATCATCAGAACCTGCGCTTCTTCTTCGCCGGCCCCGCAGCAGCTTTTCTTTCCAATTCTTGCTGCAGCTCGGCTCGTTTCCGATCTGCTCGCTCCTCAGACGTTTCTCGTGGCCTGGGGGCTGCGCTAGGGCTCTTGCTTCTACCGCGACTGGGCGCTCTGGTATCTGGTTTTGGAGACGGTGCTTTTCCGATCGTTCCCAACTTGTGTCTTTTCGGCTGAGAAGCAGGCGGCGGAGACGGTGATCGTTCAGGTTCAGGTTCTGCTTCTTTCTGCTTCGCCTTGCCACCTATACCCCCTATGCGACCAAGACCCCCCTTTCTGGGCGTAGTCCTGGACGATGGAGGAGGGGGCGCGTCTCCTTCCGCTTCGGAAGCCGTGTCTGAGGCCATAGCAGTATCTTCCTCGGGCATCGGTGGCGACGGTGACCGGCTGGGCTGGCGCTTCCGTCCACCGAGGGCGCCCAGTCGACGACCCGGCGTGCTCTTCGGTGAGGCTCTGGTAGGACCACGAGGTGGGCTCTCGGTCATCTGCACATCTTCGTCTTCACCGTCCGACGTGGTGTCGTCATCATCGATGACTGTCTGACGCGTGGCGGCACCACGTCTTTTATTCGCAGACCGGAGTCCAGGCGGTGTGGCTTGCACTTGAAAGTCATCGTCGTCGTCTTCGTTCCCTGGTGGTTCTGGCGGCGGTGGTGTCTGCGTTGCCCTCTTTGACCGCTCAGCGAGAACAACTTTTCTTCCTCTGCCGAGCTCAGTCCACCAGGTGTCTAGCATGCCTGATGCCTCAAACTCCATTTCCGGGGTTTGCCTGACGCCAGTTTCACGGAAGACAGTATCAAGGAGTGTGGGAACGTCAGTTGATCTCGTAGCCTCTTGCACTCCATCCTTTCGGAATTCTGCTTCGTCAAAGGCCACAAGACCCTTGATCTTGCCTTCGGCCTCCTTTCTCTTGACTTTGCGTTTGCCCAACAACTTGTTGAAGATGTGCTCAAGTCCCATGCCATTGGACTCTAGCTTGTCTACAAGCCTGTTGATGACAGCGTCCTTGTCGCGAATGGTAGCGATAAGATGATCGATTTCGCGTGCTCGAGCTTCGTGTGCCTGGATCAGCGGCAACACAAGTTCCGACGCAAGGGCAGAGGCAGGACACTTTTTCAAGTACAGTGGCCACTTCAATGGCTTGAAGGGCTCTGGGAGAACGCAAGTAATGTGGACCTCGATAGAGTCGTCTTTGCCTTTGCTGAGGGTCAAAGATGTGTTGGGGTGTTCGGGGTCGTCAATGTCGAAGGCAGCTCGGATCCAATCCAGCAACCTCTGCAAGTTTTCATTGCCGTCCGTCGGGTCGATACTCGTGTCCTCGGCCGATGCCCTTCCCATGATGGGTCTTCTCTCCATGTTCTCCACCCAGACATTGGCAAGGTCGGTCAGGTGAATCTTGTATGACTGGGCCGTGAAATCGGTGGCAACCAAGAGATTGGGTATGCCGGGGACGGCGACCGGAAGCGGTCTCCATTGCGGCGAGTTCGACATGGTGATCAGCTGGCCGAGAATGGGAATCGAATCACAGACGGTGACAGTTGAGTGTATGGGTGCTGGGTAAAGCACGAGTTAGATGGGACGAAGCATTGGGTGGCTTGATGAGGCTCCGGAGGTTATGCAAAGACAACTTACCTGATGCTGTGGAACAAGAAGCGGCTGTACTAGTCCTTGGCTGTAACACGACGTGGGCTCAATGACCGGTTGAGCCTCTTGACGGATAAGCGGCGAGATGTACGGTGGCTTCGGTCCTTCCGCCCCGGTATGTTTTGCACCAACTGCGTGGCGTCTTGAGGGGCACGTCGTGATAACTAGGCGCAGTATGCTGTCCTGTCTGTCAAGGCAGCTTCATTAGCCAAAGCGAACACACAACAGCCATGACGTATCCAGTCACAGGGGGCCTAGGGCTATCCTTTTGAGACCAGCATTTCTAATTGGAATGTTTCTCGTACCCTGTACAGGGTGTCACAGTCCCAAAATCCTACCATCCATGTGGGAAGAAGCTCCTGGTGTCGTCTTTGGGGCCTAGACCTCCAGATGAGGCTCTTATAAGAGAAATGAGGCGGACCAAGTGTTGCAGAGTTGTCAACGGTACGACCTGGTGTTTTCTTAGCTAAGATACCCACGGCGTGAAGAATGCTGGAGGAGACTATTCCTGAAAGAAAGACTATCAGAGCTCTGTGACCAAAGATGCCGTCCGGAGAGAATTGAAACTCACGTTTCTGGGGTAGATTGGACCGGGATGATCAGAATCCGTCCTCAATTAAGCGCGTGGATGTCGGCCGACAAGACGATGCAATGCCGGGAATTGGGTTCTTTGTGTCACGGCGTACGAGGTGAAGAGCAGATGTAGAGACTTTTGACGCCGCACTGTCCTGGTTGTTGTTGTTGTGAGAGGGTGAGATTAGTCGTGAAGTAGAGCCTCGTCGTCGTCGTGGTGGTGGTGGTGGTGGTGGTGGTGGTGGTGTTGTTGAGTTGGTTCCTGGTCATAAAGTGACAGCCTAGACCCGAACTGACTGGAATTGTCGTGATCAAGTATGAAGAAGCAAAGACTTTTCACAGTGAAGAGAAATTTCAGTGAAAGGAGAGATCAGCAATTCCGTTTGTCAAAGGCTCCTTCTGCTCATGAAATGTCACCGTGTTTCGCGATTGTGAAGGTGATGTCAAGAACAGGAAGGAACGCCGAGGGTCCGTGCACGATGGGAGCCTACAGGCAGGCAGCAGTACTCTTGACCGGTTTCTCACCTACCGTAGAAACTCGCGAAACAGGCAATTGGTCCGGTGGTCCTAGTTTGCTGAAGTCTTGCATATAGAGGTAGGTTACTGCCAGTGTCCTCCCGCTTCCAATACACGCGAATGTATGCTAGTTAAGGCGGAGGGTGACGTTTAGTCGGGAAGTTGGTCGACTGGACCTTTTTTTTGCCCGGGAAATTTATTGTTGCGATTTGCTCTTTAAGATGCTGAAGTACAGCGGGCATATGTGCAGCTGTGTGATGACACCAACTCAGCGAACATTTACCTTACCCTAAGCTACAATAGGTTTAGACCAATTGCCTGTTTCGCGAGTTTCTACGGTAGGTGTAGGACGATGGACTATCTAGCTAACAGATGGGCTGACAATTCACTGCAATATCTGTTAGCGTCCTAATGGCTGAGAGGGATGATGGAACCAAGCGACATTTCCACCATCGTTTGCCCAGTCGATGCTAACTGTTTTTTCTAACAAGTTTTCTATTTTGTAGTTTTATGCCACTGATGAAGCCCAAGTTCCATTAACCTAGAGGTACCTAGAGAAATGCATTGTAGGCCGGGAGCAAAGACGGGAATGTCTCGACTCTCGGTAGGCTGTTCCGGCCGGGATCAGAGATGTGGATCCCGAAGAAGTCCGGATATTGTGGGGCTTGGCCGTCAGTAAGCCGAAAACCCGTGGAGATGAGCTTCTTTCGTGTTCCGCATGTTTTGGTGTTGAGCACACTCACCGTTGAAGTCTATCTGAAGAGACGCTTCCCGTCCTTTCCATATCTCGCTGTTTGTTGGGCTTGAAGCGGGCGTCCATGCCGGCGCAATTGAAAGCATGCAGTCTAGCGCTTGGCGAGGGCTGCAAGCTCCAAGCTGCCAAGCCCAGCCCGGGCAGCCAAGCACGTGCTCTCGTGAGCTGGCCCGCGTTCGGACCCCACCGTTGCTTCTCCTTCCTTTCCCCGCGTCTCCCGTCGTTTGTCACCTTTTAGTTCCACGTTGGTTTTCCATCTGGAAGGCGACACGTCCCACGCCGGCGTTGTTGGATATAATTTGGTCGAGAACTTCCGTCGTGTCCATTGATTGATCTTTGGTCCGATATCACGACGAACCGCAACGATTCCCACCGAGGACCCCATCATCATCATCAGCAACCATGGCCATCTTGAGCCGCTACCCCGGGCTCACAGTCAACGTAAAGGTTGACAACGAGCTGGCAAAGGAGTACGATGCACCCGAAGAAGAGGTCGAAGCAGGCTCGGAAAAGTGGGAGTTTCACAAGCTGAACTCGAGGCTCCGAGGGGGAACGCCTTACTCGTTGAGCTACATCGAAGCAAAGCCCGGCAAGCCGTTTGAGTTTGTCATTGACACCAGGTGCATCAACCTCTACGGTGGTGAGAAGCCGGAGGCCTTCCAGGTGACTGCCTCCCTGGACGGGTACCATACATCTCTACTCCTTGGAAACGAGAATTACACATTCAGAAAATGTTACACCGGCAATCCGACGACCGGCTATTCAGAGTCAAAATTCAAATTTGCGTCTCTTGATATTTGTAAGAGTCATCCTCCTTTTCAACAATTGCCCAGGTTTGGTTCTTTTTCGCTGACAAACTGGTTGACATACTGCAGTGGAAGGGCCGGTGCCAGCGAACGATATCAAGAGGCAGGTGGAAGAAGCCAAACACTACGGGACGCTCCTCATCGAACTCCATCTGGTCCGTCGCATACCAGGACGATCGCGGCCATATTTGCCTAGAGATGCACCCAATTCATCTGTCATGGGAATAGCCGAGAAGGCCTTGAAAGGGAAAGCAGTAGACACCAAGACCACGTAAGTAGCCGAAACCAAGCACATCAGGACAACATCGAATGTCAAGCTCATCCGTCCCACTCGCCTAGTTTCAACTCAAAACGGATCACCGGGACCATGTACAGCGCCACCGTAGAATATTCCGATCCCAAATCCCGGCCCTTTGCAGTCTTTGAGTTTCGATATCGCACCATGGGTGAGTTGTACTTCCACACCTCCGTCCAGGCCAATTACTAACACACAAGTCTTGAAGAGGGTCTCATCCGCGAGGCCATCGTTCCCCGTCCGGCAGAGGTTATTGACGTCGAAGAGGAGTACATTGTAAGTCTCGATCCTTGATTGCCAAGCACAGAAGACATGCCGGTCTAACCACTCGATTCTCCGTAACAACAGCGGATCAAGCGCATCAAGCCCGAAATCGAGGACGCACCCCGCGGTATCAAAAGAGAGCCCATGGACCCAGATCAGTTTGCTGCCCGCTACAAGCAACGTCGGCTGGAGGACGGCAAGGTCGAGATCGATTTGACGGACGACTAAGCTTTGCGCTGCATACATGGTGTCGCAATCGACCAGACAGGCTCAAACCATGGTCTACGTTTTCCTAGAAAAGACTATTGCGCTGTTAGCCAAGGTACAAGAAGAAAGCGATGACGTGGAGCATGGACCGGAAGGAGTCACCGGAGTTTGTCGTTTTACTAGACTTGGAGGTATAATGTTTACACCAATGTCCGCTTTGGAGGGCGCTCCAGCTGACTGTCCTTAGATACCCAAAGGAGTCATATACGAGTCATATCATGTTCTTCTAGCAGCAAATGCTTGTCCAGTCTGTCCGTGTTTGAATGTCGGCGCAAGCAATAAACAAAACAAAGACGGGGAGTAGATAAAGACAGGACCCCCCGGTTCTCTCGGAAAAGATGGCTGGGGTGTACCATATCATATTGCGACATCCAAAATCCCCGCCGCGCCGGCAACCTGAGGCTGAAGAGCTCTCCGGTTTGAGCCAATGTCTGCGTGCTTGCAACTGGCCCGTCTTCAGCCCTACAAGGTCCGTACGATTACGCCTGGCGGGGATTCTTAGTCTCGCGCGATTATATGGTACGGCGAGGGAACTGGGCCTGGCTCAAGGCCATGGAGCCAGCTGTGGACTCGTTGCCCTAGCTTGTGAGCTTGGATGGATGGGTCGCAGAGTCGCAAGCTCGGTTTGGTTATGTGTTCCGGTACGTTGAGCACATGGTGGACAACGGCATGGTCACGCTTGGTGTCGAGACATGGTAGGGGATCTCGGCGGTTGCGAGGTGGGATGCTGGGAAGTTGTCCTGCTAAAAGAGAGTCTTGTCAGCGTGGTGTCTTGTGTGAGCGGGGGATGGAGTGGCCGGAACGAAGATGACCTGGAAAGTAGCCGGGCACTCGTTCAAGATCCGACAATAAAGGGAGACCTGGTGGCCGAGCTTCGGGGCACTTTTCGATCACGGCCCCGATACTATAACGGAGATGTCGACTTCCTCGCCCCCGGCCTCTTCCACTTCATTCAAGGGCGTCGTTTGGGTCCAGATGCCCGACAAGTTCTTGCAGTGATGCTGCGGCTGCCTCTAATCATGGCAGGTGCTTCGGCAAGCCTTCCCTGGCCCTGGCCAGGCCCACCGCTCCTTCCTGCTCTGAAGATGCTCCTTCCTGGAATCGCGCCTTCCATTTGTGCCCCCCATCTAGTAGGATGGACTGGGCTGTGTGCCCTCTGCCGTGTACGCAGCTGCCCTTGCCCTCAATCGCACAATAACCTCCCGTCATCGTGTGCCCGCAGCAGCAGCGCTCGGCTCTTCATCGTAGAGGTACTTCTGTCCCCGGCCCTTGAGACCCCGCATCTCTGTCCCGTCGTATTTTCTCCCGGGCGCATCTTGAATCCCCGCCGTTGCCTTATCTTTTCTCACGCCCGATCACCATTCCCGTTCTCGACACCTACGGTATTCTTTCACGGCGCCACTCCTGGGACGGCTTCACCCAACATGGCTATCCTCAGCGGCTATCCGGGACTCGAGGTGACAGTCGAAATCGATGGTCAACGCGCGAAAGAATACGATGCCCCCGCCGACGAGGTTGAGGCACGCGTCGCCGAGACCGACTTCTACTCAATCCCGCAGGTGCCCGTCCAAGGATCGGAACCCCCCTATACGATCAAGTACATCGAGTCTAAGCCTGGAAAGCGCTTTGCCTTTGGCCTTGATTCAACTAACTTCACTATTCCAACCCCCTACATCCATCCCAACAAACACGTCGTCCAGCATAGGTGTTTCCTGGATGGGACCTCGACCAACTGGAACGTACTTCCTGGTGGCAAAAAGACGACTAAAAGTTCTTACACGACTGGTAGCGAGGAACTGGGCTGGAAGCGCAACCGGTTCCAATTTTCCACCATTGAGATAGGTAAAATACCCAAGTGCCCTGATTCCATGCGGGAACCCACCCACCCTTCTCGATACCCCTCTTATATCACCAGGCTCTGATGCTGACCCTCCGCTTGTAATAGCGGAAGAAGGAGATAGGGACCATATCGACCAGGTCAAACAATGTGGAACACTCGTCGTAAAGCTCTGGCATTCCATCGATTTGAATTTCAAGGTGCCCATGGGTCCTCGTGATCACCCTGTTTCTATTTCGGCTGTTTCTGAAAAGGTATTGAAGGGTAGATCCGTGGATAGTAGGGTCCAGTAAGTAACTACTCTCGTCAGAAAACACAGACTCACTGGAAACTGGGCTGACATGCAACATCTAGCTTCAATTCTAAACCAAAAACTTATAGCCAGGACGTGATCCAGTATGCTCGGGTTGATCCAGAGATGCGGCCTTTTGCGGTCTTCGAGTTCAGATATCGAACAATGGGTATGTTGGTCCCACATGCATCCATACGTGTTGCCTCAACATCCCGATGGATCCTTTACTTACCCAATAAAATATAGAGGGCCTGATGTCCGAGGGCATCGTTCCGCGTCCTGCCAGTGAGGACGATCAAGTCGCCGAGCCCGAGAAGGAGCACGAGGTAAGCCACTTGAAATTCAGAAGCCGGGCTTGCAATTACAGGAACACAGTACTGATCGCTTCACGTCTCCCAGAAACCCCTTACTCCTGTCAAACCGGATCCAGAAAGCACACCTACACGCGGTATCAAACCGGAGCCCGACAGTAAGCGCGGTATCAAAAGAGAGCTTATGGACTCGGCCCCTTTGCAAGTGTGCTACAAGCTTCGTCGCCTGGAAAACGGAAAGGTCGAGATTGACCTGACGGACGATTGAGACGCACCACGATCTACCGTATTTAAGACGTTGTCAAGTAGTGGGCGAAGACAGACGGGATTTCACTGTACATGACACCGCAACATCCAACATTTGCAATCGGCAGAAGCTGACCAAAAGTTGTTTAAGAGGACTAGCTAGCCTGTATATAAACCCAAACTAGGTTAGCACATTGTCCATTCCATGCACAACTGGAAAAACGCGTTCATGGGAAATCTTTCTCAACTACGACAGCCGACCTGTGGAAGTCGACTCGCTTTCCCTTAGTGTTCTACAGGTTCTTTTCCCCCTGGGTCTACCCGGATGATGATTCCCAGGTTTATGCGGTGTCGAAGGACTAAATCCTGGAAGTGGTTGGGCTCGTCTGAATGGTAACCCCCTCGTGATACTAGTCATCCTACTCCCGTCTTCGAAGACGGTATGCAGCGACCTCATTCACTCCCCTACAACCTGAAGACCATTCACATCCTGAGAGATACAAATTCACTGACTCACAAGGGGCCGATTACCCAGTGTACACCACCATTCACTTCCTCGAGGCTTCGACACAGGACATTTAAACCCAAACAAGTGCCGCCCCGATGCCTTGCACATTTCCTTCTTCAACCAACATCTCACCATCAAAAACCGGAGACGACGACACAAGCAGAACATTACATCACGTAACACACAGCAGTCACAAGCATACCTCAAGATGGCGATCCTCCCCTGTCTCCCCGGACTCAAAGTAACCATTGAGGTCGACGACGAGCCCGCGACCGAATACGATGCCGACCCGGAGGAAGTCAAGAAGAGCGCCGGCCAGATAGACTTCTTCCCGACTCGCCAAACATTCCGGCTTCGTCGCCACGGCTACCCCTACGTGCTGAAGTACATCGAGGCCAAGCCGGGCGAGCTTTTTTCCTTTGTTCTCGACCTGACCGATTTTAAGATTGGGTTCGACAAGCACACGTTCAACGATGGTGTCACGATGGAGCCGAAGCTTCATGCTGAGCACTGGATCGACGGATACAACACCAAGGGTTTCCGGTTGATCGCCGGTAACAGACACGAGCTGCACAGTTTTACCACTGGTAGTGATACCAAGGGCTGGAAGCAGCAGAGCTTTGGGTTTGCCAAGCTCAATGTTGGTGAGTACCTACACTACCATATCCTCTCCTTATGTCCCGCCGCCCTCTCTCTTAACGATAAATTTACCTTGCCCGTTTGTTGGCTACCTATTGTGGGCATATCATGCTAATGTATTTTCCCCGTCCTGCTACTACAGTCGAAGGAAGCACAGCAGGCACTCATCAACAAGCCGAGCAAGCCAAGTACTACGGTACCCTGATAGTCAAGTTGTTTCTCTCTGTCAACACCGACATCACTATCCCCTACGAGGAAAAACCCGCTCCTGCCGCCATCATCTCCGTTGGCGAGAAGGACATGATTAAGGGCAGAGCTGTTGATGCCAAGGTCGAGTAAGTATGGTATAGCGTATACACCTGACCTACCTACCTACATCGAACCTAGCTATCTTGTTATAAACGCTCTACAGAGAAAAAAATGCCTACTAACCGGTGTGTTCACGTTTTGGCACTTGGGTAGTTTCGAGGCCGAACCAACTAACCGACCTGCCCAAGCCCCCATGGCGAAATCGGTCGATCGTAAGCCCATCGCCGTCCTTGAGTTTCGGTATCGCACTATGGGTAAGTAAGCCCAGTCCAGTCCATGTCTGGTCCTATCCAACCAACCTAGTCAGAGTCAAGAATCAACTACTTACACTGTAGGTATTCCGTGAATATAGAGGGTCTGCATCAAGAACTTATTGTGCCACGCCGCCCCGTCGTCAAATCCGTGGAGGATGACGAGGACGGGAAACGTACCGTCAAATTCGAGGACAAGAAAGCCATTAAGTCCGATGATGATAAGTTTGAGGTATTTGCTTCCTCATTTCCTTTCCACCACTCACTCTTTCACAAATCCCAATACCCCTCACCAATGCAGGAAACACAATAGACTAACCAGTCATCTATATTCTATGCCATAACAGCATATCAAGAAGTATGATGAACCCAGTTGCAGTGGCGTCAAGCGCGAGGCTTCCACTTCCTCCGAGAATATGTCGCCTGGTCCGTTGGACGGCGGAGCCCGCAACTGCAAGAAACGCCGGGTGGATGAACAGCGTGATTGGTGAACAGGGAGGGAAGGTCGTTGTTGATCAGGGCGACCGGTGATGTTTCTGAGGATGATGTCTCCGAGTATGATCAATCCTGATTTGTAGGAGGATGTGGATATTTACGACTAGGAGGGTTGGTGTTGATGAGTTCCTGTTGAGGCCTTGCCTCTAGAGGTAGACTGGTACGGTGGTACCTAACACTCTGTGACTCTGGGAAGTCGGCTGTCCCTTGTTCCTGTGCGTGCTCGTTCCGGGCTAAGTCTATACTTGTGTGCTTCCCTCAATGCCGAACTTGATATCCGTGTTTAGACGGTCACCCACCATCTGATGCACGTCTTCGCGCGGTCAAAGTGGAACTTTGCCCTCGATGGCATCCATGGGTAATGGCCTGGCTTCAAGGCTTTTCGAGCGTGACGGGCTCCTGTGTCCTCATATGGTGACGATCCCTAAGCTAGGTTCATGCGATGTCGAACGTGTTTATTGTACTCACGTACTTGGTAAACCTCCTGTAACTCTTGTGCTACTCGCGCGATTGCGCCTTTGAAGGCGACATGCTGTAAAACGCCATGCACCCCAACGAACCCTCTCCCCACCAACATACATACCTAACCTGAAGACCATTCACTTCCCTACACCTCCAAATCTGGGCAGGACCATTCACCTCCGGACAGAACCATTCCTTTCCATTGACAAAAACATTTAAACCCAAACGAGTGGCGCTCCGATGACTTGCACCCTTCTTCTCCAACAAAGCATCATCGTTTAATCTTTCCATCCAACACCAAAAAGAACGACTGAACACACAAAAGAAATACAAAATCACACGACTTGCAACGACAGTCCCCAACTAGAGCAACCTACAGCCCAGAATCATGGCAATTCTCCTCTGCCTTCCCGGGCTCGAAGTAGCCATCGAAGTCGACGGCCAGCGCGCCCGCGAATACAACGTCGACCCGGAGGAGGTCCAGAAGTGCGCTCCAAACGAATTGAGCTTCCACAGGATTCCCCAGACAGACAGACATGTCCCTTATGTCTTGAAGTACATCGAGGCCAAGCCTGGCAAGCCGTTCTGTTTTGTTCTTGACGCGACCAATTTTAATGTCAAGTTCGATGACATGGTTGGAGCCAAAGAGGCAAAAATCTCTACACAAGTTTCGATGGATGGGTTCAAGACCAGAACTCGCAGGATGCTTATCGGCCGTGTGGTCAAGAGGGACTGCTGTAAGACCGGTAATGATGCTTCGGGCTGGAAGAAGCATACGTTCCGATTTGGTAGGCTGAATGTTGGTAAGTAGAGGTACCTACCTACGCCTTTTTGCCGCTGATCCTAGAGACTTGGTTCACGCGTCGGCTGAGTGTGCCAAGTTAAATAAAGCTGATCTTTCTTTCCACTACCATAGTCGAAGGGAACCCCGGTACAAGTCAGCTTCGCCCTCAGCAAGCCCAGCAGTGTGGCAGCCTCAAGGTCATACTCTTTCTCAAGGTTGACACAGGCCGCTTTGCGTTATCCAAGGGTAGTTCTGGACCTATGCCTATCCACTCCATTGGCGAAAAGGAGTTGAAAGGCAGAGCTGTTGACAGCAAAGTCGAGTGAGTACCTACTACTATATCCGCACCTACGTACCTTGTTCTGGTATACAACAACAGACGAAGACTTACCAGTACCTTACCTACCAAACCGACAGATTCGACTCGGAGCCCACCGATCGCCCTCGTTCAGTAGAGCAACACCAGTTTGTTGATCCTCAGTACCGACCTATCGCCGTCTTTGAGTTCCGCTATCGAACCATGGGTAAGTTCCTTCCCCTGTTCTTTCACCATGTCGAGTTTCTATAGTACGTACTTACACAGTACACCGAACACACAGAGGGTCTTCACCAAGAACTCATCGTCCCCCACCCTGTCGTCGACGTCAAGGGCGAGGACAAAAAACAACAAGTCATTGACGTCGAGGACGAGTACGAGGTATGTATAGGGGTATACTCCACGCACACCACAATATCCTACAAACACCCCAATCGAAGTATTGAGATGGGGCGGATAAACAGGTATAAGGGTACACGGTTAGACAGCAGATTTTTTCCGAATTTTTTCGAAAATTTTTCGTAGTTTTTCATTCTAGAGGAATTCTTCCAGGGATTTTCCCTAGTTATAATCTGAGAAAAGAAGTATAGGATAAGGATACATTATAATAAATTAATTTAAAAGAAGTATAATAGTAGTATATTGAGTAAATTAAAAAAGAAAATTATAGAATAAATTTCGGACTTTTATATAGAAAGAAGGAAAATTCTAAAGGAATAAAAAGAGAGAAGGGTAATTAAAAAGAAAAGAAGGAAAGTTAAGCAATTTTTATTAGAATAATAATTAAATTTCATTTAATTTTTAAAATAAAAATCTTCTTCAATTTAGTAAAAATTAGCTCCTTAATTAAATCTTTGAAACTTCCTAACCTTACTTTTATAATAAGTAAAAGAAAAAATATAATTAAATCGAAAAAGATATTCCTATTATTAAATTACTCTTTTCTCCCCTATAAATCTATTCCTCTTTTTACTCTTTTAATCTTATTAAAAATTTTTAATATAGCTCCTTTCCTAATTATTATAATAGTAATAATTATTTAGGGTTATTTTTCTTCCTTATTTCAAATAGTAATAAAAACGAAATTGAATTTCAAATTTCTAGCCAAATTAGTTGAAGCGGATTTAATACTTTAAATCGATAAGATTAAGAATTTTAATAATCCGTCGGTTATAAAAAAAGAGTAATAGAGAATAAATATCGAAATAAAACTAGAAATATACTGAGATGGGGCGGATAAACAGGTACAAGGGTATACGGCTAGACAGCAGATTTTTTCCGAATTTTTTCAAAAATTTTTCGTAGTTTTTTATTCTGGAGGAATTCTTCCAAGGATTTTCCCTGGTTATAATTTGAGAAAAGAGGTACAGGATAAGAATGCATTATAATAAATTGATTTAAAGGAAATATAATAGTAGTATATTGAGCAAATTAAAAAAGAAAGTTATAGAATGAATTTCGGACTTTTATATAGAAAGAAGGAAAGCTCTAAAGGAATAAAAGGAGAAAAGGGTAATTAGAAAGAAAAAAAGGAAGGATAGGTAACTTTTACTAGAATAATAATTAAACTTTATTTAATTTTTAAAATAAAAATCTTCTTTAATTTAGTAAAAATTAGCTCTTTAATTAAATCTTTAAAATTTCCTAACCCTACTTCTATAATAGGTAAAAGAAAAGATATAGTTAAATCGAAAAAAATATTCTTACTATTAAATTACTCTTTTCTCCCCTATAAATCTACTCCTCTCTTTATTCTTTTAATTTTATTAAAAATTTTTAATATAATTCCTTTCCCAATTATTATAATAATAGTAGTTATTTAAGGTTATTTTTCTTCCTTATTTTAAATAGTAATAAAGACGAAATTGAATTTCAAACTTCCAATTAAATTAGTTAAAGCGGATTTAATACTTTAAAACGATAAGATTAGGAATTTTAATAATCCGTTAATTGTAAGAAAAGAATAATAGAGAATAGATATCGAAATAGAATTAGAAATATACTATCCTAAATATATTATAGGATTTATTATAGAGATGAAATAGTATATAGGATAAATATAAACGCAATTGTAGCTTTCTTAATATTAATTATTATATATTATAGAAGTGTCCTTAGAAATTAAATTAAAAATAGATTATAAATTTAGAAGATTTATAACTTTCGATACTAAACGAACGATAACCGATTAGCTAAGGATTTGATAATAAATTCCCGGTTCCGAAGCCGATAATTAAAGTAAATATTATTAAATTAGAAGCCTCGCCCCGATTTTAATATTAAATTAGTATTTTACGTAAGTCCGGTAGAAGGGTATATATAAGCGAATAGTAACCGGCGCCGGGGCTTCGAATATATAAAATATTTATTTAATAGTTTTAAGAACCTTATTTTAATACGCGTCGTTAGAATTTTTAGGATATAATATATTTATTTAACGGTTTTAAACCCCTTTATATTAATATATAATAATTTATTTAATTAAATTTAATATATATTATATTATCTAATATTAATTGAGGTATAATTTATTTTCTATTAATAAAGGGTTAAATTTCGTATAAGGATATAGCGGTATTTTATATTAGCGTTTATTTAATAAAAGGTTCCCCCCGAATATTTTTTATTATTTCGTATCTTTTATTAACGATAAATTAATAGGATATTCGTTGATATTAGTATTAAAATTAATAATTTTTATTTATAATAATTTTTAATTAATAATTAATTTGCCTATTATATTTATTAATCCCTTTTTTATATTTATTTCTTCGCTTCTTTATTTATTTCCCCTTATACTTCTTATACGTTCTTTACCCTCTTCCCCTTTAAATATAATAAATTTTAATTAAACTTTTAACTATTAAATTTATCCTAAGAATAAGGATAATAATAATTAAGATTAATAATAGAACTTTAACTCCGCTTTGAATTAAATAATTACGACGTTCCTTATATATTCTTCGAAGGATTTTAATTTTAAAAAGAAATTTAGAGATAAGAATATTATTAAATTCTTCTTAAATTTCGAGGATAAAACGAATTTCGTTAAATAGCGTAATAACGAAGAAAAAATTAATGTATAATACCGATAATATAAGCCCTAATTTCGAAATATTACTAAAGGTATTATCCGCTCTATTAAGAAAGAGAATGAGCCTATTATGTAGGTAAGGTTTTATAATAAATTCCGTATTATTTATTATATTTACGACCCGGAATAAATAGATTCTAATATAAATAAACTTTAGGATTTTTACTGTAAACGTATTAAAAATAATAAGAAAGCCGTTAATAATATTATTTTTAAATATTATTAATTACTAATTTAATAAAAGTAAATTAATTAGGAAACTATCGAAAAGTTAGTAATTAAACGCTTCTATAAGAAATTACTTTATTACTATTATATTAATTTTATTATTTACTTTAATAAGGATAAAAATAAATTCTTTGAAATAATATAGATTAATTTTTCTACGAAGCTTTTTAATTAAATTACTACCTATTATCGAAGGGAAGATAATAATTCCGATTCTAATTCTAATAATTTTTTTAATTCCTTTAATAATAGCGATAGCGATAAAGATAATAAAGTAATAGAGAAGATTATTACTATTAAAATTAAGATTTTTAGTAGTAAAAAGGATTTTAATAAAAAAAAGATTACGATTATTAAATAGGAAATTATTAAAGAATTTATTACTATAGACGCTTTAATTAAAAGCCTTTAAAATATATAAATTACTTATATTAAAGTAGCGAATTAGTAAATTGAGAATTTTGAAAATCGTTTCCGAAATCTCTTTAAAAGTAATTATATTCTTTAGGTTAATACTATAATAGTATAATCGACCAAATAAATTTAATTAACGGAAAATATAACTTACTATTAATATAAATAATTTGGCTATATTTAATATTAATATAAAGATAAAGACTATTATATAGATAAAGAATGGATTTATTAAATTAAAATTAATAAGGAATAAGGCTATAGGTAATAATTTTATTTAGGAAGTAATATTAAATTGGTATAGTATATTCCGAACGATATAATTTCTATTATTTCTTATATAAACCGCTTTAGAAATATATTTAAATTTTATATAATTTATTATAATAAATACCTTAAATATAATAAATTCCGGGAATAGGAAACCGAAGTTTATTTTAATAAATTTACCCTTAATTTTAATCTTTTAGAATTAAAATATTAATAAAAGTAGCGAAAGGTTTAGAATCGTCGCCGAATTAATCTTTAGAATAATATAATTTTAATTAATAAATTATTTCTCTAAATTAATTATAATTTAATTAATTTATATTTAATATCTTTTCCTCCTTTTATTTAGAAGTTTTTTTTAATATTTCAAATCCTAAAGTAAATTATAAAAAGGGAAATTATTACTACGCTTATTTAAACGCGGGGAAAATCGGCAATTCTTCGTAAACCCCCTTCTAATATAAATCGAAAAGAGAAATTATAATTGCTACCCGTAAGAAGGCTAGATTTTAACCTTTATATAGAAGATGTAACGGATTAAAAAAACGTACGAATAATAATAATTAAAATTATATCTAAGCCGGCTCTTTAATTAGAATTAGTTTTTACTACCGCTATTAAATCGTTAAAACCTATAAATAAATTTCTAATTAAAATTTAGAAACTTCTAATTAATAAATCCGTTTTTAAGCCTAAGGATTTTAATAGCTTTAAAGATTATATAAATTATAAAATTATTTAAATTAAAGAGAATTGCCCGATTATTAATAAGATTATAAATATTAAATTGTAGATTATTTTCGAAAATATAATTATAATTACTCCTAAATTTAAATAATTATTTAAAGAATTAATTAATTTTAAATACTATTAAAAGGCCCTCAAAGAAGCCCTTTAATTAATATATAATAGTAACGCTATTAAGGATAATAACCTAAAAGCTAATTAATTCCGCTTATATAATCTATAAATTAATACCGTTATTATAGTACTTAAGGAGCCTTTATATAAAGATTAGAAAAAGAGGTTTAATAATATCCTCGCCGCGTAAACGTATTAATCCTATTATTAAATTGTAAATTTTAAAACGGTATTTAAAAACGAATTAATTCGAATTTATAAAGAGGATTTTTAAATTATATTCTATAGCGAAAAATTATTATTTAATAAAGAAATTATACGTATATAGAACCTTTTTACGCTAATAATTAATATTAAATTTAAAAATAGTAAAAAGGTTATAATTCTTTTAAATAACGGTACGGAAATTAATACTATATTTATTAATTTAGTCGATAAATTTAATTTTAATAATATAAATTATACGATTATTAATATTAATTTTAATAGCGGAAGGGTATAATTTAAAAGTAAAATAGTAAAAGATATTTTCCTATTCGATAAAAGTTAGAAAATATATTTTATAATTATTTAAAATTAATTCCCTTATTATAAAATTTTATTTAGTCTTCCATTTATTAAAAATATTAGCGTTATAATAAATTATATTAACGTTAGAACCGTTCGTATTTACTTTATTATAGGAGGAATAAGAATTAATATTCTCCTCGCTATTAAAGAATAAATAAACGCCTTCGGGTAACGGGTTTAACTCCCCTATTATAATTATTTACCCTATTATTATAAATAATATTTAAAAATCTACCTTAACGAATAAATCGCCTTATAAATTTATTAAAATAAATTTAGAAGAAAATAATAAGAGATTTATAAAAGGTATTAAAATTAATAAGGATAATAAGAATTACTTTTCTTTAAGAGAAGAAATTGCGGATATTATTATCGCTTTATTATATAATAAAAAGTATAACGAAGAAGTATTATTTAATTACTTTCGATTAATTAAAGAAATTAATTTGAAATATTAAAAGAAGAATATAAATAATCCTCCGGAGAATTAATTATTAATAAAATAATAATTGGAAAATAGAATAATATAAAATCGAATAAGGAAAAAAATCCGTAGAAATTTTTTTCGGGAATTACGAAGATTAATAATTAAAAATATTAAAAATTAAGGGAAAAAGGTCCCGAAATTTAAAAAAATAAAGGATATTCCGTCCTTCGTTAATTTATTTTTTTTTATATCGTTATAAAGCTCTTCTTTATTTATTTAAATTAATACTTTATATAAAAGAATCGTTTAAAAAATAAAACTAATCGATAATACGCTTTCGGATAATTTTAAACCTAGTAGTAATTTAATTAAAAAAAACGGAAATTCGAAGAAATCCGGTATAAAATCTAAAAATAATTAAATAATTTTCCGTTTAAATAAAATAAATATATTATTCTACGATTTACGGAATTAATTAAAGTTTGCGATTAATATTTAAAAAACTTTAATAAATTTTAAAAAAAATAAATTACTTAACGAAATTAAAATTGAACTTTTTATTTATATATCTTTAATTGTAAAAAGGCCCTTACTTAAGAATTTTTTAAATATAATTTTATTTATAAAAATATAATAGAAAAATAGAAGATTAAAACGGTTACCTATTTAATTTAATAAACGAAAGTAATTTTATTCTATAGGCTTTATATAAAAAAGTTTATAATTATTTAAAGAATATATTTAATACGGAATTTTAAAAGAGAATTATATTTCTTATTAGAATAATTAATTTCTCGTTTAAAAGAAGGATAGAAAATTCCGGTTAATTAATAACGCTTAGAAATTAATAAAATAATTATCTAATATTAATATACCCCTAGGTACGAACTTTTTAGCGAAGATTTTATTAAGTACGAAATTCTTTTTTTATTAAATTTATTCTCAAAATACGATAAAATTTAATTTAATAAGGAAATTGGAATTTAATAATATTTTTAATATTTTTAATCTATTCTATATAATAACGTTATTTTAAGGAGAATTAATTTAATCATTTAATTTATAAAGGTAATAATTAAGATCCTTTATAATTTAATCTTTAAGGTATATTAACTTTATTTTAACGATATTTATATTAAAGGCCTAAAAAACCGGTATAACGAAATTAATTAATAATAAAGGAATTCGACGTTTATTTACGAATATTTTATTAATATCGATAGAGTATTATTAAACGTTAAATTTACTAGCGGAATAATTACTGTAATTAAATCCTAATATATAAACGAAAGCAATTTTAATCGGTTATATTTGTATTTGAAGGCAAATTTCAAATAAATTAAAATTAAAAAATTCGCGAATAGATTTATTATATTATTAAAAAAACAAACCCGAGGAAAAAGTTTAAAGAATTTCGAATTTTTTAAATATTATTATTATTAGATTTGGATTAAAGATTTTAGAATTATCGCTATCCCGTTGTATATTATTATAAAGAAGGGAATTAAATAATATAGATAAAAATTACAATTTATTATAAAATATTTTAATATAAAATTATTATATTTTAATCTTATAACCTTCGTTTATAATAATAGGAAATAATTATTTATTTCTTACTAATATTTATATTAAAGGATAAGGAGCGGTTATTAAAAATTTAATTTCGATAAAAAAGATATCCTTATAAATTTAAAAACGTATTTAATTACCGGCCGAAATTTTTATAATATTATTAAACGAAAGTTTTAATTTACTTTATATTTTTAAACGATTAAGACGTTAATTTTCGAGCGTATTTTATTATTAAAATAAATATTTAAATCCTTATTTATTAATTAATAGCGCGGTAAGCGATATTCTTAATACTTCTTATATAGTAGATTATTAAATAAAATATTTCGATTTTAATATAAAGTATATCCCCGGAATTAAAATACCGTAGTTAAAGCCTTTCCTAAAAACCCCCTAAAAAAAATAATTTAGAAAAGAACGTTTAAAGAAGATATTAACGATTTTATCGACGCTAAATTTATTATTTTCTACTGAAAATATATAAAAAGGGAACGGATTTTATTCGATAAATATTTTAATTATTGGAAAATATATTCGCTATTTACTCTCGCTCCGTTTTATACAATATAATAAAATATTTATATATAATAAATTTTAAGAAAAACGCCTTAAATATTTTATTTATTATTAAAAATTTTAATTATAAATAGTTTATAACGTATTTACCTCGTCTTTTAATTAATAATAAAACGTAATAAAAGTTAATTATATAACGTTATTACAACGAAGCTAACTATCGAAGAAGGGAAGGAATTTATAAACGGATTATTAAATATTATTATTAATATAGGATATATATTCAAATCGAAAATATAATCCGTAATTATACTATTTATTAAATATACGTTCTTAAACGTTATAAAAATAAATATAAATAATTATTTCTAATTTTTTAACCTTTTAGCCGGTAGATTTTAAACGTTTAATATTTATTGGACGGAAAGGGAAGACGATAAACGTTAATTAAAATTAAAAATAATTTAACGAATTACGTAGAAGTAAAAATTCTTTTAATATTAATATCGAAATATATTATTATTTTCTTCCGGGAAATATTTTTACGTTAGGGATATCCTTTCAATATTCTTATCGATAATAATTCCGAATTTTAAAGAAAATTTACCGAAGTATTTAATAACCTCTAAATCCCGTTAATATAAATAGCGCCTTATAATTACCGAACTAATGGAATTAACGAATAAAGGCATTCGGTAATTATTATAATATTAATTAAATTAATAAAAGGAATTAATAAGGGATAAAAGGATTTATTCCTTTATATCCTTTTTATTAATTATACTACTATTTATAATAATTACGGATTTATTCCTTTTTAATTAATTTATAATTATAATCCTATTATACTTATTAAATTCGACTATCTATTTTAAAAACTAATCGAATAAGAAAAATATTTAGAGAAATATATAATAAATAAATTAATCGCCGCCGTCGTTCAAATATATTATAATATTAAATACCGCTTTTAATAAGTAGCCGAAAAGGTTACCGATATTAAGAGAAAAATTACCGCGCGAAGAAATTCCGTTAATTTCTATAAAATAAGACCGAAAAACGTTATTATTAATATTAAAAATCTCATCTTTATTTACGATAATATTCGGAGAATCGATATAAGTACTATTAAAAAATTAAATTATAAATAGAAAAGTCCTTATAAAATCGTTAATATTATTAATAGGAATATTTATTATTATACGTAATTAGACGGATTTTATTTTAAAAGGCCAATTTCTTTTAAAAATATTAAGAAATTTATTCGCCGAAACGGTATACTCTTTAATTTTAATAAAAAATATAAAGAATTCGATAATTTTAATATTATTAATAGTTTATAGATCCTTAAAGAAGTTTAAATTAACGAGTATTTACTTTCTATATAGGAATAAGCGCGAAGATTAAAAGTAAAGTAGATTTAAACCTATTAAAATATTAAAAAAGAATGCGAATAAAATTAAAAATTTATTATCGAATTAGAATCGGTTAAATTCGAAGGCCTTTAATATTTTTTTAATAAAGACGAAATCGAATTAGAATCTAAATTAAAACCCGAACTAAAAACGAAATTAATATTGCGCTTAAATTTAAATTTAAACTAACCTCCGAAATTAAAATAAATATATTCCTTAGTATTTATTTCGTTATTTTTTATTATTATTCGTTATTATTTTATTTTTATACGAAATTAATTCGTAGGAATTTTTATTAATTTCGAAGGGAAATATATATAATATATAAAGCTTTATACTTTATATTTATCTTCCTTATTCCTTTTAATTATATTCCTAAAAACCCTATTAACCCCTTTTATTTAATTAAATTTTTCGCAATTTTTTTTCGGAAATTAATACCTATATAGATAAAAATATAGGAAGTTTTAAAAAACCGTAAGATATAAATTTATTTTTCTATAATATAGGTATTAATAATAATTTTTAATAAAATTCCTATTTATTATTAAAAAAACCTTCGAAATTAATTGAAATTTTACGCTCTTAATTAGAATTTTCTTTATTATTTTCATTATCCTCCTCATCGTTTTCGTTATCTTCGTTATTATTCCTGTTATTGCCCTCGTTATCTTCGTTATTTTTTGCATTTTCTTTATCTTCTTTATTATTACCTTCGTTTTTATTATTATTATTTTCGCCGGTAATAAATTCCTCGCTAAAAGAGTTTAAATCGTTATTATTAGTATTAATTATTTCCTTATCCTTATCGTTAATCTCTATTATTATTAATAACCATTTAAATATATTATAATTATTGCGGATTATAATACCTTTTCCTTTTAACCTTAAAGTTTCGGATTCTTAACGTATATATTCTAATTACTATTTATAATTAATAGGGACGGGTTCTTTATTAATAATTTAACAGTAAGGAAGAATATTATTAATTAATATCGAATAGGCGTAATTAATATTATAGTTCTAAATAAAATATTTAATTTAATCGGACTTTAAAATTTTAATAAATTCGGAATTAAGACCTTCGATTGGGTATTTTTTAATAAATTTAAAATTGTTTAAAAATTTAATAAATGCCGAATAATTTAAAGCCGTTTTATTATATTAAATATAATTATTATAAATCCCCCTCTTAATATCCTTACTTAAAGATTTATAGCCGATGAAAGGAACTTAGATAAGAATATACTCCTATTACTAATTAATAATATATATCGATATATATATTTTTTGGAGTCGGTTAACACAATACGAATAAATAATCCTATTCCTAAAAAAAAAGATAATAATTAGTAAAGGGATATTAATAGAAAATAAAAGAATATTTATTCGTTACTAAATAATTAAATTATTAACCTAAAGATCCGCTTTTTTTTTACTTTTATATAAGTAAAGTAATAACCCTATAGCCAAATTCCTTTTTTTTCGATAAAGATATAGCGATTAAATAGGTTACGAAGCGAATTAAATATCCGCTCTAAAATTAATCGATATATAATAAATAAACTAAAAGACGTAACTATAATTATTAGCAATTCGTTATTATTAATACGCTACTTTATATATAGTTAATTAATAATAACGGGTTTATCGATTGGATAAATATTTATAATAATATTAAATAACCGAAAGCAACTATCCTAAATAATATTTTAAAGGGTATTAAGAGGAAATAAAAATCGATATAAAAGATTAACGTAAACTTTAAAAAGGATTTACTTTTTATTATTAAGACGAGAATTAATTTAATATACTATTTCCGAAGTATTAAAATTAAAGTACGGCCAAAGAAAATTATAATTAATAATAATAATACGTTTTTTAATAAATAAAATAAAAGCGTTAATATTTAAATTAAATTAATTAGGTATAGTAAGTTCTTCGGTAAGGATTTCCCTTTAAAGGAGGCGAAATAGAAGATTATTCGTAAAAGGAAGGAAATCGGCGTTAAAATTGGAAGAAAATATTATATTAATTTATTATAAAGAATTTTTATTTAGTGGTTTTATTTTATTATTATTATTAATACTTTATTATATTTAAAAGGAGAAGGTTATTAAAAGGAAAAACGAGGAATAATTATAAATAAAAACGTACCTTTTTTATACTTTTTTAGTAAATAATCTTCGAAGGAAAAAGCCGATAGAAACTATCCTTTTAAAATTATTTGTATTATATACCCTACAATTACGAGAAACCTTTAAATTAGATAAAAAAGATAATATCCGCTTATTTAAAGTAATTTCGTAAGGTTTTAAAATTTTAATTAATTACGAAAAGGGTTATAAACGCCGTTTTAAAATATTTTCTTATTAAAAATAACGGGAAAGGTATTTTAATCCTAAGGTTTAATTACGAATTAAAATTTTCGACTATACCGAAAGGCTAAGAAATTATACTAAGGGAAATTAAATAAAATTTACTTACTTTACCGCTTAAAACTTTAAATGTAAATAGAATAAATAGAAATTAAAAGGAATGAGTTTAAAGTATTATAAGTAACCTACGAGAGGAGATAAAGAGAAAGGGAAGAATTTATAATTTTTCGACTTTATAGATAATTTACGAAATAGGTATAAAAACCCTTTATCTATAACCCTTCCTTTCTTTCTTTTTCTTCCTCTTATATATTAATAAGCCCTTCTATAAATTTATACTATTATTACTTATTAAAAGCCCTTCTATATTAAATTTTCTATCCCTTAAAATTTTATTATTAATTAAAATATTAATTAATATAAATTCCTCTAATTTTAGTTATAATAATTTACCCCCGATTTTTATTATAGGAATACTAAATAATTGCCCTCCTACGGTTTTTAAAACTATTCGGCGTTAAAATTAAAAGAATAAAATTTAACCCTAATTTAATAATATAATTATTAGAGAAATTTATCCCCTTTATATTAGAAATAATTTAATCCATCGTAATAAACTTCAAGATTAGAAATACCCTAAAATTGACTAGTAATAAAATATTATCCCTAATGAAAATCCGACCTATTTAATTACTAAAAAGCCTAATAACGATAAATAAACAACTAAAATTATATTCCGCTATATAATTATTCTTCCCGTCCTAGGATAGCCTAATAAATAGTTAACCCCGATTATATTTTAAAATATAATAATACTAGGATTAATTAATATATAGTACCTAATAAATATTAAGAGCTAATAAGAAGGAGAAACAATTTATACTAATTTATATTAAATATTACGAAAATATAGCGATTAAATTTATACTTTAATAAACCCAATTACTATTATTAGACGTAGTAAATTTTATATTAAAAATATTAATATTCGAAATAATTTGAAATTAATCCGATATAGGTATTTCCCTATTATAGTTAATAATTACTTCGTTCTTATAATCTTTAATTAAGGAGAAACGTTTTAATTTCTCTACGATAATCTTTATAATTAATAACGCGAACGGAAAGTTATAAAAGTTTATAAAATATTCGCAATTAAAAATTATATCTTTTTAATACTAATAGGAGATCGAATCCCTAATATTTCTAATAATTAGAAATAATTTAATATAATATTCCTAATATAATAAATAATTTAAATTTATAGCCTTTAAATCTTAAAAGCAATCCGAATTTTTTTTATCGAAATAAAGCGTCGAAGAAAACCTATTAACAAATTACTTCAAAAATTTACAATAATTAAACTTTAGGAATAAAATAAATATTAATAGGAATATAATTAAATCCCCAATATAAAATAGTTTAAAAATACTATAGTTCGGTAATAAATAAAAATAATATATAACGCCCTTTTAACGCGGTAAATAAAAAAGAATCTATTTTCGAAAAATTAAAAATAACTAATCTATACAATTATAAAGAGGAAAAACGGAAAAGAAAATTTTAATCCCTAGTTTAAATTCTTTACGAATTTAATATATTAAAAAAGTTATTTAAACGAATATCGCCCTATTAAAATAGCCAAATATTAATTAATATAAAAATTTATTAATTTCCCCTATTTTCCCTATCCTCCTAAATAAAAACCTATTATCCAATCCCTCCCTAAAATTAGAATTACCCTACCTAATAATAATCTTACTAATAATATTTCTTTAATAATTATTAGTATATAATTAAGAGGAAATCGTAATAGTACTTTAACGTTTCCTACTAAAAAGAAATAACTATTACCGCTAATTCTTAAAGCGAAGAGGAAGCGTATAGAAGAACGATAGGTATTAATAATTAATATTAATAATTATAAGGGAAGAAAAATCGTTATAATTAATAATTTCGTTTTGCTTAATAAATTCAATGTAGATAATTAATTCCTACTTACTAATAAACTTCGAAAACCTAATAGTATAGTCTTCGATACCAAATATATTCTAATATTATCCTAATATATTATATTTACAAATTATATTCAAGATATAAGATATATTATTATATTAGTAGCCTAGAATAAAAAGAAAATCGGTTAAGAAGAAAGTAGGTAGAAGATAAAGCGTAAATTAATTCAAAGAGAAAAAAAAAGAAGGGAAAGAGAGTTTAAGAGATTAAAAAGGTAAAAAAAGAAAAAATCGGCTAGGAAGGATTAAAATAATTATTAATAAATTTAGCTTTATAGGACTAATAAGTAGATTTAAAGGGAAGTTTAAAATAGAGCGGATAAATAGGTACAAGGGTATATAATTAAATAGCAAATTTTTTCCGAATTTTTTCGAAAATTTTTCGTAATTTTTCATTTTAGAGGAATTCTTCCAAGGATTTTCCCTAATTATAATCTGAAAAAAGAAGTACAGGACAAAGATGCATTATAATGAGCTAATTTGAAGGAAGTATAATAATAGTATATTGAGCAAATTAAGAAAGAAGGCTATAGAATAAATTTCGGACTTTTATATAGAAAGAAGGAAAAAAAAGAAAAGAAGGAAGGTTAGGCAACTTTTATTAGAATAATAATTAGACTTCATTTAATCTTTAAAATAAAAAATCTTTTTCAATTTGGTGAAAATTAGCTCCTTAATTAAGTTTTTGAGACTTCCTAACCCTGCCTCTGTGATGGGTAAAAGAAAAGATACAGTTAAGTCGAAAAAGATGTTCCTACTATCAGATTGCTCCTTTCTCCCCTACAAATCTACTCCTCTCTCTATTCTTTTAGTCTTATCAGAAGTTTTTGATATAGCTCCTTTCCCAATTATTGTAGTGGTAGTGGTTGTTTGGGGTTGTTTTTCTTCCCCATTTTATTATACAAATTTAATATTTTATTAGGGTATTTAAGAGTAGTGGTAAATATAATTATAAAAACGTTTTTTATAAATATATTTTATTTTTTATTAAATATATTTAATTAATATTTTTATATAGAGATTATATAATACTATAAATCCTCCTAATTTCTATACCAATCGATTACTCGTAATTAATATATTCTACCTAAAAAGTTTAAAAATTTTTAATATAGAAATATAATTATTTTATTGAAAAAACAATAAATATATATATATTCGTAATATTTATATTCATTTTTTTATAATTAATAATAATATAAACTATATTTTAATACCCAAAGTCATTGTCACAGGCTTAGCCTAGTGACTGCACGTGACTTGGTTACGTGCCTGTGCCAAGGTTGTGATCACTGCTGAGATGATTACAACCTTGCTCGGCTGGCCCGCCGCCGCGGTCGCATAGCGACACGGTCGCGGTCCCGGTCACATGACCACGCGCGCCCTGCGCGCGCATGGTCTGTGCGCCGTGCCCTTATAAGGGCAGCCACCCGCGCACAGCTTCGCTCCCTTTCCTCTTTTCCTTCCTCGTGTAATATCGCATATCCTATTCTACCTACCTTGGTCGTGTTTACCCGTGATAGTCATTCCCTATATAAAACTTAGGCAAAACAACCTCGAGAAAAAAAATATAATTCAAAGAGAATCTTAATCTCGAATATAGAAAATAGGAAGCTTAACGCATTAAGAATAATAAAAATAACGAAATTAAAAAATTTAATTATAAAAATAACGAAATTAAAAAGGTTATAAACTACCGCTATATTCAAAAATAATAATCGTAATATACTATATAGTATTATACTTATTATTATACTAGTAGTCAACACCATAACACTACGCACTTACACATTACGACTTTCACGATTTCACCGAGTCCCAATTTAACAACCGTATACGACACCCTCTTCACGTACTTTGATACGTACTAGAGAGATAGCCAGAGCTCTGCTAACTAACCACCATACCTACTACCCAAAAGGGTAAAGACTAGGAGATTACGAGACTCAAGAGACTATACTACTGTAGGCAATGTATAGGGACTCTTGGCGCCGAGAAGTAAGCGGAATAATCGACACCTCGCGATCGACCGCGAGTGGATGACGAGGCGGACGAGATCCCATTTTTGCGGATCTCAATTCAGCCGGTGAGGGTTGCCGTTTTTGCAGTTGCGCCCCTGGATCTTCAGGCTGTGTTGAGCCTTTACCGAGGTGTCAGGGTGTGTATTGGAAAAGAGGAGGATTAGGGCTCAAGGTGCCATTCTGATTCCCGGGCAGAAAATGTCCATCGGAGCTCACCGTTCACCGATCGCCGTCCCACCGCGCCTGCTGCCGCCGGTCCCCCGCCTGTCTCGTGACCGAAGCTGGCCGTGGGCAAGTGGGCTCGGCGGATTCGGCGTATCCAATGTGCCAATGCACGCAGTCAACCCGTTAAAAATGCAAGGTATAATTCTGGTTGGAACACAGATTCAGCAGGCGACGAATTTGTTCTGCGAATGGCATCCTTCTTTCGGCAACAGAACCCGAGCTCTCAATTGAAGCCATGCGTTGTTGTTGACGGATGGATGGCTGAACAACTGCACGAATAGCCTTGTTGACTTTGCGCTGCCATCGGCAATTCCCATGGCCATCGACCGCATTGTGCTGGGCGGCTGCTGGGCGTGCGTCTGACAATATACGTACCTGGGATAAGCACGCACAGAAAGTGTACCAGCGAAAATATCGCCGGTTGTGGTGGCTACCAGCCATTGACTGCCAGAACGGCATCGTGACCTGCCCTGTTGTCGTGAGGTCTCATGGCCAACAAAGCCGTCCCGGTGGCCTCGAAAAGGTGCATCATCCAACGGTCCAGAATATTCGAATTCATGCTTCAAAATGCCGCTCGTTTACATAAAAAGGACGCTCGGATCTGAATCTTCTGAGCACCATCGATATTTCTCCAGACTACCACCTACTACTTGAGCCGCGCTAAGACGGCCGCTGGTTGCATCAGCGCACTTCATCGTCGATTTGTAGCAGGCCCCCCGTGGGTTTTTGTAAGTGACATGTTAGCCATCCCACATCTCCGGAGTGCATTCCGTTCGGTGCCCGAGGAATTTCAGGATTCCAAGAAGTTCAGGCCCAAGATCGGCGGTCCGGTCGTGCTCTGGGGTCCTTCTCCCATGCTCGCCCCGAAAATATTGAAATTTTCAACCTCTTCCAGATC
Source organism: Sordaria brevicollis (assembly GCA_033439795.1). Lineage (NCBI taxonomy): Eukaryota > Fungi > Ascomycota > Sordariomycetes > Sordariales > Sordariaceae > Sordaria > Sordaria brevicollis. The sequence continues at coordinate 156,784 of JAUTDP010000007.1, forward strand.
GGCTGGGATGTCGGCGGTTCGGGTGAGTTGGCATGCGCATGTTTCGTGAACGGGTTTTGGTCGATCGCCTGCCGAACTGGTTGTCGCCCGCCATTATAGGTACCGAGGGACCTGACACACCTGGGAACCCGGCAAAATATAGGCTGGGGGTTCCAAGCTCGAGGCGGACAAATCGGACCCTCTTGGGAGACAAGGCGAGCTGGTTTTCGGATGGGATTCGACACAAAGCCGGTCTTGTTGTTCATGGGATTTTCACTTTCTGTCAGCCCTATTGAGATAGATAGAGTTACGGAACAAACTACTTTTCAAGGTAAAATTCCCTGACCGGAATCGACGCCTTGTTGCCTTGAGATTAGTGCTCAACAATCGTGATGAAAAAGAGCAGCTGTTTGATGTGCAGGATGTGCTCGGTTGCAACACACACAAAGTTGCAAAGATGGAGTGCTAGGGACAGGAAACTCGCGGCATTGGGCAGATCCGTCTGCCAAGATATTCGCGCAGCCAAAGGGGGAAAGAAATGGGCCCTTCCAGAACGCGAGATCGGCGGGGCCCATCAAATCACAGGCTGGCACACAACCGCACCAGGGCAACTGAGGTGTGTCAGCCAGCCGAGCCAGCTGCCTGCCCTCTTCCGAACCTGTCTGTTTCAAACAAGACGAGGCCGGCAAAGAGGACATTGAAATGGGCTCTAGATGTAGTTTTGGTATTCTAACATTGGAGCATCCGTTGCAACGCATTTCGAACGCTGTCAATGTCGGCCAGGGCATTGTTTTATGGCAAGGTCGGAAACCCGGTGAGAAGGTGACATTGAGTTGCCGGACAAGGTGGCAATCATGGCTGGAAAAGCAATAGCTTGTCTGGCCAACTGTCCACCTCTTCTCTGTCGTCCTGCACACCGCAGCCCTGAATCTCGATCGGTTTAGTAAAAACCTGGGAGTCGTGATGGAGAGAGCTTGGGGGATTGACGGTCCCTAGCGGAGGCCGGCAAAGGCATGGCCGTGTTGATTGGAAGTGCGTACGGAACAGAGCAGATCTGCCCTGAACCAGCAGTCCAGCACCGTTGGGCCTATTGCAGTGATTATTTTGCGCCCTCACCGATAGAGGTAGACTCAAAAGTTGGGCCTACTGTGTCGATAGGTTTGGCAATAAAGTCAAAGCTTGAGATTGGCTTCGGTAGAGCTTCATGAAACTCGTTCAAGCTGTTGTAAGCAAGCCGTCTCTCTAAGGCGTTGTTGGCCCAAAACGAACAAGGTAAAGCTGGCTGTACTGCCTGTAGCGTACATGTGACGTGCCGCAAAGAAGAATGCGCAGAGTCGGTTGCATATCACAGAATGCATTCCGTATTGCGAGCCGATACTGCTGCCATGAGAAGCTGCGATTCACTGCATGTAAGTTCAAGCTGCGCCTTCTTGTTTATAGACTAGGGTGTGTCAAAGCTGTGGCGCCAGTGGGTCAATCGCGGAATCGATGCCTTTTTTCTTCTCACCACTGCAGGTTCATCCCATTTGTCTCCCACGTACCTTCCCTTGCAAACTGAAGAGAGAAAAAAAGGTCGTGGATTTCCGTCGCAACTTGAGAAGGAAATTCTTCTGTCATGATCGAATGAAGTGCGGAATGCATGCAATGCTGCAAGGTATCGAGGTACGTACATACCTACCGACGAGGTATGGCTGCAGTCGGAGCGGTTGTGGTTGGTGGCCCACACCCAAGTCAAATTACACAAGACGGAAACCTTGGGCTCTGGACCTCCATCGACCGCCGCCATCCCTGCTTGGCTGTCGCTGCTTGGCTTGCTGGCTTGTTGTGGCTCCCGTCTCTTCACCCTTTCCCCGTGGAGACTCGCCGGTCGCCAGTCATCAAGTGCGATTTCAAGGCAAGAACGAGGGGGAAACGACTCACTAACGACTTTGCTGGACTCTGCCCAAGCAAATTTCTGTCACCTGTCTGGTTGCCGAAGCGGCCATCAACCTTGTACCTTTCAAGTCCCGATCGTGATCTGTCCCGTCTAGGCAGGCTGAAAGACAGCAGGCGCAGACGCACCCAAGACGAGATACGAGACCGCATGACAGTTGGCGTTACCAGATCCGACAGCACTCCTGCACCGCAGCGGCCGCAGCCAGTGAGCCACCGCTCAACAACCGCAGGCAGAACGGTATTGGTACCTTACAGAAACTTACCTTACCTTTCGCCTCGTGCCAAGCTCGCGTCTTTGTATGGAACGTAGCGGCGAGACATGGGCAGAGAGACGTCCATCCATCCAAAGCTCAAACCGCCTTCGGCGACACACACATCCACACAACACTCGGCTCTCACACACATTTCTCGTACCTCAACGCTGGATTCACTCTCCCACGCCCTGCCCCGCCCTCGACTCCTGGCCGTGCTGGTTGAGCTCCTCCTGTCTCCTAGCCATATCCGACCCGACCTCTGTCGTCGTCTGCCACTGGAAGTCTGGCATCCTGCTACGCCGGGGTATGCTCTGACGTTCCATCCATCATCTGTTGTCTTGGCCTCTCATCCACCTATCCGCTACTTTACTTGCGTTACCTACCTACTACTTACCTCACTCTTTCATCTCACTCACTCCATTCTTGACAACCCTCTTTCTCTTTCGGTCCTAGGTCCTCGTGCCTGGTCCGCCTGTGTCAGTTTCCGTTGTCTGCCCCCCCTTGGTGTGTGAGGTGACACTCGACTGTGGACGTGGACGAGGACTCCCAGCTCGGAACTACGGTGATACCGGCCGTGACCTTTTACCTACTACACCAAATCTACAACGCACTCCATACTCGATACGTTACCTTACGCCTCTCTCACTAGCTGCGAGGCATATCTTCCCGTCTCGTTACCTATCCCCCCCTTTTTTTATTGCTGCCCCTCGCCTGCTAGCATTGAAGCATTTGGATCTGTGGAAGGCGGTGGCATCGGAACTGTTGCTGAACCAGCCACTCACCGTCCTCACTTTGAAGAACGTGTCCGGTTGACACTCTCATCTTCCGGGCGTGCCAACGAGACCACGTGAGTCCACGAGTCAAGAGTCTAACCCTCGGGTCTGCCTTCTTATCTCTCCCGGTGGACAGCGTGAGCTTCTCGTCTGTTCATAGCCACAGCGAAGAAATCCGCCAGAAAGACTGTAAAGACGGAGATACCTCCGACCAACAAGACGAAACAACCTGGAAGACTGTGCCAAGAACAGGGAACCCAAGACTCTCAGCTGCCTTCTCTGTCTTCCGCTTCAGGCCCTTCCCTTGGTCATACTAAAGACCTGCCTAGAATAAGACTTGAAGTTAGCAAAAAGCCGCAACTGGTGGCTTCAGTCAACAACTAGATACCTGCGCTTGGGCTGAGAGTTGGCGGCTGTTGATACGCAAAACGAGAGATATTGGACGCCCGCCGCACTATCAAAAGTGCCAAATCACGACGGGAAGGGACAAGATAGCAAAAAAAAAGTGGTTGATCACCTGCTCCGAATCCGACCTGGCAAGCCCAAGACGACAAGCATAGGCCTCCATCGAGAAGTCCTGCTTTTACGAGGCAAGACGTTCTAGATCCGAGCTCCCACCCCAGTTCCCAGCTCCAAGCTCCAGCTCAGTCTTGCTCCACCTCGACAGCCAGCTACCATTCCTCGTTGGGATTCAACAAGGGAGCCAAACCAGCAAAGCACTCCTCATACCAAGCAACACGTACATACCTCTCCATATCCGCCGCCCTCTTCGGCTCCCGCACAGGCCCCACGTCTTCAGCCTTCCGCCATCCCCAGAGTTTTGTCGAATTTGCGCCGTTTCCGTTCCATGGCCCCAGTCTTAGGTTGGTTAACCTATTGCATGAGCTTCTGTTGTGCCCGTCCATCACCCAACGCCCACGACCGCCCTCAGCGATAGACTTGATACCAAAAGGCGATCCCGGCTGCGGTTCCCGTCTGGCCTTCGCGCAAGGCAGTAAGGTTTGGTGCGGCCCGCCTCTGTGCCGTAAGCGCCGCTTCGAACTAGCGGGGAGACTCCTCTTCCTCACCGACCCCCTTCATGACTCTGCAAGACACGACCAAGTCTCGAACTTCCGCTGAGGACGTCACCAATCCGGGTGCAGACCTTTCTGAAGCTCCTGCCTTTGGCATCACGGCGACAGGTTCTAGAGATACTCATCAATCGTCCACCTCTGTTCCTACTGCTTCTGGTCGCTCGTTCCCGGTTTCTCATCTCAACTACATCCAGACAAAAGACTGGATAACAGCTCACCATCTCTCAGGCCTGACTGCTGGGACTCGAGACGGAAGATTTTCAGGCGTTCGCGCGCCAAGTAGCGGACGGTATGGTCCGATAGCCAGCAAGGCGCCTCACGAACATCTTGGTGCTCTCTCGATCCCACCTATCTCGGGGCACTTTGGCCACCCACAGCCGTTAGCAACACCACCCATCGAAGTTGGACCAGGAGGCACGCAGCTTACACTAGGTAAAAGGATCACCGCCGAGGATAAACCAGAGTTGCGACCGCTCGATTCCCCTTCGAAAAAACCGCGTTTAGTGGCACCCGGCAGCCTTCGCCTACCACCCTTACCACAAACTCCCGCCGAACTCGTTCCCAATTTGCACGGAGTTTCGTCTCCTCTTTTCTTCTCAAACCGAACAAAGCACCATCATCCGACTCCCCGCATGCACAGCTTCTTCTCCAACGGCATTGCCGCTTCCATCATGAGCAGCGTGCAGGAGACGCAGGACGGGGTCACGACCCTGCGCCTGCCAAAGGGTCATGTCACCACCACGACGGCGCAGGGTTCCAACAGATCTTCCAGCACACCGGGAAGCTGGACTTCATCAGAGTCTCTAGATGCCACGATGCGCAGTCCAGATGGCAGGCCTCTCGCAATTGTCGCGCCAGCGCTTCAGGCGATTCCTGCCACAGAACTCCTGGACCAAGACCCCAGGCCGGTATTTATCGTTGACCTTGGAAACCCCTTGAATATCAGCTCGGGCTTGTTGCATATCGTGTATGCTAACCCCTCCCTAAAAGCCTCAACTAGTGTTTTGGAACTCCTAAATGGAGACACCGCAGACACAGAAGCCGATAGTTTCGACTTTGCCCATTTCAAGCACTGGGTCGCAAACCCGGAGGCAAATTCCGAGTCGGTCGACTTGGCACCAACATCCATAACATTTGGCGGGATCCATTGGACGTGCGCAACTCTCAGAAAGCGGTTTCGAGTAATTACTGGACATAGCAACATTGTCTCCCACACACCGACCACGCCGAGCCCCGTAGCACAGATGCCCCCAATATTAAGCCGGAGCTCACGCGGCTCAGTATCAGCCCGTGAGCTTTCGCCCGAACGTGGAGATGTTGTTGATTATTTTGGGCCGGTGGAGGAAGCGGGCTCGCCGCGCCCAAGGTCATACTCGGAGCCTAGGAGCCCTTCAAGGACGATCATCGACACCTCTCTGGCAGGCCTGAACGAGCTGCCCATGGTACTTCCTCTGTCACAGGTTTACACGACTTTCGACTGGACCCGTATTCCTGCCGACGACCCGAATCTTGGCCCCCATCACCGTTTCGCGCGTTCGATCGACTGGGCCTCTACGCCATTGGGGCCTGTGGAGGAGTGGCCGGCCGATTTGCGCATCATGTCAAACATGATCATGGGCAGCCCCCATCCAGCAGCGCTGTATTGGGGTGAGGAGTTTGTCGCCATCTACAACGAAGCCTACATTGCGCTCGCCGGAAAGAAACACCCACAGTTGATGGGCGCCAGGTACAAGGACGCGTGGGCAGAAATTTGGGACGAAATCGCACCAGTCTTCGACGCCGCGTGGAATGAGGGTAGCGCGATGATGAAACACGATGACGGACTCTTCATCACACGACATGGATTCTTGGAAGAAACCTTTTTCAACTGGGCCATCATTCCTTTGGTCGGCGGTGACGGCACGGTTGTCGCGCTCTATAACCCGGCCTTCGAAAACACACGACGAAAGATCAATGAGCGGCGGATGCTGACCCTTCGCGAGGTGGGAGTAAAAACGTCGCAGGCTCGCGACGTAAAGGGGTTCTGGAGTATGCTTCAGCAGGGTCTGGAGTATAACGGGCTCGATGTGCCCTTCGCGCTCATCTATTCAGTTGCGGAAGAGAACGAGAGCGAGGTTGCGTCCATCAACTCTGGCAGTGTCACGAATCCACCCCAGATCACGTTGGAGGGCGCCGTGGGTGTTCCCGAGGGACATCCCTCTGCTGTTAAATCAATTGATTTGCGAACCAGCGATGAAGGCTTTGCGCCGTACATGAGAGAATCCATGGCACACCCCAACAACCCCATCATTCTGAGCGAAAACGATGGCACCCTACCCCAGGAGTTGATCGAAGGGTTCGAATGGAGAGGATTTGGCGACCCCTGTCGGACTATTGTCGTCTTCCCCGTCCACCCTACGACGGCTGGAGACATGGTTGTTGGATTCATTGTGCTTGGTGTTAACCCCCGACGACAGTACGATGAGGATTACCAGCTATTCGTCAACCTCCTCTCGCGGCAACTCGCCACATCCATGGCGTCTGTGGTATTGTTCGAGGAGGAGATTAAGCGAGGCCAGCGGGCTGCACGTTTGGCTGCTCTGGATAGGCAACAGCTTTCTATGCAGCTACACCTCCGAACGCAAGAAGCTGTTGAGAGTGAGTACCGCTTTGCGCGCATGGCGGAGCTTGGCCCTGTCGGTTTGTTCATTGCCGATAGCCATGGCCGTATCAACTACTGTAACGAGATGTGGTGGAGGATATTGGGCCATGAGCGGAGCGCAAGCACTCTTGACGCTTGGATGCAGAGCATAAGGGACGAAGACCGCGAAGGTGTCATGAATATCTGGCGTCATTTGGTCGAGGAGAAGGTGCCGGTCACCTACGAGTTCCGGTTCAACGGCACGCGAAAGATTGTCGACGGTCACACCGTTGATACGTGGGCGTTGATGAGCGCGTACCCCGAACGAGACGAAACTGGTGAACTCAAGAGCATCTTTGGATGCATAACCGATATTTCGCAGCAAAAATGGGCCGAGGATTTCCAGAAACGGAGACGCGATGAGGCCGTTGAACTCAAACGACAGCAAGAGAACTTCATCGACATTACCAGCCACGAAATGAGAAATCCCCTTAGTGCCATTCTGCAGTGTGCTGACGAAATTGCCTCGGGACTTAACAAGTACCGGCAAGAAGATCCGGCATATCGAGCGCCTGACACTTTGGAGACGCTGGTCGATAGCTGCCTGGAAGCCGCCAACACCATCTCTCTCTGCGCTAGCCACCAGAAGCGAATTGTCGACGACATCCTAACACTCTCGAAGCTCGACTCGCAACTTTTGCTCGTGACACCGGTCGATGTTCAGCCAGTCCAGGTTGTGGAGGAAGTCCTGAAGATGTTCGAAGCCGAACTCAATTCCAATGACATCAAGGGTCATTTCCAGATCGAAGAGTCGTATCGCAATCTCGAAATTAACTGGGTGAAATTGGACCCGTCACGCCTGAAACAGGTCCTGATCAACCTCATGACAAACGCTATCAAGTTCACCCAGGGCCGACCGACACGGGCAATCACCATCAACTTGGGTGCCTCGAAGGATGTGTCATCGGCTGGGCTTTCGTACTTCCCACCCCGGCATCCGGATCAGGAGGATCTTACGGATGACGCAGAATGGGCTACCGGCGAAAAGATCAACCTGCACTTGGCCGTTTCAGACACCGGGCCCGGTCTTGATGAGAACGAGAAAAAGATACTATTCCAGCGATTTTCTCAGACCAGTCCCCGAACCCATGTCCAGTACGGTGGCTCTGGGCTAGGCCTCTTCATTTGCCGGATACTAACCGAACTGCAAGGCGGCCAGATTGGAGTTTATTCGGAGAAGGGCGAGGGAAGCACGTTTGCTTTCTATATCAAGAGTCGTAAGGCGGAGAACCCACAGCCGGTTGCAACAGTCGTGGACAACTCGATGTCTATACAGCCATTTCAACAGCGTGTTAGCCCCTCGACACAAGGTCAGATCAGCCACAGGTCAACAGGATCAGCCGCATTCTCTCTGCTCGGACACGGCCGGTCACACCCGCCACCTACCAGAACACAATCCGCGCCCGCTCTTACGGACGTCACTCAAACCAGATCCCTTGACGTTCTCATCGTCGAAGATAATCTGGTGAACCAGAAGGTCTTGCAGCGTCAATTGCAGCTGTCGGGAAACAACACGTTCGTGGCTAACCATGGTGGTGAAGCCTTGGTGGAATTGAGCAAGTCTCGGTTCTGGAACCAGGAGGTCGCTGCGACGGACGATGCTGCATCAGCTCTCCCAAAGAGCAATAAAAAGGCCGCAAGCACAGGTGGAACCGATGGCGCGCCCGACGGTGCGGAGAACAACAAGAACATTTCTGTCATCCTCATGGATCTGGAGATGCCGGTTATGGACGGAATGAGCTGCACTCGCGAAATTCGTCGTCTGGAAGATGCGGGAGTGATTACGAGGCATATTCCTATTATTGCCGTCACTGCGTACGCACGGCCTGAGCAGGTTGAAAGTGCCAGGGCCGCTGGTGTGGTAAGTGTCTTTTTTTGTCTTTTCCCCTCCCTGCGTTTGATCGGCCTCTTTTTTTTTTACCGGCGCGGAAAAAAAGGAAAGTGACAAAAGACGGACATGGGCTGACCGAATTTTTTTTTTTTCCCACCTGTGTAGGATGACGTCATTTCGAAACCGTTCAGACTACCCGAGTTAATACCCAAGATCGAAGAGTTGGTTCTCAAGTACGATGGAGAGCCATAGTGATGGCCGAATAGATCGGGAACTACAATGTTGTCGCGAAGCTTCAATTCGACGGCTCATTTGAGTCCAGTCATCTTCAGCTTTCATTCCATCACCACGAAAATCCCCAAGGCAATGGAACCGGTTCCATGCTTCGGGCTTTTCGTGATGGTAGTTCGTTCCTGTATCTCGATGCTATCAATCCGGAGACAGGGTCATCCCGGTGCTACATTTCTCTGTTCCGCCGTGCATTTAACCCGGGCGCGGCGCACGCCCGGGGATGCGAAGCGTACGCGACTACTAGGTCGATGCCCGGAGGATCAAGACCACCGAGGGATATACGGAGCACACGAATATCAAAAGAGAGAGAAAAAGTGAGAAGTAGGGAAGTAATTAGGAGGACGAGGAGAGAGAGCGGCCTGCAAGGAAGCACGCCAAGTTGAGTATAATGAGGTTTCGGATGGGGACACGAATAGGTTAAACGAATCGGTAGCAACAAGGGTGATTCGTTGTTGGAATCGTGTGTTATCCTGTACTTTGCTAGTAGTCATCACCAGCTGGTACTGGCAGAAGGAGGGGAAATGGGTGGATGAATGAGGGTGCTTGTGGTCGTGGTCGGTTGCGAGATTATGTCGATATGGTGTGGTGTAGGAACTGGAAAGCAGATGATGGATGGGGTGCATACACGCATGGAACATGAAATACTTGGATCTTGCATAAGAAGAAAGAAAGTTTATATACCGTACCATACCTAACCTATTATTGGCATGCATGCAGGGGATAACTTCTTCGCGTCGATAGCTCGTCTTACTTCACGCTTCGTCCAACTCCATCTGTTGGTGTCTCGCTTCCTTGTCCTCCTCTTCTCAAATTGTTTTCGTATTGCAATGTGCTTTTCCATTGGATTGAACAAGCATATCACCGGAAACTGAAAGGTTCCCGTTTATCATCGCCACGAGCTGGTTACCTGACTGGTACCAGAAGTCAAAGAATGTGAGACAGATATACGCCAACGTGGATGAATACCGATGTGGAGGGCTGCGCAAACGCATATACTTCCCCTTTTATATATCAAGAAGGACATAGCTAAATCATTTTTGATCTTCGAGGATCACATACATCCTGGATCTCAGACACGATTTCTTGACATTTTCCAGCAATAATGATAATAGAGCGAATCAGTTCTAGTTGAAGTCTCATCACCGAGCTGGTAGGCATGTCGAGAATTATTACCCACAAACCTGATATCATCTTAACTTGCATAGACTTTTCCACTCTTAGTTCCCCTCCCCGTTTACCAGACCGTCCGCTAGAGTCTGCCTTACACAAGACCTGCCGTTCTCGGAGTGTCCGGTGTATCCACACCATAATTCCAAAGCGGAATCAGGAGCAGATGGCTGTGCTTGCCTGCCCCTCTAACCAACCACGCCAGCATGAGCATGAGCCTTCCCTACCTTAGCTAGCCACCAGAATGTCTTTAATCCAATAGACCTCTCCAACATCGGAGACGCGGCAGTCAAACATCATGAAGTGAAATTGGCAGACATTCCAATTTGAATCTCCTCCACTCGAAAAACGAATGAGAGACGAGACTTCATGACACCTGAATGAGGCTGGCGGGGCCTTGAAGTGATCATGGTTTTCCTCCAGGAGCTGAGCGATATTGAACATCTCGAGCGGCTCCCGTCATTCGACTAGTTTATAGTGCCTTCCAAGTTTTTCCCCAATTCCTCACTCTCTTTTGTACAAATTTTCCTTGATACATAGGTAGGTCGTTCCTTCCTCGTTAATAGGGGTTCACCATTGCTGCTTGTCTGATTCGTTCATTCTACTTTCGACACATTCGGTAACTCCTCCCTCATGTGTACGTACCTAGTAGGCAAACTGAGAACTGCCCCTGCGTAATTCGAAGGGGTGGTAGGGTTGTGACTTCCTCATAAGTTCAAGTTCCTCATGCTGGTCACCTCATTCGTCAGATTCGTTGGACTTCGGCATCTCGGTAACTCCTTCCTCTTGCAAGTATAGTAGGCGAACTGCGTGAAGTCGCGTGGAAGGCTTCATTTCAATCCCAAGTTTCTACCTACTACCTAGGTACTAACGTATCAGCACACCGGCACATGAGCACAGGAGAGGTTGTGTGGCTTTGTCGCTTAAGTTACCGAGCGCACGCTAGCCGCTTGTCCGAACTTGTCGCACAAACCGTTGACGAGGCTGGCTGAGATCGGTTTTCTGCGTGTGGTGGAGGACGAAGCCACACACTTCTTGGCGTGGTTTTCCCGAGTTCGATTCTACTGCTGACTTCGGTTACATACTTGGTTGTCCTCATGTCACTTGATGATAGTTTCGTCCTCGGCAACGAAATTGCCCAAGGTTTATATCGGGGATTTGAGGTAAACTCTAGCAGAACTACTTCAGCATTCGGGAGTATGCATGGTATAATAGGTTTAGCAGCGATTGACGAGTCTCCATGTTGAGAAGCGAATGTAAGCGTTTTTCAAACGGTCCATGTCAGGTGTGAAGAAGGATCTATAATTTTCTTTTGACTAATCGAACAGTGGCTCAATTAAGCACATGGTTGTCCAATATAGGCTTGGAGTCTAGATCGTGCTGTGGGTTGCTACCCTTTAGCACAACAGACACTCGTCTGCCGGGTTACTGAACCACATGACTTGTAATGAAATAAGGGTAGCAATTTCCCCTTCATCAAAGTCTTTCTTCGCTAAATTCTGCTGTTTTCATCCTGTCCGTATGTAACACCTCTCCTGGCTCGCTTGTAGCGGACTAGACGTCTAAACAACTCGAAACCGAGATTCAAATCCATCATCAGCCAGCCCAGTCAATATCGGACGGTCCAGTTGGATTTCCCGGCTACTGTTTGTTCATCGGGCTATGGGAAGTTGCTCGGTGGACAAACCTTCATGCTCCAAAGCCCTTTGGTGAAAATTTCAGCTGCGGCTACTATCTCCTGCGTGGATGCCGTGCAGCCCGTGGGGACACCCTCAAAGATTGTAAGTTGAATGAAGGGGGGCAGAATGTTCATAAAGATATTCCAATCACAATGTCGAGTGCGGCTCCAGGCCTTCTCTCAAGCCACCCGGTGGCTACCTGTTGTACCCTCATCTTGGGACCGCGGAAAGCTCTTCGAACCGGTTCCCCAGGGCGCCACCAAAAGCACAAACCACACAGGGGAGGTGCTGTCAGCGAACGTCAGCAACCGGAGTCGTTCGCGATAGGTTGGAAGGGCTTTGTGGGCTTATAAAGCGGCGTGTCACACCACCAAGCTGAAACGGGCAACCCATCAGAGCCTTCAGATGGTGTCAACCACACAACCGGCAAACTTTTAGATGAAAAGCGTTGATTCCGGGATGCTTGGAAGTATGGCTGAAGCATTTTCCCTTGTTGTTCAGTCGCAATTCCCAAAGCCATCCTTTGAAGGAGTGGCCTTTTTGAGACGTCGTTTGTCGTGCAATGACAGCAGCCTTCTCCGGAGAAATATGACTGGTCCCGAGCGATCATCGATATGGTGCAGCTCTAGTTCTTACGGTCCGTGAGACGTACATTAGTTCAAGGAGCGAGGTCGTAGTGGTGATATCGTGACCGATCTCATTGGGATAGGGCTGCACCGCCAAGACACCGACTTGGTGTGAACCGTGGGAGGCCTTGGACAGGAATGCAAATTGTCCGCGCGTCAAGAAAGAATTTTAAGAGCAAGGCTTCCACGCTTGTGGCTGATTTTGCCGACGGGAATAATTTCTCCTCCAAGATCCTGCCTGATTCATATATAAGCCCTATTTCGCCCCGGGTACCTGCAAGGGAGACCAAAAAGTCAACAAGACCTTACCTACTTCTCGATACTCTCACTCTTTTCGTCCCTGATCCACGACTCTTAACGACACTCGTGTAGAACATGCCGAACAACAACGATAACGACCTCGAGAGAAGTGGAAGAGAGGCACAGATGGACACGAAACCAACGCGCTCGCCACTTGGCTTGTTTAAGGGGTCGGTGGAATCATTGACGCGGTGTTTGAGTCGATCATCCAAGGAATCCCAGCCGTCAGCAGAGTTGCCAACCAAGAGATATGTCCATACGCCAACCCACGCGGCCGCTTCACATCTCAAGACAACAAAAACAAAAAACATGGACCGGGCCAACGAAGTCCTTTGACCATACCGATGGTAAGGCGTGAAAAGTTGATCCATCTGAGACAAACTTGCTAGTGGGTTTTGAGGAACGTTCTTTCAAAATTGCAATGGGCTGACTGATGATGAACCTTAGGTGTCTTTGTGGAGCACGATGTTGATGAGGCAGACCACACTCAAGCACGAGACACTGCCTCAAGCTTGGTCCCGCGGAACAGGCCTAGTCCAGGATGTACTTTTGCCTTGGAGCCTGAGCAAGCCGTCGAACAAGTCGGGAAACTCGAAGCCCTCAGCGGAGACACAGTAACAGGGGGCGAAAAACTCGAAGCGATCTGGCTCAACGGTTAAATGACGGATGGAAGACAGTCGGGTATGAGTTTGCGATTGGTGGAAAGCTGTGATCAGGGGTCAAAGGTCGCGCCGTAAGAGGAATAAGGCTCGACAGGAGGCAGAAACACCACTAGAAAAAAGGATGGTCATGATGATGCCACAACTTTGGGGGCGTTGGGCCACAAAGGCTCGAGGAGTGATCCAGGTTGCAGAGATTAAAGGGCGACACTCGCGACAGTCGGGATGGATGAATCCAATATCAAGTGGAGGCGATGAGCTTCATGTCGATTTCTCTTGGCTTTGCGTGAAACAGCTTTGCCCCCAAGATGTTGCTGAGCATGTTTCCTGAGTTTTAGGCAGACGTTCATGATGAAGGCCAGCTATGCGTGATGAAGTCGTTCCATGTCTATCCAAAGCTCTTGGTGATGGTTTAAAAGGTGCGTGATCATGAAAGCCCAGCCGCCAGATAAGAAGTTGCCGAGCTGATCAGATGATGCCAGTACGCCGTAGAGGATGAGTGTATGTGGTATGGGGGCCATGATACCCCGAAGGCTCTCGGAGAGTCCATCTCGATGAAAGCAGCGAACCGGCCAAGGTGTAGATGGTCCGAAACTGGCCGGTCGGTCGAATATCTTGGAGTAGCTGAGTGAGTGGTGTGTAGTAGTCTGTATTATCACCCAGGGGTAACGGGATGTCCCCTGGCATTAGCGCGAACACCAAGAACTGCACGTCAACATGGCCGTTCCCGCATCTGCACATCAGCTGTGTGATGCTATCGAGAGGCTCTGTGTAAGCTTTGTGAATCGTATCCGAGTTGAGAGGGGCAGTGATGGCGAGTGATGGCGGCGATAAGCGTGGCGCAGCAGCAACGCCGAGTTGTGGTTGGTGGTGATAGCCGCGGAGAGTAGCACCGGAGACGCGGCGCGGCTGTACAAGCGCGGCAATTCAGGAGCAGGAGTCAGTGTTCATGATGGGTGATTCAAATTTTGATGGTCTCGGCAGGGGGGGGGGGATTCGAATTGAAGACGTTGGTGACGAGGATGGTGACAGGAGCACATCTCGCATGCCTGCGGTATCGACATGGTACAGAGTCGGCAGGCTCGATGTGTTGATGCTGGCTGCTGGTACAAAGGAAGCCAATCGATGACATCCTCCTGTCTGGTACACCACAGGTGTTGTCTATACGGGGACGGGTTGTAGAGTGGGTGAGGTGCTGTGATGTTGAAGATGGAAAAGACGGGATACAAGTGAGTGGGATGAAAGGAGGAGGAAGGGAAGGATCACTCAAGCTGCTCAGCAGGACGCTTCTCACTGCCCCTGGTCCCCGCCCCAACCCGCCAGGTGTTCGCACCTTGCCGCTTTTTAGCGCACGGCAACCGGCAATCCGCTCGCTAACGGCTCAGGCACAGCGGACAGGTACCTCCCCTTTTAGTGGAGAATCTGCTCCATTACAGTGGGGCTTTTCTTTTGTTCAGCGCTGTTGGCGCGTTTGTTTCAGGCGGGCCGTTGACTGACATGAATTCCACTTCCCGTCTTCCGTCATCCCGTCCCCAACCCAAGTGAGTTCGTCTCGGCACTCACCATCTCACATCACCCATCTCACTGAACTCCGTCATCCTCATCTCCGTCGTCGGTCGACTTCATCTCTGCGTGGTAAAAGCCTTCAGCCTCCGCCACACGCCGTTCTCCACGCGCTTTCTTTCGGTCTGCTGCCGACAGGACAACACCTTTGGGGGAGGAGACCTTACTCATCGAGCCAACCCCCAATCACGGCTGAGACGCCTCACACTCAGCTCTTTGCGCCAATGGAGGTTGGAAACAGCCAAACTGGACGGCGTATCCGACCTCAACAGCAGTTGCCTGGTTAACAAGAGAAATTTCTTCGCAAGTTCTGCTTGGCAAACATCATTGGCGGCCGAGTGTCGGTCTAGCAGGTCAAGATGTTGCTTCTTGCTGACAATGAACTTTTCAGGTGTGTGCGTGTGTGCGTGTGTGTGTGTGTGACGATCATGTCAGTGTGAATCTGGTGGTGGCCTTTGGAAGGCAGCAACAATGCATCACGAAGAAGCAAGAGACTTTCAACATCTGATACTGTCTCGATCAATGACCCGTGCCTTATTCAGGATCCCTATGAAAGTCTTGGCTGGAAAACAGCCTCACCTTCATGGTCGTCGTCTGGATCTGGGTTTCCCCAATCTCGCCAGGAGGACTTTGAGGCGTATCCTGGATGTTCAAAGACAAACTGCGTCCTCGCCATACCCTGCCAGCCTTCTCGAAAACATGGTAAACGGTTTATGAAACGCCACATCACAAGGCAAACAAGTGGTTTCCCGGTTGTCGAGAACTCCACTAAGGCGGATAGGACCACAGGAACATATCCCGTTAAGGATTGGATTTGTATTACGGAACACACCTATGGTTGACACTGACATCCATGCCCAAGTTCTTCTATTCGTCAGTCAGGCATTCGGGTCTCTCCAGTCGGCCTCGAGAGTCAAAGTGCGGCCGAGTCCTGTCATCTGCTCGCGGGGAAATTCTGGGAACACAGCAATCTACAGAGACCCGGTCCATCGATAGACTCGCTGTCCTGATGCCGGTCGCCCCTGTTGTGTAAACCCACAAACTCGCCCATTGACACCCACCAAGCTGAAAGGATAGCCCTATGCACGGGTCACTACATAATCGATGAGTGCTGCCTCAAACACTTGGACACTGACCTGAGTCTCAGCCGGTTGGACAGCTGGCTCCAAGAAGTGAGCCTCTTATTGCCCTTCCATTGCTCCCTCGAGTCCTTCTATACATTTTCTACTCATACGAAATACGTAGTGGTATGCATAATCCGGCTGTATTATAGGTTACCATTTAGGGGTCGGAACGCTGCAAAAGACGATGTCGTCCTCAGGATCTCAACTGTGATGGGCGGGTATGAAGCGGGCTGCAACGCTACCGTAGGTCTATTTGAGCCACTCAAAGGGGGCGGAAATAGAAGCTTGCAGCCCTGCTGGCCAATGGCATCACCACTCGAGACTTAACCCTAGGGCAGATCTTGGTCATGTCTTGGGGAGACCAGGGTTGCAGAACCTGGAAGCTAGGGTCGAGTCAACTTCGAACCGGGGCTGCTTTGGATGATCCCCAAACAACATCCAACAATCCCGAAAAAAGCCACAACTAGTCTGAGAGAGGATGCTGAGTCTGGACAACAACCACCCGGGGTGCCAGTCGAGGCACTATCTACGGCCAACATGGATGCCGACCCATGGGTTGTCACATTTTCATCCCTTGCCCGCGGATGGCTTCCCGGACGGATACAGACACCAACAGCCATCCCTCTCTAAACTCGGCACAAGAGAAACAACGGCTACTCATCCGCCATGAGAATAACTGAGTGATAGAGTATGACGTGCGTGACAACGCCACAGTCGGTACAGAAACTCCTCCTCCATGTTACTCTGCCCGTCTCTCAAGCGTTCATCACTTCTAGTTGCACCCTTTGCAAGTGCGAGGACCAACCCAACTATGCGGGTCAGCCGTAATTTGTACGCGTCGTACAACACACATCGACAAAGGTCCCAGGACCCAGCATTCCGATGCTACCGTCAGGGCGGTCACTCGTGAATATTATCATCCGCCTCCCCATGCCTCTCCTTTCCGTTTTATCTTTTGATTCAAGGCTCCTTCGCCATCTCGTTGGTATCATTATCATAAGGCTGGTCGAGAGCATCAAACTTCTCAAGCAAGAGACGACACCATCCGGCATCGACAAGTCTATCCTGCACTCACCATGTGCAAAAACAGATTCGCACTCTTACCCTAGTACTTCCCGTTCTTTTTTTATGCATGGGCGCTACTTCAAAGATGTTGTCAAAGTCAGGATCCACCATTCGAAAGCTCGTTTCGCCAAGGAAGCCTGTGTTTGTCGAAGAATACGAAGGCTCTTATTTCCACCACGACGATGAAGGCTTAAGGGCGGTCTACAGAGAGCTTAAAATGAGATCATGGGGTCTTCGAAGGAGCTCAAAGCCTGATCTTCATGTCCAAAAGAAAGACGACCTCCATAAAATACTCAGCATTGTTCCGCCCCTTCCCGACACTCCGCTCTCATCAAGGTCTTCTTTGTCCAGCTGCGGCTATAGCATAGACCATACCAGTCCTCAATGTTCATCCCAGCGTATCGGCGGCCAAAGTCCTCACAGAAGCCCACTTCTTTGTCCTGAGCACCTCGAGTACCAGCCGCAGCAAGCCCGAGGGCGAAGCCAGCCCGCCAGCACGACACCGGTGACGCCTCCGAGGACACCAAGCTCACAAGAGTTACACCATATTGTTCTTTTACCGCCTTCGCCTCCTTTGCAGCAAGAAGAGCCGAACCAGGGTTATACGACCCGTCGACCGAGCATCACCTTGACTGGATTGGGCATCAACCACCAATCCATATCTACAGAGAAGATTGCCGAGGATCTCACCGGCTCATCAGAACAACATCGTTTACCAAGCAATGGATATTCAAACGACATCCAAAAGCTCAGTCCGAAGATGGATAGGGCATTCCAGCCACAACGGTCCTCGGTCGGAATCAAGCCGCCGCTACCGGCGCTTGTGATTCCGACGACGACATATTACTCGGCGAACCACACAAAGCCTTTGACGCCTGTACATACTCCCTCCCAGCGGAGTCAAGCGCGGAGAAGGAGTCAGGCGTCATTGCAATCTCAAACACAGCCCTTCAAGGGGTCTTTCATGCTCACAAGTCCGGCAAGGTTTGCTTCGGCTGGCAAGACAAAGAGAAGGAAGTCAAAGAAATCCCACAGACGGTCCCGCATAGTCAGCACACAAGTATCAAAATGGGCCCTCCCAGACACTGCCCGAAACTTACTCGAGCGTCTCAACCCCATCAAAGCGGACGAGGTGCTGCCGGAGAGCATTTTGCAGGAAATCTTGGACAGAGCTTGTCTAGTCCAGTCCGCGATGAACGATGAAGTCATGGCAACCGGTCAAGAAGGCGATCAGCCTTCTCAACAACCCATTACACCCGTCGAACCATTCCACCTCGACGATTTACCAACACGGATCGATAATGCCGGCGTGAGCTTGACTGTCACTTCTGTCACACCCCCGCCTGAGACGGCACAACCAGCTCAATTCGGACACGGCGAGATCACCAGAGACGACTGCGCAACGCCAAAGCCGCTGTCGCAGGAAGATGGACAGAAAAAGAATCGGCCGAACAGTCATCCCGTCCCCTTGGCGGAAAATGGAAAGGACCATAGCCTACCCATTATGTTTCGCCTCGAAGAAGAAGTTCAATCAGCTCCTAAGCCCTCGAGTGTCGCCCATCTTACACCTTCCACTACCGGTCCCATCAGGCCTGTACCACGCCGCACTCCGTCCAGGCAACTACCTCCTCTTCCGACCATTCCTGAGGGCATCACCAGCTCGATGTTGACACCTACAACTGCCACATCGCCAGGATTTGGCTTCGATACCAGTAATGATGAGTTCATTTACCTGAAAAGCACTCCGTTCACATGGACGATGCCATTATTTCGTCACGGACCGATCAGGCTACCCAAGCCTGAACAAACCATCAACCAACTTGCCGCCAACGCAGAAGATGGTCTTGACTGGGTAGCTTTCCAAATTTCCATAGGGAGCGGCATCGGCGACTTTGACAGCGACCCTCTTGACTACTCGAGGCCTTCGGACGCTGAACTCAATGAGCGCGACGACATTCTTGCGTGGTTCTCCGGTTTCGGCTTTGATGGTTATGGTGCGTTGAGGAACTCTCCAACTCCCGAAGAGGAAGCCGAGCTCTTGAAGCAAAAACAAGAAAGAGTCCTCTTGCAAGCACAATCCGCGATTGCTGGTGGTGGTACCTTGAACACGAGCAACAGAGGCAAAGCACCAACCGGGGACGAACTTCGCCGGATTCAGCATTTACAGGCATTTGACTGGGACCGGAAACATCCCCATATCCATGAGCGGTCGGCAGGCGTCAATGATCAAATTCTGTTTTATGCCCCTGCGACTCACATTGCTGCTCATCAGATGCAGCAACACCACTATCTGCCTTGGATATCACAAGACACACCTTCCACCACATGGTCTATCGAGCGTCAACCGAGAGACCATCTCGAGAAGCCTACGATCAACTCTCCCTTTGGTCACACTCACAGCCAGAGTTGGAGCTATTCTGTATCACCTCCCCAAGCACCAACGTCCCATCCCACTGGTCACCGGGATCATAGCCGCGGTCGCAGTTCAAGCGATGTTGCCAACACCAACACCAACAACAACAACAACACCCCGGTCCCAACATCAATCAACCGCAATCAATCACCAACACTGCGAACATCAACACCAACAAAGAATTTGCCAACATCCCGGTTGCAACCACAACAACAACAATCCTCCCTTGCACTAGCATCATCATCATCATCATCATTATTCTCCTCATCACCAGCCTTCCGATCCGAATCTCCCTTTTTGCCAGCTTTTGCTTTCCAGCAACACGAGCATCCAAATCAAACCGCCATTCCAACAACCCCCCAACCTCGAAATCAACAACCTAATATCACAAAGCAAACAGCCAAGAAAATCCCCCAAGCAATCGACGCGGCCCGCGCCCGCCACTTTGGTCAACAAACCTTGCAGCAGCAGCAGCAGCAGCAGCAGGGACAGGGACAGGGACTGCACCGCCACCGCCGCACCGACTCGCAGGAAAGCATAAAAAGCTTGCCTCAAAGCCCGGCGCTCAACATGGTGGTGTCACGGGACGTGAACGGGCAGGAATATGTGATTCCGATGGGGTTCAATCTGGATCATGACTTGGGCGATTTCCTCAAGTGGGAGGCGGAGCATGTTGCGTTTGGGATCGATTGACTTAATTTGGTTGATTGATTGATCGACTGATTGACTGGCCTGATTTGGGGTTGTTTGTTAAGTTGGGTGAGGGTGGTTGGAATGTTTAAAATAGGAAACACGAGAGGTGTTCATGATTGGCAAGCAAACCGAACTATCGAATGGAATGGATGGATGGTGTTAACGGGTTCTGGATAGCTGGGTTAGGTTGGGTTGGGTCAAAGGTTTCTTTGCTTTTTTCTACGCATCATGCATCTAAGTCATTGATACTTCATTTTACTATACCACTTTTAGTTTTGTATCACGAAAATAACTTCTCTCTATCTTCACTATTGACGATCGCAATGATCTTTTGTTGAGTGTCTATCGCATGCTACGTTTGTTGTTCTCGTACGGAGAGGTAGTAAGCAACGGTGGTCCGAAAGGCTAGAATGCCTCTACTGCAAAGACCTCAAACGACGCACCCTGATGATGATAGACATTGGTCTTGCCTTGTCTGATCCTGACGAAACATTCATCGTCTTTCTTACCAATCAAACTTGCCAGTAAAACTTGCGACAACCAAAAAAATGAAGGCTCAACCTGAGCCACAACTCCCCACGAGTCGAAGAGGCGATGCCTAAACGCATCAGGTCGTTCCGCTCCCTTCATAATCCGTGCCGTGACGGCATGGACGGTACTGCAAAGCATCAGATATCTGGTCTGAGGCGAAGGACAGTCCAGCCTGTACCTGCATCCGACGGAACCCCTTCACGATGATCTTGCGCTCGAAACTTTTGGATCATCTCTATACTTGCCTCATACCTGCCTACGCGGTCGTCTAGCGGCCGCACCTGCTTACCTGCCCCATTATTGTGTCAACGGGACGGTAGTAATTGATATACGGAAGGCATATCCCGTTGCAATGTGGAGTGGTTATTGCGGGCACAAAAGGAAGTCACTCCGCTGACGCTTACGAACGGAAAGCAAGAACATCGCCATTAGAGCAGGAGCGAAGTTACCAAGATCAAAGTCAGCTAGAGTTGAACAGACTCTGGCGGGGGACGAAGAACTGTCGTATTTACACTTCATTCTTCCTAGTGTCTGGAATGAGCTGACTTTCTCCCTCTTTCGTTTGTTTGACAAGTACTTCATTGAATCTCTAACCTCTCACTCAGTCTTTTTCATCCACTTTTGTTCCGGTATGTGTTGGTCGGAAAAGAGGCTTGATGATGGCCATGATGCCGTGAGTTTGGCTGCTTCAAAGACCACCTCCTTGGCTTCCAACATGGAATGACGAAGTCGGGAACGGAAGATGAAAGTCTAGCTGCTGGTGAGTGAGCATCTGTTTCCTCATCGATATTTGCTATGACAGAACCATACTGATGTGGTTTTTCGCAGACAAATTAATCGTGTTCTCATCTTTGGAAACCGTCCTTGTCGAACATTTGCCCACCGGTTCAAACATCTTCACCAAGATCGCGACGTATCCATCCCCGACTTCTTAAAGCGTTCCAACACATCAATTGAAAGGATGGCTTTGATCGCATGTCCCTTTTAGACTGCCTCCTTTTTTCCCATCTCCAGCATTTGGTCCCAAGAAATGTCCTTTCACTGTGAGTTTCGCCCGCACTCGCGCACCTTCCATCCTCATCCCCGACCGCGTTCCCTGTCCCACTGGACTACCAGTAGCCGACCACCCCTCTATCCCATCTGCCACCCCTTTACCATCCGGTATTTAAATCCCTTCTCCGTCCCTTCCTTCCAACCAACAGACAAATCACTCGACTTTCCAGGGCTGATTTCCAAGTGGTCAACCGCTTGCGACTTCCAAATCTCCCCGCTTTGCTCGAGGCGTGCCACCCTCTGGGTTCAATTCCCAGACGAAGCACTTTAGATTTTCTGTTGTCCCGCAGATGCTTATGCCGTGGACTGGTTTACCTTTCACTCCATCATCCCATTTTCTCCAGGACAATTCCATGTAAGGAAGCGAGGACGGATGTGCACTCCAGGGCAGTTAGCAACAGAAAGCACGAAGAGCGAGAAAACCGTATGTGCGAATATGCTCTGACTTGCTGTCCCTGGCCGCTTTGCCGTTGGGTTGTTTCTGGGGGGAGTGGTGTGGTGGGTGAGGTGGCTGTCCGCCGTTCCTGGTTTATCCGGGGTGTGGTAATTCATCGTAAGTCGGGCCCTTCTTTTTTTTCCCTTTTTTTCCAGTTCTTTTTTGCCGATAATGTGCTCGAATTGGATAATCGTAGTTGCGATCGCGTTATAGTAGTTGGTCATAGAAGATCTGATGTCGTTGAGACGTAATGCAATACCTATATACGACTTGAGAGCATGCATGCCATTCAAATAAATAAGAAGCACCACGTCCAGAGGTGTATACCTGCCAAACTGTGAAGCTATTCAGAGGTGGGCTGTATAATGTTGCTAGGTAGGGTGTTCGTCTCGAAAACCGCATCGTTAGGTATAACATCGCGACAAGTGATTGGAGCGGGGAAGGGTAGAAGAAATAAGCCATCGCGAGAACACAAAGGTATTGTCAGAGATAGAGAGAAACTTCAAGTATAACATTACCACGCGTTCATTGACACTCGTCATCTACGGACCTCACGCATCACCCATATCAACATCATCACCCTCCCCTTCGGTATCGCTCTCATCATCTCCATCCGTCGCATACGGCACAAACCGAAAGTCCAAGAAACTCAACCCAGCTCCTCCTCCCGCAACAGCGCCACCCGCACCGTGACCACCAGCCCCTTCTACCTCCACCATGAACTGCATGCTCAGCACACCCTGCCCATCACCTCTCAAGCTGACCTTGCTCGCAATCCTCATGGCCTCCGTCGCCGCCTTGATCGTGTCAAACTTGAATGTCTGCTTCCACCTCCTCTCCCCTTTAGCTCTATCCACCGCCCTGACCGAGAACGTCTCCAGCAGATCCCTTCCGCGCTTGAAATCCACCATGCTCTCCGCGCCCGGCGCTCCCGCACCGCTGTGACTACCCGAAGTTTTGAACCTTAGGTACGGCTCCTTGCGTGAAACCTCAATCGTCAGCCTCTCAGGACCAATGCTGCCCACCTCCGCCAGCGCGTCAAGCAGGTAGCGCGCCTGCATAATCACCTTAAACGAAAGATCATCCACGTCAAACGGAATATCCTCGGGCGTTTCGGGGAGGTAGGTAGTCAAGTTACACGTCGTCTTGACGCCGGCTTCTTCGAGGATGATGCTAAACGGTCCGCCGTCGGCAGGGTAGCTAAGGATGCAAGTACCGTTTGTAGATGTAGAGCCGCCGTGGAGAGTATGGTGGCTGAAGGCATCTGACCCTCCTCCCCCTCCACGGTTTGGGCCGCGTGGGTTACCACCACCGCCTCCGCCGCCGCGCACGAGAGGGTCGTTGAGATCGAGACGTGATTGCTGGCGGGAGGCGACGTCGGCGACGCCAAAGATTTGGAGGGTTTCGAGGAAGGCGGGGAGGGAGATTTGGAAGGAGACGGGGTCGGGTTCGTTGTCTTCGTATTCGTCGTCGTTGTCTGTGACTACAGGAGGGGAAGGTTGGTGGTGTAGCTGGCGAAAAGGTTCTTGTTCCAGTGGGCAGCGCCTTGCATGACGCGGGCGTGGTCGGCGCCGAATCGCAGGCCGTCGGGGGTGATTTCGACGTGGATCTTGTTGGTGAAGCCGATGGCTTTGAGGAGCTGGTAGAGAGGGCGCGTGGAGCTGGCGACTGCCCTGAACAGTGGGGGGCCGTTGCTGGCGTCTTGAGTTTGTTGTGACATGTTGCTTGCTGATCTATGTATGTAGAGTGAGTTGTAAATGGAAATATGGTGGTGTGTAATGGTTCAGAAATCGGCTTGCTTTTTGTGGTATATGATGATGACTCTATTGTATTGTACAGAATCTCGCGGGTGCGTCCGTAAGTTGCGAGAAAACTGCTCTCTTCTTTTTTGGTCTCGTGTCTCTCAGGGTATCTCAAGTATTAAACGTAAACTCCGACCGCGCAGAACATGTAAACAACGCCGAATCTGCGCCCAGTGATTGTCAGCGTTGGAGGTCAGGATGGAAGAATGGTTCGTGGTTCGAGTTGGAAAGTGGATGATGTCGAGTGGAAACAGTCGAAGCACGACGGGAACGTACGCAAAGGCCAACGAAGCCGGGATGCCCAGGAGAGGCAGGTTGACGATAGATCGGTCTATGAGGTGGGTTTCTGGTCAGTAATGATCGAGTAATAACTCGAATGACAGCACATACTAAGAGTAAAAGCACCCGTCAAGGTGAAGCCGATGAGGAGGAGGAGGAAAGCGACGAAGAACTGAGTGCCTTTGCCAACAGTGGGGAGAAATGGGCTGCCAGATGCGGCGTGCCAGACCTCGAGCAGTGGTGAATCCATCTGGTCTGAAGGGGCAATTGCTTGTGATGGGAAAGTGTTTGTACAATTCAACCTAGCTGGAGCTGAAGAAATGGACATTCGAGGATGCCGAAAATAATTAAGAAGACGGGGAATTATTGGTGCAATAAGTCAAGATTCAGACGAAAGTTGGAAAGAGCTTCCCCAGAGATCAACTGAAGCTCCAGCACCAGATCGGGACCTGACAGTGGACAGCACAGAGGGACGACACCGGACGGTGCAGCTGTGGTGAACGTGTTCGAAGCCGAAAGCGGTTTAGCGCGGCTGAGCTTGGTCCCCGCCCGCGAATCTCAACCCCTGTTAGTCAGCCCTGCCTGTTCCCACCTTGACGGCATCCCATGGTCCACTTCCTCCTGTTGGCGCTGTTGCCGCTCCGCAACCACCGCTCCACCACACGTCTCCCCGACGCGGTGCATCACATCAACCTACAGACAACCGACGGACATCCGTTCCATCACACCAATTCTCGTCCATTATCAGTTTATCAATCGCGAACACGTCCAAGCATCCATCGGTTCTCAGCCGAGGCGGACATGCCCGCTACCTCTGTCGCGGCCCTGCCGTACAATATCAAAATGAAGGAAGAAAGTTAGTCATCCCCTCCCCTCCGCTCCACGCCATAATGCCCCTCTATCCCTCGGTCATGTTCCCCGGGTCGCAAACACCACTGACATGGTCTGGCATGACTATTACAGACGCCAAGCGAAAGGCTACCGAGGAGCCTACCTCTCCCTCGTCGGCGAAGCGAATTAAGCATAGCGACTCGACTGAGGAGACCGAGGAAACCAAGAAGCCCAAGATCCCCGCCATTCCCTTCCCAGAAAAGGCCGCCGTTATTGAGGAGCGCAACGGCGAAATCGAGTTCCGCGTAGTCAACAACGATGGTGAGCGCGAAAGTCTCATCATCCTTACCGGCCTCAAGTGCATCTTCCAGAAACAACTACCCAAGATGCCCAAGGACTACATCGCCCGCCTTGTCTACGACCGGACCCATCTTTCCATTGCCATTGTCAAGAAGCCGCTCGAAGTAGTTGGTGGCATTACATACCGACCATTCAAAGGCCGGCAGTTTGCCGAAATCGTCTTCTGCGCCATTTCTTCCGACCAGCAGGTGAAGGGTTATGGTGCCCATCTCATGTCGCACTTGAAGGACTATGTCAAGGCCACCTCGGACGTCATGCACTTCCTCACATATGCCGACAACTATGCCATCGGCTACTTCAAGAAACAAGGCTTCACGAAAGAGATCACACTCGACAAGTCGGTATGGATGGGCTACATCAAGGATTACGAAGGCGGAACCATTATGCAGTGTAGCATGCTTCCAAGAGTACGCTACCTTGAGATGGGCCGTATGCTTCTCAAGCAAAAGGAGTGTGTTCAGGCCAAGATCCGGGCATATAGCAAATCCCACATCGTCCACCAACCCCCTAAGCAATGGAAGAACGGCGTAACACCCATCGACCCTCTCTCAGTCGAAGCCATCCGCGCTTCAGGATGGAGTCCAGATATGGACGAGCTCGCCCGTCAGCCACGTCACGGACCCAACTACAACCAGCTGCTGCATCTTCTCAACGACTTGCAGAACCATGCTAGCAGTTGGCCGTTCCTGGTACCAGTCAACAAAGACGAGGTACACGACTACTACGATGTCATCAAGGAGCCTATGGATTTGAGTACCATGGAGGACAAGCTTGAGAAAGATCAATACAACACACCCGAAGATTTCATCAAGGACGCCAAGCTTATATTCGACAATTGCCGCAAATACAATAACGAGAACACCCCATACGCCAAATGCGCCAACAAGCTTGAAAAGTACATGTGGCAGCAAATCAAGGCAATTCCCGAGTGGTCGCACCTCGAGCCTTAGAAGGGCGAAAGTCGTGGGAGCCGTCAGGCGGAGGAGCAAGATATTCACAATGACAACGCTGTCACAGAGGTTATTCACCAAGACGTCGTTGCTCTTGTCGACAACGATAACGTTGATACTGATCCGGATTGGAACGACGCTGGTCCCGCTACCAGCGCTAACCGCGTCGGTCGACCCCCCAAGCGTGGCCGTGGTAGACCCAGGGTCAACCAGAGAGGGGGAAATTCCAACAGGGGTCGTGGTATACGTAAACATCCCCAAGTGCAGAAAGAACCCAGACCAAATGATCAACCATCTGGGGAGAAGAAGACCGTCGATCCATTCTTTGGAGCTAGGACAACCCGAGCGGCTGCGAAGAAGGAGGATATGTTTTTACAAGAGGCGATAAGGACCAGTACCGAACCCGACAGTCGTCACGAAAGTCGAGCGCTCCCGGCGAGTGCTGTTGCAGAGACGATCGTTATGAACACGAGCTCTTGTCCGAAGGTTGGCCTTGAAAAGCCACGTCCTAACTATGCAGTGCAGCCGTTGCGGAAACCGAAAACCCCAAGGAAGTTACCAGCACAGATCATGAATGACGGCAAGAAGCCCAGGGGGAATGGCGGGCGGAGCAGCTTCTCGGGTGGGAGCCAATACCATGCTCAGGAGTTCAAACAGGCCCCGGAGGCCCTCATCCATCCAAACGGTTTTACGAAAGAAAAACAAGAAGAAGCATTACAACGGTATGGAGACGATGTTGTCGCGACGTTTCATCCAACATGGCGAGAAATTTTGAAAACTAGCGATGGCGGAAACGACCAGACGATGCCCATGGACGTATGGAAATCGCTGCTGGATCCCAAGTTGGCTCCTCGCTTCCGCGCCCCACTGTCAGCGCGGTACCGGGATCTAAAAACCCAGTGGAAACAGAAAGTGGAGCAAGCAACACCTAAAAGAAACGCTTCTATTCAACCAGGAAAACGACGGCATGAGGAGGTCGAGTTACCAGTTCAGGACGATGACTCGCCGGTGCCGCTTCATACCAAACGGCGTAAGCTTGTAGCGGTATCGCCTCAGCCTCCGCCTCAGCCTGACAGTACTGTACAGCAACAAGAGCAGGAACAGCAACAACTTCAGGCGCAGCAGCAGGAGAAACTACCAGGGAAACAACAAGATGAAGAGGCTGCTGCCGATTTGCAAGCGCAGGGACTTCAACAGAAGCACCCGGATCCGCAGCACAAACAGCCAGGAAAACGACTACATAGAGAGGTTGATGTCGAGTCTCAAGGGCAGGGTCCAGTATCTCCTGATGCGAAACGACGCAAGTTAGCAGCATCGCCCCAACCTCAGCCGCAGCCGCAGCCTCAGCCCAAGTCTCACCCCCGCAGTCCTAGTGGTGGACCTAGACCAACAAAGAAGGGTTCGGCATGGCGGCTAATAAGGGATCAGCCACCATCATCAAGGAATCACACTGCTACCGCTACAACGGACTCTTCATCGGCCTCGGGGAAACAGCTCGATATGGGAGGAGGAGGATCAGCAGCGACTGAGACTACAACTAGCCCAAGCAAGAAGTTTTCATTTAAGATACAAACGAAGAACGCGGTGGGCAAAGTACAGGTCCAGAGGAAGAATAGTCTTATGCCGGAGCCGCGCTAGGATTCGCGAGAGCCCAGCTCAAACTCAATGATGGGCATCAAGGGTTTGTGAAAGAACCATGACAGCTAGCGTCTAGCGCATGAGAGGGAGGCTGGTGTCTTGATGCGGGTTTGCTGTTCAGACATGCAGTTGTTAGGACATGCAGTTGGGGACTTAACTTTCTCTTTTCTACTTTTTCTTCTTCTTTTTCTTCTCTTGATCCACCTTTTATACCCATATCCCTTTTCGATGGCTGAAGTTCATTATTTGCACAAGATACCATGCAGCTATTTACTTAGCGTAAAGATAGATAGCACTTGAAATTAGAAAATGTTTCTAAGCCACTATCCAGGTGTTAAGCACTTGTGGTGTCCGGCCACAATAAGGTAATAATGTGTCTGCCAATCCACCTACTGGGCTATGACAAGCATTGCCTACAACCATTTATTGCTCCCAGTGCGCTAGACATCCAGCTGGACTGCAGTGACTGTCACATTCGATACGGCGAGAGGTAAAACTGATCATCGGTGGAAATCATATTGACTCAACAACGTTATCAATACATGGTATCTCGTGCTACAAACGACGACACTAAAGCACAGACTCCATTGCTCTGCTGAAATTCTTCATCAAGGTAAAAAGAACAAAGAAACAAAAAACTTCAGTCATAACAAATCATTATCGCCATGCTCCCTCAAACCAAACAGTACCAAACTAGATGGCAGCGCGCCTCTTGAACTTGGCCTTCAACTTCTCAAGCTTTCCCTTCCTCGCAAACTTCTTGGTGAACTTGGCATCAAAGGCATCCAGCTCAACCGCCCTCTTCTCCACCTTGGCGTCGGCCCTCTTACCCACATGCGCCGCGGTGATATCACCGCAGTCTGGCCTCTTCAGCTTATCACCGAACTTGTCGGCCGCCCAGATGAGAACACCGTTGGTCCAGCCGAAACCCTCTACGACCTCGTACTCGCCGCCACCGCCGGCAACGTTGGTCGAGTTGTCAGAGTACTTCTCAAACATGATACCCTTGGCCTCTTCACCAAGGCCCTGCAGCTTGGGCGTCTCCGAGGTGGAGCCGCCGGTAGCGTACCAGGTGCAGAAGGTCGAGTCGAGGTAGCGCTGGGCAAGGCGAAGAGCCAGGTTCTGGGTCTCTTGGTAGGCCGGGTCATCCTCGCCAAAGGTGGCCGGGGTGTTAAGGAGACCCTCCATGAGGACGTGCATGAGGGGTGGCCAGACATTGGGCTCGTCCCACTGTTGGCCGGTGACGAAATTTGTGGCGGGAATGCCGCCCGCCTTGTTGTCGAGGAAGTTCTTGACCCGCTCGAACGCAAGCTTGACAGCCAAGGGGTTGGACTTGATCTGGTCGGGGGCGGCACCAGTCCAGAAGGGGAACATCTGGTTGACGGAGAAGAGTACCTGTTTGCCTTCAGGGGTGCCCTCGGGCTTCTCGAAGGCAAAGACCTTGGGGTCGGCGGGCACATAGATGTTTTGGGAGGACGATGTTAAGTTATAATCAAAGTAACTCCACAGGGTCGAGTTCCACATGAGCTTGTACATGGCCTCGCTGCGCTGTTCGGCTTTCTTGGCCCATTCGTCGGCCTCATCCTTGTTGCCTTGCTCGGCAAGAAACTTGCCAATGGTGACCTCGTTCTGGTAAAGAATTGAGTTGAGGTCAACAGGGACAGTGTCGAGGACGTTGAGCGAGCGGAGAGGGAAGTAAACGTCGCGGGCTGCGTCGTTTGGGTTCTTCAGCCATCTAGTGCTGTAGTCCCATCCTGACTCGGCGCCACTGGCGAGGTTTGCGTACAGGCGTTCCTTCTGGGTATCATTGAGATCAGTTCCTGGGTAAATGATACCGGAGGTAGCATAGTATGATTGGTTGTTGGCGGTAATGTAATCCTCACGGTATGACTCGGGACGGGGCTGGTTGTTGTCGACGTGATATCTGCGAGCAAAGATGTTAGCCGAACGTCCTCAAGCCATGCTAGAGCTTTGATCAGTCAACTCACCTCTGAAGGGAGTAAGTCTTTCCATCCGCAGTCACCTCGACAGTACGGTTGTTGACCCACCACTCCCACTCCTTCTTCAGAATCGGCACCGCCCTTTCGAGAATGCTGGTGTCGTTGGTGTATTCAACGTAGACTCTGACCATCTGCGTCAAAACTGGAGGCTGCGAGCGGTTTAGGTAGTAGATTCTTGCGCCATTGGGGATGAAACCGATCTCCTCGACCAAATCAAGGAAGTTCTCAATGATGTTCTTGGAGATCTCGGTGAAGGCGCCTCCCGTGCGGAGAAGGCCTTCGAGAATCCAGAACGAGTCCCAATAGTAGGGTTCACGGAAACGGCCACCAGCCACGACGAAGGTACGGTTGACGGGAATGAAGCTGTTAGCGCATCCCGTGCATGTTTCGCCCGCACCAACGTACTTCCTGGTGAGGTCTGGCCAGATGTTGATGACGGCATCGACGAATTGCTTGATCACATCATCGTTGACCTTGTCGAGAAATGTTGGGGATACATTGAGCTGGTCAATAGGCACTGCCTCAAGCTCGCCACCGGCGGGTCCGAAGTAGGTGCTGAGGAAGTCGTGAAGTTCCGAGTTGTTGCTCAAAGGGAGGGTAAGCTTGCTAAAGGCTTCAAGGACCTCGTCGACGGGCTTGATGGTGGGCCTGAAAGGGAATTGGGTCAACGGTGTGCTCATACCACCAAAATAATATGTTGTTGGTTTACTTACATGTCGACAAAGGTCTTTGAATCCGAGAATGGGCGAGCAAGCTCGACCTGGTGAAGAAGTTCGCCATAGCAGTAGATGGGCGAGTCGCACGGAGCTGTTACCGAGCCATTGACGTACAAGGCGCGGGCCCCGGGTAGAATGGCAGCTGCGAGAGGCACAGCGGCCCCGAGGAGTCGTGATACCATGTTTTTGGTGTTGTGAAGTCAGGAATATGATGGCCTCACTACCTCATAGTCCAAAGCAAGCGGTAAGAAATTCAAAAAGAGAGCTTTGAGCGAGAGGGAGAGGGGAATAGCAGATATATTATATCGGCACAAGGCAAGAAGAAAGAAAGAGCTGGTCCAGATTGCCAACCAGTCAGGTCCAATGCTACCAAGTTCTGCAACTCCACACAAGTTCGGTGACAAAAAAATCAAGACGGGAAGGAGGTGCCGATGACAAGCGTGGTGATGATGTGGGGAGCGCCTTCGAGCCCGGTCAATTTTCCACTTTAGACCCCAGTACTTTTTATATGTAACCTCAAACCCGGTAGTATTTTCACCCGGTGAGTGAGAGCGACGGGCACTCAACTTTCATGTTGAGTGAGAAGGCTCGCTTCCCTTCCCATCAGACCTTCCCGTCGTCAGCGGCGAGCAAGGTATTCGTTCCCTTTGCGGAAATCTGCCCAAGTTATAAATGCAACGGAAACCTGCATGCAGCGCCCTGCTTCCAGGAAAGAGAACACTGGCGTGCGTCAAAGTCAGGCAGGCGAGAGCATGGCATGGCGAGGTCATGCTTGCTCCGCCCCTGCTTCCCTGCACCCCAGCTCAAGCCCAGCTTGTCGGAAAGAAAAAAGTGACGCTGATCCTCTCCGCATTTCTCCAGGTTCCATTGTTTTTCTTTGTGTCCAAGTTGAACGGGTCAGCACGAGGCATTTCCGGGGAACGTGAGGAATGCGACGGCAGTGACGGGAACTTTGTGTGTCTCATCTCTACTGAATCCAGCAATCCGACTGAGCCATGATGTGCAGGATAAGGGTATTGTTCTCGTGTTTCCCCAAATTCCTACCACGCGGTTGTGCAAGCAAGCAAGCTGCAAGCAATTAAGCATCCCCATGTTAGGCAACATCGAAGGCTTCCCGCTGTGGATGACAGAGCCAATCGATCATCTCGGTGAAGAATAACTTTTAGGTAAACGTATTCCCATCCCGTCTTTGCCTTTGTAGAGCCTGTCGAGCCTGTCACACCCGCAGAAACACAAAGTTTGAGACCGAATAATTCGGCCATTTGGACCTAAGTATGTACGTTGGTGTCATCCGAAAAAATGGCAAAAGTGATATTCAGTCAAGAGTCTCGTCGTGTTCTTGGAGTTGCCTCGGCGCATAGAGTTCGTGAAGAGCAATGTGAAAATCGATGAATTGAGAACTGATTCTTCTGTCCCAAGACAAGTGAAGCTTGGAATGTGGACCGACAAAGTTGAAGAGCTTCAAATCAGGAGGTTTCCATTCTCCCCCGCATCCGGGGTTAACTCTTCTCTCCAACTCTGGCTGACCCTGCCTCCGGCATTTCCATTGACCGCAAGCTCTCGGCGCTGTCATTCGGTCCTTCTCAGTGACGTCAGGTCGGCTACAGTGGGTCTTTTAAAGGAAAAGAGTGGGGTCTTCCCCATCGCGGGAAGCAAATGCGGGGGTTAAAACCCCTGTCCTGATCGCAGGACGGGAAAGTCCCAGTGCGGAGAAAGAGAAGGCTTCAAACTGAAGTTCACCAGTCGCAACATCACACCAGGGGCAGGACAGGCACACCCGTTCTTTTCGAAGAACAACAGATTCGATGGTATACGAGCCAATAGGTGTGCTCGTATGCTCCATCCACAGATATATCATCAAGATGTTTAAATCTCACATCTCCTCGGCGCATGTTCACTCTTTTTGGGGCCTCTGCACACAAAAGACAAGATTCCAAGATAACACTGTGAACCAAAACAAGCCAAAAACAAAAAAAGAGGCAATGAAAGGTCTGAAGAAACAAGAAATGTCAACAACCCAAGAAGCAACCTTTGCGATCAGGTGCTTGGCATCAACAGGTTTTTGTTGGCGAACCCATCAACATGCGCCAAGAAACCGATTCATCAGCAAAACCATCGTAACATCACAATTTTGAATGCCTTGCGCCCGAGTATTCAGCTCATTCGCTCGTCGACCGTTCCGTTCTTTAACCCAACCTCAGAGATGCATTTTTTCTTCGGCCCTTTTGTGCATATGTGTAGTGGGTTGGCTGATCGTTCTAAATGAGGCTTAGACTCTTGGATTAGCTAAGTTCTAGTCTAGGTAGAGGGTATCGCTTACAGCTTCACGATTCTATTTGCTCTGGTATTGCGACCTCTCACCCTCAGGCTTCTGGAACTCTTCCTCAGCCTTTGTCTCCTTCTCCTGCATGATCGTCTTGAAGATCTTCTCAATCCTGGGCAGGACGAAATCACGGTTCTCATACGCCTGGTAGCTGATGACCAGCCGAGGCGCCCACAACTTCAGTCCAGCCTCCGTAGCGAGCTCATTCATCCTTTCCACCGAGCACTTTGCATCGTTCAGATCAAGCCACACCATGTTGGTGTCGACAGGATGAAGAAACTTGCCGCCCAAGTCCGTCCATATCCTCTCAATCTCCTTTGCCAAAACATGCGCTCCCTTCAACTTGCCGCCCTCGCCGTTGGGCCCCTTGCCGAACGTTTCGTCAACAGCAACCCTCGCCGCAGCGGCCACAACGCCCGACTGCCTTAGTCCACCACCAATCGACTTTCTCACCCACCGGGCGTGCTTGACCACGTCCTTGGGGCCCACCAACACGCTGCCGATGGGCGCACCAAGGCCCTTCGAGAAGCACAAGCTGACGGTGTCAAAGCACTCAGCGAACTCGGTAAGGCTACCGGCGCCCGAGGCCACCGCCTCCCACAAACGCGCGCCATCGCAGTGCATCTTGATTCCATGCTCGCGCGCAAAGGCCGAGATGCGGCGCACCTCGGAGAGTGGCATGACCATGCCGTTGAGCGTATTTTCCAGCTCGATTACGCGGGTGGGGCACGTGTGCACATCGTCGTCGAGGTAGACGTTGGCCTTAACGTCTTCGAGGGTTAGGTATACGCCGTTGCTGGGCATGACGGGCTTAAGCATGGCGCCCGTGAGAGATGAGACACTATGAGATTATGTGTTAACAGGGCTGGTGGTCTCGGTAAGCAATGAGCATTCAAGGAAAAGTATGGTCTTTACCCTCCAGCCTCATATTTCACAATGTGGCAGCGGGCATCGCAGAGCACGCCGTGAGGTGGTTGGGTGAGCAAGGACCTCATGGCTAGCTGGTTGCCCATGGTGCCCGACAAGACGAGGAGGCCGGCTTCCTTGCCGCACAAAGCAGCACAGTGAGCCTCGAGGTCAGAGGTGGTGGGATCTTCTTGCGTGACATCGTCGAGCAGAGAGCAGGACTGAATGGCGGCAAGCATGGACGCCGTGGGAGTCGTCATGGTGTCACCTGAACTCAACGTTAGTTGATGGCCATTCATTTGATAATTCGGTCCTTTGCAAATGTCTCTTAGTCCATACTTCTGAGGTCGAACCCTCCCGGGCCGGCGCTGCCAACCCAGGCATTTGGCACATTTGGCACGCTCATCTTGGAGGCCGTTGTTGACGAGAAACCACAAGACGGTTGGGCATACGCAAAAACCACCGGGGTTTTGAAATGTGAACGTCGAGATTGTCGGCCGGCGACGTTTAGATGGCGGGCAGCAACTGCTCTTAATGACTGGACCGGCATGGTTTGGTCAAATGAAGTGGCGTAGAACTCCCAGGTCCCCTCAATTTTCCACTTGCGCCGTTGAGAAAACACCGGAGAAAGGTGGTAAGCCCGGGCGAGCTCTAGACCTCTTCCGATGTGACTCTGTACGGGCATATATCGCCGTCTCCGGCATGATCGGAGCTCTAAAGGGCGCTGGAGGGCAAATGTTTTCCACTGTAACGGCGCCCCACCTTCGGCATTTTGGGGCCGCTCGTGGGCGCTGGCACGGCCCTTCCCTTGAGATCTTTCGGGGAAGGAACATTCCGGTCACTCTACTGAACAAAAGTAGGTCCGACCCAACGACATGTCGTGAGGCTATTCGGAGAATGTTTTAAGTCGAAAAATGGCCTCGCCAAATATGTGGAATTCACACAACGAAAAATTCAAAGATCGAAGGAATCCTCATGATGGAGGGGAGATCCTAGAGTTATGTACTTGTAGCTGGGCTGGAGTGCATGAGCTACAAATGACCTGTGAAGCCCCTGTAGAAGCATGCAACCTTACACCTGGCAGGGGCACTGAAAATCCCATCGTGGACCCTGAAATTCAAATGGTCTCTGCCGCCACACCCCTTTAGACGCCACAGCACAACCTAAGATGGCCCCGGACGCCCTCAACGTTCTAGGTAGAAAGAAACTATCTGCCACCATTCGTCTTCACTTTGCAAATTCCGATATAGTTCGGTAGCTAAGACCTCTTCGATGTTCCGCTAATTAACGGGCGGCCGCTCATCGCAGTTCAGGTTACACCAAAAGTCGGTGTTGCTTGACACCAGGCCCACTTTCCTTACCTGGAAAAACGAATGAGAGACTGTCCGAAAGTCTTCGGGCCCATGGACCTGCCTCACTCCGAATGGTGAGTTTACGGGGTGCACTTGCTAAAACCTCGGACACAATCGCTCCTTCCTAATGAAATAAGTACATATTGGCTCGCATGATACCTCTACTGCACTGGTTTGGTCAGAGGAGAGAAGGCACGAACGATGCCGGCTTATGAATTTGTTCAGTCCGAAACAAACCGCGACTTTGACCCGTAATGCAGTCCACTTCTCGGAATGAGAGTCAACTTAACCTTTGCCAGAATTATTACTTTGTATTTGCAACACCATCCATACTTCTTCCGTATCCTACATATCGATAGGCTCGATGACCATTCGACGAAAACACACGCTTTCGACCTTTCAGCCACCTTTCTTACAAGAAAACGCCATCCTCCCAAACAAAACCCCGATCGAAACTCCTTTAAAGACTATCAAAATGCGAAATTCCTCCTCTCCAGACGGGTCAAATCCTCGCTTACTTTTTGTAAACAACGACCCATTTCTTTGGTCTCTATCCGTTGGCGGGATCAGAAACTAACATCTCACGCACAGCAGAGCCGGCTGGCAACCACCGTCACGACACACACCTGCCACCAGAGCTCAAGGCGAGGCCAAAGGAGATGGACTGTCCCACAACCTGGGATTTCCGACGTCGAGGACCTCCCAGTCCCAGTGTTCGAGCAGGCTTGGAACCCCGCCGTCCAGTGGGAGTGATTGCACCCCGTTGAACAGGTCGAGGTTGTTGTTCAAAAGATCCTGTTGAATCTGCCAGTCGAGATGCCCAAATTGACCGGGGTCGTTGACTTGACTCATGTCAAACACAGGAGGCTGGAAGTTGCCGAACTGCTCCACGGTAGACTGCCACAACTGTACACCTGTTGCTGCTTCTACTGGCTGCGGTGGCGGCGGGCCGCACACCTGGAGAAGCTCAGCATGACTTGGCATAGCAGCGACCTCCGCCGCTGGATTGGGCCCAGCTGGGTTGCTCTTGGTGACGGCTGAAGCTTCGCCGGAAGCAGTGACGCCGGCGTTGTTTTCCTGACGGGGTTCTTCACCCAAGTGGATGGCCGAATCGACACTTGTGCCCTGCCGAGCAGTACCTGCGACTTCGCGCCCACCGGCAGCCAAAGAACCTCTCGGAGACGTGCTCTTGGACTTCATGCGCTTCGTGGACCCCATCAGACCCTTCTCCCGATAGCTAAGTGGCAAGTTGGCAACCATCTTTTCGAGGATTCGGCACAAGCTCAATGCCGTCTTCGAGTCGCCGGTGCACGCATGCAGCATGCTCAGCCCGCGTTTGATGGACTCGAGCACGGTTTCTCGCTGTGGCAGATTTCGAGCTTCGTCGTGGACCAGTCCAGAACACAAGACAGTGGTGGTGTCAAAGATGCAAAAGACGGCATAGTGGAACTTTGCGCCGGCCGATGAGAGATGGTCAAAGAAGGTCCGAGATACTTCCATGAGACCCAAGGCAGCCACCACGCCCGACTCGCGAAGTTCCAGCTCCAAGTCGGACATGGGCTCTGCAGAGTTTCGCGTTACGTATTGCTTGAGAGGATCAAACAGGCACATGTGGCCGATCAGATGAAGATAGCGACGTTGGAATATGATCCAGTCATTTTCTGCGTCCCATTGAGTATCCGGGTTCTTGAGAGCATATGCACGAGGCAGCTCGTCCAGCCACTTCTGTACAACGTCTCTCAAGGCCTTACTCATCAGGGCCTTGCTCACTTCAGGTGGAACTGAGTTGTCAGGGGACGGGGGCTTGAATTCTGCAGCCATCTTCAAGCACAGAGAAGCGTGGAGATTCATGTGCAAGAACGGTGACGGTTTATCTGGGTTTTCTGGGTCTCTGTCGAGAG
The DNA here is from genome assembly GCA_033439795.1 of Sordaria brevicollis. Lineage (NCBI taxonomy): Eukaryota > Fungi > Ascomycota > Sordariomycetes > Sordariales > Sordariaceae > Sordaria > Sordaria brevicollis. The sequence goes on from JAUTDP010000007.1 coordinate 193,967, forward strand.
CTAGCGTTGGCTCTACGAATGTGCAGTCGGCGTGGTTCACGAGCAACGGTCGAGAAAGCATCGAGCCCAGGGCACTGTCGATCTGTTAGCGCTTTCATTCTTGGCCGAGGCAAGAGATCCAACTTACAAGTCCCACATATACAGGATGCCCCAAAGACGCCTTCTCATCTCGCGGTCAAACTCCGACATACCATCGGACAGACTATCTTGATGAAGACCTATTTCATACGCTGCGTGGATAGCAGTCCCAAGGGCATGCCATGCTTCGGTCCATTTCTCGGCCGACTTGTACCAGAACGCGGTCAGGAAAAGCTGCTGGACATGGGCCAGTCCCCCTTTTCCGGATGGTATCGTTTTGCTGAGCTTCTCTGCTGTTGTGTGCAGAGTGGTAGCGAGAGATACTGCATCAGTTCCGAGCTCACGCTCTAGTCTCTGCTGGACGCCCGGGTTCAGGATGTACAAAGCTGAGCAGGCACAAACCCGCAAGATCAGGCTGGTCAACTCCGGTGTACGCTTGTTCACAGGTGTTGCCCACCACCCGTCGTATTGGGTCTTGAACTGAGGGCGATACAAAGCGTAATAGTGGTGGTTTGCACCGTTGAGCCAGTTGTCCACCAGGCAATCTGCTGAAGGTCAGGCAAAGTCGCGGACGCAACACATTGAAAGGTGGGTGACATACCTATATATGGCTTGGCAGGCATTGACTCGATAGCATCTTGCAGTTCCTTGGACTGGACGGGCTCGTCTTCCGAATCAACCCCGCCCTTGTTGGACTTACCAAGCAGTACGTGGTGGGTGTGTGGCATATATCCAAGTGCATTCAGGGCATCAACCTCGTCGGCCTCATCGCTTTCGCCATTTTGGTGACCGTTCTCGTCGAAATAAGACTCTTCGGGGGATTCAAGAGACCGCTTCTTTGATGCGCTGAAGAGAATGCCACCGTTAGCAAGGGGCTCTCATCGCCTATGGGGGTATACGCCTCTGCTGCGACTTACTTCGATGAGCCCTCGTCGGAGGCTGTGTCACTTTTGTTGGCTTTCTTTGCAACGAATCGGCAAAGATGAGCGACACCTCTCTTCGAGCAATGATTGCATGGGAACTGACGGTTACACTAACTCCTGGGTTAGAAAGGCTTGATCATGAAGCCTGGGAGACCAGATTGATGTTGGAGGATCCAACACGAAAGCGTCTCCGAACTTACCTTCTGCTTCCGACGGCGACACTCCAGGCACGAAATCGGCTGTGCGTTATTCTCGGTTGGCCCACTCATGATGGCGGTTGTGATGGCTTTGCTGTGCACAAGCGGCTGAGATGACGATTGTAGTCGACGAAACAGATGTCTCTTGTGACACAGGATGGGATGATGTTTCGTCGTGTCAGCGCGACTCGGATGTTAGATATGTAAGAGAACCTCAAGCAATAACAGGCTGAGCGGGTTTAAGATGATCAACGTGGTTTGGTTTGAGGACAGACGCCTTGTCAGTCTCCGTGTCACGACAGGTGATAAGCCAGCTCGAGAAATTGTGTAACAAAGCTAACATTATAAGCAGGCATCAGTTTACATCGGCTTCTCGACGAAAATCGGTAGTGCAGACATCGAATTACCATCCCCTCCTTTACCGCCTTGTCTCCCAATCACTTCCCGCCAAGTGCTGTCGGAGAGTTTTGGGGTCACTTCGGTCCACACTTTCTGATCGCAACCCATGCCCCTGATGTGCGTCCTCCAGAGGCACCGCTAGGATGCTGTTTACGAACCCCGAACCCCGGTTCTTGGTTTGTGGTGAATGACAAGGAAGGCCTGTCCGGGTGTCTCTGATCCAGACCTCAGCCGAGTGATATTAGCCTGGAAAGGAAAATAGAACCGAGTGATACAGTGAGGATATCCTATCTTGTCGCTGGCAAGTCATGAGAAGGTCTCACTCTGCTCGCCGGCCTTCATCAGGCTACCCAGGAGGTACTAGTCTAGCGCTACCTAGCGCCTATTGGTGGTGTTGATCCATTAATACTACTGTACCCCTCCATCCTGTTCAGCTAAGTACAGCGTCTTCTAATAACCTTTATATGGCATCCCTATTTCAGTCTTTTTTTGTCGATATTGTCTGCTCGCTAACCCAGCCTTTACTCGCACCTGTGGGAAGATCATGATTTTCTGTCAAAGAAAGTCCTCGTCTGTGACCTAAGGGCTTGCCTGCTCATCGACAAGCCGTCTCGTGGGGTAGAAACGGTAAGGGCAACAACATGACGCTACATACATGCTGAACTGAGACAACATGATCGATATACCTGCCCGAACGGGGCGCAACAATTCGTTAACCTTGACAGAGACCCTGAACGGGTGCTCTATCCGCCCAAGTTGAAGGAAAGCCAAGAGGCTGGCGTCGACAACTCCGGGGTAACTGCTTCTTTTGGTCTGCCATTACAACAGCTCTTCAGGGCGAGATGTTTGGAACACTATACCATCTACACTGTACAGTGAGCAAGCTGCTTTGCATAGGAGTGTTTTGAGGACCGAGGGGGCGTCATTGACCTGATCTTGGCAAGTTTCTCTTCTTCAGGTGTTGTTCGACCGTTTCTTTTCAAGCCGTCACGTCATTATGTTCTGAGTCCGTCTGGTCCGAACCGGTTACATGCTAAATTGCATTCTCAAGCTTCCAACTTTGACAGAGAATATGGTACCGTCGCAGAGGGCTTTGATGCCGGAAGGTGTTGAAGAATAGTATATCGATCCGAGGAATTCGTGGTTAATCAGTTGGAGCATTGCATCCGCCACGCCGGCCGAGTGGTTGATTGATCTGACCCCTATTTTGCTCACAACTTCGGAATTTGTTTAGTCTGGCGATCTCGTGTTAACGTTATACAGTTGCAGGTCGTCGGCTTTACGTTAGCAGGGGTTTGCCACGTTATAGGCTAGTTGTCAGGGTGACATTCGGCCGCTGAAGCGTGAAAGTTTAGGTGCGGAGGGTTTTCTTGACCGAACCTTTGACCTCATTGAAATTGGACAGTGTAAACATTGCTGTTGCACGCAAGATCTCAGGGTTATATCCGTGACCAAATCGGCAGCTTTTCTTTTTTCCTCATTCAGATGCTATGGTACAGTGTCACTACCGGATACGAATACGAACTCGAGATCCAAATCGGCAGGTTTGGAAAACAACGTCGCTCGAAAACATGGGAAAATCGAGAAATTTGGGAACTCCAGAGGAATTGCAAACCCCAATACCGAAACTTGGGGCGCGTTTCATTTTTCCGCTTGTTGATTTGTTTCCCATATAAAACGACCCCCTTGTTATTAATATGCAATTGATTATACTGCATATTACGCTAGTAAATAGGGCTTCGAACTCTCGAGGTATCTTTCTCGCTAGGGTGCCCTATAATACCCCTATAACCCCTTTATAAACGACGTATCGCCTGTATAGGACCTTGTTACCTTCTTAAATAGGTATTGTATAATGCTAAGTATTGGTGTTTTGTTATATCGTTCGATAAATAGGAAAAAGTTGTATTTTACCGGTCGGTTTCTATTAATTTGGTACAAATAGGGGTAATCGCGTACGCTATTATAAAATATTAGTAATTTTATTGTAAAGAATCTATTTACTTTATTTTGTATTAGAATCCTTAATAAAATGAAACTCCTTTATTTACCCCCACTATAAATATCCTTCGATTACGATTATTTTTTATATATATATTAATTGCTATTATTTTTATAATAGCTTTAATACGGGCGCGCGGTAATTATAACTCGATATATAATTCAATTTATACCGATCGGTTTAAAAGGGAGGGTATAATTCGCAATACCCTCTACCTAAATCGAAAATCGAAATTATTTAATATATATCGTATACGGTAATACTTATTTATACGTTTAATTGATTAATTATTTAAAAATATTAATATAATTAATACGAGGGGGATATCGATAGAATAAAAATTTATAATATTCTTATATATTTATACCTACAATAAACCTTAGCGAAATATAGCCTATTAGTTTAATTATAGTACTAGGATTATTAATTATATTTTTAACGAAATATTAATTATAATAATTTTATTATATATTAAAGTCGTTATTTTTTTAAAACTTAATATAATATACGAAAATGCGTTACGGGAGCGGGCGTTTAGACGATTCTTCCGAAATTACTTTAATACTATTAATAGGACTTTAATTTATATCTGCGTACTAATTAATAAAATTAACGTATAGTAGGGTCGTAAAAATTATATAATATAAAATATATTTATTACAATCGGTTTCGATAAATTATTTATATATATTCTTTTGGGAATAGAGGGATCGATATATAATATTAAATTATTAAGGTTAACCTTCGTATTTGGATTTATAATACCGATTAGGAAATTTTACCTTACCGACGTTAAATTTTATATAATGCGGGGCGTTTTCGTACTATATATTATAGTATACTATTATTTATTTAAATAAAATATTAAAAGAAATCGACCGAAGAATAAAAAGGAATTGTATAATTTGAAGTATTTAAAATACTATACGAAAATTGAGATTATTATCGGTAAAATAAAATAATAATTTAAAATTGTATAATCGTCGGTTTTAGAATATTCGATTGAAATTTAGCGCAACCTCGTATACGTAGTTATAACGCTTTATAATTAAATTGAAAGGAATAACCCGGATAGTCCAAAGTTTCCTATTAATAATAAAGGTATTATTATAACCGTTATAATTAATAATATTAATAAGGAGGATATAATTAAAGAGGAGGAAGTAATCGAATAAAATAACCGTATAATAACGTTTAAAAATATATTAGTATAACGAATATAGGTAATTTATAATAATTAGCGCTTTACGCGGGCGGTTTAAAGGCAGGTTAGTCGCGTAATTAACCTAACGCTAAAACGTATAAAAGGGAGGCGCGTATAATATTTTTTATATAATAATAATTATATAGCCAAATAATATTCAAATTTTAATATAATTATATTATTCTATTTATTAAATTATTTTAAATCGATTAATATTAATTATATAAATTTTAGAATTAAATTAAAAGAGAAATTAATATTATAAAACCGACCTTATATATAAGGTTAAAATCTACGTTTTTTAAGTCGGGCGCCCGAGCCCCTATATTTATACTATAATTATTAGTAGGCGGGCGCTCGAGTATTTAAATTATTAAATTTTTTTTTTACTAATTTTATTAAATTTTTTTATTATATAAAATTAATTATTAGAATCTACTTTATAAAGTAGTAAAATTAACCATTAGAACCTACCTTATAGGGCAATAAAATTAGTTATTAGAGCCCACTTTATATAATTAATTTAGAGATTTTCGAAAAAAAAATAGTAAAATTATTATATCTCCTAATAATAATAATAACGCGTCGAATTATAATAAATCTTTATTATAATATAATTTTCCTACTATAATATATACGAATACAAAAATAAGATTATTAGAATCGTATCGACGAGAGCTATTAAATAGTATTAAAATAATAAACTATTTCTTATAATTTTAAAAAAAAACTAATCTAAATTATTAAATTTATTTTCCTCCTCGGATAACGATTTCGAATTATATATAAATTTATCCTCTAATACTATTTCCGCGACGAAGTCCCTATTTAATAATACGTTAATAAAGAGACGCGTTATAGATTTATCCTTTTTTAACCCCTTTAAAAGTTCCCTTTTATTACCCTAAAATATACAGTGGTACGGCGAATCGTTTATTAACGTAAAGAAGCAAACTTCGAAGTTACGGTTGTAAACTTGCTTAAGAGCCGCCGCCGCTAGGGTCATAGTAGGGATAATAACGTTAAAAGGATTAACCGTAATAATAGGAGAGGAGGAATATATATTATATAATAGGTATTTCTAGGCGTTGAATATAGAATCGGTTAATTTAACTATACTATTAACGGCCGTTAACCGCTTTTTTATTATTAATTTTACAAAGTAAGCGGATAGTACCCTATCGCTATTATTATTTATCGATTTACTAATTGAATTTTCCCTCTTTTTAATAGCCTTATCCTTCCCTTTATTTTTCTTAAATATTAAATCGTTACCGTCGTCCTTTTTAATACCCCGTACCTTTAAATACTATTTTAAACGGTTATTTAATCGAATAATATATTTATTAATCGCTTAATTTTTAATAAAAACTATAGTATATTTATTATAATAATTAAACGGGGTAATTTTTAATTACTTTATTAAAATTAATTTATTTTTTAAAAACGACGTTTATATATCCTTTTCGGTATTAAATATATTAATTTCTTTATTGTATATTACCCCAATCTTTTAAAAAAACTCGTACTATAATTTATAATTATCCTTATAAATATTCTATTAATTATATAATCTCTCAAAGCCTTAATTAATATTTAATTATCTTTCGCGGAGGGTATTAATAATTTTATTTAACCCCCGCCTTAATTAACCCGCCGTTTCGCTATATAATTTACCCGCCCTAATAAAATCCGTTAATATAATAATAAATACCCATTTTTACGTATTAATTTAGCGAAGTTTAATAATAATAGTAAAAGTAATTAACGGTTAAATATTAAGGGGAATAATTAGCGGTTATATATTAAGGGGGGTTTCGATCGTAATAATTTTAAAATATTAAGAAATTTATTATTACTATTATTATTAGCGGCGGTTTAAATAGTAATAATAATAATAATAATAGGGGTAGGGTTCGCCCCTTTATATTCGTTAAAGCCGGGAGGGATTTTAAACCGAAGGGGGGAGTAAATTATAATAATAATTATATTGCGGCTAATCCTACCTCTATTTCTACTACGATTAATACCCTAGGTTAATTATATAGGAGTACGCGCAATAGAAGGACGGGGAGAGGGAGGGCGGGGAGGTAATTGGGTTATATACGTATAACGGTTAATACGGTTAATATAAGGAGGGAAAATAAATTTATATCGATTAAGTAGCGGAGTAATTAGGCGGCGGTTAATAGCCGTAAAGTTAATAAAAGGTTATATAGCCGTAATATTATATTCGAGGGTATTATTATAATTTAATAATATAATATTAAAATTAGGGACGTCGATAGGGTTATCCTCTTATTTAATTAAAATTATTAAATCGCGCGGGCTATTATAAATAAAGTAGTTTAAATTAAAAATATTATTATTAATATCGTTAATATTATTTATAAAGTTAAAAATAGGGAAAAATATAATAGGTAAGTAAAGAAGGTAGGTAAAGAGTTAATAAAGGTATTAAAAATATTAGTAATAGAGGATTCGAATCGATAAGAATATAAAATTAATACTTATATTTATATTTAATTTTACTTTATTCTATTCGACTCTATTCGATTAAGTATATTCGACTAGGTATTCGATTAGGCACTGTAAAAGCGTGATCCTACGAGAGATTCGACTATAAGACTAGAAGCTATAAATCAAAGTAAAATTAAGTATAAAGAAGAAAAAGAAGTAAACAATGAGGGCATCGTCGGCCCGGTATATAAGCTAGGCGTTTTTACCATCCTATATCGCCTTCCCAATCGGGATCTATTTTATCGATAAGAGCGTAAAGCTCTCCGAGCCTTATTCTATCCTATATATTATAGTCCCGGTACTTCGTCCCTAGTACCCTTTTTACTATACTATAATATTACCCCCCTCTCGGAAAGAAGGCTCAACCCCAAAGCCGAAAGAAAAATCAAATGAATAATTAGTACTAAATATTATAAAAACGCGCGTCCGATTCTAAAAATATCGGACGGAAGAGTAAAATTAATACCAAAATCCCTTTACTTTCTTATTACTTTTCCGTTATTCTTAATTATTATTACCTTTCCTTCGAATTCTCCGCTTAAATATTCTCTTCTACGTCCTTATAAATATTCTCTTTACTTTCGATTATTATTAGCTCCGAGAGGGGTATTACGGGGACGTTTATAATATAATAGTTTACTATTAACGAATAATAGCCGCTACTAATATTATAGACCGTAGAAACCTACGTTCGATTTTTATTTGTGCTATTATAATTATATTTTTCTCCCCTTTCGTAATTATTATTAACTTTACTAACTATAGGATTAAAATATTATATAAGTAGTAAGTTATAAGCGAGGGTAAAGGGGGATATATACCGTTATAAATAATATATTATCCTTTATTTCTTATTAACGTTTCGCCGTTAAAGCTTAAAGTATAAAGGATTCGGGCGGAATGTATAATTAAAACGGAGGAACCTCCTTTTTTATTACTTTTTTTACCCTTTTACTAAATCCTCGCCCGCTTTATCCAACCCTTTAATAAATCTTCTATTAATTTATTATCGTCTTTATATTTCCTAACCGTTTTATCCTAATTTATTACTTTCTTTTATATTTTTAACCTTATTAATAGTCTTAATTTATTAGGGTATTCCGTATAATATTATAATAACTTATCCGCCGCGTTTTTAAAATTCTCGGCTAATTACTAAATCGGGTTAAAATTTTACCCTTCCTATATTACCTAGTAAAATAATCGTCCGTAAAATATCTTTAAGGATAATATTTCTTCTATTATTTATTCCTTTTTACTATTTATTAAAATTCTAATTAAATTCTCGTTTATTTAACCCGGTAATAGGTTACTTAAATCCTTCTTTAATTTATTTACGTAGAATATCCTACTCCCCTACTACCCTTCTGGTAAACCGAACTCGTATAATATACCTTTTATCGAAATTATTTTATATAATATCCGTATTATCGGGTAATTTAATTTATTGCTTTTCCTATTTATTTACTACCCCTTTTTAATAATAAATACTTTATTATCTATATAAAAGTTGGGTAATCTCCTATATTTATTTGCCTATTTAGCTTACTATTACTATAATTTATCGATAACTTGCTACGCCTATTCGTAATATTTATAAATTATATTAATTATTTTTTATACTTTATTATATTAGAAGTAAATCTTAATATCTACTATCTTTTAATTTTAATAATAGGGGAAATTTATAGGAAAGCCGAATATAACTTTATAAAGTATTAACCCGCCCAGATTATTATATAACAACGACGCCTAAATTACATCCAACGTTAGGATTATTCTAATCTAATTATCTTAATTATAATTAAAAAACGGTCTCAATTTTTAATCGATATATTAATTTATAATCTTTACTTGCCCGGCCGTTTAGGAATAATTAACTAAATTCAACCTCTATTCTATTCCTAAAATTTTCGCTAACTCTTATATAAATTCAGAAATAAATTAAAGACCCTTATTACTTATTACGTCCTTTAGTAAACTATATACCCTATATAATCCTTCGTAATAGAATATAATTACCTATACTATAATAATTATCGAAAAGTATAATATATATTAAAAACTCTTAATTAAGCGATTTACTATTATTAATAAATTGTCGTACCCTTCCTTACTTTTAAATATAAATTTGAAATCGATTATTAACAATTACTACGTTTTAATATTCGGCTCTATAAAATACGGGTATAATAATTTAAATATTTTATTTTTTAATACTTTAAACGCCTTATAAATCTAATAATTAATAACGTATCGGTTTATATTTAAGGATATCCCTAACTACTAATAAATTTTCCTTATTAATTTACGTATTTTTCTTCGATTAAAGTAAATAATTAATAACGTTTCGTAATAATATCGGATAACTTTCGTTCGTAAATTATCCTTCTCCAATATTACTAATCTTCTATTATATATTAAAAGTCTATCCTATATTTTAAAATATTCGTTATTCTATTCAACCCTTACCCTATATATTAAAAGCGAATTATCTTTTCTATTAGTAGCGAAGAGCTTATTTTAAAAAATAAATACCCCTTCCGTTACCGATTCTTTACTATACGCGTCTAATCCCTTCTAAATATAATCCAAGATAATTATCGTTTTTAATATTTTTAATAATTAAATAACTATTATTTTTATTTATAACGATTTAACCTTATTTCTAACATATATAAAGAACTTTCCCTCGGGTTTTAATATCCTCAATATTCACTAATTATTTTTCTTTTAAAAGATTATCTTCAAATCCTCTATTTTTCTTAATAAAGTATCGGCCGCAACGTTTTCTTTACCCAATTAATATATTATTTTAAAATTGTATTCGGATAGGAATTTTACTTAAACCGCTTACTATTTATTAAATAATTTCTTTATATTAAAGTATTCCAACGCCTAATAATCGGTAATAATAGTAAAAAGTCTACCCTTCAACTCCAATCTCTATAATTTAATTACTTTAATAATTACTAATAATTCCTTATTATATATAGGGTAATTCAATTCTATTAGTATTATTATTTCGGAATAGAACGCTACTGGGTACTAATCATTTTCCTCTTCTTACTTTTAAAAAAGGATTCCTACGCACACTCCGTCTAAAACGTTTATCTCCAACTTTATCTCTTATTCGTATATAAAATATCCTAGGACGGGTACTACCGTAAATATTTCCTTTAAATTATTAAATACCGTCTAATATTCTTCGCTTTATATAAAAATTTTATCTTTTTTTATAAAATTAGTTAATAATTTTACTATACGATTATAATTCCTAATAAATTTCCAATAAAAGTTGTAAAACCCTAAGAAAGCTTAAATTCCCTTCAAATTCTTAAGTAAAGGCCAATTTTTAATAATAATAATTTTTTTTAAATCTATTAAAATACCGTCGGTACTAATAATAAAACCTAAAAACTTAATCTTTATAATATAAAATTCATATTTTTTAATATCAATTTATAAATTTACCTTTCGTAGCCTCTTTAAGACCTTAATTATATAAATCTTATATTCCTATAAATTATCGGAAAAAATAAAAATATCGTCGATATATATGCTATAAAAGTTTTAGAAATCGATAAGTTTACTATTAATAAACTACTAAAATGAGGATAGACCGCCATATAACCCGAAAAATAATACCTTATATCGGTAGGCGCCGAAGGTTATATAAAAGGTAGTAAAGTCCTCTTATCCTACTATTATCTTAATTCAGTGAAATATTTATTAAATATTAATCTTTATAAAGATTTTTACTTTATTAATTTTAATTAACGTTTCTTCAATTAAAGGTAAAGGGTAATAGTCCTTCTAAAAAATTTTATTTAATTTCTTATAATTTATATAAAATCGTAGACCTCCCCTATTAATTTTAGGGACGAATAATATTAACGCTACCTACGGTATTATATTTAATTCGATAAAACCTTTTTAGAGGTTTTCGGTAATATATCGGTAATATTCTTCTAATTCCTCGATTATTATTTAATATAAAGGGTTTACTTTAAATTCTTTTAATTAATAACCTTTTAGGATTTTAATCTTATAATCGATACCTTTTCGGAAGTCCGGTAAAGTATTTAATTAAATTTTACTAAAGATTTTAAAGGTTTCGATTAAATTATAATAATAAATTAGCACCTTCTCTATTACTATATCTTAAAATTCTTTATCATCGTCCTTTAATACTACCCGGATTTTTTCTTCGATAAGGTTATCAATTTCGTAAAGACTTATTATTTACAACTCTACCTTTCTCTTTATATAAAAATCGAAAACGTTTCTATCGATTATAACGAAATTAATAAATTTACTTTTTACCTAACCCTATTCTTTCTTTAAGCGGTATAAACCTTATTCGTCCTTTAATAAGTAAAGCTCCGCTACTATTACTACGGGGATTTTATTTTTATTAAACTCTATTTTAACCTCTTATTCTTAGGATAATTCTCTTTCTATATATTTTTACTCCCTTTCTATAAATTTCGACGATAACGACCTTAGAAGTATTATTTATACGAATTTAATCGGTCTTTAATTTATATAAGTAACTTTTACTAAGGATTCCTCCTTTTCTTTAATTAATATTTCCCGTATAAAATATTCTAATTTTTAAATTTTTAAAAGGATTTTCTTATATTCTAAGGGGTTTTAAACTTTCTTCCTATCTATTATCCTCTTATCTTCTTTTTCTATTAACCAATCTTTTTATATTATATCTTCATCGTATATTAGGTTTTTTATAGGAGGCCTAATATTAATAATATTAATATCTTTTAATCCCTTTACTAATATAACTTTTAAGGGAAATACTAAAACGTTCTTTCGATAATTTAGTAAAATATTATATTTCGCCAACTATATTTTTCCGATAATTATATCCTTCGTTATAGCGGGTAAAATATACAATTATTAATTTCGGAACGTTACGCTATCTATTCTTAAATATATTTTCAAAGTTTAAATAATCCGGTCTAATTAAACCTTTTTATAGGGTAGAATTAATCTTAGCTCGAAATCGCTATATTCTTCGAAATTAAATTTTTTCCTTAATTTATTAGCGAAATTATAATTTACCAAAATTAATACGCTTATTCTAATATTTATTAATATACATCGTATAAAAATAAATATTCTATTATTAATTATATTATAATTAATTAGAAAAGGTTTTCCTCCTAAGTATTCTTAAAGATAGAAATCCGGGTATATTTCGCTACGTTTCTAATCTATCTTTTTCTTATTAATATTATTCAACTAAATAAATAAGGCCCCCAGGGTAGAGATTTTATTTCCTAGGGGATTTAATTTTCTAAATCGGATAATAGGGTATTATTAAAAGTATTTTTATTTATTCCTTCCTTTTCTATATCCTTATACGAATTTAAATTTACGTTTATTAGCGCGGCTTTTTTTAATAATCCTTACGTTTAATTAGCGATAGTATTTAACTCCGCTTCTAATAAAGATATTTTAGCTTTTTCGGGATAATTAACCGATTAATACCCGATTTTACAATAATAGAAATAACGGTTTTTAACGCTCAACTTTTTTATTTCCTCTATAATAGGACGTTAAAAACGAAGAATAGTAAGCGGTCTAAATAAGGTTATTTTTTTAATAAATAGCTTAGCCTTCTCCTAAGGCTTCTATTCCTCCCTCTTAATTATAAGGTTTAAGGATTGTAAAAGTACGTAATAATCTTCGAAAGTTTTATACTCCTTAAAGTAAATAGTTTCGGCCGGTATTATTAATTCGCGTATTACTTTACGTTTTATATCCTATTTCTATAACGATTTAGGAATTTTATATTAATTAACCAATTTTACGAAAGTAATTTTAAAGTTTTAAAACTTTTCGTTAAACTTTATCTTTAATCGTTTAAATTCTTTTACTACCTTCTCTACCGCTATATAATTATAATAATTATTCTAAAAATACTCTAACAATTAATTTATAATTTAAATAATATCCGGGTATTTATTATTATAATAAAATAGTACCCCCTCGATTACCGATCCTTTTAATTAAAATATTACTTCTCCGATTCGGGAATCTTCATTAGGGAAATAATCCGCATTAGCCTTTAATTTATATTTAATTTATATAAATTATATATCGAAAGAGATTTTATTACTTTAATTATTATTAAATATCGTAAGATTAATAATTTTAAGGGATTTTTTAATTCGTAGTACGACCTAAATTAATAATCCTAAGGGTATATACCTTTAATAGCGTTTATTAAATGAAAATCCGGCGATTAATCCTAAGGACGAATTAAATAGCGGCGGTAATAGCGTTCTAAACTTCCCGTTTCCGTTTTTATTACTATTTTCTTTAATACCGGACCTAATAATACCGTATATATTCTCATTTACACCCTATTTAAAATCGCCGTCGACGGGGGTATTTCGTTTATTTATAATAAAACTAGGGGTTAAAAGGGGAAGTAAAATATAAGAAGCGAATATTTTAGTAAATAATTAATTTTATTCTTCGAATTCCTAATATTATTATTAGAATTTAGGAAGTACTGGGTTCCCCAATTTAATTTCTTACTTTTATACTTATTCGTTCAATTCCAATCGAATATTAAATTTAAAGAGGTCGGCCATCGCTCATTAATTTTCCTATAATAATTAATAAATTTAATTAACGAAATAAATTACCTAAAAATTAAAAATTACTATATCCTTATAAATTTATTCAATAATTTTAAAGAAAGCCCGAATAATATCCGTATATACTTCGTTAAAAATTAACTACCCTCGAAATTCCTACTATAAGGCTACTAAATCTACAATATAAACTTTATAGAAAGTATATTCGTCTATAAATTAATAAAAAACGTTTTACCCTTTTTAACCGAAATAATTATTAATAATTATTTTTTCTAATACCGGGCGAAAGTATATTATCTCTCCTTATTATTAATTCTCCTAATCGTAATAAATTACTTATATTTTCGTAATTACCTTTATTAATAATATTATACTAATAAAGTTCTATCGAAGAAATTTCGCTAAATTATATAATTTATATAAATATTCGCTATAATAATTTAATACTATTATCGGTTCGTCCTTTCTTCGCTTATTTACTTCGTCGACTATATTAATTTTAATATCTATTCTCGACGGTATATATTAATCCCCGTTAATAATTTATTCGATTTAAATATTAAATACGTAATACGATTAATCTAAATTACTATTTCGTAAACGTTTAACGTTATTAAAATTTTAATTTATTATACCTAATTATTTTAATATATTTAAAGAGCCTTTTTTTAACGTAATAAACTAAAGAAGGGAAAATCGACTAAGTATTTTAAAATATATTATTCTAATCGAAGGTAATTTAAGAGAGGTATTAAATAATAATTTAAAGAAAACCTTCTTCGTAAAGCCCTTCGGAATTACTATCGTCGGATTAAAGACTTCTTTCCCTTTACTTTTTAATTTTTTACAAACTTCCTATAATAAATTTCAGGGGTCGGTTATTTTCGTTAAGGATTTAACGTATTTAAAGGAATTATTTATTTCCTCGACTAAAAACGGTTAATATATTTATAATTTAATCGGAATTTAAAGTAAATCCCCTCCCTACGGGTTATTAAACTCTAACGTTAAAACCGTATCCGGGTAAATATAATCTATTAAACTCGAAAGGGATACTCCCTATTAAATAAACGGATTAGATAAATTCGGAATAAATATAAACCTTTAATTGTAAAAGGAATTGGAAGGACCTAATAAATTAAAATTTAAAATAAAATTGCTTAAAGATTTAGAATTTTATAATAATATTAACTCTTCGTTCTTAATAGGGTTATTATTAATTCCGGCGGTAAATATCGTATAATTAGCTCAATTTAAGGCGGGAGCGGGGGGATAAATTTATTCCTCTATTATAACTATAATTCGCAACGCTTTAAAGAGACTTCGAAATCCCTTATATTAAGATTTTAATAACCGTAATCACTTCGTTAACCGTAGTTAAACGAATAATAATTCCGCTATTAAAGGTAGGATATTATAAGGCCGTCCCTAGATAAAAGGGATAATACTTAATTTTATATAAAAGCGTAATCCTACGAAAGATTCGATTGCAAGATTAGAAGCTATAAATTAAAGTAAAATTAAGTGTAAAGAAGAAAGGGAAGTGAATAATAAAGGTATCGTCGGCCCGGTATATAAGCCAGGCGTTTCTGCCATCCTATGTCGCCTTCCCAATCGGGATCTATTTTATCGATAAGAGCGTGAGGCTCTCCGAGCCTCATTCCATCCCATGTGCCATGGTCCCGGTGCCTCGTCCCTGGCACCCTTCTTGCCATGCTATGATAGGTACTCGATTGCATTTTTAATTGGCCGTTTTATATATTCTTTTATTATTATAAATAATAATATAAATTAGAAATACGGTTACTATAATTTATTCGTTTATAATAGTTATTATAATAGATTATTATTTATACTCTTATTAATATCCCCCTTTTACCCTTAAAATTTCTACGCTTACCTAAATTAATAACTATACTTAAAAAAAAATTAATAATAATATAGGGACGTAGAATAGCTCCCTAATTATCGAAATAATATCTCCGCTTATAAATAGTTTTAATATCGAGCCCGTTATAATAATTACGGCTCTATAGTTTTATAAAACGAAGTTATATCGAGCCTATTACTAAGGATCTCGATCTATTATGGACCCCAGTTGTATAGCTTCGCTTACAGACCGTGCAAGCGCCACCATGCAGTAAGAAAGTACAAAGCTACCCCTGTAAATACTATAGATTTTAGCTTTGTATATAGATCAATAGGTTAAATCAACAAGCGGAAAAATGAAACGCGCCCTTGAGAGCAGAGGCAAGATGAACCGGTGGAAGGAGTCCGATGGGAAAAGCAAGAGTTGGAACTTGCCAAGATCTGTCCAAAATGGATCTTTCATCATTCACGGGGTATAAATGGTCCGCGAAATACACACGAGCTACCTAACTGTCCGGTTGACGGTATTGACCTCCCAACCCGGTCGAAATACCCGATTTTACTCACCCCTACATCCCCATCATCTACCAATCGACCGGCTTTTCGTCCCTGAGGGATCACAAAGCCAATTTCCCATCCTTGACGAGTCGCACAGTTGCCCGATCCTACGCACGGACGAACCCAGTTTTCTGGAACGATGAGACAGAACATCGATGCCATGTATTCTCCACGCTACGGGCCGCAGAGCTGGGTTACCCGTTTCGGTTTTCAGGATCACAACTGCAATTCTCACTCTTATTGCATGTGACCAACTTGTTGGTAAAGCTGACGGATATATGACTTGAACAGGAAGCGTAAATTTTGGGAAGATCGCTATTGTGGTTATGGCGTTGACCGTGAAACCGGTCCTTCCATCTCTCATGCCATTATGACGCCCCTGGATCTAATCATGGATCTGAGGATCCTCGATCCTCATACCGTGTACCAGGAAGCCGGGTGCGTTACGCCGCCGAACCGGCCCCGACCGCAGTGCCACAATGTTCGGAAGAAGATTCCTTTCACCAAAAACCTACTCTCGTTTTTTCTTCGGGCAGACACTGTGAGGAAGGGGGAGATATCTGCTTTAACGGGCCGTTATCTTCATTAACCCAGGCGAACCGGGACGGATATACGCGACCAGTACAGCCTCAAACAGCCGAAAGTTTGCCTCTGTCTCTCGGTCCGAGGTCTTCGTCGAAAATGAAGCAGGTTTTTTTTTTTTTTTTTTTTTTTTTTTTTTTTTTTTTTTTTTTTTTTTTTTTTTTTTTTTTTTTTTTTTTTCGCAACATGGGGTAACGGAACTTCAGTTCCTATTTTCCTGCCCCAGTAAACAAGGTTCGTATCGAACACACGCACGGTCACTAAAAAGGCGTGGCTAGGAAGCAGCCAACTACCATCGAGCGAGATATATACCACCATTTTTCAAGCCGCACCGTATGAGTTCAATAGGGATGCCACTCGCAGGCTGGGGTCAAGGGTAATACCTTCGCACTAACAAATCGCATCACAGCATCACAGCCTCATGAAGCCGCTTAGACCTCGGACTAGGCAAGGAGAAAGAGCAGGGACTGGGGGAAGGCCTGCTTTGGGCCTCAACGAACGGAAGGACGGACAAACATGGATGATTCTCGGCCACGCTTTTGTCCGCTCGGCAAAATGGGTTGGGTTTGAACCTTGCCGTAGGCCACTCGTCTAATTTTACATGAATGAGGCAGGAGAAAGCGAGGGGCTTGCTCGTTAAAATTGGACGAGTTTGGTGTGTCTTCTGTTGGCGCTAGAGAAACGAGACGCCAACCTACTTCGAGTCTACCAAGCGAGCGAGCGAGGTATAGTTGCAAGATCGACGAACGTTAAGATGATCGGGTGTGGATGTTGGGCAGCAAGCGGATTTTTTGGGGGTCGGTGTCTGAGACATACGCACAGCTTCCGAGGATGATCATCACAGGCTGCTGCTTTTTGAAGATTACTGATCAATATTTAGGATGGGATTCTAGAAAAATCGAGGACTGGGAAAGTGGATGATGTTTCCAACGTTGGTCTTCGGTATGGTGGTGAGATGGGGTAGGATTAGGATCGGGATGTCTTCCGGTAGGATGGGTAGGATGGGTAGGATGTGATGAGGGCGGGTATGTAAGGAAGGTCATGGATTCGAGTGACTGACAGTGTGAGTTCGTGTGAGAATCCGAGTGTGAATGGGATTATGAATGTGATGAAGCAGAGAGCTAAAAAGTGACGCTTCATTTGTCTTTCACGTTGTCATTCTTTAGCCTTTGCTTGACTTTCGGGAGGTGGTACTGATTGTCTCAGGGAGCTAGTCATGACGCGTCACGAACACATGGGGAAGTGGTTGCAGAGGTGAGGAAGAAGGCGGCCCATTGACAAGCTGACGATTTTTGCAGAATTTTGGGCAAAAGGTGAGTTTGAACTTTCTCGTCTTTCCATCGACATACACTACCAACTTTGGGCGACGTGACTGACTTCTGATGTAAGCGTATGTGATACCGCCGGCACAGATCTGTTGCGTTGGTGTTTTTCTTCGTCCACAGGGCTCATCATGGTTCAGCTAAAGAACCCTTTCAACGTCAAAGGGAAAAGAAAAAAAAAATGTACCAACAACCGCTCGCTCGAATGGACGCCCCAAGCCACCATCGGAACGCCTTTTTTTTTTTTTTTTTTTTTTTTTTTTTTTTGTCGCTTGATTGAATTGATTACCTTCTTCTGTCGCTGCAGAGACTAACAGATCCCACCTGTGCAAGCACTTAAGGCAGGACGCGGTCTACGGTGATGGAGCGCTCTTTGGGCTGCTTGAATGTACATCACTACTCGTTCCCGAACCGACAGGCTGATTTTTTGGTGCTGCGATGGTGACCGTTGCGCCACACTCGACCGAGCGGTTATTGGTGACTGGAGGTGGCAACTAGGTCCCTCATAAACCCAATTTGACAGGTTGCCTGGTGGTGTGGTGGCCTGAGCTTTCCCGCGTGGGCGGCCGGCTGGTCTCCGGCTGCTGTGGGTGAGATGGGATGGATGGAAGGAACGATGGAGAGGAGGCCGAGGGCTCAAGGCAGGTGTGGAGGAGGTATAAACCCGAAGCCTTCCAGTCGAGTCGCAGGATAGATGGGTCGTGGCTACTGGGCTGTTGCAAGCGGTTTGTCCCCTATTTTTCCTTGTTTCATTCCCATATTGAAGCTATATGATCAGGCAGGCCTTGACAGTTTCCCTTTTCCTACTTACACCACACAAACGTTCTTTTTCCCCATCATTGGTTTCACCATGCCGTCCAAGAAGGAGATGTGGAATCCTTCCTTGACCAAAGGGCTGTACACTACCACTCACAAATTCATAGGCAGGTGATGGACTAAGCATGAACATCTCTACTTTACTAATAGCTCCTAGCACGCTAAAAGTTACGGGTAAGGTTGTTAGTCTTTTTGCGGGCGGTCTCCATACTGAGCTACGTAAGCACTAACAAACTGTTATCGCACGGACGAAAACTGCACTTTTCACCCGCAAAAAAATTGTTAGGCCTAGCCAAAAACTCTGTTCCTTTTGTTAGTGCTCCTACGCAGACGTTCCAGATAGGAGCACGCAGCCTGTTTAGCCAAGGGAAGGGGAGGGGCCGCATGGTCCCTCTCCGAACACTAGTGATCCTCTAAGTACCACTGCAACATCTATTGAAGCACCCAGGAATTAGGCACGCCTGTGGAAGACACGCAAAACAATTAACACTCCAGCTCCTATTCGTGCACAAGTCCCAACACTCAGCAACCATGAACCACGAACCCATATCCTAACGCAACATCTTCAACAAAGCAGCCACCGGTCCCATGTTCTTCGCTTCGCTCTTCGGAAAAACCCGCCCCGTACTCCAGGTATGCCTGACAAGCTCCTGCTTGGTGGGAAACATGTGTGGGAGACGTCCCTCATCGACGGCATCGAGGAAGTCCCAGATATTGACGTTGATACTTTTCAGAGCCTGTGTGTATCATCACATAATCGTAAGTAAGAAGTTAGCAACCTTCCTCTGATTTCTTTTTTCCTTATCTTCCATTTTTTCTGTGGTGTTTCTCTGAAGATTGGGAAAACATACCTCTCTACATTTCGTCTTACTGGAAAAGACATCATCAAACCCCAAATCCTTGCACAAACGCTGCCAATCCTCGAGGTTACCTTCGCCAAAGTAGTGCTTCCACCTCTCGACCACTTCCTTGGTGGGTCTGTTCCTCTTTTTGCCACGACCCATGGTGTTGTTGGTGGTGGTGGTGAAAACTGGTTCGGGACCTGGTGTTGGCGGAAATGCTGGTCCGTAGAAGGAGGAATAGGGAGGTGGATCTGGCTGATAAGGCTGGTGCAAGAAGGTAGGGGGAGGAGGAGGAGGGGTGTAAGGGTAGGCTAGAGGTCGAACTAGATGGCAAGAGTAGCAGATGCCGATTTGTTGTTGTCCTTGTTGTTCGTATGGCACAATAGCCTCGTATGGCACGGCTTGCGGGTTGAGTGGTGTGCAGGTGGGATAAGGGACAAGCTGGTGCGTCGGATGTTGTTCAATTGGCGGGCTGGCTGGTATGGATGTAGGGAAGTGGTCGGGCTGGATGAACTTGGTAGGGTTCCTGGGCCGGCTAGCTTCGCTGGACTGGCAAGGCTGGCTGGATCGAGTGAATTGGCCGGGTTGGCTCCGTTCGCTCAGTTGGCCGGGCTGGCTGGATTTGCTGGATGCGCTGACTTCGTTCATCTCCGTCGGGTGAAGGTTTTAGGGCCACGGAAGTCGGTTCCGGGTTTGACTGTTCTCATAACGGTGCAAGGGGGTACAAGAGGAGAGGCGTTGAGCTTCATGATTTCTGGAGGGAGAGGGAGGATGCACAGAGGGCTGTTCTTGAGGAGATGGATGAAGAGTGTTAACACCAAGTTGATCTTCCTAGAAATTGCCGGCAAGTTCCAGTTGTCGGTCCTTCCCCTTTTACTCTTGCACACTCGAAAGGGAGCATTGGGCCTTTAAGCATGGGATTCTTCGAATGAGCCCAAAGGGTTGACCACGATGGTCGTTGTAAAGAATTGGAAGAAACACAGAGCAGGGCCAGGAAACGGCTTGAAGGGCCGACAGGAGCGGTGACAAACGGATGGACGGATGGAGAATGAGCTGGTATCCGCTGGCGTCATGGTCCGATGGCGACCAGCAGTAACGAACAGCTTTTCTCCCAGGAAAACCGAACGGTCGACAATCAGAGACAGTGAAATGAAAGGCCTCTTTCATGATTGACGCTGATGATCTGGGTCGTTGGCGGTGGAAAATTCCGACGACGACTATTCAAATAGCTAGCTCATACAAGGACACACCATGGAGGCTAAGCAGTATCATCAACTTCTGTTTACTACGCAACTCTCCAACGTTCACTCATCATCTTTATGCCTCCGGATCTCCTACCATGCCATATAACCATCTGTATAACCATCTTATTCCAGTTTGCTTTCTCGCACATACTTTCACCATTCCTTTCATATTCTTGCCTACCCACGTGTTCCTTCAACAACTGATCACCAAACACGCCCCGTTCTCCTAGCTTCCCCCAAAGAGACCCCTCAACAGCGCACGAACCGGTCCGACTTTGTCCTTTTTGGCCATCTGACTTGGATAGATCTTGCGGTTCCGGATTGAGTATTGCGCCAGCAGTCCGATCGTCCCAAAGTGTTGCGGGTGGGTTCCTTGCGCAACAGCTTCTAGGAGGTCGTAAATGTTGACGTTTACTTTTTTGATGACCTGTAGTTAGATTAGTAAGAGTTCATAGCTTGTATGGGGTGGGAGGGTTAGAGGACGATGATGTGAAACTTGAAGATGAATATAGACATGAATGTGGCTAAAAAAAAAAAGAAGAAAGAAAAAAAAAGCCAAACAGATAACATACCTGGCGGCATTTGTTTATGGTGGGAGGGTTCTCGTCGAGGCCAATGTCTCGAATGAGACGGTGCCAGTTTTCCAGAGTGTTATCGCCAAAGTAGCGGGCAAACTCGCCGACGATTGCGGTGTTCTTTCCCTTGTTCTTTTTCTTGGCCATGGTGACTTCTCAGGAAGTAGTTGGTAATGTGTGACCCCCAGGTGGTATGAGAAGATGCCGTATAGGAACGAGGTATGGCCGATGCAACCAGAACGTCGTCCGGCCTTTCAACAAGTCTGAATGAACCGACTGTTGAAGTATTAGAGGTACGTGTGATGGTACCTCTTTTAGACGGGACTTTTGATCCCGTCTGAGTTGTCGTTGTCAAAGACGATGAAGAGAAATCCTTGATGAAGACAGGAATCTCTCTAGAGTCGTGGTTCTTGGAACCTTTAAATGTTCATTTACATTGCGACAATATGCAAGAGGCCCTCCATCCTCAATTACAAAACGCCTTGCCATTGAATGACTATTCTATATCTCCTTCCTTCCTGTCTTTGCACTTTGCAGTTGTGTTGATGCGTGAGGCCTACGATCCCTCTCGTTTTGGCCAATCAACGTCCCAGAATGGTCGCTCGAAAAGAGACAAATACAGGACAGGCCACCACTTAGGGCCGGTTCCCCTCAATCTTGGAATGCCAGAATGCCTAAGTTGAGGCAACGAGGCGGAAACTTTAGCTTCACTGGCGCTTTGACCACTATTGATGGTAACATTGGAGGTTCGCGACCCAAAATGAAGCGAGACCGGCGTAAAAGGTGCCTCTCATGATTTGATGATTTGCGCAACTAACGCTGAGATAACCGTGGTGGGCTTGAGGAGACAGAACACGCAGACGAGACAGGTGAAGAACAAACGAATGATAGCTCAACTCTTGGTCGACGGGAGCGTGCGCGAGTTCCCGCTCGACTTTGAACGCCCGTGTTTCAAACACCGACGACTCGAGAAATTTCAACACCCGAAAAAGTACGAATGGTTCTTTAACTTGGCAAGCCATCAACAATGAAGATGGGGGCTACCGTCGTTAGCTATCTCACAGAGCGTAGGGACTTGTCTACTCTAGTGAGTGTAACCTTGAGGCCGGACAGAAGGATCGGTTGCGAGATATTTTCGTCTAGCTGAAAATTGCAAGTGTAGCATCCGGTAAGGCTTTTCTAAACTCGCTGGCTGGATGGAGTGAGGACAAAATGGTGAGAGATGCCCGAAATGCCCAACGTCAGTCAACAGATGCATGCGATTCGGGCGGCGCCGCTTCCCTCCGGCGTCCACAACGGCGACTGGCTGGGGGACCGCTCGCCTTACTGATGTGTGCGAGCGGGCAATAGGTTCCTTGGGACAAGAGTTATGTGGTAAATGTTGAGAATGGGTAACACAAATGCCATGTTGTTTGTCGAGTCCTTCGTTGGCATCGGCGACGAAGCTGATGTGTAATGATGAAAGACGCAAGACTGGTAGACGGGCCGGATGAAACTTGGATATGACTTGATGTCTTCCAATGGATATGCGATCAGCCTCTGGTTGGTTGCTGAAAGCCGTTTCAACCCAGAAAGAGGGGGAAAGGGGAGAGGCTTCGGGTTTCTCTTTATAAATTTCTATAGGCACACTACCGGTAGCACACAGACAGAGCTGCGACAGTAGAACAACGAGCAACCCATATGAAGTTGACCAAGTCATTCTTAGTCCGGAAACCTGAAGTGGTGATCTTGTTGATGAAACAAAGTTGCTGGTCAAGGTTTGCCTATCTACTGGTATATGCTTAGCGATGTATCACAGACATTTCTCACCTAACCCTCCGTGCCTCTTCGTCCCAGCTGGTCGTACCCTTCTTTCACGACTGGAGGACAGCAAGAGTCGGGGGTTGAGACATGGGCAGCTGAGTGCCGTCAAATGTGCCTTTCCGCAGCATGTCTCGCATCCATCATCCATGGCCACTGAATCGGTATAAAGCCGACATGCCTACGCGTACATGCCCGGGAGCGTTTGTGAAGCATGTCGACATGCACACATTCCGGGGTAAACCGAGCCGTTTGTGCTTCGTAGGCAAGATTCCACGATCGGCGTCTGTCAAAATGTCGGTGTCGAAGCGAAGCAGGCATCGAAGAGCGTCATGGTGTCACTGGGCTCATCGCTGACTGGATTTGAATGGACTCTCACTCGTTGGCGACTGGCGAGTGCAGTGCTGTCGTGCAGCCCGAACAGGCCCGAGCTTCCTGCGGCGATGCGGAGAAGCCTGGCTCGCTGGAAGGACGAAATCCGGAGTCGGCCACGACCGGCAGCACTTGGCCTATCAGACGGGCCGGGCCCACTTGCGTCTTTTTCACTTGCTGTCCCCGGCATCGAGGGCATGAGGGCATGCGGCTTGGGAGGAGGCTCGGCCAGTGAAATCCGTCCCGGATGCGGCCGGCTGTGCCCGTCATTGGCTGTCCACCAGTGACAAGACGTTCCAGAACGTCATCGTCAAGAGCAACCCGCGAGTTGTACCTGCGCTTGCTGTTGGTGGTGGTGAGGGTTGTGTCTCAGATGGAGACCACACTGCACTTTCCCCTTTCCCGGCACCTCGACTTCTCCATGGGAAGGAGCTTCCCACAAGAAAGAATACCGGGCTGTTTCGTACCTACCTCTTTGAAGTCAAAAACAAATTCGAAGCCCGTCGTTCTTGCATTGACGATTCCAAACACATTTCTCCATGTGATGCTCCCACTTTTCTTCCAAAGTCCTGCAAAAACTCCAGGTATCCCAGCGTTTATCGTACCCCACCGGCTAGCACCAGGGGCGACAACACGATGGAACCCCACCTTGCCCACCTGGGACTCGACGTGGCACTCTCTCTGCAGGCTGAGGCTCCTCCAAAAAGGCGACCTGTGAAAATAATGCCGAAGGAAAGTCGGAGAAGGAGTGAGACGGCGAGAGAGAGAGAGAAAATCCAAAATAATCACAGTTGGACCTCCACCTGTGCGACACAGATGATGGCCCTTTGTTGAAGGATCCAGCACCGTCAGCATGGAACTCTCGTGAAACGTGGGAGATGACGCCAGATTCCCGGATCTCTGTTGATATTTCTGACAGCTCTCGGTGCCTGTGAAACCTCAGCGACGCCCAACTTCTTCCTTGCCTCTGCCAAATTCCGAAAGACTTCCATGGTCTCTAGACATTGGTGAAGCCCTCTCAAGGAGCTGAGACTGCCAACGCTGAGCACTTTCCCATTCAGTTCTGCCAGAAAAAGACACCGCCTGTTCTCTGGGTAAAAGACCCCTCCGGAACCCAAGAGAACCATAGCCGAAAAAGCGCAGGAACGACCTGCGAGCCTGCGTTAGCTCTGAGGGGAAAAACTCTTGAATCCCAAGAAGAATTGATGATAAGGCGATGTTCCATGGCATCTCATGTCTCGATAGGGAATGGACACACAAGGGTACCTTCCGCACAAGCGGTAGCGGTATGGGGCTTTGTGGAAGGCATGCGGGGGTACGTAGAGGTACCTCTACATACCGGCTCTACCACCGTGACTGCCAAAAGCGAAATTCGACAACGTGTCAGGCCACTGCCCAGAGAAAGAAGCGAGAAAAACCTAACCTTCACTTTCCGTTCCAACCCGTCCAGTCCCCTCCATCATTTCTAAAGATGGCAGTTACGAGTGAGCTTGGTGCTGCCACTTTCGGGCAATCGGAAAGGATTGCGACAATTTCTCTTTCTTTGAATTCTCTTCCCAGCTGTTATAGTGTGTCTGGTGTTCAATGCACGGCCGGCAGTAACTGCAATGACACACAGCAACGAGTGACCACATTGTGCGGCAATCTGGCTGCAAGACTGCCCACTCCAGTCTCAACCACACGCATTGCACCAAAAGAACAAAAACCACAAATGGAGATCCAACCTCAACCAAGGTTAGACTGCCTCAAGACCGCAGCAAGACCAGACCAGCAGAACATGTGGTGTGTGGTAGCCGTCCCGAAGCCTCCCTACGCACTTCCAGTACCTAGCGTGTGATCCCAACGGGCCAGGAACACACAGTCCATGGAGTCTTGTCTTTCATCCGGAAGTGTTCTCCATCTTGTCTTGTTTTGTCTCTCTCCTTTTTTGCTCTGATGCCGTCCCATATCCCGTGTTTACTTGCCTCTGACTGCTTGTCTACATCACCAACTACCTACTCTTACTACCTCTTCCGGCCACCATCGACATCACCTACAGAGTACAGTATACACAGCGGCAAAAACCACAAACTCCCAAAAACTCGACAGTGACAACCACCCGCATCATCCCTCCATCGATCCCCCATCATCATCCATGGGCATATGGGCCCGGACAGACAAGACAGGCCCTGGATTTGCCCGATTTTCCTGTCCACTTTCCACTTTTCCCGCAATCCAAACTCTTCCAACCCCACCCGCCCAGTCTAACTGTACCATTACCGCCGTCCTCATTGGCCCATGCCCAAGGTCTGGTCAAGGTCAACGTCCTTTGAAAAGTGCAAGAGGGCACCAGGCCCGTCCGGGGCTCTTCGGCGAACGTCTCCATTCCCGGCTTGGCAGCCCTAGACGCCGGTGGACGCCTAGGACGCCCTAGTCTGCTAGCTTCATGCGAACATTTCTTCACGACCCCGTACGAACCCACCAAGGATAGATCCTGGATCTCCAGAGTTCCACGCTGCCGAGGGAATGGCATGGTGGGACTCGTCGCGCCGGAGCCTCGGGGCTTCACTGAGATCCAAAAAACAACTTCCTCCTGTTGTCCAACCTCAAGCCCCTGCTCCTGCTCCTGCTCCTACCGGTCCTCCTACCGGTCCTCCCCAAAAGCCTCGCCATATCGATACACACTCTGTCCCGCCTCACTCGACCATGGAACTGGAGAGGGCCCTGCTATCGCCCATCACAGAGGAACAGCCCGTTGTAGCGACGCTAGCAGAGGCAACAAACACCGGCCCTCTCGTTGTCCACGTCCATATCCAGTTTCACGACCAGGACCTTCACTCCGTCACTCACAGCCAGACCTATGTTAGCTCGCCATACTTCGAACCTACGGGGAGGATATGCAATGGCTTGCTACGCCGCATCGAGCACTGCTCTGAGGAGCTCATCACTAGGACCGACCCTACGGCCCTCGACATATTGAAGGCTGAGACCAACGAACACAAGCCATTGCGCTTCGAACTCAGCTATCGCGTCACTAGAGCTGGATGGATGGGAGAATGGGCCGTCAGGACGTACAGGTCATATCAGCAACGGCCCTTGACAGCGGCCTTGGCCAAGGAAGTCATCATCGCAAGTCACAAGACGATAGGCATGTTTTTTCGACGACATGATAGCGATTTTCGTTGGCTGGGTGGCTCTGTTCTCGATGCGACTACCGAAACCGCCGAATCGTCACTGGAGTCAGAGGTTGGGCAAATGTCACTCGGAGCTGTTCCCTCACCCCGATTTATCGAGGAGTCACAAACATTCGAGACTGTTCCTGGTTACAGTATCGAGATCGCCTTCCGCCACAGGAATCCACGACGACTAATTCCAGCTTTCAAGAGGGTGGTAAAAGTGTACAGCAAGCAGCCGACACCACTCACGGCTGAATTGGGCAGAGATCTGCTTGCTCACGGTGCCGAGGCCATTAACCGCAGCTTAGGTCTCAGGAAACAGAAGCTCGAAATCCATGCACAGCAGTGTACATCAATGACATGCCAGCATCGTGACAGCACAGCCCTCAACATCGACATGAGGATATCAAACCAAATGGGGCCTTCTCACAATAATTTACAGCGCAGCATAAGAAGCAGTCTCTCGTTATTTCACGATTCTCATGGTGAAGATTTTGTACGAGACGTGGAGGAGTCCCTTGCAGATGTTACACAGGCCGTCGATACCCAAATCAACCACACTAATGATTTCGAATTCACGATAGTCGAGTTGAAGGGAGTGAAATGGTCAGTACAGGAGCCAGCAACGTTCACGGTGGGCGCTTCTGCATCGCATGGGCGAAAGGACATCCAGGCGGTTTTGGAGCGTATTCAGACCGGCATCGGCGACGTTCTACAAGGGCACAACACGGCTTTACGTGTCAACGCACGGAAACGAGGACATCTGGTTTTCCAGGAGGTGATACAAACACATGAGATACCCGGAAAGTCAAAAGAGATTTTCCAATCACCCGATGAAGAACGGTCCGTCCTTACGTCCAGACTCAGAGAACGAATACAGAAGGATATCGATATGATTTTCAAGGACACCTGCTCAATCGACGACATTGCGCTGGAAGAGGAAGAGAGGCACCATCATCATCATCATCCAACAGAAGTTCCACTATCGCCGGGTCTTTCAGTTGAGTGGCCCGAGAGACAAAACGGGGCGTCGCTGGAATTTCCCCCTTTATCGGCAAAGACCTCGACCGAGCGAGTAAACGACAACCCAATGTCCTTCGTCAAACGAGCGTTTTCTCTCAAAAGGCGTTCCACATCATCATTAAGGCAAAGTCTACGGTCGATTGCTAGCAGCAGGTCCAGTTTGAACAGCCAAGATGACACCTACTCAGTTGACATTCCACATATCCCACATATTCCCGCAAGACCAGTATCTCCTACTCCGGCAACATCAACAAAATCCTCAAAGAAGAGATTCAGCCTCGGCAAGAAAATCTCCAACATCTTCAAATCAAAAGACTCCAAAAGCGACGCCAAAAGCGAATCAAAGAGCGACGCCAAAAGCGAGTCGAGTTCGAAGCGGCGGTTTTTCAGGTCGTCCTCCTCCAAGAGCAGCAGTGCAGCATCGGCAGCACCTGCAGAGCCAAAGCTAATGCGAGCTCACACCACCACGGAGGGAAGCGGCGGTCGGACGCTGCATCGCCCTACGCGCTCGATGACGTCGAATCCATTAGGTAGCTATGACGCCACTCCTGCCGCAAGAAGCTCTGTTGAGCATCCTCGACCCTTCCAAGCAGCAACCCCAAACCTGGCGAACAGGCACGGGTTTGCATCCAAAACTTTCGAGACATATCCACAACCGGCAGATCCGCGATGGTCTGTTGATCGCCTGGAACGACCCGTAATGGACACTCCGCAGCAGCTTTATGAGGATGCGAAAGAATTCCCGCACCAGTTGCTCACTCCGGGGCTCACGACACGAAGTACCGAGACCCCTAATTCTTACCATTGGTTGGCGAGCCCCGGTGCCGATGCATACTCTACGGCACCGTCGACACCCGCGTTGAGCTTAGGTGGAGAGTCGTCGCCAAGGCACAGCTTGCTAATAAGCCCGATACATGTGAGGCATCCGGAGTTGAAGGATAATACCTCGAGCGACTTTGAACCTGAATCCGAGCCCGAGGAGCCCGAGGTTGAAAATGGAGTGGCTGTGGTTGTTGACACCTCGGTCGCGGGGGTGACGGAAGTTTTGGAGCCTCCCGAAGACGAAGTACGATCTGTTGTATTTGCACCGCAGCACTACACCACACAGCCTGAAGAAGAAGCCGACGGGGCCGATGAGGATGCTGTAGACCCAGAATCCCAGAATGTTAGCGCGACGGTCATCTCGGTAGAAGATGCCGCGGCTGCGCCATCAAATCTGCACAGTGAGCCACCACCGCCATGACTCTTTTGTACTGCATAACAATCTAACTCTCACACTTGAAGAAACAGAACCGGAGCCTATAATATCGAGCGAGACATTGGCTTCCGAGAACCGAGAAGTCGGAACCGAACCCGAACCATTGTCCAATGAGGCTGCGTTTGAAGAGTCGGACTTCCCCAAACTTGATACCCTCCCGCCACAACCCAGTCATGAGACAGTGGTCTCTGTGGATGCCCCCGATACACCTTCGGAAACGGAGTCGGCTCCAGATTATGGGACCGAAGTGCAAAATGCTCCCGTGGTCCAGAACGAAGATAAGACGGCTCCGCCTGAGACCGACTATTTCAAGGATTTCGAGTCTCTTAGCGAAAGCGTACCGACCGCGGATGTGATCGGCTCCGATGTTCAGGCGACTGAAGCTAATAACGAACCCGTTCATCTGGCTGACCACCCTTCCAAGGATCTGAACAACGTTCCTGCGGAATCGGAAGCTACCCTGTCCGGGCCCGAGGAGGATCAAAGTCTGCAGCAAGATGACCAAGAAGTCGACACCCAAGTATCCGACGTGGTGGATGTGGCTTCTTCCTCCGAGGAGGTTGCCCATGATGTCCAACAAACCGAGAGCGAGCTTCCATCCGGTCCCGAGGAATTGACGACCGAGCCAGACATTCAGGAGGCCGACGTTATTACAAGCGAGACCCGTGATGAGCCTCCTTTAAACGATGAAGTCACTGAAGATCGCATTGATGATTCCCCCGAAGATGAAAATGTTCGTGCGCCTTCAACAGACGAAACGGGTCTTACCGTTGAGCCTGCTGCTCAGGAAACCGAGCAAGCGCCGTCCAATCCCGACGCAGAGGCAGCCGACGGAGAGGAGGATCACATCGAAACTCCTGCCGAGAATCTGAAGCAAAATGGGACTGTTGATCTTCCAAGCGACATTCCCAAGCCTGCCGTTGCGGATCACACTATCTTCGAGGTGTTAGGGGGCCCTGTGGAAGTCAAGGAGCATACACTTCCTACGGACACATCAAGCGAGGGGTCAGTATCTGAACATGACAAGGAGTCCTCTGAACCGGCAGAGGGTGACAGTATTTCGCCCGCCGAGTCGGAAACACTTGTTGAGGACCCAGAGGAAGAAGAGATGGTCAATACCCTTGCATCACTTCACATTTCCGATGTCGATAAGGTCACCGGCGCCAGTACCAAGGGTCATCACGTTTTCTTCCCGTGGACGACAAGTGCCGTCGGTCCCGCATCAGAGCTTTTGGAGCCCGAAAACCAGCATCTTGGCGGAAGTCCACTGGTGGCGCGTGCACATATTCCTCATGCTGAACTTCATGAGCCATCGGGCCTCGGATCAAAGAATCTTGAAAGTGAAATTCTCGGTCCCGTATCAGCACCCGTTCGGTCCAAGGAAGATGTCCACATCGACAATGACGCATCAGAGATTCCCGATGGAACACCCGATGAGGTTGAGCAAACGGATTCGGCGTCCCAAGAAAAAGACCAGCCTCGCTCCCAGGTCGACAGCACTCCACTCGAGCCTTCTGGAGATTTGGATTCCAAGTCCGAGGCCAACAATGCATCTGAGGTCCCTGAAGCGGCCGCAGAGTTCAAAGATATCCAAGAGAATGATTATGCGCACATCACTGCCGAAGCCACTCTTCCGTCTGAGGAGATTCCTGACTCTCAGCAGGAGGAAAAGCCGGAGGTGAGCCTATCAGAGGTGGACAGGGCTGACGAGCCAGTGCCCGTGGCTACTGTTGAGCAGGCACCTGATGCCGATCAAGATTATGAGCTGTCTTTTGGTACGGTCGAGACACCAGCAGATATTATTGCTCCCGAAGCTGTCCATAATGTTCAGCAAGTCGAGCATGTTGAAGATGTTGGGGCTGCTCTTGAAACTCCGGATCTACGAGAAGACGAAGAGCCTGCGGTCAGCGCTCCTGAGCCGGACATGGCCGTTCAAAATGTCAGGAGTTCGGATGAGAAGGAACAGCCTACCGTCAGCAGCTCTGATACCGTTGAATTTGGCCATGCTTCTGAGGAGGTCTACGATAACTCGGATGTGGTTGAGGAAAAGCTCGACGTCAATGAAAGGGATACCGAGTGCCGTTACCCCACTTTCCCTCAATTCTGGCCCAACTCCAACACCTCCTCGGTCTTTATTCCGTTCGCTCCTCATGAGGCCTTGGATAATGACAGTGAGCACGCCGATTCCCTGTCCGCCCCGGATGTTTCAGTTCTCGGCGCCAACAACGTTGAGTATCGCGACCCAACTCTACCACAGTTTCGTCTTAACGATGTCCTCAGGACTGCTGCTCATTCTTACGTTATTGGTGAGCCTGCCGAGGAGGCCTTTGAGGCTTTCGAACCTATCGAACCACCAGTCAGTGGCCGTGTGGAAGAAAAAGCCGATGATCGCGATCCCACCATGCCTCAGTTCCGGCCTCATGTCCTTCTGCGATCGAAGCCCATTCCTCTGGGATCTCATGATACAGCAACCGAGGACACTCCCACCTCTCAAGAGGCCGCTGATCAAGGCAAGGATGAAGCTGAATACCGTGATCCTACAATGCCTCAATTTCGGCCCAATTTCTTTGGTCCAATTCGCTCTCCGTCGGTCTCTACTGTGTTGACAGAGTCTGAAGGATATGAGGAGCCACCTGCGTCACTCGTCGATGAGGCCTCGGTCGATAATCTCGAGCCTGGCGAAGATAGTGTTGATTATCGTGATCCTACGATGCCTCAGTTCCGACCAAATTCATTCCTCGAGAGCATACCCATTTCATCTGTCTCCGATGAATCGGCTGATAAGCAAGGAGAGGGTTCAGATGGCCCTTCTGAGGATGATGGCAGGGAAGCCTCCTCTCCGGTTGAACTGAGCGAGGAGTACCGTGACCCGACAATGCCTCAGTTCAAGCCCAACTGGGACGGTTCTGACGCACATCACCTCAGCCAAGCTGGCACTGAGCAGCCGACACAAGAAAACGTTGAACTGACCAACGTCGGGCCTCATGAGACCGAGAAGAGCGATGATGCAGCTACAGATGTTAACGTAGAGGAGACCGAGCCTGCTCAGCCTGAGCATGTCGACACTGAATCTCTCGACACTCAACAAGACGAAGTGCCGGTAGCAAGGTTGGTGAAGGTCGAGCCTCCTAAGCACGTTGAGCCTGATGTCCCCCTTACTACTGAGTCTGCGGTCGACACTTCTTCTGCTTCTGAGGGTAAGGAGGCCGAGGTCGAACCCACCAAGCCTGCGAACATGGATTCTCAACCTCTGCCAGCTCCTGAGCAGTCTCAAGAATCCCAGGAGGAGGAGCTCCCTCAGGACCAGTATGACACTCTTTTCGAACCGGTTGACCCTAGAGCCGTCACCGAGAGTGACGAGCACGAGACTGGTGCTCCTGGGCTTTCAGACAATGATTCCGATTCCGAGTCCGAGCCAGCTTCTGAGCCAATTCCAGAGCTTTATCAGGATCAGTACGATGCGTTCTTTGAGCCAAGAGAAGAGCATGATCTGCAAGTGGCCACGCATGAGGAAGCCCTCCAAATCCCAGAAGCCCCGAAAATCAAACAGGTTGACTATCGTGACCCAACGCTGCCTCAGTTCCGGGCCAATGTCTTCCTTCCATACCGCGATCCTACCATGCCCCAGTTCATGCCTAACGCAGCCATGATTCTCTCACCGATCTCTGTCCCTGACACAGTGCCAAGCCCAATCAAGGAACATGACGCCGATTACATCGTGGAGCGCACCATGGATATACTCGATGAGGTCGAGAGCGAAAACACAGCAGCCCTCAACGAAGAGTCCCTCGAACAAGCGATTAGCCTGGCCGAAGAAGTCCTTGAACAATTTGGCTCCGAGGCTGAACGGACAGAAAACGATCTTGAGAAGCCTGAGGCCGAACAAAGCAAGGGAGCCAAGGATCCGCTCGAAGAAGTCACCTCTGTGCGCGCTCTCGAAGAAGCTGAGAACATCCTCGAGCAAATTGAGGCTGAGGCTGAACAGACGGAGGGCATTCTTGAGCACGCCGATACCGAGCGTGCCGAGCGTGCAAAGGAGTTGCTCGAAGAAGGCACTATTGAGCATGTCCTCGAAGAAACAGAGGATGCTATTGAAAAGATCGAGGCTGAGGCTGAACAAACCAATGAAATCCTGAAGGAACTCGATGCCGACCAAGCTAAACGCGTCTGTGAGCTTGTCGAGCGAGTCGCCACTGAACACGCTCTGGAACAGACCGATGACGCCATTGAAAAGATTGAGGCAGAGCTTGGGCAGGCCGAAGAGCTTCTCGAGGAAATCGACGTTGAGCAGGCTGAGCGGACCCTTGAAATTGCCGAAGATCTCGCGATCGAACGTGCCCTCGAGGAGAACGAAAAGGCGCTTGAGCAACTTGACAAGGAGCTTGAACGCACCGGAGAGCATCTTGAGCAAGCTGATGTCGAGATCCGCGAGAGCGAAACGGCGCTCGAGGAGTCTGAAGCCAAGCAGGATGAGCCAGCGGAGATGCTTGAGCAACATGAATCTCAAGAAGACGTCGCGCCAACTGCTGCGGATCAATCAACAGAAGAGTTCGCTGGTGCTCCCAAGAGTGGAGAGGGAGCTGGTGAAGTCCCTGAGTCCTTCCTGGATGCGTTCCCCGATGACAACGAGCAAATTGCAACCCCGGAAGTCCTCCCTGCCGAAGGTATCCTCGCAGAGGCTGTTGCCAAGGTGCCACTTCTGCCCAACGACTCGGTGTCAGAGCCATCTCCAGCTGCTATTGGGACACAAGAAACTTCTCACCAGCCTACTGTCACAGGGGATGAGGAGCCAACTATCAGTGAACCCACCGTCACCGAAGATGTTCGGCTTGAACATCCTGGGATCGAGCTCGCCAATCTCGAGGATGAAGGTCTTGAGGATGCTGACGTGGAGCCTGATGTCCCCGCAGCTGAACTTACCTCTGGCCCCGTCATTGTTAACTGTGATAACTGGGTTGAGCATACTGATCTTGGAGATGTCGTCTTGGAGACCCCTGTTTCTGCTGTTCGGCGCGTGACCGAGGAAAGTTCAAGCCATGAACCCCTTCCTCAAAAAGCACATCTCGAGTTCCCCGACATTGAGCACGCCAACCTTGAAGACGAAGGCCTCGAAGATGGCGAGTTGCAAGCGGACGCTACACTCCCTGAACCTGTGGCTGAGCCAGTCGTTGTCAACTGCGACACTTGGGTTGAGCATGCTGATGCTGAGGATAATAAGGATGCTAATGTTCAGGCTCAACAGCCTGCTATTGTATCTGCCGGTGAGGAAACAATCACGGAATCGATTGAGACTCCCGCTCACCCAACGCACGAAGAAGAACCTGCAGAGAAAGTTGTCACTTTAGCTGAACCAACACCCATGGCTGAGTGTGTCGCCAGACCTGGTCTAGAGCTTCTGGCTGCCATCGAATCACAATCCGAACAAGAGACCGGCATCAACGTGTCGAAGATCGAGAGCGATATCAACGAGGAGGAGACTTTGGCCGGTCAGGTTTCCCATGTGCAAGATGCAGGTCTTTTTGAAGAGCAACATCCTCTTTCCGAAGTGGTTGATAGAAGCCTGGGTATTACCTCTGGCGCTGAAGACACAGACGACTCGACTGGAGATGTGGATACGCACCATACCGATGGGTCTCTCAGGGTCGAATCACTTGAACATCTTGTCCGATATGCGGACGAGGAAGAGATGAAACTGAGAGAACTACCTGAGGTTGAGCCTATCGCCGGCGACGTTGAGAACACTCAGGGTGAGGAAGTACCGCCAGCTTTGGAGCCAATGGAAGAACCATTGGCCCCTACACTCGAGGCGATTTCCGAGGAGGTTAGAGGCTTCGACAAGACTCCAGTTGCCATCCCAACGATCAAACCGAAGGATAAGATTGCGGAAGAGCAAATGCTTCAGAGCCTCCCAGCAGCTGCCCTTCCTGATCTTTGTCTCCTCGAACAGATCGCCCCTCATGAGCCAATCTCTTCCCCAGCAATTGGTCTCGTCACTAAGGAGCCATCAGAGCACCCAGGCCAGCAACCGTCTGACATCCCCAGTCCCGCTCAAGCATTCGGAGTCAGTCCTCGCGGTTCTGTTGACACCATCCGTGGCTCAGATGTCGATGAGGAGGAAGCCCCTGAGCTATATGCTCCTCCTCCTACGGCTGGCTTCTTTGGCTTCCATCACTACCATGAGAACAAGTGGGCTAAGGTCGGTTTGTTCGAAGTCTGGATCAACTCGACTTCTCGTCGCTTCAGTCTTCCCTTGCAGTCACTGTTGCAGCGCAAGTACAAGTCGGAGGCTCGCCAGCAGCAGTAAGGTGCATCAGGGGCAGCTGGCTTCGTGGAAGCACAAAAGGTGACAACAAAAAAGAAAGGGCAAAGGAATAATGATGGATGAATGGAAAAGGCGTTTGGGAAAGGTTCGCAATGACAAATCGGAGGGGAAAACAACAAATGGCTTCTTTTTCTGTTTCTCTCACACACAAATACCCCCCTCCGCTCTCATACAACAATTGCATGTCTATTATGGTTCTGCATCGGGCGGTTCTTCTTTTCTGTCCTGTTGTTTTCGAACAAAGTTTGTATATTCACTTTCGGTTGGTTTTGTTTCTGGATGATTGATCTTTCGGCGTTTTGTTTGCTGTCATGATATACCACTACGAAACTAAATGGAATGGAATGGAATAGGATGGTTGGTTGGATGGTTGGGGCAATGAAATAATAAAGGGGAATGGAAAAGGCTATACACAAACACAAGCACAAGCACAAGCACAATGATCATTATATACCACTTTCCTAGTATGAGATGAGAGAGGATACACAAAACGGATTGGATGGGATGAGAACCTAGTATTGGGGAAACGGATGATGGATGATGGATGAAGGGATGGCAGGCAGGCAATGCGAACAGTATAGTTCGGCAATAGCAATAACAGCATGCTTTTTATGATAATTTTTTTTCACGTTCTGTCTTGTTAAACACGAGTTGAACTTGATGAGAATGGTGACTCTTTTGTTCATTGACATGTGCTTTCAAACAGAGGACCACCAGTTTTGTCACCAGGAACCATGAAAGTGAAGTAGTGAATAACCAGGAGTTGCCTCCAATTTATGTTTTAGATCGAACTGCCATTTGATATAACCCAAAAATATGACCCAAATCAGTTATGAACCCCTTTGAAACGCCAAACTGTCAACCAAGATTTTGTGTAAACCGCGCTATGTATGTTGCTTTAAACAGTAAAGACCCAAGTAGAAGAAAAGTGAAGAGACGAGAAAGAAAGAAGAACGAACAATGAACAACCTATGCAACGGCAGCGGCAGCTGGCTGTTCGGCCTGCTGCTGCTGCTGCTGCTGCTCAACGGCGGCTTCGACGGCCTCAACGACCTCGGCGGGGATGCTGATTTTCTTCGAGGGAGGAGGAGGGGCCTGCTGCTTCTCGGCTTCCTCATCACCATCCTCCCTCTTCCTCTTCAGATTCTCCTGCTGCTGATTCGTCAGGTCGTCCTTCTTCTCCTCTGTCGTCTTCTTCTCAACCTTGGACTTATCATTACCGCTGCTGCTCCCTTGCTGTCCATCAACACTAACAAGCTTCATAAGCTCATCCGTCTTCTTCGCCAACTCCCCCAGCTCCTCCGTCAATCCAAGGACCTCCACAATCTTGCCGTAGCTCTTGCAAGGCGTCAGCTCCTTGTACTTGGGGCTCTTTCCGGGGACCATCTGCGTCAACATGAACTTGGTGTTGTGGAACTTGTTCTCGACCTCCATCGCAAACTTCACGTATTTCGCCACGGCCTCTTCCCACGGAGCAAGCCCGCCGTCGGCCTTTGCCCGGAAGCACGACCCGTTCTTCTCGGCGCAGGTGGCGATCATGGCCCCGTCGGTGCCGTACTCGGCCATCAGCTCGAACGCGTGGTCCCGGTTCTCGACGTCGCCGTTTACTACGCAGGCGACGCCGTATTCGTGGCAAACGTCGGCGATCATGCGCAGCTGGCCCCGGAGGGCACGCTCGCGCGGGCGCATGGGCGTGGTGCGGCAGTGGATTGTGAGACCCGTGATGCCCGTGGCGCAGAGGCGGCGGACGAGCGTCTCGGTCTCGGCGGGGGTTTCGAGGAGGCGGATCTTGACGCTGATGCCGATGTCGAAGGCGGGCTTGATTTCGGCGCAGAGGGCTTCGAGGATGGAGACGAGCTTGTCGGGGGTGCGAAGCAGGGCGGCGCCCATGCCGGCGTGCGTGCTGAAGGGCTTGGGGCAGCCGGCGTTGACATCGATTCCGGACACGTCGGCGGCGACGAGCTTGGCGCACTCGACGGCTCTAGTAGGGTCGGAGGTGCCGATCTGGAAAATGTGTCGGCCGGCTTCACGGATGGGGTCGATGCGGTAGATGACGGACTCGTCGTAGAGTTCCTTCTTGACGTTGTTGGTGGGCACGCGGGTCCATTCGACGCAGCCGGTTCGGGGGTTAATGCGGCGGGTGGTTCCGATCATGGCACGGTCGATGGTTTCGGGGCCTGTTTTTTGGATTAGGTTGTTAGTCAATATTTAAAGCCGTATAATATGGCCGGCGGTTTAGATGTTGATTGTTGGTTGTACGCACCCCATACGAGATCGGCGCCATAATGGAGAGACAGCAATCGTGAAGGAAGCTCTCCAGAACGAACCATGGGAGCCAAAACGACCTTGCCGCGATAGTCGACACCCCGCGACGGAATGGGCACCCTCTTCTGTTGGGTCAGGCCGGCGGCAGCAGCAGCAGTAGCAGCCAGGGCCGGGACCGTCTCTTCGGTAACGGATGTCATGATGGTTCGGACGAGGCGCAATGGAGAAAATGGCATATCATCTGTTGGCGTCTCTGCCCGGACAGAGGAAGAAGAAGAAAAGGGCGCGTGGTGCGGGGGGCGACTGTGAAGAAGGTGGGATCGGGAATTTGAGAAAAGATGGAAAATAGCCCACGGCGCTATCCAGAAATTCGATCTGCGATCGGCGGGCGCCGAGGCGGGCTGGCCACGGATTGTTGCGCTCGGGGTGGGGCCGAGGGAAACCGGGAAGTCGGCATTAACCCTAACCCCCTTGAAGTTTATGAGTGCTGTTATCAGATGAAAGACACGTCCGAAGATGAGATCAATGTTGTTTCTCTTTGATAAGACGTCTTTCGCCGGGTGACTCTGCAGTGGCCTTCAGAAGTGTGTCATATGCCGAGAATCAACTGTTCCTGATCATGGCTTGGGCTCCTTGGGATCGAGCTATGTGAGGCTCGTCCTAAGCAAGAGAGGTATGTATCCTAGGAGAATACCTTGATACAGGCTGTCTCTTCAAGAAGAATCATGTTCTTCTAGCTAGACGTAACCGGGGGCATAGTAGTGTCACTTACAACATTGCCAGTGGTAGATGCCGGACAAATCACCGAGAGTGGCACCTGACGAAGGCACCTTTGTTGTTATTCAAGCCACATGAGGCTGAGATCAGGGGTACTGTTGTAGTGGACAGCTGAAAGGGCCTGTCATCTTCGACTGAAGACAGCTTGAAGTGGAAGACTTCACCACCTCTTGGACAAGATCATCAGATCGTTTGTGAGGTAGATGACAACTCATCGACTCATCTGTCTCGAGTTCAGAACTGTAACGAAGCGAAGCGTCCAGGGTTCAAGGGGAAGTGACAGCGGTGAAAAGGTACAAAGTTACAGTGGACAAGTCAGCTTCCTGGAGCCAAGCTCCGCTCTTCGGAAACGTTAGGAAGTGGCCCCAGCTCACTCACAGCCGAGCCTCACTCGGCCAGGGCAGGCCAGGCCACACCCCCCAGAAGCCCGAGGGCCCTGGAGGCATTGATTCATGAGGGGTTCGGGCCTGTTGAGTCTCAGTGAGTGGTTGAAAAAACAAGCCGCGGCCAAAGGGAACGGAACTCGACATGAGCGACAAGACTTTCTGAACAGGAACAGGGCATCCGAATACCGTAGTTGACAGCACCCCCCTCTCGCTCTCGTCGACGCTGACTCCAGTCATCCATCCCTTCTGCTAGTATTTTAGCTTCCCGTCGTCTTACTAGTAGCCGTTAAATGCAGTCTCAGAGCCTTGTCAGGTTGCGGACGTCGTTGCTGCCCCAGACGACTACGCGGTGCCGGCCACAACTGCACTTCCACACCAGCAACAACCAGTCCTTGAGACAGCTGTACAGCACGCTTCCGTTCCCGCATCCCACGCCGCGTCGCCCGTCGTCGCAGCCACACTACATCTCCCACGGCCAGCTCCCGTCTACTGCCGCCCAAAACATGCCGCCACAGTTCGGCCGCCCCGGCCAATCGCAGGCCCGCACGCTGGCGTCACTCAGCGGGCCCCAGTCCAATTCCACCCACACCCAGTGCGGGTGCCCGGTCGGAGCTGGGACCCCTCCCCCTCCATCTGGCAATGGATCGGGGGGAGCTGCCCAATCTCCGAATACAAAACCGCTGTCCACCCTGACGAGGCCAAACATCACCACCGCCATTTCATCCTCCTCCTCCGCCAGAACACAACAGATTGCCCGGCACCTCTCGTCGAGCTCAGTCGCAACCATGGCTTCCCAGTACACCACCCGCAAGGTCGGCGCTCCCTACACCTTGGAGCACCGCGTCTACATTGAGAAGGATGGCGTCCCCGTCTCGCCCTTCCACGATATCCCTCTCTATGCCAACGCCGAGCAGACCATCCTCAACATGGTTGTCGAGATTCCCCGCTGGACCAACGCCAAGCAGGAGGTGAGCTTCATCTGACAAAGTATCCTGCGCATTGAGAGCTTCATGACAAACGAGACTCAATGGCGGGGTATTTACCTCACTCTCACACCCCCTATTCATATCAGCAGTCAGTATATTAACAATCCTCCCACAGATCTCCAAGGAGGAGCTCCTGAACCCCATCAAGCAGGACACCAAGAAGGGCAAGCTCCGCTTCGTCCGCAACTGCTTCCCCCACAAGGGCTACCTCTGG
This sequence comes from Sordaria brevicollis, assembly GCA_033439795.1. Lineage (NCBI taxonomy): Eukaryota > Fungi > Ascomycota > Sordariomycetes > Sordariales > Sordariaceae > Sordaria > Sordaria brevicollis. The sequence goes on from JAUTDP010000007.1 coordinate 234,285, forward strand.
AACTACGGTGCCTTCCCCCAGACCTGGGAGGACCCCAACTCCATCCACCCCGAGACCAAGGCCAAGGGTGACAACGACCCGCTCGACGTCTGCGAGATCGGTGAGCTCGTCGGCTACACCGGCCAGGTCAAGCAGGTCAAGGTCCTCGGTGTCATGGCCCTTCTCGACGAGGAGGAGACCGACTGGAAGGTCATTGTCATTGACGTCAACGACCCTCTTGCCCCCAAGCTCAACGACATTGAGGATGTCGAGCGTCACCTCCCCGGCCTCATCCGTGCCACCAACGAGTGGTTCCGCATCTACAAGATCCCTGACGGCAAGCCCGAGAACCAGTTCGCTTTCACCGGCGAGTGCAAGAACAAGAAGTGAGTTTTGATGCCTCAAATGCAGCAATTGAATGCTAACAAAACACAATAGGTACGCCATGGACGTTGTCCGTGAGTGCAACGAGGCCTGGGAGCGCCTCATCACCGGCAAGACCGCCCCCGGCGGTGTTTCCACCACCAACGTCACCGTCCAGCACTCCCCCAGCCGTGTTGCCCCTGACCAGCTTCCTCCTCTCCCCGCCAACGAGGAGCTCCCCCCTGCTCCCATCGATAGCTCCATTGACAAGTGGTTCTTCATCAGCGGTGCCTCCGCTTAGAGAACTCGTTTGTTGAGATAGAATACACATGATTTCTTGGCATATTGTTTGGATCCATTTGTCAATTCCTTTTGATGAATGACTGTTACCATGGATTGATTGAGCAAAGTTGAGCTCTGTTCAGGTAAAATAGGTCTGGAATCACCATGTTCCTACGGGTCAGGCTTGGTCTTTCATTTGAGGCTATAGTCCGAACCCAATGACTGAATATTGCCCGCCGTTATGCAATGAGACCATCGATGGAGCGAAATAAAACCTCCAGTAAGGTGGCAGCTATTGTTAGTATATCAAACTGAGTGTAAAGGGGACATATTTGAACAAATCCCATGGCAGAGGTGCTATCTACGCATGTCTATAACAACAGGTAACCAAACTGCCTTTTTGCCAACTTTGAAATCGCCGGCCCCGTAACGCCTTCCCAATGCTTTTTGTGTAGTGTACACTTAATACAACGACCTCTTTCCAATACAAGTACAGTTTTATATCTTTTCTTGTTGTTTTTTGTTTGGCTGGTAAAGGCGATCTTACAGAACTGGGCTGCAACTGCGGTCTGTCGCAGTACCGACCTTGTGCGAGGGCTTGAAGAAACTCACTAGGATCTCTCCCAGCTGCTCACTTCTCAAGGCGCTTCCAGGGATTCGGCACTCTCCCGTTACCCTCTGAGTACCGCAGGCCCATAGCCAAACACTTTGGGTATCAAGACAAAGAGTCTATCACTTTTCCCCATACCCGGTTCTCCTATGATCTTCCCGCAAAGGGGTCGCATGGCGGGTCAACTCATAAGCTGACTAGAAGCTGTCGGGATACCGAATAGAAGATCGAAAGTCGTTTAACCGTCGTTCAAGTCGGACTGCTTCTGGAGAATACGCGAGTGACGATCCACCTCTTCGATGATGCTCTTGATGCCCATGTTCTCAACGTCGAGGTTCATTTCCTTGCCGTCCTCTGTTACAGTTGTGTTAGCCTATTGCCTTCAAAAAAGTCCTTGGGCCGCCTTTGCGACTGCACTGTATTGGGCTACTAGATGCAAACAAGACATAATTTCAGATGGGACGAAACGTACTGAACTTAACATAAAGCATCGGACTCTCGGTCGAGTTGCGCGGCAGAAGCTGCGTGGTGATGTTCATGCCATTGGACCGGGCGTCGGGAGGGAGGAAGGACAGGAACAGGCGGGCCGCCTTGGCCTTGGTCGAGAAAGGGTTGAAGCGCGTTGATACGTCCGTGATGAAGCGGGTGAGCATGTTGGGCGACCTGACGACTCTGTTCGAGCGCTAAGAAGTGTCGGGTACGAGATGTCGGGTTCGGGAGAAAAGAAAGCCTGACTGCGACTCTGGAACAACACCGGGCGGAGGTGGAGGCGGACACGGGAGACGAGACGGGAGACGGGTCGCTGTGGACTCGGAGGATCGGACGGGGGAGCTTCGTTGCGGTGCGGGTGTCGCGATTTGGGATGGACTTCGGTCTGGTCTGTCTTCGTCGTGCCTGGCGCCGCCGGCCGGCATGTGTGGGGGATGCGATCAAAAATTACTGGAGGTACGTACCCCGAATTGCCGGGGGCCGGACGGAGACGCTCGGGAGGGGTGCTCCTGAAAACGGAAAATGCGGGACGGTACGCGCAACGTGTGAGCTGCTGGCTGTGATTGGATGGAAGGTAAGTTGAAGTGAAACGGACTGAAGCTTTCGAGTTCCTCCCTCTCGACTCGCTTTTCTCTGCCCGGATTTTCATGATCAAAGTCTCAAAAGATATCTGTTTTGTTACTCGATCTTATATCATGAGTTTACTTCAAAGTGAACGATAATTGCTTTGTGTTATTCTTGAGCGCATCAGCAAGTGAGTGTTCTTCGGCCTCGACGCCTCCGTTTGTATCAGCTACGGCTCAGTTTCTGCATCCCGCATGTGATCCGTTTCAAAGAACTTCCAGACGAATGACGTTGCAACAGCGGCCCTCGAGAGCTCCAATTGAACATCGCTACAGCGTTCTCCTTTCAGGCCAAGTTTCCACTACAGTATCATCAACCACAGCTACTGATCAACACCAAGCCGCGATTCTATGCCGTTACATCCACCTTTCTCGACACAGACCTAGTCTACTCTCTGCCTACGAATACAACACCGAATACAATACGATAATTCTTAATGTCATCATTCGAAACGCTCCAAGAGCGGCTCACGACCCTCCAGGAGACGACCGGCCAGCTTAAGGAGCTCATCGAGCGCCTCGCCACTCTCAAATTCGAGCCCGGTTCCGTTCCTCTCAGCAACAGCATCAGCAGTCTCGCCAACACCGGCGCCGATGGAACTACCAACAATGAGGCCGCCGACTTGAGCACGGAGATTAGTCAAGTGTTGCGCGAGGAGGAGGAGGATCTGGAGTTGCTGCAGGAGGAGATTATCGACTTGCGCTCCGGCCGTCCAGGGAGTGAAGCGGAGCACAAGAAGACGAGGTTAAAGGAGGGCGCGCAACGCTTAGCTGTTGAACTTAAGGGGTAAGTTTTTTCATGAGGAGCTTTGCAATGATCGTGATTATGAAGGCGATTAGAGATCCCTAACAAACGTTGCTTCCAAACAGTTGTCGAACCTCCTTCCGCAAAGCCCAACTCGCCGCGCGCCGCAACCTCGAAACCGCCCAACGCCTCGAGCGCCAGCTCCTCCTAGCCTCCTACGTCGCCGTCGCCGCCAACCTCGCCGCATCAGACCGTGGATCTGGCACTTCAACACCCGCTCCTCCCCAGCCAACCTCAACCACCCCACCACCCCTCCCAACAACCTCCGCCACCGATCCATCGCAAGTCACCGACCCCCGCCAAGCCCTCTTCGGCAACCGCCGTCGCAAACACCACCAAACCACCCTCCCCCCCTCTCACGACTCCGAAGTAGTCTCCGCCTCCTCAACCGTAACCGACGCCCTCCGGCGCACGCACGCCCTGATCGCCTCAGAGGTAGCCAAATCCGCCTTCGCCTCCCAAACCCTCGCCGAAAGCACAGCGGCCCTCAAAGAACTCCAGCGCAGCTACGAAGGAATCGATTCCTTGTTGTCACGCTCGCGCGACCTGGTGAGCACGTTGCTGCAAAGCCAAAAGAGCGATACCTGGTACTTGAGAACGAGTTTGTACATGCTTTTGTGCACGCTGGGGTGGTTGGTGTTTAGGAGGTGGCTGTATGGACCGCTTTGGTGGGTTTTGTGGCTGCCGCTGAAGATGGTGTGGAAGGGGGGGAAGGTGGCGTATGGTGTGTCGACGCATCATGGTACGCAGAGCGAAGGGGCGAGGATGGAGGTTTTGGTTGGGGATGAGGGAGGAAGGAAAAGTGTGGTGGGGATGGCGGAGGAGGGGGCGGTGCCTACTGTTCAGGTTGGAGGAGTTGGGAAGGAGAAGAAGAGGAGTAATGATAATGAGGTGGGTGATGGGGAGGAGGAGTCGATGGTTGAGAGGGTGGGGAGGATTATTGAGGAGAATTTACCGCCTTTGGAAGATGAGAAGGAGGGCGATTCTCACCCGGTTGTCAGGGAAGATCCTGAGTTTGAACAAGGGTGGATTGGTCAAGAGCATGTCTATACTGGTGAGCAAGGGGAGAAGGGGGAAGAGGAGGAGGAAGTGGTGCAAAGGAATCCCAAGAAGAGGATGTGGGAAGAACCATTGGGAGATGTGGTGAACCAACCGATCAGGGATGAGCTTTGAGGCTGGTAGCTTGCATGAATCAAGCAGATAGGCTTCTGTTTTGAATCCAGGAGTCATTCATCGCGAACCACACTTGAGCTAAACCATACATCCCATGTTTTAATAGGATCGTAAAGGGTATATGGCGGCACGTCTGACAGATTGCCGCTATGTATCAACGATACAGCCTCTATGCCCTTCTCACCTCTTAGATCGTCTAATGTTGTCTTATTCGATATCCAATAATACCTGTCCATGTAGATCTAGTGCTGTTCTCCTTTTCCCGCGCGTTCGAAGCACAATCACACTCTCTTCCCCTGAGCCAACAGATCGGATACCTTCGGTGGCAGTACCAATTGACTCCTATCATTTCGCCGATGAAAGTCCACAAGCGCAATCGCCGTCTTTTCCGGCAAATCCTCGTGAATGAAGTGTCCTGCTTCAGGGAATACCTGCAAAGCGTATTTACCTAGACACCGAGGGTTAGTTAGCCATGACCAATTTCCAAGTAAGCAACCTGATGACGATGACCACCTCAACAGGCAGAACATAACACACCTTGCATCTGCCCAATAGTCAACTCAGTATCCAACCGATCCGTCCCCGCAAGCAACAACATCTTGCCCCCCCTCGCCTCCAAAAATTTCTTGCTCAGCCCCACGAACCAATCCTCCCAGAAGGGCTGCGTGGCCGCCAAATCCGTCTTCCACCGCCACGGCTTCGCAGCCGCCGTCCCTTCTGTTGTTTCCGTAGCCGGCATACCCGTTGACGGCTGCCTCAGCTGCTCCCTCTGCAACTCCTCCACGGGCGCCAATAACCCGGGCACGCTCGTCCTAGCGGACGTCGAGTTGCGAATCGTTCGTGACCGGACGTGCCACTCGATTCCATCTTTCAGCGTCGCAAACCCCTGAGGACGCGTGGAGAGGTAGGTTTGCATGCTTTGCAGGGCGTCCATGGCGGATCCTTCGACTACGTCTAGCACGGCGTAGCCTAGAAGGGACGGGCCGAGGCGGTAGGATTTGGCGAGCTCGGTGACGACGGCGCCTCCTAGGGAGTGACCTACTAAGATGATGGGTGGGAGGTCGGACCAGTGCATGGCGGTTTTGGTGAGCTGGATGACGTTGAAGAGATCGGTGGCGAGGGTGGAGAGGCTGAGGTCTAGTGGTGGTTTTTGACCCGGGTCTTCTTGCCCTGGGACAGTGATGGTTGTTGAGCCATGTCCGCGGGCGTCGAGGGAGAGGATGCCGGCGTTGGGTAGACGCTTGCGGATCTCGGCGCTGAGGACGGCGAAGGAGAGACCTGAGGAACCGGCGCCGTGGTGGGTGACGAAGAGGGGACCTTTGTCGACTGGGGAGGTGAGGTAGGCGTGGTGGGTTACTATTACTGGTTTATTGTCGTTGCTGCCGGCCTCCTCCTTGAGAAAAAGTTCTCGTTCAAAGTAAGTTGTCCAGGGGATGGGGTCCATGGAGCGGCTTGCGAACCTAAGGTATGATGTTAGCAACCGTCAGAAATAAGTAGTCTTCGATGAAAAATACCCCTGTGGTCGTGCAAACAGAGCCCTTCCCGGAGAAGGAATCACAGTTCCTGTCGACGAAACAGATGATGCTGATGAGGAGTCGTCGTCAAAGGGGAATCCACCGCCTGGACTGGGTCCCGCGCCCATTTCTCTATCTTCATCCGCCTCGTTAAACTCCGGCATCACTGTTGCGGTCGGTATCTCTGCCGGTGGCTGCCCCAGCGCCTGGCTGCCGAGTCTGGCCTTTGCCCACTTCTTTTGAAGCTCACTCATGGTGTGAGCTGTAGAGGCTTCCGTCATAGGATGATTGGATCTTCCCTCTCTCGTTCACACACCCTCGTCTCTCTTTTGATGACACGGTATTGTAGTGTTGGCGTTGGAGAAGTGAATCGTGTCCACTTAAAGTATCGTCTCGTCTGTGAAGTCGATGAGGAGTGTCGTCCAAATAAGCTTTGTTCGATGGTCGCCAGTCAATATCGAGAGCTGTCAGCAATCAGTATGGCTATGATCGGGAGTTTGCCGTCAAACTCTTCCGAATGCAGAAAGCTTGGTGATAAGTGTATTAACCAATGGGCTAAAGAACGGGGTAAGGAGAAACACTAGGTGTGGTTTGGCGAATATGATAACCTCCAAGTGAAGGTGGCTTGAAAGTTGGGGTTTCTGGTCCAGAGATGGTGATGGAGCGTGGAGTCAAGATGGAGGGTGAGGTCATTAGCGGCTGTCAAGATACCTTTGGCACTGGGTTATACTTGTCAGACTTTACGATAGGACTGAGAGCTTCGGTATTGGAGAGCTAGAGGAATGTACACAGTGTTTTTGAGACAGTGCAAACTACTCGCTTAACCACGAGCTGCTTACACGCCTCAACACTTCACTTGAACAAATACAATAGACATTTCACGTTCTATAGAACTATCTGTCAGCGCATATGGTGGAATATCTCGTAGTTAAACAGTTTCTTCACTTGTTACATGCGCTGCCGGAAGTCGGTGGAAGCCAGGTGGTTAAGAGCTCTCAGTCATCACAGTTGCTAAGCGCTCCCTATAGTGGACAATGGTGGTTGGTTTCTTTGACGCACACGTTGATCCTTTCTTATACTTGACCAGTTTCTACACATCGGCTCCAACAGCTTTGTGTTGACTGCCAACCTACCCTCGGTGGCGACCCGTGGATGAAACAATTTGTTTGCGCGGTCTACCGCTTGTTCTTTGTTGCTAACCTGTCCTACGGCGTGCATGTGCCTGTGCCGTGCCTTTTGGCCCTATCCCTATGCCCACCCCGTGCCCCATCCCGCTTCAGCTCTTCCTTCACCTCAATCACAGCATCGCATCCGGGTTGTCAAGATACCACGTCGTATCTCCCTTCTCCTTGGTCGAGAACCCATTCCCAAGGTAGTAAAACCGATTCCTCTTCGGCCCGTCATAGACATAATCCCAGTCCTCGCCCCGGAAGTTCTCCAACATATGGAAGAAGTGGATACGGCTTCCCGGATGTAGCGCTGTAACGGGACCGTTCTCCTTCCCGTTCTTGAACCACGATCGGCCCTCGGCGCCCCACGTTGTCCGAGGCATGAACGTCGAGATGTGCTCGAAGTAGTCATCGATCGCTTCCTGGGAAGGACAGATGGCCTTTATGCACTCTGTCTGGCACTTCTTGATGACTCGTGTGATATATTTGGCGATGTGTTCGGTTAGGGTAAAGACACTGCCGTGGCCGATAGGTGCGTTGGGTCCAAGGAAGACTGGAGCATCACAGGTCAGCATTGTCGATTCCAAGCTAAAAGGGTGGGCGAGCCAGGCTTACCAAAATAGTTGGGCATGTCGGCAATGGCGCAAGACATGTAGGACTTGGGAATTTGATCCCTGAAGATCTTTTGCAGATTTCCGTTGCGCCCAATGATGGGAAATCGGGGGCAGAAAGACGTGTTGTAACCGGTGGCGCAAACAATCGCGTCGACCTTGATGACTTCGCCAGATTCAAGCTCGATACCTTCGGGAACAAAGCGTCTGATCCCGCCTCTTCGGACCTCAACGTTCTCCTTCGTGAGTGCCTGAAGGTAGTCCTGACCGGGTGTCAATCTCCTCGTTCCTAGTGGAAAGTCGGGAATCATTGCTTGGCAGAGCTCCTTGTTCCCTCCGAGCATCATGGTCATGTATTTCGTCGTCATCTGCTGGGCAATGGCTTGTATCGGGCTTCCTGTCATAACCTAGCAATAATGGTTTTAGCAACGACACCTTGGATACTAAAGGGCATGAAGTGTCTTACCATTGGGAAAGCATTGTTGACTTCCTTCTCTACAGCCTTTACAAATCGACGATAGAACTCAGGGTCGGACTTGAACCTCTCTATCGTCTCCTTAGAGAAGTTTTCTTGGTCATCGATCCCGAGCTCACCGAGAATTTGAAGAAGTTCCTTGTTCTGGCCCATCATCTTCCAGGCCATGATCCGTGGCGGAGTGACCCACGTGGGCGTTCTGAAAAGATGGTACAACTTTTCCGCCTCTGATAAATTGTTAGTTGAGGTTGCTTGGCGAAACCGTAAATAAAATGCTTACTCTTCTGCAGTTCGGGCACAACCTGGATTCCCGTCGAACCGTTACCGATGACAGCGACGACTTTCCCCGCGGCATCAAAATCCTCTGGCCAGTTGGCTGTGTGTATTAGCTTCCCTTCGAAGGCATGAAGATCCTCAACATCAGGCCATTTCCAGTTGCTAAAGAGCACAACTGTCAGCTATTTGATATCACAAAACATGTCATAGAAATGTGGAACTGTCGCTCACTTTAGGATACCTGTTCCATCCAGCAGAAAGTCGGCGTAGTCATCAAAAGACTCGCCTGTCGTCAAATCTTGTACCATCAAGTTCCAGCGCGCTTGTTCTTCGTCCCATTCCGCATATTCGACATGATGCGAAGTTTTGATCGAACCTCGCATATGCTCCTCGTCGCATACTTGGCGAAGGTAACCACCAATCTCATCTGCTGAAGCATGGAAGTTGGTCCAGTCGTGCTTTGGCTTCCACGAGAACTGGTAATTGTGACTTGGAATATCACATCGGCAGCCAGGATATCGGTTCTCGAACCAGGTCCCGCCCACATCTTGGTTCTTTTCGTAGATGACGAAGTCGTAATCCGTAAGGTTCAAGCGGAGGGTACGAATCATGTTCAGCCCGCTCGCACCGGCACCGATTCCGACGATCCGGACATGCTTGGTTGTGCCAAGAGGTTGCTCTCGAACCGTATAGCTCTCTTCGAGGGTAGAGCCATTCTGCGACAGAGCTGGGGTTGGCAGATCATGGTGTCGAGTAGGCATCTCAGGCCCGGAGGTGTTGATGACCATCTTGAAGAGTGAAGAGATGACTGTGCCTGGTGTGATAGTGGGGTATCAGGAGATCTCGAATGATATCAAGAAAGAGAATAGATAGCACACAGATGACGGTCGAGAGCAGGTCGGGTATTTGTAGGAAGAAGCGAAAGACGTTCCACCCTCGCGGAGAATAAGTGAACCAAGGCGTCGGTAAGGATGCTGGATCTAGCATGGATCGGATTGCAGCCCTTTAGCAAACAATAGTGGCGACTTGGATGGAAGCCACGGGTACCGATACGAAACTTTGAAGTTGGTTTCTTGAGGGCGGCTGCGACCCGATTTAGACTTTCCCAAGCGCTTTCAATGTCCACTTACAACCCATCAGAAGTTCGGATGGCAACAATAGAGGCGCCTGTTTGAGGAGCTGATGAAGCCCGTCCTGGCCTTTCACTGTCCCTTGTCTTTCTGATATTGATTCACCAGTTAGGTAGGTGCCAACTCTCCCGTGCTGTTTGTCCTGGCCCGCGGGCAGTTGGCTAGTTTACGGCGATCCTCGGACGGGACACATGCTTCAACCAGAACCCATCTGACCAAACATGGTTCGGCCGTCAAGCCGCAAAAGCCATCCCGTCCGTGGCATCCCTCCTCATTGATCCAGCATCCCAGGCCGGGTGCCCTGGATTAAGCAACGCACATATGCCATCGGAACCATTGCACACACAGTAAGGGCCATACAGAGCGAGTCGAGTGGAGGTTTGGATGGGCAGAGAACGAACGGCAAACGAACGGGTCTCCAAAGATGACCGAGGCCTCGGCAGCCCAACCCAATGGAAGAGCAGGTTGTAAATTGTGAAAAGCAATGTATCATGTAGGTTCCATGTCCAGGCCTTTGATCCTTCCTAGCCAAGTGCTGATTTCGGCGGCGGAGGTTGATGGAGAAACGAGTGACTGGAGTAGTAAGGTGCAGTATGGTGCAGTATGGTGTACGGGTTATGCGTGGTTATATGTGTCGTATTTGGTCCAACCACAGCGGCGGGATCTTTGTCGATTCAACAATGTCGCCGGGGCGCGACGAATGGGAATCGTCGCCTGTTAAAATCCCCGAACCTCGAACCTGGAAAAAGTCCAAAAAGTGTGTGCGGGCTTGAGCCGCCTCGGTGGCCGGTGGTTGACAGCAGCATCTCACCATCTCGATTGTCGCAAGCGATGTTTTGCCGTGCAGGCGAACGATGTCAGGAGAGCGACACCCAGACCGACGGGTTGCAGGAGAAGATGAAATGGCCAATGGTCACTGGCCAGTCCTTCGAGGTTGAACATCAACGGCGACGTTGGACAGACAGGGCAGGCACCACTCCACTTCCCCCGGAAAGTGCCTTGGGAGCAGTGTTAGGGATCCTTGAAACATGGTGGGGCAGCCGATCCCAGCTGTCCACGGCCCGATCTAGAGTCTTCAAGCCTGCCCCGCGATAAGATGGCTTCCTATACACAACCCTGGATCACAACCCTGAAAAGACGACGACGAGATAAACATTTGGTAAGCTCATCTGGCTCCCTCACATCAAACTCACGTTCTAGATTTACAGAAAAACACTAGGGTTCAATAGCGGCCGTTCCTCTTCATTTTTACGAGAAAAGAAGCAAAGCGCAAGAAAAAGGCGGGGGTTTAAAAGGCACGATATACGACAAACCAACGCAAACATGTCTGGATTTTCTTTCGGTTTTGCGGGAGACGACATTGAGGATGACGGGCAACAACAACAACCAACCTCTCAGCTCAACAACGCAGCACCTCAGACAGCGCCAGCGGCGACAACTGCCAGTGCTTTTCCCGTCCAGGGAAAGCCTCTGCTGCCACCAACCCACCATGACATCGATCACATGCTATCAAGGTTGCCTTCCAAGATCGCCTACAGCCTGCTAGACGTCGAGCTAGAAGAGGGAAAGACCATTCAGATCCCCCGTCGGGAGTTGTGGGATGTTCGGGTGCAGCTCATGGCTGAGGATGATGGCTCCAATATCTCCGAGACGGAGCCCGGCCTGGGGGAGCACGATGTCAAGACGGGTATCTACGAGGGTGGCTTCAAGAGCTGGGAAAGCAGTGTCGACTTGGTCAAGGTGCTCGCCTCCGAAAACGCACCCACGATACTCAACCGCGATCCTTGCGTGCTGATGGAGGTACGCGTCCCCTTCGTCTTGGCTCTTTCTATCGTTATGCTTTGCTGTTGCTGACAGATCGCTTTTCAGCTGGGCTGCGGCACTGCCCTGCCGTCCCTCGCGCTCTTTCAGTGGGCAATGAACGAGAGAAAGTCTGGGGAGAAGCAGCCGCTTACGATCGTACTGGCTGATTATAACCCATCAGTTCTCTATCTGGTCACCCTGCCCAACTTTCTCCTCGCTTGGGCGCTTTCTCAACGAGAGAGCACTCCTGCCCTAGCAGAGGCCTTTTCGCTGGAGGACGAGATTGAGCTGCTTCCTGGAGTAGTCGAAGCCTTCAAGGAGTTCCTTACTTCCAACCACATCACCCTTTCTTTCCTGTCGGGTGGATGGTCCCCCGAGTTCATCGACCTTCTCTACAGCTCTGGTATCCTCTCAAACCCTACAGGAAGTGTCCAGACACTGGTCATTGGCGCAGAGACCATCTACTCGCCCTTTGCCCTTGAGAGCTTTGCGGCCACACTGCTTATGATTCTGGAGCGTGAGCGCAAGGAGCGTCCAAGTGGTCATGCTTCCTCTATCATTGGCGCAAAGAAGATGTACTTTGGCGTTGGAGGGTCGTTGGACGACTTTGTCAACCGGATGAGAGGGCTCGGAGCATCGGTTGAGCCTTTGCGCGAGGAGTCTGAAGGTGTCCGCCGTGGAGTTGTGCGGTGTGTTCTCTCCTGAGAATCACTCTAGCATCTAAACCACTTGGTTTTGGTTATAGGTCCCCGTCATACACTACTCCCACAGGAAGAAACCAGAGCCCATTGACGTGGATGTTTTGATAGGGCTTCAACAGTTATGCATGTCCCAACAATCAACTGACCCCTTCATGCAGCACGACGCTGGGTTTCATCGATTCAAGTTCCACGAGTTCGGATGTACGGTTTCCTATCTTTGTTTCGGTCCAACCCCCGTACACCTGTCAAACATGCGGCGGCATGGACCAACCCCCGTCGGTGTAGGCGGTGCGACGCTGTTGACCATCTACTCGGCCTTGATTCCTGAAACAAAAGGTCATGCCCACGAGACCTGATCTGGCTGTTTACGACATCTATCTGCGGACAAGTTGGAAGTAAAGGAAGTGGTACACTTACACTAGATGTGCCAGAGAGTACCGCATGCGGTAGGTGTAACGTCGGTAATCATTGGGCCCAGCGAAGCCCCAAATAAACGACGTGCCAATGGTCTGTCATCATCCCATTCGTCATTTGCATGCATCCAAATGATCGGAGCTTATGAGGCTGACCGTGGTGAAGCTCCGTTAGCCGCTTCGACGACATATTGGCCGCAATATCACAATGGAATCGTTTTTCAGACAAATCCTCATTCTCTCGACAGCCCGTTGTGCCGCCAACACCCGCAATTTATGAACGAGATCATTATATTGCCACATCCGCGTGCAAAAAGTCTGATATCAGCTGCTAGTATGGAACAGGACGTTCGCATACCAGCTTCCCGTTCTTTTTTACGAAAGTCGCCTCGCAAACCTTTGGACCCGAAAAGCTGCGAATGATTGTTTACAAAAAGGGTTGCAGTGTTGCCAAGACTATTTAATACTTCGGCTCAACGATTGGCAACAATTGATTCTTCTATGTATTGCCAGTCTCCCGGTGCAGACGCCCATCGAGCTTTAACCAAACACCAATCTCCAATCTTCCGTGCGACTAAGAGCTGAACAACCCGAGCTGCCGGATATTATGAGTGGCCAATCCAAAAGCACGACAAGTTTGAGTGACACCAGAAACAGCCATTGAGCCATTCAAATGTTCGCCCCAATCATAGACTTCCGGGCTTATGATGGTGGCTATCTGTAAACATTCAACACAGTCTCTTTGGATTACCTGACAGCACGGTGTAACTATGCGCAGTCGCCGTCGCCCCTTTTAAGTTGAGGATTACGCTTGAAAAATGACTGAAGGGCTGAATGGATTCCCAATCAAGTGGTAAGTCTTGCCGATAGCCCACAGATCTTTGCGTAATAACGTTTCCATCAAGTAAACGTCAGGTCGTCATTTCGAATGTCGATCCCGGTTTCTTGGAGTGACTTGTGTGATTTGACTCGAGACACAACAATGTAGTGTTTCGCTCAAAATTTTACCAGATTTTACTGTCTCCGACTGAAGAAAGCCGCGACTGCTGAACATAGTTATGTTGGTATCTTCTTGATATTCCTTCCAGTTCATTATCCTCATCACTCATATTCAGACAAGGGATTGACCGGCCAAGGCAAAAGAAAGGGGTGAGTGCGAGGATAGTGATAAGATGTCCGCCCAAGCAACTGTGAAATGCAGCCAAGCATTGCTCCGAAATGCAGCAGAGCCAGAAACCGAGAAACTCAGAACCGTGCATCTCCAGCTCTTGGCGCTTGCTCTCACACAACTGACCAATGGTAACCCCTGTCTTTTTGCGAAATGAGCACCCCACAAAAGAGACGCAGGAACGCGATGCTGCATGATCGCACCAGCATTGAGGGTCGACGGGACTGACGGGATGCAGTGAGGCAGGCAAACATGATGCGGATGCCACGGGCTTCATTGTTCTCTCTTCAAGGAACGGGGCGGTTGATAAACCGGCATTTGAAAACATCACGAGCATTCAGTTTGGGAATATCGTTGTTGTTGATTTAAGCGACAACAGAGCAAAAAGAGGGTGTCCCATCTGCATACACGAGGCAGGTCGGCTCTTCATGTCAGCACTAAGACGGTGGCAGTGTGGTGTTGAATGGTTGCACTTTTTTGCGATCCAAGGACTGATACGTATCCAACAAGCATATACAACCGTTGGCGGGGCAAAGCAATGGAACCCTTCAAGCATCACGGGATGTCTTTTGTTTTCGGGGGGATTTGCCATGCGATGTTGTCTTGCGATGGTAACCAGGGCAAAAACATGAACATCGAACGAAAAGCGCCACGCCGAGGTTCCAAACTGGAACATTGTCTTTGCCTTTTGACCTCATTGCATTCCTGAGTTTTAGAACGAAGGAGGCGTGATGATGTGTGCCTGGCGGGAGATCTACGGGGATTGATGGGTTTTACACGCAGTAGAGGTATGTATGCCCGTGCAATGGGATCTTTGTGCTCCCAGGACACTGCGTCATTGCTTGCATCCACGTGCAACATTATTTTTGACAAGCCGCTCGATGGGGGCGGCACTGACGACAAACTCTTCAAGAGCTATTTCCGAAGCAAATGTTGATCAGAAGACGCGCGGAGATGGAAGGCGATACCAAGAAAACCCATTTCACCGGATTGGGGCAAGCGAGAGCCTGCAATTCAGCAGCTCATGGAAGGAGGGCAGTTGGCGAGTGTTGCGCCCAGAGAGAAAGTGTGAGAAAGGGTGCCTGGACCGTCCCTTCCTCCCCATCCAAGCCATCCTTGAAGACCCCTGCTAGCTCCCCCAGACCATTTGATTTTGCCTGAATGCCGCCCTCTGATTGGTGCGCACCTTGGGCAAGAGTTCCTTCCGCGGTTCCCCAGCTCACGACGTTTTGGATTTGGCGAGCGACTGATGTTGCTTCGAGGGGTGCCTGCCACTTTGGACTGGATTGTGCCATTCTTTTTAATTGACCCGCCGTCCCCCCTGCCGGTTGACTGAGTCTGGTCACTTCTTCTGCCTCGTTCCCTTCTTTCCAGACTTTTCAAAAAGTGTCAACCTACACCGTCCTTCTCGTCTCCTGACCTGAACCAGTACAATCGCTACCAACCTCAACTCACATCATCCGCCTAATTTAATTCTTCTCCTTTCCACACACTCACTACGTACTACTTCTCACCAACGCTTCACACAATACTCAGAGTATTCTAGTAATATCCATCGGGTACGTACGCGAACATCCCCATACCCAACCCCCAGACTAGTGGCCCGGTCGTCGATCCACACAATCCACCGTCCACCGCTCCACCGATTTCCGCGCGCCCACGGCTGCTCCCAGGATTGTCTGTGGTCCCCCAGGTGAAGGGTGGATGGCGGAGGAGACCCGGAACAAGATGTGATCCGCTTGGGAGGCTGGGGACCGCTGTCACAAGTTTATATCCATGAGCTCCCCGACTGACCGCGTCTTTTTCTTTCACTTCAGCTGCTCGTCGTTTTCTCCCGTCAACAACAGTCTCATAATCAGTCGATTCGACCGTTAATTACACACCCAACAACACCGTCAAAATGAAGTTCTCCGTCGCCACCGTCAGCGCTTTCGTCGCTTATGCTCTCGCTAAGCCCGCCCTCACCAACGTTGACTTCAACATCCAGGAGGGTGTCGACTACACCCTCGAGTGGATCGATGCCGAGGGTCCCGTCACCATTACCCTCATGACTGGCCCTGATGCCGAGCACATGACTCCCTACAAGACCATTGCCAGTAAGTTTTGAGCTTTACAGTATCTCTTGAAAGTGATGCAGTTTGCTAACAGTCGAAAAAGCCGGTGTCACTGGTGACTCTTACACCTGGACTCCTGCGGACCTTCCTTCCGACACTTATGCCTTCAAGATCGCCGATGGTCCTAACAAGGAGGATGAGAACTACAGCGTTCGCTTCCCCTACGTTGGCAGCGCCGAGCCCTCCAGCGCCTCCAGCACCTTGAGCACCATCACCAAGACTACCACATCTACCAAGGTCTCCTCCACTGCTGAGTCCAGCACTGTCGAGTCTAGCTCCGCTGCCTCCAGCACCGATGTTAGCAGCACCATCACCTCTGCCGGTAGGTTTATGCCGTGATACCTTGATGTTCATATATATCTTATCACCCATACTCACGCAAATATTATTAGCTTCTTCCGTTATCTCCTCCGCTACCAGCGCCGCTGCTACTTCTAGCGACGCTGCCCCTACTAGCGACGTCCCCAACACCAACAATGCTGAGCGTTTCGCTTCTCCTCTAGCGCTCATCCTCGGAACCGTTGCCGCCCTCGTCTTCTTCAACTAGGAAGCCTACGATTATGTAATCGAAGAAAGCTGCAACACCTTTTGACGTGGCTCTCGTACATAATTTTCTTCTTTCTTGACGGAGCAACATGTTCATAATTGAGCTTCGACACCCCTGCACGCTCCAAACGACCGAAACCCCATTACAGTCCGCATTTGGAAGTTGGGATAATTCTGCTCTTGGAGTTAGCTGGGCGATTTACTGTGGGAAAATTTGGGCGCTTTTTGATGGCTTAATGAAGGGACGGATACAAACGGGAGGAGAGTTGTTGCGGCAAAAGTGTGGCTGTGGACTATAATACCCCCGATGATGGATAATGAAGCTGCTTAATGTGCATAATTTCTACTGCTAGGCTTATCAAGGATGAGTCTTACCACGTCTTGTGTACGGATTCAACAGGATGGGCGCTGGGCAACTATCTCATCGCGTGAGCAGTTTGAGTGACTGGTTACCCTAACTCAGCCGTCGAGATATCCCTTTACCGGCCTGGTTTCAATGCTATTATGGTGACCTCATGCCCAACTGATCAACGCAGAAGTGCCAACCACAAACAACACCCACATATCCCATGTTTCTCCAGGTTCCCCGGATTCCATTCCTTTGGTGATCGTTCACTTACCAAAAAAATGCAGGGAGACGATGCAGGGACCAGTCCCCACACGGGCCAAGTGGAATGCCGGCATGGAAAGACGTCACAGGTCTGATTGTTTGACATCTGGTGCTTGCCGGCTTGGTGGTAGGACAATGGGTTTAAGTACAAGTTCAGGGTCACGCAAACATGGATATAGGTAGACATGGGATACACGGCACCAAAAACCCCTCAACCGTTGAACCGCCCAACGGTCAGACGGATAGCTGCATGCGTACGTACCGCAGACGGTAGTGCCGTGTTGCCTTGTGCTAGCTTACCCGTGTTTCCGTGATCCGTACCCTTAATCCCCAAGCTGATCTGTTAATGCCGTCCGCTATGGCAATTCCGGCTCTACCGTTTAGTGTCTTCTTTGTCTTTTGCGGAGATGAAGAGGGGTTTCGGCGCAAACATTGATTATCACAATCTTCGAATTCTCGGTGCCGTGTAGCAGAAGCCGAGTCCTTTGACTGTTGAGGTCCTGTGGCTTCTCTCTTTGCCCCTGATGCCTGGCAGATATACACAACGTTGCCGTAACGCCTACTGTTATGTCGTCGGAGTCCGTGGAAAATCTTGTTGGACTGTTGGACGGGCTTGCTTTAAACCCGGTAGCTGAACCGGTGAAGCCTTCTCTGCTGAAGCCGGTGGCGGGATGGGTCTAGATTCCGGGTGTTGTATGAGGGCGGGGATTCAGTACGGCACGGTAAACCGCCGTGATGACGATTTGTTGCGTTTTTTTTCGAGGAAGGGATGAGTAAAAGGGAGGGAGAGAAGAGGCCGAAGGAAAAGCGGCCTGGGCTGGAAAGCACGTTAAGATCAAAGGCATGGGCCGGACGGGTAAGAGAGGGGTAGATGGAAGTGGAATATTCATTTCAAACTTTCAGCCTTGTGGGGATGGCACGGGATGGGGTTGAGGCCGGGGTAGCTGTTGAGGCCAGGGGGTGATGAGAATGCGGCGGAAAGAGGACATGTTATATTGGGGATCTTGAGTACTTGGTTCATGAGGGTTGAAGATCCGGTGAGACCAGATCATAAGTGTCGTGTCGATTCAACTTTTCTTTCTGTCTTTTCTTGATTATTAGACGACACACAATACTCGTGTAGCTTGTTGTCTGTTATCCATCAATCTCGTTTCGCTTCTGCGGTCTTCATACCGACCGATGTCGTCTAAAACAGTAGCAAAAGACATGTGAACGCCGCTTGTAATGCTCCTTAGAGAGATGTTTTGCTCGGTCGATGTTGATTTATATGCAGAAAACGTGTATATGCAATATGAAAATGCCCTATGATCGTCGGCTTCGGTTTCAGAATACAATCCGCTCTCCCAGCCTGGATGCCGCCGCCAATAAGAATATTTGTTTATCCCCTTCTAATGTCGCTTTTTTCGCAAACATGTTCTTATGTTGTCCTGTATTCCTTTTACATCCTCCAGACAATTTTAAAGGCGCGCCTTCGGCGTGGCCATGTCTGCCGGCTCCTCAGAAACAAGTACCACGACCACACAGATATCGTCCTCCTTGCCGCCGTGCCACGCGTCCTGGGGGTAGTACTTCTTCACCTCCTTGGCGAACGGGCCGTCCAACTTCGCATTCATGCTTGCTGACTTGGCAGCGCTGACAATGTGCGTAGCAATGAAGCTCTGTAATGTGAAGATAGGCTTGTCATCGCTGTCGAGCTTGGTGAAGGGAGTCAGGTCCTCGGCGACCTGGACCCCGGCATCGGTACCCTTCCATGCGCCGAGCTTCTGCATTGTGCTGCTCACCAGACGGAGAATGTCCTGGTTGAACAGATTATCCCAAAGACCATCACTTCCAAAAACGACGACATCTCCATGCTTCAGCTTGTGGCGGGTCACATCGGCATCGCGGGGCTGGTCGATAAGCAGTCCCCCGCCAAAGGTCGCGGCGCGGAGCAACATGCTGGGCGGAACCACGCTTAGCTGGAAGGGAGTGTTGAAGGCGTGTGTCTGGGGTTCGCTGGCGGTGTGCACGCCGTTGAGCCTGAGTATTATGAAGCCACTGTCGCCAAGGTTCGCAACCTCCATTGTGCCGCTCTCATCCAGCATACCAACCACCGCCGTACTGCCACCAGCCTTGATAGTAGGGTCATGGCAGACGGCCTCGTAGCCCTTCTGCATCAACGAGCGTGCTGTCAATGGCGCCTCGCCGCTGCTGCTGTTCCCACTTCCACCACCGACCGCTGGTGACCCATTGGCCGCCGCCGCCGCCGCAACCTTGGTGGGCTGCTTATCGTTCTCGTATGCGGCAGCCGCCATGTAGTCGCAGAAGGCATGCGAAAAGTCGGCCGGGTCGACACCGCTATCCATCCAGCCGCCAACACCATCGGCTACGCCCAGCGCAACCTCGCCGGGCTTGTTCCCTACGCGGCTAACGAAGAAAGCATCCTGACCGGACTCTGGGCGCGCCGACTTTGCCTTCTTGCCGGGCTTGGATACCCGGTGGTAAGGGTTGAAGTGGAAGACGTGGGTAGACGGGTTGAAGGGGCGACCCTTGGCGACGTACGAGGCGGCGATGTTGTAGACGAACTTGGTAGGACCGGATCCGGAGGCAGGCTGCTCGGCGGCCGTCGAGTATGTCGCTTTCGTCATGAGCTGGTGGGCAATCCGTTGTCCCACTCTCGGAGGCAGTGTGCTCAGATATCGCATGCCGTCGACGGCGGATCGGTTGTGGTTATTATGGCTGAGAAGGAGGTACGACGACGCGGTGCTGCTGCTGCTCCTGCTCGAGGTAGGGCTGATGCCGGTCAGGGTCGAGGGGGACCTCGCCAGACGCAGGCGGGCTGTATGACATGGGCCCGACAGCGTGCGGAGAGCGCTAACGGACGCCATTGCTTGGTCGGACAGTCAATTGCCCAGGTTGCGGAGGGGGGTTGGGGGTGGTGGAAACTCTTGCAATCGGCCAGGGGGAACAGGTCAATGGAAAGACGTGATTGGTATGCCCCTGTGGTTCCTTCTTTGAGGTGGTCAGGGAAGAAACGAGCTGAGATCGGTGATCAATGGTAAGGTATAAGATACGCCGTAGAGGTAAGAACTAGGCTTTTGGTTGCGAAGCCCCTGTGGGCCCGCTGTGTAGAGAGAAAGGTTATAGAAAGGAGAGGTGTCTGTAAACCATGATAGTGTCTCGCTGCGCGGGCAATCAACAAACGACATCAATCGCCGGCAAAGCGAGCGGGAAGACTGACGACAGGAACGCACGTCAGAACAAATCCGATGTGCGAAAAGTGGACCTGGCTCCAGACATTACGGTTTGCGAATGTCGTGAGGCGAGGGTTGGGGTTATCTGTGTGAGAAGGGGGAGGTGTTAGCGCGCTAGCGCTGTTTAGCGACTGCCAAGGTGAACGCGGCTAACATCCACGGCATCCGTGTTGCTGTCGCGGTGCCGGCATCTTCTCCATTCGTTCGATCTTGTGCCAGGCGAGACGCTTTGAACACATGTGAACAGGTACGTAATGCGACAGCCTCACCACAGCGATTTCAGGGATGTAATGTTTTGGCTGCCACCCAAGCACCAGATATATACCGGCTCATCCACTTCTGTAATGATCTCAAATAGCGTAGCAGACGAACCAGTGGTTCTGGAAAATCAGATAATCAGCGACAATCAGGGATAGATAGTTGCCGTTCCCGGTTAGCCGCTGTTCGGATAGCACGGCTAGTGGGCATTCAGTGGCATTCCCCACGGTCGGAAGTCGGGACGCTGAAGAATAAGTGGCGCCTGATTGGTCGCTGTATACCGAGGTGTTCCGGGAACTCGAAGGCGGTTTGAAAGAAAGTCATGACGGCCCGGGGGGTCAGGCAGAGCCCGCGTGCCCGCCCGGATACGCCACTCACAGTAAAAGGCCATCTCCGTCCACTGCGACATCCTCTCACGCAGACACTCGCTCCGCCCTGTGAACCCGGTTCCGGTTGATTTAAACGTAGTCTGGCATTTCACCCTCATCCGCCAAGCGGCTTCCCTTCTTGCTTTTCCGCAACCTGTCTCGTCTCCGTCTCTCGTCGTCGTCGTCCTCCACCAGTATCACACACATCGCCAGCAAAATGGCCGCTCTCCGCTCCTCGTCCGCCCGTGTCCTCGCCGCCGTCTCCCGGCCGGCCTTCCGCCCCGTCGCCGCCGCCCGCGGCATGGCCAACCTCGCCGACGGTGCTACCCAGAGCCAGACTGCCGCTCCTGAGAAGAGCCCCAAGCTCAAGACCTTCCAGATCTACCGCTGGAACCCCGACACCCCGACCGAGAAGCCGCGCATGCAGAGCTACACCCTCGACCTCAACAAGACCGGTCCCATGGTCCTCGACGCCCTTGTCCGCATCAAGAATGAGCTCGACCCTACCCTTACCTTCCGCCGCTCGTGCCGTGAGGGTATCTGCGGTTCCTGCGCCATGAACATCAACGGCACCAACACCCTTGCCTGCTTGTGTATGTTTGGGCCATAAATATCCCTCGGGATGGACGGAATACTGATTGCGTCGAAAACACAGGCCGCATTCCCGCCGACAACAGCGCTGAGATGAAGATCTACCCTCTTCCTCACACCTACGTCGTCAAGGATCTCGTCCCCGATCTTACCCTCTTCTACAAGCAGTACAAGTCCATCAAGCCCTACCTCCAGAGGGACACCCCCTCCCCTGATGTAAGTGGAGATGCCTGGCTGTATGAATCGGTGCGCGCGTACAAACAGATGAACTAACCTACTACGTCATCACGTATAGGGCAAGGAGTACCGTCAGAGCAAGGCCGACCGCAAGAAGCTTGACGGTCTCTACGAGTGCATTCTCTGCGCCTGCTGCTCTACTTCCTGCCCCTCTTACTGGTGGAACTCCGAGGAGTACCTCGGCCCTGCTATCCTCCTCCAGTCTTACCGCTGGCTCGCCGACTCCCGTGATGAGCGCCACGCTCAGCGCAAGGATGCCCTCAACAACTCCATGAGCTTGTACCGCTGCCACACCATTCTCAACTGCACCCGTACCTGCCCCAAGGGTCTCAACCCCGGTCTCGCCATTGCCAACATCAAGAAGGAGCTCGCCTTCTAAATGCCGTCAACTTTAAACCCACGACAATGCGATAATCACCGTGCGGATTAGGAGAGAGAAATCAAGTCGAGAGAGGAGAGGACCGCGCGCGCGGATGTGGCGGGAAGCTTGCGCTTGACTAGCGAGAATGGCGGCGGATGGTCCGGGAAGATCCGGGCACGGTATATGTAACAAACCTGTACCCTGTCTCGTGCATGGCTGGAGTTTACTATTGTCACAGTAACAGCAATACGAAATTGGTTTTCTTGTCAAATATACCTTTTTCTATATATCCTTATCAAAGGAGAGGGGCTATCAGATAGCTAGAGCAAGCGAAGAAGAAGAGATTGGAAAGCACTGGCAGGAAGAGAGGCCCTAGTTTTGGATGAGAGGTATATATGTTGAATTAATCATGGCGTCAAAAATAGGGAATCAAACAACTGCTTTTTGCAACCAAAGCCAAAAACATCCCCGTTTTGGTGTTCCTTGTTAACTTTTTGGTTTCCCCGGATTTCCGCCCCCTTGGCTAACACTTGGCAAAGCATATCGGATAGTAGGGGATATCTGGAAGGAAACAGCAATGGCCGAATAGCTCCATGGACCTTGATCTCCGTCATCGCCGCGACATCCTACAACAATTACCGGCGCTTCCGGCTTCCCTATTCCAACTATCTCCAGCAACTTTTTCCAACTCTCGGGTTCCGTACCATCCATCATCATCACTTTACTCCGCCGTATCCGCAATAGTGAAGATGGGCTCATAAACCAAATCAACCGGCACAAAGTCCTGAGTGGTTGTCGCATGGGCTGTATCGTTTATCATCTTGTCAGCACGGATTCATCACCAACATTTGTTGTCAAGACATGACTTACGCAACTTCCACCTAACAACCCACCCCTCCTCACCACTCTCAGTCTTCAAACTCTTAAACGCCACCCACCCCCCCGGAGCCGCATAAGTCACCGTGTTCGCCGGCTTTCCTTCGGTCGTTGGTACGCTATTGAGCGTAAAGCTCGCCCACTCGCAGTCTAAGGCGATATCACCATCACCCTCTGCAGAACTACAGGTGGCCGCCGGGTCTTCCAAGGTGGTCAGCTCCATCAGGCCCGCGCGGGCGTTGCCGACGAGGGCAATGGCTTTGGTCTTGGGCGTGCTGGGTGGTGACCCAGGGATGATGCCGGCCCAGTTGTGCAGCTCGACTAAGCCGGTCTCTTTGTTGGGTACGGCGTAGAATTTGATGGGGTCGCCGCTGTTGGAAGGGGAGGCGTCGGGGAAGACGCCGAGGACGGAGCCGGAGGTGCTGAGGTAGTGGCCGTCTAGGGAGGCGCCGCCGCTTAGAAGGAGTGTTAGTTTGAGGTGAGTCGGAATGGGCGTGGGAGGTTGGATGTGACATACCCGGAAATGCGAAGGGTGTAGATGGGAGAGGGAGGGGAGGGCTCTACGTATACTGGAGCTGCGTAGGTGGTGGAAGTGAGGTAGCTGAGGATGAGTGTCTGCCACTTCATTGTGTTGGTGTTGATGGCGGTTGGAGTCCTAATAGACTGTGTGGTTTGAGTTGTTCAGGTGATAGGGTTGGGATTAAGGATGAGTCCTGATGAGGTTGATATGTATGAAGGATATGTGAAGAGACTCGAGTCTCTGGTAGGTATGTTGGCGTTATGTTTGTGTTTTCTTTGCTTCTCTTGATCACCAAAACACATCTATCCATCGTCTGGAGCAGATCAGTCCTTGCCCTTTTATGGTTTGCGGACCTATCCCATCTTCGTGTCCCGGTTTGCTAAACCTCTCTTTTCCGTTTGTTTCTCCGTACCTTTGCGGCTCAACCTCCGATACTTTCACTCCGTCACTCCACCAGCTACAACACATCATCCCACTCTGGTCACCCACGTATAGCTTCAAAATTTTTCCATCTCGATCTTCCTTTACTCGTCGGCGTCACTTCCGACGTAATGTGTTGCAATCGAGCCACCTTGGCCACTTGGCGATTTTGCCCGAGTGACGGCAATTTACGATTTAACAGCCTGGGCGATGTCATTAGAGTTTTACCGCGACCATTCTCCCTCCTTTTCAGATGCAGGTAACACCAAAGGGGCAATGAGATT
The DNA here is from genome assembly GCA_033439795.1 of Sordaria brevicollis. Classification (NCBI taxonomy): domain Eukaryota; kingdom Fungi; phylum Ascomycota; class Sordariomycetes; order Sordariales; family Sordariaceae; genus Sordaria; species Sordaria brevicollis. The sequence continues at coordinate 258,287 of JAUTDP010000007.1, forward strand.
CTCGGAGGCATTGTCAAAGAAAATCCTTCTCAAGACTTCATGATGGTAAATCCATCGACATCTTCATTGCCCAGCGTCTTGTCGCTCTATATATGGCTGGCCAAGCTCACATCATCTGGTTCAATGCCACTGGGTTACGAGTTGCAAAATGTCTCTAACTGGCAGTTAAGGCTTATGCCGGATGTATCCTTCCTCTTGAACCCAAATGAGCGACAGTTGAGAAGTGTCGATCGAGAGTTCCAAGAAGGAACGTTGAAGATTGAGGTTTTTCTGTATCCACTCGTCGCAATTCGTATCATAGCATGACTTCCCCGTGGGAAAGAGATCTGAAAATACCAGTGGCTTCCATCGGTTCTGGAATATTGCCAGTATATTAGCACAGCCGCACTGGATATTTTTCCTGGTTAGGTGATCAGTAAAGCCAAGGATCTTATATAGACCCATCACGTCGTTCCAATTTGTTTACCTTGCGACATGTTTCCATGGGTTAGTCTTGCTAGCTCATTATTGATACTTCTATAGGTCATTTCAAGACGCTATATGCTCTTCATATGATGAAGACACTCTTTAACCATCCACAGCTTTCTCTTTCATCTACAACCGCACCTCTGTTAGATTGAGGAGGAAGTGCCGTTAGGTTGCAAAAATATAGAACGAACGACTACCCTTACCCCTTGACATCACACAGGTGAACAGCTGTCAAACTCGGAATCGACGTCGAGACGGGAAGAACGTAACGATATCGAGCAATCAAGTTTGCCAACCTGGGAGTCGGCATGTATCCCAATCAATCTCACGTTGACTACCTAATCGTGCTTGCTTGACTTTGTGCTACTGGCATGGAGTGACCCATACGGGAACACTGTCCTTCCAGTCCTTCGTTTTAGGCAGCGAGTATTCGACACTCACATAATTTTTGCTTAGCCCCATACAGTTCCGTCTTGGCTTCCCTCATGTTATGTAGTTAAAGACACTGCGGAGGCTACGGTAACTCATCCGTTTCTCAACACCGGGTAAATCAGTTCCACTACTTTTGCCGGAGGGGTTGACGGAACCAGAAAGCGTTAACAACACCATTATTCTGCTTCTTGGATGGAGCACGGTCGATCGATATATAAAATGTTGAACTGTGCCTCTTCCTAGATCCTTCTACCAAAGGGTCGGTTGCAGAACCAAGCTCTAGATGAGCATCAAGTTGATGGTATGGCGCTCTTGGAAAAGCCTTTTGGCGAGAAGTAAAATCCGAGACTTCACATTGTACTCGGATTTGGGAAATTGGAAATCATGCACTTGAGATTCCATCCTCGGTGTGAAGCGGACCGAGAAACGTAACTGGACTTGTGTACAGCAAACCATTGGGAAGAGCAAGAGTATAAAAGTCGTAGACACCTCACCTTGTTGTTGTCATGAGTAACACGGTGAGAGATTATCAGACATCCTATCCATCACGCTTCTCACCTAAACTCCGTGTTTGCTATCTTCAACATGCAATTGCCCACGATTTCCTTTCTCCTCCTTCTCTTAGGAGGAGGACTTACCATCGCCGCACCCATAGCAGAAGAGTGTCATTCTCCGCATATCCTGTGCTTCGACGCCGTCAACCCATGCGGCGTGATATACTCGGGGTGAGCTTCAATTTGCCTCTTGCCCGCCTATATAACTACAGGATATTGACTTACCAATCTCACTAGCTGCTACGACAAATGCAAACCCGAAACTCGACCCCAAGCCCCAGCCTGTCCTCCTCATGCTCCTCCCAAGCCATCCATCTCCTACTCAACCTCCCTCAAGACCATAACCGCGACCAAAATCGAAACCATCACCCACCCCGGCACCATTGCACCTACCGCCGTTGTACCTCTCCCCACAACCATCATCAGCATCATCACCGAAATTATTACTATCACCACCGACTTTGGGGCCACCAAGACCAAGGCCGATGAACCCAGCATCATCACCGAAATCGTCACCATCACCACCGACTTTGGCGCTATCAAGACCAAGTCAGGGGCAGATAACTGCTCGTCTCGGACCGTGTGCATCGACTACATTGATAAGTGCGGGCAGACGTATGGCGGGTGTGTACCGGATTGTTTTCCGTGGCCGACGTTTTCGGCTCCGCCTTGTCCCAGGCCGACGACGGTTACGGCTACGGCTACTGGGGTTGTTGGTGGTTGAGAGGGTACTCGTCTGGGGTAGAAACGCCCTCTGTGACCCATTGCTTTAGATGTTCTAGTCCTGAGGAGTTGAGGCTGTTGGGACAGTTTGATGCAAGTTTGATAATGAGGATGAGAGGCAGAAAACTCGGAAAAGGTGTTTGTATAGGTAATATGAAATTGGTAATGTGATGAGTGTTGGTCAGTAGTAGATTGAACTCATAGTTTACCTCTTAGCAGTAGTCAGCCATGCCACGAGTTAGGTAGTCGGGGACACTCTCTCAAGATACACATTTTCCGACGGCGTTTCCTTGAAGGATCTAGCATGCATCGAGCTTTGGCATCGCTATCGGTTATGAGGCCATGATTTCGGATGCGTGAAATCTAAGTTGTACAGTTGGCATGGTCAAGTGTCCGTCGGAGAAGCAAGATATTGTTTGAGAGAGACCGCTCGATGTCTGCCTTGTGGTGGCCTCCACTGGACAATGATCCGCCATGCATGCCGGCCGCCGGGAACGCCAACAAAGCTCGGACCCGTCGGTTTGTAGGAGAACTTGTGCCAGTTGGCATCTCCGCGGCAGGCACGGTACAGACACAGCAGTGCCGCCGGGGCGCCGACGAGGGGCGGCGGTCTCGGGTAGGAGCACAACGACTGAGCACCACTTGTTCAACATTTTGCGCCATCCCTACAGCTGAGGTGTCACGGTAAACTTCGATCGAGCTCTGTACGACCGACTTTTCCGTTTCGTTCGTTTTCAACTTGTCAAACCGACGTATCGTATCGCATCGTTCTATTGGGGAATTGGTCGCTGTTTGTCGATTCCAGGATCAACACTCCTAAAAACTCACCGAACTTCTCTCGAGAGAGAGTCGTCAGTTGACACAAGACGAAGACAAGACAATGCAATATCGGCTACGTAACCTGACTCCTCAGTTGACCCTCTCCTTTCATCACCACTCCTCATCAGTGCTGTGTCCGCTGCTCGCATTTCCTGTGAGGGGCTGAGAGAGCGAGTTTGAGGGGGGCAGATCGGACCTTTTGGATATCATCCCGGCTCTGCACCTCGTTGCGTGGTTCTGACAACGGGTTCCGGTTGGGTTGCATCGTCGACAGGCCACCCACTCACAGGCGCAGGAGCACGCAGCCAGGAGCAACGCAGATACAGAAAAAACCAACCGACATGGCTATCGATCCCGGCCTTCCATCGATCCCGTTCGGAAACATATAAAAAACTTGCCTTGTTTCTTTTCTTTGCCTCCACAGTTCAAAGTCTCCTCTCATCCGCCCAGCCCAATCCATAGCCCTGACTCCTGCAGATCTTACAGGACGCATTTCCGAAGGACGAAGATGAGATGTCTGAATTACGAAGGAACAGGTTTCCGATAGTGTTGAAAGTGTTGGGTTGTCGTCGTCTTGTTGCCCCCTTATGTTGAGTCCCCCAGCCTGCTGCCAAACAGATTTGATATTGGCGTCGACGGATGGACCCCAACATGACATTCTTATCGTTGGGTCCTACCCTACTCTAGAAAGGTATCACCACCTCATCCAACTCCAAGGACCCTATCGTCCATATGATGACAGCTAGCGCTGCCGAGTTACCCTGACATGGTTAGGTTAGGCTCCCGGGCCGCATCACAATGGAACGGAAGCGTGCCTACGTCCGTACACTACACGCAGTAGAACTGTGCATATTCACCATTCGTGTCATATATCACGTCGGTGTTGCTGTTGTGGTGTTGTTCACCTTTCTTACTTTTTTTTTTTTCCTATTTTCAGCCCCAGAAACTGTTTGCTAGCCTGGGTTCAATAGTCTTTATCCAATAGAAGCAGGGTTTCCTGACTAGGACATTGAGTGGTCTTGGTAAGCCAGCGCCTATCAGCCGAATATTAAATTCTTGACCGACGGACGGCACACCTCTTTCTCTTCCATTCGCTCTTTCAGGTAACGTACCTTACCCTTGACAAAACGGGAATACGTTCGGTACTTTACCGGCACGGCGCTGTGTCAGCTGTGCTTGTTTGACCGAGCGTGGCTTCTGTGTCGGTGTCTATCAAATTCCAAGTCAGTTTGGTTTCTGGCCGGGAGCTTCCTGTCCGCGGCCGGCCACCCACTGGTCCAGACTCGGGCAGGGGCTACACACATACATTCTGAACTTGTCCATGCTGTGGTGTACTCGGGGTTACCACTGTCAGTACGACCTTACCAGGAAGTGGAAGCTTTTTACCTGACCATACGGTCCATACCCCGTCAACCCCCGTAATCCGGACCCCGTATCCATCGTGGGATCCAGCAGCGACGGGACCCGACTGGGGATCCAGCTTGGTATCCATCCGCCGGATATTGATAGTGCCACGCACCACATCTCCATACGCCGCGCTATCGCTAATCTAACGAGACTAACCAGCCAACTGGGCCATTGGGTCCAATCTCCAGTTCCAGATCCCAGACACCATCCAGACACCAGACCGGCTCTTGCCTTTTGCACATTGACGACCTCTCTCGAGTTGTTCCTTTTTCGAATTCCATCCTCGAACCTTCCCTCGACCGAGACCGAGACAACGTCCACTGCGACCCCAACTGGACAGGACCCCGACCGCGACCGCTTTCCCCCATATCATATCATCCAACTCACAACGACCTGCGGAATGGCGCATCCGCTCCTCCTCCAGCGATGACCTCCCGGCCCCCCTTGGGCGTCCAGCAGCGACAGCCCCAGCAGAGAAAGTTGAGCGGCCCGGCCCTGTCGCAACAGCGCTCTCTGTCGCAATCTCAAGTGCAGGTCCAGGCGCAGCTGCAGCAACAGCAACAGCAACAGCAACTCCAGCAACAGCAACTGCAACTGCAGCATCAGCAGCAGCAGCAGCAGCAACAACATCACCAACAATTACATCAACATCAGCAGCAACAACTGCAACACCAACCGCAACAATATGACGCCTCGAGCTATCTACCGCCACCACCACCACCTTCTTCCATGCGCAACAACACCAATCTCAACAACTTCAACCAAAATAACGCCCTCAACAACGCTTTCCCGTCCGATTTCGTCCAGCAGGACCCCGCGACAAGCCTCAACAACATAGTGTCCCCCGCAGACCCATCGGGTTCTTCACCCGCGCTTTCCGTGGGAGGTGTTGGTCGCTATGGCACTCAGCGTCGAGGAGGTTCGCGCCTTAGACTTGAACTATCGCATAACGACCCGTCCGACACCTTCTCGTCTCCCACCGTGATCGAATCCCCCGGCCTCATGGAACCGCATAACCAGTATGGCTCCTTGACGCACCTAATGATGCCTCTAACCGATGGCTCCAATTTGGGCGAGATGAGCCCCCATGATCATCATCAACTCTCCGTTCCGCCCCAACACCTAGATGCCGACGTTCCGATCCCTTTTCCCCAGCGCCGACCGAAAGCAGTGCCCGATCACCCGCGTCGAGAACAGCCCCCACCGCCGCCGAACCAAGCTCGGAAGGACACGCGCCCGAAACCCTATACGATCGAGCTACCCGCCGCCGCTCCTCGCTATCGAATACGTGGGAGGAATGATGGACAAGGGGGCCAAGGGAGGTCAAGCGCTCTTGCGACAGGATCATCATCGACAACAGGCGGTTCCGCCACCGCAAACTACGGATGTGCCGACTTCTTCCCATGGTCAGGGACGGCCGGAAATCACCCGGAGGATCAGTTCAACGAGAACGTGATTAAGTCCGGATGGGCTGAAAAGGCTATTGTTAATCCAGAAACACAATCAGCGAAAACAGTATTATTTCACGGGCTAAAGCAGCGAAGCGGACTAAACGCGTTATCTATATTCTTTGCGGGCGTGCTGTGGCACAGGAGAAATGCGGGTCAAGTAACTGCGCCATCGACCTTCAAGCCGCCTCCAAGAGTCACGCTCACTGACACCAAGAAAGAAGTATGGCTCAAAGACTTGGCCAACTCAGCCATCCCTCTGCGGAAACTCAGTCGATCGATCCCTCACGGTGTGCGCAACAAGGTCTTGTTGGATCAGTGTTTGAACAAGAACGTGCCGATAGATCGCGCTGTATGGCTGGCCAAGTGTGTGGGCACGAACGAGCTACGGACTTTCAGGAGACTTGGTAAAGGGAACAACGCTTCGGTGGTGGAGGGTGAGCGGAAGTGGCTCAAGGATTGGACCTCTGTTATTGAGCAGTTCGTTGAGCGTGTCATTTTCTCGTTCGGTGAGCAAAACTGGAAAGCAAAGGTCAGCTACGCGTAAGTTTATCCGTGGTCTCCGGCAAGAAGAAAGAAGAAAGATGGGCCAAGCTAACAGCGCGTAGAATCCAGCTAGCGACACACCTGTATGCCGAGGGGCTTATGGACCGCGAGCATTATCTTGATTGGACCGTTTCCAGTTTGGAATCGAGCCATCATTCCCAACTACCCATGTGGATTATTATTGCACAGATTTACTGGAAAGATTTGCTTCGGCTAAGGAAATACGGCCGCAGACTTGCTACTGCTCTCATCAGCCATTACCATGTGGTACGTATTCACTAGGTTTCCCCTTTTTTACGGTTGAATATCTGACACATTTCTAGATCCATTCGCACGAAGACCGAGATATTTATGCGCCCCTGCTGTCCAAGTTATCGCACCTTTTGGGGTCGTTGATGGTGGCCACACCAGAGAACTTCGTATCGCCTGCTGTATGGGTCAAATACCGAGACGCCCTCAAAACATGTCTGCCTCAGGGGGACGAAGCACGCCACAGATCGTTCGCCGGTATCAACTATCGAAACGAACAACTGGTCGCCTCCGCCAACAGATCGCAACCGGCTGCTCGCATTATACTTGTTAGAAATTTGGACCAAGTCATCCTGGAGAAACCAATGCCAGATGAGTTCCCGGCGCAATGCTGGACCGTCTCCAAAGATAAGGGTGCCCTGGCGAGGGCTCTGCTCGAGTGGTGTACAACGCCATACAGGCCTGGACTCGCCAAAGTCTATGTTGCCCATCGAATATTGATGCATTGGAGTACGCTGGGGATGGACGTCACTTTGGCTGTGCTGGACTTCTTGGATGGAGAGGTTCTTGAGGAAAAAGAACGCAAGGACGCGCTCTACCACCTTGTGTCGGAGTTAGTTCGCTCGGGGGTTTTTATGGTTTCGCGGTACATTCAGCGGTTGATTGCACGTGGTGGACTGACCGATCCGAATCTGGTCGAGCCAAACGGCCCACCTTTTGCGCGGCTGCTTGCCGAGCTCCCTCCGCATATCTTGGGCAGCTCACAGAGGCGATCCAGAGATGCATTGCTTCGCCGCGCAGGCTTTCCTGTCGAAGCCGAGGCACGGGATGCAGATGCTGCCGTCCTGCATCTTCGAAACGCACTGGGTCTCCCCATGGGCGTCACTGATGCTGCGTCGATCGAGAAACGCTTTTCGCCCAAGAAAATAGCTCGACTCATTGAAGTCGCCGGCCGAGCGCGCAAGGCCGAGATAGCTTCCTGGCTGCGGAATACGGTCACTGGAGGGGAAATCGAACACAGCTCTCTGAACGCTTTCGATCAACATGAGGTTTCCACCAAACTCTTCAACTCGATAAGGAGGATATTAGAGGCCACCCAGGAGTTTTCAGTCTTTGCTGAGGTCCTCAAGTTCCTGACTCAGTCCTCCAATTCTGAAGTGCTTGCCTCAATTGCGGATACTATCACTCGACATACGTTTGTCTTCGCCGCCCTCGGCTGCCTCAAAAACCTGTTTGGCATTCTCCGTGGAAGGCTTAGCGATGTTGTGCGAGACCAAGGGATCGGGGCACGACCATTACTTGCGTCGCTTGCCTACCTGGCATCACGAGTGCCTGGGATGGACGAGGCCGCTACGCAGTTGAAGTCCGACTTGGCTTTGAGCGACCGCCACAACCCTGTAGATGCTTGTTCACCTGTTAGTGACAACATGGTGTCTCGTCTTCAAGACAATGATGGCGACCTTCATGAAGAGGTAGAGAAGCTTCTGGCTAACGGCACCAGTCTTGATCGCAACACGATGGATCGGCTTTTCAGCGCGGTGATTCAACGACTACAGACATACTGGACCAAAGGGGATGAACAGCAAAGAGTTTATGGCATTCTTCTGAAGCGCCTGCGCATGTTTGACCCACAACACTTTGACGAGCTTATGGGAAGATGGCTTCTTTACGTACGGGGCCTCAACAGACGGGCGACCACGATTTTGCACCTATACCCCTTACTGGTCTCTACTGGCTGTTTGGGCTTGCCTGCAATTCTGTCAACAGCTTCAGAGGTTCCAAACGCCTCCGGCCCCGGCAACCAACGAAACCCTCAAGCAGCTGTCGCCACAGCTCAAATTGTTCAGACTACCTTTCGGACCAGATATATGCAAGAAGTGCTTCAGCTCTTCATGGTGCCAGTCTCGACCACAAGTCTGCTAACGCCAGAGGAGCGGTACCGTTTTGGGATACTTCAAGAACAGGCCAAGAAGGAAAGTCCGCGAGAGCTGCTATGCTTGATCCAACTTGCCTTGGCGGAGTACACTTATGCTCGTGCTCAGAACGACGCGGAAGACCTCCCTCTTGACAAGGAAGGGAATCAGACACGCCTTCTTGAGCTCTTGAGACTGTTGGTGTTAAAAGACCCTGTAGGAGTTGCTAAAGCGTTGCAGGTCCGAGGACCAGATGCTCGAGTTGCCAGTTGGATTGATGGCATGACTACCAAGTTGCTCGTCACTGCCGCCGGTGAGGGCACACGCGTGACGTTTGAGCAAGTTCTCAATCTCACTAATGAGTTCACCCTCCCATTTTGTCATGTCAAACTACTGTTGAGTCTGTCGTCCAACGACCAGCAACAAAACGCAGCAGATTCGGGCGAGCGAGTACCATCGAACGTAGAGCTGTTTATGAACGCCATGGAAAAATCGATGGATGCACAGCGGGTCTCTTGGATCGGAATGCTCCCTTCCCTCTCTCCCGACCTAACACACCATCTCAAAAACCAGGCTCAGACTCGATTTCTGAACCTTTTGCCATCATCGAGAAATCCACCCTCAATGACGTTGGACAGGTCAACGCTCCAGATGCGTCTGCAGAAAGCCGAAAACTTTCTCGCCATTATGGATACCATCATACGTGGAAGCGGTCCGATGGGGTTTCGCCAGCACCAACTGGTTCCGGTCATGGTGGAAAGGTTCACAGACATTTTGGAGCTATTGCAAACTCTGACACCACTTTCGAGTCAAGCTGGTGGTCTAGGAGGTTGGGGAGGACAAGGTGTGAGCGCCGCCGCCGCCAGCGGTGACAATCATGCTGATCTCAAAAGCGACATCCTGAACCACTGGCTTCCTCTTTTCCTCAACTTTCTCACCCTCCATGCTCAGACCTTTGACACCAGCAAACCCGGAAACGAAGTTCGTGGCAGAGCTCTTATCGTGTGCGCTGGTCTCATAAGGGAACTCGACCTGATCCATGGACCTGACTTTGACACTCGCCAACTTGGTGGACGCATCTTTGATCTGGCGTGCGTGCTGGTTGACAACCTTGCCGAGGACGCGCGGTTGCAGTGTATCCAAGCTCTCAAGTCTCCTTCGGATGTGAAGCTCAGGTACATCTTCAGCTACCAGGACAACCCGCATGCGAACCTGATGCTTTCTCATAAGGAAAGGCCAACGCCGATGTCCATGGGCGCCAACACTGGTACTGGCTCGCCGGCTCCTGGTACAACCCCAACACACACGCCAGGTGTTACTCCCGGACCACAGGTAACTGGACCACAGAGTGCCGGTGGTGCTTCTGGTGCTGGTGGCAGCGGTAATAATGGAGGTTACTTTAATCTGCCCGGCCATACGCAACAGGCTCAAGCACAAGGCTGGCATGCCGCTCAACAACAGCAACAAATGCAGCAGCAGCAACAGCAGCAGTACCACCAGTTACAGCAACAACAGCAACAACAGCAACAACAACCACAACAAGGAGGCACAGGCCCCATGCCCTCACCAGCCATCAGCATCAACACCAACCTCAGCCATCTCAACGTCGGCAACAACAGCAACCCGCCCACACCATCGCCCATGAACCCAATGCGACCAACGATGGTGATGGTAGTCAACCCCTGGGGCGGCTACTCGTGGGTGCCGACCACGATGGGTGGGTCGCAAGAGCGGCTGACGCCCTTCAACTTCCGGCAGTGGGAGATGCTGAGCGAGCCGACCAGCCAGGTCGGCGAGAATGACACGGCGGTGAACCTGACGTTGTTTGAGAGTCGCAAGGTGCAGTAGTGCTGCATGAGGTGTCGAATCGAGCAACTGACTTAAAAAGTAGGAGGGCTGCAACTATGAGGAAGGGGACGAGGATAAGAAGGGGATGATGAAGAGGATGAGAGGATGTCGGATACCGGATGATGAAAAGTGAGACGAAGACTGTTATATTGTGGAGTACAATGGTAGATTTCGGAGTATAAACACAAACGGACTGGGCGGGAGAACTTTGTACCTTGAACAAGACGGCAGTGACGAAATTTGGGAGGGTGATTTGGGCAGCGGGTTTTTTTTTTTTCGCATATTTGTCAAGCATGGCCTTTTTCTCCCTGTTTTCTATCTACCTCATCTCTCTCATCATGTTCATGTTATGACTCTTTTTCGTTCTTCGGTACACATCCTTCCTTTTAGACGTTCTTTCTTGGGTTGACCTTTGCTCATGGAATGGTGGTTGCTTTTGGGAGGCTTTCTTCGGTTTGTTTGGGCTTCATGACTTCATTCTCATAGCGATTTGCATACACAGGCATGGTTCGGTCTGGTGCTCTGGTTCGGGTATGGGTTCTAGGTAACTAAGTACATATGTCACGGTTTTTTTTTTCTGGGTTTGTGTTTGTTGTTCTTCATCTGAGCCGATCGGTTTCCAAGGGAACAGAACAATGTATGACATGACTCTTAATGTGTAAAAAAATTTGGTACTTCCACGAAGGATTTGTACAAAGCAGCCTTTACGTTGATCCTGGATTTGTTTCCCACTTGCAACCTCATATGATTTGTGATATGTATCCCGTGTCTATAGAACAACGGTTTGACCTATACTTTGTTTTCTGGTTCTTATGATGATCATTCGCACTTTTTTACTTCTCCCATTTTCTAGTAGGGTCATAGTCTTCTACCAGTAGGAATAAATTACAACTTGTCCATTCCCACTATATGTCAAAAAATTATCCACGAGCACCGGCCGGAACTCGCAACGAAGTCGCAATGAGGATTCGCAAGGTGCATGAGCCGGAACGGAGCAAGACGGAGGAGACGGAGGAGCTGAGATGTACTACTACCGAGAACTTACATGATCGACCCCACCGGCTAATTCTAGTGCCTTTTTTTGTGTTAGTGACTCGACGGGTTTTTGTGGGCGTGTAAGTGAGTCACAGTCCAACATCCATGTTGAGAAAGGCAGAGAGGAAAGAAATTGGATGGACTTTTCGATGGAAGGGACATTTGCTTGGAAGCTAGATTGTTTTGAAATGTGCTTGAAAAGGTGTCTCTTTTGTGTCTTCAGATCCTCCAATCTATATATCTAGACAGAAGTTGAAAATATAGAACTCCAGCCTTCTTCATATCGTGAAAACGTAAACAGAGCCCCCGTTTTTCGTGTTCATATGTAGTTGTTTCTTTTATGTACTTTGACAATTATCTGTCCATTGCGGTATTTGCTCCCATCCTACCCAATCAACCCTAACCATCCGTCCGTCCGTCCGTTTTATTTTTCCTACCCAGCAGCAAACAAACCCTCCCAGAAGATCGGAGAAAAGAAATCAAAATGAAAATAACGTGTGTATGCTATGGATCAGATATGCAAAGCTGTAGCGGGTATCTCGATAGGAAATATGGTCCGATTAACCCTCCATGAAGGCCTCACTACGCGCCTTGGCATCTTTGGGGTCCTCGGGCGCAGATCCCTCGGGACGGGGACGGTTAGCGATCAAGCGCTGTTGAAGAGGAAGATATGTTAACGAGAAAATCCACGGATGTAGGATGGGCAGAGAAAATACTCACCACAAGGTTGCGCAAAAGAACAGCAATGGTGACCTTGCCAATGCTGGGGACGTAAATGCTAGCCTTCTCCTTAACCGCCGGGCCGTCAAAGTTCTTGAAGCTGGAGAAGTTGATGCACACGGCACCGTCGCGGAGCAGCTCGGTGGGCACCTTGAAGTTCTCGGTCGGGACACCGCCGATAACGACGTCGCTGAGCGGCAGGCAGTCCTTAAGCTCCCAGCCCTCCTTGTCATGGACCTGGTGGCGGATCTGACGGATACCCTCGCCGCGGGTGAAGACCTGGACGCCGGTGACGTCGACGGAGTAGACGGTGGCGCCATCGTTGGCGAGCAGGGCGGCGAGAGGGCGGCCGTTGACCTCGCTGCGGTTGATGACGGTGATGGTCTTGCCGAAGAGGCGGTTGCCGTAGGCCAGGATGGGGTTGTAGATCTGGAGGTACTCGAGGGTCTTGACGATGGCGAGCGGCGTGCAAGGGAGGATGGACTTCTTGAGGTTCGCGGGAGGATCGAGGAAGCGGACGTTGTGGTACATGTTGAAGAGATGGGTGTGGCAGAGACCCTCGACGTCCTTGGAGAGAGCGACGGTCTCCTTGATGTACTTGTCTTGGCTGTGGTTGCCGACCCAGATGGGGTAGTAGACGAGAATGCCGTCGACCTTGTCGTCGTTGTTGGCGGCGATGATGCCCTCCTCGAGGTCCTCCTTATCGACCTTGCGGAGATCGAAGTTGAAGCCACTGGGGGTGGGTATGTGATTAGACTCTGGTGCTGGGGCACAAGTCCAGACTGACCCATTGAGTTGAATTGCGAGATACTCACTTCTCTTCACACGTCCTCTTGGACCATTCGGCATACTGGAGAGCGGCCGGGTCGTCGGTGGCCAGGAAAGCAGCCAGCGTGGGCTTCTCGGCGTCGGGTCCCTGGATCTTAGCAAGAGTCTCGCGGACCTCGGAGAGCAGCTTCTTGGCGATGGTGTCGGAGAGGATGACCTTGCAGGTCTTGGGTACTTGTTGGGCCTCCATGATGTCGATGTGGGATTTGGTGGTTTGGAGAGGCTTGAAGAGTGGTTTTGGTCGTCGGATGTTCTTGGTCGTAGAACTAAGCTGTCGTCTGGAAGAAGAGAGTCGCGCAACCAAGTTAGCCGAAGTTCTAATCAGGCGCATATCTGAGGTTCGTCCCAGATGGCCAATTGGTCATGTTCTTTTCAGATCAACCGTGTAGCGACTCGACTGAAAATGTTCCAAGCAGACGGGCAGCTTGTGACTGAGCGTTGGGGAAGTTGAAGTAACGGGAATTGGTGACGGAGGTGAATGCGACGGGAGGTAGAGGTAGGTACCCCCCGGTGTCCTCCACTGTGCAAGTTGAGATGAGGCACCTACATGCTTCAGATGAACGTCGGACAGGTCATTTGATGATGTCTCAAGTGTAGAGGTCAAGAACGATATGGCAGTAGAATTAACGGGTATGAATTGAAGTTGTAAAAGTATGGGATGAGGGCCACGATCTTGCGTGGCCGACCGAGTTCCTCTTGAGCAGGGGACCTCTCGTCGTCTTTATACATGGAATCCAGGTCCCCGTTCCAGCGCCATCCAAGTGGATTCTCGCGTGGGTATTTGTGACTGAGAACGCATGAAACACAGGGCAGGCATCGAGGCCCGTATTTCCAGGCCATCTACAGGGCACTTTGTAAGAGTCACAGGCTGCCCTCCGATTTCCAAACAACTTTCTCGAAAAATTTCAAGACCGATACATCCATGCCGCAGCCCCTCTTGCCGAAATCGGCTTAGCGTGAACCTCAAGGTACCCAGACACGATGAGATGCCGCGAAACGCCATAGCTTTCAGTCTCACCGCCCGCGATAACATCATTTTCTGCCACTTGTTGGCGGGGAATCCAGGGCGATAACGGCGGGCGTGGTGATGCTCGCCCCGGCCATCCCACAGTCCGGGGCTTGAACCAGGGGGCAATCGGCCACTGACGGCATCGCAGCATCTTCAATCCACCCTTGTTAGGTTGTTGGACTTCGGTCTCTTTCATTCTCACCTGTCAGTCAGGCACCATTTATTCAGTGGCATTTCTCACCCTCACCGTCACTGTCAGTCACCGTCTGTCCTCCTCCTTGCTACCTATCCCGCCTTGCTGTCAGACCAACCAAGACTAGACTCTATTCGCTTACGTTGGTCGACCGGGTGACAAGTTTAGAAACAACTCCATCAACAATCCCGTCCATCATCCTGATCCCCATCCATACCCATACCAATACCAAAAAGAACCTTGTGTGCTTGGAATAGGGAGAAGTTGGCCCAAGCTTCCACCACCCCTTAACTAGGACCAACTACACCGACGGCAATCCGTCGAGTTTGGGTGCGCATCATTTCGAACCTTGAAGGCTTTCGTTGTCGTTCATTCTCTCATAGCCAGAGCTCTGCATTGCACTTCTACCGAATCCACCGTGCTACACTAGTCCTCAACTCAAATCTTGCTTGTGACAGCAAATAACGTCAAATATCATACCATCACTATTCCAACTTCACCTACCATCTTTGCCAACATGTCGAATTTCAAGGACTGGGCCCTTCAGTACGTGCTCTCGGACGATGAGACTGCTCAGAGTGAAATTGCCAAAAAGGCGGCAAAAGGTAGGTTATGAGACGCTCATCGCAAGCAAGCATGATGTTAACCATTTACGCATAGAAATCGAAAACACAAGAGCCAGCAGTGCGTCTGTGGGAAGTTGGGCCGCCTCCATCCAGCCATGGATAACCATCACCAAACAAGATGATGATAACTCAGACGACGACGATGACGACAGTGGCAGCGGTGACATAATAGCACGAGCCAAGGCCCTGGGCTTCCTCGCCGATACTCTTCAAGCTTTGGATAAGAGCCTACTACGACCCGAACAAGTCATCCGGCTCGTTGGTTTCTTTGGCGCCATGTTCTCCTACGACCACAAGGCAGGCATCACTGCTTCAGCCAAAGCACTACGCCAACTTTACGCCATGAAGGGTTTCAAGCCGGCAGTCGGCGTCAAGATGATCGAGGACGTTTGCAAGCTCAAGGAGGATTTCAAGTTACAGACGGCGGCCACCCGACTCGAAATTTACGAGCTATTTCTCAGTCTGATCCAGGACCAGTCAGTAAACGACGAACTGCAAGACAAGTACGGCACATCAAGCGGCTTCATCGTCGATATTCTTCAACTCTGCCAGAATGAGAGGGACCCGAGGAATCTCATGCTATGGTTCAAACTGCTTCCCATCTTCCTGACCGAGTATTCGACATCCGACGAAGTGACCGAGGAGATTTTCAAGGCTTTCTCAGCATACTTCCCCATCACACTGAGGAACTCGGCTACCCCTATCGGCATCACCGCGGACGACCTCAAGAACGCCGTAAGGGCGTGTTTCGCATCCCATTACAAGGTGACGAAGCTTGCATTCCCCTTCCTTATTGGAAAGCTTGACCAGGGTGACGCAGTAACAGTCTCCGTAAAACTCGATATTCTCAAGACGGTCAAGGCATGCATCGAGCAGTACGACAACCCACAAGCCAGCATTGTCCCATATATCAACAAGATCTGGAACTCTCTCAAATACGAAGTACGGAACGGAGAGGTGAAGGAGACGATCGATGCTACCTTGGATGTGCTGCGAGCAATTGCCAACAGGCTCGATGGCACAAAGACCCAGAAGTTCGATATCTCCTTGCTCAAGAACTACATCGATATTGTGGTTGATGACTGCCGTGACGATCTGGCGAACCCAACATACACAAAGCAGGCCGGCCTTCTACTGATGACGGTTATCACTACTAACATTCGCGCATATACCCTTGAGAGTGCGGCTTTCGTCGATATTATCAGGAAAAACCTTCGTCAACCAAAGTCTCCATCTCACACGAAGGATCTGCTTCTTCTTCTGAACTCAACCCTGAAGTCTCGGGCAGATCTATTCAAGAAGAGGGCAGAAGGTCATGCCGAGGACGAGGAGCTTCTCAAGACGGAGTCTAGTGATCATTTGGTGGCACTCTACCACGATGTCTACCTACCAACATGGACCGGAAAGTCTGAAGAGACTACATCAGATGTTCTGAAGCAGGTCGTCCAAGGTCTCGCCTTGCTCGCGACTCAGCAGACCATTCGGGCAGATGGACAAATCTCGTTGTTGGCTTCTCGTTCAGTCTGCTCCGAAATCTGCTCTCTGTTGACACATACGGTCACCAAGGGCTTGGCGCTGAGCCAGAACGATTACTCAACTGACGCTGCAGTACAGGATGAAGCGGTGCTGGCTTTGCAGTCTGTTGTATCAACATACACGGACGGATATGCGGAGCTCGTTGACAGAGCCAAGGCCGAAATCGAGAAGCGTGACTGGACGGCCCCATCAAAGCACAACCTGAATGCTCTTCAAGACCTCCTGTCTCGACTTGCCTTCATTGGATGCTCGCGCATTCCCCTTAGTATTGCTCTCGATGACGAGTCTCCCAAGCCTTTCAGGCCTCTCCAGCATTTTGTAAGACTCGCATCAGCCATGCTGGATCTCTTCCCCTTGTCTCCTCTGCCCACTTCCGAAAAGGAGTCCTTGGCGAACTCGTATGTCATTTCTGCGCTACACGGTAGCATCCTTCACTTCCGTGACGCTTGTTTCGAGAAGTTCGAGCCCAAGGTACTGGAGGCCTATTCAGGCAGCGACAGGAACTGGATCGAGGAGTTCCGTAAGCTACCAAAGGACTGGCTGCACCAGTTGCAAGGAGAGGAAGGCTCTTCGGAGATGGTAATCAAGGAGGACGACCCCGAAATCTACCGCGAGCTCCTCAGAATCAGCCTGTTCATTGTCAGGCATCTGTACAGAGAGGCTGCCTACGGAAAGCAAGCTCCTTGGAGCGAGCGGGTGTTTGCCCAAGTGGCTAACATGGCAGCTCTTGTGGTTCGGAGTCTCGACGAGAACCTTCAAAGGTCTTGCAACTTGGCCCAGAATGCCTTCAACTTCTTCTTCTCTGAAGACCTATCCTCATCTGGGCCGAGCTCGCTTGCGCCTTTCAGGAAGTTGCTGATTCTCGGAATCCTCCAAGGGCTTCGTCCTGCAGCAATGGCCGAACTGGTACGTATCATGGAACCATGCATCCTTCCCGCGAACATACACTAACAACACCCCCTCTAGTACGCACCACAAGGTATCGCGGAGACCTTTATGTGCGACACATCAAGAATGGCCACCGTCCTGCTCGCAGTCGGCGAGATCCGCGGCACCATCTGCGCCGTCCTCGCCAACAAGTACAAGGGCGGCCAGAACACCTTCGACCCTGAATCCGAGACCATGAAGCGCGTGCTCAACTTCTGGGGCGAACAAATCAAGACCGCCACCACAACCGACGACATCGACCCAGCCATCTTCGAAGTCTACAACACCGTAGCCATCCACACCCTCGCCGGCGCCTGCGCCCGCCAGGACAAGAACGTCCTCTCTCTCGTCCCCATCTTCCACGAGGCCATCGCCTCCCCCGGTCCCAACGGCGCCATCGTTGCCCGCACCATCGGCGGTCTCGTCAAGACCAACGAGCTCCTGACTTCCGAGAATCACGCCGTCGTCAAGCGCTTCTACAAGCAATGGGCCTACACGCACTTCGCCAAGCCTCTCTACGACCTGGCTTTGCCCACCGGCGACGAAGACACCGCCTTTGCCGCGGGGCGTTACACCACCGCCATCTTGTCTCTCGTCAGCAACTGTCCCTTTGGAGTCTACCAAGAGGACCTCCCCGCTTTGGTCCGTCTGCTCATCACGGCGCTCAACAACTCGGCCGCTTCGGGCGATATCACCCAGCCGCAGGTTGCCACCTCGCTCGAGGTGCTGGTCGAGATCCTGTCCAACGAGCCGGACGCACTGAAGTCCCATTTGAGGGAGATCATCACGGCGGGCATGAAGACGTACGAGGAGGCGGCCAAGAGCAATCTTACGGCGGGCAGCAAGGGGAATGCCCTGGCTAGGAATTTGGCGGCGGCGAGGAAGTTGACGTTGCAGCTTTTGGGGGCGATTCCGAAGAAGTTTGAGGAGAGACATTTGCTGCCGTATGCGCTGCCGATGCAGAGAATGTTGGCGATGGCTAGTGGGGATAAGAGCAGAGAGGCGAGGAAGGTGGCGTTGTTGGCTAGGGAGAATTGGGCTAAGGTTGTGTAGAGAGAGAGAGTTTGGCAAGAAACCTAAGCATGCTGAGAGCATGGCAGAAGTAGTTGAAGTGAGTAGGGAGCGAGTTTCGGGTTATGCATTCATAGACATATAGGCCGTCAAGGCATGCATATGAGGTAGATATGGGAAGGTCGGGATCAATGGAGTTCTGTTTTGAATCTATACTGGTGCTCTTCTTTAAAGCTCTGTTGGGTCCTCAAGCAAGATATGTCCCGATGGATAGTTCCGCTCCTCACTGACGTATTCAGTCACCGGCATGGCCTAGAGAAAATCAAAACCATAAACACGCATGCTGTGAAATTTAAAAGATACCATCCTATGACAATTTCGCTGACCTTCACAGCACAAAGGCGTGACCATACCCTGACCTGCTTTCACCAATGAGCCATTTCCTCTCTCGCCTTTGCCAGAAGTCTAGAAGTATACGAGTCCTCGAATGAATACGGTTCCCAACGGCGGAACTTCTACGTCCTCCTCTTCTTTCCACCACTTTGATTCGCACTTGACCCCGTCGCCGCTGACGAGCTGTTCTCTCCCAACCCACTAGCGATAGCATCCAAAATCTCCTGCGTATACCCCGGCGTCGCCGCAACCTGCTCCTTCGTCAACCCCTGACCACCGGTAGCCGGCGCAGCAGCCACCGCCCTCTTCGGATCCAGCTTTCCAACCAACGGCACACCTTGCGCGAGCACAGTTTGGAACGGCGCCGCCACAAACCGTCCGCTCGCATCAAACCACTCGCTAAACTTTCTTTCGATATCAATCTTCTCCGTCTTCTTCGTCTTCACATCCTCCACCGTGATCGTCAATTTATACACCGGCGCCTCGCCCTTGGACCTCGGTTTCTTGCTATCGCTCGCTACCCTCAGGGAAGTCTTCCCGTCCTTTGTCTTGCCGACATAGATGGTTCCCTTTTCGACAAACATGATCCAGTACGTGAGCGCGCCGTTGAGTAACGTGTAGAGGATTACGGCGACCAAAGTGTATTGCTTGGTGGCTTCGAAGCCGAGCTTGTAGTCCCAGGCGAAACAGGCTGCTGACAACAGAAAGGCGGAGAAGCCGAGGGCGAGACGAGTGTCGAGGAGGGTGTGCGATTGGATTAGGCCGAGGGAGGTGAGGTAGTTGAGGAGGGCGTCGTCGGTTGTTGCTCGGAGGTCTGTTTTGGGAAGGGAAGGAAAGTGTTAGTGGTTGGTGTGTATGCAGATGAGGCTTGTAAGTGGAAGTGGAAGTGGGAGGGTTGCTTACCGGCTACGTTGTAGACCGTGATCTTTTCTGTTGACGCCATTTTGGGTTGATTGATTATGGGACGAACAGTCCCGGTAGATAATTTTTGCTGTTGATGTCCTTGGTATAAAAGGTGGTGGTTTCGAAAAAGGCTGGTCGTAAATCGGTGGAAGCTCTCCCACCTGACAAGCTGAGCCAAAGAGGTGCTTGCTGGCGCCTGGCGGATGATGACAGGCACAGGGAAAGGCCACCTTGGTGTGAACTGGAATGGTCTTGTTGCGCCGGCAGGCACGATAAGGTACGATAAAGGTCAGTGCTCAAGCTCAAAAAAGGTACGTACCTCTCCTGAAGACAAGGGGCAGGGGCGCTGGGGGTAGCTGATGCAATGGTTGACAGGGTTCCATCAGTAGCGCCCCGTCCCGCCGCGGTCAACAACAGCGACTTGGACGTTGGACGTTGGACAACGACGAACCGATCGACGACATCTTCATAGACGAAGCTTCCACGATAATCAACATAGACTTGTCCGCCAACGGCTGAAAAGATATCGGCGACAATGGCGCAAGTTCCGGTTCAAACGATCCATAGGGATCCCCAGTTATTGTGAGCTTCTCCTGGCTGAACAATGGAATGGAGCTTAAAGTCCAATTGCTAATCGCTTTTGTAGCTACTGGATCCTGTTTCCCATCACGATTGTTATGGTACGAGCCGGAAGACTTTGAAACAGCTATTATGCTTTCTACTCGAGACAATTGCTCCTCTGACACTTCGACGACGATGTAGATCCTGACAGGCGTCCTCCGACACTATGCTTCCGTATTGATGCAATCCGCCCCCAAGAAGCTCGACCAAAAGTCCATCCGCGAGCAGCGTTCCCTCCTTCACGGCATCAATGTGCGCAGCAACTTCCACACCCTCTCCAAGAAGTCGTTCGCCACACGCCGCGATGCGCTCGTCACGGCCTTTGAGTCGGGCGCCTACCTCAAGGATCCTGAGCGCGCCGGAGGAGGCCAGCCGAACCCGCTGAGTGATCCGAGCTCGATGGAGGGCATGATGGGCATGATGAAGAACCAGATGGCCATGATAATCCCCAATACGCTGATCATGAGCTGGATCAATGCCTTCTTTAGTGGTTATGTTATCAGTATGTGGTTCGAATGGAGCAGAAGGGCTCATTTGGATGATAAGGAAGGGCGTAATGGTGGCTAACAGGTTGTCGCAGTGAAACTTCCTTTCCCCTTGACTATCAAGTTCAAGAGCATGCTTCAGGCGGGAGTTATGACCAAGGACATGGATCCCAGGTGGATGTCCAGCATCAGCTGGTACTTCCTGTGCATCTTTGGTCTTCAGTCTGTCTTTAACTTTTTGCTCGGCAGCGACAATGGTAAGTGCTGCTGGCTCTCGGGTTGCTATGGATTCCCGTACTAATAGTTGAAACAGCCGCAAGCCAAATGGCCCAGCAGATGGGAGGAATGGGCGGCGCCCCGGCCCAGATGTTCGGCCCTGGCGTTGATCCCGATAAGCAGTTCAAGGCCGAGGCCGAGAACCTCGCTGTCATCGAGCATTACTCGGTCCTCGATAATGTTGAGGACCGCCTTCTGGAGGGAATTTCCGTATAGACCAGAGCCAAGGTGCAGCATGATATACTACGAAACCAAATCACCAAAGTCCTGGACGCCTCATCTCCAGGGTTTGGGGATATGAATAATTGGATAATAAAAACAAAAACGCCCTCTCCATGCATAGTCTCGGCCTCCATTTTCTTGCTTGTGACACGGACAGACCCAGTCTACTCCCACCACAAACAACATCCCAGTCCTCCTTCCTTCATGGAACCCGTGATCTTATACGGCGGTAGGAGCTGGTTCGCAGCCTGGTCGACTTCCACCGGGCCTGTTGGCGTTTGGTCGTGCCACTCCTCGCCGATGACGCGGAAACGGACCATTTCGTTGTTATCAAAGTACAGTTCCTGGCCGTCTTCCTTCCATACCCAGACCTTTTCGGTTGTGTCGCTGGAGTTCTTGTTAGGCCAAAGGACACAAACGGGAAAATGAGATGATACTTACAACTCCGAGTTGTCTGGTAGTTCCGCGGCGGGGACAAAAATGTCGCTGAAGAAGTCCATGCCAACTGCGATGGAATCCAATGTTTAGCCATGATTTGGGTGACAAAAGATGATAGAGCGGAAATTAGAGGGTTGGACTCACGGTAGATGCCTTCCTCGGTCTGATGGGTGATGCGTGCAAGAATAACCTCGTGCTTAAAAGGCCTAAAGACCACCATCTCAAACTCGACTGCGAGTTGTGTCAGTCAACGACCAACAAAATACTACCTACATAAGCCATCTTACCGTTCACATTGACCAGACCAGTGCCATGACCGATCTGACCTTCTGATGTCCAGGTGACATCCCACAAGCAGACGAAGAGACCGACTTTTTGTACCACCTGTAGATCACAGTTAGATGGATGAAATGTCGGGTGTGTTCACTCAAAGACAATTTTAACCCACCTTGTTGGAGTACTTGGCGTTGATGTTGTCTTCGATGGCGACAAAACTCTCCTTGCTAAAGTCTTCGGGTGCAATCTGCACCAAGTCGGCAATTTTCGTCTATCTCTGATATCAGTCTGATTTTGACCTTACACACTTTGCAGGCACAGTGGAGGGACGGATTTTCACGAACGGTGATGAACATTGTGTCTGAGCAAGACAGCTGAACTCTTCCCTTTTCGAGTTCCGGTTTGCACCAGCTTGGACGTTGTTGGTGGGATGGGAAATTATTGCCTTCGTCTCAAAAATCTGTAGCTTGGTGATGTGTTGACCGTTTGGAGAGCGAAATGTGACGGTCGGGTATAAGTGGTTGAATGAAGTGCTCGGCAAGTACACGGATGGTCCAAATTATGTTTGAAATGTATCTTGTTATGTGGTGTGGTGTGGTGTCGTGAATGTCAATGCATGCAAAACTTTTGGCGAGGGGCGGAAATTCTGCGGTTTTTGACGTTACTTATCAAATAGTGATGCTTTTAACGGTCTTCGATCGCGAGATATGTCAAAGTTTGGGTAACAGCGAATATTAGTGTCGAAAACAATATTTGAGAAGATGCTCAAAGTCTACATAGAATTCATCCTCGTCGGCCTCACAGTCTTCCAAGCCCGTCCTTCATTATCACCGTTTACTCGATCATGACATCTGCGGGTGTACACCTTGAACAGGAAGCTGCGTGAGAGTTGAGTGCCCCACTGTCGCTGCAGTGTGTGTTTGGGGTCGAGAGTCGAGACCTCGAGCTTTGCCTGCCGAGCCGGCACCTAGTTTGCGTACCTGCCCTGCGATCCGTCAAACTGCCTGTGTTGGACGACTGGAAAACCACTGCAAAAACGCTCCTGTCAGCGCTGCCCTCGCTGCCAACACCCGCACCTTCCTTCGACCCTGCCTGCAAAGTGCAAACGGAAAAAGCTCCACTTCACATTCACTGACCGTCCTCGAAAATCAAAATTCTGCCACCCCTCCCCTGTCGTCGATCGGCTGACCGCCTTTGATTTGGGAACCTTAAGTGTGGACCCACCAACGCGCATCTCCTTCCACACTCCACGTCCGGACGTCCCACCTTTCTCCTTCACCTTCGAATCCATCTCCATTTCCACACAACTTCACAACTTCACCCCTCCATCTCCAAACCTTGGTCTTCTCGATAACCATCGTGCCGACCGACAACGTCAACTCTCTCGACCCCGGTACACACGTGTGGCCGCGATCACCAACCCAGCGAAACCGTGAGTATTTGTGTCTTCTGCCTCCCGTCATCTGTGACGATTAGGCCAGTAGCCGCGATAGCAACTCGCTGTCGTTGATTTCATGTGGTTGAAGTATTGACCTGTGCAATTCATCCCCCACATCGTCGTATTCTTACCATGCCATCAAAGCAAAAGTTTGCCGGCGACCATAAGGTCGCTGTTCGATGTGTCCCGGTAGTTGAACAAATACCAGTGGTTTCTCATAACATTCTGTCGTGACTTGTGCCGTTCCTAACAAACTCCAGTTCACGTTCGGGAAGCCAACTTCAAGTTGCGACCGGTCGAGGATCTCGCCAACACTGCTAAGAAACTTGATATCTGATCGCCGGCAAAGTCCGCTGTTCAAGGCCTCACATTGCCGGTGAAAGCTCGTCACCTTGTGATCTATAGGAACCAGTTTCTATCGTCAAGAACTATTTGACGATCAGGACTGTTATTCCCAAGTCGCAGAGACACCTTCAAGTTTGCCTCCATCACGGCATCGCCAGCAAGATTTCGAGCGACTTGACGTCCGTCAACCCTTGCCTAGCTTGCAAATTCGATATCGATCCATCAGTCCACGCTCAGGCTGCCGACAAAACCCCAACCATACCCTTGGTTATCGACATAGGGTCCGGACTATCTTGAAGCCACACCTGACATTCATCTTGCCTGTCCATCATTGCAAGAACTTGATTCAGACGTCCAACAGCCAGTCAGGGACAAAACGCTATTAAACACCAGCTGAGAACCCAACGCCCTGTTATCAAGGCAAGATCAGAAGAAGAGCACGTTCGTGGACAGATCCATCCATATCTGTTTTCAAGACTCCCTTTCCGTGTCACGGCTACAAGGAGATCATAACAGCCATGGCTTACAACTACGCCCCCCCTCCCCCGCCGCCGGGACCAGCGCCGCCGAGCAACCCGCCTGCTGGCTACCCCGCCACGTACGGCCAGTCACCCTATCAACAACAGCAGCCACAGCCGGCCGCTCCCCAGCGCGGCGGCTACAGTGGTCGAGGCCGTGGTGGCTCTGAGCGAGGCGGCTACCATGCTCCGTCTCAAGGCCATTCATATCCGTATGGCCAACAGCCTGCTCCATACGGTCAGCAGCCGCCCCCCGCCGCACCATACGCTGCCCCTCCGTCTCAGCCCGGCGCGTACCCTCCGCAGCAGCAGCAATGGCACCCGGAGCAGCATGGCCAGCATGCCCCACCACAGACTCCTGCCCCCGGCCCGGCCCCTCAAGGGTACCCGCCCAACTACGGTGGCCACCAAGGCTACCCGCAACCTTATGCGGCCCAGCCGTCTTACTCACCTGCGCCTCAGGCGCCTTACCAGCCCGCGTATGCTCCTCCTGCTCCGCAGGCTAGTCCCCCTCCCCAGCCTTGGAGCACTCATCACGCTTCACACCCTCAAACGCCCTACACCAATACCAACCGAGGTGGAAGAGGCGGCCACAGCGATCGCTCTGGGCCCAAAAGCCAGCTCATGGGTCCACCGATCAGAATGGGTTTCGATGGCGCGCCTCCACAGCCGCCTACTCCGGCTCCGTATGTTCCACAGCCCACATATGGTGCACCTCACGCGGCACCTTATACTCCTGCCCCATACTCACCCTATCCGCCCCCGGCGCCCTACATGCCGCCCCCCCATACCGGATATGATGGTGTTCCCCCCGCCGCGGCGCCGCGCCATGGACGTGGAGGACATCACAACAACAGCCATCCTCGCCATCGTGCCCAGTATGGCGGTGACAGGTTTCGCGGCCGCAACGGTCATGCTGGCGGTCACAACAGCCGCGGTGGAAAGGCCCATAGTCCTCCCACTCGCCATCAGAAGCCCGATTCGTCTGGTGGAAAAAAGAAGAAGCGCAAGACGAACAACCTTGGCCTCCTTCCGGGCGAGGAATCTGAGG
This sequence comes from Sordaria brevicollis, assembly GCA_033439795.1. NCBI lineage: Eukaryota > Fungi > Ascomycota > Sordariomycetes > Sordariales > Sordariaceae > Sordaria > Sordaria brevicollis. Next base: position 283,545 of record JAUTDP010000007.1, read on the forward strand.
ACGAAGGAGGTACGAGTGAGGAGGAGCGCCTCAACGAGATGATTGGTGCCGATGCTCCCAAGTAAGTGTTTTCCAGCTGTTACTCACTGATGGCATCACAACTAACCTCATCTTTAGCCCTGCCATCGGCGAAGAGCTTGACGCCTGGATCGCTGAGCGCAAGGCCAAGTACCCCTACCTGGCCAAAACCGACGCAGCTGGCAAGGATCAGACTGCTGAGGGTAAGGCTGCCGAGGACAAGGCCTCTCTGCTTACTAGGCAGGAGCAGAAGGCGGCGAAGCTCCGCAGCAAGCTTGAAAAGATGGAGTCGTCAATCAAGAGAAAGAGGGAGCAGCAAGACGAAGGCGACGAGATGCGCCAGTCAGAGCCCTCGTCTCCATCGACAATCTCCAAGTCGGATGACGAGCAGCCAGAAGTCCTGACCACTCGTCAGGAAGAAACCATCGTCCCCCCGGTTGCCAGAAAGGCTGACCAGTCAAAGCACTGCAAGTATTACTCCACGGGTGGTAACTGCGGTAAGCGGGGCAAGTGCCGCTTTGTACACGACCCGAATGAGCGGGAGAAGGCTCTGAAGGAGCGAGAGCTGAACGGGGGCAAAATGACCCTCCAGCAGCGCTTAGTCCTGAACGACAAGGACCAAGAGGACCTGGCCGTGATCCAGGCCCTGCAGTACCTCCAGGACAAAGGCGCCTATAAGAAGAAGGCCCCGTCGTCCCAGTCGTCTGCTAGCAATGCGCAGCCTCAACCCACAGGTCCCGCGTCCCTCCCACAGAACCCTCTGAAGAGGGACTCTGGAAGCGGTCTTCCCAACATTCCGCCGCAGCCAGAGGCTTCGAACGACAACTCCGTCTCTAAATACCCGGGATGGAATCTGGATGGTTACGGTTCCAAACCTATCAAGAAATAGTTCCTTTTCACATCCATCGGAACCAAGCGAGTCCGAAAAAGGAGCCGCTTCAACTGAGCGTACAGAGAAAAAAGCAGTCTGTTTGATTTTATGTTACTACATTTACTCTCAAGTCGTCGTTCCCAGCCATCTCCAAGTAGGCCATGGCTAATTCCCCTTTTCCTTTTCTTTTTTTTCCAACATCGACCCCATCTCAAGCACCGTCTGGAGCAGTGGAGGAACATTTGCCGAGGACAATCTGGGGCATGTGCTCTCAAGAGGATTCGCTCCAGAGAGGGAGCATCTTCAACCTGAAGACAGGTAACCATGGTTTTCAAGGGTCGCAAGTATGTAGGCGCAAAGTTCGCGCCACCTGATTTCTTTGAAATTTCACCAAGCTCGGTAGATGAAAATTGGAAGTCGACGGGAAAAAAAGGGATGGTGCCCACGGTGCTGTTCAACTGTTTTTGGGCCGTTCAAGATCATTGATGAACTCCCATCCTGGGCTTCCACTACGGTCATTGCCAATGTGGCTGCTGGTCATGCACGACAAGGGAAACCACGGACACGACGGACTTTCAGCACAATCAACATACATTTCTTTAGCATCAACAGCCTCATGAAGATCGAGAGGAAGTTGTGGCTGTTATTGGCGCTTCTAGCTGAAGCCAAGGACCGACAAGTCCAGACGGAGAAGGAGGAAAAGATCACAAGAAAATACACAGAAAAAAAAAAAGTAGCGAGTGCAATTGCTCAAAAGCGACATAGACCGCGACAGTTTCCTAAACGGATGTCTTTCGGTGTTCATATCCAAGGATGAGGGATGGGAAGGGTATATTTGCTCTGGTCAAAATATGCAAGGACAGATGGAGGGGATGATTACAGATGTTTTGTTGTTCGACCCTTGCTTGCCAGATGAAGTCTCTCTGCGTACTGACCGGAAATCTATCAGATCGGTCCCATTCAACCAGCACCTAACAAGTCCTCAAGGACAATAGCGCCGTTATCACTCGTAGTTTGTTTCGTGCTCCCCGAGCTTGGGCAAATATCGAGGGTTCCATCATAGGTAGCTTTTATACATTAATGTATGACTATAACTTGACCTCGTTTGAGTGATCGCTTTCGTGCATGTGATGGTGTGTGTTTACTTACCTCGAGGGCAATGTTCAAGATATGGAACGTTTTGTTTACCACTCATGGAACGAATACGGGCAAAATAATCCTGGAACTAGATTGTTCGCGGGAAGGTCACAGCCTAAGGGTATAAATTTATAATCTGTGAAAACGGTTGTGAAATTCTTATCATTGCATTACCACCACTCCACAGCCACAGATCCCTCGATCACAACTCATCCTTCTTCCCACCCTTGGCCTTCTTCTTGTTACTCGAAGCGTTCTTCCTCTGCTCCTTCAACTTATTCCACAACTCCCAGCTCCAATGTCCCTGTCCTCCTTTCCCTTCCTTCTTGTACCTATCCGCAAGCTGCTTAGCATGCCAATCCCAGCAATCACCCTGTCCTTCTTTGTTTTCATCACGACCAGCACACTCCTTATCACTAGCCTGCGCGTCCCTCACAGCATCAGGCCACTCCCCCAAGACAGCACCCATGTCCTCGTCCAGGAAGTTATCCAGGATCAGATGACCGGCTTGGCGACAGACTTTTTCCCATTCAGCGTCCGGAGAAGTAGACTCGGATCCAGACGAGAGGAGGACCTGCAGAAGCAAGTCCATGCCGTTGGCTGATAGGAAAGATTGCCGGATGGAGGGCGACTTGAGAAGGCCTGAGATGGCGGAAATGCGGGCTTTGGTTAGGGAGGCTGGGACTGTTCCTGAGGAAGGGAGGAGGCGGAAGGTGGAGATTTGAAGCTGTTCTGCCCCCGAAGTTTTGGAGCAGGTATCTTGTTGAAGGGTAGTCCAGTGCTTGGTGATTTCTGCCAGGGCCTTGGGGTTGTTTTGGACGGTTGAGGAGATGGTCAAAGCGGCGAGGCGGGACCGCGTGAGGTCTTTCTCTTCTACTGGAGACGAAGAAGAAGAGAAGAGAGAAGCAGGATTGGCCAAGCAGAAAAGTTCCCGGACGATGTCGTAGTCTTCGGCGATTTTGAGGCCGTAGTAAATGTCGTGGGAGATATCCTCGAGCATTTCCAAAGCCTGGTCGATGTCTAGACCCTTTTTGAGAATGGTTAGGGACTTGTAGAAGGCTGAACCTTCTTGTTGAGACTCGGCGGTTTCTTTCTTGGGCTCCTTGATCTTGCCGTCTGGGTCGTAGGCCGGGGCGTTTTTGGGTGCTTTTAGAGGCTGGCCTCTTGGCTGTTCTTCTGAGGGTTCTGAGGAATCTTCTGGGTCGACGATCACGATGGAGTTGTCGACGGGAAGACCTTCGAGGGACGGGTCTACGGCTTCATCGGGCACGTTGATCTTGGCTTCTTTCTGGCCGGTGTAGATGTTCAGGCGAACGTGAAGCCCCGTGGGAAGATCCTGATCTGGGTGAACGATCTGGAACTCGTTGGTGGGTTGGAAGATCTTGGGGTAGCATTCTGCTGGGTTGGAGGTGTGGCAGATGAGTTCGACTTCGTCCGAGTCTGAAGCTATCTTTTCTCCGGCTGGTGGTGATGGTGAGGCGCCTGAAGCAGAGACGCCGGCTAGGGCAACTCCTAGGAGTGCTAAGAGACTCAGTGGGAGTGAGTGTTGTTTTAGTTTCGGCATTGTGTATGTATGTCTGAGAGGGTGATATTTGGGTTGGTGTAAGTGAGTGGCACGAAGTTGATGTAAGTGAGTGACTTCGAGGCTGTTGGCGGATTCAAGTCTCTTACACGCCCAGGGTTGAAGGCGAGGACAGTGAGGGTTGTGATGTGAGTTGGAGGTGAAGATTTGAGCAACCCAGAACTTTTAAGAAGAGTTTGGCTTGGAGAAAGAATAGACACTTTGTTTGAAATATCTCAAGATATAACAGCGTTAAAACATCAAGGATGAGTCAAGTTAACGAAAAGGACAGTTTGTCTGAAGATCGATTGGAATTTTGCCTCTGTGAACACCTTGTCTGATTCCTTCCAACGAACTCCAGCGCTCTGAAGGCTTCTGTGAGCCTCCATCCCAACACCTAGCGTGGCTCCAAGCCTGGGAGCACTGAGACAGGGGCTTGGCACGCGGGAACTCTCTTGCAAGGCAGGGCCCTCCCGGGCTGGTCTTCAATTGCAGACTCAAATCACGTGCAGATATGAGCTAGTCTTGGCAATCAGCTACGTACCGGTCGCTACTGCCCTGCCCGCCAAGCTACTGTTGCGACGCATTCTATCGTCGAGGACGATCCGGTTTGCTGCTTGTGCGCCTGCTCTCCTCAAAGCCCGAAAGGCTGTAATTCTCGATACCCGGCGCATACTCTGTTTGCGCAATCGCAACGCTTCTTCGAGACCACATCGAAGGTCACCGTCTTATCGATCTCCCCGCAGAAAGAGGATCCCGGGGTCACTCCGCCAGGAGGAGAGAAAGGGTCCACTATCCCCGTCGACGCACGACTCGCGCTCCGCACTTACACGATATAAGTCGACGACAGCCATGTCCTCCTTCAGACTCGGTCTCTCCAGGGCCGCCCGTCAGGTTCAGCTTCGGGCCCCTTGTGTGCGCAGCACGAGGAGGTATGCCTCCGACAACCACGGTCACGACGACCACGGCCACGGCTCTGCCGGTCATGACGACCACCACCACCATACCCATGATGTCAAGGAGGACCTTGGAGTACGTTCAGAAATACAGTGTGGAGAACATGGGCCATCTTGCTATCGAAGCTTGATATATCAACATGGAGGCTAACCTGATGGTTCGCAGCTTGCCTTCTACGTGATTTTCGGCGCCATCCCCGCTTTCGGTGGTCTCTATTACTTCTCTCGACCTGGCAAGGACGGACAGCCACACGCCATCACGAAGTGGTTGCAGAAGTGGGAGGAGCATCAGGATGCTTTGGCGGAGAAGAACGCTCTCATGACTGCGGCCATCGAGCAGGCTGCTCACGACAAGCACCTTTTCTACTATGCCGACAACCTGAGGAGCGGACATTACGAGATGAGGTATCCCGAGTACGTGATCAATTCCCCTTCCCTGTTATCGGAGCTCAAAATTGGTCTTGAAGTGTTTTGCGGCCCGGCATTTCCTTCATGTTTATTCCATGCCCAGCTTTGCACAACACCACAATTTCCAATGGTTTTCCGGCCGTTGGCAAGCATCGATAGGTCATGGTTATTGTTACACAAGATGGAGAGCTGTCGGAGCTTGTTGTCCGGAGCTAGGCAACGAGATGTTGTCCGTTGGGTATTGGACGCCATCAATGCTTCATGTGTTTGGGACTCGTTCCAATACGCAGACAGTTGCGGAGGAATAGGTTGACAGCTTGCCATGGACCTTCGTGTTTCCCATCCTTGCTTCTCTGCCTCACACAACACAAGATGCCATTGGGTGCGACCTACATGCTGACCACGTGACAGGCTCTTGCAGCACGGTAGCCATCGCAACGTTCCGGCCGGTACTTATATCCGCTTGGACCAGGTTGTCGAGGTCTACAGGAAGCAGCACCTTGACGAAGAGGAGCGTAAGGCGAAGAAGCTGGCGGCGTCCAACTAGACAAGTGCTGTGCAGCAATTGCATACTTCCTTCCATCGTATTTACGTTAGACGTTAGACTCCTCCTTCCAGTCTTTATTGACAAGGGGCCGTTCGTGGCATCATCCAGAAAGTTACCTTCCTCATACGTGTACATAGTCGCACACCGAGAAAACATCATCATCGCCCACCAACGTCAATTGCCGAAATCATCACAGGTTTTCACATTATTCCCTTCTATACCCTCTAGCTCGCATTTTCCATCGCAGTATCGACCAGGTCATTCTCCTTTTTCTTTTCTAGGTCCTTAATCATCGCGCAGCAGTTGTGTGCACGCGATCCATCTAGATCCGCCCATGCACACAACCGTCTCACTGGTATTTCACGTCAGAGCTCAAAGCTGACACCAGCATGGCGAGCTCCCACCGAAAAAAGGGCCAACTTCGGGCTTCTAACGAAGTCGAAGAGTTCGACGCTGCAAAACAGGCTAAGGCATGTTGAAGATTTCAGTCCTGTCAATATCCGAGTCATCATACGTTTTAGGTGCCAAGAACTCAACTATGTCTCTTTCGATGTAGTCTATCCCTCACAAGTCCAACTCAAGTCCATTATCACTCTGCAGACCTCCTTTTCTCTTACAAAATACTTGAGCAATCATAACCAAAAAATTTCTTCAGTGAAACCAATTTAACTAACAGCATCCAACTTTCCAACTCACTAGTTGCCGGCCAAATTCCTCCGCAATGCGCCCAAGGATGCTCCGGCTGTACGCATCGGCCTGGTGAGCCCGACCGTAGGCTACGGTCTCTTCGCAGCCCGCGACCTCTCCAAGGACGAATTCATATTCCACGAGGCGCCTCTCATGACGGCACTCTTTAACGAGAAGTTCTCAGCCGACGCCTCTCTCATGCACAGCCAGCACCAAGCATACAAGGCGGCCCTCGCCGACGGCGGTCAGGACGTCGTCACGCTCGCCTTTCCCATGCTCGCCGCCCGCAACGGCTTTCCTCCTGCGTCCTGGGAGGCCGCCGAGCCCATCTTCTCTGCCGAGTCCGCCGAGCCCGACGTGGCCGACTCCGCCAAGAAGTTCCTCGGCAAGAACCTCGTGCATGGCCGGTTTGCCGGCTCGACCATTACGCAGGACGAGTACGAGACGTACGCGGCCGGGGTGAGGGAGATGCTCATCGCCAAGCCGACTGAGGAAGACCGGCAAAGGGCGTGTCTGGATTTCTTTAAGAACTACGCGTTCCAGGTTAAACGGACGATGATACCCTCGACTATTCCCCATTTACCAGCAGGGCCAGCAGGAGGACCAATAACACCAACAGCCACAGCCACAGCCACGACGATAACCAGCAAAACCAACTCGGACGCCTGCATCTACCTCCTCGGCTCCCTGATCAACCACTGCTGCACCCCACCTTCCTCCTCTTCGGCGTACGTGACGCGCAAGCGCACCGAGAAGGGACCAAACTGCGAGTGGCGCATCGGTGCCTCGGGGCTTGCTCACTTTGTGGAACCGAAGCACATTTGTGTGCAGGCCAAGAGGGATATCAAGGAGGGCGAGCAACTGACCTGGGACTATGGGAAAAGGGAAAAGGGCTTTGTATGCGAGTGCGCAACGTGCAGGGACACGTTCATGGGGTACTATTGCGGCATGCTGTGAGAGGCGGTGTGCCGGGTAATTTGGGGGGCGTTTGGCTTCTCAGATTTCGAGACGCTGATGATTATGTGGTACTTTAGTATGGTGATGGGGCGGTGGGTGGTTAACCAAGCCTTGTATTGGTTGTGGATCCGTATTTTAAAGTTGAAAGGCGTCGAGATATCAAACGGGATGCCTTGATGAGGGCTCGACGATGGTGGTGTCGACGATGTTGGTGATGGCAGGCCGGATGGCGTAATGGTGAAGTAGTGTGTTGGTTGCTTTGATTATTGATACTGGGGACTCAAGTCAGCGGCAGGGTAAGAGGCCAAAGCCAGGTCTCACCCGGTTAAGCGTCATGGAACAGGTTTATACAATAGCGTAATATGTTGAAAGACACGAGAGATAAGGTCGTTCTGTTTTCATTCTTTCTTTCCATTCAGCCAAGTCTATATCAAGGGTATCCGCGGACAAGGAGCCATGTGTGTGATCACCTAGAATGTTGCACTCGTCATTACTCGTTTGCACTATCTCGTCAAAACTAAGATAGTCCCTGGCACAATTGTCCATGCCATAACCAAATGAGCAAACCCGCGTCCGTTTTCGCCGAACCCATGATTTGAGACAGAATGCAAGTACCACCCATTTCCCAGAGCATTTACTTGAGAGGAATGAAACGAGAAGAGTGGGTAGCACCGATACCGGGGCGACCGTGCTTGACGGGCTTGCTGTAATGGGGGTCAGTATACCGTTGTCTTTGGAGGCTCCAGATACTCTAGAAGGAAACTTACTAGGAGATAGAGAACTCAGCGAGGTAGTGGCCAACCATCTCAGGCTTGATCTCGACCTGGTTGAACTCCTTGCCGGAGTAGATGCCGATGACGCTGCCAATCATCTCGGGGACAACGATCATGTCACGGAGGTGGGTCTTGACGAGGTCGGGCTTCTCGTTGGGCTTAGCCTCCTGCTTAGCCTTGCGGAGCTTCTTGATCAAGCCCATGGGCTTGCGCTTGAGGCCGCGGTTGATCCTGCGACGGGCACGGGCGTGGACGACATCGCGGAGCTCATCGGAGCCAAGGTCGAGGAGACTGCACGTAAAGAAAGAGGTTGCTGTCAGCACATGTTTTCCTCTTCATGTGTATGGCATCATGGCGCCTTTTGCGAGCGCATGATATCGTTCCCTGTCCACAAAGTCGAGCAAGCCGGCCGAGCCATTCCCAGAACTGCCAGTCCCCCCAGGTGTCGTTGTTGTCGTCGAGCGTGTGCCGTTTTCCCTGTCCTTTATCTTCTCGGTGTTGGAATGACGTCGTATGTGTGTATGTCGCGAGTTGTTTCTCGTGATATCCTCTGTCGGCTCGGTTTTGGTCGTCTGGGCGGCTGGACTGGCTTGCTCTCCTTCGGGTTTTGGAACTTCATTATGGCGAGAAAATCGGGAGAACCTACGCATCGAGATCGATACCCCTGTAAGAGAACTTGCGGAAGGTTCTCTTCTTCTTGAGCTCAGCGGCCTCCTCGGCGTTCTGCAGCGTGCATCGTCAGTCTTTCGTTCTCGCCAATTTCCTCATTTTTCGTTCTTGAGGTTTGTGCAGTTTTGTGTGGGACGTCGTCGGTCGTCGGGAGGCCAATTCGATCATGGCCACCGTCCGTAGGAAAGGGCACGATGGTATGCACGTAGCATCCTCATCGCTATATCATAAAATGAAGGGCACGTACGTATTCGTCAGCCATCTTTGCGGTAGGTGGTTGGTGATCACGATTTCGCTGTTCGTCGGGGTATCGAAGAGCGAAAATCTGACTGTCGCGATGATGGGAGTGGATTTAGGATTCCGGCCCTCACAGCAGCAAAACCTCTAGCCTGTGGCACGGACGGGTGGGCGGTGCACGCCTGCCCGTAGGACCCACCTCGAAAATTCGTAGGGCTCTGTGCCCTCAACAGCCCCGCCCCTGCCCAGGTTGGTGTGTGAAGTGGCTGGAGCTGCACTTGTGGCTTGGCAACCCACGATTGGCAGTGAAAGGCATGAGCCAATTTGTGGCGCACAACCTCTCCTAGCTACATAGCGGCGCGAGCCATCACGGTTCCCACCACGGTGACGCGGTCTCATCGCGGCTGGGATGAAGTCATCGTCACTTGGGTCATTTCGCTGTGTCATTCCGGCATTTCCTTGTCAGCGGTTGACTACAATTCGTTCCATGTCACAAACACTTTTCAGTTTCAGTCAACGGCAGCGCATATGAACCTCAAACACATTGTTTGATTCTCATTTTGAAGCACTCAACACTTGGCTAGTCACTCATTCCCTTTTGTCTCCTTCTTTGCGTCCTGGTGTTTTTGAAGGCAGCACACATGACATTGAGCCTCTATCCGCTCAACCTATGTAAAGACCCAGCCACCCCTCCATCTGCTTCCAACTTCATATGCTCTCTTTAGATGTTACGGAACACCGACAGACTGGACAACGCCTGCCCCGAATTTGAAAACATGCAGTTATTTGCACACGACGAGCCCAAGTTGGCATTGTGAATCCAAGCGGGTTCCCAATAGAACAATCCATTGCCCTTGGGCACCGAAGCCACCACGTCTGCTATAGCCTTAATCCATTGGGACTGTCCAGCCGCCGTGAAGGGGATGTTCTTGGCGTCTGACGGGAACGCATAGGCCGGGTTCGCGCAAGAAATTGGCCAGTCGGTCTCAACAACGAGGAGCTCCTTGCCCCATTTGTTGGCCATGTTGTTCAAGCTTGACTTCAGGGATGACAGCGTCGCCGAAGATGAGTAGAAGGGGTAGAAGGACACTCCCATCATGTCATAGTCTGACGACACCAGAGGGCCTTGTTGCAGCACCTTGGTGTACCAGTTGTTTTGGGTGTTCCAGTTCCTGTGGTTGTTGAGAAAGGTCAGTGCCGCTTAAGGATTTCATTTGTCGAACAGCAAGGAAACTTACCAGCCGTTATCAAGATGGATCATGATCTTGGGCTTGGGGTTCAGCCTCGAGTCCTTGATACCGGCAGATGCCGAGTGCAGCAAGCGCGCGATGTTGTACCAAGAGGAAGTGCCTCCTGTTGGCCAAAGGAGACCGGCAGTGATCTCGTTGCCGATGGACATGATGGTTGGCTGCACACCATTGTCTTGAAACTGGTTCGACGCATCGAGCGTATAGTTGTATAGCTTCCAGGCCAGGTTATCAATGTCGGTTGGCCATCCTGAGGGAATCGACTGGTGCGCCGGGTCCGCCCAAGTGTCACTGAAGTGAAAGTCGATATAAACACCAAGCCCGGCATTCTTTGCTCTTTTGGCCAGGTTGATGTTATAGGCCATGTTGTAAGTGCCCCCAGAAGGGTTTACCCATACTCGTTGGCGGACCGTGTTGACGCCGTTGTCTCGGAGGATCTGCTCAAGGGGCTGCGAAGCGCCATTTACATTCTTGTAAGAGACACCAGCCCTCTCTTCCACAACTACAGACGACCAGTCGACTCCTTTGTAGGTGAGGGCAGCAGCCGCTGAGGCTGAAAAGCCGAGGACGGCTGAGAATGCTGAAAGAAGCATGGTCAATGTTCAGTTACGAAGAGTCCGAGCCTGTCAAAAATAACAACTTGACTGCTTTCCGAAGATGAAGATGTCAGGGTGGCCATACCTACCTTTTAAAGGAACCGTTGTCTTCAAGTGGCGACGACATCGCTATGCTCTCTAGACCGTGTTCCAACACCGCCTGATTGATGGAATTTCGGGTGTCATCGCGGATGGAGGTATTCTAGCCGGGAAGTCGGTCCTCTAATGTCGAGTCTGATACCTTTGGGACAGCAAACCCCGGAAGAAGTCCGTCGTCTTTCCTAATATGGCTTGAAACAGCCGAAACACCAATGCTACTACCCCGCAAAATGCTCAAGGAGCTGCTACGTCGTTCCTAGTCGAGACTACGCTGAGCCGATTCCCGAGAGCGATTCGGCCTTTCGTTTCTGGAATCCGAACTCTGATTCCTGTTCCGTAATCTTCAGTTCCTGGCTCTCCTACCCGGCGCGGAACAATATCTCGATTGGAGGAATAGGAAGCATGATGGGCTATATTGAGTAATCTTGGCCCGGGATTTACGATCACAGCATCACTACCTGGTTTTCGATCTTCCGGGCTATAACAGATTGTCCTAAGGCTTACGATAGTAATGGTTATTAACCACATCTGTCTAGTATCACAGGCGTCAACTACCTTCTCAAGTCAAGCGGCCTGATAAGCCCTGTGATCTTGCAATGGGGGCGATGCTGAGAAAGCTCAAAACAAGAGGCCTTGTACTGGTTTGGTATTTATCTGGTCTCAGGAAAAAGTGGTGCTAATACCAAGTTTGATGGTATTCATAACCCAGACACTCGAGCAGCGTTGGCCGTTCAGATAATAGTCTCGGCCGTTGTGGGATCAGCCTTCAAGACCAAGACGCCTGGGAACAGCTCCTCTGCCGATTTTTCATCAATCCTCCATACAAGCTTTTCGCCCGATTGCGCTCCAGCTCTAAGGATTCTGAGGGCATTCGTAGCCCGCTCTAGCAGTGTGGCGCCTTCAACAATCCTTTGCTTGTTCGGCTTGATCACCCCTTGTTCCAACAAAGCAGGGACAATGTCCGGTTGGCAGTGATTCTTCATGAATTCGTTCTGTCACGCAAGGTCAGCTGCTATTCTTGAGCATATATCACGAGTGTATCTCAGCAAAGATGGATTACTGACCTGAGGATAATGGTGTGTTCTCACACCTCTCACCTCAACCCCATCCTTCCATTCTCCCTTCAAGACCTCCGTGGCATCCATCGCATACTCGGGCGCTTCATCCTCGCTGGCATGCTTGGTGATGACAGGCAGCATGACAGCCACCTTCGTTCCTTTCTCGGCCAGCTTGGTCAACGGCCGAAGCGTACCCTCCAAAGACCCAATACAATCAAGTATCAACGGGATTGCCGGCTGCTCATCACCTGACGAAGAGGCGGCAGCCAGCACATAATCCCGAATCGACTCGGTCACACCCTTCTCTCCATAATCAAAGCACACCTTCGCACCAAGTGTCAGAAGCTCCTCATGATGCCTCTTACTAGCAACAGCAATCACATTCCGATACCCCCAATGCTTCAGCACCTGCAAGCCATACTGGCCGACACTACTCGCCGCTCCCCAGACCAAAATCCACTTCTCTTTATCCCCTTTATCTCCCTCAACATTGGCATCAGAAGTAACAGGCCACGGCAACTCCACCCCCAAATCCCTCGGCAAACAATGCAAAACCGTCACCAAATTCGTCGACACCGTTACCCCCTCTTGCATCGTCATCCCCTCTGGCAATCTACTCATGAGGTAGGTCGGCGTCGTGATGAACGTCTGGAACCCACGCTCGCGGTCCTCGCGCCAGGCCATGCCGAATACCTTGTCCCCAACCTTAAGGGGCTCGCGGTGAGCGGCGGCTGTGCTGCTGTCGTCGTCAGCAGGACCGAGGGCGAGAATGGTGCCTCCGAAGGTGGAGCCGGCGACTTGGGGAGGGTTGGTGATGAGGAGGCCGCCGTCGGCTTGGTGGAGGTCTAAGGGGGTGGAGGAGGTCCATTCTACGTGGACGAGGGCTTCTCCGGGCCCTGGGGCTTCAGTTGCGCGGTTGATGATGGAGTAGGGGGCGCGAGCGGCGGTGATGGCCACGGCTGGATGGGTGAGGGGGATCTCAGTTGGGAGGGAGGAGGTGGTGGTAGCCATGGTTGATGATGGGGTTGGGTTGGTGTTCAGGGTTAAAGGAGGTGTGTTGCTTTGTCTTTTGTCGTGAACAGTGGACAATGGTGGTTGTTCGTCGGCTGACTGCTAGTGGTCTTGCCCGTAGTCAAAAGTAAAAGAAAGGACTGTTCAGAACAGAGTGTCTTGACATGAGTTCATTACTTCAATTTATATCTCTGGATCAGCACTCACTATAAGCAATACCCAGTTTTCTTTCTCTTCAAGTATTGGGAATTGCGTAATCATGCTGTTCATGACCCAACATCGATTCGGTATGCGATTTCTAAGCACATCTCACATTGGCCAACTCCTCATGCTGTTGGTTATCCCCGAGGAACGTTCGCTTAAGTCCGATGAAGTCAGACAAAATCGGTCCATCATGTCAAGATATTTGTAAAGACTTTTCGCGGTTTATTGTGTTGACGGCACAAGCCCTCATATTCCAGGTTTACCTGTTGTAAAGGGAAGTGTAAACGGTATGGATCTCCTTTTCGTGATCATTTTCAGCTATTCAGTTGGGTTGCTGCCAAGGTCGTTTTGATATACCTTTTATGCAAGGAACTTCCATGGTGTTTTCCGAATTTACCTGTCAGTTTGTTTTTGTTTGATTAGTAAAAAGCATGCTTTCCGGGGTTGATTAGTAAAATAGGAGGTGAGATGTTGGTTTGATGTTCCAGTGTCCATCTGGAAGGTATGTCTTTTTGACATGAACGTCTTGGCTGGAAGGTAGAAACAGCAGTTGCCTGTCAGCCGTACGATGCCCAATGACGTATCACCAAAACGGCACGGAGATTTGTTGCGTTTCTGTCTTGAGGATTGGCAATGTTTGCTCTTTCGGTCTTTGCGGAGATATCCTCTGGTACTTAGCTAGGTGGATGATTTTGTTCTCTCGAAAGTTCGACTTAAGATAGATCTTGATGATCTTGATGGTGACTTTTGTTCAGGAACAAGTTTAATTGTGAGAAGTAGAAGCCTGGGACAAAACCTAAGAAGACCCTTTCAAGTTGCCTGCTCAAGACAAGCTTTCGAGTTTATCATGAGCTTTGACGACACAAACAAATAAGCTTCTGGACAGCTCTCGGCGGGTCAAATCACGGTTGAAAGACGAAAAAGGTCAAGAAATGCTGCCTGAAGTCAACAGGGGAAGAGATCAAGATGTTCGAAAGCTTTTGCTGAAAATAAACCATACCCAGGCCGGCAATCCCAGTCCGTCGTACTTTCCCCTGCAGCGGAAGAACGATAGTGTGCATGATCGGCACGCGGGGAACATTTCAGCACAGTTACCCCATACTGTCCCCTCTAGAGGTACTATCTGTGCAGCGGGAGTCTCACCTGCGGACCTGCCATATCAGCATGTGAGCAGCTGTCAGTTTCAATCAATAGGGTCTTCATTCTCTTTTTCTTCGTGATTTCAATACAATACTTAGTTTTCCCATAACAAAATATTTCTTCAAGTTCCCTTTCTTTCAAGAGATGGTCATGAACAGTACCTCCTTTCAAAAGTGATCAAGAGTCGATACCTCGGCAAGGAACAGACTCCCGTCCGAGCCGAGCAGGTGATCAAACGACCACTAGGTTGCCGCGCGCGCACTGTGAGAAACGAGGGCCACCAAAATGCAGGGCGATGTCCTAGCTTCTTTGGGTGCCCGCTGGTTACGGGCTCGTGACGGGCTTTGACGGGGTTCATGGCGGAATTACAGCGGGAACTCCTCCAAACTTCCAATTTCCATGTCGCGCTACCTCTGCGAGTGCGAGGTCCCCGTTCGTTCGGTCGGTCGCCATCTCCGTCTCCGTCTTCGTCGCCAGTTCAAGAAATCTTTCCACTTCTCGGCCACATTCTCGCTTTCCACTCCTTCAACCAACTTCCTCCTTCTCCTCCTCCCCGCCGTGTTTCCCTACTGCAACTGAAAGTCAACCGAGTCCCCTTGCCCGACGACTCTCCTTCATCTCCAGCTTAGATCCGGCTCTTTCGGTCACGCGATATCTACTACCTACCAACGCGCCGCGACTTCGTCTAGAAACACTCCTGTATCGGTCGTCGAAAGCAAGCACGATCAATACCAGCAGCTCATTTGCCCTTGGAACCAATCGAGAGGCAAAAGTACAAGTCAGCTGCGACGCGCCCTCTCCTGACGCAATAGAGAATGCCGCATATCTGCGCTCCTCTCCACCGTTAAACGAAGCAACTTTTACGCTATTGTCACCATAATTATACCCGGCCGTTATCTTCACATCCATTGACGACCGGCCTGTCTATACGTCTTATCTACAACATCGTCAAGCCGTCGATTATAGCTTTCGAGTCTGTCCACCATGCCTTCCCAACGGCGCATGCGTGCGCTTATTTACATCACCGTGGCCTGCTTCATGGTGTTGCTCTTCTTCACCTCACGAGCCCGCCATGCGCAAGAGCCCGACCCCCGCTCGGTCCGAGATTTCTACCAAAAGACCAAGAATGCGATGGAAGGGACGAGGATAGGCGGGGGCAGCAACAGAAGAGGGCAAGCGGTCGTCGGGGCACAAAGGATTGAGATTGACGAGGACGATGCGATTGTGGCCAAGGCTATGCAGGAACGTCTTAGGAAAGCAGAGCAGATGGCCAAGTCGAATGCCAATGCAAAGGCCCCCAACAAGCCTGACGACCCGGAAAATATCGTCGGCGTCGGCAGCTCACACCAGGGACAGAACCATCTTAGCGAAGGGGTGTCTAGCGAGACTGAGGAACATCACGCGGTCCTGGAAGAACTTAAGAGCATCCTGAAGAAGTCAGCAAGTGAGTCAAGGAGCTACACCCTTACAGCCCGCTGCGCTGTTCAATTGTCGAGAAATAACCCTAACCATGTCTTTCCAGTCATCATTTTCTCCAAAAGCTATTGCCCGTACTCAAAGAAAGCCAAGCATCTCTTGCTAAACGACTACGAATTCAACCCCCCGCCCTACGTTGTCGAGTTAGACCAACACGAATTGGGCGCCGGCATCCAGGCTGAGCTCACCGAGAGGACAGGACAGAGGACGGTTCCCAACATTCTCGTTGGCGGCATAAGCATAGGAGGCTCCGACGACATTGCCAAGCTTGACCAAGAGGGAACACTGATTGAGAAGATCATGTCACTGGCGGGGAAGCGACTCACTGTGACGAAGCACTCCCGAGGTGGTGTCTAGCAGGAATACGCCAAGGCTCCAAGCATAGATTTCCGCTCAAAAACATGTACCAATAGTGACACGGACGATACAAGACGCATTTTTACCACATTGAAGCGAAGCAGAGCGAAGTGAGCAAAGTGTGCGACAGTCAAACAGACGGCTTGGTACACCCGACAACATCTATCTACGCGATATCTGCATACTGAAGGGTCAATACCGGCTGGTTCGAAAACAATGGTGATATCGGCGCACAGCTACCCACCCTGGCCACGGAAGGGAATGGGACTCGACAATGAATCAACACGGCTGTTCGCGGCTCGTGCACACAAAATCTGCACGTGTACTTGGGCTCAGCCATGAGGGATATTACCGGTGAAGCAGGGAGGATCGCGAAACCCTATGGTGGTGCTGAATGTTTAGGCGTTTGAACCGCAGGACGGTGTACAGGAGCAAAAGTGGTATTCACTCCTTCCTCCACCAGTTATCTAGTACAGTCCCGTGCTAAGGCCATGGCGTGCTTGTTCACCCAAACTGCCCAGGCCATCTGAACACGATACCGTCAACTTCCGTCCCAGATATGTCGACATGACGGACATTTTCCTCCCCACAATAGAGGGTTCCACCCAGCAACCTTGATGGCCAGCCTTTCGCCCATAGAGGTGCATTGGGAAAAAAAGATGTGCGCTATGATGCGCCGCACATCTCTTGCCATCCTATTGACGCTCAGCTTGACGAGAGAGGAATGCGTGGGGTGACATGGTAGTTGTTCACTTTGAGTGGGCGATTCCCTTATCGTGGCCAGTATCACGGCCCAATTCTCGACATAGTGTTTCCCCCGGAAGGCGGGATTCCATGTCATTCTGCCCCGGTTTCTAGGTTGTGCCTGCCGACGAATGAGGACCTTGTTGGCCAGCACCCAAGAAGCCGACTTATCAACTGACTGGTAGTGGCCGTCAAGGTTCCCAATTCGTCCCATGTGCCAATCGTCATGGCCGGCTGGACCCCTGTTGTCGCTTCCTCTTCACATCTTCACCTTCACCTCCGCCAGTTCAGATTTCGATGATCGTTCATCCTCCCCTTCACGATGTCCTATATATTGACCTCCCGGTCAACTTTAAACCCTGCACTTTTTTCCACTTTTACGACCTTTTGGGCACATTCCATCACTTTGGATAAGCTTCACCTAGCGCATGCTTCACTTGAATATCTCATAACCTTGAGCCAGAACCCAGCGAACCTTTTTTCTTTCGCTTGCTGCCAGTCTCCCTAGTTATTCTCCTCCCCTCGGCCTCTCCAGCAGCAAATTTTCTTCTCCGTTAAGCAACCACCAAATCTCTGCTGGAAAATCCAACATCCAGAGCAGCCTCAGCGAAACCCCCAACCTCGCGAGCAAGCATCGCTCACGCCTCTCGCTTTATCAACCACCGTTCTCTCTTGGAAATCCTCAAATCCAGAGAAGCCTCCAACAACAATTCAATCTCGCAAGCAACATTGAACAACCATCAGTCGACACGATGCTGTTCATTCACGACGATATCATCCTCGCCATTGCCGGCAACAGCAAGCTGGAGACAATCTTCGCCATGAAGCGTCTCAGCAAGCACCACCACGACATCATCAAGAAGCACGAGCGCTCGATTGTCAAGGAGGCCGTCAAGCTCTACACCGGCGGTGATTCGTCTTTGCTTCCTGCTCTTGGCGCCATCTGCTCGTCTCAGGATGTCGACCGTGAGTACCTTTACTCGGGCAGCTTTGGCGTCTTGAAGGAGCTCGAGATCCGCACCTCTCGTGCCGACACCCTCTTGAGCAAAGGCCAGCCAATCCGTAACAGGATCGACGCTGCTTTCTCGACCCACAGTGCCTTTTTCGACCTCCCTCAAGTCGAACAGAATCTCCTTCTCTCTCGCATCAAGGAGACCTTCAAGATTGTGGATAGACTGGCGGATTGTGCGGCGGAAGTGACATCGGAGTGGATGGAGGCGGCCGACAAGTCGACCGTTAAGAAGCTCAGTGGCCAGGAGTCCGTCCTGGAGGCTCACAACCGTCAGCTGGAGCTCATTCGCGCCCTTTCGCCCTTGGACTTAGCCTATCTTTACCACTTGGTCATGTGGGCCGGCCAGGCCTACGCGGTCAAGTTTCCCGCTTTCATGGCCGACGCGGACGACTTTGATCGCCTTCTCGCCTTCAAGGAGGCCATTCTCCGTCACGGTACCATCATGATCTGGGCCATTTTCAAGCCCACCAGCGGCACCGCCACCTCCACCGCCGGCGTCAGTTACCCGAGCAAGCCTACGAACGAGTTTTCTCGCTTTGCCGACGACAGCATCCGCCTTATCCTCGAGGAGATCAAAATTTTCAATGCCACCGATGCCGCAAACAACCGCATGCCGCCCGGTTTACACATGACGATGAGTAAGGCTTTCGTCGACAATACCGGTCGCCCCAGCACTCGCCTGCCCATCGAGATGGAGCACATGGTCCTCAGCGACATCCGCGTCAACTAGGGTTTGGGATTACAGGCTATGATTCTTGCGGACATTCGCAAAGCCTCTCGCGAGTTGGCCGGTCGGAAGGACACGGCTTAAGGAGTTCGGAGTTGGTTTTTATTGATGTTATAAGACATTACCCCACCACTATTTTTTTTTCGGGGAATACCGATGTTGTTATTGTTTTGCCTTTGCTCCTTTGCTTGTCACCATTTTGCTTTGGCTTAACAGAAAGTGGGGGGTGAATACGAGCAGCGATGGATAGCCAGCATGGCGAGGGAGGGTGTTGCAGGAATCAGTTCTCTTGAGCATTTTAGCGGTTGGAGTCGGGATGCATGTGTGGCTTGATACAGTCAGGAGTTCGGTCGAATTGGCATTCATGTTTATCTCAAGAAGCGAAAAGACGCAGGCTATGGTGGTCGAGTGGTTAATACGTTGACTTCGAAAGAGCAGGACGTCAGTTAGCCGGTTTGTATTCAGCGCGGTATATTCGGTTGGAATTAAAGGGTTCAAGGGTTTGTTCAGAAAAGTACTTTCATCACTTAGTACTATATTTCTTATGGTTCGAATCAAGTTTGTGTTACAATATTTGCTCCTATCGTGCATCGCATTGTCTGTGAGTTCCCTAGTGATAGAAATTTGCTGGCATAACGACCTGATGAAAGAAGGCCTAGCTGATGTTGACAAATTGAAGATCAGCATGGCCTGTCACTCCGTGTTCATGTCACAGACGGGCTCTACCTACGCAGTAAGGTACTCAACAATCTAGACCCCCAAACAACCGGGTCATGCCGACAACAATGAAAAGAGTCGGAATTGCAACATCTACAAGCCGAGTCAAAGCAAGCTCAAGGACCCCTTGTTCTTGTACGGGTGAGCAGTTCAGTGTTGTCATGGAGCGGGCTGATGAAGCCGTCGAAGGACTCTGTTCAAACCACTGTTCATGTAAAAGGAAACTTGTCAAGGGCATAGATCTCGAAGTCAAAAGCTTTAAGCGGGACAAAACGGCTTACTTGAATGTCCACAAGGAAGATATGTGCCGAACAGCCTAGAGACGGGACAGGGGCATTGTCTTCTGTGTAAGAGATGGGCTAACTCGGCCAAGCACAGTCCATCTGTTCTTCAAACAAGACAATGGGCTTGTTCAAAATTAAAGTCAAGTAAACAAAGAAGCTCGGGAGGACTGTCTAAGACTACATGCTTTGTACACGGAACAGGGTCCTTTTTCAAGAACAAGAAAAGTCATGAGATTGCATATAAGTACGGGAGGAATCTTTCCACTTCGAGATGAATCGAAACTCAAGCAACAAGCTCTTTTGCATTCTCAACTTCGGACAAGAAAGCAAAAGCATCAAACGACACTTAACAACAATCCAATCGACAAAGCAACGCAACTTACGACCCGACAGACCGTCTTAACCAACACACCAAATCTTTCAAGATGTGTAAGAATATCGAGACCGAATACGGCTGCGGCCATACCACCTCGACTACCAAGCCTTGTTCAAAAGGCAAGGAGCCAGGTAACTTCATCTGCTTCTCCACCAAGCCTAAGTACTGCTTCCCACCCAAGTATGACAGCAAGCAGCTCACTGGTCTTTGCGACAACTGCCGAAAGAGAGCGGCAGATAACCTCCATGGTAGAAAGGGTAGATCTTCTAGCCGTCCTGCCAAGGGTCTCGGTCGCAGTGCCTCCCACCGGGAGCCTGCTCACAACGAAAAGATCAGACTCGTTCACGGATCCAGCACCGGAAGAACCGACTTCCTTCACGAAGACGGACCGGCTCGAGGACGTAGCAGGGACGCCTCTAGGGATCACCACTCCTCCCGAGGTAACTCCAAAGCTCCCCGTCCCGTTGGCCGCGAAACCGTCGACAAGGGCAAAGGTAGGTCCTCCTCCGTCCCTTCCTCCCACGCGGCTCGTCAGAGCGTGATCAACGTTCCTCATGACCAGTCAGCAGTTCCCCCACAGAGAGGATCCATCAGCACCTACAAGAACAAGGCGCTACCCTCTCTCCCTCCTAATTCTTCGAAGTCTTCGAAGATTGCCCAGTCTTCTAGCAGCGGCTCCCGCAGCGGTTCTTCCAACCGTCGCCACTCCCAGTCTCGGGATCGGGGCAGCGACAAGAATGCTCCTGTGTACCGCGAATCTCAGCGATTCCAAAACCCCCGTGCGGCGCCGGGCGTCCCTTACCCCGTCCCCCAGCACTCCATTCGCGATGACATGCCGCACATCATCGCCGAGGATCTCCGCCGCGAGAAGCTCGCCCGTGAACAGCTCGAATGGGAGCAGTCTCAGCGCGAACGCGGACGTCGCAGCAGCATGAACGCGCCACCCTTCCACAAGCCCGTTCCCCAGCAGCCGCCTCCTCACCAGCCTTACATCAACTTCAAGGCTCAACAGAGATCCACCACAGGGCAAGTATCTTCTTCTTCTTCTTCATCATCTTCTTCTTCTCATTACCCCCCTTCCTCCTCTCGCCACGTTGACGCCCCCGAGCCTCGTCTTCGCAGGAAGCTGTCCAAAACTCGTGTCACCGATGACAACGCTGACAGACATACCGGACGTGGCAGGTCCGGTTCCTCGTCCTCCAAGCGCGATAGGTCCGCTTCTCGTAGCCGCCACACCTCAAACGAGAAGAAGCATCATGAGAAGAAGCATCAGAAGCAGCCGAGCGCTGCTAGCTCGTTTATGAATAAGGTCAAGGCTGGGTTGGGGTATGGTGATGAGGAGTATGAGTCTGATGACTCTTGGGTTTGTTCTGACGCCAGAGCTATTGAGAGGGGTGAGAGTGCGGCACCTAGTCGTACGGCCTCTAGGAGAAATAGCGTCTACCGGGGTTGATTGAAACACCCCGTTGCTTTCTTCGAGGGTGTGTGGTATTGCGGTAAGGATACCATGGGATACGGCCGTTAATGTGTGAAGGTAATTGTTTGTTTTTGTGGTGTTATTTTGTTTGGAATAAATTTTGTCTCGGAAAATCTTACAAAAAAGGGTTGTTCATTCTTTGTTAGCTTGGTACGGTTAGATAGTGGGCGGAATCTACCCAGTCAAAGAAGTCTTTGACTGTAGATATGGTAGATCTGGTAATGACTGTTAGTTTGGGTATTTGGAATTACATGATAAAGTCAATACATATCTTCAAAGAAACGACATTATATCTGTTCCATCCGTGACCATGTGCAGTGTGAAGTGTGAAATGTTACGGTAGAGACACTCTTCTAAAACATACGATGGCTGAGGAAAAGATGGACGTGAGTGTGTTTGATCCAGCTATGGTGTTATGAAGAGTCATCTATGATGTTCAAACGATAAGAGTTCGTTAGTGGACGGCGTACAATGTCTCGACTTATTCTGGATGGCGTTCACATGGTGGTGAGAGAAAGGGAAGGAACCTTGAAATTAGGCGCGGACTCAAAAGGAGTAGGTGCAAAGCGTTCCTTCAACAATAAAACCCCTTGTGGTGTAGTTGGCTATCACGTTCGGCTGTAATTGTCTAGATTGTATACCGAAAGGTCACCGGCTCGATTCCGGTCGAGGGGAATGTTCTTTTTTCGCTTTTTGGTTCCTGGCGCTAGGATGCTGTTCGGGTCCACGTCCTTGTGCTGGTTCACTTTTTTTTGTCTCTCTTTTTGCGCAACGCAACTCTGCGGTTCCTCTTTCTTCATTGGATGTCCTCTTCTTGTACATAGCACGTCGAGAAGAGGGGTTCATGAAGCGTGTCCGGGCGGTACCCCGCGGGGTTCTCTAAGGCCGTCCTTGATGATTTTGCCTGAGCATCGTGAGGGCGAGTCCCAGTTTCAGCCAATGTATAACTGCGAGCTCAATTGATGTCAATCCGATCGTGTAGACACCGGGAATAGAGTGTTGTTGTTCGTGATGTTGTTCTTCAAAGATCTCACCTGGTTGAACGCTGTTACTTGATTGGTGTATGCAGGTCCGGAGCCCCGCTTTATTTTCTGCCGGCGCTGCGGTGCCGTGTGCAGCGACGTTCGCTCCAGAAACGGGGCCCGATTTTTCCTCGCCAGCTTCGAGAGGCAGTCAGGTCGCGCGGGATTGCGGAGCTCCGTCCAAGCCAGAACCACCGAAGCACCGAACGAACGGCTTCCGTCACCACCTTACCTTCTCGACAACTTCTTCCCCTTCCGTTGCGCCCCGAACCGCACCGCAACCGCCAGTCCGCAACCATGAGCAGGGCACTTTTGCGCTCCGTCCTGGAGCTGCGCACTCCCGTCACGCGCCTCCCTCCATCTTTCCTCCTCCCCTTCCGTCCCGCCGCCGCCGCGGCCGCGCCCGCCGCTCGTTTCCTCCACCAGACTGCTCAGCAAGTTGAGCCCACCAGCCAGTCCGATGCTGCCGCTGCCGCTACAATTCTCAAGGCCCAGCCACCAAAGGCCACAACACCAGAGACCACCAGCACACCATCCGCCCAACAATCCCCGATAAGCGAGCAAGTCAAGCAGCTCCTCCCCATCCTCGCCGCCCAGCCGGGCCACTACACCACCATCCACATCCACGGCAAGCCGTACCTCGTCACCGAGGGCGACACGGTGAAGCTACCGTTCAAGATGCCCGGCGTGGCACCCGGCGACATCCTGCGCCTGAACCGGGCCACGGTCATTGGTAGCCGCGACCTCACCCTCCAGGGCGCCCCCTACGTCGACGAGCGCCTGTTCGAGTGCCGCGCCGTTGTTATGGGCACCGAGACCGAGCCGATGCGCGTCATGATCAAGAAGAAGCGGAGAAACAGGAAGAAGAAGCACGTGTACAGCAAGCACAAGTACACGGTTTTGCGGATCAACCAGTTGAAGATCAACGATGTTTCGAACCTTTGAGCGGAAATGGTGGGAGGCTTGATTATCAACAACTGGAGAGGGGGAAAGGAAGGACGGGACAAAGTGGAAAGGGATGGGTGAAGGGAGGAAACGGTGAGGGGAACAAGCCGTTGAGAGGAGGATGAAGGACAAAAGGAGGAAGCCGACAACCCTGGGCAGGCCGATTACAGAACAGAACAGTTTGGGCCACGAACAACCGACCGCATGGCACAGAAACACATTCCACGAAACTTTGACAAAGGGACGGAGGAAATTCGTGATTTGGTGTTATCGATGGAACAACTGTGCTACGAAAGCAGAAACGGGGCGGAAGTTGTTAAGCGTTCGCCATCTGTTAAAACTGGGCCTCCTCGTAAAAGGGGTGGCACGGTCTGCCTGGCTTCTTCCGTCATACATCTGTCTGTCCTTGCGAATAAGAAAAGGGAGGGACGGCGGACCAACTATAGAAATTGGTTGTGTAAGATCAAGGGGATATACCGAAATACCCGGCATGTATCATATTTGTTCTTGTTCATACTAAAAACCGGGAATTGGAATCATGACTAGAATCGAAATTGTCCGCGCCTGTGATATACATGCCATGATCAACAAAGTCGGGGTAAGTGCTGGTTTCCCGAAGACACTAGAGCAGAAGTTGAATCATTGTTTTCAACATGTACATGAACCCTAGCATTCGGTAGAAGCGGTTGTAAGAGGGAAACTAAACGCTGTCATAAGATCACACCAGCTACAGAGCTCCTGAACAATAACATTATAATCGGTTCAAAGCAAGGAGAAACGTATAGTCAAAGAAAGAAAACGCCCGCCCGCCAAAAAGGAGTCCAATGCACCCTTTCTTCCCAGTCGTAATCTTCGTCACCAGTAAAGCAATAACAAGAGAAACAAAGTGAAAGTCATAATGACAAAGAAACAAAGTGACCCTATCCATCTTCCCACTAGTAGTAATCCAATACCGTGCCAGGCTGAACAGACATGGTATTCATCTTTTTCTATCCCATCCACCAAATAACCAGAGAACGAACCACAAACGTGCTCGCTACCCAGGCGCAATCGCTTGCTTTTTCCCAACCGTCAAGACGTCTTGTATCCATTGCATGTATTCCATACAAAACTCATAGGAACCCAAATCTGAGGTCTATTGGGAGCGGGGGTATCCAACACAATAAATCAGCACCAGAAACTTGCTGACAAAAGAGCAAGGGTATCGTATCCAAGCCACAAACGCTGACTGACAACAAGAATAATCAATCCATCCATCAATCCATCCATAACAAACAAAAAGGAAAGGTAGAGAAGAGAGCCGAAAAAGGCCACCAAAGTTACTACCTCTGGTGGCCGCCACTCCCACTCCCACCACTCCCACCACCAGCATTATTTCCGGCGTTACCACCCATAACCGCTTTCCTGACCGTAGCCCAGTACGCCTGCGGCCACGTATTCACCACCTCGGCCTCGGTGGGCATGCGTTCCTTGCATCTCTGCACGACGCTTTGTATCAGCCTAGACAACAGCTCCTCCGTGACAGGCAGGACTTTTCCGTGCTCCGCCGCCGCGTACACGGACGGGTCGAACTCCTGCGGATACAGGAAGGGATCCGTGTCGGCCAGCAGCTCGTCGCACGTGGGCCTCTCGCGCTGCTCGCGGTTGAGACACCGGCGCATCGTGCGGATGACCGAGGGAGGCACGCGGCTGCCGTCCTCGGTGGCTTCGGGGAAATCGATCTGATACGACCAGTTGATGATGGCCTGGCACCGTGACATCTGGTTGGCGATCTTGCCGAAGGGCGGCAGGCCGTAGACCATCTGGTACAAGATGCAGCCGAGCGACCAGACGTCCGAGGGTTTGCCGAGCTTCATGAGCTTCGGTGCGCCGTGCTGGCGATGGTTGAGCGGCGGAGGGATGCAGAACTTGCCGTTCTGGGCGGACGTGAAGGCGTACTGGTTCGAGTCCATCAGCGACTCGGGTGACATGTAGTTGGGCGTGCCGATTTGGGTCTCGCGGTGCACGTTGACGGTCATTTCGGTCTGGATGGCGTTGGCGATGCCGAAGTCAATGAGCTTGAGGCGGCCTTGGACGAGGACAAAGTTGGCTGGCTTGAGATCGCTGTGCACAACGTCGCGGGCGTGCACCGCTTGGACGCACTCGAGCATCTCTTTCCAGTAGTACCGAATGAAGGTAGGGTCGAGACGGGCGCCTTCTGCGGTGCTCTGGCGGCTTTTGAGGAGCGTGTTGAAGTCGAGCTCGCCGACTTCCATGAGCTGTGACACCAGTTAGAATGTTCTGCCACTCCCTCTAGACTGGAAGAAGATTGCTTACCACACTGAGAACCTGCTTCTCCAGATTCAGCTCATGGTCGATGAGTTGAATGACCCGCTCCACGCCGTTCAACCGTTTCAACAGATCGATCTCGCCCTTGAATCCTTTCACGGTGTTCTCATCGGCATGCTCGAGAGAAACCCTCTTCAAGGCCAGCATCTTCCCGCTCTCAGCCGAAACACGGTAAACCTTTCCAGAACCACCTCGTCCAATACAGTCGATGCGGGTGTATGTTCGACCGTTTACTCGCAAAAGGACCTGCCTTTTCTTGGCCGCACCCGCCGTCGCAGAAGCTCCAGCCGCAGCTGTTGCAGTCTCAACAACCGACATCTTTGGTGGAGGTGGAGGTGCCGGCCTATGTGGTGTGTTCTGGCTTTTGTGTGCCAACGCTTTGCGGTCGGGTGATATCGACAGCCTCTTCAGGTCTCGCCCAATGTCTCGCCCAAGATCGAGGGCCATCGGCTCGGGTATAACAGGCTTCGGGATCTCGTGATCGAGCATTAGGG
The DNA here is from genome assembly GCA_033439795.1 of Sordaria brevicollis. NCBI lineage: Eukaryota > Fungi > Ascomycota > Sordariomycetes > Sordariales > Sordariaceae > Sordaria > Sordaria brevicollis. The sequence goes on from JAUTDP010000007.1 coordinate 309,680, forward strand.
ATGGTGTCAGTTTCGCCCTTTTGAAAGTCGGCGGAGCCTCGTTCTCCTTATCGTTGTTGTTAGGCATATCAGGATGAGGATCTGGGATCTTGTAGCCCAGGTCCCCGTTATCTCTGTCCAACTCTCTGAAGCTGGATTCTCGCCTGCGAACTGCTCCAGCTCTACTGCCGACCGGGCTCCCTGACGCAGCATAGTCGCGATAGTTGTTGTTTGACGCATAGAACGACGATTGCTGTTCGCCCATAGCGGCTTCGACATGACTCTGCATGTGGCTCTCATAGTTCCCGTCGTTGTCTTGGCCCATGCCCATAGCTTCGTTCTCTCCATGCGCCGCCTCGTCCTCGTCGCTCTGTCTTCTCCGCCCTCGTCGAGCTGGGCCGCTAAGAAAGCTACCCGGTACCTTTGCGACTCTCTTGATTCGCATCGAGCTTTGTGGTGCTACCGTCTGTGGCCTTCCAATGGTCGCAGGATCCTCGGGTATTTCGTGATCGCTATATCCTGTGCTGCGTTTGCCCGACACCCCAGCAAACGAACCACCCGACGATCCTCCTCCTCCGCCTAGTGAAAGCCGGTTTTTGCTGCCTGACCCGGAACCAACTGCAATCCTGACCGTCCTGATCACGGGCGTGTGGGCGTCTCCTGCTGAATCGGATCCCGGATCGCCTTGCTGCTGTAAAAACGATGGGATTTCCTTCTCCGGTTCGCGTTCCCTGCTCTCTGTCCTGGTTCTTCTCTGACTTGCCGTCGTTGATGAGAGCCTCCGCACATTTCCTGAAAAGCTAACCGGACCCTGCTGCACGGCATTACTCAGGCGCACCACTCGTTTCCTAGGGACTGGGCTGCCGTCGCGATTGTTACTGCTGTCGTTCTGCATAGGCGATGTCGGCCTGTCGAGTGGCTGCAGGCTTCCTCCTCTGATACTCCGCCTCGCTTCCCGTGTTCTCACACCTTCTGATCTTTCCTCCGACTTTGATGATACCAACGCGCTTCTCCTAGTAACTCGTGATGGTGGCCGAGCCGGGGGTGATAACTGCAGGTCTTCTGGAGCGCCGTGTTGCGCAAAGGATGAGGCCTCAGATGCATGACCGTCGTTGAGCAGGGCCTTGGTCAAGGCACTGAGTTTCATGGGTACGGGAATCTCGTCGTCCGAGCTGTCATTAAGACTTGGATATTGTTGTGATTGCGACTGGGGATTCGACTCGCTGCGATTGAGCAATGGTCGCGATGGCGGGCGTCGTAAGGCTTGTCTAGCAGATGTCCTTCTTCCCATCGATGTAAAGTGGCTCCCAGCGCCCATTGGCGTTGGCGAAATGGACGACATGTCGTTCATATGTGTTGTTTACCGCCCCTGTTGCTTTGGTGGTGGTTGCGAATATGCGCTGGCTCGGTGTTGGGTGGATCTAACTTCTCGTCCTGTTGGCGATCTTTGGAACCTTGCCCGTCTTTCCTAGCCACGGACTGTCCAGTCTTGCTCTTGTTCTGCGCCTGGTTTGCCGCCTTTTCAAAATCCAGACCCAAAAAAGACAAAACAAAAGATACCTGATAAGCACAAGTGTATGTGGGCGATCGCAAATCTACGTGCCAAAATAGCGCAAGGAACCAAGAATAACGAGTGGTAGCAAGAAATCATGTAACGCGGCGCGATCGAGGCATGTCGTGGACGGGAGCTGGAGGAGACGATGGGATTCGCTCTGGATTGGGAATCTGGGTGCTGCGTGCTGGCTTCCCGTCAGGACCGAGTATTTTGACTTGTGGAGCTGCGACCAATCAAAACACGGGATGGTGTCGCATGGTTGCTCGCGGCAACCGCTTAACTTTGGGAAAGGCAAACTCCAGCGACAAGTTGCCAAGCTTTGTTTACAACAGCAGGGAAGCCCGACCTTGGAAACGCACATGCATCCGTGCGTATCAATAAATTGATGGAGACGACACAGGAGCTTCAGGTCAAAGTCGAGGGTTTTGTTTACAAAGTTGTCACTGGTTCCGGTGGACTGGAACGCCAGCGAGCAAGACACCTAAGAACAAGTTCACAATTGCACGCGCTTTGCGGCCGCATATTGCCTGATTGCTTGAGCTGCAGGCACAGACATTCATGACCAGAACAGAACACACCAAAACGATCACCGAGGGAGAAAAAAAGAGTTCCGAAGAAAGCCTTGCGAGTTGTATTGTTCCGCCTATTTGCCGTATGACGTCCTTAAACGAGACGTGCCCTTGTAATCCCAAGAACTCCAGCTCTGCCGCCGCTGTCGAGGCGAATGGGGTGCAGATGACTTTTGAACCATGTGTACAATCCGTCAAGGTTCCTCGGAAAAGACCATGCCATGTTACCGGACAATGGTGGGAGACGCTTAGTCGAAGAGACCGAAGCCCATATCCTCGTCGGACTCCTCCTTCTCTGTAGCAGATAGTTAGCGACTGATTGCAGGTGCGCGAGCGAAGAATGTGTGTGTGCTTACCCTCAACCTTCTCCTCCTTCTTCTCCTCAGCAGCGGCACCACCGGCAGCGGCAGCACCACCGGCAGCGGGGGCAGCAGCACCGCCGGAGGGGACGGAAGCGAGCTTGGAGGAACCCTCAGCGATCAACTGTAATTTCTCGTGTTAGCCATGTGCGCCCGGGTACTCGTGTTTTCTCTAGACGGTGGTCGGTCGTACCTCGTTGAGGTCCTTGCCCTCGAGCTCGGAAATGAGCTTGTCAAGGCGCTCGGAGTCGGCCTCAATGCCAACGGACTCAAGGACGGCCTTGACATCAGCGGCAGAGGGGGCGGTGTTGCCACCGAGGGTGAGGAGGAGGTAAGCGGCCAAGTGCTTCATTTTGTCTGTCTTGAAGGTCGCGTTGTTAGACGGAAATCCTACGGCGGTTGAAGGCTGGACCAAAAACTTACTGAGCTGGAGAACCAGAGATGTCAATCAAGTTTAACCGCTGAGTTGTGGCGGAGAAAGACTCTTCTTAGGTTCTTGGGGGTGGAAGTTTCACTGTTTCGGAAAGAAGTTCGCGGACGGGACCCGATCACGGATTATTTTTACAATTTCGTTCCTGTGAAGCCCCGCAATTTTGCGCCCCACGAAAGTCCACAAGCCTCAAGTCACCTGACCAATCCACTCGACTTAGGGCAGATCCCGTGCGTCTTCCTTGCCAAGCTTTCTTCCTTCTTTCGTTGCCTGCCGGCTAGACGCCATTACATAAAAGGTTGGCTAATGCACAAGGCCTTGGCGCGCTTGGCATAACATAACTTTCGGTGAAGTTTGGCTTGGCACGACTGTTGGTCTGGACCATTGATGTTCACCTCGGAGAACGCGATTCACCGCTCCGACCAGGAGTGACTGAGTGGGTCACTCATACGTTACCCATCCTGGCTCTCTGTCTTTGCCCAGCAAAAGTTGCGAAACCAAGTCCCCGATCACGCAGGATTCTTTGTTCTTCCTTCGCCAACAACGCATCTGTCGCCCCGTCTTTACTTTTGGTTTCGGCACTCTCGCGCGACTGCTGACCTCGCATAACCGCGGTCTTGCTTCGCTGTCCTTTTATTGCCAAAGCATTCGATAACGCCCACTGTGCGTCTGCATCATCAGCTGAAGGCGATCCCGCTGTGACGATTACACATAAAAGCACCCCTCCCCCTACTTCTTCTTCCTGTTGTTCGATGCCTGGACAACTTTCTCCCCTTTGAACGTAGGAGAAGGATAAGAAACGCTGGTACGAAGCAGGATATTCCACTGGGACAACCGCAACCATGCCGGTAAGTCACCGTTGTTTTTTTGCTGCGCTTGCCCCCCCCCAAAGGCTCGCTGACACCCCCAGAAGATTTCGGATTTGCTCGCATCGATAACGGGCGAAAAACCCTCGTCTTCATCGACTTCTACCAGGGATGCCGCAGCAGCACCGAAGCGGAAGGCGGACGATGACCTTCGAGGTTCTGCGCCCAAGGCCCCGCGCACCGAGGCTTCGACAAATGGAAGTGCCCGGCCGAATGGAAACGTAACGAAAACTTCTACAGCGCGCCCCGCCGAGCGACCGACGGAGCGCCCCACAGGAAATGCAAACCCAACACGTCCCGCAGAGAAGACCACTGGCTACACCGGCACCGCGCAACCACGCACGACGACGAAACCACCGGCTCCAGTGTCATCCAAGTCCACATCAACGCAGTCAAAGCTAGGAGGGTCAAGCTCGAATGGGAACAAGGCTCCACTCTCGCGACCGCTTGTTAGCCGACCTGCCCAGGTCGCTGCAGCTGACGCTGGGCCTCTCAAAAAACGTTCGTTTGCAGAGATTATGGCCAGGGCTCAGGCCAACCAGCCCATGCTGTCGTCGGTCGGGAAAATTCAGCACAAGAAGGTCGAGAGCAAGTTGACCATGAAGGAACGCAAGGAGTTGAAGGCCGAGGAAGCGAAAAAGGGCAAGAAGGATGCAAAGTTACCGACTACTGGCAGGAGCGGTGTAGCAGCCGGGCCAAACCGAAACGGTACGAATGGCACAAATGGGAACCGTCAGCGGAGCACCACCCCCTCAACCCAGGCCGGTGCCAAATCCAAGGCAGCACAAAATGCCGTCGAGGAGAAGAAGGTCAAGAAGGCTGCTCTAGCAACGACTGGTTACCAAGGCACGGCACGTCCTCGACCGGGGGCCACCTCCACAAAAGCTGGTGCATCCAGCGCTGGTGCGAATCGGAGCCGCGGAGCGTCCGGCTATGGATCTTCGTTCTCACGTCCCCGGAGGCGTGAAGAGGAGGATGAGGAGCTGGACGACTTTATCGAGTACGACGAAGACGATGATGATGGCTATGGCTATGGTCGTCGCGGTGGTTACGAGTCACTGGAAGAGGACGATTCGGACATGGAGGCAGGCATTTCGGACATCGACGCCGAGGAACGCCGGGCAGAGATGGCGGCTCGCAGAGAAGACCTGGAGCAGGAGGCGTTGGAGAGGCAGTTGAAGCGCCAGAAGGAGGAGAGAAAGCGGCAGGCACTCGCAAAACTCCAGGCCAAAGCCCGAGATCGCTAGTACGCGACCACCGCGTGGCGTGTCCTACCCATTTGTTTTACCTCTGGATTGGCAAGGTTTCGGTACATGGAAGGGATATCAAGGCAGAGTTGCGTTTTCTGGAGACGGTTTTGCAATGGCGTTGGCTGGAAGACAGGACGGACACCCAGAGACATTTTGCATCAGCGTCTGGAGTTTAGTCATTTTGCGCGGATTCCGGTTTCATTGGCGGGCGTTGGCTGGCGATAGAAAGCCCGTCGGACGGATTATAGTATAGGTTGTCTTGAACACGGTGCAGCTATTAGATATTGAATACCCCAAGCGTACACTTTGGGTTTTGTTTCTTTTGAACATACCTGCCCGCTGCCGTCGTCCATGCTGGTTTTGCGAACCACACACCAAGCGCTATTGTTGATGAGCCAGTCTGAGAGGCCATTCTCTAAAAAGCGAAATGACGGGATCTCGCAGCTTACAGACGTTGTCCACTGGCCTTCCATCAAGGTTCTCGTCTTCAACGGCCGGCTCTTCTGCCGCGGTACACTTGCGTGCCCTGCAGCTGGCTGGCACCTTGTCATCCGAACTCCACGTTTTGGACGTGGCCGAGATCTGTCAACCAAAATTCAGCCAATGACATGTCTTGTAAGTACCCCACTATAGTCCACTTTGCTTGTGGGTCTCCGCCACTGGAGGAGCCGCCCGATAAGGAAAGCTAGCCTTGGATGTTTTTTTTATCGGCTTCGAGAGACGTCCATCCAGCAGGCATTCGCATACTGAAGCACATACCCAAACCGCACCGTCATCTCTCGTCGCCCTTCGGTGCCCTACGACATCGAAAAGCCCGATTGCGTCGCCACATATTTCAGATTTCAAGACCCTCAAAGGGCCTAAACCACCAATATGGTACGCATGTGTTGTGTTTTCGAAATGCCCCATCTCTTTCAATCGCCACTCTTGTCGACATCTCGACATCCCAACCCCCTTCTCCTTCGACTACGTAGGGCCAGACCATGCTGACCAACGTTTCTCTCAATACAGCCTCAGAACGAATATATCGGTATAGTCCTCTCCGAACCCGAACCCGATCGCTACCGTCCCCTGCCCAGTTCCTAACCGATTATTTCGTTTCGCAGAACGCGCCCAGAAGCTTCACGGTAAGCGTCTGGACACCGAGGAGCGCGCACGCAAGAAGGCTGCCCGTGAGGGTCACAAGCAGAGCGAGAATGCGCAGAACTTGCGCGGCCTGAGGGCCAAGCTCTTCGCCAAGGAGCGTCATGCCCAGAAGATCCAGATGCGCAAGGCCATCAAGCAACACGAGGAGCGCAACGTGAAGGGTGCCGCCGAGGAGAAGGATCCTTCCAACCCCGTTCCCGCCTACCTGCTCGACCGTGCGAACCCTACGAGTGCGAAGGCTTTGAGGTACGTCATTTGAGAAAGAGCACGCGGGAGGAGCGAGCGATGGATGCGGAGGTGGAGGCGAAATTGAAGGCGATGGTTGTGGTTGCGGAGGTTGGAAGGGGTCACATATGACGAAGAGGCACTGACCCCTTTTCTCTCAACAGTTCCCAGATTAAGAGCAAGCGTGCCGAAAAGGCCGCTCGTTTCTCGGTCCCCATTCCCAAGGTCAAGGGTATCAGCGAGGAGGAGCTTTTCAAGGTCGTCAAGACGGGCAAGAAGGTGCACAAGAAGGGCTGGAAGCGTGTCGTCACTAAGCCAACATTCGTCGGACCCGATTTCACCAGACGCCCAGTCAAGTACGAACGCTTCATCCGCCCCATGGGTCTCCGTTACAAGAAGGCCAACGTCACCCACCCTACCCTCAACGTCACGGTCCAGCTCCCCATCCTCGGCGTCAAGAAGAACCCCAGCAACCCTCTTTATACCCAGCTCGGTGTTTTGTCCAAGGGTACTATTATCGAGGTCAACGTTTCCGATCTCGGTATGGTTACTGCGTCGGGCAAGATTGCCTGGGGTCGTTATGCTCAGATCACTAACAACCCTGAGGTATGTTTTTATCACGTTGTCCCTGATAAACCAGCGAAATGCTAACTCTGCTCTCCAACAGAACGACGGTTGTTTGAACGCTGTGCTCCTTGTCTAAGGGCATGGACGGAGCGAGAGTGATGGTTTGGGTTGTCTAATTATATGGCTTGTCTCTTTGGGCGGCAACTGTAAAGGGATTTGCCTTTTGAAATCTGATTTTGCATCTTGGGACATGGCGTCTGGTGTTTGAAAGAGAGGATTTAAAACTCCGGCCGCGCAAAATATCTTGGGTTCAGTTAGGTAGTTGTGGTTTAGATGCACAACAAAATCTGCGGCATAACGAACATATACCCTCTTTGGTCATCCGATTGGTCTGTCTAGACATTGCACCGAAGTGACTGAAAACGGATTGGCAACAAACCATAGGCGATAACTTACAACTTGTTGAACCGGTGTCTGGGTTATTTTTACAGGGAAACCTTGTGTCCTGGGTATCATGGTTTTGCCTCATCACAATGTAAACTTTGCTAACTGCTTCCACGGGACACTACAAGGAGATGGGCAAAAGAGATGGGAGCAACGGCAAGAAATGTATCTGTCTAGCAACTGAGAGTGATGGCTTGTGTCTATATGTTATTTACAACGCCCAGGATATTCTCAGACTCGCTTGCCAACGCTTAACCTTCCTGCCCTATCATATACCTGGCATCATCTTAGCCGAGAGCTACTTGAAGCAATGCAACAAGGCGATTTAAACGTCCATCTGGCAGCTCACTTTCAATAGGCAGGACAAGGCGAAACATCCGATAAAATGCATCACGGTCATCATGCCCATTGAAAGTGAACTGGAACAAATGGACGTCCAAACCAGCTTTTCGAGCTTCTCAGATACAGCGGGCTGAGTGACTGAAGCTCCCTCGACACTACAAGGGAAAGCAGATCCCAGCATTGTATAGCTTTCATGTATGCCGCGTGATCTTTTCGGAATAAATTTGCATTTCATCAATGACTTGGCTGACGTACCCCATCGCTTCGAAGGGCGACCTACCAGTTATGCAATGCGTCGAAGCCGGTCCTTGTCAGAATCCGGAAGTATCCATGATATTCATATTCTGAACTTCTCATCAAGGTACAATGGTGGGCTGATGAGGAGGACGAAAGCAAGAAAGAAAAACAACTTGCGAGGGACAAAAAAGAGAAGAAGAAAAAGAAGAGAAAAAAAGAACGGAAAAAAAAATTGAATGGATGAACGTGGATAATGAGTTTGGTTTTCACCAAAACATGTCGAAATTTTCAAACATAAAACAAACTTCACGTGGTTCCCTCAACCACTGGTCTTCTCATCTCGACTTTTCTAATTCTTATACCGAAGATATTGAGCTTGTAAAGCGGAGTTACCAAAGCTCCGGTCAAACTCATCACAGATACGTCATGATGCGGTCGAGCCTTTCACGGATATGTTGTGGTCGTGGCAGTGGAGGAGCTTACACTGAGAACACATCACGCCGTGAACTGTTATCAATTCATCTCTATACTAGAAGTGCATCACCGTGAACCACCACATATCTCAAACAAGACTTCTAAAAAATCCCACTGTTTTAAGATCCGGAGCCTCGAGAGCCTACCGCGCCTTATCACACCCAACATGTGCCACAAAGCAGCATGTCCCGTCTGCCGTAAGTTGGCTTTCCGTCCTATCACTTGAATCCAATTCCTTCCATCACTCCCGATCCATCCGTTTTCCTGAAGAAGCTTGGTTTGTGTTGGTTGGTTCGCAAACCCAACCAACCGGCCCTCAACCAACTCAAACACGCCTTCCTACCACCAACCCTAACAAACACTCGGACATCAATCCTCATTACTTACTCCATCCGGTACATATCTGTACTACTTTACGAACCATGCTAATGAGTGCCCTGATTTCCCTGACTTGTAGACGGCGTCACCTGGATAGGCTGCGGCAACCACGTGCCCAAGGTGATGGACAGCGTGCCCAAGAACGAGTGGTGCAAGTGCGAGCCCAAGATAGAGAAGGACGGGCATCAGTATCCGCCTAAGGGGTCGGTGACGGGGGTGTGTACTGTTTTTTAGGTCTCTTATCCCCTTTTTCTTGTCGGTGTTTGGTTTTTGATGCTTTTGGGACATGTTTTTGTGCTGTTGGCCTGCTGTTCTTTTATCAAATCCACGTTTCGATGTTCAATGGTGGTTTGTTTGTTTCTGGTGGATGTGATTTTCTGAAATCATGGCTGACTTTGACGTTTTGCTGTTTTAGGATATGTTATAGCTTGTGGATTACTGTGATGGATGGAGAAGAGTGTGTGTGGTTCTGGGATATCACATGGTAGAGGGCCGGATTAGGTAGTGTATGAGAACTCAAGTCACTTTCCATCGTGAAAAGGTTGTATTCAATGTGGACAACCAAGGTACCGAAAACATTTGAAGATAATCTTGAAATGTGGAAAGCAAAGAAGAGTCTTCGATCCTTGACGGTACAATTGATCATATGCCTGAGGAGTATACATGATATTTCTTACGGGCACTTCAAAGTGGCCTTCGTTGTCATCAGTTGGCCAAAATAAAAGTATCAAATCAAAGATGAATGAGTGTGTCGATGTGAACACAACGCATAGTCACCCGACAGGTGATACACAGCCAGAGAAGCTACCCATAGTGAATCTGCTCTATATGATTACGTATTGCTATCTTGATGTCATCAGATACTTATGGATTCACACCGAATTGTTCGACTCGAGGAACGAAGTTAAAGGTTCAATATATGAAATTGAAGCTTGGAAAGACCCCGGATATCAGACCCAAGGCGGTGGGAGCCGGGACTAGCGGGTGCACGGAAATTTGGTGCATCGACTTCGTGATCGACCCGAGAACCGGGTAAAGTGTGAAGTCCAACGATTTCAAATGTGCGACTGACTGGTTGGTTGGCGGGACACGGCTGGGCAACAAATACTTTCCGACGCCCGATTGATGGATGAATGAATGATTGATAACGCGCGGGATCTCCATCCATCTCCTTCGTCAGCATCAGCTGCCCGGCAGCGATGGAAGTAGAACATTTGGAAAATCCTGGGTGACATGGCAAGCCATGGCAAAGAAACCTGGCAGCAAATCTCCGCATCAGGCCGTCAGATGTTGATGTGCCGCAACTTGGAAACCTTGCTGATTCTGGAGCTTCTGAACTCCACGATCTTCAATGCGGACAATTCGCTGGCATCATGGATCTGTTGGATCTGTCAACTTGTCAGGCTTGTCCAACGGAAGTGATTGTCATGGACTCCTCCCGGTCTCCGCATCTCTTTCTCTCTTTCCCGGCTCCGGCAATGGCCAGACAGTCGCCCGGAACATGGAAAGGTGGTGGAATCCAAGACGGAGCTTCTGAAATCGAATGTTGAAATGGAAGACGTCGAGGACATCCCACTGACGGACGGTGGCAGAAGCGCGGCAATCGATTGTTCCTTGGAAGATCCGCGTTCCAGGGGGATGGAGACGCCGAGCGGAAGGTCTCCGTTTCAGTTATGCAAGTTATATGTTATACGATTACATTACCTCTGCTGTTATGTATGCACATACACAGCATATTATCGTTATGCGCGACTTGACGAAACCTTCAGTGGTAACTAACGGTATGCCGTATAAAGCAGGTATTGTCTGCTCAATCCATGTGCTCGTCAGGTCTCGAAGTTTGTAAGCTTCATGAGGCCTAGCATCCTCTTCATTATTACATCTAAAATTTAGTGGAAGAGCTGAGTGATGTTGTTAAAACCGATCCGTCTTTGGTATCTCTTTTCATAGGGTCTGAGGTTCTTCAACGATGACTTTAAGGCCTGATCTTTTTCAGGCTGCAGCAGTCGGCAGTCTGGATTTTTCCTTGGAAATATCGTACCAAGCTGAATTTCCGAATCGACTAAACCACTTTTGGTAGCAATTTTACAGGTCTTCAATTTCACTACCCTCGGACTACTAAAATCGTATCTACAATTTTATACCTCTCCAGATAAGGGTGTTTGGGTACTACAAATTTCTATAAATAATTTAAATTCTACCGTTTCTTAACGGTTAGACTACTAAAATCGACTGAGAAATTTTATTACAATCTAAATACAATAGTCAATATAATAATCTAATTAGTATACGTATATATACCTTATATTATTACTTATACAACCTTAATATAAATAATTACAATAACTATTATAGCGATATACGCGAAATACTAACGTAATCGAATTTTTTTCGTATATACTACATCGCTAGCCGTACGTATAATATTAAGGAGGAACCGGCCATACTAAAAAATATACTATAGTATACCTATTAACGTTAAAAGGCTCGTTAATAACCTATACTGCGGGTTAATTAAATAATTTTATAACGAATTTAGAATAGACTAATTAACCTTCGATAAATTAATAAAATAATTAAAATCTTATATTAGATTAATAAATTCGCGCTACTAAACGGTTGAATAGAAGGTTATAATTACGTTATATATTCTTACCTAAAGAGCCTCCTAAAAGTCCGCCTCGTACCGCTTTTAAATCAATTAAAGCGGGGTTAATAAAATTATAAAGATTATATTTAATAAATTTAACGTCCTTTATAAGGCGTATATACGCCTACTAAAGGATAATTAAATTAATTTAAAATATAAATTAAATTTAAGGTTTAATACCTTTAATAATTATATTAGCGCTATTAATAGGACCTATATCCTAACGTTTATTAAAAACGAATATAAAATCCGCTAATTTAACTGTAATAGTGAAGTTACGTAGAACGTTTTTACTATAGTAAAGTTTAACCTTTCTTTTAATTACGTACTCGCTAGCGTAAAGGGCTCGATTAACGACGCTTCGTTATATTCGTAGGCGTTTAATCGGTTTTTTCGTATATTATATAATCGATATTATTTCGTTAATATTAATTTTACTACGCGGCGGGGTATAATATTTCCTTTCCCTAATATTAAATATTATTTCGAAGATTAGAAAAATTCGAAGAAAAAGCTAAAAATTAATAAAGAGCTATATAATTTATACTATACAAAATTAAAATCTATCGTAGAATAGGTATTTAATATTATTAAAAAGAAGTAGAGGATAATTAAAAAAATGAAATTCGAATATAACGTTTATTTTTAGACGTAAATTGTATATATAGTAATAATACTACACAACTTCTTAATCGTATATATAGGAAAGGATACCCCGCCGTTAATTAAAAAGGACGAGAAGAATTTTAATAAGGCGCGCGCGCACGTGGCGAAGGTAGTAGGCAATAAAAGCTCGTATCGCATTCGCTTCGTCGTATTAAATTTAATATAAAAATACTATAAAGATTATTTACGTCGTAAAGGTATTAAAATCGACGTTAATAATAATAATAATAATAAAAATAATAAAGAAGGGAATATAGATAAGGATTTCGATAATATAGATTAATAGAGGGTAGAGGGGAGAAGAGGGGAGAAATAGATAAATTTGAGTAAACAAAATAATTCTAATAAAAAATGAAAAAAAATAATACATATATAAATAAATCAAATAATCGAAAAGTCGTATATCTATAATAAAAATCGAAAAATTGTATATTTATAAAATAAATCGAAAAATCGAATATATATAAGAAAAATCGAAAATAATTTAAATAAATAGAATAATTTTATCATTTTATTTAATAACCTTATATACTCCCCCTTATTCTCCCTCCTTTTCCCTCCCTTTCCCTCCTTCTATATTATTTATCCTTCTACTTTTATATATATAATTATTTAACGTTAATACTACAACCATTATATACAACTACCTTTATTAAACGCCTCTCTAATTAATTTATTACTATAATCAACTCCTCCCCATTAAATTTATTACCAAAGCGTTTTATAATATCCTTAACTATAGCCTTTATATCGGCCGCGCCTAATAACCCCGCCAATAAACCTATTACGCTCACTATCAATTCGCTTAATTTATTACAAAGCGCGCAAAGAATCCTCTTTACCTTAATAAATACCAAATTAAGCACGTTATTACCGAATAGGGTATAATTAAAATTATTCTTATAATTTCTCTTCTATATTAATATTTCGCGATAAATAAATATAATTAATATACTAAAACTAACCCCGCGGTTATCCTCCTTTTTATTAAAATCGTCGCTAATTTATAAACTCCGATTAAAACCATTTTTATCCTCTTTATTTTATTACAATTCTCTAACCTCCCGGATATAATACCCCGCGGCCTTCTTCCGCTAAAAAATATTTTTATATACCTTCCTCTCCCTAAAAAGGGTCGATCGTAGCTAATTATAATTCTTATATTTAATATTATTACGGGCTAAGAACGTATCCTATAACGTTACGTTTATATTAGGTAAATTAATCTCCTAATCGTACGTAACGCTAATAATAATTATTAAGGTCTTCCAAATACGAAACTAGCCTTTTTTAATATCGTACTTAAACTTTATTACCTTAATAGTCCAAAAGTAATTATATTTAAAATAAGCTTCCTAATACTTTTCAAGTATAAAATTCTATACCTCCTTATAATTACGCCTATTTTTATTAAAGAATAGGTTCTTACCCTTTGCCTCCTAAAACCACTTTATAATTTAATTAATTATTTTACGAATATAAATTATAATAAATAATTAAGTAATTATTAACTTCTTTTTACAAAGTTAATTAAATTAACCGGGTTACTTCTTTTACTTCTTTTTTATTACGGTTATTAATTAAGAAGATTAAATAGACTATTAAATAAATAATTAATTACTTTATTAAAATAATTAGGAAGGTTAAATTAATAAATTCGGTTAATAAGATAGCGGAACGTTATTATTAACTAACTAATTTATACTAAATTCACTACCGTTAATAATTCCTCTCAAATAAAAATCAATAAAATCATTAATAATAATAAATTAATTATATAGCTAACTATTAAATTAGCTATCGAACTAGTTATCGAATTAGGTATATACAAATACGACCGCTATAAACGCTAAGGCAGTTAATCCAATTATACCGCCATCGATACCCTAACCTAACGAAGGTTCAAAAGGTTAAGTAAAGGCAAACTCATTATAAGGAGGTTATTAATAGAAAAATTCGCTTAAACTTTCCCCCCCTTCATTAATATTAGATTTTAGGGATTCAAGTCCAGCAAAATACTCTTCGATAGTTATACGCCGAATTATAGCCGGTCTAATCGATAAATCGATTATATTTTCGATAAGGATATTCGCTTCTATAATATTATTATTATCGATATAATAATTTTGCTAGCAGAATAAACCAATTCTATAATAATAACAACAGGATCACGAAATTCATGAATTTATACCGAAGTATATAGTCCAGCTCGAAGGCGGTAAGCCGGATGCCAATAAGCTAACCATTTACGTATTAGTGCAATGTGCGGGCCTTATATGCGGTACCAGTCCTATACGACCCACCCAACCCCCAATCGAGACCCATCGAAATGTATAGAAAACCCAGACTGCCGACTGCTGCAGCCTGAAAAAGATCAGGCCCTTAATGTGATGGTACCCTGCATAGCTACGGGGCAAGCTAGAGAAGGCTCGTCGTGCATTAGCAAGGTAGACTTGTGCAATACTGTACCTCTAGCTGAGAGTTGACGCCGTTTCGCCGTTTCGCCTTTTCCCTTTTTTTTTTTTTTTTTTCCTTTTTTCCTCGGTATCGAGAGAAAATGGCGAAGGCTTCCTTTCAAGGCCTCTCACTTGCTGAAGTCAATAGATGTTCTTTATCTGGCCTTCGCTTGCCATTTCTCCGGCTCCTTTATCTCTGTCGTCATGATCACCGATTAGGTAAACCACATGGCTGGGGAAAAGGGAGGAAGGGCTCCTCAGCCCAGCCCCTCAGACCATTCAATTCTCCCCGCCGCGGCGGTTTGAAAATGGAACCTCTGCTGGAGAAAATGAACCCATTCCGACTTTATGCTTCTTCCAGAAAGATGGGTCCCACCGGCCACGGCATTACATAAATAAATAAAAATATGGGAACGGCATCAGTGGCCGTCGCCGAGTGCCAGCCGACGGGGTCGGGGTTGGTTGTCGGCGACGGAGACAAAGTGGAAAATCCTAGGGCTTTGTGTGGCCTGGCCATTCCTCGAGAAAGTCCCAACTGGCGGACAGTCAGGCACATGAAACGGATCTCGGCAAAGCTAGTGTCCGTTCCTGGGTCGGCCAGCTACGATGATGCTCGCGTGCCAAGGTTGACCCTATCAGGCTCGTCGGGGTCGGTAACGGGAATATCGAAAGTTCGACAGAACAATGCTTGTTGCGGCTTCCACCAGGAGTTCTTTGTTGTTGAATCTCTGAAGATCGCTTTTTCGTTGACGACAGATGTGGATGACTTTTCACTCTTTTTATCAAGCATCACCTGTGAGTTTGGCAAAGCTGGGCGTGCATTGACAGCGTGAGGCATTGCTCTTTAGGTGCATGAAAATCGCAATAGCTGATTGGTTGATTTGGTTATAGATTGCATCCTCGAAGTCTCCGCAGAGCTACGGTAAAGAATTGCAGAGATAGAGGTACACTTCACATTTCCGTCAGAGCAGTCGTTCTTGTGTGTATCTGGTGCCTCAAACTGTGCCCATCTCTGGATATGGGATGACGACGCCCAACACGTGTAACAAAGGGGAGCCCGAAGTGTCCAGTTATCGTTCGTTGGGTATGTTTTGTCGAAGGCGGAAAGAAGGAGAGAAGGTCGCTAATTATGTTATGTACATGTGCCGAGGGAGTGGTGATACCCACGACGACTCCACGAGTGGACGGAGTTGATCGATTGGCCACCAACCCTCTTGGCCTCACAGAGAAGAAGTCCGATCTTAATTGGCATTCTCCATCGCCAAGAGGCCTGGAGGGTGCTTTTGAGTCTTTTGGCAACGCTGGTTCGCCTTTTCAAATCCACAGCTGTTTTGTCGCAAATTCCCAGCTGGCCGGGCTTTGCTCAGTTTGCTGTCCTTTTCCATCGCCAAAACCCCCAACACCGGTGAAAGCTCACATAATCGTAAGAAGGGGGCTTTGTGCCTTGGCAGCCCTTTGTGCAGACTTGCAAACAACAAGCGACCAGTGACCATGCGACATTACCATTTAGGGATTTGCTTGGCCCACGCAATTGGATGTACTTGTTGAGAGCGTGACACCTGCCCACAGTCGCAACGGGTACGGGGTCAGGTAAATGTCCGGGCGCCGCTTGACTGTGGGGACGACAACTGAGTGTCCGCTGGAGAATCCGTCAGGCACCAGAGGCTTGTAAGTAAGCGGATAATATACGGGAAGATGTAAAATACGCGTATGGACTTGGGATAGGGAATCATTCAAGACTGCACTAAGGGGCAGGCCGTCGTCGTCATTATGGCCATGTTTCACTAGAATGCCGCAGTCAGCGCCGTAATGGTCCTGATGGGTTGGACTTGAAGACTGGACTGAAGACCGAGGGTTTCTGCGTTGTGTAAAGATGGTTGAGGATTTGCAAGAACGGCTGGGCTTTCCGCGCTCTCTCATTGAAGTCTCCCACAAACCTCGCCGTGCATCGTCCCGTTTGTCACAGAGCATCCCGGATCACAGACCATTTCATCCCTACAATTTCCCAAGATTGGATTAGATCCGCGTATTGTCAGCATTTCCCCCTTGAAAAGAAAAAAGTCAAAAAGCCCGTTCCTTTGTTACCCTGCAGTTTTCTAACCCCCTTGTCCGCTTGTCCTCCGCGCGCCCACCTTTTCCATTCCCACTTTTCCACCCTCGTTGCCTCGCTCCAGAATCCAAATCCAGCGCCTCCATTCGCTCCACCATCCACACTCCCGCCCTCCTGCCGATGGGGCGCTCACTGGGTCTTCTGATGCAGTGAATCCATAGCAGCGCCTCCCCCCCCGACCCCCGTCTCCGTCCTGGTGGGTTTTCCTTGCTCACCAGAAGCACCAAGATCGATAGGCTGGAAATAGCCCGCCCTTTATAACGAGCCCATCTCCAGCAAAACTTTTCCCTTTGGTCTACCTTTTGCGCTTTTCATTGCCCATTTTCGCTGTTGGTTGTTTTTGTTGCTGTCGCTGTTGTCTGCCTTGCTTGCCCCGTGCGCTTGGCTGTCAACTGTTACAAGGTATTCGACCGGGTTACGAATAGCAGTCCAGCGCAATCTACTGCTAACTGCGCCCACCAAAAGAGCACCCACTCAGCATCGCGGTCTCAATTGTATACCGCCTTTGTCACCAACCACGCCAAACAATCATCACTGCGAAACTATCCTCTCCTTCGCCCGTGGTTCCTGGATTGGTGGAGTCGCTATATCGTGGTTGCGCCCGTTGGATCCGAAGAAACCCACAGCCTTAGACATTTGTCTTCTATTTTCGGGCCGCCAAAGCAGTCCTACCGTTCAGCCTTATACTTTAAATCCTCGACCCCGAGTCCCGCCCCCGAACCGAACGAAATCATGGCGATCGGAGCCATTTTGGAGCCCGGCATTGTCGTGGGTCTCCTCGCCGGTGGTACCCTCGTCAACCGCAACACCACCTACACCAGTTCAACTGCCTCGAGCCGGAGAGCTTCTTGGCACCCGCTCGATCAGACGGACCCCGAAGCGCAACCATCGTCATCACTTCTACATGACGACTCCGAGGGTGGCAGGAAAGCCAAGGTCGAGGAGGATGAGTACGCCAGCGATAGCAGGAGGCCATGGAGCCCATCGCGGTCCAGTTCGTCATCAACTGTGGTGGAAAACCAGGCCGCTGAGAAGGGTCTCCCATACGGAAAGAGGTTCCGCACTTTGAAGTTTATGGGCTGGGAACGTGACGTTGTCACGCCGAATACCGAGATTCACCGCGACCGATTACTGAGCCGCGTTCTGCGCAAGTTCCCCTTCCTCGTCGAGGTGTGGTACTGGGCTCTGATTTACTGGGTATGTGATTTCGATCATGTCGCGTTTTCCGCGTCGTATCATTAATTGGGGGTCGAAACTAATCTCGCCATGACAGGTCTACCAACTTGGACGTGCTTTCACGGCCGTAACCCTCAAGGCCACCACAGTCGACACCGCCCGCCAACATGCCCTTCAGATTATTCATATGGAGAAGAGTCTGCGCATCTTTATCGAGCCTATTGTTCAGGGCTGGTTCCTTGAACACCCGACGCTCCTCAAGTGGACCAACAGAACGTACTCGTTCATCCACATTCCCGGCACCATTCTCTTCCTCATCGTCCTCTTTTACGTCACTACCACTCGCCCTCGCGCCCGCATTCACGAAAACCACGGCGGAGGTGCTCTTGTCCGCGACTGGCGCAACTTTGTTACCCACTTCGGCCCCGACGTGTACGAGCGCCGCAGACGTACTATGGCCATGTGCAACCTTTTGGCCTTCATCGTCTTCACCTTCTGGCCTTGCATGCCGCCCAGACTCCTCAGCGATCCTACTTATAACGGCGAGGATGCCAAGGAGGCCAAGTCGTATGGCTTTGTTGATACCGTGCACGGAAAGGATGGCGATAGCAGTGTTTGGACTACCAACAAGTTCTGCAACCAATACGGTATGTTTTTTACCAGTCCCCCCAAAAAGCGCAAAGAAATGCTTATGCTAACATATCAATCTTCTTAGCTGCCATGCCTTCCCTCCACTTCGGATATTCCTTCCTTGTCGGTCTCACCATCGCCACCGTTCCCCTCAGGAGACAGGGCCGCTTCGGCTGGAAGAGACTCGTCGCCATTTTCACCGGCATGATCTACCCCGGCATCATTCTTACCGCCATTGTTGCGACCGCCAACCACTTCGTTCTCGATGCGGTAGCTGGAGCTTGCGCTTGCTTGATTGCCTGGAAGTTCAACCACGTGCTTCTTAACCTCCTCCCCATTGAGGATTGGTTCCTGCACATGCTCAGGATGCACAAGCCCAACTAAATGGCGATTGTCCCGGTGTCTCGAATCGATGAGACGATACGGGTGGCGTGAAAGGCAGTGCTTATTTCAGCACGGGTTGGAGGTTTTGTGGAACGAGGAGCACACAAGGACGCGCCGACAACCACAACGCAACGACAACAAACAACATTTTGTGTACAGCGGTGATATGTAATCTTTTAACGAATGGTCTCCAAGCGAACGAATGGGTTGGGTCGATTATATGGGTTTATAAGGGTACTCTCGCTACACATTCGGCCGGGGCCAAGATCAGCTTTTTAATTCTTCTATCTGGACTGAATTTAAAAGAAAAGGAAGGCCTACGCGCACGAGCATACGCACACACACACAACACCGAAGAGAATGAGAGGCGTTCTTTAAGCCCCCTTCTCTCTTGTTTTACTGGGCTATCATCATATTCCCCATTCTTACTGCATGTAATACCAGTACACTCACGGATCATGATACCCTCTCTTGCTTTTATTTATCCTGGAGGGGATTCTAGGTACATAAACTTAATTTGAATTTTTCGAACGACCACTTTGTCAGTTCACTCATCATCCATCCAGGACTGCACAATTTGACTGCTCTTCCTCGTCGTCGTCTTGTTGACCATCATCATCATTATCATCGCTTCTGTTTTTGGTGGTGGATTGTCGGTGCGGGCACGTACTAGAAGTAACATTTTGTTAACAGGTGGTTCTTTGCTGGGAGGGTTGATATGGAGTTGAGTGGTATGTTCAATTTCTTCCTCGGTAGCCTTTGACGATATGTCATTCTTTTCATAAACTTCGGCCTTCGGAACATTGGTGGACAGACACATGTATAAAGCTCCTGAGGAGAACGCAAATCAAGTGATGCATTTGTTTCTCTGCACCGCTTTCAGGCTTGACTACCAAAGGTTCAAAATTGTCGTGAGAAAGAGTCTTGATCAAGCGGATGGCAGTGCACACATAGGTATCTACTTCCTTCTCACGCAACAAGTCGAACATGTCGCAATGAACAGGCTGTTCGTCCTGATAAACTGATGTCTGCTTTTAAAGCCAAGCGGTGTTTCTTCTGATGTTTTCGTCTTTGGCAAAGGTTAAAGAGTAGTGTCAAGCCAAATTCAAGCACCCGTCGATCATCTCGTGGCGGTGCGTGGGAGGGAGCCTATAGAACAACAAAAAGTTTGAGCTGCCAAGCTCATTGTTGCCTAGCACAGGCAGTGGACGGCTTAGACTCGTCGTTTGAAAAGCGGAGTAAAGGTCCTCCACGGGCTGTCCAACAGCTGTCATTTGCTGCCGGCGGCAGTTTTGGCTTGCATCATTGGTTCAAGATGCTACCAAGCAGCTGCACGCCAGCTGGACAAACATCTGCCAAGGAAACTCAGGCATCTCGCTCTTTCCTATCTTGACATTCATTCAACACCTCTCCAATGACATACGAACGGACGGACGAACAACCCATGGCAATGAGTTGAGTCACCGGTGTTGTACTACACGATTATGAATGAAGGAAACGCCTATATAATGGTCGAGCGAGACCTCCTATCTCTGCTTTTTCCCAGCCAGACTCTCTCAACTCCTCATCTTTTACTGCCATCATCTTTCCCTCCCTAGGCAATTCCCTTCCCAAGACGGCATCAGAGACTTGAGGTTAGCCAGAGTCCTACACCACTTACTTGCACATCTGCTCAACATTCGCCCCGTCATATCATTACCTGCGGACTCGAAAAATGTACGGAATTTCAACGCCGTCTTATCATGGCCATGTCAATGGTCTTTACTACACCGAACCCGTCAGCCAGTGGCATCTTGAACGACGCTACCTCCCCCAACTTGAACTCTCGGTCCACACCCACATCGTAGGCTCGTCAAGCCGAACCATTCTGACTCAAAAATACTGTAACCCTTCACTCGAAAGGAGCATTCCAGAGCTGAGGTATACCTTCCCACTGTATGATGGCGTCTCCGTCGTTGGTTTCACCTGCACCATCAACGAATCTCGTGTGATTCGCGGGATCGTCAAGGAGCGCTCCCAAGCTCGGAAGGAGTACAAGGCAGCCGTTGACAGAGGAGAGACCGCTGGCCTGCTGGAACAGCTTCCGGAGGCCAGCGATGTCTTCACCACCACCGTCGGCAATGTCCCTGCTGGTGCTTCTCTCAAGGTAGAGATCATTTACCTAGGCGAGCTGAAGAATGACGCCGGAGTGGATGGAATCCGCTACACTATCCCGACATCCGTTGCTCCTCGTTACGGTGATTTCCCTGGTACCCTTCTTGATGCCCCTCCAGCCGTAAACAAGTCCGGCATCCAGATCACCGTCGATGTTGAGACGCCGAATGGCTCCAATATCAAGAGCATTCAGTCCCCGTCCCATCCCATCTCCGTCACCGTTGGCAACACCTCCGCTGGAGCGGCTGCCGGCACTGATATGTCATTGCAGAAAGCATCCGCTACCCTTGCTCTTGGAACTGCTGAGCTTGGCCAGGACTTTATCCTCCAAGTGGTTGCCACCAACTCGGGCAATCCGATTGCCCTGCTCGAGACACACCCCGATATTCCCCAGCAGCGGGCTTTGATGGCGACACTGGTGCCAAAGTTCAACCTCCCTTCCTCACGCCCTGAGATTGTCTTTGTCTGTGACCGCTCTGGCTCCATGGAAGGTACCAGAATAGAAGGCCTCAAGTCTGCTCTTCGCATCTTTCTCAAGTCCATCCCCGTGGGCGCCAAGTTCAACATCTGTTCATTTGGCTCCACTTACGACTTTCTTTTCAAGGACGGCTCCCGGTCATATGATCAAGAAAGTCTCGGTCTCGCAATGGACTGCGCAGATCGGATGGATGCCAGTTATGGGGGCACCGAGATGTATCAACCACTCGAAGCTACGTTTGAGAAGCGTTACAAAGATATGGACCTCGAAGTCTTCTTGCTCACTGACGGCGAGATTTGGGACTCGGAACGCTTGTTTAAGATGGTCAACAATAAGGTGTCCGAGTCTCAAGGTGCGATTCGGTTGTTCACTCTTGGAATCGGCAATGATGTCAGCCATGCTCTTATCGAAGGCGTCGCTCGTGCCGGCAACGGGTTTGCACAGTCCGTTGCCGACAATGAGAAGATGAACGCCAAGGTCATAAGAATGCTCAAGGCGGGTTTGTCTCCTCATATCAACGACTACACCTTGGAGGTCAAGTACGACAAGGACTCTGACGCCAGGGCGAAGACCACAAATGCGGATGAAGACTTTGAAATTGTCGAAAAGGTCACCGACTCTTTGGCCGTCCACCTCGCCCTCAATGACAAGCCTTCTGATGTCGCTGACAAGCCGAAGGAGCCCGTTAAGCCCATTTCTCTCTTCGACACCTCCGCCGATCCAGATACCGAGATGCCCGATGCCAAGGCCGATACATCTTCCGACGGGAAGTACTCGCATGTTCCCTCAGTCCCCGAGCCCAAGATCCTCCAATCGCCATTCACCATTCCCGCGCTCTACCCTTTCATCAGGAGCACCGTGTACCTTTTGCTTTCTCCCGGAACAACACAAAAGACGCCCAAATCAGTCGTTCTCCGCGCCACCTCTGCCCACGGGCCTCTTGAGCTTGAGATCCCTATTTCCGTTCTGGAAGAAAAGAGCCAGACCATTCACCAACTCGCCGCCCGCAAGGCCGTCCAGGAGCTGGAAGAGGGCCGTGGCTGGCTACACCATGCGAAGGACTCGAGTGACCCCGAGCAGAAGCTGCTCAAGGAAAAGTACGAGGGTCGCTTCTCCGACATGGTGGAGAGGGAGGCCGTCAGGCTGGGCGTCACCTTCCAGGTGGGAAGCAAATGGTGCAGCTATGTCGCGGTGGAGCAGAAAGATCAGACGGAGCATGAAGTGTCTCGAGAGGCTGCAGCAACTCCCGTGAGTCAAGCTGAGTCTGAGGACAATGACTCTGAGTCTGAGCCTGCTCACCCACGTGGTGCCAATCGCTTCCTGTGTTCGGCTGATTCTCCCGAGGCTGAGGGCTCTCATCCTCCTCCTCCTCCTCCCCAGGGAACTCGTAGAAAACGACTGGCATCAATGGCGGCTCGCAAGTCAGCTCCTGTTTCCGAGGAAGTTTCTTCACCACCTATTTATAGGAGGGGCAAAGGTAGAGCTGCACGCAGGATGGCTTCTTCCGATGATGAAGCGGATGTCGTCGAGGCTTATGCCCCTCCATATGTTGCCGGAGGCCTATTTGGTGCTCAGCCAAAAGCTGCTGCACAGTCTTTGAATTCATATTCCCCACCTCCTCATGCGGCTGGTAAGTCGGATTCTTTCCATGACCTACCGGACACGGCTTTCTATCCCGATCCTGCAGATTCTTGTTTTGATATTTCCGTGCCCCCTTCTCCTCTCCGTTCGTCCTTTGGTTTCCAGTCACCTCTCGATCAGTTCGAGATTGATGCTCAAAAAATGGACAAATGTTGGGCTGCGTTTGCATATCCAAAACATATCGTGGCTTCGGAGCCCATGGCTTCTGAGCTCATACCTCCCGGATCTTTTTATGATTATGATACTGACTATATTCTTCCACCTACAGTGGCAATGGCCCAGATGGCTCCTCAACCTCTCGCTGCCAGTATGGCTTTCGGAGGTCCCCTTGGCAGCAGCTTGGGTATTCCTGGTCAACTCTTCGGAGGCGCCGCCCCACCGCCGCAACCATACCAGCTGCAGCCGATGCAGCAACAGCAGAGTTGCCCAGCCCCCGGACTCTTCGGGACCTCAGTCCCAATGCAACAACAGTCAGGTAAGTTTTGGCTTCCAGTCTCTTTCATTCATGCCTCCTTGCCATTCGTTCCGCCTCGAGAGCTTCCGAGGACCCCTATTGGTCATTGTCGTCAGAGACATAGTTTGCTAACTCAAATAACCCCAGCAGCGGAACCCAAGAAGGCAACACCCCTTGAGCCACTCGATGCTCTTGTTCAGTTCCAGAACTTTGACGGTTCCTGGGCATGGAGCAACGAGTTGCTTGATGTCCTGGGACTGACTCGTTTGACTTCTAAGGAAGGACTCGAGGAACGCTATGGAGTGTCGATCCCCAACAGTGACATGCTCGCCACGGCTTTGGTGTTGGCGTATATGGAGGTCAAGTTGGCAGACGATACGGACGAGTGGGAGATGTTGGCTGATAAGGCTAGGGAGTGGTTGAGGAGTGAGCTGGTTGGCTGTGGTCAGCAGGGTCTGTTGTCGGTTGAGGAGTATGTCGAGAAGCTCAAGGCGGCTTTCTAGAGTGGACAAGGAGGAATTTGTTAGGCGTAGCCACTTGAGGGCCTTGTATGGATATGGATGAGAATTTGTAGGATCGATAATGCCTCCTACAGTTAAGATAGCTTCAAACATAAGCATGGCAGCCTTTCAATTGTCACAATGCCTATACCCACGTTCCACGTGCCACAGATGCAAAATGTATCGAACACCGTAGCAGAACTTTGCTCGTATATTTTCCAGTCTTTCTCTTACTCTCAACCCAAAATGCTAGATACTAGATGCGGGCCCTTACTATTTCCTCACATGAAGGTAAATCACGGATCAGAGGACGCCAGGACGGGAAGAGCGGCAGATCAACACCCTCCCTTGACACTTTACCTGCATCTACAAATTACTCGGGGGATGGAGGGCGGCGTGGCCATTGTTCATCCCCCTCTTTCTGTAAAAGAGGGGGTGGAAATAATCTGGGACAGTAAAATAATCTGGGACAGGCGAAAACGCTAAGAAATTTGGTGGTGACCGGAATGATCAACCCAGGCCACTACCCAGCATTTTTCAAAAAATCTAAGAAAATTCCAGAAAGGAATTCTAAGTAATAAGGACTAATGGGAAGAATTTTGAAAATTTCATTTGAAAATTGTGTGAGCAAAAGCTCTTCAACCTTTCATATCTCACTAAGCGCTATATTTTTGTAATGCACAACACGAACTACAATTTGCTTGGCAAAAAGTATTGCATCTTTATTCACTCAATAACCCTTAGACCAAAATTAATGAAATTTTGGGAAATGCTTTTTGAAATGGCCCTTTATCATTGAGAATTTTCTTAGATTTTTTGAAAAATGCTGGGTGGTTGCCTGGGTTGATCATTCCGGTCACCACCAAATTTCTTAGCGTTCTCGCCTGTCCCAGATTATTTTACTGTCCCAGATTATTTCCACCCCCTCTTTTACAGAGGGGGTTGAACAATGCCAAGGCGCCCTACAACCCCCGAGTACAACCCTGACCTCCTCCTCCTCTTCACAGAATGTCATCGACATCCATCGATTTGTAAAGGATAGACACTGCAGTCTTCACCGCTCGACCCACATGACTTTGACAGCAGCCTAGCCACATGCATCGACGTTGATACTTACACCACATTTCCCCGCTTCCCAATCTGTTTTTTTTTTCAGCGTCGTCATACTGCATGCTTGAGAAAGTCGTTCCTACCTTAGCTGCCCCGTCAAATGGTTACACACATGCAAGTATGGGCAGGTGGAGCAATGCGGGAGTGTCTCACTTTTTTTTCTCGCCCATTTCCTGGGGAAGTGCCGTTGGAAAGCGAGACATGTTCCAGTATATATCGACGAGGATGGAATTGTTCAATGTCCACGAGGACCTATGTACCTTCCTTTTGAAGATTTCCGGGCTCTTGGCACCAGATTTGTGAGTGAATATGTAGATGCATGCAATTTACATTTCCTCCTCGCAGCGGTATGAAAGTGAGATTTCTGGTCACGCTTCTAATCCAGTGGGCTGGCATGCAATGCATCCTGCTAGAGTAGGTGATGATTCAATTTTCCTGGTTTACTTGTACAAAAAGATGTTACATCGACGAATGAACGTGGCTGTTGTGGGAAAGGGTTGTGGTGGTGTAACATCAACCTTATTCACTGTTCAACGTTCAGCAGGAGTAAACAAGCTTCTTTTTGTTCCTCTTTTCGATTTTTCTCATGAGAAGAAGTTGGTGACATAAACGCCTACTTGAACGTCGTAGCAGATGCAATATTCATGAATAGTAACAACAGAGCATAGTGGCGGGACTAACATAGCCCGGTAAAGAGGTGAATAATATTGAATGCCGTGCGTGTGTCCCATGACATGCCACCAAGTAGGCTCAACACCACCAAAACATCAACCATCAAAGCACAACATATTCCAGGTATCACCATCCACAACCTCAACGTGGTTGCTCCCACTCAAGCTTCCGCGCAATGTGTGTGATCACTTCTTCCTTTTCTGCTTCTTCTTTTATACGAGCCTGCAGACCGCGGTTGACCGCATTCTTCGGCCGAACAACTAACTGCCGTGGTCTTGGAAGATCAAAAAGGTTCTGGAATTGCCATGGCTAAAAGATCCCATGATCGGTTTTCATCTTTTCAGATGGAATGTTTGTTGGCGAGGTCGTTTCTTGGCTAGTTGAGGAGGTGGTGTTCGTTATTGTCTTTCCCCGCGAGATCGATCTTCAATGGGCTCGGCAATTGGATGGGTAAGCATAGAAGATGCAGATCTTTTGGTCGAGATCCGAAGATTTGTCCATCAATGATCTATCTGCACGTAGTAAACCAAACCTTGTCAATGACTTGATGGGTCCCTTGACCGGCGGCGATCTCTCTCGTCCCAAAAAGTTGTTGGTGACACTGACGTACCATATCTTGAAATCTGACCGGTATGCGTCGAGTAACGAAACCCATCGTCGTGATGGATGATGAGCTTCGCCCAGAGTTGTTGGTACGTAATGCATCTATGAACCAACAATATGAACCATGTGCCATCCCATCTTATATGCGGGCACGACTGCAAACCGATGCGAGCTGATTATCAAGCATATACTGCACGTTGTCCTCCCACAAGTTTATTCGGAATTTTTGGTTCTCCCTGGAAACCTTAATTCCAAGAAATTCTCCTTCGTACATCCTCTCCTCTCTCTCCCTTGACAATCAATGTGAACCATCAACCAAGCAGACAGACAACCACGATGGCACCCCTTTCCTTCCTCTCACTGTCCCTGGGTTTACTCACCCTCTCCCACGTATCCGCCTCCGCCATCCGTCAAGGCGCCGCCAACCCGCCCAAAATCCCCAACGGCCCTCCTTACAACGGAACCGTACAGAGTCAAGCAATCCCCTACGCCCCTCAACCCGCCCTGCTCACCACCGACTGGACCGCCTCCATCGACCCTTCCAACCACTGGACCCAACACCCGCGACCAAACCTAAAGCGAGACGACAAGTGGTGGCAGACGCTGAACGGGATATGGCGGTACAAAAACATGCACTTTGCCTCGTCGGCATTTACCAACGTCGACGACCTTGCCGATATCAAGACTATCCCTGACTTGAAGAAGAAGTATGACGGCGGACCCTTCGGTCAAGCAGAACAAGAAAAAGAAACCCTCATCCCGTCCTGCATCGAAAGCGGCTTCAGCGGTCTGGCAGAGAATAACGTAACGGGGATGCAATTTAAGCGGACCCTCAAGATTCCAGATCATTGGGTTAATGAGACGGGCAGAAAAGTGTTGATACACTTTGAGGCGGTCGATTACAAGGCCCTTGTGCATGTGAATGACCATCAGCTCGGAGAAAATCTGGGCGGGTATTTTCGATTTACGGTTGATGCGACGAATGCCTTGAATAAGGCTGGGGAGGAGAACGAGTTGGTGGTTACGGTAGTTGATCCGACTGATGAGCCCGGGTTTTATACGCCGCATGGGAAGCAGACGAGGACGCCGTCGCATATCTTTTACACGCCGTGTTCGGGGATTTGGCAGTCTGTGTGGATGGAGAGCGTCCCGAGGGAGAGTTATGTTAGTGATTTGGATGTGGTGGCTGATATGGATGGGAAAGGTGGGTTTGGACTGTCTAACCTATGGTGCTTTTGATGTCTTTTTGCTAACCAGGCATGATAGTAACCATGACGGTACACTCCAGCAGCAACACCACGGCCGCAGTCAAGGTGTCTGTCCTAGAAGATGACAAAGAAGTCGCAACCTACGATGGCTCAGCGAACCAAGAGTTCTCCTTTCAAGTCCCCGACGCCAAACTCTGGTCTCCGGACTCTCCAACGCTATACAACATCACCATAACAATGGGCGATGACCAAGTCACCAGCTACACTGGTTTCCGGACAATCTCAAAGGGAGTAGTCAACGGGATCCAACGCCCGCTCCTAAACGGCAAGTTTGTCTTCCAATTCGGACCCCTAGACCAAGGATACTGGCCCGATGGTATCTACCTGCCTCCCACCGAGGAAGCGATGGTGTGGGATCTCAACTTTATCAAGAGCCTAGGGATGAACATGGTTCGGAAGCATGTAAGTTACTCATTAACCACCCACTATAACTTGAAAGAAAACTCACCTTTTAAAATAGATCAAAGTCGAACCCCAACTCTACTACCACGCCTGCGACAAACTCGGCCTGCTCGTCATCCAAGACATGCCCTCTATGCGTCCCGCCGCCAGCCAAGCGAACGACGCCCCTAATCCCGCTCAGCAAGCCGAGTTTGAGCGCCAGCTCGGCGTGATGGTGACGCAGTTCAAGCACCATCCCAGCATCGTGACCTGGGTGATTTACAACGAAGGATGGGGACAGATCCGCGAAGATGGCAATCACCCCGAATTCCGCATCACCGATGCCGTCCGCGCGCTTGACCCGACGAGACTGATCGATTCGGTTACTGGTTGGTTCGATCACGGAGCGGGCGATTTCCACGATAACCACCACTATGCCAGCCCTCAGTGCGGTACGCCATGGCAAAGCAGTCCCAATACGCCGTATGACCCCAACAGGATTGGCTTCCAGGGCGAGTTCGGAGGAGTGGGACATGTTCCGGAGAACACAAGGTATGATAATTTCCCCCTTTCGTTGATTATGGACGCAACACTGACAAACTCTCGCCCAACCCAGCCTCTGGCCCGATCCCAAAGCGATAGCCACTATCCCCGAGACATACGAGCTCAGTGCCGACTTGGACTCGTTCAACTACCGCACCCATGTACTGCTTGGCGAGTTGCGCGACCAGGTGGAACACTATGCGTGCAGCGGCGCTGTGTACACCCAGACGACGGATGTGGAAGGCGAGGTGAACGGCTTGGTAACGTATGACCGTCGCGTGGTAAGGATCAATGTGACGCAGTGGAAGGAAGATATACAAGCTTTGTACGACGCTGCCGCAAAGAGGTCATGAGAGGAAGACCGTTCACTGCTTTTGTTCTCATACATGTAATTAGCAAGGACGGGTTGGGATTGTTACACATAGGGACTTGCATAGCGCATTCGACTGTTGATGGTCTCTTGAGTTAGTGGTTTCTTGAATGACGTTCACGGCTAGATAATGGTCAGCGAGGAATAATCGCAATATCAGGTACGAATTGACCTCAACGCATAGAAAACAAAAACTAACCCAGGACGATGCAGTGTATTGTAGGACACTACACGTGTTGGTGGACAGTATCACTCTGATAAGACCGGGTTGTATAGCATGAAGACTATTAGCAGCTTCCAGGAAGGACTGATTCTTGGGTGCTAAGTGAAGTGTCTGATTGATGAGTTGTGATTAGCCATAATGCAATATCGTTGACTAGAGAATACACTGAATGTTCCATATCTGTTTTGGGACCGTAAACCCCGTGTTCAAACCGGGGTGGGAAAAGGTGATGATGGTGAAATGTGAATAATAAGATTCAGTTGCCACCGACATGCAAATGTTGGGCGTCTTCGCAATTGCTCAAGTTCCGTCGCCGTTGCGCCAGCAGATCTCAGACTATCGATCCTTCTTGTTTTCGAAACCACCCTCCCGAATGGCCTTCATCTTGATGTCTTCTTCCTCGTTCTTGGGCACCTTGACAATCACAGGCATTGTCATTGCAAGTACCTTTCGAAAGGCCTAACGTAGATGGAGGTCAGTATGGTACCGGTGACTCTCTCAAAGCTAGCGTCATATCTTACCACAATAGGAGGTAGCCACCAAGCTGCACTGCAATATACCCGGAACGCAGCATCCAGAAGTCTTCTCATCATCCGCATTACGGCATTGGCGAGCCAAAATACCGCCTGTTTGACGGAGCATCCAAGGATCAGTTAACGAATTCCAAGCTTGGCCTTGCCAGACACCCCTGGACATACCTCACTGAGCGCTCCCTCTGGTAGTTCCCCATCCCACCTGTCCTCTACTCTGTCAATCTTGCCATGGTCATCGAGCCAAATCCTGACCACGCTGTGAATATCCTGTGGCTTGTTGATCGACGGAAAGGTATATCTGTTGTGGAGCTTTACTTCGATCGGATTCCCGGCTGATATGACTTCGTGGGATTGGATCTCAACGGGACTGAGCACTTGTGCGAGACCGTACCACTGCGCAGCATATCTGTTGTACCCCTGCGCGGTGGTGATGGGGTCGATGAAAGTGGCATCGGGGTTCCAGAGGGACAGGTGCTTGAGAGAGGGTTTTCCTTCGAAAAGCTGTGTGAAGATACAGTAGTTAGCTTCAAAGGTTTCGGACTCAAGTCTGGTGTTTAGTCTGCAAGACCGGCTTACATCTAGAACAGCACCGACAAGGATCTTGTTGTACGGAGACAAGTCGACACCGGGAGCCTCCATAATGAGCTTGTTGGAGACGCCTATTTGGTTCATGCTGGCTGGGACAGCTCCAGACCCGTTATGGACTGTGGAGGCAGGCCTGTTCACCATCTTCGTCAAAGGTATCGTTATGCTCAGTGGTGGTGATCTCGGCTTCGCAATCGGTATACTCGCGTGTCTGGCGGCACGGAGGACCGGGATCCTCGAGCGGGTTGCAACAAGTGTCGATGTCATGGGGACTGGGTCGAATTGATATATACAAGTTAAGTATTATGCGAACTGGTTAGCCAAAAGCCTGTCTTTGGAATGATTATATCTGCTTGGAAGGTGACAAACGAGCATATCATGAACAATTTGGGGGTAGTAAGACGGCGTCGAGGTTTACCAGTCTCCAATCTTCACAGGGAAAGAGAGCACCCAGCAGATGTTCTCTATGACCCGTTCTTGACGTCAGCTCCGATACTTGGGAAAGGCCTCCTTCTCAAGGGTTTTGGCACGGACGACACCCACTAGGGCGGGAACGATGAACATGTGGACAACCGGCACATTGGGACAGTGGTAGTGGTGTGTTTGGGCCTTCCCAAGCGGACACGCCTATTGCTCGGTTGGAAGATGTTGCTAACTGTTAGTTTCATGTCTTCTCTTGCCGATAATACACCTTTTTGTCACTCCCATCCATCAAGCCCAGGCGTTCAAGGGCATGCCTCTGGAGACTTTGCTTTGTACTCGTCGACAATACTCCTGGCCTCGTCCATCTCATAGTCCCCTGGATAGTCCAGTACGGTATCCCCAAATCGGTTCTTGGCTGTCGGATCAGCACCATGTGCGACCAGTGTCCTCAAGACGTTGAGGTACCCATACCGCATTGCTGTATGAACCGGTCGGTCGCCCGTGAATCGATTTGCCATGTTGAAGTATGTGGTCTTGTTTTCTTCTGAACCCAGCAAGGCTGCCAATGTCTCGATCGAAGCTGACGACGAATGCATCATTAGTCTCTGGAATGATGCCGTATCGGAGAACAATGGAAGACCGGGGGCCCAGGCAGGTTGTACTTGCATCTTTGGCCCAACTGTGCTGCAATGTGCGCCGCTGTTCTCTGAAAGTCGTCCTTGCACGCGATCAGGACTTCTGCTTCGGACACATTTTCCCGTTGGGCAAGAGTCTTGACACTGACAGAAAGTCCAGCGAGATCCCCTTGGCCCGCGCGTACGGAGATCAGATGGGATTCTTGGGGCGTGATGAACATTGTGGGCAAGAACGAAGGACCGACTCTTGGCCAGAAGTTGCGACTGACACTGGCGTACACACAAAGAAGTGCGAGAACGACAAAGACGGGCAAGAACGAATGGGAGCCTGGTCAGCAATGCTCAATTCTTTCGGTTCCTTGTGAAGACACCGCCGAATAGGAAAGAGAGAGTTTTTACAAAAAACATCATTGCGAGAGGCCATCAGAAATTACATTATTGTCGTCATGTTGACATGCCGGAGATCCCCTCGCAAAGTCCGTGGCTTACTTTGTCAGTCCCACGTCCTGCTTGGTTAGCAAAACAAGACACTCGCTGTTTGTTCAACGTGAATTGGGATGATGTCTCTTAACAGTACTGCAGCTGAGCTTAACAATCGTTAGAAGTATTTTTGCGCCCATCATGAAGTGTTCAATGACGGTGTCACAATCTTGTATGTATGACAAGTAACAGAGTAAGAGGAAAAGGCAGTCCTGTTGCCGAACGGCAATGGGAAGATCGCATCTGGTTAACAGGTGCATATGCACCAGGAGCGCGTTTGACCGCAGCTGCCGACAAGTACCGGTACTTTGAATGGCGAATAGGTAGAAAACGGCCATGGTAATAATTGTGATGTACGAGAACCACTACAAGAAATTTTTGAGTGAGGTAAAACGAAGAGCTGACTGATCGAGAATATCTTATTCTTCATCAGAACATTGGAACGGTTCCAAATTGAAGAGTGAAGACCTGTTCAGACACGGGCTTCCTTTGAGGTTCGTTCTCGCCCTTCATCTAACCAAACCCATCGCTAAAGGACAGTGAGATATGCAGAATTTGAGTGGCCAATCACCATCCCCATAGGGCTGCCGGCAGACAAGTAAGCGGGGGCGGTTATAGGACAGCGGCCGAAAACCCCTGCATCGGCACCCGACCCTGGGTTCCCGTTTCCCAAAAAACACCAACGGAGTTTAAGGTCAGATCACCACCTGCTTCCATCCTTTCCACCGATTGAGTTCTTAACAGGAAACTCGATCGCCAGAGTGCCCTCCTCAACCATGGTCATCATCGAAGGATCCGCAACCAGACGTTCCATTGCGTACTCTGGACCCCTCTTTACACGGCATGTTTGAATAGCTCCTCCGACGATACGCTGCGACCAAACACTGCTGCCGGCCAAGGCTCCTGAAAACCTGGGCATTAACGTCAAAGCACTTGAGGTTTATGATCATGTTGTTTCCCGCGCTGGAAAATCACGGTGCTGTGCCCCATGTCAAGACTCGGGAGTAGCATCCCAGCGGCGCCGCGGAAGACGTTTACAAGGCCGAATGGACTGTAAGACGGGCCAAGGCTCCAAGCAACGTCTGGATCAATATGTTAAGATGCATTCTTGTCATCCTCGCGGCCGCCATGTATATCAGTTCCGCATAAGGATAAAGTAAGCCGATAATGATACGCCGTCGACGATACTTGCACATATGCAGTGTTCCCTTGCTAATGGATGCTTCGGGCTCTGATAGTACCCCTCTCGCAACCTAGACACCGCGGTGAAACCGATGCAGTCATGCAAAAAAGACTCGGATCAAACGTGATGAGACTCTTTCTCGATGGTATAAAAGAGACGCTGTCCATCGGTGCGACTCTCAACTTATGCTCTTCCACGTCATGACTTGTCAGTGTGACTATTGACACTGAAAGGGCGTGTATTTCATCATGGGCACCATTGCTCTCATCTACGAGGCCCGATGGCTCATCGCCTCGACTCTTCTCGCAGTCTGGGTTGCCCTCAAGGTCAAACAATATTACCGGCTGCGCCATTTTAAAGGGCCCTTTGGCGCAGGCTGGTTCGAGATCTGGCATGGCCTTGCCTACCTCTCGGAAAATTCGCACATGTGGTTTAAGGAGGCCACAGATAAATATGGTACGCATATAGGCCCTGAACTACCAACACCCGTACTAACCTCCCCGGCCTCAATAGGGCCCATTGCTCGCATCGGACCCAATGAGTTGATAACTACGTCTATCGAGTTATTGACACACATCAATGGAGCAAGAAACAAGTACACGCGGACCAGGTGGTGGTATATTATTGGCCGCTTCCAGCCCAACAGAGACAACATCTTCAGCGAGATGGACGAAAACGTACACACCAAGCGTAGAGCTCAGATGGCTGGCGGAGTAAGGATATCTCGGTAGCAGGAGAAGAATTCGCCAGCCGGATTGCTAACGCATTGCAGTATTCGGGCAAGGAAAACCATGAGCTTGAGAGTTCGGTAGACATGCATGTCCTGGAACTCATCGAACTTATTCGAACCAAATACTGTTCGACCGAGGCCAAAGCGTGCCCATTCGATCTCGCAAAAAAAGCCCAGTACTTCGCCCTCGATGTGATCAGCCATATCGGATTTGGCGAACCATTTGGTGATCTTCGCCAAGACCAGGATGTCAACCGCTACCTTGAAGACCTCGAGAACGGTACAAAGGCGTCATCCTATATTTTGGGTCTTGGATTGTCAGTGTTCGTACTCGGAACTCCACTCATGCATCTCTTGGGACGGTCCGATAAAGCAAAGACCGGTTTTGGAGCTATGACGGGCAACACTCGCAAAATCATCACCAAACGTCTCGAGGACGACCCAGACATGTCCAAGGGGAGAGACATGCTTTCCTCGTGGTTTCGTCACGGCCTAAACAAGGAGCAGCTTGTGACCGAGTCCATTTTCCAGCTCATTGCCGGTGCCGAGACCACCGCCACCTCCATCCGTTCCATCATGCTGTACATCCTTACGCACCCGCGCGTCTACGCCAGGCTCCAGGCCGAGGTGGATGCCGTCGTCAAGGATGGGAGCGCGAAACCGTACCCAAGTGTTGTTTCCATAGCTACCCAAAGGCAACTAACTTACTTGTGGGCGTGTTGCAAGGAGGGCATGCGTATGCACCCCCCGGTCACCAACTCTTCTCAGAAGCAGGTACCGCCTGAGGGAGATACGGTTATGGTGGAGGGCAAGACGATCTATCTCCCGGGCGGCACCAACGTTGGCTATTGTGTCTGGGGACTGAACAGGGATCAGAAGATCTTTGGAGCCGATGCTGATTACTACAGGCCTGAGAGGTGGCTGACTGAGGAGGACCCCAAGAAGCTGGCTCAGATGAACCAGGTACACGAGATGCTTTTTGGTTATGGCAAGTACCAATGTCTGGGCAAGCCTATTGCGCTGATGGAGATTGGAAAGATGATTTTTGAGGTAAGTGGTTGTTCTTGCCTGTTAAAAGACTCGTGACGGCTCAGAACGAAGCTAACATGATAATAGTTGATGCGGAATTTCGACTGGTGCTTAGCCAATCCGGAGGAGCCATGGAGGGAGAAGTGCGCCAGCGGCATCTTCATGACACACGACTTCCTCGTTGAGGCGACTGAACGTTCAGTATGTTGAGGCTCATGGGACGGCGAATGCGGGTTACGCGATGTACAACGTGACCGGCCCCGGGAAAGGGAGCAGATCTAAATACTAGTTTCCCTAAGACCTTGGGGACTACAGACAATAAACGGACTCGACGAGAAGCAGGTCTGGGGCAGAACTCAAGCGGATCTTCCGTAACAAACTGTGGTTCCCAGTGTCAGTCTCTTCGTCGCATGTGGAGGTTTCCGTCTGAAACTCCAAAAGATAAGTGGGACAATACAGGATTGACCACGCAACATGAAACAGAAGAAGAAAAAAACCACCCCAGCTTCGCTTTCTTAGCGGCCTTCGCCTTCGCCTCTCCCTCTCTCCTCTTGGCTAACCTCTCTTCACGCTCCTCTGGGGTTTCTTTCGCACGATTTTGTCGTTGCCAAACGTCCTGCCTCTTCTTCCTCCCTGAAGTCTCCTCGAGCGTTTCATTCTTTTTCTTGTCTCTCTGGCGCTGTGAGTCCTTCCTGACTTTTGGACTTTTTCTGCTCAGGTGTTCTCTTCCGAGCCGCCTTCCGTCCCGTCTGGAGACCCGCTTCATCGCCAACCTCACCTCCCGCACTTCCCTCCTCGGTCTCTGTCGCCATCAGATTCTTGTGCCACTGCTTCTTGTAGACGCGTCTCTTTTCGCGTCCCTCGGTCGACTCTCGGTATCTCTTCTTGGTAACCAGCCAGCCTTGCCGCTCTGTGCTCCCGCTGTCTCGTTCGCCATTTGCTGCTCCCTTGCCCAGGCGGATGCTTTTGCGAGTTTCTCGGCGCGGGTTTCTTAGGAATTTTTTTTTGGCGTTTTGTCTACGACACTATCCATTATTCTGCTCGTTTTTGCGGACTCGCCGCAGTTCGTATTCAATCTCTTCTTGGGACATCCCGGCCAGAGAACCACTTGTTGAGGGCAAGGCCCGCTCGTTCCAACGCGTCGTGAGAGACGAGTCCTCGGTAGGGGATATTGAGCCATGTCGTTGTATTGAACGCGGGATGGTAGATACGGTGATCATGGTATGCATGAAAGGCATACGAAAATGCGGTCTCCATCATCTTGAAAAGCCCTCGGGCGGAATGGATGAGGCCTGCTCCCTCTGGCATCGTGGTTGTCGACATCAAGATTTTCTTGTGGGTAATTCTATACCTTTCGTCGTATATCTGCTGTGTGTATTGGGATAGCTTTTTGTTTCTCGCGTAGTCGGAGAACCTCGGATGTACACCTCTCGTTTTGTTGGTTCCCGTACCCACGTAGATGTAGGGAATGTGGCCATGCTTTTCTACTATCAGTAGATAGCAGGCGAATGAAGGCTTGTCTTGCTCATTGTACTCAGGGAGGGCCTTCAAATCGTTCAGTGTTGGTGGGTTGGCGCTTTGGAGTATTTTTTCGATAGCGGGGGCAAAGACCAGACCCGTGGGACGGTAGTCGGAATTACCACTTTGATGCCCGTCTTTGAAGTATCTCCGAATACTGCATTGTATGTAGCGAACGTGATGTTCAGGCGTTCGGCTTAGAAATCGAGGATCCTTGCATAGGCCGTATCATCGTCCTCGTCCTCGTCCTTGTCGTGGAGATCGTCTTCGTAGGCCTGGTGTTTTCTTTTGGCGGTGTTCTGGCTGCCCCTGGTTGTGGGTCCCCTGAATAGGATGGAGCTCTCTCCGGTGCTGTTGGCGGATATGAATATCGTGGTGATGATTGGCAACCAGAGTACCAGACGGAGGTATGAGGGCATCGAGACAAGGAATAGAACGAGGGGAAGAAAGGTAGAACGAAGCGAGTAACGAAAGATTCAGTAGTAGCTAAAGAAGAATTTTCCATCCTCCTAAAGGAAGGAAGATCTATAGCATCTCCAACCCGAGGAAGGAAGGAGCATTTAACAATAGGGGAAAGAATGACCACTCGAGAAATTCGACAAAACCCTTTTGAAGAATAATGAAAACGTATTCCTGAATGACAGGAACGTATTTCAGAATGACAAAATGGTATTCATGAAGAATTGGGCTGCTTTTAATCCTGAATTCAAAAATGAATATGCAAAAGCGTTCCTAAACCAAATTATTGTCAGAAGTCCGATACAGGCCTAGATCATAGGTAAGCCCGACTAAAGCTGGCCGCAAGAAGTCCAACTTCTACCACGCTAGACCATGCTGTCAACTACGGCACCCAGCTCCGAATAAACCTGGAGTTAACCCCAGAGGAAAGAAGCACCGTCGAAAGCGACAATACCGAGCAGTTTTTGCTCGTCGGATTCACGCTCCATGGCCTAGGTGCCACTTACCTGGCCAAAAATCCCAACCAGGCAAAGCAAACCCCAGTCGGAACGGAGCTTCTAAACAACGCCCTCGTCGAGCAATCGCCTGGCTCGACACCAGTCATGGTTGTCACCCCCTTGAAGAAATTGCAAGCGGAAGTCACAAAGCTGTACGCCTTGGCAAAACAGGACGAAGGGCTTTGCACCCCCTATGCCGTCAAGCAAGACGCCTGTTTTTATCTTCCGGTTTACCGGGACAACACAACGGCATTGGCTCTGAGGAGTTCAAGCTGGAACCGCAACGTCAGAGTCAAAGGAGCGGGGCTTTTACAGCCCAAGCGTTCGGCCAGGAAGCGCATTGATGATGCCAGACCAAAGTTTGACGATAACCAGACAGTAGCAGGGCAGCTTCAGGCCATGATGGCCAACCTGATGATGAACGAAAGGGGATCCTGGGTCACCGATAGTGTCAAAACACTATTTGGTACATTCACCGGAGAAGGGCCTGCCGAATCAACCATACTTGGGTTGTTGACAGACCCAGATGTGACAGAATGGGACGACGAGATGTCAGTCAAATTCGTCTCGGAGTTGGCAACACTGCACTCCCAAGAGGCAATAAATGCCCTTAACATCAAGCCAGAGGAGATGACACTCCTTAGAAAAACACTTATAGAAAGCAGTATGCATGTCGAAAAGGACGACATTGCATCCCTCGTGGGTTTCGGCATCAACGCCATCAGGCATGCACACGAGAGCAACCAATCTCCGGTGCTGTCACTCGAGCAAGTCCTCCACATTTGGCAGATGCAACGAAAGTGGAGTCAGCCCTCGCCCGCCATCTCAGCCAAGCACGATTCCTCGCTTGCCCGCGTCCTCCTGTGCTTGGAGAAGAGTTTGCGGGAAATTGTTGTTTCCGCACAGGTACGAACCAAAGCTTTGTTGGCTGCGGCAGGAGACGCTCGGCCAAAGTCGCTCGCCGAAATAATCGGGCGATTCGCTGAAGACCTCACCGTAGACGGAGCCAAGCAAACGATATCGGAGATATACTGGTTCGTGACGATGAAGGTAGCACACGAAGAGGAGACGACAATTAATCAACTCCGTCACACCCTGGATACATCGTTACAGCCTTTTCACGTTTGGCAGATGCAGCGAAAATGAATCCAGCCCTCACCCGGCATTTCAGCCAAGTACGATTCCCGCTGACCTGTATTCTCCTATGCCTGGAGGGGAATTTGCGGGAAAAGCCGCCAAATTGTTCATGAGTAAGTTTTTGTCATTTGGAAATACGTTCTTGTCATTTAGATATAAGTTCTTGTCATTCAGAAATACGGTTTCGTTATTCTTGAAAAGGGTTTTGTCAGGCGAATTTTCTCGAATTATTTGCCTTTGGACGTTGAAAGTTCAAAGGCAAATTTCTAAAAGTGATACCCAGACATAAGAAACGGATCCTCCCCTAGGATTTCAAGTACGTTAAAGACGGGAGCATTTAATGCCAGCTTTAGGGAAACTTCCACCGTAGAATTCTTGAATATAGCGAAGCAGATCTACTTCTTCTTATCCGTGCAGATAGAGACCTATATACTTGACCTGGTGCACTTTCAAGCACTCGCACACCAAAGGCATTTATTATCTAAGTATAGTAAACGAGTATGGGATGACCAAGTATTATCAACTTCCTTACATGGGGCTAATTATTTGACCATTTCAATAAGATGAGATGGGGATCACATGTAGCAAACGGCACTTGGGTCAACATATAATACCTGTGGAAAGCACCACCTTTGATGAAATAAGTCAATGGAAAATGAGCGAGATCACTTTGCGGGATCTGCCAAAATTGATTGAAACTTCTTCGTTTGGGGTGTGTTTGTTCTCGTGCGCTTGCCGTGCAGATTTTGGACGAAAAGCTCCATCTTGCTCGTTACCATCGATATAACTCAAACCGACTTGAATTGAATGGGACTTGAGTTTCTAGGATCAAATTCCAGCTGAGACCAAATGCCGGGTAATTTGGCAAAGAGTTCAGATGAAGAATTTTGTCAACATGCCCTTAACGACAAATCGCACCAAAGCAAACACGCGTGCGCCCTTAGAGGTGCCTAGGTAGAATGGGAGTAAGTGACTTCCATCCTGCACCTCAACCTCACAGTTTCGTAGAGGTACTTGTGTATCTTATTTCTCCGGACGGAGTGAACGCCAGGTCAAGACGACCGCCAACCAAAACAACGCAGCTTAAAGGGACTAAATGACGGAGCAGAGTGTAGCAAGTGGTCCGATACAGAAAGGTACATGTATCAATGCCTTCTCCTAGCCAGTTCACATGTAGTTATTTCTTTCGACCACCTGGCTATTTAACTCTGTAGCAAGTGGGATGACAATGGAATCTTACAAACGAGGTCTGATTGCAACTGTTGTACATCGAGATGGTCAAGTTTAACTTCAGATGACACTAAATCACATGGTGTAGGTGTAAATAAGCAAACAACAGGAACCTCATGTTACCTATTTAAACCAGTCCACCTGCCAGTCTCTTTCCCATTTACTTTTTTTCGCTTTTTCTCTGGCACCGTTTCAATTTCCTCGTGGCTTAGAGGTGATCATCCTCTTCGACATATCAACAGTACGGTAACAACACCAAAAGGCCTCTCCGGCAGCCTTTTCTTCTGGGCGTATGTTATTTCCCCTTCGTTATTCTCTCGAATACCAAACCCACTGTTGAGATGGTGTGGGAGTCTGACCAATTATCAACCAAATTTTAGCATGTCGTCACAGCAGCCTAAATTTCCACCTTTGCGCCGCGGCGTAGTCCGCAAAGAAGACGTTGAAAGGATTCTTTCTTTGATGGAAGCTCATAATGCTGTGCTGGTGAGCACTGATATCGACCGCGACGCCAAGCTTGAGGACATCAAGAAAAAGTTTCATGCAGAGTACATGAGCCTCGAAATCCGTCACGCTGAGTACGAAGCGACCTATCGTGCATGTGTTGACGACAGAGCAAAGTTTCATCGCGATCCCAAGCTTGGACCGATCTTGAGGGAGGCACTAGCCATATGTGATGAGATTCGCAAACATCCCAAGTCGTTCGATAAGGCGAAGCCTACCGTGAAGAAAATTATGGACGATTTGACTTCGTATATGCAAGAGCGAGAGAAGCTTTTGCACGGCGTCACAGCACATTCGTCGCCTCTGGCCGGAAGCCACGAAACCCCGGAGCTACAGTGTAAGACTGCCGACATCTCCTGCACTAGGTACTCGATAAATCATTGACATAGTATTTGACTAACGTAATGCTGTCGGTTTAGCCTCGAGCGAGCAGAGCTTGGACATGCCACCTCACGACGACGCTCAATCCTCTGATAGCCGCGTATACCTGGGAACGGACGCTACCTCTAGCGACGACTTGCCCGAGCCTGCCGAGTTCACATTCAGTGCAAGGACAATTGCTATAATCGACGAGGCCTTTGCGCCAAGAGACTTTGCGCCTGAGGAGTAGACGAGACAACCCTCGTTGCACCTCAGACCATGAGTTCCATTCCATTTGGCAATCCCACTTGAAGGGACTGGGCAAGAAGGAAGAGAAGAACAAGTGGGTGATGGGGAATAGGTGCGGTGTATCGTTGGCGTCAGATCCGGAATTTAGCTTCTTCTTGATCTATCTATTCCACTGTTTGCCTCCCAATAGCGAGAGGCTTCTATCAGATAGTCGTACCTATTAGGGGAACCACCAACAAAACACATTCATTTCCTTTGATACCAAGGAAGCTCCAAATCGCAAAAGAAAAGTCTATGAAGGCCCCCATACTGCGGCAGTGCGAGAACAAACACAGTCTTACTGGCCTGCTGTCGACGGTAGCAAGGATAGATATTTTGGGACCTGGTACTAAATTTGAATGTAACCTCCATTTCAGACTACTAACTACACGATTTTATCGATGATGCAAGGACACGTTAGAACAGAAATGCCCAACTCGGCAGCTACCAAGGCATTCTCTATCTAGTAACATGGCGAACCAAACCATATGCGCTTTGTAGCGGGACTTTGCGGATAAAAGTGCTATTAACTGGCAACTAGGTATCTACCTATGCATACGTCAAAAGGATATATACCCAACCAAGATGTCACTCAAAAATTCCCTTCCTCTAACAAACTTCCTAAACAGAAACCTCCACATGCCTCGACTTCTGATCTCCTCCCTTCCCAACAATATCCGAGCCCGCATCCTCATGCACCGACGACTTATCCCCCTTAGAAGGCCCATCCGTAACACCAAACAGTTCGTCCATGTGCTCCAGCGAGATTCCCTTGGTCTCGGGCACAAAGAACCAGACAAAGACAAACATGCTAAAACAGAAACTGCCAAAGATCAGATAGGTACCGTAGCCGTGGGCGCCGACGGTGACCAGCATGGTCGGGACGGCGCGGGCGACGACGAAGTTGAACAGCCACTGGGTGGCCGCGGCGTAGGAGACGTTGAGCGAGCGCAGGCGGGCGGCGGGGATTTCCGAGGCGTAGATCCAGCAGGCAGGGCCCCAGCCGAATTGGAAGAAGCTGTTTTGAGTGAATGTCAGACCATGGGACTATTAAGAAGGAGGGGGAAAGACTTACGCAGCAAACAAAAAGATGCACACCAACGCCACATAACCGGCAGGCGGCACCGACTCGCCCAAAATCGGCGGCGAGATCCTCACATACAGACCGATGTAGAACATGGCCAGGCCCTGGGCAATGGACGTCCAGAGCAACGATCTTCTCCGGCCGAGCGAGTCGGCCAAGAACAACAGGAAGATGATGCAGCTGGTCACCTTGACGATGCCGTAGATACCCGTACTGAACAAGCTCGTCGATGTTCCGGTAATACCCAGGTTCTTGAAGATGGTGGGCGCGTACGTGTTGATGGCGTTGGTGCCCGTCATCTGCTGGCAGATCATGAGAACAATCGAAATCAGCGCGCGCTTGCGGTTCCCGCTGATGGTCCACATGTCCTTGGTCAGGTCCCAGTAAGAGGCGTCGCCCTGGAGCCGGCGCTCCGTCTCCATCTGGTCCTGGATCTCGCGGAACTCTTCGACGATGTATGGGTGCTCCGGCCCCAGGTTGCGGATGCGGCTGAGCACGGCCTTGCATTCTTCCCAGCGGTCCTGGCGGGCGAGCCATCGGGGCGATTCGTGGCAGAGGAGCATGCAGCCGCAGAGCAATAGGGCGGGTAGACCTTGCATGGCCAAGGGGAAGATGTACATGGATTTGCCCTTGAAGTGCAGAGAGACGGAGTAGTTAATCCAGAAGGCGATCATGCCGCCTGTTACGATGAAGAGTTGGTAGAGACCAGTCAACAAACCGCGGATGGAACGGGGGGCGTTCTCGGAGACGAAGACGGGGTTGATGCACGATGCAGCGCCTACGCCGATTCCGGAGATCAGGCGTCCAATATAGAGGGGGGCCAACTTGCCGCTGGCCGCGGATTGCATGACGATGCCGGCGAGAACGACGAGGGAGACGCCGATGAGACACCACTTGCGGCCGAAACGGTCGGTGAGCGGGGAGGCGACAATAGCACCAAGGAAACAGCCGGCTTGGAGGGTGGACACGATGTTGGCAGCAAGGTTGGCTCTTGCTTTATCGTCGTCGCTGAAGCCGTAGTCACGCTTGAAGGGGTCGAGCTCGATGACGCCGCCGATGACGGAGGAGTCCCAGCCGAAGGACATGGCGCCGAAGCAAGCCTGTCATAATGGAGATGGAACAGTCAGCATGACATGACTCTCTTATTGAGTGTTATTACCTTTGGAAGATAACTTACAGAGCAGGCTAGAAGGTAGACACGCCAGCCATAGATCTCTGGTGGATCTTGTGCCATGGCCTCATTTTTGACGATCTTCCGGAGGATCCTGTTTCCTATTGAGAGACCCATCTTGATTGTTTGGTGAGGCTGCCCTCTATCAGTCAGGTTGTTGTCTTTGTGTGTCTTGAGATGGAGATGTTGAGCAACAGCCTTCGAGGCCTCTCTAGGTGTTGACTGATGAATAAGAAGCTGCCACCAGTGAGATGACCTCTTGATCCGAACCCGAGTCAATGGTAGGAACAGAAGAATGATGGATAAGGTCTGAGAAGGGAAGAAACACAAAAGAAGATGTGAGTGTCCTCCAACCTCCGGGTAATAAAATATAAAGTAACGGTGCCGGTGCCCGGAACCCTTATGTAGTTGGAGCAGTGCAACGCCAATTATAGGACCAGTCCTGTAACCCCATACAATGTCAATAAAGTGCATACTGCATAGAGCTCGCCCGACATGTATGTAGGTCTCACTTCCTTGGCGAGGTTGACCATGCGTTGACTGATACAGGCTTAGTGAGCTACACTTCCCCATATTCTCCAGATTCATCCCCGGATTCCAATGCAGTGGTTCGCTCGCTCGTATCACACACTGATGGCTACATTGTACAGCTGATACGCCTCTTGAGCATGGCTTCGTTGCTCTTTACCAGGCCTGATTGGAGTTTTCCCTTTGAAGAAACATGGATGGCGATACTTGGAATCCGGGCCGTTTCCTCTTTTGTGAGAGTACAAAAGACATGACCATTCAAATGGTTAACCGGGTTGGAGTTTAGAGTGTTCTCATTTCTTCCAACTGGGCAAAAGATTGGCCCCCTCCCCTGGTCGCCCACTACCGGTGGCATTTTTCCACCAAGGAGAGGGGGACGTTGCACTGCAACTGGCTCCTCCCTTTCCGTCGTCTTTTGGCTTGCGTGGAGGACATTGAAGTGAGAGTGCTTTACTACCGTCTTATCTGGCACATGTTAGCAGTGCGAACGCATATCTGGTATATCCTGTTGAATCTTTGGTAGCGATTTAATCTTGAAGATAACTCCTTGGAGTATAGAGAGCTTGAGTAACCAGTCGCTAGTAGTATCACCCAAGATACTTTGAGTATAGATGGTGGCAGAAGGCTGGAACTCTAGACTCGGCCTCATCTTCCGAGTGGCTTCATCGTTCGTCAGACCGTGTTACCCAGAACTACTTACCTACTGTCGCCGCCGCCTCCTCCTAATTCTCTATTCCCTCCATGATTTCTTTACCCCATGGAGTTGCCATTCTTCTGTCTCCATCACCTCTTTGCCCCCTTGCTTCACTGTGCCCGTCTCCG
Organism: Sordaria brevicollis; assembly: GCA_033439795.1. Lineage (NCBI taxonomy): Eukaryota > Fungi > Ascomycota > Sordariomycetes > Sordariales > Sordariaceae > Sordaria > Sordaria brevicollis. The sequence goes on from JAUTDP010000007.1 coordinate 354,166, forward strand.
CACCGGCTGTTTCTTTCCCTCACCATGGGTGCTGCCATGGGGGGACATGGGAGGAGGAGAATCCCGAAGATGCATGCCGTGCAAGGTGAGAAGGCCCCGCCAATCAGAAGCCGCAAAGAAAACCCAACGGCGAGCTGGCCTGGGAATGTCCGTCACGGCGTTCTGTACTTGTACGTTGCCAAGCACGGGGTAAAGCCCATGCTAAAAGGTCGAAAGCTTGGTATTTTAGCCTATTGGTTCCGTGTCATTCGTGGAGGAATGGAATGGACTGTCGAGAAGGTGCGGAGAAGAGCAACTCGAAGGATGGAAAAAGTGCTTGTTCGTTCAGGCCGATGGCGGGAAGCTTGGAGATGGATAACGAAGCGAGTCTGTAGCTCGCTAGAATTCAGAGCTTGGAATCCTCAAAATCATCATGAAAGAGATGTCACCCCGGTCGGCATTCTCTCGCCCGGGGTGCAATCCGGGGAAACGGGGAAATGGGGGGATGGGGGGGGGGGGGGGGGGGGAAGCGCGAGCGGGAAGTGGAAACCCACTGTGAGCCCGCTGTAACCCGCTGAGGAGAATGGGAGATTTAATGGGGGGTGTACCCCACATCCCGTCACACAACGATGTTGCGGCCAACACCTTCAAACTTGGCAACCCGAGGTTCGTCATGTCCCTGGAAAGCACTTTGCTAAAACCGGAGCATGATCTTTAACGTCTCTTCTAGATACAGCAGAAAAAATCCACTGAAAACCATCAGAGCTCGTCACCTCACTATCGTTCCTCGAGTGACTGGAGTTGGGACATGACCCCCAATCTCCAGAACAGAGGGACAAAGATAGAAAGGGAACCGTTGCTCGTCAGCCATGGAACCCATCATCACAAACAGGAACAATGGAAGGATAGCGTACCAAAGAAATGTTGGAATCCGATTTATCCAGGATATAATATCCCAACCTCTTCAGCCACTGCAGTGAATATCACGTTTTCCCCCACGGGGTAAATCCGCGCTAGGTAGACGGTTTGGTGGGGAGCCCGGGAAAGGGATGTTCGGGCGCCTTTACCCCAACTTTTCCAACCCATCTGGTTCATACCGTTCCCTTCCCCGCGCCGCCATGTTCAAGCCTGACCTCGTCTCATCATCACCAACATCCCCAACAGCTCGACCGATACATACGGACCCGGTAAGAGAAAAAGATCACCAGTCCAATTCCGTTCCCAAGAGCTCGGTTTGGTTTATGACACCTACCTTGCGATGGGCTGCGTAGGTACGTAGCCCAAAGGGTAAAGTTAGGTATACCAGTGCTGCTTTTAGCCCCAGGAGGCTAGAGGTTGGGGTAAAGAACCACGAGTGCCGCGTTGATCGGAAAGTTAATTATCCACGAATTAGGAGGCACTACACTACATACTTATTGAGGGTTGTCTTGGCATTGCGAGTTGGACTCTAAAGCAGAAGCCCCCAAGAAAGTTCAAGGTGAAAGTGACAGCCATGTGCGGAGTTGGGGATGTTTTCATTCGGGTTCCGTTGGCATTTTGTATCTGGATATTCGTCACCTTCTTGCCGAAAAGGTAGTCTTTCTTTTGATCAAGTATCTACTGGTACTGAGGGACAATAACAATTCGTCTTGAATGACGCCGGCGATTGGCCATCGATGCCAACTCGGGATTGCTGTCTGGAAGTTTTGTGATCGAAGTAACATTAGGTGATTATTATAGGCATTATCAGTATCGATAAGATCCTACGTTGCAACTCAAGCTACTGTCAAGGAAGCTAGAGGTATCCAGTCTCGTCGAGACTGCGTAAAGTTCGGTAGGTGTTCATCTCATGAGATGAACTTCTCTCCTGTTGAACCTTACTTCCATGACTATTCCATACAGCGGCATACCTGGAACAAGTCTGGTAACCCGTCTTCCTCCACGCAAAATGTCTCCCGGCGATGCGGCACACCTACAGCTTCCTCAACCCACCATCACAAATCTGGGCTGTCAGTCTTCCACTCCAGGTCGCAAGCACAAGCTCAACGCCTACGCGTTCCAGCAAGACGCCATAACCTCCTTCAACGGCTATCAGTATACAGCGTACTGGTCCAACAACGGGCCTGACGATGGCGACACTCTGTACCTTTACGTCGCCAGAAGACAGTTACGGCCCCGTTCCGACGCACCTGTCCTGAATATCGAAGATAAAAGAAACTACGAGTGGGAGATTCTCGAACTGCGCGACTACAAGCAAACTGTCGACGATGGCCATAACACCGTTTCGCTTGGAATTTGCCCCGGCGACGGAACGATCCATCTTGCTTTCGATCACCACTGCGACACTCTTCGATACCGCTACTCAAATCGACAGGTTGCCACTCACCCCCATGCCGTCGATTGGCATCCAGACATATTCTCAGCCACTCTCGACTACCTCCCAGGGATTCCATCCACACACGAACCACTTCGCGACGTGACGTATCCACGGTTTGTCAACCTTGGCGAGGACATCTTATTCTCCCACCGTGACGGCAAAGCCGGACTAGGCAACGACCACCTCTACACCTACAGTGGCAAAAACGGTCGCTGGAAATACACCGGTGCCTACCTGACAGGCGTCCAAAGCAATCCGTACGTCAACGGCATGACCTTGCGCAACGACATCCTCCACGTCACTTGGGTGTATCGAGGCTTCGTGGACTATCCAGGATGGGACGATCCGCTCGATACCAAGCACAAGCAGCAGGCGGGGCCTAACGGGGCCGAAAACAATCACAACTTATGTTATGCGTACAGCAACGCGTGCGGACGAGTATGGAGGAACGGCGCAATGGAGGTGGTTACGGACTTGAGAGATCCCGCGAAGATGAGTTTTGATATATCAAAGAGAGAGCGTACCATAAGAAACGATGCGCCTGGAATCGTTGCTTTTGATATTCCCAAAGGTAAGGGGCTGATGAACCAAGAGGCACAGACTGTTGATCAGGACGGCGGCGTGCACGTCTTGAACAGAGATATGATGGATAAAAATGGGACGTACCTGTGGAAGCATTATTACCGAGAACCATATGATGGTAAGTTGCCGCCGTGCCGTGACTCTGATATTGCTGGTAAGTGCGGTTGACAGTAAACGAACAGGGACGTGGACGCAGCGGGCACTTCAAACCATCAACGAAGGCAGCAAACGTGGTCAACTGGCCATCAGCAAAAAGGGTGATCTGTACGCAATCCTTCCGGACTCGACCACGAAGAGCATGCGGATCCTGAGGGCCACCAAAGCGAGTGGATACGCCGATTACCGAGAGGTCTGGAAGGGAGACGGCCTTGGCGGAGAACCGCTGGTAGACTCAGCCAGGCTGGAGCATGACAATACGCTGTCGGTCTTTGCTCGCAGCGATCTTGTCGATTCGGCTGAGCATCCGGCTGAGCATACGGCGGACAGCCAAGCTGTCGTCATCCTTGACTTTGAGCTCCCCGTATGAAGACAAGGATCCCAAGGTGGGCAAAGATTCCGCGAGACACAACGAATGATCCAAGTGACGTCTATTGTCAGCCCATCTCCGGTGCGTAGGTAGTAAGCGAAGAATCGGCAAAAGAACAAGCATCTGGGGAACGGGCCATGCCGAGGTTTCGGAATAAGGTCAAAAGCGGATGAAGGGCTGCGCTAGCTTAACGACAGGAGCTCGTCAGATAGGCAGTTCCGGGTAGCTCCCTGGAGCCACTGAGGCTCTTGAATTCTCCCAAGTTTTCGACACCGTACGCGCTCGTAACGCAGCAAAAACCAACGGCTTTCGGGATAGCTTTTTGTGGCAGACCCGGAATAATTGCTTCAACGACAGATGGGACAGTTTGTGCACATGTCAACAAAGGGCCTAGAACAAAAGCTCTCATGGAGCGTTCTGGCCTTTTGAGCACCTCGTGCAAGGCGTGCAAGGAAGAGAGTGATTGAGGCGTCGGGAAGCCGTGCATATCGGTTTAGGTTTAGGTCTAAATCCAGCCCAGCCGTGCCAGCCTAGCGAGCACACATCTTCAAAGGCCGAAGTGACGACACTTTAGTCGAGGGAAGTGTGGAAAGCCACCCGAGGGAGAGACAATATGTGCAGTTGCTATTGGCCAGGGATTGCGATGGTCTCGGTGGATGACCTGGAGCGACATGCTGTGCTTGTGGTCAGCTGGGCTGTTATCAGGACATCTTGGACCTGATGGCACACTGATATCCAGGCATTAAGCCTGCACGATATGTGGAAAAGAGGATGTTATAGTGATTGTTGATGTTGTGTAACATGATGCGTGTCTTCCATCTGTCGCGGCCCGTGGGGTATGCCCCGATCATGATGCTGAATCTTGGGCCGTCGTCGTCCTCTCGTCCCATAGCACCCACACTTCGCTTGCTCCTCAAAACATGCTTTCCATGTGATGATTCCACTTGCGGTGTGCCTGCTGATGCTACCGAAGTTCCCGAGGGGTTCATCGTGTGCTTTGAAGCCAGTATCACCAACAACGATGGAGCTCTGGGATATGCGACAAGTCATCGTCAATGGAAGCTGAAGACTCTTCTTAGCGCCATCTGTCCGGTTCAGACAATTGGTGTAGACATTGATGAATGCCGTCATCACACCGCGTCGGGTACCCGTCGTCGCGGAACTGCGTCGTCGGTGGACTAGTCGTTGATAGTTTGTAGATCTAGTTCAGCGCGGCATGGTAGAATGCAATGTAGGTCGATGCCTCGTGGGGTCCGTCTATCTGTCGGTCGGTGTCGGACAAAAGCAAGATCTGCCAGTGCCACGTCAATCTGGAACACACTGATGACAGCGACAATGCCCGACGTCTTGGACAGATATGGACTCGATGGAAGAACGGGAGAACAAGAACTGTGCACATGCGGCTCAACCATGGTAAACCAAGCTCATCAAGGAACCGTCAACGGCGGGCGACTGTTTTACTGGCGAGGCAGGCGAAGTAGGCGGGGTCGATGGGATTTGACGACGGGATGCATGCCGTGTTTCGCTCGGCTTATTCATTTCCGTTTCTTCTTTGTTGTTGAAAAGGATTGGCGGATTGGACAGGGAACAAGGCATGACATGATCGCGATGATGATGGTTGTTGAGTCGAGTTGCGGTGCAGAGTGCAGAGTGCAGGCAGCGGAGGCGGAGGCGTTGGCGTTGGCGTGGAGTTGGCGTGGAGTTGTGCAAGGTTCAAGATTGGGTTTCCAAATTGGGAGCCAAGTTGCAGTGTTTTCAGCTGGCCTGGTGCGCAGCCGCGGGAGCCTTCAGCTTGCCATGACTGGCCCCACGTTCCTGATTGGGTCGCTAGCGCTGCGGTGGCTCGCGAGTGGATCCGGGCAGGCTCTGGGTCGAGGCTTGGCAGGAGTGCTTTGTTGGAATTCAGCCACTCAGAGGCTGCGGCCGCCAGCCCATTCAAACTTCAATCCATGGGCCACGAGCCAACCTTGCCAACCCTCATTACGATGGCGCCGGTGAGAACCCTAATCAGCGACCCATTTTGCTCCATCTAGCATGGGGCCCGCGGGGATATTCTTATTACAATAGTGACAATATTGGGGGAGCAAAGAAGGCTTGATTGTGTGTAACTGTATAAGATTCTACAAACGTATAGATCTCTGGCTACTATGTAAAAATCCCTCAGACTCCAGACCTCGGTTATTTAGGTTACGTACACTCCTATTATCCTTGTAGGCCAACCACCCAATATTATAATACACCCCCTTAAATTTATACTACAAACTAATACCAAATTTACCCAAAAATACCCTATAATCCTCCAAAAATCTTATACTTCTATTCCTAATATAATAATATTTCCCCAAAGTCTTTATCTATTATATTAACTTTCAAATAGATTATAAAGTCTCTTATTTAATCTATTTATAACCTTTTTATCCTTTAACTCCTCCCAATCTTTATCCTTTAAATTTACTACCCTTTTAAATATCCTTACTATAATAAACGCGTTTGTAATTTTTAATAATTTAATTAGTAGCCGCTAAAATTCTATAAATCCCAATTACTCTATTAATACGTAATAATCTATAAGCCCGAAACTCTTCGTAAAGTTATCGGCGATTTACTCCTTAATCGGGATATAAATAACGTCGATAAACTTCCTTTCCTATATTTAATGTAATTAATATTTATAAATATTTACGTACTTTAATTTAATTATTAAATATATACCCTCCTTAATAATAAAACGGATCGTCTATTTATTATCGCAATTTATAAACGTAGCTTCCTAATCGAATCCTACCGTTAATTTATTAAATAAATAGCGGGCGTAAATAGCTTTTTTAGCGCCTTAATTTAAAGATAATAACTCTACTTCTATAAAAAAGGTAATTACTATATCCTATTTATTAATTCGCTAATTTATAATTATATTTAAAAGCCTCAAAATAAACGCTTAGGAGCTTTTATAATTAAAGGAATTATTTACGAAGGAGGAATTAATCATTATATAAAAATCTTAATAATTTAATCTATTTAATTAGAGAATATAATTTTAAATTAATAATAAATATAAAAGGACGCGATTTATAGTCTTATAATATATCGGATTAAGGTTCGAATTAAAACGAATTAATTTAGAAATAAGGAAAATAACGTTTAAACGCGTAATAATAATAATATAGAGGATAAAGCCGATTTTAATTTAATAGACGGTAATTTTATATAATAATACTTTATCCTCGTAAGGGATTAACTCCTCCTTAATTATAAGGGTTTAAAAAAATCTCTTTATCCCTTTAACTTTATTTATAATCTTATTAATATAATCGTACTATAATAATTAAATTAATTATTTTTTACGGTTACGAATAACTTTAATTCCTAAAAACTATTTTAATTCCTCTCCGCTAATTAATTAATATTTCTTTTTAAAGGCAATAATCACCCCTTTAATTATAACTATTTCCTTATCCCTATTTAAATAAACGATTATAATATTATTAACATAAAAAAAAAGGAATATATTATCCTTAATTAGAATATTAAATTTAAAAAGGATAAAGGATATATTTATAATTATAAAAGTTTTAATAAATTCCTATTACTATAAGAGTAATAATTTACGTAACCTATATAGCGCTTAAAGTAATTAAACTACCTAACCCTTCCTCTAATACCCAAAAGGAATTTGCATATAAATTAATTCATTTAATAAAATATTAATAAAAGTATTCTTAACGTCGTATTAAATTAAATCTAAATTAAAATAAGTTATAATTACTATAAGAATACGGAAGGATTTAATTACTAACGTAATTATATAAATTTTACGAATTCTATCCTTAATTTATTAATCTCCTCGTACTATTAAACGAACTTTACACTTTTAGAATTTACCGTCTTAATTAAATTTATAAACGTAGACCTATTGTAACCCTAGGATCTCCTTCTTATCTATATCCCTAATACTCACCCATTCCTAAGATTTTATTTTATTATATTTAATTAAATACTCCTTCTTTATAACTTTAAATAATTCCCCTATAGGATAAAGGTTGAACGTTTAATAATATTTTAAAAATAATAAGAAATTAAATCGATAAAAGATTTTTAAAAATCTTTACTTTTATAACCGGTCGACCTTTTCCCTTATTAATTTTAATTTAGGGTTATAGCTAAAATCGATTTTAATACCCTTCTCTCGTATTTTTTCCAAAAAATTTTAATCGATAACCTAATTTCCCTAAAGATTTATAGGACGGTTATCCCGTCCAATTAAAAAAAATACAACCTAATTAAAATACTAATTTATAATTAGCTATAAATCCTTATTAAATTTTAAAAATCTATTAATTAAAAACGATATTAATATTTTATTTAAGGTTAGGGACGTAAAATAATACCCCTCATCCTCTAGGTTTATAACCGTATTTTAAAAATTAATAATTAATTATAAAGGTACTAAAGCTAATTTCTCTAAAAACTCGGTTAAAATCTCTAACCCCTATATTTATAATAAGAATTAACCTATTAATTCGTAATACTAATCTAATAGGATTTAACCTATTTATACTTAATATTAATCCCTTAATAATTCTATAATCGCTTCCTCCTCTTATTTCCCCTCTTTTAAAATATTAATCGTATCGATCGCTTCGTTCGCGTCGGTCGGGAAGCTTATAATTATAGAACTAAACGTCGAGAAAACCTATAGTAATTCTAACTAATCTACTTCGGCGGTATCTATATTATAAAGGGTTTTTAATTATATAGCCAATTTTTTAAAGGAAATTTATAAAGATTTATAAATTTCTTCAACTTTATTTAGAAATACCTCATCTTTATTAAATACGACGTTTCGTATTATTATAATTTAATTAATATAGGGGTTCTAAACCCTATATTAATTCGTTAATTAATAGCCGATTAAATACCCGATCTATATACGTTTTTTAAATTTTCTAATCCTTTCCTTATTATTTATAACGGCAATAATAAGGGTAAAAGCCTTATAACCGTAAATCTTTAAATACGCAATTATAAAAAAAGGATTTATTAATAGTATATTACCGTTTTTAAAACTATAGTACAATTCGAATCTCTCTTTAAGAGCTTTCTAATAGTAATTTACTTTAGGCGTTAAATTATAAAAATACGCAGCTACGCATATAATTTCTAATTAGAATACTTCGGGTAAATTTATACTTATATATATTAATACCGCTTTAATTTTAATTATACCCCCTAAGCGCTTTACGCCGCTATTTTACGCCTATATATAAAGTATAGAGGGCTCAATTATAATACTATATTTAATTAATTATATCGTAATCTTTCGATTATTATTTATTTTATTATTATATTCTATAATACGAAGGAAGATTTTATATTAAATTTATAAGCCCGCAAAGAGGCTTTAAAGATATATTAATATAGAATTGGCTTCTTAATTACCTAAATAATATATTTAAATATATTTAAACCATCGATCTATAATTACTATTAAATTTGAATATTCCCTACTTCGTATTTTAATTTTATTATAAGAAAAGAAATCGATAGCGAAGCGCAATTTTAAACTTTCTAAATAATTACGAAATTCTCTATACATTTAGCGCTTTAATTTAATTATAATACATAATTCGTAATATATTAAATTTAGACCCTTAAATCGAACCCTATAAACCTATTCAATTAATTTAGCGAATGTATTTAATTTTAGGTAGTTAAGTCGAAAATATTAACGGAAGGCTATACCCTTTTATAGCTTCTATTAAGAATAATTAAAGGTAATATATACTATAAAAAAAAATTCGTTAATATTATCTTTTAATAAAAGGACGTACTCTAATATAAACTATTTATTAATAGAATATACGTAATAAATTAAAGAGTTCGTAAAATTAGAGCGTAAGTACCCGTTTTTATAATTTTAAAAAATATGGTTATTTTCGAATTATTTTAAGGAAATAAAATTATAAATTATATTTAGTATTAAAGCGACGCTAGGGAGGATTAATTCCCTTAACCCTATATTATTTTAAATCCTAATTATTACGGTATTATACCCTTCGATAAGGATATAATTATTATTAGCCTATATATAATCGTTTATATTTATAGGGGAAAGGTCTTTAAATCGATTAATTTTATTAAAAATATAAATTATTGTACCTAAATCGAAAATTGCAAAATCTCTTAATAAATATATAGCGCAATAATTTATAAGTATTAAGAAACTACTTTTATTTACTAAATAATTATAAAATTACTTTTAATTAAATTCGTCTTCCTTCTACTTATGTAATTAGAAAACGGCTTCTTTAAACTTCTTATCCTTTTTTATATTAGCGGCGGCACGTTTTTTAATATCCTTATTTATTATTTAACTTTCGAAAATAATTTATAGGCGTACGTAATAATATAATTCAACTTTATAACCGAATTAATTATAAAATTTATAAATAGGACGTTTCATTTTACGAATCTACTAAGGAGGGGAAGAAACGCGTTTCTTATTAATAAATTTAGAGGACGTATTTTTCTTACTTCCCTTCTTCTTTATTAATATTATAACCTTTCCCCGCCCCTCTCTAATATTTATACTAAAATTTTCCTCGTTACTAAAAACGTCCTCTTTAATAAACTCTCTACTTAATATAATTATAAATACCGTACCTTTTAATAGGGAAGTTAACCGGCCTTTACTCTAAATAGGATTTACCGTTATTATTTTATAAAAATCCTTAATAACGGTATAGAATCCTATCTTTATATAATTATCTTTTTCCAACTCCTTATTATATTAAAATTAATATATATTTACCTATAAGGAGAAAAGACTTCCCTTAATTATATAATTAAACTCTATAAATTAAATATTTAGGTTATTAAATCCAAAAACCCCGCAGGCCTCGCATAGAGCTATAGCTTATTCCTAATAAAACGATTAAATAATCCAATCCTTAATAGTATAACCTAAACGCAAAATAAAAATTAATTAAGCTTTAATTTATTTTTTAATTTCTTAATCGTTAAAATATACGGCTTTAATAAAATTATCGTACTATTTATAAATACTAAAGCGTTTAATAAAATTAATCTCGTAGTATAAATCTCCAACGGTTTTAATTATTTATAAACTCAATTGGATTTTTTTAATCCCTAAATTAAAAACTACCTTCAAATCTATACGCTAATCGTTTTTCTCAATTATATAATTACAATAATCGCGTTTATAATAGAAGCCGTATTTAATTATAGCATTAAATAGCTCTTTAAAACGAACCTTCTTCTTAATAACGGTCTCTCCCTCGGGTTCTTGGCTAATATAGTCGAAAATATTAGGTTTAAAGGATCTCGTTAACTAAGGCTAGCGATTTATAGGATTAATATATTCCTATAAGCCTAGGTTCTAAGCTTAGGAAATAAAAGCATCTTCCTAAGTAAACTAATCCTTAAAGGAGTTAAGACGAATATTATTAATCTTCGAGGACATTATTATTATTACTAATTTCGTTATTATTAACGTTATTAATACCGTAATTTAAGCGAATCGATAAGACTCTTAATTATTATAATAGTAATAATATTAAGGGAGCAAAGAAGGCTTGATTATGTATAATTATATAAGACTCTATAGACGTATAGATCTCTGGCTATTGTATAAAAATCCCTCAGACTCCAGACCTCGGTTATTTAGGTCACGTGCACTCCTGTTATCCCTGCAGGCCAGCCACCTAGTATTGTGACAATTTTGCCATCCCAACCATCATCTTACCTCCCTTTCCACTACCATGGAACCACCGCTTCGTTCTTCCACTTCCAGAATCCGACTCCCTCAGGTCTCTACCCTCCATAGAGACAACTCTCCGAACAACACCGGCTACGTTGCGGAATACGGCGACGAGCAACAAGGACATGGAATAGTGGAAGCGAGGCAAGATCAAGTGGAACCCAAAGTCAACCAGAAGTCCAGAACTAACCTAGACTCTCGATACGCGAAACGAATCCATCTTTTTTTTTCAGGTCCTGTCTTACCCGGAGACATCTCCTATCCTCCCATCTTCCATGTTTGTACACTACAGGCAGCAGAAGGATGCTGAAAGCTATCTGTTTCTGTTATGTGGTGGCGTGGTCTCCGCGGGCTTTCAACCACAGACAGGTTTCTCAAATTGACACCCTTGCAAACACCTCACTTGCCCACGACTACTATGGCGATGTGGCTATGAATCCTTCCACTTTCACACTTTCACCACATCAACACTCCTCCAAATCTCCTGGGCCGCATGATGAAACTTAGCCAACCCTGCTTCCCTGACCCGAACGCCTGGTTTGCCGTGAACTGAACGTTGCCCGGCATGTGTCTCGGCATCCTACAGGCTCAATATACCGGTGACTCTATCCACAGTTGGACAAACAGCAACAGCGACAACCATGGTCTGGTCTGCTTTTTTTTTCGATTCCACCACCATTCCATTCCAAATTTCCAATATCAATCCACCATCCCTGGACCATGTCCCTTCTTCCATGATGGAAGCCTTTGGTTTCAAGAGCTAACCACATACGGAATTCTTGGTCGTGCTTGTCGTCCAACTCTTGAGCAAGCTTGTGCCACTCGACTCCTCTTCTCAGCCAGCCTCTGCCTGCTGCTTTGTCCAAACTACCGACATCCGCTCTTTAGTTGGCAATAACCCAGGCTACTATACGTGCTACTGCCAACCTGCCCGAAATCCGACCCCAAGATGTGAGCGCTTTTCTGGCCCTGCATGATATCGCCCCATCTTCCCCAGTCCCTCCTAGTCTTAGTTCCCAGCCCGGGTCGTGTTTGGAGTTTGATGACCAGCTGTGTATTTTCATATACATGCTTGCCACGATCCTGTCCCGATCCACCGTCTCCAGCCGGCCATGCTACCCGGATTCACAGACCATTGGAACTTGTATTGAGCTGTGTCTTCCTTCCATCACCCTCTAGCGTACTCACAAAGGGCACGCTAGTTCCGCCGCCACCACTTCCTTATTCAAGTACCCACGGCAGCCACACTCATAAATGCCGGGCGTCGTGAACGATCGAAACCGCTGCAGACCAGATCTCACTTTCCCACTTCGGTCGATTTACAGCTCCCACCCGACTGACCATCCTATAGAACATCCCAAGAGGTCTAGACTCGTATCCACACCGCAAGTATCACGGGGGAAGGGCCAAGAGGTTCTTTGATGTCAGAGCGCTTGCTCTGAGTGCCAAATGCTCGACATCACCGAGGTATGTATGATTTATACATACCCAGTAAGCCCAGCCCAGTCATTCTCTCCTGTTTTACTTCCCTTACCCATCTCTCACCCCACCTGATCTTGGACCATGAGCTCATATAAGCCAAGTGTCCCAACCTTTCCAACACTTCTTCTTCGCCCAATCTTCCATCCATCCTAAGAGTCCATAAAAACGACGAACCACATCAACATCAACCAACATTCCCAACTCGGTAACAACATGCAACTCGACGCCTTCATAACAAGAACGAGCGGCCTGCTCTCCCGGATAGCAGCTTCCGCCAACTTCTCCTTCCAGTCTGACCATGCCGCCTTCAACCGGGCCCTCATCTCGTGGCTCAAGGACCCCGACTCCAGCCTACCCAACGGCCACATCATCGGTCTTTGCTGTTCGAGTCTTCTTTCAATCCAGTTTCCAGACGAGTCGCGAGGCAGTAGCAACGACCTAATCCCGGAATTCCGCAGTTTTGTGCTAGCAGCATCTCTGGCACACCGTGGACGGGGGAACAGCAAGGGCAGCTCACGTCAAAAGCAGCCATATCCCGCACGCCACGAGTCCCGATCTCATCTGATCAGGAGGCTAGACAGCGTACTAACCTCTCAATACCTTTCTGGTCTCTCATCAGAGTCATGTCAGGTCCTCTTTCATCTTGTGCTTGGAGCTGTTCTGGGAATGGGTCACTCGCCATCACCTTCCACCACCACCACTAGCAACAGCTTCAACTTCTCGTCGTCGTCGTCAGCTGTTTCCCCTTCGGATCTCCTCAGCTCCGAGTTCCAGCAAAGTCCAACACTATGGCTCTCCACCAAGAACCAACTAATTCGCACCCTCGGCCAAGATCTCGTTTTCCTAGGATCCAATAAGCTGGGAATCCACCTCGAAGGGTCGGACCTAGAGCAGCTCATCGTCGACACAGCGACGGGCAGGTGGAACGAGATGGAATCGCGCATATGGGTTGATAGCATCGCAGCTGAGGAAGGTGTTTCATCAGCGGGACAAGAACCAGCACAGCATCAGCACTCGCCATCATCACCATCACCAGCATCTCCTCCTCGCCATTCCGAACCAAAGAGAAGACGACGACAATACTCTTTCGCATCCGCCGCATCCACCGCCACCGCCACCACCACCGGCGATGATGACAACAACCAAGACCGAAATCCGCCCTACTGGGAAGATCCCCCGCCTACTCCTCCTCCGCCCACCGTCGAGCCGACGCTCATTCCCGTCATGCCATATCAGTTCCAGTTCATCCACTCCTCCTCAACTGCGGCGCCTAGTAACACACAGTGGTCGGAAAACCCAACCTCGTATCTGGAAATGACGGATGAGCCGGAGAGTTATTACCTGGCTACGGCGAATGAGAATAATAAGCGGGCGCGAGCAACCCCTCCACCAGCGGCGACACCGGCGACACCGGCGACGGCGACGGCGACGGAGCCAGCAGCAACAACGACGACGGCGATGCCGAGGTCGATGACGGATCCATTCCCGTTGGGAAATCCGAATGAGGGTAAGTTCTTTATACCCATTTAGGTGTCGGTAATTTTCATATTGAAGGCATGTTCGCGAACTGAAATGATTATTTTTGTTGCAGATTTCGGCTCATGGCGAAAAGTCAAAAGGCGAACGATGTGGGTGGTCCGAACAATCGAGGCTGGAGATCAAGGCAAGATTAGCGTTCATGCTCGGTTGAGGGGGAGGGAGGTGAATGATTTTGGCGTGTTTGTGTAGTGCTTTGTTTCCGAAAGAGAGAACGAAGAAGGAGGGGAGGGAGATTGCATGTATAGATAGGTTTTTTTGGGTTTAATTATCATGATAATGAATAACGAGATTGCATGGCCGCCGACTCGGGCGTTTTTTTAGTTCTTAAGCTACAAAATGAAAAACAAAAATCAGAGATGCAGAAAGACAAGCGGAGCGAAGAGAGTATTGAAATCCGCTGGATAATTGCGTCATCGGCAAAAAGAAAAAGAAATGTGGCGGTCGGTAAACGAAGACGCCCGGCGATAGAAAAAGATATTGATTGGGGAAAAAAGATGGTTTGTTTGAGACTCGGATACCGGGAGTCGAACCCGGGGCTGTTGAGAGAGCAGTCACTCCTTAGAAGTGAGAGTCAACGATGTTACCGCTACACCATACCCGATTGAACGGATAAGGTCCGATTATTGATTGTTGGAGTGGAGGCTCGATAGGAGCCTCTAAGAATCTTGCATTTCGTTGCCGATGGTGGAGATTTCCAACGTAAGGAGCTGGTAAGCTCCGAGCTCCAGCGGGCAGCAAAAAGAGGCCCGCCGGCCGGCCAAGTGGGCACGGTGAGTGGAGTCACGCCATGTCATCATCTAGTATGTCTTGGCAGCTGTGAGGCATCGAAGTCATCGGAAATTGAAAGAAGGCGCGCAAGATGGCAGTGCTGCGACAATGGGAAAAAATGAGCGAAAAAAGGAGGAAAAAATTGAGGTCGTGCCCGGGTTCGAACCGGGGTTACTGGAAGAATTTGAAGAGCTTCAAAATCCAGAGTGATAACCACTACACTACACAACCTTTTTTGTTTGCTGTGTTTGTTGATATGCAACGCCGGATCACAGCCTTAAGGACAACGAGTTACAATGACGTAACCAATAATACAACCTGAACTCGGCACAATCGTTAATCGACATTTACACTCATTTCTTTCCCATCACAGACATTTCTGCCGACATAGAATAAGTTTACTAAATAAAGCTTAACTTTGTGGAAGCGTCGGCGAAGTGGTCGCGAGCAATTGCAGCTGCGGATTCAACAATTTGCATGCTTCTTCCCTTTCTGCACTCTGCATCACCAAGCTCGCCGAGTGACGGAGCCATCCACGTCCACTTTCGAGCGTTGACAACACATCGGGGACTTCACAACAAGAGAAACACACCATTTTACCGAATAACTAAATACTGATTATAATGATAATTGGAAAGTTGAGAGATTGTTTACGACATCTTCATTTGCGTTACAAGTTTTAGAAGGCGATGCTCTCTGTATGGTTCTCAAGGGAGACGAATGTGATGGTGCGCTATCACCACCTCTGCCAAGTACCGTCCGATGCTGATAGCGCCATATCCTCACGGGTACAACACCGACCCAAACCTTTACTCAACTTGGTCCGACATTCTCCCTCCATATTTGTCACACATCTTGTGCATATCCTCGATCATACTATGCCATCAATCGTCAGCCAACCCATAGTAACACAGCTTGAGATCTAGCCGGAGATCAAAATTCTGACACTTACGCCTTCATAACCCTCTTCGGCTCTTCCTGGCCCGGAAACAGACAACAAAACTGTAGTTCAAACCGACTTTGTCCCGGCAACTTTATTAGCATGTTTTACCGCTGACAACACCATCAAACCTTACCTATACATCACATGGAAATGGAAGGAGAACGAAGAACTCACAAAGAATACAACCGAACCCTGTCCTCCCACTCCCCCCCCGGCTCAGCAGGGGGATACCACGCCTTATACTCCCTCACAAACTCTCCCTCCAATCCACCAAAGCCGCACCTTTCGGGGACCCAGTTTCCCAGTTCGTACTCGTTATGCGCATAAAAAGCCGCCGGGTCGTATATCACGGGTTTTTGCGAGGCGGAGTCAGTCCCCGTGTTGCCAATCCACAAATCGCCATGTACTAGACAGGGCTTTATCGGTTGGTGCGTGATGGAGTCTTTGAGGCGTAAGGGGGAGAGGAGGTGGGGGATGGCTATCTTGCACAGCCTTTTCAAGCCGTTTCTTAGGTCTTCGTTTAGGGTACCGGTGATGGTCGAGTGCAAGTCCACACTCCATTTTAACCCCTTAGCAAAGAAAACATCCCACCTTTCTTCCCAGTCTACGAGCTGGGCAATGTTACCATTGCAGGTGGTTGTCCCAAACCCAAATTTACCCGTGGGACTGGTGCCGGTTGTCGATTTGTGCAAGCGAGCAAGTTGAGAGCAAAAGTCGCGTGGGTTGAGAGGCTCGGAGAGAGACATGGGGATGTATGATTCTAGGAAGAAGAAGTGGGATGTTTCATCATTATTGCTGCAGGGTCCAAAAGCGATAGGCTTGGGAGCAAATTCCGGAAGAGCCTCGTGAAGAGCCGTCATGCCGGCAAATTCGCCAGTGAACATCTTCTCGGCGATGGGGCCGCGGGTGGTTTTGAGGAAGAAATTGACCGGGACTTCTGTGTGATTTTCATTGTTGCTGCAATCGTTGTTGGGTGTGGCAGAATGGGAGAAGGAGGTTTCGATCTTGGCGGTTTGACACCACAAGGAACCGCCGAGGGCGATAGCTCGAACGAAGCGGTGTCCTGATGGAAGGGCTGTTGGATTATTTGTGTGAGAGAACTGAAAAGAAAAAGAGAGGCTTGAAAAGTCCTCGTGGGAGTCAATGGAGGCATACCAGCTACGATAGCTGAATCAACTTCAACTGGCTGACCAGTGCTTGGGTTTGTCTTCTTGGCTAGTATAGCTGCTTGGTGGCTGGCTTTCGTGTCGAAACGGGGAGTACTTGGAGACGACATGATGTCTTGGTGGATAGGAACGATGTCGATTTCAGATTCAGTGTTGGTCAGTGGACGAGGGCTCAATCTTCAATGAACATGAGGATGGATGTTAAAGAGAGGTTGAGCATGGGGCAAATGCGGGAGGCCAACGGCCAAGGTTACAATGGAATGCCCAACTCCCAACGGCGAGCATTGTTGGCGCCAGCCGTTGCAACCAACATGTCAAACACTTTCCACACATGCACAAACAAGCTTTCAGCGTATAATCACCTTCGTGTGGACGTGGAAAAGTCTGTTTTTTATGTTTTCTTAATCTTAGAGCTCTTGGGAAAACTAGTATATAGACTTGCTAGCACCCTTTCCCGGGGCCGGTCAAGCTGTATATAGTCTAGCCCACATTCGCTATCCCCGCCTCTACCTTGACTTCTTTCCTACCATCAAATTCCCCTCGTACATCCAATGCTAATCGTCCTCCGCTTCGCTTCTGCCTGTCCTGGTAGTTGAGACGAGGAGTTGACTGCGCGAACCGGGTGCCGATGACTCCCAGGTGACTCGTTTATCGGAAGTGGCAATGGAATTTGATGGCGATTGAAATCTTAGTTGAACCCAACGGTGATGACGGAAAACAGCCGCAGGTTGGACCTGATCAAGCTTTGGGTGAACTGTCAGGTCCCATCTGCTCCTCGGGAGCTTGGCCCGTTCCGCTAGAAGTAGCTTTGACCTTGGGCTCTACCTCTGCACCAATTTTAGAGGTGAATTCGGCCAAGCCCTCGACGCGCTCGTCCCCGAGATAGAGCAAGCTGTTGTGCTTTTCAGCGTCGTGGAGGGGCATATCATCCCAGTTGACCTCGTCTAAACAAGAAATTTTACGTTAGATAAACCACTATTGTAAACGGTCTATCACGAATGATGCGGAAGTCTTACACTCTGGCTCCTGGAAGTAGGCATTGAGGTCGTCCCTGAGCTTCTCAATGTCTGCCATCATGACGTGAAGGGGTGTCGAATGCTTGAGTACCTTGTTAGCTATGCGTCGTGCATGCCCTCAGATTTCCTTGAGCTCATTATCATCCGCATCAAAATCATAAAAATCATCGTCAACAGTTGAGAGCTCGGGCTTCGACGAGGACATGCTGAAAGCGCTGGACTGAGTGACAAAGGATCCTGGGAACAACTTGGATGTTGGAAAGAGATTTTGGAAAGGTTAATGTGGTGAGATGTTGGGTGCAAGTTGGGTATGGAACAAAAGGAAAGTGCTGGGGGGGAGCCTTCCTCTTTATACTCGAAGGGTTGATGTTTTGGAACTTGACTTGTGGGGTTGATGACTAGGAGGGTCCTTCAATCGCACAAAAAACGGCCTCACCAAGCAAACGGGTGGACGGTGAGGGACATCAGATCAAAATGCGGTCGTGGTGTTGAGAAGAAGCGATTGCAGCGGTCACCATCAAGAGGTTGCGACGGTGAACACTGGCTTCCGTTCTTTTATCGGTACTTTCCATCAATCTGATAATATCCTCAGACTAAGCGGCGCGGCGAAAGCGGCGCAAGGCGTTCATCCTCTTTTTGAGTGTTGGGACTGCTGGGTAACGGGTAGATGATGGTGATGGATTGATGAGATGACCCAGTCAGAAAGAACGGACCACTGACGAAATCTATTCAGTGTAAACAGAAAATGCGACAGTGCCTAACTTGAACGTGACTGCTCAGCTAGAGGTATTCCGCCATATCTCGTGACTACAATACCAGACGGAACTGCGACGTTTGAAGTGCTCAAGCAGGGCCGGATGAATGTCACTTCTAGCACCTTCAAACCTGCAGTCCCCTAGTAGATGGTTTGGTTTCATCGTTACATATGAAACCGGACAGAATGAACTACAGCCTTAAAACAAACGGTGACTACAACAACGCGGCCTTGATGGGATGAAATGTCCCAGTCAGACTTGAGCAGGAGGTTTGACCAGAAAAGGTACATGTATCATCGCCTTCTCTACGTCAGTTCCATATCACGTCTAATCATATTCTCGAATCTGGTCCAAAGTCTAGAACAAACAGACAAATCAGTACTGAACTGTCCATGCTGCCTCTGATGTTTAGCCTTATACCTGATGGAAGGCTGAGTTCGCTGGCGATGTGATGGAAGAGAGAGACGAGGGGATAAAGCACCATTGTAACACTAGCCCAATAAATTGGTAGTGGCTCCGTTCTTTCCTTTGACATATAGTGATGAAGACTTTCCGGGGGAAGGAACTTCCACTTACATCCTATCCGTCAGCCAATCAGAGGTTCCGCACGCTCAAGAGCAGGGCTTATGTCAACCTCCAGGTAATGCAAATACAAATCTCCAGTCAAGAAGACTTCAAGTCATCGTGATTTCCCCGGTAGATAAACGCCGTACGTTTGGACATAACAGACAAGTAAGTTGTAAATAGTGATCTGGTGCCGTTCAATATTGGTTTGCTCGTTAGCTCAATACCTTGGGTCGATTTCTTCAGACTTTTACATTCTCTACCAACGTCTTGTTTACTCTGAAATTCCTCTTTTAAGAAACTCAATATGCCTTTTCCAATCCTTGCTATGTCATTCCGAAATGCAATAAGATATATCGGCTTCTTTCATGATGTTACGTATAAGTCCGGTGTTTACAGGTCGAGTTATTCAGATCAGATGCCTTGGATGACACATGGGTCTTGCGCAAATAATCAAACCAGCATTGGAGTGTATGGTGAAGGCTTTACGGGGAAAGGAACTTCCACTTACACCATGCCAGTCAATCAGAGGTCTCGCTTGCGATCTCGAGTATATCAACCGGTAGGAAACCTGTATTCGGTTTCATCCCTCCCGAGGGGAATCAAGGTGAGCAGTTGAGTGATTGAGTAATGCTCGAGGGGGAAACGTGAAGCTGGGAATATCTGCCCCTTTTTATCCATGCTTTCTTGATCTAAGGGGCTTGGGGAGTGTCCTGTCGTCGTAGTGTGTGATGTGAACTGTAAGGCGTTGCTCCTCGCTACTAAGCTATAGCATCGAGACACTATGTACTAGTAAGCGTGTCCGGTATTGCCAAGCGACAAGACTGCCCTTGGACACCTGTCCATCCATGGCAACTCGCTGCCTGAAGTAGGCTTTGGCAGTGGTTGTGAGACTCCGACAACCCGCACCAACAATGAGTACCAGTAACCTCCCAATAGCCCGGTCCAGGATCTCTCGGACGGGCGGTCGAGAGCGAAACGATGCAGCCCTACAATAGAAGAAGACTTATATCTCGACTAGGCATGTAGCAAGGTAGGAGATGTGACGAAAGGAGAAGTCCTCGCATGAAGCCATGAGCAGACCGAGACATGCCATACCACCTCACCTGCCTGGTCTTCGGGGAGAAGGATGTGCCAGGTGCGTATCAACCAACTTCTTTAGCAGAGCCACGGCGACACTCTGATATCCGAGGTGCGAAAAGCCAAGATAAGGATATCTGCAGTGAGACTGCGGCAAGATAGTCCGCCATTACCTACATATCTCGGGGCGTTCCCGCACCCGCGGTACCGGCACTGCCTTGTGTATGTATTGGCACGTGGTGGGAATGGAGCTACTGCGGCGGAAGGTGGGCATGGAAGTCCTTGAGGAACAGGTCCAAAGGGCCATCCCATCCCATCGGGCGCAGATCGCGGCCAGGGACGTATAACTACAAGGCCAAGTATGCAGTGTACGGAGAAGCTCTTGGATACATATAGTCGGGATAGGTATAGGTAGTAACTGAAAGAAAGACAACCGATGGGTGTGTATTGGGAAGACTGAGCTTTCAAACACTTCGGTCAAGTGCACGATTCTAAACTTCAAAAGACAACCGAAGAGGCACATGCTTGCGATCTGATCTCATGAGCATTTTGACCAAGACTCTTAATGACCGAAAGAAGCAGGTCCCTCAACAATGAGATGTTTAGTCAACCATTTACCATTACAAAAAGGATTCAGAAGGAAAAGCACGGCGGCCGACGCCAACCGCCCGGTGGCTAGGAGTGGGTGTTGTAGACATTAATAGGTTTGCGATACGTTAGGAAGGCAAGCTGGTGGCGTAGAGACCGACAAATGAAGTTGGTAGTCAGGCCGTGATGACTACAGTCAAGTAAAAGAAGCAGAAGCTCAACTACTGTGCGTTATGCGGTTAGTAACTTGATATTGAGTCACTTACCTCGTACAGCAGGTCGGGATGCCATCCATTCTGAGAGACCCGAGCAGGCTGGATGCCAAGACGCCATCGATCGGAACTTATCGAGAACGGCAGGAGGTAAGCTTTGAGCCATGGCGCTTATCACACATTGAATCTTGGCATGGCTCGATCCTCCGTCTGAGGTGTGCCGTAACGCCGTTCGCGAAGTGATCTCGAAATGCGTTGTCGGAGTTGCTGTCTCCAAACTGATTCGAAATATCGGTCCTTCAGATGGCGGTAACTTGTGACAGATGAACATCCCTCGATGACTATCTGGGAACTGAAGTTCTGCCTGCCTTTGTTGTGAATGGCCACACCGAATCATGAGGAACGGTGTCTGGCTCGGTCTTCTGTACTGTACTACCGCGAATAGAGAATGTCGGCTTGGTGATGCCTCAACATTCGAGGATTGCACTTGTCGACCTGCTTGGTTTGGATACGGCCAAGAGGAAGGATGGGGCCATTCGGAGGGAATACTGTAGGTAGCGAAGTGTAATTGCTAGCGAGCCACCATCCTAAACTGTAGCATGAGCCTTGCAGTGATGCCAATGTCCTGGACCGGTCGGTAAAATACCAGAACCACCAGGGAGCCGTGATCCAGTCGTGGTTGTTGCGGGGCCGGGGCCAGGGGCCCGAGCTAACGAGGTTACCGGCCTGCCAAGTGCCAACAGCGAACAAGCTCTTGACAGAAGTTTATTTGGTCTTGGGAATCGTCAACTGCCCCTGAGGCTCTGCGCCGAGCTCTGCAGAGTTGAGGGCTCAGCTCTTGGAAGCTGTCTGAGAAGACGACGTTCACCGGAATTCACACAGCACAGATCGACTCAAAGTCTATAGCTGTTGTCTCACGTCTACTGTGGAGTTTATATGGTCAGTGCCAGTCCTGTCTGTCCACAAGCAGTCACTCACAACGGCTGACACCACTTTTGTCGCTTTGTGGGCGGTTTCGTCCGAGGATTCAGGCCCTTGCTGTGGGGATATTGGTGTGCTTTTCTGGCTTGGCAAAATGGACGCTCCTCGGTTGCTCCTTGAACCCATGCACCTGCCATTTTGGACAAAGATCTGCTGGCCTTGAGAGACCCGTTGGGCCTAGAAAACCACTACATATCGGCTAGTGCTTGAACTGACTCTCAAAAGTCTCCCAACCAAAATAAGAGGTGGCGGGAAAGGGGAAAATCATGAACAAACGGACGGCCGACCCGCCGACATGGTACAGTATGTTTGACCGTCGACATGGGCTGGACTTTGGAAACATGAAAATGCGGGGAATGAGGTGACTGAATCGTGGGAGGTCCACGTCGATGGTGAGGATTGTCAGATCGAGAGAGAGCTCGATGATGGCCGAGAGGGTGGTATGGATTGTTCAGTGTTCTGACTGTGTTGGCGGAGAGGTGGCGACGGAGCTCATGAATTGAGTTTCCCAATCAGACCAAGGTGACGTTGAAAATGGAGTCAATCAGGAAGACATGTGTTTGGCGCAGTGGTTGAACTTTTGGAAAGAAGTGGCCGGCTAGAGGCCGATTCTCGGCACCCGGTGTTTCGGCAGGCAACCTATCCAGCGCCCAAGCATGCCGAGCTCAAACGTTGCAGCCACTGACGTTCATCAGCCTGCCGGCAACCGAACCGAGCTCGGAGCCAAGGCGCACAGATTTGTGTGTTTGATGGGGCTCAAAGTCTCAAACGCGAAGAAAATTGGAGTCTCTTTTTTCCAATATCAAATCCCGTTAAATCCTGGCCCCAAATCTTGACCCAGTCGTCCCCCTAGGTTTGATATTGACTCTAGGTTTCACGCATTGATTGTTGATGCCATTTCACCGATGGTGCTCTTTTTGGAATCCTTCGCGAAGTTCAAAATTGGGTGTCGTATAACGCGCTTATAAAACTTGGCATCTGGGCGGTGCAAGGCCAGCGAGCCACACTATGTACTGCCTAGAGTAATATAGTCCCTGAGTCCCGTAATCTCCCAGTCTTTACCCCATTAGGTAGTGTGTACATACGTACTGGAGTTGAACACGTACTAATACGTACCGCTACCGCTGAATTAGTTTAATAGGGTGTACGGCCGCGTTATTGACTTCGTGAAATTGTAAAAATTGTAATATATAAGTATATGGTATTATAGTATTGATTAACCTTATTAATATAATACTACCTAATATATTACGATTACTCTTTAAGGTAATAGTAATATTTTGTCGGATTTCCTCCTCTTAAGCTTTTCCCTTAATTTCGTTATCTTTATTATCGATTTATACTTCGTAGAGGTAGGTAAGTAGGGTAATAGGTAATAATTGTAAAGTATAATATTATAAATAATATATATATTTATATTTTTTTAATATAATAACCGTATTTTTGTAGTAAAATATTTAAAACTTTATATATAGAGTATATCGAGTACGGGTAATCGATTAGTATAAAAATTGAAAAGGTTTATAGTATTGTATAATATTTATATAAAAACGTTAATTAAATATATTTAATAGAAAATGAAATATATTTATAAAAAACGTTTTTATAACTATACTTACTATTATTCTTGAATATTTTAGTAAAGTGTTGAATTTGTATAATTATAGTATTAATTGGCTATATTTGATATTTTTTTATATATATTTATATAATATTCGAAAAAAATGAAAAAACCGTATAAATCGAAAAATCTATGAGTGTTAATTTGAGTACTAGTTTTTATATATATTTATATAATATTCGAAAAAAATGAAAAAAACTGTATAAATCGAAAAAATTGTATAAGTTGTATAAAGTATTAATCGGTTAGTTAATAAGATATTTATAACCGTTAATTATTATTACGAATATTTATATTATTAAAAAAATTTCGTAATAATATTATATAGTATTTTGAAAAGCTTTATTAATTTATTAACGCTCCCCCCCTTCTTTTAGCTAAAGTTAGGTTTCCTATTGCTATTGGGCGTTTCGAAAGTAGCTATACCCCTCTTTTATCCTTTTAATATATTAGGTATTGGCTTCCTTTATACGTAAAAATTTAGTACTATATTATTAAGTAGCTTACTTTTAAAAGGCGTAAAACCGATTTATTTTAATTTTTATAATAGTATATACGTTTTATTTGGTTTTTAGAATAAAACGTACCTTTAGAATTACTTTTGGCCGTTTACGCTCCTTGGTCTTATATAGTTCGTACCTATAGTTTTACTATATAATTATTTATTATAATAATCGGTTTTTTATTAAAGTTTAACGATTAATAAAGAAATAATAATGTTAAAGGTATTTATAAAGTAATTATTAGCGTTTATAAAATTTATAATTATATTAGGGTATATTATTTTAATTTTTGAAAATTTATAATTATATATACTTTCTATTAGAGATTATATAATACCTTACTTTTACTTTAGGTATAATAAACCGTTATATTAGTAATGTCAGACTGCAATATGGGCGTGTAATGACGTAGCACGGCAAATATATACAATTCAAATAGATAACTAAAGTTAAAGAGAGGAAGAGTAGAAAGGTTAAAATCTGGGTATAGAGGTCTAATCTTATACTAGACCACCTAGTAACATATAAAAGGTTATTAGCGATTGCATACCTATTAAATAGTCGCTGGGTCGTAATAGCCTTATTGAACCCCATTAATCGGTCGCTAGGTCTAGTCCACTAACTAAAAGCCAAGGTTTAATATAACGAATAGTCCGTACGTCCTAGTGCCTTAATTATAGGGACCCGGTACTATAGTCGCCAGACCTATATCGTTATACTACCCCCCCCTCCGGGTTAAAGTTCAACCCCAGAGCCTTAATTATTCCTTCCATTCTATATACCCTATTTCCTTATTTCTTTACTATTATTCTCCTCCTTAAACTAACCCTTAATCCTTCTCTTGGCTTCTTATCCTCCTTATACGGCTTCTTATTTCCTATTAATTATTCTTTTAACCTTTTTAACGGTCTAAGTATTTTCTCGTTATCCTTATAGTAATTTCGTAATAATTCCGCTAAATTCTTAAAATTGCCCGCTAACCAAAACCTTAGATCGGGATCCTATCCTCTCTATTTTATTTAATACTCTAGCTTCCCCCTTACTACTCTCGATGAAATTATTTTTTCAACCTCCTATTCTTCTTTATCCCTAATTATTTTACCCGGTAGGTTTTTATTTCCTTATTTTAATAATAGGTTATTCGGGTATAAACGTAGCCGATTTACGTAGTAAACCGTAGCTCCTCTCTATCCTTCCGGAACCTTGAATTTATATAAATATCCTTTTATAACCTTAATTAAGTAGGGTATTCTTATTAATTTGTAATCGAATTTATCGCTAGGGTAATCGGTATTTTAACCCCTTTTAATAATAAAAATGCGATCCCCGACTCCGAAATCTAATTTTCTACGATATTTATTAGTTTGCGCTATTTATTATTATTACGCTTTTTCGATACTTTCCTTTGCGATTTAGTAATATCTCTTTATCCGTTCTACTAATTAATAAGCCTCCTATCGGTTTATCTCCTTCTTCGGTAGTTTTAGATTGTTTTATATTTCCTAATTTAAAATATTAAGTATAATATAACCCGTGATTATTTCGCGTAAGGATAATTTATTTAAGTTATTATACAGTAGGCTAGCCTAAATAGTATTAAAGGTTAATATATATTCCGATTAATCGTCTTGATTGTAGTTGATATAAGGCCGTAGATATTAATTAATATATTGGTATAAGTTCTTAATTTACTTAGCCGTTTATAAGTATCCCGATGTAGTTAATTTCTATTTAATACTTAATAGAATAAATAATTTTTATATTATTTATAATATAAATTGGGGTCTATAATTATTAATTACTTCCGATAGTAATCTATATAATTTATATAATTTTTAGTAAAATAATAGAATTGTATCCCGGGTAATTATAAATTATTTATACGGTGCGCTCCAATTTACTTTCGTAAATTTATTTATTATTATTATTAATATATCGAACCTATAACGGTCTAATAGTATTAATTTGAAGTCGATTATTAAGGCGGCGAATAGTTAATAATCCTTTAATAGTAATACCGAATATAATAAACCCGGGGTTTTATTACGTAGGGCTTTCGATAATTTATAAATCTAATAATTATCGATATAACGATATATATTGGTAATTAAATTAGGCCACTAATATCGGTTATATACTATCTTCCTAATTTTCGAACGTCCCGGGTATATTACTATAATTAAGTAATAGGCTACTTTAATTAATTTAGTACGCAAATTATTATCCTCTAATACGATTAATTTATTCTTTTGTAATAATAATCCGTTACGGTCTTTAAATTTAGAATCTTCCTTTTTAATTATCTCCCTCTAAATTAATAACGAATCCGCAAATCGATTAACCTTAATTAATTCGTTAATTAAATCGTAGTTAATTTCTATAGTTATTATTAATGCCTCTAGATCGTTATTTATATTTAAGTATTTATATAGGTTAATTACGGGTTCTTTTATAAATAGTTTATTATTAATAAACGTAAAGAAACTATTTTTATCCTATTTTAATATCCTTAATATAAATTAATCTTTCTTTTTAACCTTTATAGTCTTTAAATCCTCTAATTTTTTTAATAAGGCGTCGGTAATAACGTTATCCTTCCTTAATTTATATATTATCCTAAATTAATATTCCGATAATATTTTTAATTATCGTATTTATTTTCCGTTTAGTATTCTTTTTTCTCTAAAGTATTTTAATGCTTAATAATCCGTATAAATGAAAAACGGTTTTACTCCTTTAAATTCCGGTTGCTATTGGTCCAATCCTTTTATAATTATTAATAATTCTTTATTATAAATAGGGTAATTTAATTCCGCTATATTTATTAATTCCGAATAGAAAGTTACTAAGTGCTACTTATCGTCCTCCTTTTGGTATTAATTTATTACTTTAATACATACCTTATCGTTAGCATCCGTTTCGATACGAATTTCCTTTTTATAATTAAAGTAGGCTAAAAGTAGGGTATTAAGAAATACGTTCTTAAAAGTCTAGAACGCCTCCTTATAACGTTCGTCCTATTTAAAAAATTAATCCTTCTTTATAAAATTCGTTAAAGGCTTAGCTTTATAATTATAATCCTTTATAAATTTATAATAGAAATTATAAAATCCTAAAAAGGCTTATACCCCTTTAATTATATATAATATTTTCTAATTTTAAATAGCTTAAACCTTCTCCGGGTTAACCGAAATACTATCGGTACTAATAATAAATCTTAGAAATTTAATCTTAGTGACGTTAAATTCGTATTTTTTAATATTGGCCTATAAACCGGTTTTTTCTAATCGGGATAGTACTTTATTAACGTAAATATTATACTCCTCTTAAATTTCCGAGAAAATTAGGATATCGTTAATATAAGCGCTATAAAAATCGTTTAAATAGTTTATTAAAACGTCGTTAATAAACCGTTAAAACGAAAATAATCCCCCTATTAATCCGAAAGGTAATATTTTATATTTATACGTATTATATTAAATTCAGAACGTTATAAAATCTTTATAATTAAGATATATCCTAATGTAATAGAACGCTTACTTAATATCGATTTTAGTAAAAATCTTTACCTTAGTAATTTGTATTAAGGTTTCTTCAATTAAAGGTAGGGGATAACGGTCCTTCTTAATTAATACGTTAAATTTTCTATAATTTATATAGAAACGTAGATTTCCGTTGGCCTTAGGTACGAATAGGATTGGGGCGGCCTACGGGGCGGAATTAGCCTCGATAAACCCCTTTTATAAATTATCCGTAATATATTATCGGTACTTTTCCAACTCTTTTAGGGTTATTTTATATAGTGAATTATATCCGAGGTCCTTTATTAATTTACCCTCTTCTAATTTAATCTTATAATCGATTTTATTTTTTAAGTTAAATAACGTATCGGAATCCTTTTTATTAAAAATATAAATTTTATCCTAATATCATTTCGGTAATTTATTTATAATTAATTAATAGTAGTCTTTATTATCGTCGGGTAGTAATTTTACTTAACGGGCTTCGATAATACTATTAATTTCGTATAAATTAATCTCCTCGATAATTTCTCCTTTCTTAATATAGTAGTCTAAAATTACGGCTCCGACTAGAGTATAATTACGGGGTCTTCGCTTAGTCTATATAAAAATTCTTTCTAGGCGGTAGGGACCTTTAATATCCCGATATAGAAATAAATCTTTATTTTATTTATAGGAGTTTTTAACGAATTTAAATTCGGCGAATTCGGTTATTAAAGTATATTCGTATTTAATCCTATTAAATAATTCCCAATCTATTTAATATATTTTTATTATTTATTCTTTTTCGTTATAATAGTGATATTTAGCTATATATATACCCTTGGGTTTTTATATACTATTTAATACGGTTTTAGGCGTTTCGCGATTTTCGCGTTATAGGGTATGAAGTATTTCCGTTAATATCCTTTCTAAATGGGTAATTGTTCGTTATACGGCCTATAAATCCGTTTCCTTCTTTGATTTTTTTTTCTTAATTTCTTCTATTTTATTTTAGAACGTTGCGATAATAGCGTTAAATTCGTAAATTTCCTTCGCTACCCGGTCTATTTTAAGCGTTTATATTTATAATAATATTCTATTAATTCGCTGCTTATTTTCAAAATTTATTAAATATTCCTTCCGATATATATTATTTTAAAAGGCGGGGTCGTATAATAATTTAAGTCGTTTCCCGATTTCGATATTTTTATTTTGGGGTATTTTAATAAAGTCTTTAAGAAAGATGAGTTAATTATTAGAATAATCGAATAGGGTTTTATAGTAGGCTAATTATATTTTCCCTAAAATTATTTCTTTCTTTATATTGGGTAGTATTAAAAGGGTTTTATTTAAGAATTTATATTCCTAAACCCTTAAAAACGCTTTTATAATTAAGTTAATAATATTAGGTAATACGTTACTATAATTTCGTATTAATCCTTTTTTAACGGCCTTTAATATTTTTAATTTTAATAACCTTACTAATTTTATAATAAACTTCTCGCTTACTAAAATATAAGCGTTAGCTCCCGTATCGATAAATACGTTATAAATAATAATAGAATATCTATTTTAAATTATAATATATTTAATAGTAAAAGTTAAACCCCTCTTTAAATATTTTATAATATCGAATATCCCTTACTTTTTTAATTTCTTATTATTCTTTTTATTAATTATTAATAATAATACCGATATTTCGCTTAAGTAGGAGATAATTTATCCCGGGCGGTTTAGTTTTCCGAATTATAATCTAATTCCGGTTATTCTTATTCCTATTCTTATTTAATAATTTTATTTTCCTTTAATTCGAATTCCCTATTAAGTAGATCCGTATAAATAATATTAATTTTAGTTTAATATACTTTATCTAATTAAAATTTCAATAAGTAAATAAAATTTATATATCCTTTTTTTCGGCAAATAAAATATTTACCCTCCTAATATAATTATATAATTTCCTCCTTAGTAGGCTTTTTATACGTTAAAAATAACCCCGGAAGACGGTTATAGGTCGGCGGGCGGTTTCCCGGGGGGGTAGCGAAACGTATGCCTACGTTTTTAATTAATTTCTTAAATCCCGCGGTCTTAGAAATTAGAATAGCCTTTTTATTAATATAAAAGTTCTTATTTAATCTTTATAATAAATCGATATATTTTTCGTAAATATAATTAATGCGGTAAATTATTTCAGCGAGGGTGTATAATCTTTTAGTAATTTTGCGGCGTATATTAGGTAATTACTATTCCTTAGGGATATTATAATATTCCGCTAAATAAGTGAATTCTACTTTAAAATCCTTAAATCGGTCGTTGCTTTGTATAGTAAGAAATTCGTATTTATTACGAATACGTTCGTTTACTTCGAAATTATAATAATTATTCTATAAGTAGGTTATGATTTTTTCGACCGTAGATAAATAGGCCTTACTATTATTACGACCGGGTCGGACGAAAGGGTATATATATACGGCTACTTAGTTTAAAAGTCGGGAAATTATCTCTACGGCGGCTACTTCTTCGTTAGCGAAATAATTAATATTATTATATAGTTTATTAATTATAATGAAATATTATATATTAAAAAGCATTTTATCCTCTTACGAATTCGAAAAGTAGGGGATTTCAATTTTAATAGTTTTACTGCGGCGACGAAGTTAGTATTCGATGTTAAAAGGTATATTTTAATTACGGGGCTTCTTATAATTATTCTTTTTAGGAGGGGGAAGGTCGTAAGGGGAATCGTCCTTATTATTATTACTATTATTACTATTATTTAAATCTCCCCCGCCAATTTTAAATAGTAATTTCGAAAATCCTAGGGAAATTTCGTATTTAAGAGTCCTTTTAACTTTACTTTTACCTTTTCGATTAATAATATTATTTATAGGGATAGGGTCGTCCTTAAAAGTTACCTTTTTTTTAATTATTATTTAATTTAGCTCCTTCTTCGTAGCTATAATAATTTTGGACATTTTACAGTAGCTTTCGAATTACGTTTTTATAAAATTGATTTTTATTTGGTATATTATTTTTATTTAATCTATTTCCTATTAGTAATTTTATTTAAATTGATTTAAATTATCTTAATAGCGCTTCTTAAGGGTTTCGGTTAGTATTTTAATCGAAATTTCCGTATACTTTAAATTAATATCGTTAATTTTACGAATTATAATAAATTTATTACGTAATTCTTTTATACAAACGCGGTACTTATTGTATTATTATTCTAATACCGCGTATTGGGCTTCTAGGTCTAGATTTTCTTACAAATATCGCGAATATTCCGTAGCTATTTCTTCGTACTTTTTTTAAAATTCTTTTAAGTTATTATCTTGGCCGGCAATATATTAATCAATTATTGCTTTAAATTTTTTAGCTTTCTAGGCGAAATATATTACCTAGTTATTTATTTTATTAAGAAGTTTTTGTATATTATATAAAACTTGCGAAATATCTTTAATTAATCCGACTAATATTTTTATAGTATAGTTACGATAGTAAATCTCTTCCTATATAATATTGGGTTCTTTATTTATTATAGCTATAAAATCTTTATAGGTTATAAGGCCTATAAAAGAGCGTACGAATAGGGATTTATTATTTATAGTAATAATAAATCGAAAGTAAAAAATATAATTATTATTTTCGTTAAATTAGTCGGCAATTTCTTATATTTTTTTTATTCTATCCTTTAATATAGCTTTAGCCTTTAAAGAAGCGTAACGTTAATCGATATTAGGATGAATATTTCCTATATAGTATTATAGATTATCTTTTAACGTTTTTAATTCGGGTTGGCCGGTAAAGCTAATTATTATTAAGGATATTCGCTTTACGTTAATATCTATAATTTTTTCATTCAATTATCGTATTTTAATAGAAATACGGCGTATTTACGAATTATTTCCGGTAATAGTATTACGGGTTGGATTAAAAATTTAGAATATAGTATTGCAATTTAAAGTAATTCTTCTAAATAGGATATTTTATCTATTAGGCTTTAGTATAATCTTTATTTTATCTTTAAGAGAAGAGGTTTTATCCTTATTAAATTAGGTATCTTCTTCTTTAATAGCCGCGGCTGGACGAAACAGAAGCGAGAATAATCGTTAGGTTTTTTATTAAATATTTTACTAAGCGTAGTTATTATTCGGGTTTTCCTAATTAAATAGGGTATAATTATTATTTTATAACGGCCGTTTAAATTATTATTATTTATTATTTTAGCCGCCTAAAGGAATAAATATTGAATTATTCGGTAGAAGAGTAGAGGAATAAAGGGTTAAATTATTTAGTAGAAGAGTAAAGGCGCGTAGTGGTGAATTGAATTTTAAAAAGTATTTATAAACGGGTGGTTATCGTGGAATTAATAATTGAAAGTTCTTCATTTTAATAGAGAATTCTATTAGTATTTCTTTATTAGCGTCGTATTATAAGGAGGTAAATAATTTTAATTAGGGTAATTATTTAACGGGCGCGGTTTAAGCGCGTACTTATTACGATAGCGTATTCCTTAATTAACGCGAAGGTATAGAAGTAATAATAAAATCCTTTAAAAATTAACTATCCTCGTAATTTTTATTATAAAGGTTTCCTTTAAGCGAATCCTCCTTATTATCGTCGTCTCTAACGTTAAAATCTTTAACCGTTTAAAAGGACGTATTACCGTTAAGGGAGGAATTGAAGTGGTCGATATTATTATAATTAGCGGAAAGAATATTTAATAAATCGGAATAGCCGGAGTTAAAGCCTTACTCGGATTTAATTATAATAATCGGGTTCGTTCTCTTTTTGGCGGAAGTAATCGTCGAGGCGATTTCGGGATTAAGAAGTCGTCGAAGCGATTTATCGGGTTTTTTAGATTTTCGGGGTCGAAGTAGGATATTATATACCTTCCTAAACGGAAGTAGTTTAATTTTAATTAAATATTAAATTGTAATATAGGCGTATAATAACGTAATACGGTAAATATATATAATTTAAATAAATAATTAAAATTAAAAAAAAGAAAAGTAGAAAGGTTAAAATCTAGGTGTAGAGGTTTAATCTTATATTAGACCACCTAATAATATATAAAAGGTTATTAGCGATTACATACCTATTGAATGGTCGTTGGGTTATAATAGCCTTATTAAACCCCATTGATTAGTTATTGGGTTTAGTCTACCAATTAGAAGCCAAGGTTTAATGTAACGAATAGTCCGTATGTCCCAATGCCCTGGTCACGGGGACCCGGCACTATGGTCGCTAGACCTATGTCGTCACAAGTAACGGGAATCGGTTAAAATTAAGGTATTCTATTACTACCCTTAATAATTTAATGCGAAAATCGTTCTTTATTTTAACTACTTTAGTAAAGTACCGGCTATTAATATTGAAAATATATTTGAAAATACTAAGTAGGGAAAATTGCTATATAATAGTCAAATTATTATACTTTAAAGTAGAATAGTAGTTTTTTAAAGGGTTAGTCGTTGATATTTGTTTAAAAAAAGAAAAAGATTAATTAGTAAGCGAAAAAAAAAAAGTTCGAGACTTGAAAGAAATCGGAGGAGATTTGAAGAAATTCGGAGAAGACTTAGAATATATCGGGGGAAACGAAAGAAAACGAAAAAAAACGAAAAAAAACGAAAAAAAACGAAAAAAAATAAAGAAAAACGAAAGGGATAATAATTATATTTGTAATAATAAAGGGGAATATTTACGAGTATAATTTATTTAATAAACTTTCCTTAAAATCTAATTGTTATTTAAATATATAATAAATTCGTCGTTGGGATATAAATTACCGAGCGTAAATTAAATAGATTTATTATACTCTATTTTATTCCGTTAATATTTAATAGCGTAAAGTATATATTCGAAATAGGTTTTATACTTATTATTAGTTAATTTACGTTATAAAGTCCATTCGCAATAGATATAATAGAGTAAGTATTTAACTTCTAATTTTAGAAAGGTTATACGTATAACCTTTTATTCGATAATAGAATCATCGGTCAAAAAGTAGCGAAGTAGCTATGGATTTTTAATATATTTTATTACCTACCCTTTTATTATTAATAGTATTGAGTATATAATATTTACGTTAATTTTTTTTAT
Source organism: Sordaria brevicollis (assembly GCA_033439795.1). Taxonomy (NCBI): domain Eukaryota; kingdom Fungi; phylum Ascomycota; class Sordariomycetes; order Sordariales; family Sordariaceae; genus Sordaria; species Sordaria brevicollis. The sequence continues at coordinate 388,215 of JAUTDP010000007.1, forward strand.
AAGAAAGTAACCGTAAGGGATTTAACAATTATATTTATTACGAATAAATATCGTATAGAGTAATTAACTAAATTAATTGGTATTATACGTTACATTTATAAAAATGAGGTAATTACGCCGCTGTAGCGTTTTTAATTAATTTAGAGAGAAGGAAAGAGAATTAATAAGGTTGAAGCGGTTAAAGCGGTTAAAGCGGTTAAAGCGGTTGAAGCGGTTAAAGCGGTTAAAGCGGTTGAAGCGGTTAAAGCGGTTGAAGCGGTTGAAGCGGTTAAAGCGGTTAAAGCGGTTAAAGCGGTTAAATAATAACTAGAGAAAAAAAGGGAAAAAAAATTATACGGGGGAAAAATTTTTATTTATTAATATTTACTTATATTAAATTAATAGAATTAACGCTATTGAAAGTACGTATAGCCGTAACCGTTTTGCAATATATGCGGTTAGAATTATTATTAGGACTACTATTATTAGTCGTATACGTTACGTAATATTATTCGACTTAATCGATTTGCGCGCTAGTAATAAAATCTTTACTTATACGATGTAAATTTGGATATACTTTACGGTATACCCTATTAAAATTCTAAATATTATACTTTAATAAATAGCTTCCCCCGGCTAATTTTAAACGTTTATACGCGCTTTCATTTCGGCTATTATTATTAAATAAAGTATAATAAATTATTATTGCGGAGAAACTTCGCGTTATATTATATTTAGCTACGCTTTTTACGGCTACGTTTCGTTTAATTCTATTTAATAAATTTATATTATAATTATAAAGTATTTAATTATTTCGATTATTTAATTAATAAATAACGCGACCGTTAGGGTAAGTAGCGCGTTATATTATACGCGGGTAAACGATAGGTACGCGGGAGGGTTAATTACAAAGGTTTTATAATAGATTTTTTTTATTATTTTTTTTTATTTTCTTCGTATAAAATAAGTATTAATAATTTTATATATAGTACTCCTTATATTTAATTAGCGGTTGCGATTTACTATTAAGGGAGTAAAAATTATTAACGAACGGCTAATATTTATCCGCTTCTATTTAATTAGTAAATTCGATAGGCGCTTCTAGTTTGAAAAATCTTTCCCGCATTTATTTAAAGTCGGTTAGTATAGGTAAGTTTTCGACCGTAGGAAGCCGGGGAGGAGCTTTTTGGGGAATTAGAGCTTCTTGGGGAGTAGGAGCCTCTTAGGGAGTGGGAGCCTCTTAAGGAATTAGAATTATTTAGGTAGCCTCTTCGAAAGCCCCCGCTAGGATTTCGTATAGTAGTATTATATAAATTACGTTAATAATAATAATAATAATAATAATAATAATAATAGGAAACGTATTGCGTAAAATATTATAAGCATTTTTTAATTTAATATCGATAGTTCGGGCAAAATTTATTACAGTTTCGAACGTAGCGGGGATTATATTATTTAAATTAAAATATACTAGTCCGATAAGTGCGCCCGGAATGGTAACGTTAGCGGGGTCGACTTCTTAATATTAGGGATTATCGAAACCCTATTCTTGAATACCCTTATTGAGAAATTGATTTTATTGTTATTGGTTTATAATCGCGGGTTTAGTAGCGATTTCGAGCTAAGGAGAAAGAAATTAAAATAATTAGGGAAATGTATCGCGACGAGTTAATTTGAAGGGGAAGGGGAATTGAGGGTATTGCGACGAAATTAGGTAGGTGAGGGTGTGAAGGTAGGTATCGCGACTTAAAAAGTGTGTTGTTTAGGGAGAGGAGGAAAAGTAAATAAGAAAGACGCGTATTAATATAAAGTATTAGCTATTTAAATTATTTTTTGGGGGTAATTGGGCGCGCGGTAAGATAGGTGTATTATATTGCAAATTTCTTGCAATTGTAGTAACTTTACTAAAATATTATTAAAATCGTCGCGGATAACGGCAATTGTATTATTTAAATGCCCTTAATTAATTACCTAAATTGTACGAAGTTTTATAGTGGAATAATAATATTATTGTAGAGTGTTATGTGCGGTCGTATATTCTGGTAGTGCATCGCGTTTTGGTGGGCGTCGTTAACAAAGTATATATTATATGAAATATTTATCGATATTTTATTATTTTCTGGGAGAGATGGGGGCGGTATACGCTAAGTTCTATAAGCGCGGTAGGCAACTCCCAAAATTGGCCTCTTGCGTATGAATTGCATAGTTTATCACTCTGCCATCGAGATGAGGATGCGGATGTTACGCTCGCCTACACGACAATCCAGTACAGTATGTACATACCTCTACCGCCTCCCCGTCATGCGCGCAACCTTTTCCGCGCCATCCTCGATTTCCTTTGCCGCGCCCTGTAGATGAACCGATGAGATGACCCGTCCGAGGCAGAGTGACAAAAGTGGTGGCCAGACAGAAAGTGCAGAAGCGAATGGTTTGACTCAACCGACGGCGGACGATTGCCCTTTTTACAAAGAGACATCCGACCTGCCTATTTGGGATGCCTTATATACCAATCAGCCAATAAGGGGCCTCAAAACGACCGGCGGCCGACAGTGGCAACACAGTGGTCCAGAGTCGTAGGAGTGGGTTGCAGTGCTTGCAGGCCTAGCAGGGAGGCCATGTAACATTCCTGACCTCGTTGCATTGAGGCCAGGATGGAGGTTCAGGACCGGGTGCTCTTTGAGAGTTTGAAGATGGCAGGGCAAATTGGCATCTCATGTGTTATCACACCCATGCCATGCCGCGGTCCCGCCGTCAGTCATCATGGTGTTGCGTTCCAGGTTCCGAGTCATCTTTGTGCTGCTTATCACCACGGCCTACGCCGAACCCAACAACGTGGCGAACGGGAGCACAAGCAGGTCGTCAAGAAGAACCTTCCATGCCTTGACGATCGACGTGATACTGTACAGGACAAGAATGCGGACTGCAGTGGAAGCTTGATCTCTTGCTGATCCTCTCGGCCAGCTGGGCCACATCGGCAAGTCGCCCACGAGACCTTGAACCAGCGGGATGCAGCCCGTGTCTGGGTAATGAGTAGGGCTCTGTTTACAGTAGAACGGGAATGGAAGGTAAAGTTTATTCGTTACGTATGGGCCGGCCTAGTCGTGTACTGACTCGGTACCTTTTACCCCAGAAAAGTATGATAGCTAGATACTTTTGGTCAGCCTCTCCGGTCGACTTCTGATTCCATCTACAGCTCTTGTTCTTTCATCAAGATCCTGATTTTCCACCGCCAACCGGTCAGTTTCTTACTGGAGATGTTTTTTTTGGCCGATATGTGTTAGATTCCAGGGTGGTATTCTAGGCCAAAACAATATAGACTAGTATACAGCTGGTTAGCACTGCCAGCCACCCAGAAGGTCTTAGCAAATAAGGGATACCCCCAGCTCCCCCGACTAGAGTTCTAGAATCCTATTCTCCACAATCACACATAAATATATAAAATCAATTAATTCTCCTATACAATTTAATAATTAATAATTTAATATACTTATTACTATTAATACTAATAATAACGATAATATTACTATTATTATTACGATGTTTTTTTTAAAGTAAATTAATAAAATAATTATTAATAACCCCTTTTTTACCGATAACGACGATTGGGTCCGTTGGGAGGAGATATTGTAGACTAAATGCGATTTTAATATTATTAAAGCTTGGCTCCTAGGCGAAGTCGACGTACTCCGCGAGCCTTTCTACTTTAAATCCGGCAATTTCCCTCTTAAATTAGTTATTAAATTCTATATCGAAATAATTAATAAAAAATTACGTTTTTTTAAAACCGGTCTCCTTTATATTATAATTAATAAAGTTAGAAAGACCGTCGAAGTTCTTTATTGTTATTAAAACGATATTTTAATCGATAGGATCCCTATTAAAGAAGATTTAGGTAATTTCTAACTCTATTGTAATATTAAGGTTATTTACCTTAATAAGAAGAAGGATTGGTTAAGATTCGAAATTAGGAATAAAGTTATAAGAATTTGGATAAGATTTTTAATTAATTACGGATTTTAAAGTTCGGTTATAAAGGAAGAATAGGATATTTAAATTTGGTATAACCTTTTTAAATAAGGAACCCGATATAATATTACCGATAAATTCGTTAATATCCGTAAAGTTTATACCAATAGTATTATAATCCTTCGAAAGGAATTAACTAATTTTAATATTTAATTCTAGAATTGGGTTATAATTATAAATAATAATATTATTAAGGGAGTTAGGGAATATATAAACGCTATATTTTAGTATAACGATTTTTACGCCGCTATTAAAATTGTCCGACCTAATTATACCGATATAATATAAAAATTTAACGATAAAATAGAAAATAATACTTTAAAGTATATAAAAGTATATAAAAATTTTAAGAAGTAGGGTATAAATAGTCGCTATAATATTATAACCCCCGTAGGTAAAAATAATCGTAGGGCGTTTATTATCGAAATCGATAATTAAATTTATTATTGCGTTAATAACGATAATAAAATTAGTAATTATTAAAAAATTAATAATAAGGATATTTATTAATAAGGTAAAAATAAGAAGCTTAAAAGTAACGTAGGTAAATAAAAATAGGCGTTAAATAATTCCGAAAATACGCGTAAGAAATAAAATTCGAGAAATAAGAAGGGTAAAAGTAAAGAATTCCCTATATATAAAATATACGAAAAAAGATTTTATTCTCTTAAAAAGTATTAATATATAAATTTAGACGCTAAATTTGAAATTTTTAAATTGTATCCTTCTATTACGCGAACCGTTGAAATTAATATCGCGAAAAACGTTAATTTAGTTAAAAAAGTTAAAGTTATTAAAGAGAAAATTATTAAGACGGTAAAGTTTAAATTTGCGTAATTCCTTAGGGAAGAATGTAAAGTAATTTTTTAGATCGGTAATGGAAATAAACGAAAAGAATATCCTTTCAAAAATTTAATTATTTTAAATTCGGGGAGTTTTCTTTATATATTTAATAAAATTATTCGTTTTTATTATTTTCGTTATACCGATTTAAATAATTATTTATAAGTAAATAATTCCTATATTAAAATTTAAGGTTTTAAGGAGGTTAATATCGTTATTAAAAATAAGAAAGGTAATTTAAAATTATAATTGAAAGAAGTTACGTTTTACTTTAATTTCGTTATTAATTTCATTTCCTTTTTCCTATTACGAAGGTAAGGATTTTATTAGGATTATTAACCTTTAAATAATTATTTAAAGAGAATTAATAAATTATTTTTTTATTCTTTGGATATTATTTTTAATTAAACGGTTTTGGAATATTTATTTATATCCTTTATTAAATTAATATTTATAGTACAACGATATTAAATTAATTTTTATATAAAGAAATTATTAATTTAAATTATTAAAATATAATATTACCGATTTAATTACCTTAGTCCTTAAGTATTCGAATATTTATAAAATATTAATAGGGTACGATTACGAAATATTCTAATTAAAAAGAAGGACGCGGATAATATAATTGCGATAAATTTTAATTCGATTAAAGAGTTTTCAAATAATTTCCCCTTTACGGTATTTTTAAAAGGGATACCGATAATCGAATATAATATTTATATTATAATTAAAATACGATATTAAATATAGCGAATTTTTCGAAATTATAAATATAAATTAGGGTAACGCTTTATAATAAATTTCTTCGAATTCAATAAAGGTATTAATAGATATTAATACTTTATATTTATTATTTACCGATAATTTAAATATATATAGGATTATTACCTTTCGAATTAAATATTTATTAATATTATTTTAATTTTATATAATTATATAAATATATTAATATATTAATATAATATTAAAGTTAAAGCTTTCGAATATAATAATAAATTTAACCGAAGAGAAATATTAATTAAATTCGGAATAAGAAATATATTATTCGAATTTTTTATTCCTAATACTTAAAAATAAAATAATAGAATAGAGCGTTTAGGGGGTATAATAAAGTAATAATATAATATAATAAAGAATAATTTAAAATTTCCGATCGATTTATAATTAGAAATTATATACGTAGTAATTTATTTACTAAACCGGTTACTTCGATACTTTTATAATTAAAAATCCCTATACGAATACTTTTATATTTATATCGTTTAATAATATAATTAATAAGAATTACGGCGATTAGATATTAATTACCTTCGAATATATAGGTATAAAGTATATTTTATAATTAATACGGTATAAAAGAAAGAGAAACGTCGTTAAAAATATTTCTTTAGAGCGTAAATCGGTTATTTAATCGGATATAACGCCTCTTCGATATATTATATATAGAACCCTATTATAAAGTAAATTATTTAAATACGTAACGTAATATTTAACGAATATATTAAATTCTCCCCCGACGAAATTAATATTAAAAAGGACTTAGTAATTTTAAAAATAATAATTATTAAAGAGTTCGCTAAAAAGCTAAATAAAATAGATGAATAGGATTTAGATTAAGGGGTATTAGCGAATCCCTATTTAAAAGATACTGAGGTCGAACTTCTTTTAAATACAATATTCGAGGAGGAAACCTTAAATTCTTAGTAAAAAACCGCTTAAGAGATTAAGGCCGGGGATATTTACAAGGTTATAAAGTTAGATAAAATGGTTATTAATTTTATTATAGATTTATATTTAACGCCGCTAAATACCCTTCTTTTATACGTAATAGTTTTGTATACGGGCGTTATATTAGATTAAATAATCGATAAATACTTTCGAAAATTAGAATTATAGGAGAGTATTTTTTTAGTAGGAAGATTATTATAATTAATAATAGAAATAATTATTAAAATAGTTATAAAAATAAAGGTATAATAATTATTAATTAAATATAATAAATTAAATAGTTTATATTACTATAATTTCCTAAGGATATTAAAGAATTATTACGATTTCGAAAATTACTTTCTTAGTAAAAAGTTTCGTAAAATAGAATAAGCTTATTTTAATAATTATAAAAATATAAGAATTTGGGTTAAAATCGATTAAAATATCCTTTATACGAAAAGGAAATAGATCTTTAATTATATATAAGTATATACCTATAAATTTAATAAAAATAATACTTTAAATAAGGTTAAAGTTAAATTAGTAATTTAAAGAAATTAATAACGTAAAATAAGCGTTAATACTTATATTTCTACTTTAATAAGAAGGTCCTTCCGAATTATTATTATATTAGCGGTTTATTTTAATATAGAATTTATTTAGTAGGATATAGTAAACGCTTTCGTAAACGTTGCGATTAATAAGGAGATTTATATACGTATACTATTAAAATATTAAATAGAAGGAAAGGTTTTTAAATTATTAAAAGCGTTTTATAACTTCCGACGAGCCTTTTTATTATAGTAAAGGGAATTGAATAGAACGTTTAAGGGTATAAGATTTAAAATTATTCTTAAGGATTTATATATTATAAAGAAGGAGAGAATATTTATATTATATTACGTTAATAATATCGTTTTTATTTATTTAAAGGAATATAAGGATTAGGTTAAAGAATATATTAATTTATTATAATTAAAATATTAATTAATTAATAATAAAGAATTATAATGGTTTTTAGGTATTAAAATTATCCGTAATTATAAGGTAGGAAAAATTTAACTATTTTAAGAAATTTATATTAAGAAAATTAATAAATTGTTAAAATCTATTTATAAACTTATTATAATATTAATAAAATAATAAAAATTATTACCCTTCGATAGGCTAATTAATTATATTGAAATTAGAAATTATTAAATTAATATAGGCTTTATATTATACGCTACTATTAATACGCGATTAAATATAGTTTTTTTAATTAATCGATTAATTCGATTTAATTATAATCCTAATTTAAAATATTATAACGTTAATAAGAAGGTTATTTATTACTTTTATATAATTAAGGATTAGTATTTATATTATAAAAGTAGTGACTAATTCGAGGTAATTTTAGACGTTTCGTTTATTAATAATAAAATAAATTGTAAGAGTTTTTAAAGATTTATAATTAAATTATACGGTGGATTTATTTATTAGGGTATTATTAAATAGACCGTTATTACGACGTTAATAATAAAAATAGAATTTTACGCTATTAAGAAAATTATTAAGGAAATATTATTTATTAACCGATTTATTAAGGTTTTAGGTATAAAGTTATTTAACGACCTTATCCTTATTATAAAGTATAATAATTAGTAAATTATTAAAATATTTATTAAGGAAATTCTTACTTTTATTATTAAAATGAGGTATGTCGATATTTATTAATATTAATTTCGAAAGGAGATTATCGAAAAGGAGACCTTTAAAATTAATTATTTAGAAATTAAGGAGATGCTTACAGATAGATTAATAAAGGTATTTAGAGTATTAGAATATAAGAAATTTAAAGAATTGTTAAGGATATTTATAAAATTATTACGACCGGTTATAGTGGATAATAATAAAAAGATTTTAGAAATGGAGGATTTGGATAAGTATTTGGGTATTATAATAGGAGAAGTAACGGTGGATTAATTAAAGGGAATAGGAAATGTGTAAATAATTTTATTTTCGACCTTAAAAGGGTAATCGAAATAATTTTCGAATAAGGGGGTATATTAGATTCTAAAGTAGTATTCTAAGTTAAAATAGTATAAATTAGTATATAATTGGTTAATATTGCTAATTATTTAGAAGGTTTTAGCAAATAAGGGATACCCTTAGCTCCCCCGATTAGAGCTCTAAAATCTTATTCTCTATAGTTACACACAGATATACAGAATTAATCAATTCTCCTATACAATCTGATAATATGAAAGCACTTCAAGACGTCTTTGTATCGTTTCGGGCAAGTCCGCATGTTTTTCACCCAAAGTACCGAGCTAACATGCAAGCCTGCGTTGCATTGTACAGGAGGTGTACATCGGCCCTAGCACAGGTACCACTCAACGGCCAGAATGTGTGCTAGGTTCTTGGCCGCCCACGCCAGGCAAGGGTGCTCCGGATGCACTAGACAAATGCAGCAACTGTCTATCTTGCAGAAGAAAGGAGGAGGAAATCGCCGTCCCAGACATGACCATGGTGACAAGGCCACCTTCAACTGATAAATATCAACCTTGGGCCGCCCTTCCCTCCACCATTTCCCCCGTCTCGTCTCTTTCTTTTCTGTGTCCCACCACAGTCGACAACGTTGTGACCTTTGGTTCACAACCTTCCCAAAGGACCTCCACCTATTCTTCCTCCGCCAAATAGGAAATAGGAAAACATGGCCAACGTGGAGGAAAAGAAGTCGTTCGACGCTTCGGCGGCGAACGTCCGCCCTTTCGCCGAGAGCACCCCCGCCTACGAGAATGCCGACGATGTCAAGGAGAAGATGAGCGTCGAGGTCGAGAGCACTGGAGAGGTCGAGGAGGAGGATCTCTACGCTCCCCTCAAGATGGACGCTTCCGTCGTCCATGAGCCAAACCCCTTGACCCTCCGTGCCCTTGTCACTGGTATTATCTTGGGCTGTCTTGTCAGCGCCTCCAACCTCTATCTCGGTATGTGTAGCCTCCCATCTGTATTAGGTTTCATCATGAACTACTCTTGGAACCATGCTAACCAAACTCTTCCCACCCCAGGTCTCAAGACTGGTTTCACCTTCAGCGCCAACATGTTCGGTGCTATTTTCGGTTACGGTATCATCAAACTGATGTCCAAGTCCGGCACGATTCCCATCATCGGTGGTGCCTTTGGTCCCCAGGAAAACTCCATCGTCCAGGCCGCTGCTACCGGTGCTGGTGGTATTTCGGGTATTTTCGTCGCCGGTATCCCCGCCATGTACCAGCTCAACACTATGGGCGAGGGCCGCACTCCCCAGGACGACATTGGCGCCATTTTCACCATTACCCTGGTGTGCTCCTTCCTGGGTCTCTTCTACGTTACCCCTCTTCGCAAGTTCTTCGTCGTTCAGGTCGCTCGTGAGCTCAAGCTCATCTTCCCCACACCCACCGCCGTCGCCTTGACCATTCGCTCCATGCACGCTGGTGCGGCCGGCAGCGTCGAGGCCATGAAGAAGCTCAAGTGCTTGGCTCTCGCATTTGGAGCCTCCTTGGTTCACCGTGTTGGCTCGTACTATGCCATTGGTATCCTTTACGACTGGCATCCTTTCACCTGGATTCACATCTGGTCCGGCTACAAGAGCTGGGCCTTGAACATTGAATCCTGGGGTTGGTACTTTGAATGGACTCCTGCCTTCATCGGCTCCGGTATCCTGATCGGTCTTAACCCTGCCATCAGTATGTTCATCGGTTCCTTCCTCGCCTGGGGTCTTATTGGTCCCGTCTTGGTTCACTACGGCGAGTGCATCGGCCTTCAGCAGTATCCCGATGACCCGAAGTGGGACAGCCTGTACACCTTCTTCTCCCTCAGGGATATTGCAACTGGCGGTCCCCCATCGCCTCGCTACTGGCTCTTGTGGCCCGGTGTCATGGTCATGGTCTGCTCCTCCATGGCTGAGCTTATCATCCAGTACAAGGTCATCTGGTTCGGCGCCAAGTCTTCGTGGCAGCAGACCTGCGTCAGCATCAACGACGCCCTTGTCGCCCGTGGCAAGACCAACGGTTTCTTTTCCAAGCAGGCTGCCAAGGTCGTCCGCACTGGTCAGGAAGTTGAGGACCCCGCCAAGGCGAACGAGCAGGTCAAGCACTGGCACTGGATCGTCGGTCTTATCGTCACCACGGTCGTTGCCATGATCATCTTCCACTTCCAGTGGGACATGCACCCGGGTCTCACCATCCTTGCTTGCATTCTTGCCTTCCTCTTCTCTTTCCTCGCCATCCAGATCGGCGCCGTCACCGATACCACCCCTCTCACTGCCGCCGCCAAGGCTTCCCAGCTCATCTTTGGTGGTGCCACCCAGAACTCTGGCTTCAGCATTGAACACGCTCAAAAGATTAACTTGGTCGCCGGTGGTCTTGCTGCCGGTGGTGCCGATGTTGCCAACGCCCTCGTATCCGACTTCCGTACCGGTTACCTCCTTGGCACTCCCCCGATCAAGCAGTGGATTGCCCAGGCCGTCGGTACTTTCGTTGCCGTCTGGCTCTCCCCCGGCCTTTTTGTCCTCTTCACCAAGGCCTACCCTTGCATCTACGATACTTCAATCGTCAACAATGGCGGCTCCTGTGCTTTCGCGGTTCCCTCCGTCTCCGCTTGGGCTGCCGTCGCCAGGGCTGTCACCGATCCGGATGTCAACATCCCTCTCTCTTCCGGCATCTTCGCCATCGTCATGGGTGTCGTCTCGGTCGCGCAGGTTGTCGTCCGCCACTACTGGCTGGTTGGCGAGCGTGAGAAGTGGCGCAAGTGGCTTCCCAACTGGGGTGCTATCGCCCTCGCTTGGGTCATTCCCGCTCCCGTGTTCGCCAACGCCGCTCTTCTCGGTGCCATCATCGCCGCCGTCTGGAGGAAGTACAGCATGAGGACCTGGGATATCTACGGATACGCTCTCGCTGCTGGCTTCATTGCCGGTGAGGGCCTGGGCGGGGTCGTCGTAAGTACCTCTTTTTTTTGAGGCCATTCCCGATTTTTTTCGATTTTTTTTCGATTTTTTTCAAATTTTTTTTTTTTTTTCGGAAATGCTAACATTTTTTTTTTTTCTCTCCCAGGGTGCTGTTCTCACTCTCGCCGGTGTAGACGGAAGTGTCTACGGCTCAAACATCGCCTGCCCGGCCGATGCGTGCTAAACAAGCTACAACGCCTGAAGTTCTTTGGCTTCCAGTCTCGAAACGGAACCAGCTGAAGACTTTGTTTAATGATGAAAGATGGATGATGTTTATATATACCCATACGAGATAATAGGTTGTCTGTTTATATAGTTTAAAGTTGCATGTATCAATGATACCACGATGGAACATAGTTTGGGGGATGGGGGTCAAGCAAAAAAGAAAAGCGGTCTCCGGCTCTCAACATGACCAATAATTATTATACCCTATTACAACAAGTTCACTGTCCTAAGATTGCTGTGTCTGTAACGGGGAAGGAAAGCGAAATTCTGCTTGCAAGGCACAACTCCAAATGCACTTGAGAAGGCCAATTCGAAAAAAATCGGGAATGGCCTCAAAAAAAAGAGGTACTTACGACGACCCCGTCCAATCCCTGAGCCAAGAAATTTCGTGACAGTGTTTATTATGTTCAAATGTACATTTGGGACCAATATTAGTTTGTTCGTGAGCTCGAGACCTCCGGTCAACATCTTCTAGGCATTTGGATGTATGGCTGATACGTTTCAAACTGCAAGTTAATTCCAGTCTTTTTCTCATATTTTAAACAAATATCAACTTGATGTATCAAGCTGTATGAATGCTCTTTGACGAAACCTTTGAAGATATAACATACGGTCAGATACCTACAAGTGCCACGCTGATTTGATTCAAACCAGTCCTAGAGTGTACGGCATTCACCTTACAGGAAGATTACCGCCGCTTGAAGTCTTGTTAACAGACAGATGTGCGCAGTGCCTGGACAGAGGTTGATACATGGAATCCTCGGTGTCAAGACGGTACCTTAACCGATTCCGAACATAGGCAGCACAGCACACTACAGTTTCATCTTCACTCACCATCTACGCAGTGATCGACGTATATGGCTAGATTGGGCGTTTTCACCACCGACTTTACTCTATTCCAAGCAGTCCATCCAGCGGCAACAGTTTCGACGGAAGTGCCAGACCGAGGACGGCGAAGTTTTACCTACCACGCTCCCGGGATATGTCGGTACTCTATGTGGGACACTGCCCTTTTATATGTCATTGTTTCGGAAATTTGTATACTCGATCGAACAATTTCCCCCAAAGGGACTGGCTGCCTCTAAACAACTTCCTCTCGTATCTCAGTTACATGCAAGGAAAGTGGCCGTACTGCCATATGGCCCTCGCAAACACAAAAGGCTTTTTTTGTAGGCGATCTCCTGACGGTTATTGCCATTGCTTTCGTTCGACTCTTTGGAATGATAATGATTGCAGGTTCATGTTCATCTACCTAACTCGGGAGAGCTGAGTCTCGGTTTGCTTTCGTACCGTCTTTGAAACGTCCATGATACCCGACTCCAAGGATGCGATCAAACTTGGCTTCTCCTTTGTATGGGATTAAGTTGATTGTCTCAGGAACTATTTACCCTGGTACTGTATGGTGTTCCACAATCGCCTTTGACCTGTGTTCCTTGTGCCCGAGTTTTACACGCTGTGTTCGTAACCACCTAGCCAGTGCGCAACTACTACCGGACGCGTGGATTGTGTACCTGGCGACGAAGGTTTCGGGGAATATTCTGGGAAGGAGGGTGAGTGGAACAATCGTAAGAGCAAGCAAACATGGAAAGAGCAAGTGGTTGGAGATTGAGTAGACGTTTCGGCCGCTGCTCCGAGTTCGGGATCCGCGATGGTCGTATTCCTTCCTTCCTTCCGGGTAGTTTCGGTGATGACGATGAGGTTGTTTCTCTGCTCTCCGGTTCCGTTTGTTTCGGCGACACAAGTAAACAGGGTCAACGATGAGTCGCCAGGATGGCCGTTACTCTTTTATTATTGTTGCTTGACGTTGCGGGTTCCGCTTTATATCCCATAGTGCAACATGCAGCCGTACATTAGCCAGACATAGCGGCTCAAACTAAAGGATGAAAACATTGAGCGTGTGTCATGCTTTGCCAATTGGAAATCATTTTAAAAGGTGCATTGGATGTTCTGTCATGTACACGTTCCTGACGAAATACTCCCTGAATGCGCTGCCCTGCAAGATGCGGTAAGGTTGAGGTACATGGCATCCACAACGGGCAATGCACAAGCCTGTCAGTTGACGCTGGTGACACTGGTTTCCAAACTCTTTATTCCCGGGACAAGAGCTCGCGCAAAAAGTATTGTGAGGGCTAGTAGTGCAAAGATCCCAAATGACCGCGTTGAAACATTGGTTGGAGTCAGCGATTGTGTCGAGCAGTTGTGTTGTTGCAGAGTGGTTGAGGCATTCGATGAGACGATGACAGATTCACAGATGGACATGGGGAGTTGGAAAGTAGCAATTGGCCAATAAGGGGTGCTCACATCAAGACTTCTTGGCATCGTCTTCTCCAATCTCCACCAGTTCAAGAGATCGCGGGACCGGCCGCACAGGAGACAACGCCAATGACAGCCGGCAAGCTCATATTGAGGAAAAAGCTGGCAGCTGATAGCCCTCTGTCATTGGCTCAATGCAGCCATTTCGCCAAGTAGCGGGTATGCGGGAGCGGCGCACGCCTGCTGTGCCGTAGCTTCACCTTCCTTTCTTCAACATCAATCTGACGTTCTTCACTTAGACAACCATCCAAATTCCCGGGCACCGTAATCATGGACAATGTCAGCGGTCAATTCATCGTGCGAAATCGAAAAGTCACAATTCGTCATGTCTTAGTTACCCCAAGTCTTGGGTTCCACGATGAATTCAGGTTGACCCTCCGACGACGTGCGAGCTCCTCGCAGAGGTTGTTTGCGGTAGTGTAACGACGACATCAACGAATCTGCCCAGAGGCACCAAGCCAGACTACAAAATCAGCCATCCACCATCGATTGCGGTTTCGATTCTGTGGAAGCAAAAGTTCTTTCTGCTCATGGGAGCGGATAATATTTTGGCAACGCGTCAGTTGCGACTTCCAAGCCAATCCGGGGACCACCACCTGACTCTTCGGGCATCTCTTTCGAATTTCATGTCTCATATGGACACCCTTCGTTTGAACTCCGAGTTTTTGGCTCCCGACCACTCACTCGTGAGGTGTCTTAGGCAGGACCGGACTTCTATTCAAGCTAGGGGACTAAGGGAACACCAAAGCCCACATGGCTTCTGGAGATGATCTCGCGGGAGGCCCTGTACTTCCATCGTCATTTCGCCTATTTCGGCTTGAAGGCAGTCCCGACGGGATCTGCCAGATGAGCGAGCATTATGCAGGACTAGACGGAAGCTGCATATCTCTGAGAGCGGGTTCCGCTAGTACAGGTAGTACACTCGCTGTTGCTAGTGCAAAGTGCCTTCCCTCATCCTCAGTAATCCTTCCTTGAAGAGTGAGCTCAGTTGAATTGCAATGTTCTTGCCATTACGAAAGTCTTACCGGTCACGGGTCAGCAAAAGGGGCAAGAACGCTTCACCGCTCCATGGATCATTTTCAGAACTTCAAGTGGTGTTCTGATATTTAGGGAAAGAGCTTTCCATAATGGTTTCGAATTTTGCTGGCCTGGGTGAGCCCATCCCAAACCCACACGTCGTCACCCACCAGCAATTCCGGTTCTCTTTTCCCATGAATTGCCAATTCTGCTTCTCTCCTCTCCCTGTCCGAACTGTAGCCGGGATCATTTCTCATCAAGTCCGCGATTCCGAAAGCCTTCACTGGTGGTGGCCTGCAACATCCGGATCTCGAGAAATTTGCAGCTAGCCCTCGTAGCCTTTGCCTCCAGTGTTTGGCTCGCGGCCTTTCTGCTCATTCCCTACGCTCCTTACTCAGCCTTTGACTCGCCTAACGACGCTCTTTTGACGATCCTCTCATTCCTCAAGTCTCGTTCGATTCTAACACGGAGATGCGTCTCTTCCCTGTTTTTCTTACGGCCGCCTTTGCGTCCACTGGCATAGCGGCTGCTATCCCTGGCCATGTCGACACCAGCCCAGGCAACAAAGGCACTGCTTCGCTAGTGCAAGTCCGAAATCCGAATTTCGAGTTTAGACACGGGCCCCTTGCGTTAGCAAAAGCATACAAGAAGTTTGGCGCCCCAATTCCAGAGGACCTCAGAGCTGTCATTGCTAGGTTTCGTCGGACCCCTAAGCGGGATTTCGGCTCCGTCTCAACGGACCCTGAGAAGCACGACGTCGAGTATCTGACACCCATCTCCATCGGTACCCCACCCCAGGATCTCATCGTCGATTTTGACACAGGGTCTAGCGACCTCTGGGTCTTTAGCACCGAGATGGCTGCGAG
Source organism: Sordaria brevicollis (assembly GCA_033439795.1). Taxonomy (NCBI): domain Eukaryota; kingdom Fungi; phylum Ascomycota; class Sordariomycetes; order Sordariales; family Sordariaceae; genus Sordaria; species Sordaria brevicollis. The sequence goes on from JAUTDP010000007.1 coordinate 404,163, forward strand.
CGATATCAAGGGTCAAACTGTCTACGATCCGAGCAACAGCTCCACCTCTCAGATCCTCCAGGGCTCGACTTGGGAAATCACTTACGGCGACGGCAGCTCATCGAGTGGCGACGTCTACATCGACACTGTCACGATCGGCAACTTGACTGTCCCTAACCAAGCTGTCGAGGCGGCCAAGAAGGTTTCTTCAGAGTTCACAGAAGACCCCAACAATGATGGCTTGTTGGGTTTGGGTTTTACTTCCATCAATACGGTTCAGCCCACCCCACAGAACACATTCTTTGACAACATCAAGGAGAGCCTTGACGCCCGTTTATTCACCGCCGATCTGAAGCACGGTGCTCGTAAGCTTGTCCCTTTGTCAAGAACTGAATCATGAAGAGATGCTAACCTTTTTTCTAAACACATATAGCTGGTAGCTACAACTTCGGATACATCGATCCCGCAGCATATATCGGCAACATCAGTTGGACGCCCGTTGACAATAGTCAGGGCTTTTGGGGCTTCACATCCCCCGGATATGCAGTTGGCACCGGAGCGTTCCGCAATCATTCAATGACAGGAATCGCCGACACTGGGACTACTTTGCTGCTTCTACCCAAGTCTGTCGTCAGCGCATATTATAAGGAGATTCAGGGCGCAGAGTATGACAGTGACCAGGGCGGTTATGTTTTTCCTTGCAGTCCTACACCGCCAGACTTTGTCTTTGGTGTTAACAACGGCATTGTTACTGTTCCAGGAGATATGGTCTCGTATGCTCCAGTTGATACTGCCAACCAGAACTGTTTTGGTGGTATCCAAAGAGATACAGGCATTGGCTTTTCAATCTTCGGTGACGTCGCGCTCAAGACAAGCTTTGTCGTGTTTGATGCTGGCGGCTTGCAACTTGGTTGGGCAGCGAAGAACTTGTGATTGAAGATCGACCTGCTGGGTCTTTCAAGAAGTATGTTTTCTCTTCTTCAGGAGCAGCGTCAAGCTCCTCTTTTTGTTCGAATATCATTGTAATTTTGATGACTGGCCTTGCTGTTACCCATCAAGTGGAGGATATTAAACGTTGATTGTCCAGAAATGCTCGATCAGTCAAATGTATTCGCGCGCAAGTATATGTCTAAAGACAAGGAAGACGAGCATGGTCATTAATAGTACTCTATCCGAACTTCCACTCTTTAAGCAGCATATGCAGACCATGGTACCCTGCGACCATGCCGTCCGTAATATGCACTTTACCCGAATGCTACAAAGCTATGCCAGGAACCGGCCTGAGACTTTAGCATTAATCTACGACATTCAGCCGTATGGTTATCAAGTTCAAATAAGCTTTCTGGAATGCCATTGAAGTGCCTGAGTAGTAGCGTACCTTGGTAGGCAAAATCACTTGCTCCTGGAGTGCGAGGTTGCTGTTCCGTTATAGATAGGGTGAGCTATAGATTCCATGTGATCTCAATCACCAAAAGACTGGATATCCTATTGAGGCACCGGATCCCCATCAAGAGAAGACGCGATATATGTACCATGTGGTGATACACAAAATGGGCCGGCCTCAAAGGATGTAGCTCGGTCCAGTGTTCCAGATTCAACTAGCCATTTTTGCCGTACGTTCGAGCCGAACATGTCTAGATGGGATTGGGTCTCCGAGTACCACACTCCAAAGTATTGAACGCAGAAAAACAAAGTGGCAAAGAGAGCAGCCAGATCCTAAACCTTCCAGATTTATGTAGTTGCGAATGGTCGCTCTCGCCCACGGAATCGCCACGACCATCCATCCCTCTCCCGGTTTCGCACCCCTCTTCCAAGACGCAGTGGTGTTTCAAGATGTTATCCCATTTCACAACTCATCTGTCCTTGCTGTCGGTGTTGCTGTTGCTGTTTCTAGCAACACTAACAACGGCAGCACCCAACTGCCCACCCCTCGGTCCCGTCTTCGAAAAACCACGAAACTTCAAATCCAGCGCCGCCATCCGCTCCGCCATCGCCAACCTAACCGAGACCTTCCGAGCCCGCGACGTCGACAACTCGGCCGCCGTCCGCGCAAACATTACGAGCTACAGCCTCGAGGTATTCAGCATCAGCAACGGCGACGACCAGGTCGTTTTCAGCTGGGACCACACAGCTCCCGCGCACGCTTCTAGCAACATTACGAATGGCGGAGTCAAAAGAACGGATACAGATACGGTTTATCGGCTGGGGAGCTTGACGAAGATTTTCACCGTGTATACCTGGCTGGCGCAGGACGGAGATGCGAAGTGGAATGAGCCGATTACCAAGTATGTGCCTGAGCTGGCGAAGGCGGCGGATAAGGCGAAGGAGGATCCGGTTGGCAATGTAGCCTGGGGGGAGGTGACGGTTGGGAGTCTTGCGGGACAACTGTCGGGGGCTGTTAGGGATTGTAAGTGCAGTGGTTGTTTTATATTCTGAGTGAATGGGGGAGGAATGTGATTGAAGGGTTTTGAAAAGTACTGACCGTGAAAATATCAGATGGTTTGATGGGCGAACTTACGCAGACGGTGGACCAGAATACTGCGGTCCAGCTTGGGTTTCCGGCTTTGAATAGCTCGGATCCGACGCTGCCCAAGTGTGGTGTTTGGCCACATTGTAATAGAACCGGTGAGTCGTTTGTTCCACTCTTTTTAGGGAAAAGAAGAGGAAAGGGACTCTGACTAACCGTCAACAGAATTCTTTTCCGGCCTCCTCCAAGTTTACCCCTCCTACGCCCCCTTCACCACCCCCGCCTACACCAACACCGGCTTCCAAATCCTCGCCTACGCGCTCGAGTCCATCAAGGGGAAACCCTTCCAGCAGCTCATGGAAGAATCTATCCTCCGCCCTCTCAACCTCTCCCACACCTTCTACTCCAAACCCTCCTCAAGCCTCGGCATCATCCCCGGCCCCGGCTCCGGCGCCGACGCCCAATGGGACTATCAACTCGGCGACGAAAACCCTGCCGGCAACATGTACTCTTCGGTCCGCGACATCTCCGCCCTCGGCCGCTCCATCATGCGCTCCACGCTATTACCCCCCGTGTTAACCAACCGGTGGCTCAAACCCGCCGCCTTAACTTCCGAACCCAACGCCGGTGTCGGCTACCCCTGGGGCATCCGCCGCATTTTACTCTCAAGCATAACCAACGGCAAGCGAGTAGTAGACGCCTACAACAAAGCCGGGCGAATCGGATACTACAACTCCCTTCTCAACCTTCTCCCCGATTATGGGGTTGGGTTTTCCGTCCTGATCGCCAGCCCCAACCTGCCCGCCAACGCAAACTTCAACCTCGCTGACGTTCTTGGCGAGCAGTTGTTGCCAGCGCTAGAAGAAGCAGCTAGAACCCAAGCGCAGGAAACCTACGGCGGAACATACTCCAACGGCGGCAACTCTTCGCTCAAAATAACCACCCAACCCGACCGGCCCGGGTTGGGCATAGAGAACTGGGTTTCAAACGGGACGGATATGCAGTATGTTTCCGTCGTGCTGGCGGCGGGGTATTCACCCGTTAGTCCGTCGATCCGGCTTTATCCGACGGGGCTCGAGACGGCCATCATTCCGGGGGAGGTAGACAGAAAAAACGGGCGGAAGGCGATGAATGGGAAGAGGGTGGCGTATAAGGCTGTTTTTGAGGATTTGAATGTGCCGGCGAGAAACCCGCCGAGTATGTTTTCGACGGATTGTGGAAGCTGGGTGAGCTTGACGGGGGTGACGTATGGGAGTATGCCGCTGGATCAGTTTTTCTTTGAGCTGGATGGGAGTGGGAGGGTTGTGAGTGTTGAGAATGCGGCGTTGAGGATGGTGATGAGGAAAGAGTAAGGTTTGTTGGTGGTGCAGATGGGACAGTGCCTGTGTGGTGAGAGAGAGAGAGGGGCATGTGATGTTGGAAATGCGGGCTTAGTTGGAGGAGGGTGGTACGGTTGCGAATTGATTTGGCGCTGTTCGCGCGATATGCAAACTGCCTTAAGGGTCTTTGGAAAGGAAGTTCTTTGCAAGAGTTGAATACCATTATAATCTTCTGAGATGTTGAAGTGCGAAACGAGTGTTAATATCGAGGAGTGTCTGCCGTCGCCATGTCCAAACTTGGACATGCTCAGCGCAATTCGAAATGCTGGAGATCCGTTGCGTTGACTGACATAAGTTTTAGAGCCCCACCAACTACCAACAATCAGCATCAAGCCCGATTAGCTCAGCTGGTTAGAGCGTCGTACTAATATCAGTCTTCTGATATCAAGTTCATGCGAAGGTCAACAGTTCAATCCTGTTATTGGGCATTTCTTTTTGCATTTTTTTCCTCGTCACTCCTCTTTTTCCCATAAACCTTTTTCACAAGACATGTATGTGCTTCTCTTTTTTGTCTTTGCGGGCTTCTGGTGAGCTCGAGCTGATGGTTGATTTAACATTTTTCCTTGGAGAGGAAGGGATCCCTAGTTGACGTTCTATTGAAGGTTGAAATAAATGTTGTATTGTAATTCCGGTCACGATCAATTACCCAAATGTTGATATCTAATGGCGAAATGTCAATAAGAGCTTTGCAATCGAAGTCACACTTCTTTAATGAGTTCTTTGTTGGTTCGGACCTAAGTGTTGCTAACAACAAAGGAGAACATCACCATATCATCAGCGAGTGCCATTGAACGCTCTCGTGAACGACAAGAGATTGCTAATGACATGTCCCTCGTCAATCGAACAACGTAAACCTACCAGAACCGTAAGATCCTGTACGGTTCACGAAAACGACTGTTATATCTACATGTTGCTTTTGTCAGATCAATCTGGCGTTGTAGCAAATTCCAGTCAAGCATCACGGCCGAGTGTCAATGCGGCCGACTCCCGATTCTCGATCGGGAAGCAGGGACCGGGAAAGCACGTCAGGAATCACAATGCGGCAAGCACATGTAAGGCACGATCGCAGCTTCCGTGCATTAGATACAACGACATCACGTCACGCAGAATTTTCATCAGCATTTCAGGAAAACATCACTTTATTTCCAGTTCGCACGTTCAATCAAGTCGAGTTACTGGCATTTCACCATCGTTTCACATCCCACATCACTTTCAGCACAATCATTATGGAACTTCAGTTTGGGTCAAGTCATTCATTATTAACAATCTATGGTTGAAGCTTGACTCCTTTTCTTATCCTCCCCATATTTCCTCCGTCAACCGACCAGACCAGCTAGCCATCCATCCATCCATCCATCCATCCGTTCGTCCATCTCCCGCCGCCAAGTTCGTCCATCTTTCACAAACCGGCTCTCAAACGGGATCTGTCCTCTTCCGTGGTGGTGTGGAATGTGGGTGTGGGTATCAATCTCATAAACAATCTTTGAAGAAAAGCAAATGTTGCGCCATCCGTCCGTTGTAACCGTTGACCGTGTAAGGAGAAGGGGTATTGTACATCAATCGTTCATGTCTTTCGTTCGTCGTCGTATCCGGTGTTTAAGATCTTGTCCGGTGTGATGTGCTGTTGTCCTGTCCGTTCAATTCCCTTAACTCCTTCAAAATTCGCAATTTTTTGGTGATTGTTTTGTTGTTTTGTGCCCTTTTTTTGTGGTTGTTTTCTTTTTCTCTTTCTGTGGGTGGTGGTACATTACTTCTTCTTGCTGGTGCTGACGCAGCTTCCGAGTGGTGGCTACCGTATATAGACGAGCCTTGATGAGGGGGTTGGCAAGTCTATATCTAGGCGATGATGGCCACGGAGCCTGGGCGAATCGGCGAGAGGGGAGGACCGAGGTCTAGCTCGGGAATATCTTCGTCGCAGGGAAGACCCTCGGTGGTGAGCTCCTTACCCTCATCGGCGTCGTTGCCACCGGCGGTGATGGCGGCGAGGTTGCGGCCGGACCAGGAGTAGTCCCAGAAGGTGAAGAGGGCCCACAACTTGATGAAGGAGTGGAAGTAACCGAAAAGAACATATGCGGGGAACAGCCAGAGGTCCTGGGGATACGTCGAGAAGTACCGCAAGGCTTTGACGGTCTTGCTGAAGACGATCCAGGAGAGGAGAGCGGCGAGGGCGTACTTGGGCTCTGCGCAGTCGGTGTACCAGGATGACTTGGTGAAAAGGTAGACCAGAGCACCGTCGGTGAAGAGCGCAAAGTTCGTGAAGCTGGTCAGGTAGACGGCGTAGACGCAGTAGGGCTGAGTAGCCCAGACGGTACCCTCGGTGAAGAGCGAGCTGGAATTCGAACGCCAGGTCGTCCTGACCCATCTCCTGCACTGACCAAGAAACTTAGTATGGACGGGCTCGCCGACGCCGACGGTGGTCTCGATCTCAGCCTCCTTGGTGTACTGGATCTTGATCTTCCAGCCTTGGTTAACGATGAAGCGAGTGATGTAGTTGTCATCGTCAGGGTGGAGAGGGCCGAGGAGGTTGAAGAAAAACATCTCGTGGAGATAGCCGGCCTGGAACTCCTTGTTCTGGAGAATGCAGGTGCGAATGCCGACGGTGCGACCGGAGATTACGAATACACCCCCATCGATTGCATTAGTTGCCTTCAGGTCAAAATTATGGCGGTCCAAGTAGAGGCAACCGAGCATGTTCCAGAAGCGGCGCCAGACAGACAGACCTGCGAGACGACGTACCCGCTTGTTGGTACCGACAATGCCAACCTGGTCGTCCTCGAAGGGAGCGATCAAGGACTTCAGAAGTTCGGTCGAGTTCCAGAAGACGTGGTCGTCGACAAGGACCGTGATGGGCGTGTTGATGTACTGGATGACATGGGCAACTTGCTCGCGCTTGTTGGCAATGTTGGTGCGGGTAACCAGGAACTTGATCAGAGGAAACTCCTGCATGACGGGAGCTACCGCGTTGAGGGTCTTAGCGTACAGCTCATCTCCGGCAGTGACGATGATGATTTTGCGGGGGCCATTGCGGGCGCAAGTGGTGATACACTCATGGAAGTCGACACCGAGGGGATCGACGGTAGGGATGACGAGAGTGACGTCGCGGCCGGGGTAGTACTTGGCGTTGCCCTGGGGGATGGGGGCGGGCTTGTAGGTCCAGAAGCCGACGATGTTGACGCAAAGACGAAGGTAGCGCCAGATGAAGAGAGCCAGGAAGTAGTAGAGGATCTTTTCACCGTTGGAGAGGCTCTTGATGGAGACGTGGATGATACTGACAACAGCGGCCATGGCCGAGACGTTAAAGGAGGAGAGCTTGAGCCATGTCATGACCGAAAGGGGGGTGCCCTTCTGGCTAACATGCGGAGCCGGGGGCTGAGTGTGCGGCATGATGTCGACTGAGGATCGGTATCGAAGATCGAGATCGGCTGCCGAGTGTGTCGTCGTGATGCTTGACTATTGAAGATGGATGGTACTTGATGTCTCCTCCAATGAGGATTGGTCTCGTACTTGGCGATAGGGTGTTGCGACTTGCGTGATGTTGCTTGCGATTGCAGAGGGTTGTTGACTTTGTTGGTCTGACGATTGCTGTCCGAGAGGATGGGGAGGAAGAACGAAAATGGATGAGGTCTGGGTTCTGAGGTCGATTATTTAAACTAAATTGAGACGTCGACAGTCACCATTCATCACCACCAAAGGTGAATGGTGTTTTGGTGTTCTGAACCTTTGAACACCCAAGTTCAGGGCGACTGTTCTAGTTTTACACCTTGAACAGGTCCAGACTGGCCAGCAGTTCACCGTCCTGTGTGAAGGTTGCTGTCGTCTCGTCTTGAACAGCCCACCTGAGACGGAGCGAACATGGGAAAAGTTCGTCCATTGAGGATCTGGATCATTCATCTGAAATGTGATATCAAACGAGTCTGTTTTTTCCAAGGTCCTGAGAGCTCGACCAGAGCTGCTGTCCCAAGAACAACCATGACAGAGGAGAAAACAGTCCAGACTAGCCATCCTACAACAGAACAGACGCATTGCCATCTTGAAAGTGCTTAAACAATCTACTACCAGCAATCTTGGAATTCTTGGATGTGGTGAAAACCACAAACGCAGCGGAAGCCCAGCCGGTAATGGAGCGGGCCGCAGTAGCGGCTGTCATTCCAGAACATCGAACCCTTACCCGTCCCGTGGAACAATTCATGAACATGGATACAGAGCCTAGATTACACAAAGGAAACTCGTTACATCCGCGACAACAATGGTGAAAGAAAATGGACGTCCTCTTTGTTCCTGAACGCTTGGACAACGGCACGGACAGGGACCCGAGCGCCGCGGATCTTTCACGGTCCAATGCCAATTGTCCGCGATCTTGCATCAAGATCTGAAAATGCACAAGTTACTTGTTCATACACGTGGCCATTGTTTACATCTTCAAGCGTTTTTCCATTGTTGTTCTCGAGTGTCCCATGTCGCTACTGGATCTCCAACCATCTCTCGAACCCTTCCAGCATCTGTCGACATTTGGTCTACACCCACCTGTCGCTAAACAGCCAACATGAACCTTGAACAATGTAATTGTCATTTCGATACATTTCTTATGGTCATGTAACTTTTCCAACTCCAATTTCCCGCCCAACCGTTACCGAGTGAATGGGACGACCTTCTACCGTCCCGTGTAAGTGGTAAAGGGTCCAGATCAGACATTGACCAATGGGACCACTCGTACCCCTGCCAAGACCTTCAAATGACCCACCAACGTGCCCTATTTTTCCTCCCAAAAGGGAAGTGAAGTAAACAACTGGGATGGAAATCGTTCGACGACAGTCAATTCGAGATGCAGAGTTTTCCAGACGAGATGGTTATCCACGGAAACTTTTCGACATGCAGAGATTCTGGTCGTCCAATTGAAGTTACACCGCTTGGGAGGCAAACTTGGATCTGGCAGTCACTGCACCGGATCAGGTCGTGGACAGTGAAATGATGGCCAAGGCCACATTGGGCAGGCACGCGACAACGAACACTGCAGGTGCTCCTTCCACTTCCTTCACTCGAAGAAAAACCTTCCGATGTGAGGCTCTGTTCTTTCCGCTTAACTGATGAAAGACTGGGGAGCACTGAGCGAGCACGTGCACGGTTCAGTTCAAGCTGGAATTCTGGCACTCCTCACCTCAAGGCATTCGGTCATGACACCGATTCAGTTATGGGAGTAGCACACGAGGCCCAGACAACCGACCGACAGTTGAAATTGGACAGGACAGAAACCGAGACATTCAAGCCACGTGATACTGATCTGGTGAGATTCTCTAGTTCCATAGTATGCAGTCAAATATACCTCTAGCAGATTTTGGACTACCTTTTAACGCTTTTATCTATCCGTTACCACCTTCCAACTCTAGTCCGACAACATCGCCGACTACCCGTATCTCCTGGCACATGACTTTTTAAAATCCAAACCCCTTGATAAAATGCGTGAACGCTTCATTAACAAATACCAAATCAACAGGAAGACAGGAAGAATACTGGACAGTCAAAAGAGACCAGCTCCTACGTGCGCCAAACTCCATCCCGAAACGACCAGCGTCGTCCGTCCGAGATCTTCAAGATCGATATGTTCCGAAACATGTGAAAGAACATAAACCATCCCGACGCAACCAGCGCCTCGCAGTCTCCAGACTTTGTGTGTGTGTGTGTGCTCAGCACAATCACACCCGACTCTTCTCCGCCTTCTGCCTCTCCAACCTCTCCATCCTCTCCCTCCGCCACCGCTCTCCAAATCTCCACTCCAACCAAAGCAACGGCAGTCCCGCGGCCGTGACAATCGCAAAGATCAAGAACGTCAACCCGGCCCCGATTGCATCAACAATAAACTGCACCAGCGCCACGCCCACCGCGCCAATCAGACACCTCACCAGATTATTCACCGCCGACGCGCTGGCGCTCGCTCCCGGGTAAAGATCAACCATGAGCGTGCTGTTGAGGTTAAACAGTCCCATCTGGCTAAACGCGATAAAGAATTGCAACACCAAGGGAAGCGCCATGCCCTTCTTCTCCGTGCCCAGTTTGGGGCTGGTGATGGCGAATCCGTACCCCGCCACGCAAACAATGAACGGAACGACAAAATACAGCGAGGACCGCAACCGGGCGCGCGAGATGGGGAAGTCGGCCAGCTTCTTGCGGTTGATTTCCACAGACCCAGCGAGATGGTGGGAGGCGCGGTAGGAGGACTCGACGATCTGGTAATCGCGGTTCATGACCTTGCCGGACAGGGTAGAGCCCAAGATGCAGCCGACGCCGTTGGGGATGAAGATCAGGCCTGTTTGGAGATTAGAGAGTCCGAAGCGGGGCTGGAATAAAGCCGTGGTGGAGGAAGTCACCATGCTCCAGACTGTGTAGACGATGGCGCCGAAGAACAAGGTGACGATGACGTCCTTTTCGGCCATGAAGCGGAACGAGGCAAAGACGGTCGCCCAGGTGAGTTTGGGCGGTGGTGCGGTAAGGACGTTGTCGTCCCCTTCGTCGGTGGATGCCTCCCTCTCTTTCCAGTACCGACGGCGGAGGGGGCGGTCGAAGAAGGGACGGTGGATGCCCTTGAGCGGGACGGTACCGTTGCCGGCGATCCGGCGCAGGGTCTCGGGGAGGAAGAGCAGGATTGCGGCCAGGGTGATACCGCCGATGATGAAGAGGAACCAGAAGATGGCGTGGAAACCGAGATATTCGGTAATGATGCCGCCGATTACGGGGCCCATGGAGAGGCCGAACATGCGGACTGATTCAAGTATTTGTTAGTCGTCTTCTTTCTCTTTTCTCCGTCAAGAAAAGGCGAACTCACCTGCGCTAAAACCCGCCATATACCCACCACGCTCCTTTGCCGTCGTAATGTCACCAAGGACACCACCTCCGACGGAAATAGTAGCCGCGCTACCAGCCGCTTGAATAGCCCGAAACACCATCAACATGGCAAAGTTCTTGCTAAAGGCCAACCCGATGTTGGCGATGAGAAAAACAACAAATGTCCCAATAAAAGTGACACGGCGTCCGAGCGTGTCGCTGAGGGGACCCCAGAACGATGGCGCAAACGCTTGAACGGCCATGTAGATGGTTACGGTCAGGGAGACGAGCGCGATATCGGTGTGAATAGCCTGTGGTTTTTGTTCTCTGTGTTAGCACTGCTCATTTTCTGTTCTTCAAAAACCATGTCCCTCGGGTGTACACTCAGACTGACATCAGCGATAGCCCCCAAAGCAGGAAAATAAATATTGCTCGACAGAGGCGAGAAGAGTCCCGCCAATGCGATGATGACCGTCACCAGCCATTTCTCGTTTTTGGTGAACACATGATAGGGCGGTTCTTCGCCGGGCGAGTGCTGCGAGTTGCCGTTGGGGTTATCATTAAAGATATTGCTGTCTTCAACCTGCGTTATTGAAGCCGTCGCTGATCCCTTGTCGTCTGCCAGTTTGTCCTTGTCACCGGCCTCGAACGCCTTTTCGTCTTCTACAGCGGTGCTGCTCGAGGCTTGGCTGGTTTCGCTGGATGAGCTCTCTGAGCTTTCCGTTCTTTCATGTTTTGGTCGAGTCGGGCTGGGAAGAATAGAAGCAAGGTTCGGAGGGTGCCACAGGAGTGTTGATTTCTTCCTGCTGGTCTTTGAAGGGCTTGGTGGCTCGATCGAGGTCGCATCTTCTGGTATGGCTGTCTCCGGTTGGTTGATATGTATCGTGCCGTGATTTTCCCAAAACGTGGACAGCCTTCGAACATCACCAACCGCAATTGGTCGCTCGTCGTCCACAGATGATGCCATTGCGAGCTCTGGTGTCGATCGATCCACGGTTGGCTGTGAAGCCTCTGGGGTTTGTCGTGAGGAGTGGATCGTACGGTGGTGAAGATCCGACATGAGGAATAGAAAAAAAAATGTTTAAAAAGAATGAAAAGAGTCAAATAAATAAATCATCCCTGTAGATATCAGAGCCAGTCCGAGAGGTAGCCAGCTACCAAGGAGATTCTTCGGAAAGTGAAGCCTTTCTCTCTCTTGATGTTGTGGAAAAGAGATTGGATGAAGAAGAGGCAACATCAATCAACACGGGAGGAAAGTCAATGCGGTGGTTGAAGAACCCTTTTCAAGGCATCGGGATAAGTATACATTTTGATTTTTCGGTACTTCCGTTCGTCCACATACACACACACAGCCCACACAAGGCATAACCGACCACGGGCTTTCGGGTCTGAAGTCGTGTTTCATCGCCATTTCGAGAAGATACCTGGTGGGAAGACATTTTTTACGGCTAAGAAGGTGATAGGTATGACAAGGAAAAGGGAGACAGACAGAGGCCAGAAACGACGTAAGGTTGGTGTAGGGATCCATAACTTCCAAGGACCCTTCACAGAATCAAGTAACCACTTCGATAATGCGACGTTCTAGATCAGACGCACATGCCATGAAACCGCAATGCCCCTGTGGACCAAAAAATGAGCTGCAAGCCTGCAAAAGGGTCTTTTTGGAGACTTTATTAAGCATGACCGGGTCTAATCTAAAGCTCAGGATCCAAAGCGGCCTGTTCCCCAAAAGCAGGAAGGAAGCTTTGGGGTCAACGCCGTGCTGCTTGTGCGCAGATGTCCGACCGGAGGTACCTCAGTTTGGCATGCACACCATACAGCAACAGTACCTACCCTGATAACAGCACGCAGGTTCTATTACATGGCCCTGACAGGAAGTTCAGCGTACGTTGACACAGGACCCTCGAGTTCTCGAGCAACGATTGTTTATAATTACGAATACGAGTGTCAACCATTACGAAAAAAAAAAAAAAAACCTAAAAAATTCGGGCGAATGTACGACTCGTTGAGAAATGAGCTGGTGATGAATCGCGGGAAGGGCACTTCATCTACCAACTGCTCGACGCCAATAATACCCTTGATGGTGGACTTCCATGAGAGGCTTTCCTCGGAGAGCGATGGGAGTTTCAAGATCAAACCTTCAAGGATGAAGCTTGTTATCAGTCTCTACCTAAGCATTGTAGACATGATAGTGTCAATGTTGGGTCAGATATGGACCTAAGCTTGCCAACTATCTGCGAGTGAGGATTGCTTTTTGGCACCCTTTTTCAAGGCAGAAGTGTTCATCAGCTCTGACCAGCCCCTTCCTAGCAATTCAATCGGAGTCGGTGCTCCGCTCATAACCCCGAAAAGGAGTTTGTCCAGAACATCGATGGCCCAAGTTCGGTTGTCTCCGCCCTTCCCACCACTTTGACGCACCTAGGGTCCTACGAACAAGGTCGATCGTTCCGTTGTTTTTAATCATAGTCAACCAAGACCTGAATTCTTCCAAGTAGCTCGTATAAGAGAGTCGGGCACTTTTCTAAAACTAAAGTAGGTAGGCATTAAAAGTATCATCTGCTGCTTATCACGAACAACAAAGGGGAACAAAAAAATCCGAACCAATCCAGAAACCTCCTCAATAAGGTTTGCTTATACAACTGCCGCCCTCTTAGGAAGATTCAGGTCAGCCACGATCAAACAACTCCGCCACCTCTCCCATTTGATTCTGAATCGTACAAATCACTATTCTCCATCGATAATACCCACATCCACATCGAAACCACGAAGCAGGCTAGGGAAAGAAAACTCTTTCCTTTTTTGAAACACTGCATGTCCCGTCCCATTGCGCGAAAAGTCTCTTTTCGGTTGTTTATGTGAGCGAAACTCCAGGCGAGTGTCGTGGACGTCCGGTAGCCCGAGGCCGGCATGAACGGGGATTACGCTGACACTTGGGTTTTACCATACTTTTTGACTTCACGGGGGAAGGAGGGCGAAACCTGGTAAGATTCTGGCTTCTCGGGAAGAAAGCCGCAAGTGCGAGTCCTGACCAAGCCGAAATGCGTGGGTAGTCAACGGCCGTTAAGTCTAGTACCGGACTTACGGCCCCGGTCTTGGCACCGAAACCCGGGTCTTGGCATTCCGTCCTCTTCATGTTCGTCGCCGACTCCGGCTTCCCCTGGCCCCGAGACGAGCCCCATTAAGAATGACACTCGCTGGCTTTGGCGTGTTCATATGGTCCGCTGAGGAATATTATGTGATTCATTGCTGATGTCCATATCCCAAGCACTGCCATTTATATGATATCTATTGCGGTATCTCCGAAGCTGAAACTCAAAGCCCGCCCGCTGTGTACGATTTTGCCAAGCCGTCACCGACCTAACTTGTGACAAATTGCCATGCTTTTATCGAAGCCCCCCCATCCATCCAACGTAACGCCGTCCCATGACAATGCTGCACTTCTAGCATGCTGAATAAATAAATGTGATAGAGCTGAGAAAAGCGTGCTCCCAAAGAACAATGGCCTCTAACCAAATCAAGAAACAATGCCCCCTTTGCTGTAGATTCGCAAGGAGGTCTTGCATTACTCAACCAAGGGGTGGACTTCCTTGTTCGTCAACCTCGTCACAGTGATCTGGAAGTTGTTCGGATCGAACGTCCTCGTCCCCGGGTTATACCAAGCCGTGACATACGCGGTCAACCAATGCTTCTTCGTCTCGAACTCAATCATGCCGGCAAAAGCCATCGAACCGCGTGGTGGGTCTGGTCGAATCGGTTTCCACACCTTCCTGTACGTCTTGGTGAAAATTTCCCATGGACTGAGCCCGATGAACTCCCGCAACTGGGCCACAGCCCATTCCCTATCCTTTTTCTCGTCGCCAGTCTTGGGCATATCTTTGCTCGCAGGAAGTTGGTTCGTCGCTGGAAGTATCGCCTTGGTCTGAGTAGCGGCTTCGGGATTCATACGCCTTGCCGATACCAGCGCACCAGGGTCCTGCACGTCTTCCGGTCGTTGTGTGGCCTGTCGTCGAATCTGGTCGATCATCCGCTGCATGTCACCAGTAACAGTCGACGGCAGGCCCGTTGTTCCAGTTCCCTGAGCTGGTTGCACCGGGGTTGCCGAAGGAGTGAATAGGCTCGAAAGACCAAAAAACTGTGACACTTCCATGGCTTTCTTCTTCGCAAGAGTCGAAGCAACGGCCCATAGAGACAACGCAACAGGCTTGGGCCAGAACAACCGCTCCGCCTTCTTCACCTGCGGCGACTCCATCGATATGGTGCCCACTCCGATTTCGTAAGGTGTGATGAGGATTCTGCGACGAGACGATCAGTGTCAGTCCGACTGAACATGCACGAGATCTAGCTCGAGACTTACCCGTAACGCTCGTATTCGGGAGGTGCGACCAAGGGGTAAAAGGCCTGGAGCCATCGCTTCTTGATTGTCATGTCTGGCCCAACATGGTGTGTCAAGAGCCGCTGATTCTTGAGCATCTTCAAGACCAGACTAGCGATGTCGGCTGTAAGACGTATTAGTCGCCATTTCCTTCGGACAATAGCTTGACCGATGCAACTCACCCTGAACTTGCTCTACCCGTTTCGGGTCTTGTGCAAACTTGACAAATTCTTTCCACTCTGTACTGCGTGCTGAGTATGGTTCTGGCTTGAGCTTTTGCTCCGTCAATGGAAAGGGGATAAACAGATAATCTTCTTCTTCGTCGCCCTCCTCCTCGCCATGACCGCGGCCGTCTTCGAGATCGTCTAGCGCCTCTGAAAGCTTCCCCAACACCTTCCTGTCGTAATAGTCGAGCATCACGTAGGAAGCAATACCAAAGCCCAGCATCCGATAAACTCGCCTGCAAAACACGCCCAGGTCAGCATGACGGACAATAGCCAGTTTAGAACTGCCAAAGGCCATCTTACCTTTTGAAGGAGCCATGCTTGATCCGCACTCCTTGCACAATCATCGGTTGCCCATGTACAACGTATTTCGATAGACGTCGGGAGGCCATGAGCGACCTCATCGGTCGGAAGAGGCGCGATGCCATATGGGATGACTATGGCACGCCTAGTCGGCGGCCGAAAAGCGGGAAGGATCAAAGGTTTCGGTCGCTCGTATGCGCCGAAGGATATCGGACCAGAGGGAAGACAACGGCGAAACGGCCTCGAACTTGACGATGTTCGGCCTCCTAGTGTTCGTTGCGAGTTCGGGATGTGGCTTTTTTGGGATGGACCAGGTGAAGGTGCGCGCAGGTATGTCAGCCTGCTCAGGCTCTACCGATACTTGAAAGAAAGGCGGGCGACAGACGACGTCGGGGATGGGTATCGTAGGTGGGCTTGTGACGATTGCGACAACGGGATAGAAATGCCAGTTTGAGAAGATGGAAGTTGAAGACCGCGGCCAGGCCTCCGGGGTCTGGTCGCGCCTTGAGTTCCGGCATAAAGACGGATGATGGAGGGTCACAGTGCGAAATTCGAGGGTCTTCTATGCCTGTCCACTCCAGTGGTTCAGATGCTGAATCCCGCAGTGCTGTTCCTCGCTCTTTCTTTGCATCCGACGGTGTTCCATGGAATGACACCAACAGTGCGCTTGGGGTATGCATCACTGTACACACTCACCATCCCGTCCCTCCACGTCAGCCAGTTGAGGGCAGCTGCCACGGTCATGCAGTGCTTCACAATGGGCGGGCTAGGCCAGCAGGTACCTAGAGGTAGGTACCAATGGCAGCGATGACCACTGTTGTTCAGCGGGCGATTCCTGCTAGGGAAGGAACTGGCAGCGGGACGGCATCATTCGCGGCAAGCTCCATCCAACTCCGACTTCCAGTCCATTGCGTCTCCGCCAGCGACTTTACCAACGTCACTGGAACAATCCTCATCCAACATCACCACACCACCAGCCGCATCAACCATTCGGCTGCTTTTTCCTAAGATGAGGCTCCTCACCAGTATAACCGTGGCAGCCCTTTCTGGGCTTGCTGCTGCCGCACCACAACCGAGCGCCGATGTTTTCATCCTCGATTCGAAGCAACAACAAACATCCCGCGAAGCACCCCGGCTACCAAAAGAAGTCGTTCGCCATATCCTTCTTCAGAGGGTAAGTCAAGCATGGTCAACCGGGCGCGTAATCAAGATGCAGAGTTGCGGTTAGTTCTAACTCTTACCACAGACATCTAGAGACGACTACGGCAGCGACCTTCGCGACATTCCTAGCTCTATCGATACCGAGGCCGCGATCAGCTTCATCGCCAAGTACGGCAAGAGTCCCGCACCTCTTTTCTCCCAGTCCGAGACGAGCGACCCATCACAACTAGTTGTCATCCTCGAGGGCATCACGGCCGAGAATGTTGAGCCTTTGAAGGAGTCGCTTGCCAAGTCAAGCCGACATGCTGCTTTCGCCATCTCAGATCCGCCAAACAAGGTGGCCAATGATCGCCTGATCTCGCTTTTCCAGAACCTGGGTATTGCCGCGCCAGAGCAGTGCGACCTGGCCTCTGCCATCAACCCGCTCAACGGAGACTGCTGGACGGGCTCCTCGTCAGTGGTCAAGTATGATGTCAAGAAGGTGCGCTATCCGAGGACATCGTTGGACTTGGTCCCAGTTCGATAACTAACCTAATCCCTGCTTGATAGTCACCCGAGACCCTCGATTCTCTCGTCGACAATTTGAGTCGTCTCAACAAGCTCATCTCCGCCGGCGACCTTGAGGCCCTTCTCGTCCTCATGCCTGAGTCCAGCCGTACCTCCAAGCTTAACCAGTGGAGCGTCAAGGCTGCCGCCGGCTCCTCTGATCTCCGTCGCCGCTTCAACTCCGAGACCGTCATCGTTGACGACTCCGTCCGTGGCGCGAACGCCGCGACGCAGCCTCCTGTGTCCCACCCGACTAAGAGTTCGCTGCAGACCGCCGCTCAAAAGACGATTCCCCAGTGCTTCACCTCTAAGAAGAGCTGCCAGGATCAGACCAACCACTGCTCCGCGCACGGGGAGTGCATGAACAAGTGGGCAGGCCAGAACGGTACTTCCGAGTCTGATGGTCCTGGCTGCTGGGCCTGCAAGTGCTTGGCTACTAAGGTAACCCGGGAGGACGACCCCAGTTTTCCTGACTGGGGCCTTAAGCTGAAGCACTGGGGCGGTCCCATGTGCCAGAAGGAGGACGTCAGCACGCAGTTCTGGCTTATCGCCGGCTCTACCATCACCCTTATCGGTGCCGTCGCCTTCTCCATCGGACTGCTGTTCAACGTGGGTGAGGAGAAGATGCCTGGTGTTCTGGGTGCTGGTGTGGTAAGGGGGTCTTCGACCAAGTGAAGAGGTTCAAGGGAGGTAAACATGAAAAGGAGCTGCAACTCATCGACAAAGACCATGAAAGGGTAACGAAACCAAGAAAAAGGAAACAGAGCCATGGAATACTTATTGGTTAGACGCGGAGGGCACGAGGGTTGTATGTGCATATGGTGTAATCAGACATCATTAGACTGTTGGCTGGTTGTACCATTACTGATTTTAACATTGTTCAAACGGCGTCGGCATTATTGGCAAGCAGGCAGGTAGGCGGGAAGCCAGGCGGACAGGGATGGATTGGCTGAGATATGGTTAATGCAATGGAAAGTACGAGCTAGGAGATGGACGGTACGGTTTCCTTTTTGGTTTTTCATGAGAGACACCTACTATAACACAGATATACATTAACACAACGGAATGAAACTCAAAAAGAAACCAAAATTGCACACAAAAGTTTGACTTAGAAGTGTCCTTTGGCCCATTAAGGGATCAGATTTATTCATTCGCTAGCGTATGGTCGTCTTCTCCGTCCTGATACCCAGTGAACCATCACATCGTCATCTCAGTATCAACATCATCCGGCCCCTTTTCTTGCGTTGGCGTCCCGAAGCTTTCCAAGCCCCTTTCCCTAGGGGTAGTCGCAGCAGCTAGATCGGCCGCAAACCCAGGCGGTAATGGTCTCAAAGGCGACTGCGTAACAAACTTCAGGGCATCACCAACACCACCAGGCGTGTTCGTCCCCGTAGCAGCATCAGCGGCACTTGTTGCGGCCGCCGTCGTCACCGCAGCACCGGCAGCACCGGCAGCACCGGGGGCAGCACCACCCATAACAGCCTGATACTTGGCGCCAGCCTGATTCAATATCTCCTGCACCTCCGTCTCCCTCGCCAATATCTCCCCCTTTTCTTTCTCCAGAGACTCTATCCTCGCCTTCCGTCTGCTCACCTCATCCTCCAGCCCTTGCACCAGACCCCTCATCCTTGCCAACACCTCGCCCAACTCCGGAAGCGGTTTCATCTTCGGGATCTGGTTTATCCCTCCTCCTCCTCCCACCGCTCCATCTTCATCCACATCCATCAGATCGTCTTCCGGTTTCTGCAACCCGTCCATCCCCGCCCTCCGCTGCACCGCCTCGTACGCCGCCCTTCGTTCCGCCTCGCTGTCGTCGCTCTCGGCGTCCGAACCCGCCTCGGCAGCCTGAATTAGTTCTGCCATCTCCTGGCGGTGTCGCTTGGCGGCCTCGCGCTCGGCTTTGCGACCCAGCGCTAGGGAGCCGTCCGTCACGAACTCGTCGTAGCCTTCGCCTAGGTCTTCGTCTTCGGCTATGAGGCGGGATTCGGATTTTTTGGGCTTTTTGTTGGTGTTCAATATTACGCGCTTGCGGTCGTCGTCGGAGTTGTCACTATCTTCTAGAGAGATGAAATCATGTTCCTTGGCGAGACGCGCCCGCCGCTCTTTGCGCTCGCGGATTTCGGCTTCGGTTAGGATGTGCGCTGCTGCGGTTGTAGAGTCACCGGTGCGTGAAAGAGGTAGGTCGCGGGATTGAACGATCATGGCGCCGTCGAGCTCGGAGGGGTCGAGATCCATTGCGTCGTCTGTTTTCGTCGCGGCTGCTCCTGATGTCTCCTCCTCCTCCTCCCCAGGTGGTGGCGCGCCGTGGTGGGCTTTGAGGCTATCGTCGTCGTCATCATCGATGATGCTTAGCGAAGCGAGGTTCTGTGGTGTGGCTGGCGTTGAGATTTGGAGCTCTTCGAGGTACTCTTTGCTGTATCGGGGCTTTTCTTCGTCGGCGCCAAAGGTCCCGAATCGTGCCGTCAGGGCGGATTTCCGAAGCGCGTTCTTCTCGGCTACTCGCTGACTTAACGACTTCTTGCTGGGTGCGCTAACCACGTCGCTGCTAGCTGTTGTTGTCGTGTCGTTGCCGCCGTCTTCTGTGTCGCCTTCGCTGGTGGCTCCGAATGATAGTTTTGACGAGACGCGCTTCTTCTTGTTGGAGGCTAAGCGGCCAAATCCGGGCCGTACTACGACTGGCGCACCGGTGTCCTCGTCGTCGTTCCCTGCCGTTTCTGGTTCCGTACTTGCGCTGGTAGTGGTAGGTTTGCCGGTAGCATCGCCGTTGGTGTCTTGTGCGTCGTCATCATTATGATTGGAGATTTTGATCGTTCTTCGTAGTGACGAGGATTTGTTCGGCTTGCTGCGCCCAAACTTAATGGGTCCTTGTGTTACTGGTTCTGTTCGAAGGCGTATATGTATCAGCTTGCTTGTTCTTTTGTTTTGGTATCAGCACTGAAAGTTTCTATGCTGGGTATGAATTTGGCAAATGCCATGTAGCAAGCAACTTACGTTCTTTCTTGGGCTCCTCTCCTCCGAGCAGCGTAGGAAGATCGCCATCCTCATCGTCGAAGGTCTGGATGATGCGCGGCTTGCGCTTTCCAAAGGAGCTCATTTTTAAAAAAAATTCGGCGCAGGTACTATGTCGTAAAAAATCGATCAAGGGATTGGGAGACGTGTAGTGTCGTGGCGGGCGTGTGATAATGTTGCGGCAAGTTGTCAATGCCAGATGTGAAGCTCTTCAGAAATGCACCTGGAGATGGAAGCCCAATGACGCTGGCGGGCACAAGATGACCCCAAAGACAACGCGGATTGCGGGTTCCTTATCTTATCAATGGACCCACGTGATAGGCTTGGCGGCCCAAAATCACTGGGGAGCAGTCGCGAGTGCACGCGCTGCAACAAGGCCCGCCTTCCAAGTCGTTCAGTGGAGGAGTTGCTATCGTCTTCAGTTCCAGAACGACGCCATTGCCATCCCAGACAACCAACACAACCTCAAGACACAATGGCGCCCGCACAACCTGAGCTCAAGAAGGTATGTATATGTTTGCTCTTTGGACATTAGGTTTTATCATTGAATGTCCACTGGCTGGTTGGGACTTTGCCATTGCCGCACTTGGACCGGCCATGTTATTGTTTGTTTTAGCAGTATGGTGTGCAGTGAAGACTAACTGACCATTTTCAAAAACAGTACCTCGACAAGAGGCTCTTCGTCCAACTTAACGGCAGCCGCAAGGTCATCGGTGTTCTCCGTGGCTACGATGTACGAGAGCGACCTTCCCTTTTATATGAAATCGAGCATGGATAACTGATAGTTTGCGACGTCATAGGTCTTCCTGAACATTGTTCTGGACGATGCCGTCGAGGAGAGGGATGGTGGTGAGAAGGTCAAGCTCGGCATGGTGGTATGTTGAACACTTCCTCCCGAAGGATGGCTTGTCGTTTGTGTCTTGTGCTGACAACTGTGCCTGTACGCAGACCATCCGTGGTAACTCCGTTGTCATGATGGAGGCTCTCGAGAGGATCGGCGGCGACGAGAGGGGAGGACAGCGCGGTTAAGCCAAATCCAACGATATCATATTCCTCGCATCACGATAAAGGAGGGAACAACCCACGCATCTACAAAAGAGTCGACATCAAAAGGCGCGAGATCTCGAGCATCAGCGAATGGGAAATTGATGGGATTAAACTATAGTCCAGGGCGATCTGCAGTTTACGACGACAACTATAATGTCCCTCGGCGGTCTTGGGCAATGAAAAGCAGGGCCTGGTTGGTTGGTACGGCGTTTTGAAGCAACATGTATTCGGGGACAAAGCATTGTTATGTTCAACTTAGAAAGGGAAAGATACCCAAGGGACACTTTTTACGTACAGCTCTCCTCCGACAACAGCTGCTTCCACGTCTTCTCGTCATATCCGTCCATCATGCGGTCTCCGTACGTCCGCACCCAGCCTCGAATCCCGCCCGTCATCACCTGCGACTGGAGATCGCGTTCACCCACTTCGTCGATATAGTCTTGCATCCAGGCGGCGCATCGAGGACCTCGACCAGCGGAGGAGCCTGTGGGGATGGAGCATTGGAGTTAGGGAGGGTCAGCAGAGGTGTACAAGCTCAGGTTCAAGACCTAAAAGAGCTTGTGGCGCAAAGAGACAGACGTACCACAATAAAAAATAATCCTCTGGATCCCAGCCTGCTTACACAAAGCGTACAAGCTCTTTCGCGTCGGGTAGAAGCTGTGGGCCGGCAGGTTGATGGACGAGCTAACGGTCCCTCCGGTGCAATCTGTCCGGCGACAATCGACAAGCAAGAACTTTAATCGTTTGGATGATGATGACGATTGCTCTTTTTCTTCTTTTTCTTCTCCTTCTTCTTCTTGTACTTCGCCCTCCAAAAGCTCAAGGACAGCCTGAGGATCGATGTGGGCCGGTGTCGAATTGGGTTCGGGAAACGCTGCCCACCAGGGTGTGCCGTCTTCGCGCCTGGCCATGCGTAGGCAGTGTTCGTGGACGTGTATTCCCATGTTTGAGCTTAGTTGTTGTCGTTGAGTTGAGACAATTTCTGTCCTTCTCTGCGTAAATTCCGAGTTGCCTTTTCACCTGATGACTGACGACCTCGCAAATCGAGTTTCAAGGTCGAGGAAATCTGACCTTGATATATATGTTATGTGGTGCCCAAAAGGTAATCAGGGGTAGTAGACTTTTTTGTTTGCTCCTGGGCTGAAGAAAGCGGCTCATATCTCTAGGTCTAGTCACTTCTTTCAGCAAGCCACGCCGCCATAGCTCATTTCGCAAGAACAAGCCTCTCCGAAGTCGCGTCCTATCATTAATCAGTGGTCTCGTATGATCGGATCCTGCGAATTCATCGGCGTGATTAAGTACACGGAGGCAGGTCTTCCTTTTTGCTACTGATTGGGACTTTCTGAGGAAATGGCCTGTATGAGTAAGTAACAGATGGAGGACATGATCGGCCTTACTGATACCATATGGTACCTGGTCTCATCGCTATCAGCATATTTTCATTGTTCTTATCCATATACCATTACCTTGCCCATTTACCCGTAGATGACTGACGGCTCCGAGATCTTGGTTCACTCGGCTCGGCATATTAGGGGTATAATACGTGCAACACCGAATGACCGACTTGTGTGAGTTGTGGGACTCAGCCTTTGGAAACGAAGTATACGAGCCTCAGATGACCTCTTGAATGGGGAACGGAGTAACCAATAAATCGTTTAATTGTAGAAAGGTATGTAGTACCGACAAGCTCCCACCAACAGCCTAGCGACACCGAAGAAAGCTTCCCCCACCCCAATGCAGCGGAACTTCCACTGCTATAAATCTCGATCATGAATCCCTTCGAACCATCTGTCCTTCGGTTCGCTTCATACTCATTCAGTCATCATAGTACGCCTCCTCAAGCTCCTCTTCATACTCTTCTCTAGCCTCCTCGAGCTCTTCCAAGTCACTACTGCTAGCCGAAGACGACTGTGCCGCTTCTAGAGCCTCTTCGTAGTCCCTACGGGCCGAAGCGATCGACTCGCGATCACTTGAATCAATCTCTTCACCATACACATTATGCGTGGGAATGGGTCCATCAAGAGGCGGCTCCTCAGGGGGAGGAGCCGGTGGCGGGGCGCCGTAACTGCCACCACCGTAGTAGCTGTCGCCGCCATAAGCCGCAGGAGGGGGAGGGGGAGGAGCGGCCCGGGTCTCGTCATCGGAGGAGTCTTCGGCTGTAAGTTGGTGTTAATGACATGGTCTTTCTTAAGGTAAAAAGGAGGCGGAGACGTGGAACAAAAAGAGACTTACCCAGTTCGTGAGCAATGACCGCGCCGCCAATAGCGCCAACAGCCAAGCCAGCAGCCGCGCCCATGTACAGCCCACTATTATCCTTCTTCTTCTTCTCCTTTACCTGCTCGCCACCGTACGCCTGCTGGTCATAACCGCCATAGCCTTGCGGCGGGGGAGGGCCCTGCTGGTAACCGCCATACGGCTGCTGCTGCTGATACCCACCATATTCACCACCATAGCCGGGGGCACCGCCGCCGCCGTAACCGTGCTGGGGAGGATAAGAAGAACTGTCGCCGCCGTGGCCGCGCGTCTCGGGGCCGGGCTCACCACCACCACCACTACCACCGGCGGCGGCAAGCCTGTGCTGCTCAAAGCCGGGGGCTTCCCACTGCGAGCGGCCCGTGGCGTCCTCAACGTAGTACCATCTCTGATACTCGTCGTCCCACTTTGGGGTCCAGCCCGAGGGCAGGGGCGGCTTGTCGGAGGGAGGGTTGTAGGACGGCGCTGGACGGGAGTCGTAGTTGGGAACTGGGGCGCCGGGACCGGGAGGCGCAGTGTAACCGGCTTGTTGAGGCGAGTACTCTCCTTGGTAGCCGGGCTGCGGGGGAGGAGGGTGTTGGTAGCTGCCGCCTTGGTAAGGAGGCTGAGGCTGGGGGGAATATGATTGCGGAGGAGGCTGGTGCTGTTGGGGAGGGGGATAGTAATCGCGCGAGCCTGACGGATAGTGTTAGTGATGGGATCTTTTGGAGTGATATCATGGTTTTGTTGCGAGGACAATCAATACTTACCGGAGTAGCTCGGCTCAGCCGGCTTCTCTTCCTTCTTGTCGACGAGACCTAACTTGCTTAGATCATCGACGAGATCCTTCTTGAGCTTCTTGAAGAACGACATGGTTACGGTTCAGCTTCCTTTGTTGTTTCTGTAGTGTAGTGGAGTGGGAAAAAAAAGGAAGCTCCAGCTCCAAGCTGAAGGTTGATGGAGAAAATAACAAGAGAGTGAGGTACAGTCAATGAGCACGAGCACGCGAGCACCTGCCCACCTCTGCGAACCTTTAGGGACAGATAATCAAGCAATGATTAACAAGGCTCGGCATTGACACTAGGGGTGCTGTAGGAAAGATATCCGATGAACATCAAACGCCATCCTTGTGTATCGTTTACCACAGCACAGGGGCACGCAATGCTCGGCGTTGGCTGCCTCTCAACATCCCGTCATGCCATCCTCCACCGGTTCCCTTGTCTTGGAGCAACAGTAGTACACATGCTCTGCTGTAACATCATCCGAACTCCAAATGGACCCCAAACGTGCCCCTCATCTGGATATTGCCCCTCCTCCGCAAATGAAAGGCCCGTTCTTCATGGAAACACAAGCAATTGTTGCTTGTTGAAGCTTTGAAAGCCAAGCAATTGCTTCCCGCCTCCAATATCTGGGCGTGGTCGAGAATGGAAAGAGGGAGATAAGAAGAGGTCTTGGAAATGGAATGACACGGAAGTTGATGCATCTATTGCCTCCACCAAATCCCACTGTAGCCGTGCCATACATACGGTAGCATTCCCATACTTAGCAGCTGATGTGGGGAGCTTCTTGCTTTTGGGGTCTTGGGTTCCCCGCTGTTGCTTCCGATGGACCACTAACATCGCCGCGGCTTCGTCTGGACCCCAACTTCGACTCAAGTGTTGTCGGCCGTCCTTTCCGTCCCAGGGACCTCGTTGGTAGAATTGGGCGCTATGCGGATCGCGGGGATGGCAGCAATGGGAGGCAACCAGCAAACCCCAGGCTCGTGGTACAGCGGGATGACGCGCGGTTTCAGGGACTCCATCACACAGTCTCCAGCTTGGCGTGTGAGACATGCACATGAGGCAGCTGAAGCAAAGGAAAGAACAACGAACAACACGTTGACTTTTCAACCTGTGCTTGGGACTCGCTTCCATAACAAAAGTCTCTCCCAGTTTTGCTCTCTTTGCCTCTTCTCTCTCCACTTCTTCCCTCTTTCCCGTCCGTCTATACACGAATAATCCTCCTTCACCGATCACCCGCTTGATCTTCACACCATGTCGTACGGATACCCTGGACAAGGCTACGGCCCTGGTGGGGGACACCATCAACCTCCCCCTCCTCAGTGGGAAGGCCAGCAGCAGCAACACCACCAGCAAGGCGGCTATGGCTATTCAAACTCGGGACAGGGCCAGTACAACCCTGACCAAGGCTACGGAGGCTATAACCAACAACCTCCTCAGCACCATCAGCAAGGCGGTTACGGGCAGTATCCCCCACAGGGCGGCTATGAGAGCCAGCAACACCACCAGCAATATCCCCCACAGCAACATCACCAGCAGGGACACTCCCAACGCCCCTCCGGTCCTCCTCCTGACGGTTACGACACCTATGGCTACCCAATTGGTTCTGGCCACCAGGCTCGTGACGGACAGCGTTCCGGCGGCGAGATTCACGAGATTCCTGAGGGCTCCCAGCAGTTCGGTCATGGTGCTCCCGAAGACTACAAGTTTCAGTACTCCAACTGTTCCGGTCGCCGCAAGGCATTGTTGATCGGTATCAACTACTTCGGCCAGGACGGCGAGTTGCGCGGCTGCATCAACGACACTGTCAACGTCTCCACATTCCTCGTCGAGAACTATGGCTACAAGCGTGAGGATATGGTCATCCTCACCGACGACGCCACGAACCCTCTCTTGCAACCCACAAAGGAGAACATCATCCGTGCTATGCAGTGGCTCGTTGCTGGTGCCCAGCCCAACGATGCCTTGTTCTTGCACTACTCTGGTCAGTTGCTGTTCCCAAGTACCCGCACGCTCCAACCAGCTAACCAACACATCAACAGGTCATGGTGGACAGACTGAAGATACCGACGGCGATGAGGAAGACGGCTTTGACGAGGTCATCTACCCCGTTGACTTTAAGACCGCTGGCCACATCGTCGACGATGAAATTCACTATATGGTCGTGAAGCCTCTCCAACCTGGTGTTCGCTTGACCTGCATCTTCGACAGCTGCCACTCCGGCTCCGTTATGGATTTGCCCTATATTTACAGCACCAAGGGCGTCATTAAGGAGCCCAACCTTGCCAAGGAGGCCGGTCAAGGTCTGCTTGCTGCCGTCGGCTCTTATGCTCGTGGTGATATCGGAGGCATGGCTAGCAGCCTGTTCTCCGTCGCCAAGACAGCATTTGGCGGCGGCAACGAGGCCTATGAGCACACTAAGAGGACCAAGACATCGCCTGCCGATGTTATCATGTGGAGTGGTAGCAAGGACGACCAGACTTCGTAAGTTGCCGTCTTCCCTCTCTGGATTGTCGACTCGGGTTCTGTTGTGTGGAATAAGGATGCTGACACTCTCCTTTTAGGGCCGACGCAACCATCGCGTCCCAGGCCACAGGCGCCATGTCGTGGGCTTTCATCTCCGCCATCAAGGCGAACCCCAAGCAGAGCTACGTGCAGTTGCTCAACAGCATCCGCGACGTGCTCGAGACTAAGTATACGCAGAAGCCTCAGCTTTCCAGTAGTCATCCAATCGGTACGTTTTGTCTTTGTGTCCACCTTCCCCCTTTTCGCTGTGTTTTTGATGTCGTCATGTCGATGAAGCCAAGTGTTCATGAAACACGCTGGCGCGGCATTTTCTATCAAATGATCTTATCTCGAAGCCAAGAGGAGAATCAAAACACTAACAAAGTTTGCGAAATTACTTTCTAGATGTCGACATGCTCTTCGTCATGTGATTTTCCCTTCGGCACAATCATAGCCGACGCTGGGCTCCCTTTCCTATTCAGCTGAGCAAGGATGTCGGTTCGCTCCGCTATCATTGCCCATCTTTTCTTCTCAAGAAAGACCTTGTACCTTTCGTTTTTCTCGCTTCGAGCAACTTGCATTCATCGGATCGGACAAGGCCGATCATCGTGGTGAGAGGAGCTTTTGAGCAAAGAGGGAGAGAGAGAACCGAGAGGAAGAGAGGATCCCCGAGGTTTCGCGAACGTGGCACCTCATGGTGCGGAAGTGGGTCACCCTGTCGATCTTGCTGCTCAGTTCTCTTTTACGGGACCCCTGGAGATCTGCACCTCAATTCTCTATACACCCCCCTTTCTGGCGGAAACTTTCAAGAATGATCAGCAGGTACAACTCGGACAGGATCGGAGGATGGACAAGACAAGGTTAAGGGAAAGAGAAAGTTTTTTCAGACTCTTATCAGCTGAAAAACAAGGGGTCTGTCTGGGCATTTTCGAAATCGTAATTGGGAAAGGGGGACAGGCGAGCAAAGAGCAGAGGAAAGAAGAAGGAAAAACAGGGCAACATCCATGGGAATGGGGATGGGGATGGATATGGGAATCTCGATCCTGATATATAAGAAGATCATATAGTGTGAACTACACGGGCTGTAACCTTTCACTCGGACTTGACCCATATCCATATTCTTCGGGGACCTACTGTAACCTACAGTCATGGATCAGTAGCATGGGGGACACATGGCTTTGTTGGACGCCGACAGTATGGAATGCGAAAGAAAAAAATCAAGATAACAAACAAGGTTGCAAGTAGGGATTTTTATTGGCAACGATACGAAATGTGTGATCTTGGAGTTCATCTAAACCGCTCTGTTGGTAAACTCGCTTATACTCTGCTGTAGTTGACGAGAGTCTATCTTTGAAAGAGATCTCAATGGGATGTCTTGCATGAGATAGGTGATGATTGTGCAGTAAAATGGCGTAAATGGAGATGAGAATGGTATTGGTATGGACCTAGGATACTCGTCGGAGTTAATTCTAGTCTCTTATTAAAGCAAGGTTATCTTCTTATGTCGAAGCAGTTAATATGCGAGTAGATGAAATACCAAGCAATTAGCTAAAAATGTTATCCAAAGATTCAAAGCGTTACTTACTAGTCAGTGTCATGAAAGCATCAAAGACATCTACGATGGCAACTGTAGTAACGTTTCTTTGGGTTTCTCGTTAGATTTATTGTCAAAATTCTGCTGGTACTTAGGTTTGATATGGGCGTCGAACCACTTATATCATTTTCAGATGTGAAGTCAAATAATGCTTATACTTGAGGATAAAGGTCAGAGTCCCATGTACTTGTATGTGACCATGTCTGTATTTGTTCCATATGTAGCCAGCCCTCTTCTGTTCTTGTGCCTCAAGGCGCTGGATGAGATCAAAGAGAGGAAATGGAAGTGGAAGTGAGAATAAGAGCGGAAGTAAAGTAAAACCTAGGAAATATCACGAATAGAGACGTTCAGTACTCTGGATACTCCATGTTGTTGCTTGAAGATATTTTACTTTTTGGCCCTATAATACTAACTTTTTTGTCCTTCCTCCCAGCTGACCAGCCCCTTGACAGTGACTTTGTTCGGTCCAAATACCCGGCTGCTAGCTACATACATGACAGACATACAAATACAAGAACAGACACACGACTTAGTTTTAGATATTATACACTAAACAGGCAATCGGAGCATGATATGAAAAAGGTGATGGGTATATTGAGAAAGGTGAAAACGGGAGTAAGGATTGAATGGACGGTAGGAGAGACAAGAGGATAAGAGATGATTGGTTGGTGGTAGAGAGAGAGAGAGAGGCCTGGGAGCCACAGCGTTCCAATCTGGTTTGATGTTAAGAGAGAGTGTCAAAGAAGGTGAGTGAGGTATGAAAGAATGAACGCAATAGTGGCGGTGATGAAAGTGGTAGAACACAAATTTCGACATGATTGGGGATACGCTGACTGTTTCTTCAGCCAGCCCAAACTCATCAAAAATTACATGACCACATCCGTTGTTGTACATGATATAACATAAACATAGTGAGAGAGGGGGTAAGGGGTGTGTATATGGAGTGGGAAGCAAGGTTGAATGCTTGCTGCTCGCTGCTCCTTGGGTATGTAGGTGGAATAATAAAGATCGTAGAAGATATGATTTTGAACAACATTAACGATAGTATTTCTCATTGCGTACTGATTTGACTTGTCTTGGTTTCGTCTCCCTTAAGCCCGTATAAGTGGCTTTAGGAAGCCGAGTGCCTTGTGAAGACTCTTCCTGCTCCTCACGGTCTCGTCCTGAGAGATGAAGGAATCCCCAGAGTCTCGCCTTTCGCGGACGTACTTGGGCCATGTGTTTGTGAGCACCAGGTACTTAATGCTAGACTGAGCAGCATCAAAGACAGCAGCGTCGAAGGTTTGTGGGATATCGCCCGAGTAGTAGAGAGCCGCGTTGCGAGGATGGGTGGCGTGGGCGGTCGGTGGTGGGTCGTCAAGAGGGAGAGTCTCGGCAGACTTGAATTCACCCATGGGGGTCATGGACACCGCTAGCGAATCCGACTTGGAGACGATGTTGACCTCGCTGTCGTTTGTGGGTTTGTTTGAGCCAGACCAGTTAACTTCCGCGAAGGGGGTGGCTCCACCGCGGTTGATGTCTCCGTACATGTTCCTAGCGGCACGCTCAAAGATACCCTCAAGCTTACGCAGCTCGTGCCACGCAATGTTGATAGGGAACTCGGCGTCTCTGGTGCTGATGAACTCGGCATAAATGCGAAGAGCTTTGGTGAACTGCTGGCGGACAACATCAGGCTCGGCGTTGTGACGGTTGCGGACGAACGGGGGAGGCAGAGCAGCCTTCCACTCGGCCACAGCAGTGAGGAAAGCAATGTTCTCTCCCGAGAAATCGCGACGGGCAGAGAATTGGCGAAGAGGCTCCGGGTTCTTTTCGAGGACGTGCTCAAGAGCGGACATTGTGAGAACGCTATCATCGGTGGGGTTGTTCAAGTCTGGCTGAGTGGCATTGCCCATCTCCATTTTTGAAAGTTTCTTCCATGAGTCCCTGACTCCGCTAGTGAAGTGGTGCTCTCCGACCTTGGTTGAGGTTGGGCTAAGAGCAGGTCCGCTGTTGTCGCTGCCCCTGCGCTCGGCGTTGCTATCGTCGTTACGAGCGCGCAATTTCTTGGACTCCCAAGTGGCAATTGACTCGAGTGTCTCCTGACGCAGGTTGTTGTGCTTACGAACCTGCCAGCAAGGGACGAAAATGGTAAAAATCTCCATGAAGATGATTGAGAGACCGATCCTAAGTTTATAAAAAGTTAGATCTTTGCCATTTGACGAGGGAGGAAGTGATTAACATACCATTGAGGCGGGACGAACCACCTGTTGACCGGAGCCATTTCAGGGACGTAAAGAGCGATGAGCCACATGGGAGCCGCAGGCAAGCCAGCAATGCAGCAAGCCATGGTTTGAAGTTGCCAACCGTGGGTGTCACGGATACCGCGAGACTTCCAAAGGATGATGGGAGCAATAACCCAAGCCCAAAGAAACTGCCAGAACAGCGAAGGCCACCACTCCCAACCTCTACCTTGCTGTATGGCGATCTCCATAGGAGTGCCATAAACCTCAGTACCGGGAATGCCAAAGCTAGGATGGAACTTGCGCGAAATCATATAGATTATGATGACAACAAAGAGCTAAAAATATGTTAGAGAAGGGGATACAGGTGTATGGTGATATTACTCACCTGAACTATCATGCCAATGGTAACGAAAGCGAACATTCTCTTCGAATAATCCATCTTGCGCAGGCGGGCGATGAAGGTAAGCTTCTGTGGCTGTTGCTGGGCATTCTTTTCGTCGAATCGGGAGTCCATCTGGCTCGGAGGGCGAGCATACCGAGCCTGTGCCCTAGCGACATAAAGGAACTGACTGTTACCAGCTTGGAAGAGGGCAATTCCGAAAGGAAACCAGATGCTCATGATCCAGAACTCGGCAACCTCGGGGGCCATGGGTCCGATACTATAACCAAGCTGAACCGAGATCCAGTATAGATGAAGAAGCGTGATGCCGGCAAAGCTGAGAGCAAGTCCACGTATCCTGAGAGTGGGAAGATCGCGCTTGAGCCAAAGGAAGACCATGCCAGCCACCACCGCCGTCGTCCAGATAGCACCCCATACAATCCACCAAATTCCAACGGCATCGAGTCTTGGTTCAGGCTTGGTGTCGGGTCTGGTGCCAAATTCGGAGCCCAGAACCTCAGCTTGGGCGGTCGAGAAGTCGGCTCGTTGTATTAGGCGTGGCAGAAACATGATGTCGGATGTCGTAGTGTCGACGTCGAGAAGAACGGAGTGAGTGGGTTACGTATATGGGGTCGAAGCGACTCGGAGTGTCGTCAAGACACGTGGGAGGCTTAACCACTAAAGCGCAGTGTCATCTAGTAGTGTCGAGTGGTTGGTATCCGACCAGTAATAGGTGTTGTTGATGTTTGTTGTAAGGAGCGTGGTGGGTGAGTACGGTAGGCGAGTCAAGTGGGTTTTGTAATCCCTCGAAACCTTGAACCGAACCCGTATGCAGAGCGACGAAAGAGCGACTTGAGCTGGACGAAAGAGGAGTAAAAGAGTGTGTGATGGTGTGCGGCTCAGCTCACAATATGGGAAAGAAAAAAACCAAAACCAGATGTGACGAGATGCACGGAGTATGTATGAAGTAGTTCCCGGGGCGATGCCGAGAGAGATGGGAGAAGTTGGACAAGCCACATCCGAGGACTGGTACATGAATGATAGAGATCACTGCTTCTTCCGCGGGCATTTGTGTGTGCAAACCAGCTCGGGTAAATGATGTCCAGGATAGCCCCAGGATGCTAGGATGTGCACGATGGTGCAGGATGAGTTTGCAAGAAGTGGTTAGGGGGAGTGTAGATCCCGCGGGACACCTGAACATGGTGTGAACATGGGACTATTCCCACTTCTTGTTGGAGCGCTGGGGACCCAGTGCGTTCAGTCGTAGACCTGCATCCCAGCCCATCCATCCCCAGCGTCACTCATTGTGCCCAGCTGCCCGATATAGGATGCAGGGCCAGTTGGATCTGCTATCTCACAAGACTGAGAGCCCAGCTTCGTGTGTGTGTCTGCTGCGCCAACTACGACGTTGACCAGCCTGCGCCCATGTACTTGGCTGTTTCCGTCACTGCCGAGAATGACTGAACTGTGGAAAGAAGAGCAGGTATCGTGACAGTGTGAAATGGGTTGAGAAGTCTACTTGGTGAAAGTGGACCAAGCAGAGTCAGAGACATTTCTAGACAGGCAGGTCAACGGCCCGAACAGGAATATCGATATAATCTTTGGAAAGTGTGTAAGAGGAGAGCACTCGGGCCCGTGATTGCAGATCGTTTCATCTCTCTGCCCAAAGCTCCGTCTTCATCACATTTGCTGGTTCCCATGTGCCTGGTGGACCCTCCTATGGTATTGCCATCCATTAACAGAGAACTCGTGAGCCCAGGGCGCTGGCTCGTTGGTCGGCAGATGGCTTGCAGAGGGCAACATGGTTTTAACATGGTTTGAAGCGACTGCCTTCTCCACGTCCATGTCGAGCACTGTGGGGATGGTGTTTACATGGTTGCTAGGGAGCGCCAAGTTGATGACGAAGAAATGAAGACAGCAGAGAAGGACTCTTCTCCGGGAACAGGGCAATGGATGGCGCCAGACGCTTGCCAGAAGGCGAGAAGGGAAAAAAAGAGGCGGCGTTGGGGCCGGAGATGATGAGTATTCTAGGCTGGTGTTGAGGACTAGACAGGGGAACATGATTCAGAAAGATCAAACTGAGAGCGGCGAACTCTCAAGCCAGAAACCACTCACCAGTTTTGCCATAGTTAACCCTCACAGACACCCCTCCTGGTCGATATGTAGAGAGAGAGAAAAAAAAAAAGGATCAGAAAAAGGCCATGCAGTGGTTGACTCGGCAAGTGTCTCTCCCTGCTTGGCGCGCTAAGCTTCATTGTGCCGGCTGTGGATTGCCATAGCGCTCTTTGGCTGTGTCGATCGCCATTCCAGTGTGCCGGCGACTTTGCGGTACTTTTGGAGTACTTGAGCATATGGCGTTCCCATTTTTGAACGAGGGACGTCGCACCACAGGTGGATGAAGGGGATCACGACTTGGACCTTTGAATTTGGGGAACCTTGATGGATTTTTAGCGTTGCTGAAATAAAGGATCCTCCGTTCATTCCAACTATTGAGCAAGTATTATTCTTGGTCTCATTCAAATGGAATTCCCTGACCTCAGCTTCTGAAGGGTCCTGGTGCTTGGTGCTTGGTGCTTGGTGCTTGGTTGCTGGTTCCTGGTTGTTGGGCGGTCATGCCGGCGGCGGTCGAGGGTTTCGCTGACACTCGTCTCATTCTCGACGCCATGTCTGTGACTGGGTCAAGGTGTCTCTGCTGACAGACAGTCCCGGGGTCCCGAGGGGCCACTGTCATTGAGGTGAGGCCTTTGCGGACAGGGTGAATGCGTGAAAGCCATGTGGTTTCGGATTCCAAAGATTGGTGATTTGGGGAGGAAAATGCATTCAGGGCACTTGGTGTCGTTCCCGTCCGTCGTGTCGTTCGTCCGGAGGTTTCAAGCTTGACACCTGCAGTCCCGAGTGCCATTGGACTACTGCCGCTGCCAGCACCTGTCAAGAATGCTTATTGGCTCCGTTTGGGCTGCCATTTGTGGGGTCGGTGGGAATCTCCGCGTCCAAGATCCATCCGGTCTTGGCAACCAAGAGATGCTACTGCCGAATCTGGCCAGAGATCTACGTACTTAATTTTGTGGGCCAGGACCAGGCCACTTGCCCGCTGTACCCAAGTAGAAGCAGCCCAAGGTACACTGTACCTTCTGTGTTCGGCGGCATCGGCTCACCTTCAGGGATGTCGCGCGAGGTTGTTAGTGCAGTCCTCCTTCCCTCGAAACAATTTCCCCCCTTTGGAGGATCCTCCGGTCCCTTCCTCAACTTTCAACCCTCTCGAATGCTCTTGCCCAGGGCGGCTTCGCCAGCGAACCGAAGACGAACATCCCCGGCCACCGACAGCCGAATCGTCAGGAAGGTCCAATGACTGGCAGCATCCTCCTCCCGGTCCTCTTCGGTCTGTTCTTTCCGTCGTCCATCTCTTGATCGAGCTTGGTGCTGGCAAGATCGGGTCTGGATCGCGAGCGAGGTGGAATCCCTCATTTGCTTTGCGGGGAGTGGCATCCATCTCTTTACGTCAGATGTCTCTATTCTCTCTCTGCTCAAGATGCCAAAACCCATGTTATCGACCTTGCAATCTCATGACTGGACCGTCCGTCTGATGGCCGTCTGGATTTTGCGGCCGATCAACAATCACGACACCACCGCTTCTCCCACCACTTTCACCTCATGACTCCTCCATTCTTATCTTTCCAAAATTGGCACTAAAAAACCGTTCGAGCCGTTGTAAAACTTGCGAGCTGGTTCGTTTCTCCTTGCCGTTGTTTGACGCTTGTCCTACTATTCTAATCTGTGGATGGAAAGAGCGGATGGACCCGTCCCCCCTGTGACGTAAAGGTGTTCAAGTGAGACATTGCAATGACAATGACTTTAAATGTGATATGGCTCACTCTTATTATCACACTCCATCATAGAAATACCGAGTACTACCCACTCTCGACCGTTATCATCTCCAGCACGACTTGCCCGGAGAATCATCACATATCTACGGATTTACTGCTTACCAAGATGTGAAGTGATCTGCTTCATCGATGTGATACTGATCGTGCAAATCCCTAGGCCGTGTATGATCTACGCAGAGTTACGGGAGAGTACGACATGAGGGAATCACGATGTGCTCTGCGATGCAACACAATGTGAAAAGATCAAAATGAGGTCCATGCTGAGCCCCGAGTTAACAGATTACCAGATTTCGTACAGGCAGGTACCCTTTTCTCGCTTCGCAAAACTTTCTGACCCAGACGAGCCAGACGGACTGCTACCATCGCATCCCGCAGTCGCAGCCTTCAGTTCCCTGTCGTCCGTCCCTCATTCTCTTCACTCGCTTCGCCAAACCACTGCTACCTTGATGGCGATTGGACACTACAGCTCTTCCCTTGCTGGATGCTGTACCAGTAAGCTACAAGCGCCATTACGCCCTGGCTTGAAGCCATCCGAGAGGTTATTCCGAACCTGCATATTCACCATGGACAATGCATATACTGTACGAAAAGTACGATGTTATGTCGGAGAGTCCCTTATTCTCGGTTCCGCCCCTGTCCTTTCCATTCTTTTTATCTCCTTCTTCTTTAAACTCACTTCGATCCCACTGATTCGTTGCTCAAATAAAAAAAAAAAAAAAAAAAAAAAAAAAAAAAAAAAAAAAAAAAAAAAAAAAAAAAAAAAAAAAAAACACTCCGACAGAGTTCGGTGATCTTGCGGTCCCTCATTCAGCCACCATTCTCGATCGTATCGCGATTTAGAGGACACTAATTCCACAGCTGCTTCTTCGTCTCCTAGGCCTCGATTACATCGACATCGATACAACCTCGGTTCGAATCACAGTGTTGACTGTTGGGATCCGAACTCTCATCGTCACCCTGAACGCCAGGGAGAGTCGCAACCAAGGGGCTGAGTAGCACATAGAAACACTATTCTTGCCAGCCCTTTTGCTAACTTTGCTTTTTTCACATTGATACCCTTCAGCCCCCATTACCCCTCTTCCCATCCTACATTGAAGCAAGGCGTTGCACCGCACTCTTTGCAAAAATCAAGCGCGCAAGCGCCCAAGTGTTGGCTGTGCACCACATCACTCTGATCTAGTTGCACTAGCCTCATTCCCCAAAACCGCCGCCATTGGAAGAATTGTCGCATTATCACGCCGCTAACTGCCTTTGTAGAGGACCAGGTGATGTTGTGTTACAGTCCTGTAGGGCTGTTTGCTTGATCGTCCTCGACCAGCGCAAAGTGATATCTGCATGATGATGCACGTCACGTTCGTTCCTAAGCCCAAGATATAGTTCAGCGCGGCTATATCGCGGCTGCGGCAAAGGGCAAGTAGGACGAGGTTTGCCACGGTGATGCATCGGTCCGTTGCATTCATGCTGAGGACACTATCGGATCTGTTCCATCTGTTCCAAGAACTAACTACCGCTGAAAGACACTATTGACCGGTGGGCTGAGGAAGGATTTGGCTGAACCGTCCTTTTGGGGTCCAACGGTGACACTATCGTGGTGGCTGTCTCTGGAAGTTCAGCCTCTTGGCCTTTCTTCGGACACTGGAGTCTGAAGTACCTACACAGTATGTCTGAGAAATCTGAGAAACACATCGTGCCATGAAACTGGTTGACTGCAAGTCACCTGTGTTCAAGACCTGAGAGAGACCGTTCGAATCTCGCACATCAGGTTTCTCCCGAGATGCAGGGGCGCAAGAGGCTTTCCTGCCGCCCTTCACCTGTTTAAGCGTCTGATCTTTGCTATTGCCCATACAGAGGCGCCGATCAGAAGCGGATTCCACGCTTGTGTCTTATTCTCGGTCTTGTTTCCCTCAGCTTCTGAGGTTCTTCCGGGCACTGGCGGCTTTCCAGAAGTTGAATGTCCTCCAGATACTGGATGCTGCTGTTCAGACACGGCAGGTTTGGCAGACCGGGGCTTCTGCTCAGACCGCATACTGTCCTCAGACACTACAGATTGTTGAGCAGATGCCTGTTGAGAGGCAATGATCTCGTCCACATATGGTTTAATTATCGGGCGAAGCTTTGTTACTATCAACGATAGCAGAGGATACAGAATCTCTCTGATAGTGACCCTGGAGAATGAGAGGTCTTGAGTAAGTTAGTCCATGGAATCTCTACATTTTAGGTCGTGGAGACTTACATATCAGAATGGCAATACCGACAAGAGACGCTAGAATGATCGTAGATATTACCAGATAGATGGACACCTTTCCAATTTTGGCTACTCGCTTGGTCCACTGAGCCTTACTTTGGACTTTGATCGTGGAGTCGTCGACAGAGCTGTTGTTCGGCTCATAGACGGTAATATAGGTGACTGTTTTGGGTCTCTTGTTTCGCTTGATGTGCGGTTTACGCATATAGCCTCCTCCGCAACGACGACCCTGCCTTTGTCCAAAGACTTTGTTCCAAGCTCCAAGTTCGTCAACAGTCCGACGAGTGTTCAATGGCAATTGGCGCCAGTGGCTATTGTTTCCCTTCGGGCTATGTGTTCGACGGTTACTCTTTGTATACTGCAGTGTATTCTTCCGTATCCCCCAGCTGGTTCGGCTCAAAAATGTAGTCCTATGCGTATCATTATGGCGAGATCCTTTATCCAACTCATATTTGCCTTGCTGATTGTTGTGGTCGTTCCTGGCCTCCGAGTCTACGTTGATCAAGTCTTGACGAGAGATGTTCAGTCGTCTCATTGTCACGATTGTCTCTGAGGATTGTGCAGTAAGCTCGCTGCTGCCTTCGGGGTCCGTATACGTCGTTGTACCGTGCTGTGAAATTGACTCCATGTTCAGCCCGTAGATGTGATCAAAAGGCTTGGGCTTGGGAGGAGGAGGTTTGAAAAGCCGGCTTGGAGCAGATCCGAACAGGGTGGGAATCCAGGTGTGAGTCCATGAGTCGCCATGTTTAGCTGTGTCGTTGGGGGTTTGAGGTGATGTGGTCATGATGATGGGAACTGTGTGCGTATTGTGAGATTGACTCTTGATTGCCGGATGAGGCTCGATCGCTTAGATTCGGGTTCTTACAGGTTGATGAGAGAAAAGGAGCGAGTTGGAGAGAAAGATCGTTTGATGGGCACTTGCCTTTTTATTCACGGTGGTGCGGAGGGTGTCTGGTTTATGAGCCGAGTGATGGAAGGTGCTAGTTGACGGAGGAAGGCACGATCCTTAAGCATTGTGAACCTCTCGGTCTTCAGTTCAATTGCAACACCTGAGCTGCAGCGGTTTCACTTCGTCTTTCTCTTCCTTTGAGAGCTCGCAACATGCTTCTTGGGAGTCAAATGGGTCATCATCTTTCAAATAATTTTGATCATGACGGGTATAACAAACAATGGTGGTAAGTTCAAAGATTCCTGTTTGCATTTCCATCAGGTTGTCTCAGAAGACAATATCTCAGTAACTCCTTGGCAACTCGAGCACCTTCTCGGAGATGTAGTTGAGAATCATCTCACGACTGACCGGAGCAATCCTAGGTACCAGACACTCCCTAAAGTATCGCTCAACATCATACTCCACGGCGTATCCCATCCCTCCGTGGGTTAGCACGGCTCTTTCGCATGCCGCAAAGGCTGCCTCTGCTGCCAGATACTTTGCGCTGTTGCATGCCACTCCAACCTCCTCCTGCCGGATCGATCCGTCCGTCTTGCTCGCATCGTACAACCTAGCGGCATGGTACGTCGCATGCTTCGCGGCCTCGAGCCTCATATACACATCCGCCAAGGGGTGCGCAATCCCCTGGTTCTGTCCTATCGGTCGCTGAAAGACCACTCGTTCTCGAGCATACTCGGCTGCCTTACCCAACGCCGCATAGCCTAGTCCAAGTGCTTCGCCGGCGAGGAGACAGCGTTCCGCATTCATGCCGTGCAGAATGATCTTGAATCCTTGTCCCTCCTTTCCGATCAAAGAATCGCCAGAAATAGGGTAATTCTCAAAGAAGACTTCGTTGGCATCAACCGCGCGCCCGCCCATCTTCTTGATCTTGCTCACTTTCAACCGGTGATCCTCTCTGTTCAAATTGATGCAGAACAGAGACAGTCCCTCACTCGGCTTCTTCACGTCTTCACGCGCCGTGGTTCGCGCCAGAAGCATCATCTTGTCCGCCACCTGGGCACATGTTATCCAGATCTTCTGTCCTGATACCGAGTATGAGCCATCACCTTGTTTCTTGGCAAATGTCTCAAGACGCAGCGTGTCAAGACCGGCGTTGGGCTCCGTCACTCCAAAGCAGACGCGGAGCTTTCCTGCGGTGATGTTCGGAATGGTCTGTTCAAGTTGTTCCTGCGTGCCGAACTTTGCGAGCGGTTGGGTAGCATAGACGTTGGCGTGAATCGACTGCGCGCCCGCCATACCGGCCCCTGACTCGGCAATTGTCTGCATCATCATCGTTGCTTCGGAGATACCAAGTCCGGCTCCTCCTAGCGCCTCTGGCAGGGCGATACCGAGCCATCCGTCTTGGGCGAGAGCAGCGTGGAACTCCTTGGGATACTCCTCGGTCTGGTCATGTTGCTGCCAATATGTGTTTGGGAAATTGGAGCATATCTTCATCACAGCATCTCGTACCATGAGCTGGGATTCGGTAAACCCTGCCGTGGCCATCAATTGGCGCCGTGGTGCTGAAGTCGAGAAAACACTCTTGTTGCCGCCCGCTGGGGCTGTCGATCGTGGCGTTATGCGCGGGAGCCAACGGGCGGAACGCGCCGCAACTTTGATGAACGTCGCCATTGCTGAGGCTCAAACAAGAGATCAAAAGAGAGTGAAACAAGAATGAGAGGCAAACGGTTTCAGCCAATCCATCATTCGATCATTCTTTTTGAGCTACCAAATCAAGGCAGGCGTGAGTCGATTAAGTGGTGGACCCGTATCAGGGTCGTGCCAGGTTATCACGGGCATTACGACGTTGGAGTTGAGGGAACGATTCAGGGGCACAAAGGCGAAGAAGGGGGTAATGACAGCCGGTCTCCGACCCCCAAGACACCTAAAATGCGGGGTAAACCTTCTCCATCACAGGGCGGTGTTATTGCGTAGTGCATTGAGCTCGATCAACGGGCATCGGTTTCAAAGTGTTATCTGGCCAAATTTCCCAAGTCATTCCCATCTGCGAACAGACATTTATCAAGACATCCGTCGCTCAGACAACAGTTCAACATCATCACCTCTTTTTTTCACGCCAAATCCAACTTTTTTCACACAAAAATGACAGTCCTACGAACAGCCCTCAGCCGGCAGACGCTGCCACTCAAGCCCAATCTCCGCGCTATGTCCAGGCCGAGGTCCCTCAGCACGAGCAGCAGCAGCAGCATCACCGCCAGCGAAGCAGCAAGTCAGATGCTGCACACATTCCAGGACAAGACCATTGTCCGAAAACAGATTTTGGACGGCAATCAGCTGCAAAAGTTGTGTCTCACACTGGGCCGAAGGTATGGCCTAGGCCCCCAGCTGGACCTCACGCTCGGCTGTCCGCCCAACGGGACTCCAGTACCTCCGGGATACCATCTGGTGTACTTTACGCCATCAGAACTGGAGGAGGATCTTGGCGCCGATGGCACAGATCGCACCTTCAACGCTCCGGCGCCGTTTACGCGGCGCATGTGGGCAGGAGGAAATATGCGGTGGAACGACGGCACCGAGCTGAGGGTCGGGGAGCAAGTGGAGGAACACACAAAGCTTATCGCGGCCGTGGCGAAGAAGAGTCGTGACGGCAGCGAGATGGTGCTGGTGGAGGTGAACAAGGAGTTCTGGGGTGAAAGAGGCTTGGCGCTGGTCGACCAAAGGTGAGTTCTTTCCTTCTTTGGCTCTTATAAGTCAAACGTCCACCCCACTCTTGTGAAAGACAAGTCGGAAGAAAAAAAAAAAAACGATAAGGAAAAAGTGTTGTTTATACGTTTTTATGTGATATTTCACAAATACAGATCTTGGATATTCCGGAAAGAGATCGACCTTTCGACAATAACAGCATCAACAAAGTCTCCGCTTGGTCCACCACCACAAGGAAAATCGCAAGTTCGAGACGTCGTAGTCGGCGACAACCCACTGCCGGACCGCGTCTTCAAGTGGTCGCCCGCCGCCCTCTTCCGGTTCTCGGCACTCACCTTCAACGCGCACATGATTCACTACAACGAGAGCTGGACGCGGGACGTCGAGAACCACCCGGGCGTGGTCGTGCATGGCCCCTTGAACCTGATCAACATGCTGGACTACTGGCGAGATGTGCACCGGGTTGAGGGGTCCGTCTTGGAGGAGATTTCGTACAAGGCCACGGCGCCGATATACACGGGCGAGGAGTACACCATGTCGAGCTCCAAGATGAATACGGATTACGGCATGTTTGAGGTTCTGGTCAAGAAGGGCGATCAGGTTTGCATGACGGGACATATTAGCGAGGCTTCGAGCTGGAGTTATTAGAGTTTAGATGGGGGAGATTTTGATAGGAGGAAGGGACAATGATGTTAACGATACTATAACTTAATGATTACAATGTTCGAACTAGATGATGTCGAATAATTCTGTGCCTGAATGCATATACGGAGCTGAGATGACAAAAAGGTTTAAACTAAAAAAAAAAGGGGTTGAGCTCATATAGGGCAAATGAAATCCAATGACAAGCTCTTGTCTTAGTCATCTGCCTTGTTCTCAGGAATGAATTTCTCCAAAAATGGAAACTCCCAAGAAGAATATCAAGACATCCGCCAATGTAAACAAACACCACAAATTTATCGTGACAGAAGGTAAAAAAGCAAAAGGTAAACGACGTTGGCCTGATTCGAACAGACGCTCCCGAAGGAACAAGATTTCGAGTCTTGCGCATTAGACCACTCTGCCACAACGCCTTTTAGTTGAAAAATTGGTTGCCTTGTACCAATTATGTGGGTCATCGTGAGATTAGTTTCCATAGCTGGCAAATCCGCTTGCTAGCAGCTGACGATGTTGCGACATGGGACGATCAGATGCAGGAATTGCTGTGGAATAACTTGACATGATAAAGTTCCCAGGGGTAAGATAATTTTCGGTCTGAAGACGGTGTTAATATCTGTTAAAGTTTGCGACGGGTTTCGCGTTCACGAAGTTCTCAACATCCAAGAGGCGGCAGCAACAATTCTAGAGAACCATGGCTACCGGCTATGATTGCACATGAAAAGAGTGTGGATAGAACGTAATGTTTATGTAAACGCTAAAGGCGCTTTTGATTTTATGTACAAGTTACAGTTTTCCCCCAAACGCTGCCCCATTGCAAAAACTCTTCCAGCAGTATGTGCAAATCCCAAGGTGTATCGTAAGTAAGGTACCCAATTTCTATCCAATCCACAGCCGGTGGCAGATAGTGTAGTAGGATATCACACATCTCATCTCTCTCTTTTCCCAACGAACCCTCCAAGAAATGGCCCTCGATGCTTTTGATGTGATGCGACAACCCATCTTGTCTCAAAATTTTACCTCCCACCAGCCTTCTGCTGCTTACTCCTCAGTTCAACCGCACTATACCACGCCGCGCCCGCCAACGCAACCACCATACCAACGCCATTCAAAAACCCAACTTTCACTCCAAACAGCACAATACCCAACAAAATTGTCAAGCACTGCTTAATGTTTCCGCACACCGTCATCGTCACCGCACCCGCAACCTTGTTGGTCGAGAAAGAGCTGTAGTTCAAACAAAACGCCAACAGCCCGTTACCCGCCAACGTCAAGATTAGTGCTCCCGAGGGGCCCTCCGGGTTCTGCTCCCGGAACCCAGCCAGCTCACCGCTCGCAATGGCGCAGAACAGCGCTTGCGCGCAAGCGAGGGGGGACATGCGCAGCAGCGTTTCCAGCGGCGACAGGGCCAAAGCGCCCGTCATGATGCGATTGGTGGCGACCGTCTTGACGACAGCCAAGATAACGCCTAGGAAGGTGAGGATGAAGCCGGCGGTGGTGAAGTAGTAGTCGCCGTAGGTGGCGAGGCCGACGCCCAGGATCAGGGGGATGAGCGAGAGGTAGGTGTCACGGGGGTAGGGCCGGCCGTAGCGGAAACGGTAGATGAGTACGGCGAAGAAAGGGCAGGTGGAGCGCATGATTTGGTGGAAGGGGATGGAGACCATAGCTAGGGAAACGTTGGAGATGGCGATGTTGACGGTGAACAGGATCGAGAAGAGGGCGAGCGTGATGTTTTGCTGGACGGTGAGCTTGGTGAGTGTGAATCGGCCTTGGAGGAGCAGGATGTAGCATCCTATGGACGCTGAGCCGGCGTGGAGGGCTGTGAGAAGCCATGGGTAGGAGAACTTGTGATGTGTTAGTTTTGGTGTTGTTGTAAGACAGGTGGGATGGTGTGAGATGGTTGTTGACATGAGGCTCAACAATGAAATTCAAACTCACCTTGCCCAGAATGAGCTTGTTGTAAATAGTTAATGAAATGTTACATAGAAAGTAGACGGCCAGGTACAAGAGCTTGGTTGTGCCTGAGACTTCTTGTTCTGTCCTGACCGTGGGACTGGATGGCTGTAGATTGAGAGGAACCTGGGCCTCCAGGTCTTCGTCCTTGTCCTTGAATGCTGGACTGCTAGACATGGTGGATGTCGGTGATATTGACCAGCTCGGTACCAATTGACCCGTCTGTTGGTGAGAGTGAAGGTGCAATGATAATATGCGGAAGGCTCCGTGTCAGTTGGGACCGGAGGTACAGGCTTTGAGGCTGACGATAATCTCCTTCGGGTATTTTGCTGTCGAACAATAATACCAAGTAGGTAATGATGTAATGTGGACAATAGCGAGTGTATTGAGTGAATGTGTGTGATGGTACCAAAAAGGAGAAGACCGGTTCAGCAACAGATGGTAGGGCTGAAACAACGGTGGTAGTACGGTAAGATACTCAATGCTAGACCTGAACGGTTTGATGAGTTGCTTTGGTGACGAGGAAGAAAAAGGTCAAGACCACAGGAACATTCCTGTGTTGTTGTTGTGTTGTGTTGTTGGTTGCAGGAAGATTCGTCCTCACATCCAAACGGTTCAAGTTGTCCAAAAAGCCCGAAGCCCACGCAAGGAACCACGGCGGCTTCCCCACGATACACTAGCAAATTAGTGGCCGTCAAGGTTGGATAGCTCGGAGGTTACAGTGAAGGATTGGGGGAGGGTCTGA
This sequence comes from Sordaria brevicollis, assembly GCA_033439795.1. Lineage (NCBI taxonomy): Eukaryota > Fungi > Ascomycota > Sordariomycetes > Sordariales > Sordariaceae > Sordaria > Sordaria brevicollis. Next base: position 448,253 of record JAUTDP010000007.1, read on the forward strand.
GAGAAGATCGTCAGTGAGAAGAGAAGGAATAGGAAAGGCTGTTGAGTGACGACCGGAAACAGCTGAAGAGGGCAGCAGAAAGGACGACGGAAAGGAACGACGAGAGGCTCCAAGTTTCCAAGGAATCATTGACATGTGCTTGTTTTGTTGGAAGGAGGTTTCGGAAACGAATACCACCACAACAAGCAGAAAAGTGGAAGCTGCGCGGGGATTGCAACTGCAACGGAAAAAGCGGCTGTTCCGGGCTCCCGTTCACTGGCGTGTCAGCGCTTGCTGTGGGCATTTGATTTGGACGGCCAAGACCAATGTTGTCCTAGACCTGTTACGGGGAGAGGCTTGGCTTGGAAACCTGAAGCCATGGCAGACATCATGGGCCATCCTCATCCGATCAGAATTCCGGCGAGTGTGGATCAACATTTCAAGGCTTTTTGAATGGAGGTCCCGCCGGGGATATCAAACGCTATGGTACCGTCAGTTAATAATAACTGATCCTAGTAACCAGGCTCACCAGGGACAATTTGGTTGAAGCATGTCCCCTGTTTCCCGCGCCAGGTCGAGATGATCGATTTGCTCACGGACGGTTCATCCTCTTCGATTCTGTTTTCAGGTGTGATACCATTGAGAACGCCAGAGAGCACAGCACGATAGCCTCTGAAACCGTAACCACAAGAAAAGACCCTGAAGAATGCCACATATAGCCTCCCTCCCGCCCTTGCACTACTGTAATGCAACCGCCACACAACCCACCCCAGCCTGTGATGACGGGAACCACAATGTTTGGGTTGGACAACGACGGGTAAGGCTCCGGCGGCAGCAACCGTTGTGCTGGATCTGTACCTATACCGCAGCGGCACAGGTACCTACAAAGTGGAACGCATTGAGGGTTGATGGGAGTCAGATATAGCCGCTGGCCGTTTTGTCCAACGTTCGTCAAATAATCTCTCCCTTTTTTGAAGGCTGGAGGTTCTTATTTCTATTTTGTAGAATCTCACAACTTCAAAATCCGCGGAGGAAGGTTGGGGTCGACTTCAAAGTCATGCAAGCCAAAGCAAGGGTTACAGTACATGCCCTCTGCACGCTCACTACGCTGACCCGCAGAACCACGACGATGACGCGTACATGCAAACACTTACCTTTGATCCCTTCTTCACACCCACTGCACAGCGGCTATTTCTACCACTTGAAGCTTAGATTCCTCACTGGTGCAATCACGCTTTGGCCGTATTCGAGACAGCGGAACTACATTCAAATGTGTTAAACCCTTTTCTTCGACCTCGGATTCAATACCTCCAGAGGTTAGTTAGGCCAGCTAGCCAGGCACCGATGGCTCGCTCTGGCGGCGTTGGCTGCAGGGTACAATTCACGTTGCACGCTGGCTGATGAATTGCCCCGGTTTCTTTTTTTGGGGCTGGATGGTTGGGGTCTTGGAAAGTCCGTCTCGTGTTTTTAGGGGCTGGGCAAGTTCTGGGCATGTGAGGGGAAAAGTCTTGGGATTGTCGTTGTCGGTCGAATCTCAAGCCACCTTCATGTGCGACAGGATGGATGAACAAAGACGACGAGCGATATGAAATAGAAAAGTCGTCTTGTCTTCTAGATGACATTGATGACGGATTCTCAAGACTGGACTAGACTCGGCAGGAGGAAGCCTGTGAGAAATCCGAGTCTTCTTCTTTTTTTTTTTTTTTTTTCCCTGTGTTGAAACGAGCTTCTGTATCGACTATTGACTCGAGTCGAGACGGATGATTTAAAATAGAAAATGATGGAAATGAGTTCTCCATCCCCCATTTCCCCATCATAGCACCGGACCCAGGCAAGGGGTTACAAGATTCGTTAGATCTCGGATCCAGAGATTTGGAAGAATCCCGAGCCGGGCGCAATTCGAGAACTCCTGTTGCGAAATTTCGATACCGGGTCACCCATGTTCCATGTTTGATCACCTCTTCGCTTTCCCCAGGCCAAGGAAAGGTATTGATGCGACAGCTCTCGTGATTTCCAAAGTTTTGGCGTTGGTTTTTTCGAGTCGCTGTGGAGAGTGTTGATATGCCTTGGTGAAATCAGAATTAACCAACATCAACTCAACCAAAGGCTCGAATGGCAGTAAACAAACATGTGTACATATTCCAAAAGCAACATCCAAGGTTCCAATAGCTGAAATCAGTCCAAGCGCAAACCTGAGTCTAGAACGTGTGTAAAACATCCAGCGACGCTTCCTGTATAGCAAAAAACTCCAGAGATGCAAGATTAGATGCAACATGTACTATACAAAACAACAACAAGATGCGTCTACTTTGTTTGGTGCATCTTGAAGAACCCAATTAATGACCACCCACTCTGGCCTCCTCTTTAGCCTTCCTCTCCTGTTCCTCCTTCTCCATCTTTTCCTTGGCTTCCTTCTCCTTCTTCTCCTTCTCCTTGCGCTCCTTCTCTTCCTTGTCCTTCTTCTCCTGCTCCTTCTTCTTCTTTTCCTCCTCGATCGCCGACTGCGCCCTCTCCTTGGTCAGCTTCTTGTTCTGGTCGGCCCAGAACTTGTCGACCTCGTGCTTCAGGGCGTCCTTGGTCGTCTTGTTGGCCCACTCGGGCAGCTCCTGCTCGGCGCGCGTGACCCAGGGTCCCATCCAGCTGTCGCGCACGTACGAGGTGCCCGCAAAGTGCACAATCATGTCGCCCTGCATCACCTTCCACTTCTGGACCTTGCCGCCATGACCGTCGTCAAAGACCTCGTTCGTGCCCTTGTCGAACTGCTCCTCTTGCATGGGCTTGCCGAAGAGCCAGGTGCCGTTCTTGAAGAAGGCGTTGTTGACGGGCAGCGAGTTGAACCAGCGGATGGGCACGTCAACCCAGTGGTCCCGGCCGGCCATGGGTGTCTGCGCCAGAGGAGATTCCTTGTGGGTAAGAAGGAACTGGAAGGCGCTTTGGTCGCGGAATCGGTCGGTCTTCATGCGATCGGCGTTGTAGATGGGGTAGGCGAGCACGGCCGACAGGAAGGAGACGGACCACGGGCTCACGCGGAAGGCAAAGACTCCGGAGTTGAGGCCGTCCCAGTTGGAAGAGATGACGAGGTCGACGTTGTCGAGGCCCTTGGCATCCTCGGGCGGGAGGAAGAGTTCGAGAGGAGTATAAGGGTTCATGACCACCGTGTCGGCGTCGAACCAGCTATAATGAGAGAAAAAATATCAGTTTCTGTTCAGATAGTATGGTCAAACGGTTTCCGTAAAGGTAGACTTACAAAACCCACTTCAACCTGTCCTCCTCAGGCTTCTCCAACTCTGCGACAATGATGGAGAGGAGGTAGGCGGGCTTAGTCCATGCGCCCTTGGGGCGGCCGGCGCGGTCGTTTTCGATCAAGCTGCTGACCGCCTGGTTCAGGGCGATGAAGTGCTGGTAACCATGTTCGCGGTTATGGCGTTCATGTGTTTGCATTGCGCGGTGGATAACGTCGACGTCGAGGGCATTAGCCGCGACGGTGACCTTGGCCACGCGAGAGGTCTTCATCACCGGTGGTCTGTCATGTTCGCCGGGCTGGTTCGTAGCTGGCGGGGTGTTGACCGAGGGGATATCGGAACCGGCGGGAACGGAGGAGTCGACATTCTGGTTGTCGTTGTTGATGGTGTTTGGTTGTTGCGGCTCAGACTTGGGAGCACCGTGGAGGGGCACCTCGGAGCTTATAGCACCGTTGTTGGTGAAGCTGGAGTTGTGGAAGGTGACGAGCCATAGCCAGAGACAGCCAAGCACGGCTAGGACGCTGATAATCCTCAGGGGCCGTTGGGCCTGGAAATTGCTTAGAATCATGGCGGAAGAATGGCACAGACGCTGGCCCAACTCTTCATCGTGTTGCGATGAGAAAAGCTCAAGGGACAGGCGAGACTGTGGAAGAGGATAATCGACAGAAGCCAGCGGATTCGGATCCGGGAAAGGAGGAGCCACAACCACAGAAAAAGATGGAGAATTCCGAGAATAGGTGGACGTTGAAGAAGTCATCCATCCCTGGTCAACCTTGTCCGTCCCAGAGCAGGCCGGGATCGTCACTTGGCATTTCTCCCAGAATGATTTGTCTTCAGCCCGCTAGGGCGTAGTCTCTCACAACAGGCGTTCATCTAAAAGTGTCAGCCCCCACTTTTGTTCCCCTCCGCATCCGCCCCGCTTTCGGCCGCCACAAGTAGCGCGTGGCTTGGAACCTGCGGGTCCAAAAATAGTATAATATTTAATTTACGTCTATATCCCTCCTAAACAAAAGTAGCCATTATGTAAAAAAAAATGCATATTTTGAGTAAAATCATTTAAAATACTCTTTTATTTCCCAATTACGAAAATTCTTATTGCGATTAAAAGTATATTCCGAAGATAAAGTATCGTTAAAATATATATTCTATAATATTTTTTTACATTTTTCTATATATAATATAAATTTCTAATATCGTAGGGGTAGCTTTTATTATATAAAAAAACGTTATAATAAGGATTGTATACTTTATTTTAATAATTTATAATTATACTACTACGAAATTTAATATATATAATAAGCGATTTAAATTATAATATTAATAAACTTTTAATATTTATCCGTTGTATTGCCGACTTTCAAATATTTAATACGTCCGGATATTTTAAAATAGATTTATAATATTAAATTAATAAAGTATTATAATATATTACTTCTACCGACGATGAAAATATATAGTATAGGTTTATTAACGTAGTAATTATATATATATTAAATTAAAATTTATTACCGGGATAGAAATAATATTACCCAAAGCCTAATTAAATTGAATTTATTTATTATATTATTTATAAATAAAGCGATATAATTTTAATTATTAAAACGGGCTATAATAAAAGTATTATTTTTTAAACGGTATCCTTTATTTTATTTAATAAAATTATTATTTAAATTATCCCGCTTAATCAATTCGGCGAAGAATAGCGTAATACTATCGCTAAATTCCCAAGTACTTAATTTATTTTAATTAATTAATTAATTATTAAAGTACAATAATAATAGTTTTAAAATTAATAAAGGGGGGGTAAGAAAGATAGGAGCCTTACCCCCCCCTATTAATTTTAAATTTTGCCTAAATAATTATAAAACGGACGTTAATTTAATTTATTATAAAATATCTAATTTTAAAAAGATTTAGAAACGGGAAACTATATATATATCCTCCTAAATTTAGAATAAGCTATAAACGAGAAATTTATAGAATTAATATATAAAATATCTTTTAATTAATGGATTACTTTTATCGCTATTAATAAATTATATATTATTTTCTAATAGTGTAATTTCCGGAAGTAATTTATATACTTCTATATTATCCGAATAATTATCCCGTCGAGTATTCCTTAATTTAGGTATATAATTACGTTAATATATAATATTTAGTACTATATTTATAAATACGGCGGCTTCCGTTTAAAGGGTTGTAGAATAAGCAAATTTATTATTATTTATATTTTAATCGATTATATTAATATAATAATAATATTATAACCTATTTTAGTAAATAGGATCTATAATTATTAGCGGTTTGAATTCGTCTTCGGCCTATTAACGCCGGATACCCTTACCCCTAATATATACCTTTTTCCGAAAATAATTATTTATATTAATAATAAACTATTATTATTTTCCGCCCGGGCGTACTTATTATAATATTTTATATTTAATAGCTACGATTTATTATATACGGTAAAAGTAATCCGTAAATACGATGTAAATACGCATCCTAGGGATTAAAAGGAATTATACGAAGATTTTAAGCGTATAAATATTATATATTGGATAATATTTATTACTATTTCGTTAGGAATAGGGATAAATATTCCTAATATATAGTATATAATATAGTACGGTATAATCCGGTTTAATAACGTAATTAATTTAATATAGTAGTTCGGACGCGTTATCTGTACGGATTCTATTATATATAATATAGGGTACTATTTTCTATTATTTTATTAGTTCGATTATTTAAACTAATTAAAAATATCCGTTAAAATAAATACTGTAATTGCTAATAGAATTTCGGACGGTATTTAATTAAAAACGTTAAAATTATTATTTTTTCCTTCTATTATTTTTTAATATACGATATTAAATTTCGTTTTAATTAAAAACCTTATTTAATTAGCCGAATTTCCGAATTAGAGTACGTCCGATTAATTTTCGGTAATTAAAAGTATATTAAACGAGGATACTTTAATTTATAGTAAGATATTTAATAAAAATAAAAGGGTTTTTAATTATATAATTCCGTAGAATTTGGGTATTAATAATAGTAACCGCCAATTTTATATTTAAACCGCTAAGGAAGAATTATTTCGAAAGAAAATTATAATTAAATATAAAGAAATATATAAATTTATTAATACGGGATATTTCTAATAATATATTTTACGGTTATTATAGGAATTGGGGTTATTATTTAAGCCCGGAAGTCTACTTTTTTATATTAAAAATTTCGACGTTAAAATTATTAATATTAATCTTCCTCCGGTTTTATATTAATAATATTATAATAAGTATTACCTTTTATTAAGCTTCTTACCGTCGATATTTAGAAAGTCGGCGGTTATTAACCGGCGTCCGGTAAAATTAATTAAAGCTAATTTTATAATAGACGAATTAGAATATTTTATATTTATTAAAGTATAAACTTTCTACCCTAAAGTATTAAAATTCTTTTATTTATTTAAAGAGGTATTTATATTATTTTTACTCTAAAACGCTCTTACCCGTTTATTCGCTAAATAGGAATATATATTTATAGTAAATAATTTTATTAAAATTATCCTTACGTTTAAATTATAAAAATGGATATAATAATATAAGTAAATAGTAATTACCGAATACGCCCGTATTATACTAATTTTATTAAAAGTATTTAATAATAGCGAAGAAAGGATTACCCGTAATATTATATTTATAGAAAAGAAGAAGTTAAAGAAAGCGTATTAAAGGAAAGTACCGCCTTCGAAAAATATATATAAGGCGGTTAATATTATAAAGTCTATTGCGTATAGAAATTAAATAGAAATTAACGTAAATATTACCCAATTTACAAAAAGGGCGAAAGCGAATAAAATATTAATAAAATAAAAATAGTAAATTATTTAACTTTTAAAATAGTAATAAATTTATTTATATTAAGTATTATTATTTAATTTTTAACCTATAAGAATTAACGTAGTAATAGAGGATAGTTAATCCTTTTAAAATTAATAGGGGGGGGCGGTATAACGATAAGAGAGGTATTTGCTTTATTATTCGTAGAAGTTTAATAATAACGTTATAATTTATTCTATCTTTATTAATAAATAGGTATTAATAAGATTAAAAGTCGATACTATTAATAGTACGTTTATTAAACGCTTTAATCCCTAACCGATAATTATAAATAAAATAAATAGGTCTTTTAATTTATTAAATTAATTAATTTAATTATTCACCTTACTTATAGGATTTATTTAGGAATTATAGTATTTATTCTATAGATAATTTATAAATTATATATATAAACCCCTTTATAAATATAATTTCTTAATTTTTTTCTTTTTCCTCCTTATAATATTTTATACCTTCCTTCTCTATTTTTATCCCTTTTATTAATTTTAAATAATTTTAAAAACGTTTAGTTATAGCCCTTTTATTAATTTTAGGACGAGCCCGGAAAATTTTAACTCTAATTTACCCTCTTTATTAATTCCGAATTAATTTAGAACCGCCGAATATAAATAATACCCTTTCTTTTAGCCGCGAAGGAATAATTTAATTTAAAGTACGTAATTAAGTATATTAAATATAAACGGTTATATTAACCCTTTTAAATACTTCGTTTAATATTTACGGTTAAAGGTTAAAAGAACCCCTAGCCTAGCCCGTTTATTAATTAATTCTTCGACGGGATTAATATTAATATACTTTAAAAATTATATTTACCGCCGCTAAATTTTTTTAAATATAATACCGGTAATAAATATATTAAATAAATTTAATAGAATTATAAAACGATAATACCTTAAAATAAATTATTAATTAATAAATTTCTAATATACGGAAAAGGTATTGATATTCGAAAAATCTACCGAATTATCCTAAATTTATTATTAAATTAGTAGAAGGAGGAAAAAGACTTTTATAAGTAAATAGAATATTTATAAACTCTTATAAACGATACGTATTAAATAAAGTATATTAAAAGTATTAATAATAAAACGAAATTCCTAAGTTAAATTTTAACCTACTTAATTTCTTTTTTAATAATCCTAAGTACTATTAAAGTTTATAAAGTATTAGAATACCCAAATTTAGTAACGCTTTTTTAATATTGGGATTATAAATATAAATATTATTTTTACCCGATTTAAAATTAATAAGGGGGTAATTTTAATCCCCTTTATTAATTTTACGTACAATTTAAACTACCCCCCCTATTAATTTTATATACGGTTTAAACCGCGCCCTATAAATAATATTTCGGATTATTTATTAATATTTAATAATTATTTACCTTTTTAATTTAGTAAAATATTTTAAAATTAATTAAACGTTAAGAAAAGAGGATTAGGAATAAAATAAGAATATACTATTATAAAATAAAATTTTAAAAATTATTCCGAAAGTAGCCGATAATTTCGTTTATAAACATATTTTACGCCTCCTATCGATAATAAACGTTAAAAATATTCTAATTAATATTTTAATTATCCGTATTAGAAATTTAATAAATTGCCCAAAGAATTTTAATATCGAAGTAAAAAACGATATCGACGCCGAAATTACTTTTATTATCGTTTTATATTAATATTTACGTATTATATATATTAAATTAATATCGAATTTTCTACTTCGATATTCCCCGGTATTCGAAGGTATACCGAATTCCTTTTTAAAATATTAAACCGACGATTAATTTAGGGTTATTCTTTACTTTTTCTAATTCGTTAAATATTAGCATTTTATTTATAAATTTATTTTCGCTAATAATAACGACGACCCGAATATAAAAATATTTAATGGGTTTATTTTCACCTTTATTATATAAAATAATAATAGTATTAGTATAGAAATTTAATATAATAATATCCTAAGAAACGTAGCGTAATTAATAATAATTAAAATTTTTAATTTAATATTTAAATTCAATTGTAAATATAATTAAGCGATTATTAGTATTAATTTTAATAAAGAAATCGATATTAATAATATTAATACAATTATAATAAATAAACGTTAAATAAATTTCGAAGTATATACGTAAATATCCTACCTCTTCTCTTTAATAAGAGAATATAAGGATTAGGGGAAATTATTTTATAATAATTTAAAGGTTATTATAATTGCGCTAAAATCTTTTAATATTTTAAAGATAAATTACGCCTTATTTATATCGACGCTAATAGCTTTAGACCGGCCTACCGGACCGGGTAAATTGAAATTTTAATATAAAAATACTATTATATTATAATTAAATAACGATTTTATATTAACGTCGTAATTATTTTTTAATCCGGCGCAAATAGGAAATTTAATAATTAAAAATTAATTTACCGATATAATTAATAATATAATTATAAATTTGGATAAGAATTCGCCCGAAATTTAAAAGGAATTTATTACCCTTACGTCCGAATTAAATATATCCTAAGAGGATTTAATTACCTAATTAGCGAAGGTACGAATATAAGTATAATATTAAATCGTTAAATTTATTAAACGTTATTACCCGTATAGGGAAATATTACCGGATTAAGAATTTGTTTATAAAGTAATAAAAGAATAAGGGTATATTAAATCCCTAAGCCCGGGAAAATAATTTTTTCCGTTACCCTAAAATAAAGTAAAACTAAAGGATATTAAAATTTTATTTTAATATTTTAAAGACCCCCTTTAAATTAATTAGAAATTATATAGGAAAAATAAAAAGAATTTCCTATTTTATTAATTCGTCGGTAAATTTTTATTCATTATATTTATTTAAAATTAATAAGGGGGGCGTATAATATACCCCCCCCTATTAATTTTAAATATTATTCGAATCCTACCCCCCTTATTAATTTTAAATATTATCCGAATCCCGCCTTTATAATATTCTTATAATTTATATTATTAATTTTAATTTTATAAATATTTTTATTATCCGCGAATTAGAAAAATTACCGTTTAAAGGTATTATATTAATTAATAAAGTCGGGATTAGTAAAACCCTGATTTATTTAATAGTAATCGTACTTTACATTGTATAATTTTAAATTTAAAAGTAAATAGAATAGAATATTACCGCCCTATTTATATTAATTTTATGACCGCTATTATTAATTCTATAAATATTTATAGAAATTATAAAAATATTCGGCGATAATATTAATATTTATATATAATTCGATTATAAAAGGGCTTTCGTAGTTAATAATCCGTATTATAAATATACCCTAAATTAAATAAAGTTTAATAAATTTATAACGAAGTATATCCGCCGTAAAAACGACCCCGATATTATTAAAATTATTATCCTTATAGCGTAATCTATAATAAATAACCGGTAGGTATTTTCTTTCAATTATTTATATAATCTTAAAAACTCTAATTTTTTAAAGAGCTAAAACGTTTTCGAACCCCGCCCCCCTCCTATCGCGCCCCGTAAAAATAAAGGTAAAGGTAAGGCTAAAATTAAGGCTAAAATTAAAATTAAAATTAAAACGAAAGCCGTATTACTATTAAAAAACGAATCCGATAATAATAATTCTAATTCCTCGGGTTTTAGTACGGATTATAATATAAAGGAGTAATTACGTTTATAAACCCTCCTTATTAATTTTAGTTATTTTATACCCTTAATTTTTATATATTAATTATTTATATATTTAGAAATTAAATACCCTAAACCTTTAAAAAGGGGTAGAAAATAAGTAAAATTTATAAAATCGTTATAATTTATTACGATAATATTAAATTTATATGCGTTATTATCGACGAAATTTAAATTATCTAATATACGGATAATAATATTTAGTATTCTATTTATAAAATTCCGAAAGCCTATATTATTTTTTATTCGGTTATACCTTTATTTAATTCCGTTTTAAATTTAAAAGCGTTTATATCTATATTATAAAATAATATAAACCTTTTATTTCGGTCCGAATCCTTTGACGAAAAGGATTTTAATATCGAAGGCGCTTATTAAAAGGATAGCCCTAATTACCTTTTTATAAAGGACGCGGATAGTAAAATAATTATATAATTCTTAACGATTTATTAAAATTTAAAATTCGATTAGTAAATACTATATTTATAATATTAGCGGTAGATTGTAAATAAAAGCGCTATTTCGAATTTAAAAACCGATTATATTATTAATTAATTTTATATTTTTTTCCTATATAAAGGTATATAAATACCCCTTACCTTTCTTAATAGCTAAATTACCTATTTATTTATTATAATCCTACTTATACGGGTATATTATATTTATTTAAAATATAGTACGCGGTTTTATTAATAAGTAATTAACGTAATAAATTATTATTTAATTAAAGTATTTAAGGAGGTTAAATATATCGATTTAAAGATTATTATCGCTTCCCCGAATATAAAGCGAATATTTAAAGGCGTAAAATCTAATTTTATACGTAATTTATATTTCCTTTCGTAGGACGTTTATTATTAAGATATATTATAAGCCGATAATTTTTTAGGTAAAATAAATACGGAAAAGTTATAAATTTTTAACGGAGAATTAAATAAAGAATTATATTTTATTAGAAAGTCGAAAATATTAAAAATAACGAATTTGGGCGTTAATAAAGTAAGTAAGCTTTTGAAATTTAATATTAATAGAAGGTTAGTATATATATATATATTTTTAATTAATAACGCTAATATTATTCCCTTAAGCGATAAATTTGAAATAATATATTAAGCCGCGTTTTAATCGCCGCTTTAATATTGGATTTTATAAAAGGTACGGGATTATAATTTAAAGGGAGAGTAAATACTTATTATAATTAATTATCCTTGGATATAAATATAAATTATTTTTCCTCTATTTAAAATTAATAGGGGGAATTATACTTAACCCCCCTATTAATTTCGAATATATTCGGTACGTATTAATTATATATAGGGTCTTTTTATAGATTTTACGTAAAGTTAGTTTTATAATAAAAATTATTATATTTAAATAGAGTATTTTAAAGTATAGAATTATTATTAACGATTAAAACGACGTTTATTCGTAAATAAACGTTTTATTATTAAATTTTAGCGTTAACGTTATAGGTTTAAATATTTATTTTTACTATTTTATTAATATTAGCCTATATTATATTTAAAATATTTCTATTATTTTATAATTTATAGGGCGTTTTTACCGAATTGGTTAAAAGAAGGTAATTAATTAATATTTCCCGTAAATAAATAGGATTTTATTGGATTAATAAAAAGATTAAATAATTCGTAAGGTTAATACGTACCTTCTTTATTAATTTTGTATCTACCCTATATTAACGTTTTAATAGTAAATTTATTTTTTATAATTTATTTTAACTTTATTAAAAAAGGTTATATTTCTTTATTTTAAATCCGTTATTACGTACAAAATTATAAAAATAATCTTTACTTATAGTTTTAATCGTTATATTTAAGTAGTTGAATTACTTTAAAGGATTATAAATTTTATAATATAATATATTTAATATATTAATATTATTTACTCTATTATTATTGAAGCGTTCGTTAAATATTTATATAATAATTTTAAAAAGGCTTTTAATAATATTCGATACTTTTAATTTATTATTGTAAAATATTTATTTATTATTAGGCCGGTATATATTAATTAATATTCTAATTATATGAATCCTATTACCCCTAACCGATTTAAAGAGGTTGCGAATTCTATTTTTATATTAAATAGTAACGAAAAGAGGCGGTATTTAATATAAATAGTATTATATTTAATTAGGTCGGCCTAATAAAAATAAAAATATTAAATTTAAAAATAAAAAAGGTTTATTAAAGGGTTACGTTAATTTTTTTTAACGATTGAAGACGTTATATTATATATAGTAGATTTCTGTACGTAGATTTTAAAGTACGGCCGGCCTATATAAATTCCCTACGGTTTCTAGAAGTATAATATTAATAAAGTAAAATTTAATAATAGTAAAGACTCTTTATTAAAATATTATAAGAAGAAGGATAATAAAGGCGATAAAAGCGATAATAATATTACCGAATTTAATAAAAACGATCCTAAATTATAAAAATTTATTTGAATTATAATTAATTATATAATTTATAAATTATGTACCCCTTTTACTATATTTAGAAAGAATTTTCCCGGAAATTCCTTTAAAGTTAAAAAGGGCGTTATTTTCTTTAAGTTCGTCTGCCCTCCCGAAATTAATATTTATAAATACGATATTAGAAAAGGTTACGGTATTTATTACTTAAATGGATACGCGCCGTTTAATAAGGATAAATATTTATTCGTTTAATAATTCGGTAAAGCGGTAAATATATAAGTAATTTATAAATTCTTTAGCGGCGATATATATAATAATAAAGAGATAATTTAAATATCCGAAGCTTTAGCGAAATACGTTCGTAAAAATATTATAGCTTATTAGGCTAAATTTAATTAAAATTAATAGGGGGCCCCTATAAATTTTAAATAATTTATTTTATTTTATTCGAAATATCTTTTTTATAATTAATTTATAAAATTTTGTAGAAAATAATAGGATTAGGTTAAATAAATCCTTTTATAAATTCTAAGTAATTTTTTTTCTTTATTTGCGATGTTCGTTTTATAGTTAATTTTTATAATTTAGTAGAATATAATAGGATTAGGTTAAATAAATCCCTTTTATAAATTTTAAGTAATTTTCTTTCTTTATTTACAATATTCGTTTTATAATTAACTTTTATAATTTAGTAGAATATAATAAGATTAAGTTAAATAGGCCCCCCCTATAAATTCTAAGTGGTTTTTTTCTTTGTTCGAAATATTCGTTTTATAGTTGACTTTTATAATTTAGTGGAATATAATAGGATTAAGTTAAATAGGCCCCCCCTATAAATTCTAGGTGGTTTTTTTCCTTATTCGAAATATTCGTTTTATAGTTAACCTTTATAATTTAGTAGAATATAATAGGATTAGGTTAAATAGGGGCCGGGTATTATTAAAGGCCGTAGAGGTATTGAATATTTAGGATTTAGAGATTTTAATAGTTAATTATAAATATAATTTCTTATTTAACGTTAATAATTTTATATAAGCCTATAATAATTATTCTTATATTCGGTATATAATAATATTAGAATATAATAGTAAAGTAATTAAACGAATTTATAATATGAAGTAAATATAAAAGTAAAGGTTAATAATTATTATTGTAATGAATTATATTAATAAATTTCTATTTGTATTTAATTTTTAAAACGGATATTAATAAAATAATATAATTAATATTGGATTGGTTTACCCTATTTTATTGAATACGAGAACCTAATTGATTCGTTCGCTTAATAGTTATATTTATAACGATATACGGTTAAACTTTTATTCGAAACGCTAATCGGTATAGGGTAAATATTGGATTAGGAGTTATATATATATAATTAGGGTAAATTATTTTACGGGTTTATTATTAAAGATATATAATATTTCGATTAATAGCCGGTTATAAAATAGGAGAGGTAGTAAAGTAGACGAACTCTACTTAGTAAATTTAATACCGGTATTATGGACTAATAATTAAGTATTAAATATATTCCAATTTAGTATATTTACGCATTTGCGCGGAATTTCCGTTTAATATCCATTTCTAGCGCCCTATATAGCGTCCTATATAGATATTATTATTTCAATAAAGAAAATCCCTAATATATAATTTATTATTAAATTAATATAGAAAATATATTTTAAAAGGATAATTAGTAATATTAAAATATATAATAAAATTCGTAAATTATATAGTTTAGTGGAAAATTTAGGAGATAAAACGAAGTCGCTTCGCCTCCGATTTTATTTCCTAAGATTTTCTTCCTTCTTAATTTTAATTTATTCCCTATATTTTTTACTTATTATTATTCTTTACGCTTTTAAGTACGATTTACGGTTATTAATTATTATTATATTTTTTTATATTTAATTATTAAAATATTTTATTTAGCCTTTTATATATTATATTAATAAATATTTTTAATCCCTATAATGTATTACGAGTAGCCCTTGGGTTTTTAATTTATTATTCGTTTCGCGGATAGGTTTCGTTTTTTATTTTCTATTATTTACGCTTTTAAGTACGATTTACGGATATTAATTTATTACTTTATATTATTATTTAATTATTAAAATATTTTATTAAATTTTTCGTTAATTATATTACGGATATTTTAGTATTTTTAGTATATTACGAATAACCTTTAGACTTTTAATTTATTATTTATATTGTAGGTAAATTTATAGAACGGAGTAGTAGGTACGTTATTATAAAGGATATTTTTAAGGATAGTAATACGGATACTATTATTTTTAATATATAAATATTCTATTATTTACGTTTAATAAATTCGTTTAATTTATATTTTTAGTAACCGAATAATTTTAATAGCTATTAATCCTATAAAGATATTAAATTTAATAAAGGTCGGAATTTAATTTATAAAGATATTGGATTTAATGGTCGGGATAGTGAATTAGAAGTGTACTTTATTATTTAGCGATTATTTAAGAAGAGGAAGATAAAAATAATATATAGTAACAAATTACCCGCGGGTAGCGCCGGGATTCAAAATTTATATCTTTTTCCGAATTATAATATATTAATTATTAACGAAAAACGTTTTAAAAAGGGAAATAATTAAGCTAATAAAGTAAATAATATTCAATTCATTTTAATAATTATATTAATATTTTGAGGATAGAAAGACCCGCTTTTATTTTTTAATAATTTAGATTATTTTCCTTTCCGTTATAATATAAAAAAGGATTTACCCCCTAAGGTCTTTAGTATTTAAATTCCTATTAAATACGTATAAGTCGTTTACGAAATTCGCTTTTTATAAGTAAAACCCGGCTCCGATAAAGAAGTTTTATATTATTTAATTTTAAGGCCTTTCGACTTTTAAATATTAAAAACGTATAATCCTAATTAATTCTATTAATTTACCGTCTTAATAATTCTATTTTTAATATTAAAATAGCCGTAAAATTATTATTTATAATTATAAACTTATTTTGAAATTAAAGCGTTTAACCTCTTTTCTGCTAATATACTATTTATATAGCCGGCGTCGATTAAATTATATTCCGTTATCCAAATTCTTTTATAAAAAAATTAAATAAAATACGTAATTAATTATATACCGAATATTATATTACGTATATTTAATTTTTGGCTATACGAAGCTTTTATCGCTTAACCCTCGTTTATTAAACGGGTAATATAATTTAAAATTGAAATTGGTTATATAAATAGCGAAAAAGTGAAATAAAGGGAATTAATAACCTAATTTAATAATTATTTAAAGTACCCTACTACGAAGTTATTCGAAAAATTATTATTTAAAGAAGTTATAATATAGGGCGAAAAGTGGCTATATTCTAGATAGATATTTCAAACCCCCCCCTTTAATTAAAAAAAGCGTATTCCGGTTTCTACTTCCAGTAATTTAATTCTATAGGAATTATAATATCCGCCGAATTAGCGTAAAGGAAAGGGAAACGATATAGAAGTAATAAATATATTTCGTTTCCTATTTACCCTTTTATTTTAATTTATATTAGGTAATAGGGAAGGTAAATCCTCCTTTATAAATAGAATACTACGCGTATATTAATATTTATAATATAATGTTTATACGTTGTAAGGATACGTTATTAGAATTTATTTACGAAATATAAATTTTAATTACGCTAAATAATATTAATTAAAAGATTTACTATTTAAAGAATACGTAGTGTAATATATTAATTAATAATTAGAGTAAGTTAAAATATTAATTTAAATATATAAAGGTTAGGATTAACGTTATAAAAGTATTTATTTATTTTATTAATATATATTTCGAAATATTATATTTAAGGATTAATAAAGGTACTCCTATATATTACGCAAAGGCGCCTTATAATATAACGTACATTTTCGAAGCCAAATTAGACGTAAAAATTCTTATTATACGGGCGGAGGTTAAAACGGTCTTTAATTAATATACTAAACCGGGGGCGGGGATTTTAAAAAAGGGTAAAAAAATACCCAACCTTTTAAATATAATATAGGGTAATAATTAAAAGAATTAAGAACGTATTTTCTATATTTACTATATTATTTCGATATTATTTAATTTATACGTTAATAAAGTATAGGGGATTTATTCTAAATTTTACGTTAATAGCGCGTAGCCCTTACGCGGATATAATATATACTATATCTTTCCTTCGTTTAAATTTTTCGATAATTATTTATATTTATTTTCTTCCCTTTTTATAACCTCTATACGCTATAATAATAGTATATATTAAAAACGAAGATTTTTAATTATTCCGGTTTTTATATAACGAATATATTTTTAAAATTAAAGGGTAAGTAATATATATTTAATATTATTTAATTTATTTTAATAATTACGCTTTTAATTCCTTATATTGCCGGCCTTATACCGTTTCTATATAGGTTGTAATTTAAATAATTTTTACTCTCCCCCTAAAAATTAATATCGAGGCTATTAAATTTATTACCGTATAATATATTTACGTCCGGTTTTATAAGTAACCCTTTGCCCCTATTATTTTTAAAGACGTATTAACCTTCAATTACGTAGCGGGTACGAAGCCGAATAAATAAATTTATTATCGATAGTTTAATATAGGCGGTAATATCTATAAATTCCCTCCCGGCCTTAATATAAACGTATTTGAAATAGTCTTTTAAATAAATATTATAAAAATATATAAATAAAAGGCGGAATCGGCTATAGAATTATAAATTATAAAGGATTTATAGAAATAAATTAAATATTTATATTACGCTATATATCGTTTTTTTAATAGGATTTATAAAATTATATACGGTCGTATTTACGTTTATCCTAAAGATTATTAAGATTTAAATAAATTTAGCGTTTTGTAGTTAAAGTATTATAATTTCCGGTAATTAGCGGGCGGATAATAATATTATAACGCTTTAGGAAATAAATAATAACGAATTTAATTTATTTATAGGCGATTATTAAATATATAATTTTATTATTTTTATTTTCTATTTAAATAAAATTTTGCCCTCGTTCTTATTTTAAAGGAATTAAAATTAATAGGGGGGATATACGAATTAAGTGCGATTTAAAATTAATAAGGGGGATATATAATAACCCCCCTTCCTTCCCCTTTATTAATTTTAAATTTTTTTAGGTTCGTATTTTCCCGATATATATCCCTTCTATTAATTTTAGGTCGCGCTTAGTTCGTATATCCCTTTATTAATTTTAAAGTTATAACCCTTTTATTTTATTAATCCTTTATTTATTATTAGAGAATTATATACGGATTTTTAATTAATTTATACGAATTGTTATATTATATAATTTTAAAAGGGTAGGGTATAAATACGAAATTAATATAGAATTGCCCTATATTAAAAATGTATTAAATTATATTTAAATCCTATTTTATAAGTATTTAAATATCGTTAAAATTATCGTCCGAAAGAATAATATTATTAAAATATATATAATCGCCCTTATTATTTTCGATAATTATATTTTTTAAATTTATTTCCGTTTATACGGTTAATTAATTGGGGTTATAAATAATCGTTTACTTATTTACTCGTAAAAGTCGGACTTTTTTTATATTAAAAATATTAAATTTTAATTTTAATAATATTATTAGGCTATTTTATAGGATATTTAGTATATTAAATCTAACGTCGTTAAGTGGTTTAAGCGTAATATATTTTTAATATATTTATTTATTCCGGTATATAGTATAAATATAATTAATAATATCTTTATTTATAAATAGGTTCGTATATTTATTAGCTTTATACGTTCGTATATTATTTTCCAATCCCTTTTAAATTAATATAATATATAGGCCGATTATAGAAAATCGTATAAATATAATACGATATTTATATATAGAATTTTTATTAAATTTAATATCTTCGGTATATAAAGTATTAATATATTCCAATGTTTAATTAATAGGCTTCTATTCGTTACCGGTTATAGAGTAACGTATTATATTAGAGTGTAAGATAGTATCTACGAACGGTTCGTTTATAATTTCGGGGCGAAGTAATTATATTAAATAGAGTATTTTAGGTTTATAATTATTGGATTTACTACTATAAAATAAAATAAGAAATAAATTTATAATTTCGCGAAGTATATTATAATTTCTTATAAATACAATTTCGTTAAATATTATAAAGATACGAATAACCTATAGGTACTGATATATATTATAATAGTCCGTATTTATTTTCCTTAGTAACGTTTTGTATCCGGATTATATAATTAGGGAAAAAATATTATTATAAATAGAATATAATTATTTTTCGATATAATCCCCTTTTATATAGCGTAATGCTTAACGTACCGAAGATTTTATAAGATCGGATTCGGGCAAATAATTATATTAAATTAATTTTATAATAAGGAAAGTTAGGATTTTTAAAGTAAATAAATCTTTTAATAAATGTTAATTATTATAGAATTTAATCTTTTCCTTCTTTATTCGGGCGTTCTTCCCGAGGCCGTTAATATTCTGAATTATTAAGGGTTAAAAGATATAAAAGATTATATTAACGTAATTTATAAAAATATAAAAGAATATAGGGATAATAAGGATTTATTATTTATAATTATAAGTATAATTAATTTCAAATTAATTAAAAACAATATAACGGATAAAGGATATTATTTTCTAATCGCTATATATTAAAATAAATCGGTCCTTAAAATCGTTTTCGTTAAACCCGAGGATATCGAAGAATAATTTATTATATAATTAATAAATATTAGTTATTTTACTTTTATTTTTTATAATTATAAGTATTTATAATATATAATTTATATTAATTTTAGTTCGTTTAATAATTAGGAAAATTAAAATATTCTATTCGGGTTATTGCCCCCGGCCGCGGAATATAGAAGTTAACCGCCTTTTAATAATATAATATACCGCTTCGTAGAAGGATAGTGGAATAATATTAAAGTAATTAAAGAGTTATTTAATTTCAAATTTAATATATAGGCGCTATTAAGCCAGAATAAATAGGCTATAGACGTTAGGATTACCGACGGAGAGGTATATAGTAAGATTTTATATAACGTTTTATTGCCCGATATTAAGCCTACCGATATAGTTTATAAAATTAAAATTATCGTAGATAATAATTATATTAGGATTACGGTTAATGAATTTAAAATTAGTTTTAATAATATTAATATAAGAATAAATATTAAGAAAGTAAGTAAATATATATTATAGAAATTTCCGTAAATTGGTTAATCGTACCGAATATAATTTTATATAACGATATTATATTAAAGTAAATTAATATATTATATATACGAATTTATATAAAATTATTTTTAAAATAAATATTAAATAATTATAGGATAAAGGTATTTTTTTAAAGCGCGAACGAATTTATAATAATAAATATTATAATAATAATTCTATTATAAACGTTTTATTATTTTTAGGGATTGAGTTTCTACTAGTATAATTTTTATAATACGCATTATTATATATATAATATTATAAGTAAGGAAGTCAAATTTGGCGCGTATTGGGCTATAATTTTATAGGTATTACGGAGCCGAGACTGAATTTAAATAATATTTAAAATATTTTTAATAGTAGGATTATAAAATATATTATTAATATTATTAAATAATTCGGTAAAAAATTATTAGAAATTTAATTAACGTAGGAGTATTTTAAATTCGGAACGGAAGGAAGTTTTAAAGTACGTTTTAAATTGTATATAAAATTAGTATATTATATAGGATAGAATAGAATCTTTAAAGGAAAGGGGTTTAAAAGTATTAGAATTATTTTATTTTAAATATAAATAAATTCCGTAATCGGTAAATACTTATTATATAAACGAATATCGAAGGGCGAAAATAAATAAATTAAAACGTTTATTAAATTGGTATAAATTCAAATTATTTTAATATATAAATAGAAAAACGAAGTATTATTATAAATTTAAATAATATAACCGGATTTAAATATAAATTTTATCGAGGGAATTCTAAATAAAAATAGATTTTTCGGATCCTGATTTTGGTATAAAATCTTTATTGAGTAATATATTATATTCGGTTTATAATTCGTCAATTTATTATTTATTAGGTTTAATTTGTATTATATATAACGATATAATATATAAGCTTTAAATTTGTAACGTTCGGATAAGGGAAAAAAGAATTGAAATTAGTTCGTCGATTTGAATTGGTTAGTAGGATATAAATATATTAAAAATATTAAGAAATAATAGCGGAAAAAATAGGATTAGTAAAAATATTATAATAATTATCGATTATATATATTAAATATATTAGAGATTTTAGGGAAGTATTTTTATAGATTAAACCCTTTTATTTAGGTTATGTTTAGACCGTAGTAAGCTACGTAGTTTGGAACCTGCGGGTCCAAAAATGGTGTAATATTTAATTAGTAGGGGGGTATATATCCCCATTTGGACCCGCAAAATTCTAGCCGCAGCGTACGGAGGTTTGAGAGAATGAGACTACTAGGGCGACTATATAATCCGCTAAGGCGACTATATTGCTTTCCAAAGGTCTATCTCGCCAAAGGCTAGGTTAGTATTAGGGTTAGATTAGCAGTTAGGGTTAGTTAGGGTTAGTTAGGGTTAGTTCCAGGGGTGTAGGGGGCCGGCGAAAGGCCCCCGCGTGTGAATAAGAAAAAAAGTGTTCGAAAAGACATAGTTTTGAACCTTCGTTGTTATTGTTCAAGATAATGATTTTCGTGGAGGTTTGGAGCGCTCAAAGCCCCAGTGATGCGAGCGTTGCCCTGGTCTTGGCTGCTCTCTGGCAGCGAATTTGTATGGCCCCACACAGTCGCCTCAGCGGATTACACAGTCGCCCTAGCGGGCTCGATTTGTCTCCCAAGGCTCCGTCTCAAGGGTCTTGGCAGGAGTGGGCTCCAAAGGTGGGCTGCTGGCTGCTCCATGGCCAACAAGCGAACATGAAGTTCAGGTTTGGCTCGGATTTGGACATTTGGGGTTTGTCAGAAGCCGTCTCGCTATCCTGACGATAGCCAAGGAGGACAACGCTCCAATCAAGCCCCCGGACAATGAACAGCAACGGGATGACGGCCTCTGTTGTTCGAGAAAAGGGGGTACCTGCAGGCTGGGCAATGGCTGGGCTGGCTGGCTGTGAAGCCTTGCCGCCAACTTGTAAACCCTTTCCATGACTTTACTCAGTTTCCCTTCGTCAGATAGGTATGTCAGCATGTGCGGCCACTGCCCAGTGAAAGAGATACAACCAGGCAGATTGTTCAATGATGAGTGCTCAGATGGAGATGGGATGGATGCTGTGCAACATTCCCACCTCGCCCAGAGAATCCTTCATGTTTGGAATGCCGCATTGCCGATGGGACCATCTTCTTATTCGCATTCTGCTCGGCTTCCGTTTTGTATAAGTGACAGCGGCTGTCGGTCAGGACCGGGCACAGGAATCAAGCTGGCACAACGTGGAGATGCCATAGGAGTATCTTGGTGACATTTTGCGGCGGCATTACTCCCACTGACATGAGCGGAAGCTGATGACCGGTGAGAAGCATGCACGAGTGTTCATGGTGATAGTATAAAGGGTCGTGGTTCTTTTGAAAATATCCAATGTGGACGGTGGAAATCCTCACTTCAAGGTCCGACTTGATGAATGAGGTTGAGGTTGGTGTTGATCGTTGAGGTTCCCGTCCCGTGCAGGTCATCGGCCGTCCCTTCTTTCCCAGCGGTCCTGACAGGGAACTTACAGCGGGTGCGGGATGCCGGCATGGGGTTGCAGGGGACGCGCGTAAAGATGAGCGGGAGTGGGGCTCTTGGCGCTATTGGCGACGGCTTGGCCAATTTCCCCGCGCCACCAATTCCACCACCATCACCACCACCACAACCTGGAAATGCTCGAGGTTAAGCATATGCCTTTGAACAACTCCAATGCGACCCTCATCAACAATCGACGACAATCGCGCCCACGATGATTTTACCGCTCTCGCCAACGCTTATTGCGTGAAAAGAACTGGCCTCACGATGTTGTTGAGGCTCAAGAACAATTCACCAAACGAAAGTTCCGCACGTTCCACGATAACGGACCTGAACCGACAAACAAGCCTCTTTTGTGCTGCCATTAGATGGACTGTTCTTGGCCGCTGTTTACGGGTTATTTAATCATCACTACGATCCTGACGGCGTGGAAGGGGCTAGATTCTAACCACTCCGCGAAATTAAGCGAAGGACCAATGTTGAATTTTACTGAGGAGGGAGGGAGGAAGGAAAGAATTCGAGAGATACTGGATGTTTTCATGAGCAGCGGTCTGACCGTGCCTTCGTAAAATTGCGAAGCTCTTCCATCGCGGCAAAACACTACGCTTCTTCATGAGGAGTGACATTCTCTGATGGGGCCCGAAAACATCCGTCGTGCTTCAGACGAAGGTATAGTGTGTCGGTTAGTCCTGCCTGGTCTTCCAATACCTGAAGCTTGGACTATGCGAGTAGTTGCCGTTGAGATGGCTTCATCTGCGCAAGGAAGCTGGCTGTTATCGAACATTATCCGCGCTCGATGGGTGGCCCTCATAAACCCAGAATCCGGAACCATTTGACATCATCAGCCTGATAAGCGCCAGTGGTTTAGTGGTAAAATCCATCGTTGCCATCGATGGGCCCCGCGTTCGATTCGCGGCTGGCGCAAATCAAATTTCTCTTTTTGGCGTTTTTTATTTGGTGCTTGCTGTTCTTTCCCAAGCGCCCCGAACTTTTTCCTTCCGTTTGTTTTGCGAGTGTGTTCTTTTGGTGCGAACTTTTCCCCCCTTCGGATTGTCATCGATGTCCTTGAACAAAGGAGTTGGTTGATCATCCAGGTCCCACTTTTGAGGTCTTCAGCGCTTCTAGTTATGGAGGTGTCTGCCTCCAACTCGATTGGCCACTTACTTTTTGTAATAACGTTGTTTTTCTCTAGTTTTTGTTCCTGTCAACCCCCCGTCGTGAACACCACCAATAATTCCATGCGCAACGAAAAGCTGAAGCGGATTGTGAGAAAGCTGATGAGCTTGTGCCGCTCGGAGCTCCTTTTATCACCCCGCCGCCACACAAACAATGCCCATTTTTTCCAGGCACCCGAGCTCCCTGCCGCGCTTGTCAATGTCACGTCAAAATGGGATTTTCGGGGTCTTTCTGCGATCGTCGTCATGGGACAGTGGACCTTGGTGCCTTCCCACCCAATAATGTCAACAACAACAACCACCACCACCACGAAAAGCACCACACACTGAAAATTGTTGTCGCGACGAACACACCGGGTAACACACGATTGCGTCTTTATTCATCCTGGGCTTTTTAAAAGAATAAGAAGAGCGCGCTTAAAAAGATACTTCGGGCTCAATCTCCGCGCGCTTATCGACACGAGTTCTCATCAACTTCTCCAACAGTTTCGTTATGAACAAATCCGTCATCTACCACGGCGCGTTGGTGCAGAAGCAAATTCTTTGTTGACGCAACGATAGCTATCGATGACCACGAGATCATTTTCGAGGCGGCTACGGACCAACAGCTCGATCATGTCGAAATAATCACCCAGAGTAACCTCGAGTTAAATACGGCTTCTTTCCTTCAGCTTGAAGGATTTCCTCGAGACCAAAAGCTAGACCGAACGGCTCTTGAAGCCCATCGCGCGGTCTATACCCAATCTCCCGAAGCTTTCTTCGACATCACAGGTGCTTTTTACGGAAAGCTCGTCAACTGGAAGGCACCTAGTCATACTTCTTCAAAACACGCCCAATCTCAGCAGCTCTTGGCTGGATCCGAGATACACCCAAGCTGAAGCTCTGTCCTCACATCCCCAAGTCACACGACCTAAGAACGGATTCGGACATCCATCACGAACCAAGGCTATGAACAGAGAAGGAAGACCATCACGGAAACGAAGACGGAAGAAGGAAAGATGCCCCACGCCACGATGGATTACTGCAGAAGATGCAAAGAAATGAGACCCATCAACCATACAGAGCATGGCAAACTCATGGTGGTTCATGGTTCTGGTTCGAGCGGTGGAGGGGGAGGATTCGAGAGTACGACCATGACAGCAACAACAACGACAACACTAACAGCTGGCCGAAGAGGTGGAGGTTCTGGTCGCCTTCCACCCCCGAATCTTAGAAGAGAGAATGCGATTGTTGGTCAGTCTCCTTGAGGACGGTGCGTGGCTGCACGTCCCTGGGAGCATGTATGAGGAAGCTTGAGGCACTACCTGTGGCTTTGTTAGGGATTGTCGGTTGGATATGATCGTTATATCGGTTGAAGACCACGACAACGTTTGAGAGCTTGCACGAGAGGAAAGAAAGCCTTTGGTCTTTTGGCCCAGGACGAAAGGACAATTAGAGGAATACAGGACGCAGGTCTTTTTGTTGGCATATCTGTCTGGAGTTTGATGGTATGGTATGGGATCGGGTTCACCACAGTATGTATACACAAACTGTCAGTCATGGTGTCATGCCGTCCAGAGTTTCCTGTACCGCTTGTTATATCACGGAAGCTGATCATAGGGGTACAGCGTATCACACGTCATATCAAACAAGGGAATACCCAATGCTAGCTATATCCCTTTTTCTATTCCAGTGAATAAGCCAAACTGTCATGTTATTCATCACATCGTTATACAGGATACACGTTCTCCAACACCATAATCATACAAGCTTCCCCTTTTTTGGTCAACAACAACCTCTTAGGGGTTCTCAGTAGCAACCCTCTGCGCCGTCTCAGGCTGGCTATGCTCCGCACCAAGAGCGTTATACCCGCCCTCGCCCGTGTTATCCTTGATACCGCGAATGCCGCGCTCGATACCCTCGGGCTTATCAGCTACCTGCTGGCGAACCTTGTTCTCGACCGTCTCGGCGTGCTTGTCGGTGGCGCCCACGCCCTCGAGACCGGAGCGCTCCTTCTTGCGATGACGGACCTTCATGCCGTGCAGCTCGTTGCTCGTCTGCCCTTGCATCGGCCGGCCGTACTCGGTCTGGTTGTGGACGGACTGGCTCGTGGACCCCGGAAAGGCGTCGAGAGCCCCCGTGCGCGAGGACGGGTCGACGTCCGGGTTGAGAGCCTGCCCCGGGGTGGCGTGGATGGGGTTGGCGTGGTGCGAGTCCTTCTCGGGAGCGGTGCCAGGGGCGAAGGTCTTTGCGCGGAACTCGGGCGCGGCTTCGTTGCCTACTTGTTGGCCTAGTTGGTGCTGTTCAGTTGTTAGTGATGGCTTGAGACTTGGAGGAGCAGTCATGCTTTGTATGGCCTAAGGTAAGACTTACGCCGAATCTGGTTCTGGGCTCAGCGGGAGGGACGCTGGAGTGGAATTGGCCCTGGTTGGTGACGGAATCGGGGTTGGCGGACATGATGAATGATGTTTTATGACTCGTTACTCGGTGTTTTGTTTGTGATATTGGATTGTAGCGGGTTGGAGAGTGTCGCTCGAGTCTTTAATTGCGGCTGTTAATATGTCTAATGATCTGGAGCAATGAGGTCCATGTGAACTCATATAAGTTCTAGACGTTGATATAGCCGTGGTGGTGGTAAAGAGTAGCTGTAGTCATGATGTCAACCTGACAGTCATTGACATCACCACTCCCAATGGTCTAATGGAGGGGTGAAGATGATCGGAGCTCGATTGCACCAATCTTTTGTCCTGTAGTGTCTCGCTCTTATGGCAACTTCATGATACTTTGACTCGAGAGCTCTTGATGTGCAAGGCAAGTGGCGCGGTCGCTGTTGATAAGTACCTCTGCGTATAGTCTAATCATCGAAGACGGGAGACATCACCATGTCTTGGCGTGGAAAGTGGAAAGATCAGAAGATGAACAAACCATCCACGGTACTTGGAGCAGCACAATTGGCCACAAGGTCGTCACCGGAATCTAATCTATTGAAAGATTTCAACCTTTTGTGTCACTGTATTACCTCTCAACCGCGTGCTAGTATACCATTGATTTCTCGATATGAACAAGCGGGCCTCTTACGTTCTTTAGCAGTTGTACGTTTGCATGGCTTCGTTGATCGTTCGGCAGACGCAAAACCTTGTCATTGGGGGATTCCAACACTTTCGCGATGAGAACCGATGTATTACCGCAGAACAATCAACATAAATCACAAAGTATCCACGCGAGCCTCTGGTTATCCTCGATGCATCTCTACCTACACAACGACCACCGTGATAACATGATGTTTTGTTTGTTGAGGTGTTGTTGCCGGGAAAACAATCGAACAGTCTTGGATCAGTGGGGTTCTACGGGAGGCCCAGCACTAGGGAAGGAGCTAGGCAGGCGCCCGGTTAGCACATGCGGTGCACTGTGGGGTCCCTGCATTCAGCCGCTGTCTGCAAAATGTGGCTGCCACCTTGGGCGCCGTTGAAGTCCAAGACCGGCATTCCATTGCCAAGGAGGCTTGATTTGAGCACCTGTTTGCTTAAGCTTTATTTTCAAGGCCATTAGTCAATTTTTTTCATATATACACATCTTCACAGCAGCCATATGAAGGCGGCGTTGCTGTGGACTTGGAGTTGGATTCAATCAACGGTGCTCTTTCCCGCTCTGTCTCGCATTGCGGCACCTGCAATGATGTAATGGCGGGGCACCTTACAGCGGACGTCGGGCGGTCAGAAGGGGTCCGACCTCATGCATCCGGCAGGCACTTTAAGAAGTAGGGGAAATAATGCCCGTCAGATAGTTCCCATGCTTTGTTTTTTTTTGTATACACCTCTGTTGGCCATCTCCCAGGCGCATCACGAAATCCTGTAATACCAATGAGGGTTTCCGCAATCTTGTGCGCACCGGTTCCTGCCGTGTCGTGCCAGCCTGAAGCGACCGACGGGAATTACAATGAAAAAGGATGGCTGGCGTCGCGCTTTGTGCTCGTCAGAAGTCAGCATTCCAGGTTTGTGCTAACCCGCCTCAGCCAACCACTGCCTCTGGAGTGGTGATCGGGCTGATCTCTCTCCACAACCAACTCAATCTCAGCTTCGCCGGCGCAACACCAACAGAAAAGACCCCCAACTCGCACCTTCTTCCGTATCTTCAAACGGGCGCCGTTGTTGCAAGCGCATTGAAGCCAATTTCAATTGTGGCCCCACTGAGGTGCTTTGGGATGATGCCGTGATGGACGGAAGGACCACCTCTCCTTCCTTCCTCATTTTCAAGACTCAAGTTCCGGTTATCACTACTGTTACAATTGCACCTTCCGTCTTGCAAATGTCAGTGCCTATACCGGTCTCGGGCAATACTGGGACAAAAAGGAAAACCTTGCGCTCGGTCCGTCCCTCTCCAGGAACAGGAATTGTGGCGCTTGCCATTCAGCTCTCTCTCCGACGGGCTTTGTGGTCGACATCCATCTGATGTTCCTACCTATTTGAACCGTCCGATATTTAGTTCATGTGTATGCGGCGCATTGCAACTGCAAGGCACGGGGTTCACTTCCATTTTGACACTTGCCTGCAAGCAGCGTCCCTGCGTTGACATGAAATCACGAGCGGACATGCTGATGGCTCCCAGACATATTGTTTCTTGCATTTCTTTCTGAAACCGTTGATGTCGAGGCTTTTCGGTCCTTGGCGCCGAACAAGAAGGATTTCTTTCGATTTTCCCTCCACCTTCCTTGTCCGTCAGGGCCGCCTGGGATTGCTGGGGATCGCTGGAACCGCTGGAACCACTAGGGTGACAGTTGATACTGCCCGACAGGGGCTCCCGCTCCACCGTTCGACCAACCACCAACCATCACTACTCCGCGCATCCAGACTCGCCCCCAGTCTCCAGCCATCCAGCCATCGCATCGCAGCCAGGAAAACCCACTGATCCACCATTCCACCCTCACTGCCCTCTTCTTCCTCGCGGGTGTGCCATTTTTGGTCCGATGCGACGGCATTGCGACGGGGACACCAACCGCCGCAAGAAAAAAAACACGAACAGGAACAATTCTGGGATTCAGCCGAACGATAGTCCTCTCTGCCTTTGGTTGGGCTACTGTTTGGAAAAGAAAGTTACCTCGCGTCACACACTTGACAACAGACGAGCCAAGCAGCCCAGACCTCATCTTTTTGTCTACACACATACGCACACGTTCGCTCAGGACCGCATAGCTAGCTCTCTTTGTTTGATTCTTCGAGAATCTTACCCGAAAACCATCTCTCCCAGTTCTGCGATACCAGGCACCGGCCGTTTGTTCCGGGGGCTTGTCCACGGAAGCCCCGATCCCACGCTCACTTCCACTTTCATCCGTGTCCGAGACAAAGCGTCATTGTTTGTTTTGTCGCCTAGCATTGGGGTCTGGACTGTCCCACGAGTCTGCGACACTGCAACACCGGGAAACACCTCGCTCGTAATACACTCAACCTGTTTCCCGTGTCTACCACCTCTCTCGCTCTGGTATGCTGCCACCTGCTCGATTCTTTGCCGCTATTGCTCACTTGGCCTGCCCTGGGACTAACTTATTCGATGAACCCATACAGCTGAGAATTGACCCTTTTTTCCTTTGATTCCCAGGACACTGTCTAGTCCCATACGCCGCGAAATCGACACTGTTCTTCCTCGTCTACATTTGCGGCCGTATGTACAGAGCCTGGCGCTCATGACATACGCTGCTATTCGACCAAAGAACACCTGACTGCTAGACTCGTCTAAAGTGGCTGCTATACGTCCACTCCCGCGCCCTCGCGACTGCTTCCATCCTGTCCTCGTATCCGAAAATGGCACACCCCAGATACTCGTTTGACGACGACCAAATGGCCGAACGAGAACCTCTTGGTGCATCAGCATCTCCATACCATCCACGAAACCAGTACTATCCACCCTCGCGCTCCCAGCAACAGTATCAAGATTCATTCCGTCCACCGTCTGCATCCCGGCCCGGGGCCCATCCAGATTCTGCCTTTGAGCGACTTCGCATGCAGCGCCGCAACAGCCAAGGACAATCGTCGCAAATGAGCAATGGGAGTAGCAACTTCAGAGCTTATGTACCAGCTGGTGCGGCCTCCCACGGCTACGAGTCACAAGATATAGTGTCACCCATATCCCCTCCTCAGCCGCCTCTCCACCGTACCGAGGGAAGACCATGGGGTAATGATCAGGTTAGCTACTCGGAGTCACAACGACCAAGGGCCCTTAGCACCACCACTCCTGGAGCGGACGACTTCAGCGATGCTGCTGCCGGTGGTATGACGGGAATTGCGCTGACTGTCGCTGACCAGACTGCAAGGGAGAGCGGACTCAACGCACTCCACGGCTCCGCCTACCCGAGAGAGTACGACCAGCAACCTATGCCGACGCAGTATCAGAACCAACAAAATTCCGGGTACATGGCGCGCGAACCATCGAATTACCCCCAGGCGCAGATGCCGTATGCTAGTCCACACCCTAGCCTTCAGAACAGCTCACAAGCACTAAACTCCGCGCAATATGCGCCTGGTACCGGTACGCCTGGGCAGGCCAGTCCTTCGAGAAGCCCACCGCAAGGTCCTGGTACGACGGGTATTTACACGGACGATCCCTTCCTGACGTATGGACGTCCTCAGCCACCAGGTCTGGGCGTCGTTGATCCGCTCGCTGCTCTTGACGACGATGGCGATGACGGACTCAACTACCACCGCAAGGCGAAGAGGAACAGCATGCTCAGCCTCGGTAATGGGAGTAACAAAAGCGCCGCAGCCATCGCAGGTACCGCTGCAGCTGGCGGCGTCATTGGGGGTCTGGCCAGTCGCAACGGGAGTGGCAACGTCTCGGGCTACACCCCGATGAAAAACAATATCCAAATGACCGATACGATACAAGCGGCTAGTCCATATGATCCAGGGTTTGTAGCTGAAAAGCCTGGATGGAACTCGCCGGCCAAGTCAAGCAATAAAGGCAAGAAATGGAGGCTAGCGGCCATCCTGGGACTTGCCCTTCTCGTCGCTGCAGGCATTGCACTCGGAATAGTATTCGGTGTTGTGCTGAAGCGCGGCGGAGATGACAAGAAACATGGTGAATCAGCCGCCGATGACTTGCAAAAGAATGGGGATCTCGACATCAACTCTGCTGAAATCAAGGCGCTCATGAACAACCCCGATCTACACAAAGTGTTCCCTGGTATGGATTATACGCCACTTAATTCGCAGTATCCGGATTGCATGCACAACCCTCCCTCGCAAAACAACATCACTCGGGACGTCGCAGTCTTGTCGCAGTTGACAAACACGATTCGACTTTACGGCACCGATTGTAACCAAACCGAGATGGTTATCCATGCGCTTAAGCAGCTGAAGCTCGACAACACGATCAAGATTTGGCTAGGTGTCTGGCAGGACGGCAACACGACGACTAATGATCGTCAGCTCTCCCAGATGTGGACCATTCTTGACAACTACGGCGAGAAACCGTTCAAAGGTCTCATCGTAGCTAATGAGATTCTGTTCCGCGAGGAAATGACTCTGACCGATCTAAGCACACTTCTCTCCGACGTCCGCACAAACCTCACCGCCAGGGGTATGAAGCTACCGGTGGCTACCAGCGACCTGGGCGACAACTGGGATGAGTCGCTGGCCAAGGTGAGCGACTACATCATGGCGAACATTCATCCTTTCTTTGGTGGCGTCAACGTCAAGGAGGCAGCGTCATGGACCACGACATTCTGGCAAAACCAGGCTGGCGCCTTTATGAAGTCGGACAAGTCCAAGAACATCATCAGCGAGACAGGTTGGCCATCTCAGGGCGGCATGGATTGCTATCCAGACACCAAAACTACTGATTGCCCTGATCGTGCGGTGGCCGGTATCCCCGAGTTGAACCAGTTCATGAACGATTGGGTATGTCAGGCACTCGCCAACGGAACTAATTATTTCTGGTTTGAGGCCTTTGACGAGCCATGGAAGGTCCGGTTCAATACCAAGGATCAGAACTGGGAAGACCACTGGGGTCTCATGGACGTGGACAGGAATCTCAAGAAGGGTATCAAGATCCCGGATTGTGGTGGAAAGACGGTGGATTGAGCGACGAAACGAGATCGAAGGCATGAATGTTTCGATGACCAAAAAGCCAGAAGGGCTTCGGCATGTATATGATGGAATGATGATGAAAGACAGGACGGGTTACGAGATGAGGACATGGGAAGGGTTTACATACATGGATTATTGTCTGACAATGGGTTTATCTGGAGTTCGTACGGGCAATACGAAAGGAATGTTGTATTATTTGGTTCTTAGCTTGATATCTCATAGCTTCGTTTAACGGAAGAGAGTGGCCCTGTAGGGAAACCTCTCCCCCCTTTGCTGTACTTTGATCGCGATATAAATCATGGGTATGAGGACAAGATAATGCTGTTGGTCGGTTGCGTTGCTTGAGTTGAACTGAGAAGGGTCTTACCTTGTCTTGGATTTGCGTGGCCTTGCAATATTACCATGGGCTCCATATGTGAGCTGTCTCTTAATCCTTCGACATAGACAATCTATCATCGATTCGAGTCCTTATCATCCCCGTTAGCGTATCACTTACCACCAGCACATACCATAGATAACACTGGGCTGGGCTACCAGACTTTCACAACAATGCCATGTTAGGTTTCATATCAAAAAAAACATTCAATACCTACCAGTTATCTATCGGCCCGGATAAGTTGGTTGACTCGCCCCCCTCCCTCGCTCCCTTCCCCTAGGCGAGGAAAATATGACATGTCAAGTGTCAGTCGTTTAGGGATAAGGTATCAGACCGAGGCCTCCGACTGCCCCGGCCGAGGAACCAGAACCAGAACCAGAACCAGAACCAGAACCAGGACCGGCCTCTCCCCAAATTTTTCGGAAAGTGTGATGTGTGATGATCATATGTCGTTCCACGTGTCACCAGATAATTTTGATCTTGCGTTTTGCGTGCAAGATCAAGCTAGCTGTAAGGGGGCTTTGGGTGCAGTGGTGGGTGAATGAGTTGTGAGTGACAGCAAGTCGCGCAAGTGATAGATACAAGTATGTCATAGTACCGAAAGAAGGAAGAATTTCAGGTAGTGAATGATTGAATGATCGACAGTCAGCTAGCTAGTGACAAGTGAGAGTGAGTGGTATGTTGTAGTACCGGTAGATTAGCAGTCATTAACAGTGCACGTCGTAGTGGGAGTAAGAAGGAATACGAGATAGGGGCGGGACCGTGACGTTCATTGTGACTATATTTGTCAAAAGTACATACCACCATAGCCATCAATGCTATGCTCGTGACCATGCTCGTGACGGACCATCGTGTTTATTCATGAATGTGAAAATGGCATTGGATTCACCTTCTCGACTGAAACCGAAGGCTTGTGGGATTCTGGATCCACATGTCAGAGATACGGAGACCTAGTTAGTAATAATCATAACCATGGTAGGACGTGTGTAGTACCGAGACTACTCCAGAGTCAGAGTCTAGAGTCTAGATGAGGGATTGTTTACGTGATATGTCAGGTCAGGTCAGGTTCTGTCAGTCGTCAGGTGATACAACACGAGATTCATCAATAAGCGAGGGGATACTACCAGTTCCAGTACCAGTTCTTGGACAAAGCAGCAAAATCCCTGCGGTCAAGCGAGGTTTGGGACCAAATTTCAAGAATTTCATTGTCGGCGTCGTTATCGTTGGCGTTGCTCAGCGTAATCCAGGTTACAAGTGATGTGGTATCTCGGCTGTATGGAGAACTGGGAGATGAAAGGTTTGTAATAGCAAATCTCTGAGCGGGCGGCTACAAAATACAAATATGGGCCATGGTTAGTTTGATATAGAAACAATTCGCAATGATGTGATGCGAGTGTGATATCAAATTCCATCATTCATTAATTATCATGGTGGGTATAGATGGATGGGCAGTAAAATCTGACAGCTAACGGCTTGCTGATATTACCTTGCTACCCTGTAATATGCCGGGCCCTGTTGATCTTTCTTCCCATGGCACTTGTACGGCAGGGCAATTGTCAGATCCTGAATGAATCTGATCGGATATGAATTGCCTGATGTGCCGCTCACTTTCGCAGGATGCTGAATGAATATCGAGGACGTGGATGGTGAGTGTCCGTGTGTGGGTAGTGTTGGCTAGAATGGGTGGACCAGGGGTGTGAAGCTGACTGAACAGGCGAGCTGGGACGTCTTCCCCATTTTAGATCATTTCCCTGATTCTGATTTGATTAATATTTCCTGAACCAAAGCGAAGCAGCCATTTGGCTGTTTACTTAGTTCAATGGGGGTACAGCTCTCGAGGCATCGGGTGGTGAGCCAGTTTCTCTCGCAATCTGGATGCTCATCCTAGTTGCATCACTCTCTTGTACTTTGTCACGTTTGGTTCTTTTGTTAGCCCTGGTCATTGTCTGCCTTTAGCATTCTTTGTATGCGAGGTTCCATTTCGTCCGGTCGTATGTGGCATCTCGGTATCTAGGTACCGGTATGATCAACGCAATGGCGTTGTGCGCCTCGACAAAGCATGCGGTGGTGGGTGACTTGACTAGATTTCAACCAAGAACATCAATCCGAAGATTAGACAGCCGCTATAGGATGCAAATACGTTAACGCTGACTCAGTCTTCCTACTGCTCTCGTTGGCTCGACTAAGAATGCCCACACTCGGTCTGCATTCGAACTGGAATTTCTGGCTTAACGTTGGTATCCGCTGGACGTTGACCGTAAGCCAAGTTTGACCAAATCCGGCTTTTTCTATCCCTCTCTTGTTTCAGAAACAGCTTCAACTGCTGTCGAGTCAGTGAAGTAATGACAAATGAATTGGTGAGCGAGCGTATGAGAATGGATGGAAATATGCTACCCGACCACCAAGAGACATTGCCTCTTAGCATTCGGTAGGTATTACCCGAGACTAGCCGACCTTTGCACCATTTTCGAATTACTTCATGCCACTGGCTCGGAGGTTGTTTTGTTTTGTTCTCCTCGCCGCAAATTCTTGCATCGTCTCAGGGATCTGAGCCAACACTTCGACGTCGGACCGCGAGATGACGAAAGAGTAGCAACACCTTGTTGGCCCAAGTCATGTCTTCTTGCTCCGCCCAACGAACTATTTTTTTCACCGCCAACGCTCTAGCCGCCTACATCTCATACACGCGGACGAGATGGGTCATGCCTGCTTGCAATGCTGCGGTGCTGCAGCGTGTCAGCGCTTTGCAGGAACTCGCAGGATACATGATGCGTACGCATCTCGAATATAGATGCCCAAGCAGAACGGATAGAAGTCTTCTGTGAAACGTCAATATGCCTCCTCAGCCCAAAGGTAAAAGGTTATCATGTTGTGTAACTTGAGGGCATGTGACAGCGGGCTGTGATCCGTTACACAATACCAGACCGACATGCTGTTTGGGTACCAAGTAGCCAGGTGGATAGATCCTATATCCGATCATTTCGATATTCTCTCATAACAAGATCGGAGAGGAACGCAAGTAGCTTCGGTAAGGATCGAAACTAGAACAGTGTTCACTGTTTCTGTGGTCTGGACCCGGAGTTTACGGGGTCCAACTCAACAGTATCTCGACGAAGCCCGAATATTCACCTGCATATATTGTTAGGTCGAGATATATTGGAGAAAAGCCAATGACAAGGCAATTGAGGATCGAGTAATGATTATTTTTGGGGCCGTTGCGGGACGAGTGGCTTGTCTACTTACCAAGACGTTGGGCTTGAGTTGATCTGCCCCGTCCTAATATCCTGCTTCACTGGCCTGGCATGCTGTGCTGTTTCGAGTGGCCTTGAGCTGACCAGTCTATGTAGATGATGAAAACGGGGTACATGTAGATTAGTTGAGATCATGTCTGACGAGATCTGGTGTGTCGGAAATCGATTGCTTGATTCAGTACACTGATAGTCAGCTTCGGTACTGGTACAGTGCCCTTGTAGATCTGTCATGTATGTCATCCGGCAGTAGTTGGCTCTGGTGACCGGCGACATCTGCGTGGCGTATGGCATTATTGCCAATTGGGTCTTGATCTTCTCACCACGTCCTCTCTTGGAGTCGGGAGCCGGATCCGAGAGGGTGGTAATTCCTATGCGAGTACACACACTGACGGGCCACAGAAGATCAAACAGGGAAGATCAAACAAGTCTCAGGAAGCTGAAAGGATGCAATGAATGGTAAGGCTGAGATCAGGAAAATCGGTTGTGTGTAAGACTCTGACCATCAGCTGCACCGCTTCAGTCCGAGTCTCAGATATCAAACCACATGCTGACGACGTATGGCTGCCTTTCAAGTGTTGACAGACGAGACTGGACCGAGGTAGTCAAGATGGGTGATGCGCGCAATGAGCAAAAGCGTGAGACCCCCGCGCGTATTGTGGAGGAACGTGAAGAAAAAGAAAATGCCGAAAGGCCAGAATCTCGCCAAAATGAACTTGGCATCTTGAGGAGTGATGCGATCGAAGGGAAGTTGAAGCCAAACCGCCGGCAGAGCTCTGGCCTCAGTGTGGGATGATCACCGGGCGTGATAAGATCAGGGATGTGATTAGAGACCGGCTGGAGAATCTAGTGATGTAGCAGCCATGCGGGCGGGGTGGTATAGGGTGGTATGCATAGTGGTGCTGATTTGACCTTCCCCTAAAAGGGGGGCTGCTTCATTTGCTAAGCCCAGTATTGCGACCTAGCACCATGCCCAGGTGTGCTAATCTGGCACCTACCGAGCCAACGACGAATCTTGATGGAGTTCAGGAGCGGCGTTGGACCCCCAAGTGATATGGATAATGGCTGGCGGTATGGGTCAGGGTTGATATGCAGTAGTTGGTCCAGTTTGTTGTCCAGTTGTTAAGGTGTCAACCCAGCAGGCGCTGGCAAGAGCTCTCTGCCATCGGTATGGGTGGTCTCGTGGATTAAGGCGCAGACAGATATAATATAGCTGGCCGAGACTCCTGACATTCCTGAATTTCCCGTCGATGTAATTTAGTTTCGGTATTCCTTCTTCCCAGTCCGCCCAGTTTCCCATAACTGTCTCCCGGATCGTATATGGTCCTGTCGGCGTCAGCAAATTTCAGCATATGAGTTAATGTGACTCTGTAACTGGCTTTTTTTTGGGGTCAGATCCAAACGTTGATAAGTATGCACGGTTCATACGGTGTCTGGGGTCGTATTCCTCGCACAGTTTGGGACCCTTTGCTAACGTTACAAGGTACCGCGCCAGATTCATCAACGGAGGCCTATCGTAGTTGCCGTTTTGGTCCAAAGCCATTCCAGTTAGGGTTGACAGGCGGTTGAGAGGTAACAGAGCCTCCCGATTTGGCACTGTAACTTTGTTTGCCAAGGTCACGGCTAACGCATCCGAACAATCTAGAGTCGGGGTATCTTCCGGATCAACATATACTTGGGACCCGGCCGTTCAGCCAAGAAGTCGTGCACCAAGCCCATGACACTTGCCTGAGGGACGACGCAACATCGGACTACCTTGAACCTCCTCTAAAATTGGACTGCTGGTTCCACAAGGGAGATAAGTTGGTTGCTGCCCTCGCCGTGTTCGACAGCCGGACCGACCATCATCAACAAGAGTTCTCCTGGATTAGGGAACTCGACCTTCCTCCTCCCCTTCCTTTATATATCTGAAATCTCCCTTCCTCCCCCGGCGGAATCACAAAGACCAGTTAATCCTGATTCTCCAGGATGGCTCCGTACATACAGGACACGGACATGCTGTCCAGTTCCGGGTACTGGGTGGTAGACAGGAGGATTATGATTGCACTACCCAATCCCAGCGACGACCTGGATCCACATAGGCTTGCCCTTGAGTCACCGAAGCATGGTATCAAACACTCGTTGATGGAGGCGACTGCGCCGCTTGATACAGTCCATGACCTCTCGTTCGGCGTGGAACTCAAGTTCTTGCTTCCCCTCCTCATCGAAGGTGAACAGGATCCGGAACCCGAAGACCACAGGATGGTCAACACGACGCAGCTGAGAGACAGTGAAGCCACTCGGCGGGAACAGATTTATGAATGCATCGCCAAGTCGATAAGCCAAGCCGGGGAAAAGTCGACAACCATATCTCGAATCACAAAAGATGCAACCCATGAGCGGGCATTCTGGAAGTCGCACTGGATTGTCAAAAAAGCCAACTCGGCCGAACCCACACCAGAGCAAGAAAATCTGAAGGGCTATGTGTGGCTGTCGGTCGAAGTAAGCTCGCCGTCACTGCCAGCAAAGAATGCCGATACCAAGCATCGAATCGAGGCGGTGTTGCTTTCGCTCTTTTCGAACCACCGTCTGGTCGCAAACTACACATGCGAAGTGCACATCCATATCGGACGAACAGACGGACAGCCCTTCAGTCTTAACACGTTGAAAAGACTGGGAACGCTGCTGTGGATGGGAGAAGAGCAAATTCGAAGCATCAGAAATCCAAGGTCGCCCAACTATCACAACAAGTATACGTGGGGTTTCGAGACAAGAAAACATAGTCGACTGGCTTTGAGAGCTCAAGAGCTCGCCCTCCGAGAGCACGGGTCAGCAGCTTGCCAAGACGGTATATCAATCGAGGATTGGCAAGTGGCGGAATTGCTCGAAACCCATCCGGAGATGCAGACCAAAGATCGGAAGGCTGTCGAGGAGCTGTGGAAAGCAGGGTCGCATGTGGAACTTGGACGGTTATTGTCGGGAGAGAACAAGCCGACCAGACGACTCGGCTTCAACTTTAGCGCATTCGGACTGGAGGATGAACGAGCACGGAACAATCCTCGGACCATGGAGTTCCGCATGATGGAAGGGACGACCAACATCGATTATATCCTGGGCTGGCTGTCCATCTGCAAGTCTTTGGCTGAGGTGGCGGTGACGATATCGGATGGTCGGTACTTCAGGGTGCTGGATCGGTTGATAGGACAGCGACATGCCCGGTCGCGGTCAGCTGGATCTCGGCGAGAGACTGTATCGGAGACACAGGGACAGAGATGCGGTCGGGAATTTCGAGAGGTCATGGATGACCTGGGAGTGCCACGTGAGGTCTATCGAGATTTGGAAGCGAAGGTGACACTGGAAAATGAGGTTTGATTAGTGGGAGGCCGAGACTCGTACAACAAGACGGGAGGGATGAAATGAGTGGAAAGCATATCAGTACTTAATAGCATTCGTGCGCATGGGCGGGAACGAGTTTGGTTGCATGGAAGCGTGTAGAGGTAGAGGTAGACGGAAGAACCGAAAGCATTGAAAGAGTTGGAGTATCACAGAGGAGGAGCTTGGCGAGAGAAATTTCAAGAGAGAGTGTTGTTGAAAAGCAACTGAAGTGGGACAGTTGACGACAAAGGTTGGATGAAGGACGAACGAATTTGAAGTTTAGGCCAGATAGACAGGGTTAAAAGAGGAAGGAGGTCTTTGGGGTTATAGCGTACTCTCTTTCACAGCATCGGCCACTCATCGGAGCAGGAGCATACGGTACGGAAATACAGTGCATTCGTTTCTTCCACTTTGCTCCTTCCTCACCGCTGAAAGATACTGTACGCAAGGCGCGACGCCGTGTGCCCGCGACTGCCGTTATGAGTTGACACCGTCGGAATGCAGTGACGATGCACTTCGATGTTCAGAGGAAGGAACTGAATTGAACGACGTTTACGGGGCGTACGGGCAAGTGGGTCAGCGCAGGCCTTTTGATACGCACGTCCCCCTGTCCGTCAAGGTCCTCAAAGCGCAATTGACTGCAAAACCAACCAATCACATTGCACACTCCGCAATAAGGACAGCCTTAAAGCATATTGGCACCATGCTCGCAACCATCATGACATCATTCTTCTGTTTACTTTTGAGATTGTCATACGGCCCAATTGATCAAAGAGAGAAGGAGCCGTTTGCAGAGTTCTTCACTTCAGTCCGTCAGAAGTAGGTAAGTACACTACTCAGCTCTTTCCTATTGTCGGCATTCCTGATTCCCCCTCACTTCCACTTGACCTCCACTTCTCACAACTCTCAATTTCCTCCTTCCTCAACCTCCACCAAGGTCTGCACCATCACGTCAAACATCGACTTGTCACTTTCCGACGAACCTATCAGCATGGCGCCCACTACCAGAGAGGCTTCCAAGAAGGAGGAGAAGGCTACCGATGCGGCGCCTCCTGCCTCAGAGGCTGAGCCCGGATCCAAGCACAGGGTCGATCCTGACACAGAAGGCGCGAGCGAGTCGCCCAAGGCAAAGCGGACCAAGACAGAGACCACAGATGACAAACCGACGAAGAAGGAAGCCGTGGAGGCCAAGGATGTTGGTGCTGAGGCCGAAAAGACTGAGGTTCAGGACAACAAGAAAGCCGCTCAAGACGACAAGAGTGCGGTTGAGCCCCATGGTAGAGAGGACTCCGAAGCTGTGCCGTCTAGCATCCTCGAAAAGGGCATCATCTACTTCTTCTTCCGCGGCCGGGTCAACATTGATGAGCCTTCCGCCGTAAATGAGATTGCAAGGAGCTACATCCTACTCCGCCCGATCGAGAAGGACGCCAAGCTTGGAAGCGGCCCTATTGGCGATGCTGGTAACAGCCGCTTGTGCGCCATCCCGAAGAAGACGCTGCCCCAGACCGGCAAGGACAGATGGATTTCGTTCGTCGAGAAGACCGGTGCCTCGTTTCAGCAGCTCAAGGATGAGTTCCTGACGTCCAATGACTACGAGACCAAGACAGCGGGGACCAGACACACTCCCGCCGCAACGCCTATTGCCGAGGGCGTGTACGCCATCACCAGCACTGGCTCTGATAGCCACCTCGCCTACATCCTCACCTTACCCGAGGAGCTTGGAGAGGTTCAAAAGGAGATTGGGTTGAAGCCAAAGGGCAGCTTCATCATCAGTACCAAAAATCCACAGTACCCTCCCCCGAACAATGCACGTCTCCCAAAGGGTCCGGAGTATCCTGAGGAGTGAGTAGACCATGTCAAATTTCACCAACGATGGTCAGAGAAAAAGAAACTAATAACCAATGTTCAACAGGGTCCTCAAAGAGTTCCGATCCCTCCGATGGATGTCCACGCTGCCTAAGCACCTCGACTATGTTAACACCCAGTTTCTGCTCGTTGGCGAGTCGTCCGGTGTGGAAAAGGCTCTTGAACCGCAAAAAGCCGATGAAAAAGAGAACAAGGAAGAACCTGCCGAAGAACTGGAGAAACTCGAGGAGGAGGATTTTCAGAGGCTCAAGGGCCTAAGCGATGACGATTCCGGTCGCATCTTTGCGGACTTGAAGGTCAACGCTGATGATTATCCCAAGCTGCAGACCACGTTCTGAGCACAAACTGGGGCAGCTTGAGAACGAGTTCCTAACACCCACCTAGCTTGTGTCAGCATGCCGACGCCACCTTCGTCCGTGGGCTTGAAACCAGTACTGTGTAAGCGCATAAACCACTCGAATGATTCCCTGCCCCTGTTTGTTACCTCGCCAACTTAGGTGGTGTGGTCCCAAGGACAGCAAATAACCCCTAACTTGCCCCGCAAGTGTATCTGTAGCACAGATTTCTAGACGGGCGTCAATATCCACATTCCACCTCCTCTGGCAGCAAATGACATGTTGCAGATTTTCAGGCCTGAGGGATCCTCAAGATAACTTTGTTCATTTGCACATGCGACATTTCCTATGGGAAGAGTTGATGCTATGAGGAACAGGATGTAACTAGAACCAAGCTTAACTGTCAAGCTACCGAGGACAAGAGAAAAAGTACGAAAAGCCTGCGAATAAGATGCGTCGTGAGACAGTCCTGCATGACAGGACAACGTACCAAGTATTCAAAAATGAATCTCTGAATACTCGCAAGCATCATATATCTAATCAGTACGACGTGAATACCTACTTGAAAGTATTTGAGAACTACTACTAAAATCTATGTATACAATGGCAGTCAACTAACTGAGATCTCAAGCCGTAGATTGAAGAAGGGAAAAAAGAAGAATGACAGGGAAAAGGCAAAGGAAAGAACCTAAGCGATGTAAAAATACGGGAAAAGTTCAAAAAGCAATGCCCAATAACAGGATTGAACTGTTGACCTTCGCATGGACTTGATATCAGAGGACTGATATTAGTACGACGCTCTAACCAGCTGAGCTAATCGGGCTTTGTTAAAAAATTGGCTAATTGCGTCATCTGATAATCTCACCTGCAGGAATTTGCGATCAGAACTCCGAAACTGTAAACTTCAACGCCGATCAGTCCATAACTACGGCGCCAGCAAACGGAAGTCAGCGTGGTATTAGTAGATTGCTTGAATGATTTTATGATAGACTCCAATACTACTACATTCTTAATAGGACAGATTTAAGCAATGGTAACTGCGAGCTCCCCTCGGACCTCACGATCCTTCAGTCTGACTCGTCTGTTATGATTTGAAATCATCATCAGCATGACCGTCTGTCGGGATATTAGCCCTTTTAGTCGATTTCACTCTTGCTTACTAAATGATCCCGAATTCCTTCCGTGATACCATATCACGACATCCGTCATTCAATGCGTTCAAGTGGTACAGCGTTGGGTCTTCGTTCCGATGGCGTCGAGGGCGCCGATAGCCCGAATAATCTAACCAGGACAGTTCTCCGTTGATTTATCAGGGTTGATGCAAAGATTATAAAACGAGTTACTTCTCCCAGAATTTGCCGGAATACAGTCAACATCCCCAAAGCCGGCTTTTCAAGATGCTCTCCAACATCCCCTCAAGCCTGTCCCTCCTTGGGGCTCTCCTCCCCTACCTACCTCCAACCCTCAGCCACGCCGCTCCCTGGCACCCATCTTCATACACCAATGTGAAATCACAAAACAACACCATCTGCAAGCCCGTCTCCTTCACTCTTACCGCCTCCGCCCAACACATCTCCCTCTCCTCCCCTCCCGATCCCACCAACTCAACCGCCATCCTCGAAACCCTCAACCAAGCCTGGGACGGCACTATAGTCACAAACGGCACTCAAACCGTCTCCGGCACATACACCCTCAAGGCCATCTACTGCCAACCTTCCTCCCATTCCAAACCTCACAAGAAAGGAAAGAAAGACAAGGACGATGACGTCCTCCAAATCCTCCTGCACGGTGCCACCTACAACAAAACCCTCTGGTCTGGTTACGGCTTCGACTACCCCTACGACTGGCAATCCTTTGCCGCTAGCCAAGGATACCACACCTTGGCTGTTGACCGTTTATCCCACGGCGACAATGATGCTCAAAATCTCGACCCGTTAAATGAAGTTCAAATGCCTTTGCAGACTGAACTTTTACACCAGCTTATTTCCCTTGTTAAATCCCCACCTAAACCTAAGCCAAACACCAATGTCACCAATCCCACCACCATCTCCCTAACTCCATCCAAGAGCAACAACCCCTTACATAGAACATTCCCCAAGATCATACTAGTAGGCCACTCCCTAGGCTCCTACCTCTCCGTCTCCCTCGCCCGCTCTTACCCCCTCGACCCCACCGCTTTAATCCTCACCGGCTACAGCCACCAACTAAACATCCCCCATGTGCGCTCAGCACCTTACTTCCCCGCCCCATTAGTCTTCCCCACCCGCTTCCCTTCTGAAAGGTACAAAAATGGGCTGGAATATTTAACCATCGCCACCCTAGAGGGACGCACCAACGGGTTTTACTCTAACGAGACCGACGCTGCCGGTAGGGTGTACGACCCGGCAGTGGCAAGGACTGATTATGAGTACAGCGATGCGACGACGTTAGGGGAGGTGGTTAGTTTGGGAAACTGGGGAGAGGGGGCGGGGGAGTTTGAGGGGCCCGTGTTGGTGGCTACGGGAAGGAAGGATTGGATTTGTTGTAGTCCACCTGAGGAGGCATGTGTGGAGAGGTTGTGGGAGACGGGGAGGACGTTTCCGAAGGCGAGGAGGTATGAGGTTTGGGCTCCTGAGGAGACGGGACATGATTTGACGTTGGAGTTTATTTCGGCGAGAGAGACGTTGAGGGTTGTTCATGAGTTTTTGGGGAGGGAGGTTTGAGTATCGATGGGCAAGTACATGAGTGAAAGAGATTTCACGAGAAAAGAGAAGAGTGCAAGTAGATGCAGGGG
The DNA here is from genome assembly GCA_033439795.1 of Sordaria brevicollis. Taxonomy (NCBI): domain Eukaryota; kingdom Fungi; phylum Ascomycota; class Sordariomycetes; order Sordariales; family Sordariaceae; genus Sordaria; species Sordaria brevicollis. The sequence continues at coordinate 492,465 of JAUTDP010000007.1, forward strand.
CAGTAGTATGAGATGACCAAGGTCAGCGAAGAGGATTGGAATGAGACCGATAGTTGTCCGTATCAAACTATAGGGTCCTTCACTGGTACACTTTCTGTACTTCAAAAGGTCATGCTGTCCAACCTTTCTACCACTAGTCAACAACACCCTGCGGCAAAATAGCAACATAATCCAAAGGTGCCAACTCATTCCCATCTGCCACTCCCGTAATCTTCAACACATCCCCCTTCTGAATCTGCACATCACGAACTGTCACCCTTGTGGCGGAGTGTCCATCCAACTTCGTAGAGAAGGCATGGCCCAGCTTATCCTCTAGATCGCCAGTCCACTCCAGCAACAGCTTGCTGTTGAGGTACGCCTTATACTTTGCCTTACCACCAATCAAGTCAAAGTAATTGATCGCAACATCGTACTTGCCGGAGTCAAAGTTGAGTTTCGCGCTAGCTTCTCCCGAATTGGAGGTGAGAACCACGGCAGTCAGATTCGAAGCAGTCTCAACGGGGTTGACGCCGGTGAGTTTATAGTTCTTCAGTGTCATGGTCTCTGCTTCGATCCTGTACTCATGCTTCCCCACGCGGCCGGCGGCATCTGGAATACCGGAGAGGTTATAGTAGAATTGACAGATGGAGTCGCGCCAGACGATGGAGTGGCCGGCTTGGTAGCGGAGGCGGAAGAGGACTTCGTTGAAGCGATCGGTGTCAACCTTCTTCCGAAGTGACTCCCATGCGATGGGGAAGGTTTGTGCGGTTTTGGCACCGTCATAGTGGGCATCGTAGAAATGCTGAATCACTGACTTGCCAGACTTGAGGATGTGAGTGTAGTTGACGTGGTGGAACCAGAGAAGGAGATCGTCGGGAGTGGTTTCAATGCTTTCAAACTTCTCGGCTACTTCAGCGGGATACTGACCCGAAAAGCCAGTGCCAGTCGAAACTGTTCTGTCCATACCGATCCCGTAACGGTCTGCACGGGTCCATTGTCCCCAGCCGTTGTTGTCCTGGGACGCAGGGTTCGGCCCGTAATGTGTGTACAAAATATCGGTTAGGGTCTGGATACCAAGATTGCCAGTGTAGTTTTCGTACGCTGGCCAAGAAGCCATGGATATCTCTGTTATGACTCCAAGGACGAGAGGGTCTGATCCAAACGTAAGTCTGGTCCAGTCTTCAAGTAGAACTTGCGAGTCTTGGGTGGGATCCCATGCCAGACGGCCAAAGGCGTACAAGTTTGACATAGCCAAATGGCTTCCTAACCATGTGGTGTTGGTTCCTACATTGACGACACCGGCATACCCACCGTGCTTGTTGCTAAACCGACGGCCGGCAATAACATCACGGACAAGCGAGGGCTGGTCGTCAGCACGAAGATCAAAGTCGAGGATAGTTTTCCATAGTGGTGCAATGTAAACGAGATGGTCCTGGTGACCCAAGTATTCCTGAGTAATCTGGAGTTCTATCGCAGTATTCGTCTGAGGTATGTTGGCGAACAAAGGCGATGCCGGCTCCCGAACCTGAAAGTCAATGGGTCCGTACTTGATCTGGACAACGACATTGTCCATGAACTGCCCATCAAGTTCCTTGAAGAACTCAACAGCGTGATTGGCGCGATCTGCTTTGAGGTCGGCTGGGTTGATGTGATTGTCATAGACAAAGGCTCGGAACATGACAATGCCACCATGTGGCTGAACAGCCTTTGCGAACAGGTTTGCACCGTCTGCAAGAGTGCGGTTGTACGTCAATGGTCCGGGTTGTCCTTCCGAGTTGGCCTTGACGAGATAACCTGCCATGTCGGGAATGCGCTTGTAGAGGCGTTTTGTCTTGTCGGTCCACCAGGAGATCACCTTTGCATCGAGGGGATCAAATGTTGAGAGCCCTCCCAATGTCTGGGGCGACGCAAAGTTGAGTGATATACCGACCTGTACGCCATATGGGCGCATCGCGTCGGCTATACGGCCTAGTCCATCGATGTTGGCATCGGTCAGCAAGTTTGCATTGGCGTTGACGTTATTGACGATAATGCCGTTGATACCAATAGAGGCGAGTAGCCGGGCATACTGAGTGACTCTGTTGAGATTCTTGGGAATCGCGTTGTTGCTGAAGAAGATGGAAGGGCCTGCGTAGCCGCGCTCGATGCTGCCGTCCATGTTGTCCCACTGATTCACCCATCGAATTGGGGCGTCTGGGTTCGACACCAAGTCGGCATCCGAAAACCTTCCTTGAGCGATTCTCGAGAGATAGTCAAAGGCACCGTACAAGGCACCTCGCTCAGTCTGACCAAGGATGACCACATTTCCAGCTCTCACGCGAAGAAGGTAGCCATCATCAGCCAGAGTTGCAGAAGCCTTTACATCTCCATTTTGTCTGCCGTAGAATTCTCCAGTCGTAGCGACCAAGATGGTTGAGCCTAACCACTCGTCGGGTTCGTGGTAGAGGGGAAGAGTTTGGTTGAGTATGCTCTTGATGCCAGCTTGAAGCTCTTGGCCCGCGGTGTAAACGGGACTGGTCTTGTTGTTGCTCAAGGCCATGATGGCGCCTGGTAGTCGCAAGTTTGACGGACGTTGATGTGCTGGAAGAGGCGCATATCGTAGCCAGCCATTGATGCCGTTCTCGATCGCTGTTACCGCGACCGGGAACGCCAAAAGTCCCAGGGAAATCCGCATCTTGGTGGGTTGAGTTGCCGCTCCGGTCCTGCTCTGCCCTCGACCTTTCGGGAAAACTGATATGGTCTAGCAACATCTCCAGAACTTAGCGGGGATCATCCGCATTAATATATGCCGTGATGGCTTCGCGGTCTGTCCTCGCGGTCTGTCCTCGTCCATCTCTGCCGCTGCCGTGTGGCGATGTCGTATCGAAGGACCCCGCTGCACTGGATCATCGTTTCCGGGTACGTCGAGAGGGGGATTATATGAAAGATTGGAGTCTAGGTCTCTTGTCGATCAGGCTGAATAGGAAGCTCCTGCGACTGCAGTTGTCGATCCTCGGTATAGTATTCCATGGTGTAGAGCTGCCATTGGTGGCATTTAACCCTAATTTGTCCGTACAACGTCCAGCGTAGCAGCGGGCCCCGGGATCCGGACCGTGATCGTGTATCTTGGAGTATCCGCAGATCTCGTCGAGTGATGACAGGAGTTTAAATCTATTTCTAGCATATCCAATGTTCCTACGGAATGCTTGTTTAGAAGATGTCAATATGTTGTTGCGGGAAGGGACACTGACCTGCAGCCTCAAGGGGGCTTCAGCTCCATGAACGACGCATTGAGGAGTGCCAGCATCTTGGGAGGGTTTCCGGAGACTGACTCGACGATGTCTAGCAAATACCCGGAGACGGATGGATGTTTATTTTTGAGTCGGATACATGCCGTCCGGACGGCGAGATGCGGAAGACGGAAAGTCGACGTCCTCGGACAAAGTCGGAGGCCGTGCTTCACGGGAAGCGAGGGAGGTACCGGTTTAAGAGACCGCAATATCGCGACATCTTGATGTTTTAGTTCAGGCGCGGCCCGAAGGAACAAACAATTTTCTCGTCACGAGTTGTTGTTGCCGTCATCCATCTGGCCGCGTTTTGTGTAATTAGGCAAGTTCCTATGGGACGAGAAAGACGAGATGGGGCGATGTTCGTTAATGGGGTCGGGAACCTCCAACATGGCGTGACAATCGAACCACTCGGGAAGCCGCAGAGTGCTTGCCCCACGAGAAGCAGGTACCTCTGACGCTCAACATCAACATGGCATTTCAACCTTCAAAAGCACCGTTTGTCCTCCGAACTCGACGTGTTCTAACATCGCATTTCAGCCTCCAATTATCTTGAGCTTATATACTCCTTGTTTGATTTGTGGTTGTCTTGTTTGATCCGAGTTTCTTGTGGACATCAAGGTTCCCCGCTAACACTTACAACCTGCCCCACACCCCGCCATTCAAACAGTTCCACCAGCAACCACAGGCCGTTTGACCACCACGGGCAGCTCAGCACTGACTGCGAGTTTCGAAACACCCGACGTTATTTCTGATTTCTCCTACAAAGTACCTCTACACACACTTCGTTGTGACATCGAGTATCATATCCATATTCCCTCTTCGCTCGCAGAAGCAACAGCCAGTCACAATGGCGCCTTCAACAACAAGCAGTTCAGGCTCTGCTAGAACCAGAGCCCCCATGCAGCACATCGACCGCAAGGAACTCTACACCAGTCTCGAGGCGCGCATTCGCTACCTCCATTCATTTCTTGATTTCGGTACCAGTAAGTGAATCCAGAAGGGGGAACAGTCATAAATCGAATTGTCTAACCTCCCTTGTCAACCACAGATGACATCGAAGCCCTCTCCTCGGGCGCCAAGTACATCCAAGCCCTGATCCCCGCCGTCGTCAACATCGTCTACAAGAAGCTTCTTCAGTACGACATTACAGCGCGCGCCTTCCAGACCCGCAGCACCGCCTTCGAGGGCCCCATGGACGAGATCCCCAGCGAGGAAAGCCCCCAGATCATCCACCGCAAGATGTTCCTGCGCGCATACCTTAAGAAGCTATGCTCGGACCCGACGCAGATGGAGTTCTGGGAGTACCTCGACAAGGTCGGCATGATGCACACGGGCCTGGGCCGCTCGCACCCGCTGCACATTGAGTACATCCACATTGGCGTCACGTTGGGCGTCATCCAAGACATTCTCAACGAGGCCATCCTCTCGCATCCCCGTCTGCCCATGCCTCGCAAGATAGCGTTTGTCAAGGCGTTGGGTAAAGTCATTTGGATCCAGAACGACTTGTTCACCAGGTGGTATGTACACGATGGTGAGGAGTTCACGGATGGCATGGACTTTGGCGAGGTGGAGAAGGAAGGGTTCTTGCATGGCAAGAAGGTGCTGGACGAGACTGCAGAGGCTCACTCTTCTTCTTCACCTCCTGCCAATGGCTCGGGGTGTCCTTTCTCTGGCAGTGTCGAAAGTAAGGACTGGGCTGCGGCGTCTGGCAGTACGTGTCCTTTCTCTGGAGCCAGCAAGGCGATGGAGGGCCTCAGCATTAAGGATAAGAAGCCCGTGCTTGCGGCCAAGGACAACGAGGATGCCAGGTCTGATACCACGATCAAGCCGTCCGACTAAGGAAAACACCTTTGGCATTGATGTGAAAGGGGAATTGAGCGTGGTTGTATTATGAAAGTCATGACTGGGTTGCATTTCCTTCCTCTTTTTTTTTTCTTTTTCTCGGTATCGTTGTTTCTGCTTTCTTGTACGGCAAGCGGGAGTATTCTTATGGTTTATCATTGATGAGGTGACGTGGCCAATTGACCTCTGGAGTGTGCAGAAAAGACAATGGCCTGTTGGAGTTAGGTTCATTCCACTTCATGTACTATATCCACGGGTCATGGCCCTTTTTGTTGGTTCATAGACGATAGAGGCACTGCCAAATATTTTCCTTTAGCAAAAGCTTTCATCCATCATGTCTAGTAGGCGCAGACACATAAAGCAGCCATGTGCGTGGCGCATGCCAACTGTAAGTCAAGATGCTCTATGAAACATGGCTACACTTGACCACGTTCGTGGCTGAGTATACCCGAGTCATTGCGCCGCAGGTATCATATCTTTGACATCGTGGCCCCCGAACTCCAATGGCCAGTACAGATACGGCTCAACAAGACGAGAAATTATGCCAAAACTTTCATGGCTTCGAGATGTAACTATAGCTGTCCAGTCCAACCAAGCTCGGAGACCCCCGAGATTGTGAATGACACACAGAAAATATTATGTTGAATCCTGTTCTACCCATATGGTTTGACTTCAGCACATCCAGAAGTTTTCTAAGCTCGCATCAAAGTTTGTCCGACACTGGGTAGAAGGCGGGAACTGACCCGAGCATTAACAGTGTCGATAGATAGATCTGACAATGTTTCTGGGTGACGTTGATGTTGCGATATAGGATTCTGCCGGTGTAATTATTCGCAGAAGTAAAAGGCACTGGGCATGTATGTGTCGATGACAAGGCCGTATGAGTGAAACAAACCTGTCAAGAAAGGAAGTCTACCCTTGAACGACGCTTCAGACCCCAAGACGCATCAAACCCATTGTGCAACTGAACTGGAATTGTGTACCTTGGTTGAAGGGTATTGAAGTTGACAAGGTAAGCTGACGCGATACCACAGCGGCCTGAGCAACTGGGAAGGGTGAGCATTGCCCAAGACAAGATGTAAGTCAAACAGCCAGATACGTCTGGGATGATAGCGAAGCTTGTCCCAACAGTCTTCCGGAAAAGGAAGTAGAACCAGCTCTTCTGGTCTAGTCATGGTCGTACTGTACCTGAAGGGTGAGTAAAGCTTTGTGTGAAGGCCATCTCCGCGATTCAATGGAAACGAAGCGATTCGCTAGGTGTCAGAACGACGATTGATGAAGTTTGAGATGGCTTCATGGCCATGACCCTCAAGAGAGTATAAAGATGCTTTCGAAGACAGGAAGATGAAGGGCAAAAGCTGTTCGACAAGCTTCCACTCTTTGACAAACTTCTTCACTTGAAGATAATCAGTCACTAGACTGCCATCATTGACTTCCCATACACTCGTTAGCACGCTCTCTAAACGCACAGTCAACATGATGTTCTCCATCATCATAACCGCGTTCCTCTCCTTAACATGGGGCGCACTAGCAGCCCCTTCACACCATCGCCGTAGCGGCATCGCCCTACCACCAGGTTACTCCCACATCCTCTTCCAAGACGACTTCTCCCTCCTCCCTTCTGGCTCCCAGCCCTCGCCCTCCAAATGGATCATCGCCACAGGCACCTCCTACCCCAACGGCCCGGCCAATTGGGGTACCAACGAGGTGCAAACCTACACCAAGTCGCTCTCCAACATCAACATCACCTCCCAGGGTACTTTACTCATCACTCCTTTGCGCGTCAGCAGCAGCAGTAGCAGCGGCAGCATCCCATCACTAGAGGACCACTGGACCTCCGCCCGCATCGAAACCACCACCGACCACTTCTCCTGTCCCCCCGGCGGAAAACTTCTCATCTCCGCCTCCTTACGCTTCGGCTCCGCCCCATCCCCTTCCCAAATGGGCATCTGGCCCTCCTTCTGGGCCCTCGGGTCCGAGTTCCGCCGTTCCGGTCGCTACGACTCGTGGCCAGCGGCGGGGGAGATCGACATCGCCGAGAGCATCAACGGTTCGCCCGCCGTTTGGCAAAGTCTGCATTGCGGAACGGCGCCGGGAGGGCCGTGTAATGAGTTTGAGGGTTTGAGTAGTAGCACGCCGTTGGAGACGGTGAGGGATGGGAGGACTTTTCATGTTTTTGGGGTGGAGATTGATAGGACGAATGCTGGGGGACATTGGAGGGGGGAAGAGTTGAGGTGGTTGGTTGATGGGATACCCACGGTGACGATGAGGGGGGAGGAGATTGGGGATGAGAAGGCGTGGACGGCGGTGACGAGGCTTCCGAAATATTTGATTCTGAATGTGGCGGTTGGTGGGGATTTTCCGAATAATGTTGCGAATTTGGAGGGGGTGAAGACGCCGAATGGGAGGACGGTTGGGGGAGTGGAGGCGGGGTTGGAGGTTGAGTGGGTGGGTGTTTTCAGTACTTAGGTTGATGATGGGCATTGAGTTCAGCATAAGTGAGGTGGTGATGAGGAATATGTGATACTGCTGATCGGATTTCACATTTTGGGCATCTTCGGCCTCTAATATCGATGGAATTGGGACGGCATGGTAGATCGGATGTCGGCAGGGCCTGTTGGAGTCGAATGGGATGGAGAACGTGAGTTGCTTTTTGAGAAAAGCGCGAGAAATGATAGACCTACAGGTTTCAAAGTGACCGCAAAATAATTGGATCGTGTTTCAGGACTCGGACGGAGCAAGATGGGATGAACCAATCCGCACAGACATGACGCCGATTGACAGGCGATGCCAGTCGGTGATCTTGCGCTGTCGGGCGTTTGCTGCGACCTTTCGAAACGTCAAAGACTCCAGTGCCTCCTCCACCCCCGCAGTAGCATTCGGAGCAAAGCGAGGGCGCTAACAGAAACCACAGAGATTCCTTGCAGGAACTGTTAGTGATACCCCTGATCACCGTCACATTCCTCTCCGAGGGTCATCCAGGTCGCAATTCAGGTACCATCCCCTTGTTTGACCATGAACCCGTTCTCCCCGCCCATCTACAAGTATCGGCCCCACAGTACACATGGTTCGCGATACAATCGAACCGCTTGGCAGAAGCGATCTTCTTCCGCGGTTCCAAATGCGCCGCCTTTCTGTGCCGGAGGAAGGGGTGAAGGCTTTAATATAAGTAAAGAAGGCCGCGACGGGCCATGGCCCCCCTCCCCCCAGGTTGATTCCCGTATACTATTCTGAGAAGAATCCTTCTTCGTCAGCCCGTGTTTCCAAACCAGCCCTCCTCACATTCCTTTTTGTCTCTTCCGAACCCGGTGTTCGCTTTCTTCTTCGATACCCCCAGCTTTTGCGGTGCATTTGCCCTAGCTTTTGGCATCTAGCATTCTTTCAATTCAAACGCTCCCTTGTTTTTTTGCAAGCAGAAGCGACGGGAAGAAGGAGGTTCAGTCAAATAGGTGAAGCTGTGCTTCAGATCTTTGGGAGATATCCTCACCTCAAATCTCACCTTCATCGCCTACTTTCTCTTCACACGCTTCATCAACCATTGTCGCTGGTTCGACATTCTCACGCCCAAACGGTACTCTCCTCTCTCGCCAAATCTCCAGAAACGTCGTAGCATTGTCGTCTTCGAGACCCCTGCAAAAATTTACCAAAACAAATGAAGGCCTCCATCGTCCTCGTCTCCTTCCTCGGCCTGGTCTCCGGCATGGCCCTTCCCGGTATCCGTCTCAGTCCCAGTGGCGCTAAGCCGCAACCCCGATCGCTCTTCAGGCGTGAAGCCAAGTTGGACTATCGTTATGCCCAGCCGGTATGTTTTCCTCCATCTCCCGCACAGGATAACATGAGCTTGAATTAACCCTTTGACCTAGGCATGCCGTGCTATCCTCACTACATGCAGAGCCACGTCGGACTGCTGCTCGGGGATGAAGTGCGTGAGCGCTGATGGCGAGTCGGTTTGCACTCCTAGCGACTGAGTCAATCCGGAAGGATGGAGTGGATGTTGATCGGAGTTGGATGGAGCCACTGGTGGCTATTGATTCGGCTTGCATGGTCTGGCCTGGAGGAGCTGCTGTATCTCAGCTGGGACTGGGACTCGGGTCGTCAAAATTTCTTTCTTTGTTGATATTCGGACACAATTTGTGTCTTTTGAAAAGCAAACAAATTCCTTCGGGCAGAGGGGGTGCGGTGGAGGGCTGCTTCGGTTAGCATCTCAGAAAGCATGATATGGCATGGGATGGCATGGGATGGTCGGACGAAATGGAAAGAGGAAACTATAGCATGGGCTCGACGGCGTCAATGTCAAATTTAGAGATGTGAAGTCAAAAAAGTGTATCCCAATTCTGATACATCAGACCGAACATCGTTTTCGTAACTACTGTTGAACTGGCACAAAGGCTGAACAGGAAGCCGTTTATGTCCAAGCATTAGCATGCTAAGTATGTAGTGAACAAGACTTTTTCAAATATGTCAGCCAATGGTTGACTTTTACTAGACTTATTCGGGAGCTCATCTTTGAGATGAATAACTAACTCAGCATCATGAACCGCCATCAGCGGCTACGATGGAAAGTGGGAAATGAATGGTTCAAAATATAGGTGTGAACAAGCGATTTTCCATAGATGAAATTGTTGGAATGCCGTCGGTCCATGTTCCTGTTTTTTGAAACTTCGTGTGGGACTTGTGCTACTTTTGAAATATGGCGAGGAGTTGTTGAAAGGTGAGAAGTCAGAGAAGGTGCTCGTGCCTTTCTGGGAAACCATATCAGACTTCAGGCAGCTCCACTTTTGGATAGTAACTGACCAATGAAATTCTATGTTTGGATAAGATTACGTCACACTATTGGTTGGTCTTGGAAGCATGCGGGTCCAGTGTCGGACTTCCCTTGCAGCTCTTTGGCACCTCGATTCACACACTCAACATTTTCTTCTCCGTCTCTATTCTTTGCATCGTCAATTCGTCATCACTCGAAAAAAATGAAGACTTCACCAACTCCTCAACAATTCGCACGCAGGATTCCAGATGTGTCCGCTAAATCGCCTTAGGGTATCTTCCTTCCGCTCACCGGAAAGCGCGGGCGGCATTGCAATACAGCATGCTACGATATCGGGCCATGTCCCTCCCCCCCAGAACAATGGATAGTGTATGGTGAATTCTTCCATGCCAAGATCCTCACTTGTCAAGTTGGACCAATTGCTAATGCTTCTCGCAACAGATCCTGTTCAACTATGTTCAACCGGTACCTTAATCGATGAAATCGTGTTCTGTTCACTGATCGATGCCATTAGAACACACCAGAGAACCATTTCTGCCTCCAACGGCAAGCATGGCTCAAGCTAATACTCGACAGTTTGAGGCTTTCACTGTTCATCCGTACAGCCAACTCCCATACGGACACTTCAGAATGCAGGTGGAGACTAGCACCCATCAAACAGAGATGATATGGCATTCACAGCCGAGAGAATATCTTTTACCGGGTCGTCCGGGACTGACTTCCGAGCACAATGTTCCGTTATGCTAACTACCAAAGGCGGAAGTAGACCGAGAACAAAGAACATTACCCAGCAGCTACATTGTTCGTCGAAGACTTCGTCTAAAATGGGGTTTGTGGCGTCATCTCGCGTATACGTGCTCTTTGAGTTCAGAGAACAATTCCATTGAAGATGGGCACCAACCTTGTCCGTCGACCAGGTTGCCAAAGCAGCATGGTTGTTCAACCGCTGCTTTGTGAACAGAAAGACTCCATGTCGCCGGCATGAACTTCTATAAACTCTTGACCTCTCTCGACTTTCGAGATCCGGAAAAAAGTCTCCTCATCAAGCAAACCAACTCCGAATACGTACGACAAAAGCCAATAACAACCCTCACATCCGACAAAGTCAGTAACAGCGAGCACAGTAACAACGATCACACCCGACACTAGTCCGTATCAACTTTCAGCAACCATGTCCCAGTCCAACACCCGAGCCTATCTCTTCAAGTTCAGAGGATCCGACTATGTCTTCTGCAAAACGGCCGGTCATGGCGCCGAATGCCAAGCCCAAATCGTCCAGAAGGTCAGCACAGGTGAGCTCCTCATCCGCAAGGTGAGCAAGCATAGGCTGGACTACATGAAATGCTCCGATCCCCACGAGTTTCGTATCGTCCAAGACTACCTCAGTAAGCCGCCCCTTGTTCCTGGTCTTGTACCCCTGATTCCAAAGCTCTACGGTCACGAGAAGCTCCCGGCCAAAGGGGAGAAATTTCACCTTGTTTCCTACTGGCAGCTCCTGAATGGCGGCGCTTTGAAGGACCTTATCCTCACCAAATTCAACAGTCTCAAGCACTCGCGTTACGATCCCAATGTCCGCATCCCAGCCCGACTCATCGTCCGCATGATCCACCAGGTATTCAGCTCTCTTCAGCACATGTATACCGTCAACCCAGACACTCCCATCTTCCATAGAGACTTACACGCCAATAACGTTTGGATGCACTTGCCTACCACCAGCAACGGCGAACTCAGCGCTATTCCCGATTTCTACCTAGGCGACTTCGGCTACGCAGGCTGGCCCTATGGTTTCACTACTAACCACTGGGCCACCCGCGACATCGAGCAAGTTATGTTTTTCGCTCACCTCATGATCTCGGCGAACCTCCCCGAGGCATACCGCCCGCCGAAAGACATGAAGGTGCCGAACCCAAATATTCCCAACCGTGGCAACATTCCTAACGACGCCCCCATGACCGCCGTCCTCAGGATGTACTACAGCTTCTGCGAAGAAATCAACAGCTGGAAACTAGAAAACTCACGCTTCTTCAGAAAAGCATCCTGCCCGCCGCCTGATCTGATGGGAATGATCCGCAAAGCCGAGGCACTCGAAAAACAGCTCAGCCCTTCTCTCACCGGTACCCTGACAATGAACATGTCCGGCATGGACGAGTCCAAAGACCCACGCGTGGTGCAGTTCTACAACGAAATGAAGGGGCGTGCCTTGATGAAGGTTTCAGCCCAGCCGCTGACCATGACCGGCACGGTCCAGACCTGCTTGACGCCCATGGTGGGTACTAACCCCGTCAAGGTTCACGGCCCGTTCTATCTCGCCGAGAAGCGGTTCGGTAAGTGGGAGGCAATTGATAACCAGACTTATCACCGCCCTGGCAAGACTAGAGGCAGCGGAAGGGGATTGAGGGCTCTGTCTGACAGCCCTGATGAGGATGGCGAGAGTGATTCCGAACCGGAGGTCGCTCAGTAAGCCCAGGGCTTGTGTCGCGGAGTGAATTTTTAGGAAGTAGCCCGACGGAATGGTGAGTAAGAAGTGTTGATAGAGTTAGGTTCCGCTGGCTTCTTGTTCTCTGCTTTTTTTAGAGTTTTCGGCAGGTGCTCTCTTGTTCTGGTAGACTTGGGCGTAGAGCAGGTCTCTTGCCATCTTTGTTTTGGTGGCTTAGATTTGCGCTTGTTAGTAGAGATCAATTTGATCGAGATCCGAGTTAGAATAAAATTGCTTTATTATCAAGAGAATATGTTCCAAATTGATATCGTGCGTGACATGTGTGACTGCTAACTAATACCCATATCGTGACCTATATGTTGGTTCCATCACGTCCAAAATCTCATTCTATGTCATACGTTAATCGTCGAGCCGCCCCCTGAACACTCCTCACTACGAGGCTAGAATGACCCCGGCTCGTTGGGACTATTTATGTTCTACCACGGCCCGCTAAGATGCAATAATAGCAAACATTCCTTAACCGACATAGAAGAGGGTTAGATCCATCTGCAGTTGGACTTCGAGATCTGGGCAACCCCGCAAAGGAGGCTGAAAGCTATTGCTGTAGCTGGTATGTCTAGACTGCTGAGGGGACGCATTCTGTTGAAGTTTAGTTGCCGTGGCTTACATGATGTACAGTACACTCGACAACGACGGCTCAAAAGTGATGTATCCATCAAGATGTATTGCATCGGTCTTGGTGAGCGGAAGACGGCAGAAGAAACGAGCAAAGAATATGCCGAAGATATGTGAAGCCAGCGATAATTACCTATATAGAGAACTTGGGACAGCTTTCATGAAATTCTATCCATACCCAACCACCATCACTCTCCTATACCCCAACCCAGGACTCCAAGCAAAGAAAACCAAAATGGTCCACCTCCCAACCTCCCTCTCCCTCGCGGCCACGCTGAGCTTCCTCACCCTCATCGCCGCAGCTCCCACCACTCCTACCACAACCTCAACCTCAGATATATTCTCCTTCGCCAAATGGGTCAACGACCTAATCACCCACCCAGACACTGCCCTCAGCCCGGAAGAGGCATGGCAAGCCTACCTTGACACTCTCAACTCGACTTCAGTAGCCATCGAGGCAGCTAATGATAAGGCCGAAAAGCGATGGGATGCCGCGGTGCAATGTAATGATTTTGCGCCTGGTCCTGCTTGGGTGAGTTTCTTTTCTTTCCCCCCTATTTCCTCCCCTACTCTCTCCCTTTTTCCCCTCCCCCCTTTTCCCTTCCCTCGAAGATCCAAACCACCAGAACATGGGAGGTACATACATACCTGTAGACATAATAGGAAAGAGAGAATAGGAGCTAATAAAGAAGGAAAATAACAAAGGCACCCGATGCAGTCTGGTGCATCAACTACCTCGCCGCCAAGGGGTCTACCGCATGCGTGGTTAATGATGTCTCTTACTTTTGTACGCATGGGCGAGCGAGGATTACGGGCGTTTCGGGGGGCGGGAGACCGGAGAGTAGCTGGTGAGTCTTTTTTTTTTTTTTTTTTCCTTTCTCCAAGTTGATGTGAATGTGTTGGTAAAGAATGCAAGTGGCTGACATGAGGTTTCTGCGATGGATACGTAGTCAGGACGCGGCTCAAACCGCTGGTCTCATAATGGACACTTGCACCAGGTCGAATCAGTATGTGGAAGGATCGAGGATGAACGTGAGGGCTGGGGTGCAGATGTATGTTCATATTCGGGCTCCCTAGTTGGAAGCAAGAGTTCAACGGGAGGTACCTTTTCGATTATATCATGGAACCTCGTCCACTGCTCATAGCCCCTAGAGATTGGCCAAGCTCTGCGTATTAGTTGTGTGATTCCCTTTCGCATTAATTCCATCTGATACCCTGAAAACTCCAAAGTGGACGTTGGCATGTACATCTTCTACATTATGCACGCCTTCTCTTTCCCTATTTCCTTCCTCTTCCGTTTCCCCCTGCCACAACCTAACCCTTACCAAGCAGTATGCCCCCCATCAATCACCAAATTGCCCCCCGTCATAAAACTGCTCGCATCACTAGCCAAAAACTGCACCGCGCCCCTAAACTCCCTCGTCTCCGCCAACCGTCCCATCATATTCTCCGCCTCCCACTTCTCCTTGAGCCCGGGCACCTCATCAAAATTCTTCCTCACCATCGGCGTCAAAATATGTCCCGGGCTGATACAATTAACCCTTACCCCTCCGGTCCCATCCTCCTGCTTACGTGACCACTCCATTGCCAGATTTCTGGCAAGCTGAATAACCGCCGCTTTGGAGCTGTTGTACACAGGGGAAATGAGGCCCTTGTTGGCAATGAGGCCGGACATGCTAGCGATTAACACGATGGAGCCGGGGGTTTTATGTTTGTACATTTGTCTGGCGACGGAAGAGGCGGTCATGAAAACGCCCGTGTAGTTGATGGCGAGCATGCGCGCGACGTCGTGCGGTTTGTACTCCATTGCGGGCGTGAGCTGTTGGACGCCGGCGGCGGCGACGACGCCGTGCAGGCCGTTGTTGTCGGTGGCGATGGAGGCGATGAGCTCGTCTAGGTGGGAGGTGTCTTGGACGTCTTGCTCGCGGTAGTGGAGGGAGCCGCCGGAGGAAGAGGGGACTCGCTTGAGGGCTTGGGACCAGGTGGTTGGGTCGGGCTGTTCGGCGCGGTCGAGGCAATAGACTTTGGGAAGGGAGAACGTTAGAAAAGGGAAAGCTGGTCTTGGTGGTAATAATGGGGAGGGCTTACCTTTGGCACCAGCTTCGGCAAGTGCTTCTGCCATCTCAAGACCAAGGCCTTGAGCGCCACCAGTGACGATGAAGACCTTACCGGTGAGGTCGAACTGTGAGAAACGCTGGAAACCAGTGTTTCCGTTTTGAGCCTTGGTCTCGTTATCTTTGGAGGGTGGTGGTGGTGGTTTGGTCATTATTGGTTGCGCCTCTAGCTTGGCAGCTGTGATGATTGTTCGTGTAGTACCAACGCTACCGGTTCTGAGGAAAGGGGAGTGTGTTCGTTGTACGAGACGGCTATTGTTGATGTTGACTCTACCGATGAGGCGCTGTCTGGTGAGCAGGCGGGCTGCTATCGTTGAAGAGTTCATGTTTGGCGAATGTATTGTGTATATGATGATTATAGCCGCTTTCAATGTTTCGAGTTCAGTATCACTCCCAGGAATACAATGCTGAAGAGTCAGTGGTATCAAAGCATGACCATGCCGGTTTATAAGAGCTTGCCAAACCCTCTTGACCAACACAACATCCTGTTATAGCAAGTTCTTAGTAAACACCACAAGAAGAGCCGAAGATCAAGCGAAGATCTCGATGCCCACCAACCCTTGCGTCACAAAGAAGGCACATATTGAATATTCTTGGACATTTCCAAGTCTTCGAGGCCCTTGTTTGCGCGTCCACCCGCGGCCAAGAGATCATGGACATCTTGGTCCCGGACTTAGTTGGTTAAACATCGGGTCGATAACGAAGAACCGCATAATGGTTTGCCATGCTGAAACAAACTTTAGCATCCCATACGGTCGAGAGCTTGTTGATCGCCTTAACCTTAGACGTCATAAAGGTGGGGGAGAAAGGGGATGATTTGCGCTGGATGGCACAAAATAGTTCATTGTTCGGGTGTGGCCAGCCGATAGTGTACATTCCGGTGTGTATCAGGCTTTTGATACGAAGTCTTCATGGCCCGGTGATGATATTGATGTTCGGTGACCGGCCTGAACGGTCATTTCAGGTGAGGAGGTGATAGTCCGGGACCGGCTGATAGAGTCCGTGCCCTTGGACGCTCTCTGTCCGAAAATCAGGGGCTGTTCCTCGACTCCAAAGGGTCCCTTTCTTCACGATGATCGGTCCCACGATGCTCCCTGGATTTGTCTATGGGCGATGAAGTCGAGCGTTGGGTCCAGATTTTGCTGAATGACTTCCAAGAAAACCACTGTAACCGTTACTAACACGCACCAAGTTAGCGGTTGGGTAGGGGTCAGGGCTTCTGGACCTTTTCGTCCGGGCTGCTGAAGGATGAACTCCATTCTCGCATGGCATTGACAGGAAGGAATGCGGGGGTTGTCCGATGGGATGAACCGTGATTGGCTAAAGTCCAGATATTGGCCAATTATTGCTCCTCTTGATGTTTTATGACGTTGTGTCAGATTAGAGGGTAGGCTCGACCAGTAGAAACAGGCTTACGTAAGGCGCCCCAGCCACCAGATTCTGGCTGCAGACCTTCCTAATAGTCTGGGCACCCCCAACTCGGGTTCCACAGAACTCTTCTGAATATATACATTAATTTTTAACCCTCAATTACGATATCCACTTTATTATGCAATTTGATAATTAATAGTCTGATTTGCAATCTCCGCGCTACGAAAACTTTAATTACACTAATTATAACTATTATTATTATTATTACTGTAACCTATTATATTATTAACTATATCCTAATTAATTAATAAGGAAGTCGTCGCTAAATAAGTCTATTTAAATTCTATAAATAAATTTAAGGAGTGGAGTAACGAATTTATAATTTACGCTAAAGTTTTGGATTTTATTAATTATATATTAAGGGTATAATTAATTCCTTTTAAGTTTATAAAGCTAATTATTATAAATTACGCTATTAAATCGTCCGCCCGCTACTATATTAAAAAGGTTAAAGAAATTTTTAATAATTTTGAAAATAGTATTTTTATTACGCTAATCCCTCCTTATAACGCTAATAATATCCTTATAAATATAGAACTTACCGAAAAATCCTTAAAGGAATAAATTAACGACGCTACCGCTAAATTTACTAATTTTATTATTACGGGGCTATAAGAATATAATTATAATATTAATATATTTAACTACTAATTTAAAAAATACGAAACCTTTTCGAAGTACCGCACTATATTTATTAAATAAATATATAAAACTATTTATTAAAATTATAAATCTAGCCACTTTTAAAATGACGAAGATTTCCTTTAATAATATTTTACCTTTATTAAAGGGTTGTAATACTATCCCGAAAAAATTTTTATCGATACTTATAAAGCTTATTATAATTATATCGGTAAATCTTTTATAATAGAGTTTAGAATAAGAATAGCTAAATAGATCGATAATTAGGAAATTATTATAATTAAAGCTTAATTCTACGTAATTTTTAAATCCTTATTAATTACCGCTTGGTTTTACGACCTTATTAAGTATTTACGCCTTATTCGACCGGACTAAATTTCTGGCGCCTTACGTTAATACCGTTTATAAATCGTTAATAATATTTTCGATTTCTATATTTTATCCGGGGATTTCCGTATTAAGGGCTTTAATAATAAGGTATTTATAATTATATAAATTAAATTTAGTTGTAAAGGTATTCGTAGGGCGTCTTTTAGAATTGGAGGTAATACTTTTAATAGATTGGAGGATATTAATATTAAAGTAGAAGACGTTTAATTTAG
Source organism: Sordaria brevicollis (assembly GCA_033439795.1). Classification (NCBI taxonomy): domain Eukaryota; kingdom Fungi; phylum Ascomycota; class Sordariomycetes; order Sordariales; family Sordariaceae; genus Sordaria; species Sordaria brevicollis. The sequence goes on from JAUTDP010000007.1 coordinate 510,221, forward strand.
TAGACTTTAACGCAATTAGTATAAAAGGAAATATATAATATAAATTAAAAATTCTAAATAAAATAGAAGTTTATTATTATTATTTCGTTATAAAATTTACGAAGAAGGTACGTATATTATTAAATATTATTAATATTTCTTTTTTAATAAAGCTTTAAACCTTCGTTAGAAATTTAATTTTAAAATATAAATTCGGGTAATTAAGAATTTTAATAACGATTTAGAATTTAAAAAGGAAGTTGAAGTTTAGAGAAGGGAAATAGTTAAATAATTGATAAATCCTATCCTTAATATTAGTAATTAATTTTAGAATAATTAATTCTCTAATAAAAGTATTACTATAAACTTTATTCCTATCCCTATTTAGGTTTATAGAACCGTTATAATATAAATAATATTTTAAATAGGAGAAGGAAATTTTAATATTTACCCGCTTAAAAATTATACTTTTTTTAATTTTAGTAATTCTTTATACGTATTTAACGAAATTATATATTTCTTTAATTTCTATTATATATTTTATAATAATAATTTATAGGTTAAAGATTTACGAATTATAATTTAAGGTTATAAAGAGGTTAATTTTATTATTAATAAAGAGAACGGGCCTAAGAAATTACGTTTTTACGATATAGCCTTTTACCCTAATTTTATAATTAATTTTATTTCCTTATATTTATTACGTAAATAAAGTTTTTTCTAAGATTATAAATTATTTAATAATTACTTTCGTAATATAAATTAATTACTCTTTTACTATTTTAAAACCCGTTACCGTTAAATTCTATTTAAAGAATTTCTTTATTTATTTATTCGGGCGAATTTCTATACCTATAAGAATATAATTAATTCTTATATAGGTTGTAAATATTATTATAAAGACCCTTTTACTTAGTATTTTAAATTAGGGTACTTTAGTCTTTAAGTATTATTTTATTTCTATAACGTATTAGGAATTAAAGTCCTATTTAAAAATAAGAAAAAGGAGGACGAAGAAAACTTTAAGACCGAATAATATAATATTTATATTTAAATAAAGATTAAGTAGGAGATTAAGCGAAAATTTAAAGATAGAGGGTATAAGGTTAGAGAACGTTTTATTATAAATTTTCTTAATTATAAAGAAAATTACCGAAGTTATATTAATATTATATTTATTATTTATAAATTTATTAAGTATGTTTAGGAATATTTCTTCTACGACCAATTCGTTATTATAATTATAATTTATTTAAACGACCTTTTTATTCTCTTTAAAATATAATTTAATATTATAATATAAATATTAGAATATAATAACGAAATTACAAAATTATAATTACTTTTAAATTTATTAGCGTAATATAATATAATTATAGAGCTTTCTACCCTATATATTTAAATATAGAATAGAGGTATAGAATATTCGGGAAATATAATAAAGGATAAGGCGCGCGTTATAAATTTAGGTATTCGTTTTCTTAAGGATCTTTAACCGGAAATCGTTTCTATAATAATATATTTTAATAATTAATCCCCTAAATATTTTTACGATTAGAAATCTCCCTATAAAAGATTTTATACGGCTATTATTAGGAAAATTAATAATAATAACGACGAGGTTACCCCCCGTAAATTTAATATTTCCCACTTTCGAATTTATAATTATAAAATATTTATAATAATTATTACCATTAAGAATAAATAAAATAGGCTTTAAAAAATAAACTTTAAAGCGTAAATTAAATATTTAATCGGTTATACTTTTATAGCTATTTACCGAATTTAAAACTTTATTATTAACGAAGTTATTAATATTTATAATATTATTTTTAATAAATATACCCTCTTTATTAATAAAGTAGAAAAGGAAGCCGAATCCCTAAAATTTACTTTAAAAGAATTTACTACTTTATTAAAGAAATATACCGCTAGAGAATAATTATTAAATAACCAATTTCCCCTCGATTTTATAATTAATTATACCGATATAGAAAATACGAATACTTACGATCTTTTAAATTCTCTCTCTCTTAATTCGGTTTAAGAAAGGGAAGTAATAATTATTAGGGAAGTATAAGCCGAAGAAGTAATTATTAGGGAGGTAGAGATTAATATATTGCTTTTAAACCCCCTTAATAAAATTATAAACCTAAAGGAAGATTAAATAGTTATTAATTACTTCGTTAATTACAATTATTTAATATTATTAAATATATTATTATTAATTTCCTTTCTTATAGGGGTATTTACTATAAATTATATTAAATACGTTAAAAAGGAATTATTAAAAGGTTTCGAATTTTAAAAGGTAATATTTAACGCCGGACGTTTTTACTAATTTATAACTATAATATATAGGAAGAAAATTATTAAAATAGAATTATAGCGTTTTATACGTAAGGAAAGGATAATTACTAAAGATATAATCGAATCTTTAATCGCTATTAATAAACTTTAGAGCTTCTATTATTATTAATTACCGTTAATACTTCGTAATTATAAAGATTTTAATAAATATCCTTTGGGCGATTTTTTTAAGTAAATTGAGCGAGCTTATTTCGAAAACTATAAGTAAATAAAAATTTAAATAGAAATAGACTACGACGAATTTAGAATTAAGGGTAAATAAATCTTCGATTATATATAGGTATATATTTATAAATATTTTAAAGATAATTACTTTAATAAAATTAAAGTTCGTTTAATTATATATAGAAATTAATAAATAAGGATTATAAGGTAAGAAATTTATACTTCTACTTTAGTAGGAAAGTCCTTCCGTACCCTTATAATTATAGCCTTACGTTTTAACTTTAAATTTATTTAATAAGACGTAATTAACGCCTTTATAAACGTAATAATAAACGAAGAAATCTATATACGTATATTATTAAATTATTATATTTAGGGGAAGGTGCTTAAAATCCTCAAAGTATTATATAATTTTTATCGTTCCCTATTATTATAATAATAAGAATTTATAAAGATATTTAAGGCCCTAAGGTTCTACGCAATCTTTAAAAATCCTTATATATTAATTAATAATAATATTTTAATCTTTTATTATATTAATAATATTATTTTTTATTACTACCCTATTAAGGAGGAAATTGCCCGGCAATATATAAAGATTCTATAGTCCCAATATAATTTAATTAAAAGAGAGGAACTATAATAGTTCCTAGGTATTGAAGTAATCCGTAATCGTAAGGCCTATAAAATTTAATTATTTTAGCGGTTATACTTTTAAAAAATTTATAGGCTCGCTAACGATAAACGCACTATTTAAATCCTAATAAATAATATCGAACTAATACCCTACAATTATAAAATTATTAACTAATCTATTTATCGATATTAAATTAAAATTAAGTCTATATTTTACGCCGCCGTTATTATTAAATTAAATATTACCTTTATAATTAATCGATTTACTAAATATAATTATAATTTAAAATTAGAATATTATAAGGCCGTAGATAAAATATTATATTATTTCTTTATTACCGTAAATTTAGCCTTATATTATAAAAAAGATATTAAATTTTAATTCGCTTTTAACGCTTCTTGTACCGATAATTCCATTGATTATAAAAGCTCTTAAAGATTTATAATAAAATTATATAGTGGATTCATTTATTAAGGAGCCTTTAAATAGTTAATAGTAATTATTTCTATAACCGAAATAGAATTCGTAGCCTTTTTTAACGTTATTAAAAAAGTATTATATATTATAAAGCTATTTAAAGGTTTTATATTAAAATTCTCTAACCTTACCCTAATTTTCGAATATAATAATATTTAAATACTTAGAATCCTAGACGTAAAGGTATTAAAATTAGTAATTAAACTCCATTATATTAATATTTACTAATATTAATTAAAGTAGGAAATATAAATAAGGATAATTAAAGTATAGTATTTCGAAATTTTAAAAATGCCTATAAACGGTATAATTAAAATATTAACTATAGAGAAATATTAAGAGTTTAAGAAGTTAATAGGGATAGATTCTATACGAAATAAGGAAGGTTATTAACGGGTAAAATACTTAAGGATTAAGGAAATAGATGAGGAGGAGTAATTAATCTTGTATAAATAGTTTTAAATTTATCCATTTTAGGAAATAAATTACATTTAGGGAAGTATATTAAATTAGAGGGTAGGCTCGACTAATAGAAATAGGCTTACGTAAAGTGCCCCAGCCACCAGATTCTAATTGCAAACCTTCCTAATAGTTTGGGCACCCCCAACTCGGGTTCCACAGAACTCTTCTAAATATACACATCAATTTTTAACCCTCAATTACAATATCCACTTTGCTATGCAATCTAACACGTTGAGACGTCCGCCAAGGAGAGACATGGAAAAACGATCGTCAAAAACCCCGACACTCCCAACTCCGCCATGATCGCCATATCCACCCTTTCAGGCGACGACGACTGGTCATGTTTTCTCAAATGTCGAGGCCAACAAGAACTGCACAACCGCCCGCCGGTATCAGATAATGAAGGGACCAAGGAGCATCCAACAAAGACAACCCCTCTGACAGCCGCCGCCTCGACAACAATGGCCAGTCGTCGGCATCACTCCTTCACCGCCACATGAGAAAAAGCAACAATAAACCCGGGAAGACTTCATCAGACACTTCATTACATTCATGATCATTACTCATAACATATCGACACCATCGGCATCCATGGGCTCTCGAAAGCCCCATTATCATCAAGAGCTGATAACCGCCGGGTTCCAATTCACCATCCCGCCCACGCATTCTGTCGTGATAGACGGTCCTCCCTCAGCCTGCACGATTAGCTGCGTCGTCCCATCTTCCAGGGTTCTCGAAACCGTCACCACCACGTCTCCCGTGCTGTTGGTGAACAACACCTTGCCCGAGTAGATTCCTGCTCCGCCGACCTGCGGCGTCTTTTTCGAAAAGGTGGCCTTCAGATCCTTCCCGCCGACCGTAACGCTAATGTCAGCGGGCTCCGCCAGCAACGCGGTGAAATAAATGTTATCCTGCAGGAGCTCCTCCGGCACATAGGTCTGCTGGTAGTTGGGGTTGTTTCCGGTCGTGTTGCCGTTGTTGCACGCCTTCGCTGGGTTGATTCGGTAGTAGGCTACAACAGCCTCTTCTTTCACGAGGGTGTTTTCCTGCGCGACCGCCTTCACCTTTGCTGCCTTGAATGGGGCCGAAGTCTGCGACGAAGCGGGCGCAGTGACAATGGTGGTAAAAGTCCTAACAACAGTGGTGATGGCAGTGGCGGTGGGAGCAGTCGTGACGATGACGGTGCTGGGCTTAGCAGGCGAGGCCTTGCTGCCCTGCTTATACTGCTGAATGTAATAGGGCAACAACTTCCTCCATCCGTCATGCGGCATGTTTTCGGCATAGTTGAGCGGCGCATTTCCACTCTGGAATAGCCCAAGCGACTTTTCACGGACGGGACCGATATAGTGCGACTCGCCATAGTCGTTCCAGGTGAGAATCTCCACAAAGTCAGGCTGGAAGTCGATGACTTGTTGCCAGCGTGTATCCCATAGCTCATCTCCCTTCCAGAGCCAGTTCTTGTTCCAGCCGGGAAGGTTGGTATAGAACCATCCGGCGACCGGCATCATGTAAGGGCGACCGTTCAACGCTTTGCGATACTGTTCGTCCACCTCCGTGGTCATGGCAGAAGGCCCCTTAGGCCAAGCATCGAAGCTGAACAGTCCATCCGCAACACTGTTCGACTCGGTGGCCGCAGCTTCAGCGCCAAGGGAAGACCAGTCTGGGATAAAAAGACAGTTGGTCTTGCCCTTGATATCATGCCAGTCGTCCGCATGCTCAGGACCCTCAAAGGTGGAAACAAGAGGCTTGTAGGTGTTGTCAGGCTTGAAGTACGAGCGCTCATTTGCCCAGCGGTTGATGAGGGCTATTACGGCGTCTTTGGACCAAGGATCCTGGGCGTTGTAGTCGAAAGAGAAGAACAGCTTGAAGTTGGCGGCATTGGCGGCTCGGAAAGCATTGGCTAGGGAGTTGGCGTTACTTGCGTCCTGCGAAGCAATGTTGAGAACGAAGCCATCGATGGAGGCGTTCTGTGCAAGACGGATGTCCTCTTTCCAGTCGGACAAGTCATAATTAGGAGCGTTTCCGACCTGAACAAAAGGTGTGAGTGAGGGTTTCCCTGCCTTCAAAGAGTAGCGTGGAGCTTACAATAAAGTGTGCAAAGACCTCCCTCGCTGCTTGCGCAAAGGGTAGCAGCGCCAGCGCTGTTGCTGTCAGAACGGAGAACGAGCACCTCATTTTTTGATACAGTAGCCCTGGTTCCTGGCCGAAGGAAGAGTAAACAAGATGAGAGGTAAGGTAAGGACTGTGGTTATAAACAGGAGAGGTTCCTCGGCGCTTCACCGTCGCCAGAGTGACCTGCCTCCTCAAAGGGAAGAAAAAAAACAAAGAAGTGGGGTAATGGAGCGTCAACCTCCGTTGGTAATGGTACCTGGTCTAGATTCTGCAGACTGCATCTTGAACATGGTGTCCCTGCTTCTAGGGCTGAAGGTATTTAAGTAAAATCGGTTAGGTGATATTGACGATAGCCTCGAATGGCTGGCGTAGCGAAGCGACTAACGATCCGCTTGCAAGGCTGGTGCATAGCGATATCGGAGATACCGGAGCACATTCCAAAAGTATAAAGATGTCGACAAGGACCATGCGTCCAGCCACAGCTGAAGCAACCGAATTCGACGGTCAAGCAACAAACTGGATCCACCGCGGCGTCGTCAGACCGCCTCAAACGGGAAGGTGAAGTCGAAAAGCCTATCTTTGGTGCTTTAGTGGTTTGCGTGATCATTGATCAAAGTCTTTCAGGGCCATCGGCAGTTTTGTGTGTCGTTTCAACGTCTATCATCACAAACGCAAAGGAGGTGGTGGTTTTAAGGGTGAATAACGAGCACGATGTTTGATTTGACCAACGACCGCCCGTATTCAAAAACTCGAAGGTTGAATCTCTTACAGGGAGAGGCCTGTGTGAGGCCCCTTGGCCGAGGAATGAGCAAGTGGGAAGCGGCGTTGGCAAACCGAAGCTGAAACGGGGTGGGCAACTGAGGTCCGAATTTTGGGTGTGCTCAGGGAAAGAAAAGGATGCGACAAACGACAAACGATCGACCTTGGGGGCCAATCCGGCGCTTTGGGTCGTAGCGCTGACGCTATCGCGAGGGACGCCAATGAGATGAAAGAACGGGAGCCGCATTGGGTCTTTTGATGCTTCCGCGATCATGCCTAAGTGGGTTTGTCAGATTCGTCAGATTTCAAGGGTCCTGATTACTCCTGCGGCACGTTTGAAGAACGCACACCGAAATTCTATCGGCGAGGCGACCGACAGCCGGGTCGACTAAGGGGCTCTCAGCAAATGATGCGACGCCATGGAACGCTCTCCCACGAGGCGGTGGAAATATCTTCAACGGCTTCATGGCGGAAGTCAGCCGCCGCGATGTTTCGGAGGATGGAACGGGAAAAGACGGTGTGCTTTCCCCAAGTATGCCGACTAAATTGGTTGCATCAAAACCGGAAATCCACTCCGTCGTTGAACACCGGGGCCGTGTGTCGTCGGAGGGACGGAAGGGACGCCGTGAAGGTCACTTGAAGAGGATATGCCAAGGTGTGTGTTGGCTTTCTGGGTGGAGGGGCTCGGAAACTTTTTGGCACAGTTGCTAGAAAGGGCGGGAAAGGGTCGATGCCAGGGAAGAAACTTGAGCCTCAGTTTAGGTGTTCAACTTTTCTGACGCCCTCACTTCCATTCTTGGTTCATTGAGTTTATGTTTTCTTGGGAAAGAGCAAAGGAGTGATGGAAAAAACGGTGGATGAGCCGCTCATAACGGAATTTGAGGGCAGGCGCGACGGTGTTGAACCTCCTGCCGAATGTCGCATTATCCCTTGCCATCGTTCCTGCCTCAAACCGCCGCAGGACTTATCGGCATCGGGCTGCAACTTGCTAAGCGGTATCATGGACTGGACTCTATTTGAAGATGATGAGCCTCGGTTCGGAAGTCTCTGCTGTTGTTGGGTAGTCAACGGCACACAACACCAGAATGAATTGGCGAACAAAACCTGGGAATTAGCATATTCTGCATCATGACATGATTGTCTTGAAGAAGAGCTTCGCTATCCGTGGCATCGAAATACTCCATCTTCTCGGCCGTAGTTGTCAGTCTGTCAATGTCACCAGGCTGGTTACTCGGTGTTCACGAGGTTGGGGAAATCAAGAAGTCTTTGACCTTGCATCCGCCATGACCTTCCTTCCCCAAGGCCCAACCGCTGACTTCGTTCTGACATCATCTCAGGGAAACCAGACTTACGTAGCAGAAGATGGGGGAAAATAGTGTCTGTATCCTCATCCATTTTCGTCCTCCGGGCTGCAAAGCACGAATCTTCAACTCTCGCCATGCGATACTATCCGTGGCCATGCTCGACTTAAACCCTCTCCTCGTCGATACAACATCATCATCATCATCCAAGCACCCCTACCTCTCCGGCAACTTTGCGCCCGTCCAAAAATGCTATCCTCTGACTCCATGTTCATACGAAGGAACCATCCCCGCCGACCTCGCCGGTGGCCAGTATGTACGGAACGGAGGCAATCCAGCCATCAACAACGACGAGTCAGCCCGCGAATCTCACTGGTTCGATGGCGATGGCATGCTAAGCGGCGTACTATTTCGCCGGGTGGAAAGAGGGAACGGAAATGAAAACGGCGACGAGAGGAAAACAACCACCATCCAACCCGAGTTCGTGAACCAGTACCTGGTTACAGACGTGTACCGGTTTGCGCAGGAAAACCGGCATTGGATGAGGCGCCCGTTTATGCCGAGCATATCTGCCCTGTTGAATCCGTGTACTTCCGCGGTGAGGGTGTTGTTGAAAGTTCTGAGGACAGTGGCCTTGGTACTTCTTTCGTGGCTGCCTGGGTGGTCGAAAACCAAAGTCAAGCGGATCAGTGTGGCCAACACGTCGGTGCTGTACCATGATGGCAGAGCTCTGGCAACTTGTGAAAGCGGTCCTCCTCTTCGGTTCATGTTGCCAGGTCTGGAAACAGTCGGTTGGTTCAACGGGGCGACGACCGAGAACGAGCCCTCTAGTGACTATGAGAAAATTGATAAAGCGGGCGGCGCTGGCTTCGGAGGGAAGGGCATGCTCTCGTTCATGAAGGAGTGGATGACAGCTCATCCCCGAGTTGACCCGGAAACGGGAGAGTTAATCGCTTTCCACTCATTTTCGTGCAAGCCGTACGTAAGTTACACCATCATTCCGCGCTCAGGGGTCTCAACTTCACCTCGGCTTATGAGTGTTCCCGTCCCGGGCATGGCTGGCCCCAAGATGATGCATGACTTTGGCGTATCCAAGGACCACACTGCCATCATGGATATGCCACTCTCTCTGAATCCGCTCAATCTTTTGAAAGGCAGACCGGTTCTTTCGTATGATGGAGCTGGGAAAACTCGCTTTGGTATCTTTCCGAGGTACCACCCGGAGAGGGTGCAATGGGTCGAGACCAATCCTTGTTGTATCTTCCACGCCGCAAATTGCTGGGATACAGTTAGCGGAGAAGATCCTGACAACCGCAATGGCTTGGAGCCCATGGCAACAGTTAACCTCCTCGTCTGCCGTATGACATCGGCTTCTCTAATCTTCAACGCTGGTAACTTACCCACGCCTGTGTCCAAGGCGCCGATACCCCGTGAATACCAAGAAGAAGAGCAATGTAGATTATACTACTACTCCTTCTCCCTCACGCCACTGAACCAGCGTATCCTCCACCAATTCGCCCTCTCCGCCATCCCATTTGAGTTTCCTACTCTGTCCCCTGCCCATGCCATGACCCAAGCCCGCTACATCTACGGCTGCACCACCACCTCCCCTTCGGCTTCGTACACTAGCAGCCTAGGCAAATCCGTCAAAATCGATGCCTTGGCCAAAATCGACGTCACAACCTTGATCGCCCGCGGAACCGCGCCTGACAACCCTTGCCCTCCGGAGTCGATCAAAGGGTGCGTAGACAACCGCTCTGTTTCCGACATCCTCACCTCGTCGACAGAAAAAGAAGAAGAAAACGACCCCATCCAAATCTTCACTTTCCCACCAAGCCACTACGCCCAAGAAGCCCGCTTCGTGGCACGGCATAATGACGTAGGAGAAGAAGATGACGGGTGGCTACTCACGTACGTGTTCGACGAGTCTCAGATTGATAGAGAATCCGGAGAGTGCATGGAGGGAGCAAAGAGTGAGTTGTGGATCATCGACGCCAAGGGGATGAAGGAGGTTGTGGCGAAGATACGTCTGCCACAGAGGGTCCCATATGGATTCCATGGAGCATGGTTCGGTGAGGATGAGGTGCTCGGTCAGAGGGACTGGACCGCCCACAGATAGCGTTTAGAGATGGATAGATAGGAAGAAGAGGGAAAAAAAAAAAACGAAAAAAGAAATGCCCAATAACAGGATTGAACTGTTGACCTTCGCATGGACTTGATATCAGAAGACTGATATTAGTACGACGCTCTAACCAGCTGAGCTAATCGGGCTTTCATTGAATTTCTGGCTCTGACGATGTGTATATGAGTGCGCTGTATACAATGCTGTCCTTTGACTTAGACTCTGGGTGGGGGGAGGATGAAGGAAAAAGGGAGTGTAGGAATGAACACTCGGGGGCGGTTCACTATAAAATTACTGGTGTGTCTCGATGATAGTGAGAATGAAAATAATGGCAGCTGGTTATAATATTGATCCGAATCTTGTTTCCAGGACAGAGTTCAGAAAATATTCGAGTGGGAGTTTTTGTGTAGCGACATCCTGGCGGGGCTTGAGAGGCTGGAAGAGTGGAGGACCAGGAGGGCAATTAGAGTCGGTTTTGGGAGGTTATTTGCGTGAGAATTGACCTTTTTTGTGTCATGCAGAACCGCCCTTATGGAAATGAGCAGGCTCTTGCTAGAAAGTCGATTGCCATCATTTTCGTGAACTTGTGGTGTTCAGTTATGCGATAATCCATGTTTTTTTCCACTCAGTCGTGCTTGCGCTAAAAAGAAGTTTTGACTTCCGCACTGCTCGTAAAACGATAAGTGGTCTGTAACCTGTCAGTCAAACCTAGGTATGGTTGATATAACAAAAACATGTTCGGACAAGACAGCACGTGGAAGTGGTTCGAGTGATTTGACTTTCAACGTTTCTTGATTCCCCTGTGTTTGGATCCAAACACCGTGAACAGCCGCACCTGGCAATATCGACCCGTCCTAAGACAGATGTCGCACAGCAGGTGGTCAGCTAGTCCAGATCCCCTCAGTGGCGCTTACCTAGAGGTACCTTTCCCCTCAAGCTATAGCGACGTTGATAAGAGGTTTGTACGACCCCGTTGGTTATAGCAAGTCAATTAAGCCCGGGCAAAGCAGGAAATCTACCAGCCTAGCGTATTCGCATCGTGAAACACAGTCCGGATCCGGTCTCTGGCAGAAGATGATACCGGGCGTGTTGGTCAGACGACAACAAATGGCTGGTAAACTTTCGGAGCCATTTTCGTACGTTCACAGGCTGGCAATCTGCGCCCGGTGGTGTCAGTACTGTTTACCAAACCTCCAAGCTCGGTTTTCGTCCAGTGGTCATTGAGTCGTCAAAGTGACAAGGGGGTGATGTTGTAAGCAGTGTCACCAACCAAGTGATGGGGCTCCATCTCGAAAGGAGATGGTGGTCTGGCCTCCTGGATCAGTAGCTCCCTCCAGCTTTGGACCCATTCGTCTGCTGAGCTTGGAAGAGAGCTATGAGTGCCTTGACTGTGTCCCAGGGGCGGCTTTGGCTCGTCTGGGTCGCCCAATGGTGCCATCAACGCGTGCTTCTGAAGCTTGAAGTGTGTCCCGGTCCCTGCTGCCTAAGTAGGCTCGGCCCGGAAAGAGCTTATCGTCATCGTGGAAGCCGCCCGCAGTATTCTCGGGAAATTTGCTCGAAGCGAGGCCGGGATGTCATGCGATCGGTGTCGAGATTCTTGCGCGACATTGAATGGGACAGATGGGGGCATGTCATGATGTCCGAGGGAGATCGTGATGTCGGCATTGACTAAGCGTTCGAAAGAGAGGACAGGAAATTGTAATGATGTCGACGAGCAACCCCACATTCCGAAGTACCTCGTTCGATGGGAGTTCGTGTCTGACGCCTGGGCTAGCATCGTCATTGCCGTATCAGGCCATTCAAGATGCCATGCAGGAGATGAGAAATTGAAGGAGGAAAGAACACCTTAACGGTTCACATCTCTTTTCGGATCTCGGCAGGATAGGCTAGGCCACTTTTGGATAAGGATCAACGGCAGGGGTCGGCTCGGATGGGGGTGGGAGCGTGACAAAGTGGGTTGGTGGGGGAGCATTGAGAGCCACTGGAGCACATGGCGTTTCGGCGTTTCAAGGGGGAAAGCACGCTTGTCTAGTGGGGCTCCAGGGAACTTTTTTGAAGCTCTTTCCCGATGCTTCAATGCTTTTGCTCAAGGTTGTCAACCGCCCCCGAGGGGTATTTTTCATGCCAGGAACTTGCCGACAGTCCAGCATCATTGGCTTTTGTGACGAGAAACTGCCATGCTTTGGTGCTCCTTCCCTTTCGTTATTACGATGAAGGCAAGAAACAGCAGGCACCGACTGCCCGGTCAAACTTAAAGTCCACTCAAGTGAGATGAACCCCGCTTTTTTATTTTGGTCCTGTCTCTTCTCTTCCGGTGGGGGACGATGGTCCGTGCCTTGCATTTTCAATTGAATGGGAAGCAAAGTCTCAACTTTATTCCCCTTCAATTACAGGACATCACAATGTCTCATTCACCTCCAGTTTTTTTTTTTTTTCTCATCATTGCATCTTGACGACGGCAATGCCTTTCCTATTTTGCGGTCTTACTCAGCGCCAATCCCATGGTGCTTATCTAACAATGACAAACGACCCTGCCGTGGAGTTCCGTTCCTAATCAGGAATCGTGAGACTATCCAGGAAACTCTGTTCACCTCGAATAGGTATGTACTACTGTCAACTTTCATCACCAACCGGCCGAGGCACTTCCGGGCATCACGTCCGGTCACACTCGGCATCCACCCTGGAAAGGTGTAGACGTCCGGCATACCCAGTCTCGCCCCACCGCTCCGGGTCTTCTGCAGGTACGGCGGTAGAGGTCTGTCCGTCTGCTAAACGGGATAACAGGTCACCTCTAGGCAACTTGGCACGTCATGCACCCAACAAGTCAACAACACCAAATGCCCCGCTCACGACAATCTCAGTAGGTATACAGACAAGGTCATAGTCACGAGACGGTAGATCTTGGGACTTCTCTACAGTGCTACTCAGTACCCGTCCCAGAGACACAAGATCAAGGTCGTCGTGTCTTGATACCATGGTACAGTTGTCCAAAAATGATTTTCTGCATTCTAGCCCACAAGTCTTCCAACAACCATGAGACATGTCTCCGGCGACAAACATGCATGCATCACAAGCCATATGGCTTATCGGTCATGTTCAGGAAAGACTCGAATCTCCTTGGGATCAACGTGCCAACTCGCATCCTGCACCTCTTTGGGGAAACCCAGATCGGAAACCGCCCAACAACGGGTTCTTCTCCCGACCTAGACGCATTTTACAAACGATTCAGCACGAGCCAAAGTCGAAACCCATGCCACTGCCAGCTTGCATGAAATAAGAGCCGCAAAGCTATGGGAGCTTTGACGCTTGGGCCTGCGGCATCGACTTTGACAAGGGGCAGTCACTGCCATGCGTTTTGCACGATCATACCCAACCATATCGGCAAGTTCCTCTTTTGGGAGACACGAGGCCCGTTGAACACGAAAGTGCAAAGTGGGGGTTGAGATAGAGGACCAAGAAGCCCATCATGGTCTGTCACTGAAGTTTGGTGGGATCATGATCTCGACTTGCATGGCCTTGTCTATCCTGTTTTCACCGGTAAGCCAAGTGCTCGGTCCTCGACTGTTGAACGGTTCTGCTTCCAACTAATGCTGCTCAGTGCATATTAAGATTACTGTCCCCGCAGTCGAAGGGTCATCTGCTCACTTCCCACTATGGCCCAAAGCGAAGGCCGCCCCTCGTCCCAAGGTTGGCGGTTTACGATTGCTTACAACCATAAATGGACAGGCCTTCAAATGCCGGGCGAGGTTACTCTGAAAATGCCGCTTATATGAAAGATGGCGGGGTGTAAAAGAGCCTTCTCATTACTTTCATGCATCTTAGACACCCAAGATATCTTGGTGCCAGTGCGCCGAGACATCATTTTGTAGTTCGTACCAGTGCCGTCAAGTGCGGACTAGCCTCCGGCCTAGGGCTGGGCTCCTGTTTTCTGAGCGCAACATGCCCTGATCGATGCTACTTTGATACCCCCCTAGTCATCAATTGTGGCCTCAATTGTGGTCTTCACAGGTTTTTTTTTGCGGCCTTGTATTTCTTCAAGGTACCTTGTTCATTTGCATCAACCAAGCATGAACCCTTTCCACACCTCGCACCTCCACGAATTCCCAGTTACCCCTCATCCCATAACGAACACGTTTCCGCCCTCATCCGGACTTGGATACGCAGATGGGGCCAGGCGGAATGTGGGTGTTTGTACCCCTGATGCACGTCCATCCTTTTGATGTGAAATCCGCGCTAAACGTGCAAGCCTCCCGGAGCAAGATTGACTCTGCATTATGCCCACGTTTTCTTGTGCGCGGAAGTTGAAACAAATATCCACTTGCTATGGACCTCTACTGCTGTGCACGGCTGCGTGGTTTCTTATCGGCGAGTGCCAAATCACATCAGACTTACCTTGCCGTTCGGGACAGTTTCTCGTTCGGTAGTTTTTATACCGAGATTCTGAAACATCAAATACGCATCCATGCTGGGTTTGTGGTTTGTCTCTCGATGGTTTGAGCAAGCAGTTTCAACAAGTACCGTACCGGGTCTTTTAGCAACGCTGACACTCTTCTGACCTTCGCTCTCCCATGTCATGACTGCTCCTCGGCACCACTTCGATGCACGACATACAATTGTTCCGGGCGGTATAAAGCCAGGGAATGTACATACAGTCGAGGTTTTACACGGTGAAAGATGGTTACTTGTGGATCGAAACCAAGCACCTTAATCAGAGGATGTTACAGAGACCCTGCCTCCACCGTTACCTGCAGACGATCTACTGTACACGGACGTTTTTTCATGGTTGCTCGATCATATGAACATTCAATATCGTGTTCGGGTCTTAGCTGGGTCCTGATGCCGATGCTAGCTTATGCAACGTGGAATGGATATCATTTTCAAGGAAGGTCAAAGCGCATCTTGGGTCGCCTTTCCAATATGTATGCCCACCTTGCACACACCAGCAAAGCGTTATATAAACTTACAAGTCTCACGATATCAAGCGATATCAGACATGCAACTCTTTGTCTCGCGTCACTTCAACACGTCCTCAACTCTTCACACACAACATCCAACCCCTTAAGCACTACGATTGCCCTCATCTCAACCACCGCTTTTCTCACCTTGCGAGGAAACCTTATCCGTCTGGCAACTGTGTAATTTTCATCACAATTTAATATCAATAGTAAGCACATCCTTTTTACACTCATGAATGTTCACAATCACTCACCACAATGATTAGTCTCTCACTCATCGCTTCCCACCTGGGTTGTTGTTTGAGCCTCTACAACGCCTTCCGCACTGCCAACTTCATCACTCACAAGCAACTTATATCGCCGTCCTGCAACAACAAGGACGAACAAACAATGTGCGACTTCTTCAAGAACTATTACATCTACGCGTCATGCACCGACCCTGGTCTGCACTTCTACAAGATTGAACTAGACGGCAGCCCACAAGGTGCCTGCCCCAGAGCTCCTCACGAACGCTTCATCGTCAAGGGAGACAAGTGTGAGCACTGCCAGGGGTCATTACCACTGCGGATCTGAATTGTTGGGGAGGGAAGACTCGCCTTTGAGTGTTATAAGGGCTGACTGAATCGGATGCCACTCTTAATGTTGGCATTTCTCATAACAATTTGGCAGTTCACTTCAGTGTTCCTCTTTAACTGTATGGTTCTCCACTCACCTTTCCTTTTGTATGTTTTCTGGCCTTTTCCAGCACGATATCCTGTTGTTATGTTTCTTTTGTTACGGCGTACCAGGTGGTTACGGTCCTCTAGTATCTCATCCTATCTCTGCTCTTGCAACTAGTATCTTGCTTACCTCTTTGGACATTCCGGGCGTTGTAAGGATCGACATACCCTGCGATTTTTGTCATTTTTTCCTAGCTGGCCAATCTGTCACGCGGTGTCTTTTTTGATCGGATATGTTTCTTTACCCATCCTGATTTTGGTTGTGATGGGAAGTGAATGATACCAATGGAAGCAACGTTATGAACATGGGAAACAGGGGAGGCAACCCTGGAAACGTGTGGGGGGGACGCAATCAGTGATGCGCTCGCCCCCTGTTTCCTGCGATGGAAGTATGAAAAAGGGAACGGACAGAAGGAAGTCAACGCTGACTAGGTGGGAACGTGGGGGAAGGCTATTAGGCCCTAAGGAAATCATGATACATGGGACTTGCATGGAACATGGGGGGTTAATCTTGGGAAATCACGGAGCCAGACCCCCGAGGCTGTGGGGGTTGCTGGATAAGGGTTGACGGAGGAGAAAAGATGTGAGAGATCAGAGACCTCTATGGTGCGATAGCGAGGAGGATAGGGATATCAATCGGATAATGTTTTCGATCGATGACTATGGGACTGGTGCCTGTTATGAGCAGTGACTTTCGGTTCTGATCTTCCGGCCCGCTTACACACTACACGGGTGAAAACTTGAAATGATCATTGTCATCAAATAGTGAACCAGATGTATCACCAGCTGGGGCCAAACCAAGCAAGGTAGGCAATCTTGGACTCACAACATAGTCGCCTTGTGGATTTTCGCCATGGAGAGAAGGTGGGCGATGGGACCTGGTCGCTCGATTCCCCGGTTGGCCTCAAATATCGCCTCGGCTCTTTCCAACATTCCCCAATACTTGGTTGATGCCCGTTACCCAGGCCATAAGCGAGAAGCCATATGCAAGTAATTGCGAAGAAGGTATAAGATTGTCTTGTTGTTAGCGGACCACATGACCAGATGACAGCATTCTGTGTGTACTGTGTGGTAGACTTGGTGCCGGTGGGCTAATCATCTTGGAACTAGTTATTCTCAAACTGTGTAACAAGGGAAAAGGGCACGAAAGAGAGAGAAGGGGGGGGATTCATAACAGTAAACCCACAATAGAAAGTCAGTGCTTTGCTGCCAGCCGTGTAAGTGGCCACTGGCTAGGGGTGTGTTGTGGTCATACGAAAGCCGGCCCGGTCCTGCAGCTGCCTGGTTGGGTATGATGGCAACAAGAGGGCCAACTATCCATTATATCCTTCCCGTCGGGCTGACGACTGGCGAATCCTTGGAGCTAGTGCTCCTGAACTGGTCATGTCAGTGGCTCTGTCATATCCAAAATACTTTGGTTTTGATGAAAATGGCTGTCAAGATGACGTCTGGCATGAGACACCACAGGAGCCATCGGTGTCCTTCAACTGCTCCCGGCTCCAATCGAGTCCTCCTCAGAAAGATCCATTGACTGCATCTCCCACTTTTCCTACTTCTCTTTGTTAGTAGATAAGCTTTGTCCATGATTCAGCTGAATCTGCTGGGTCCTGAGCCGGCTTCCGTTTTCCCGGGCTGCCCAGCCTTCGTACCTTAGCCTACCATACCTATCTCGAGGGTAGCGAGCGAGCGAGCGAAACGTGCGAGGCTGCAAAGCCGCAAGCAAGGCCAGATCAGGGCAAAACTAAGCGCGAAGGACCTCCAAAGCCAAGCGCCCTAGAAAAAATGGGAGTGCCAGTGCACATGGCAGAGGCAAAGCACGGGCAGGTGGTATTTTTATCGCTTTTCCCACTTGGTTTTGTCGGTTCCACATAGATGTAGTCGCATTGATGGTCGACTGCCAAAGTCGCAGTTGCGCAGGCGAGAGGCGAGAACCTAGTAAAAAATGGTTAGGAAGAAACGCAATGACGCTGGCTTTGCTTGGTATGTATATGTGTGTGATCTCGGCTTTTCAGGTCCAGGGGGCAGGGACGGGCCGACTCGAATGATCGCCGTTTCGCCCTGCCTGGCAAACAAGGGAAGGCGAAGAGGACAACTGTATAATGAAGGGCTGCGAAAACCGAATAATGTGTAGTATCAGATCTCGAGCTTCTCGGCGACCAGCTTTTGGGTCTTGGAGCCACAGACCTTGAAACTGGAAGAGTCTCCAGTCTGCCTATGTGAGGTTGGTTCTGGCAGGATCTTCGGCATGGGAGAAGCCATCCGTGTCAAACATGGATAAAACCCCGGATTTCGAACGGGATGATGGCGATGTGACGAGATTGGCGAGGGGAAACCGTGGAATAGCGGGTGAGGTGAGCAGTTCAGTAGCTGAAGGGGATGAGGACAATATGGAACCTGGGATGTGTGCGTCTGTCAGTCTTGTCAATGCAGATAATTTCCGACCCGAGGTCAAAGCGCTACTGACCAGGTTGTGGCATGGCTTGATACTGCGAAACAGAGTAGCATCGAACTTGATGCTGTCGGGGCATGGCACGTCTCGACTTTGGTTGTCTTGAAGGCACAGACCTCGTGAGATGCGGGGGGATCTTTCTGCACTCAGAGACGGGTCGGAGGTTCATCGAGTCATCGACATCGGCAAGATGGAAGACTGAACGTGGTAAACCGTAGCTCGGTCCTTATTTACCTACCTAGTCTTCCTCTTGTGTCAGCGCGCGATGCAACATCAGGACGATTTTGCCGGATGACGCTGTTGATGGGCTTGGCTTGGCGACGGATGTGAGAGACTCCTTTACTTTTGGCGGACACTTGGAAAAGTGAGAAGTCGCGAGAGCTTGAATGGTGCGCAAAGAGACAATAGCAGAGAGAGAAGGTGTTGAATGCGACTGAGCCTGGTGGGGTTCCGAAGAAGTGGAAGTGAACGGACGAGAAAGCCGGAACGAGGGTGGGAAGAGGAGAAGGTGGGAGGGGACTAAGAAGGATGGCGAGATGGGTTAAAATAACTGAAATAAGAGAAAACGGCCATCACTACGCAGGTGTTCTGCAGCGGTACCTACCTAGAGGTACTTTAGTACCTCTGGCATTGCACGACTCCACCTGGATTAGGACGGGACATCAAACTGAATACTCCTGCCTTCGATTCCTTCAATAATATTTGGTTGTTTGTCGTACCCTGTCTGACTTTAGACCTTCGTAAAACAGATTTGCTGGATATGTGATTTTTATCCAGTTTCCGTATTCGCCTTTGAACGTTGAGCACGCACTTGATTGCGTTATGAACAACGTGCGGAACTTGCCATGCCGGACCGGGGAGCGTACCCGAATCCAAGAGGTCTTAGGGGATCAGGCAGGGGGGTGGGAAACCGTTGACCAACCGTTAATGTGTAGTCGAAAAAATAAACCGTCTAAAATTTTTAAACTTTAAGTAAGGAGGTTTATAATATATATCGCTTAAATTTTTGAACTGTTTAATTGCATTGAATTATTAATTTGATAAGCATATAATCACCTGGACAATTATATGCGTAAATTCCTAACGTTATTAACTATATAATTATTAAATAATTAATAAAGTTTATAATTCATAGTATAAATTACTAATTTAATTTACTATTAACGAATAAAACCATTAAATATAAAAATTACTTACAATTTTATATATTTATAGCATTAACTCTTTATATTATAAATAGCTAATCTTATAAATTACTTTACTCAACGTTTACTCCTTTTATTATTATTTTAATTAGTAATTTATATAATTAATAGTTTATACAGCTAGTAATTAATTAAATTAATAATTTAAAAAGATAATAATTTAATTTATTATTAAATGATTATATTAATTGCTTTTATAGGAAATAATTAATAATAGTATTTATTATTTTCATTAGTAATTAATATAGTTAATAGTAAATATTATTAATAAATAATTTTTTTAGGTATTAATAATTTAAGTAATTAAATAAAGAAATAATTATTATAAATAATAATTAAATAATTTAAACGTTGAATAAAAAAGTAATCGAATAAAGTGACTATTAAACGAATTAAGAGTTAATTATATTAATAGTTAAAAAAATAAACCGTTAAAAAAATAAACCGTTGAATAGAGAAAGAGATTTATATATTAATTACGTACGTTTTAGGTACGCCTTCTTCCTCCTATTCGGTCCTTCCTCTTCTTCGTTCTCCTTTTCCTCGTCCTCCTCCTCGTCCTTTTTTTCCCCTTCCTCCTCCCTTTCCTCCTCCCCTTCCTCCTCTTCGTCCTCCTCCTCGTTTTCTTCCTCCTATTTAATCCTTCCTCCTCCTCGTCTTCCTCTTCGTTAACTTAATCGTCGGCTTAATTATCTTTCGGTTCGCTAAAGTAGGGTATTATAATAAGTATAATATTAAATAACTATATAATCTATCCGAAGTTCGAATTCCGGTCGGATAATTTTGGCATAAATAAATATATAATTAACTTAAACGTTCTTAATATTAAACTTAAAGGAATGAATAAGAAGGCTTTAATTTATATTTACTATTTAAATTATAATTTATAATAATTGTATTTTTTATTATTTACGTTTATTTTATTAAATAAAATCTATACGTTAATTAATAAATAATATCCGATTATTACGTATAAGCTCTATAATTTCGTTTATTTATATCGGTCGGTTTATAAATTTATTAAACGGTATTATATATAATATATTTCGATCGAACGCCGGAAGGCCGATAATATCTTATATAAATTTATTCGGATAATTTATAACGTTAGCGGTAATATTATTAGGATTAACGATACGTATAACGGGAAAACCGGTTAACGGATCCGGGTTTTTATTACTAATAATATCGACCGACTTTATTATTAAAAATATAAAAATTAGCTTTCCCGAGAATATACCTTTATATAACCTTATTATATTATATTAATTATTATATATATTCGTACTATAATATAATTTATTATAGTGGGTTAAATCTTTAATTAGGAATTTTATATAATAACGCCGTAAATATTTAATAATACGTACTAAATTCTATATTATACGTAAAAATATATTCTAATCGAGCGTGCTTAATATATAAACAATTAATTGCATTTAATCGGCGGTATATAATAAAATTACCCTAATAGAATATACGGCGGCGATTAAACCCTTCGATAAAGCTTTATAAATATTAGAATATTAAGCTTTCGGGTTCTATACTATTTATATAATTACGTATTTATTTTTAAAAGAAATTCTCTTCTATTAAAATAATTATTAATTATTAAATATAATAATATTATAATCGTATTCCTCTCGGTATATATAACGTAAAAGGGACTTAAACCCCTTCGATATTTATTTTTCGCGTACGGAAAAGCTTCGTACCTTATTTACAATTTCGCTAATTCTAATAATAATAATAGGTTCCGTATATTTATTATCGCCAATAATAGAAATAACTTTAATTAGATTATTAATATTATTATTAATATTATCGTTTAATATTAAATTAATATCTTCTAATAATATATTAAAAGAAGCGAATAAAATTAATAATAAAAATATTAAACGCTAAAAACGAATATTTAAAATAAGTTTATTATTATTAAAACCTTTTAATATTAATAAGCGTGCTATTTATATAATATTTTTGTATTTTAAATAATCCTTTTTTAATTCCGTATAATTTTAACGAATAACGATAAATTTTTATACCCTATATATATAATAAAAGTTAATGAATTTATTTAAATAATACATAACGGGATTCGTATAAACGGGGTAAGAAATAGCAATACCAGAATTAAATTCCGAATTATTATATTTCGTATCGATTTATATATTAATATAACGTAATTATAAACCGGATTAATACTACGGTATATACCGATAGAAGGATTTAAAATTTTTAATAATATATTATTCTAAGTCGATAAATTTAAAATTTAATTATACGTAAATATTTTAATATAATATATTAATATTTTAAAGATAATTTATTTATATTTAATTTTACCGGTTAACGTTTTTATTAACCCTATTATACTATATCGATAAAATACTTCGATATAATAAAATACGATGTAAATATTTAATTTAACGGCCTATTATATATATTTAATAGCTTTCTAAAAAATTATAAAAATACTGATATTAATATTATTAATAATATTCGTAATACTTTCGTTTAGCCGTATAATACTAGTAAATTCTTTAATTATAATAAGTTCGTCGCCTTCTTCTCTATTAGGATTAGGGGTCGTAAGCTAATTAGGCGTAGGAGAATTTATTAATAACCCTATTTTAGAATTAATAAATATAATATTAGGCGAATTTATTATTTAACTAGTATAATATTTTCTAATTATATTAGCGGTATTAATTTTTAATAATAATTTTATAGAATGTACTATAGCGTAATATAATAATTAAAATAACCGTCGGTTTATATAATATATTATTTTAATATATTTATATAACCTTTATTCGTCTTCGAATTCGGTATTCAATAAGAAGATATTAATTTTCGTAATAGAGGTTAATATTAAAATTAATATATTAACTATTTATTTATAATTTTTAATAAAACGTTTAATTTTTTAATTATATAGGGAATTATAAATTTATAATATTATTATATTAAATATAGCCTTTATAACCCGAATGAAATTAACTTTTAAATTAAAGTCCTTAAATTATAACCGAAAAATTATAATTATTAGAACCAATTATCGAATATATTTTTATAATATATAATTTAATATTTTAAAAGGTAGTTAAATACGCTACTATCCTAAATAGAACGATATTTACCGTAAAATTCGAACGATTTTAATTATAGCTTTCGGCTATAAAGTAGCGTCTTTTAATAATTAATTAATTAAATTCGTTATATTGGCGAATTCTAAATATATAAAATCCGCCGGTCGATTACGTAATAAGTTTAAAATTAATATAATATAACGAATAATTAAAGGATTTTAGGATATACTATATAAAATTTAAAATATATTTCTATTACCCTTCTTTCGTATATTATTAAATGCGTAATAAAAATATATTATTTCGAAGTAGTTTCGAGGATTAAACGTTTTATTAATATTATTACGTTTATCCGCCGGTATTTTATATTTATAATAATTAAAATAAATTATTAGGCCGAATATCCTACTATTATTATTCTATTAAATTATATTTCCCGTAAATATAATAATTAATATATATAATAAAATTTAATAAAAAAGTTAATTTTCCAACTATTATTAATAAATTAATATTTATTTTATTTAATTACTATTAATTATAAGGTTATAATTTTTATTTAATACCTTTAATAATTTAAAATATTATATAATATTTTCCAAATTAAACCCGTGCGGGCTAAACGTAATAGGAAAGATATTATACTATTTAACGTGTTCGATTCGAAGAAAGGCTATTATTTAAATATAATACCCTATAATCGATTTATATATTGAACGGTAAAGCCCGAAACTATTATTATAATCAAATATTAATATAGAGTATATAATACCGTATTTTTAACGAATAAAGGTTTTTATTAATTCCTATCGATTAAATTATTAGACTTTAAGTACGCTAAGAACTAATAATATTTTATATACGGTATTAATAATCTTATTAATATTAAATACTATTCGTCGGATATATAAATAGAGCGCTATAATAAGGTTATTATTAAATTATATATAATTCCTAAATATAAAATCGAATTTAATATCAATATACTTACGAATACCGGTTAGGTTAATATATTCTATAGAATCCGAAATTAAAATAAATTCGCTATTAATAGCGTTCGTCTTATTAATTTTATTAATAATATCGGGATCGAATTTATTAAATTTAATTAAACTATTTACTATAAAAACTCTTAATATAAAAAGAATAATATAACCCCTCTCGATAATTTTAATAAACGAAATAATAAACTTTTTAGTATTAAAATTTATAAATTTAAAATTATTAATAATCCTTAGAAATTTTAAAAATTTTCGCTAATTTCGGAAAATTCTTTATACTTAATTATAATAACTTCGATTAATATTATAATATATTAAGTACGAAAAATACGTATATTCGAATTCTACTATATCGCCCGGGAAAATTAATTCTAATTATTATATTTCGCTAATCGTTAAATAATATACGAATTAACTATTTATTATACGAATAGAATTAATTTATTATAAATTATATTAAATTTAATTAGGGTTATTAACTAATTAAATTATATTAAAATATATCCTATCCTTTAATCGAAATTATATAAAACGTCGATATAAATCGATTAAATTAATTATATAAAGGTTTTAAGTAAATTTCTCTCCGGTTATCCTCTTTTTATATTTCCGTAACGATAATAAATTATTAAATTATAAAAGGAGGTCTTTCGTAATACGTATATTAATATATAAAAAATACTCCTATATATACTATTTAAATATATTTAAACTCTTCGGTATAATATTAACCTTATTATTATTTAAAATACCGAAAATATTACGCTAAGCGGTATATTATTATTTCGATATACTATAAATAATATAATACAATCCCTATAATAATTAAAAATCGGATAATTCGGTATCCTTTTTACGTTTAAATTTTATCGATTCTAACTAATAGAATAAGTATATTAATTCATTCGGATTATATACAATATCTATATTTAATTCTAATAATTTTAATTCGGACCTAAATTCTATATCCTTTAAATCGGCTATAGTATTTACTTTATCGGTATAATTATCGAATTGGCTAATATCTTAATAATTTAAAAAATTAAATAAATCTTTATTATTATTATTATGATTAAATTTATTTACGTAAATAAGAATACTAAACGTAATATAAAATAACCGTTCAGTAAATATTAATTCTTTATCTTCTTTATTTTCTTTATCTTCTTTATCTTTATTTTCTTCTTTATAAATATTTATATAATTAGACGAAATTTTATATATTATAATATTATCGTTATTATAATCGGCGATTTAATAATTTTATTAATTAATATCCAAATAGAAAAACTTCAATTATAAATATTTAAAGCAATATACAATTAATATATATATTAATATTTCGGCTTCCTATATTATTATATTATCCGAATCCGTATTATTATTTTAATTATTTTAATCGATATCGGCTTTATTAAATAGGTTAGCCTAATTATAATTATTTTAATTATTATAACTATATAATTACGGCTATTTAAGAATAGGATATTATTAATAATAAATCGAATTCTCTTCTTAATTATTATTATCGTTTTAATAATTTCTCTTCTTAACCGCCTTAATTCTATGGACTTCGCGCTTAATAATATCGTATATTGCTTTTCTTCTTAAGAAGGATATATTAATAACGGGGTAATAATTATAATAATTATTTTATAGGGGTTTAATAAATAAATTAATTTAAATTCGAAATTATAGCCGAAGGGGGAAGGGAAGGAAGAGAGGTCGAAATTAAATTTAATTAAAATCGAATCGTCGTAAGAAATATCCCCAATAGAGAATTATAATTATAATATAATATTAATACATTTAATTAAAAACGGGCTAGAATTAAATATATTATAACGATAAAGATAATTAATATATTAATAATAATATATAATTTAATAATTCGAATATAACGATTTATATTAATCGATTATTATTAATAATTAATAATAAAACGCAGTAGTCTAGAGTAGAAAAGGCCGTATAAATTCGAATTTGAATTAAATTATTGAATAAATTATTTAATAATAGTATTATAAATAAATAGAAGTTAGGAGAGCCGAATTATTATAATAGTCGCGGTTAAATTCGAAATTAACCGATATTATTTATAATTCTTTTTACCGCTATAATTATAATAGCTAGGCAATAATTCACTTTATTACTACTATTATAATTTATAATATTCTAAAAAGTATAATTTTTAATATTATAACTTAATTTTAATTCCCCTACGGTCGGTCCGAACGAAACGCTATAACGGACCGGATATTAAAATTAAAAAATTTTATTACAATAGATAAAAAACGATTATTTAATAAATATTTATATTTTAATTACTTTTAGAAAGAATTTAAAATAAATTATAAATTTATACGAAAATACCCTATTAATAAAATAATTATATTTAAGAAACTCCGTCTACTTAATTATTATTTAAACGTTATTATACAATTCGATAGGACTATAAAGTACGCTAATAATAATAAAATAAAATTTAAATTAATTATTATACGTACTAAATCAAAAAGCAATTTAATATTATAACGAACGATAAAACGTAATAAAGAAAGAATCGCCTTACTTTAATTATTATTAATATATCTACCGTAAATTAGCCCCGTATTATATTAAAAGCACGATAAATTATAATAAATCGTATAATTTAATCTAATTAACCCTAAACTAATTAATTATTTATTAATACTTTTCGCTATCTGTATATAATTTTTATAGGATATAATTATAATAAA
The DNA here is from genome assembly GCA_033439795.1 of Sordaria brevicollis. Lineage (NCBI taxonomy): Eukaryota > Fungi > Ascomycota > Sordariomycetes > Sordariales > Sordariaceae > Sordaria > Sordaria brevicollis. The sequence goes on from JAUTDP010000007.1 coordinate 536,767, forward strand.
TAATATCCAAAAAAAGTTCTAAAAACGAATGAAAATTAATTATAAATATATAACGTTAATAAACCAATTATATTAAATATAAATAAAGAATATTAAAATATTATTAAATATAATTAACCTATTAAATTTTCTACCTTAAATACCGAATTATATAAAATACTAACGTAATACGAAATACGAAATACGAAATAACGGATAAAATACGAAATAATAAACGGAAGACCTAGAAAGATTCGAAATAATTATAATTAATAGCGTAATTTAATAACAGTAAAGGGGGAAGGGCGGTCGGCTTTTATCTTTATTAAAATATAGAGAAAATATTTAAATTAATAAATAATTAACTAATAAAAATAAAAATTAATTTATAATTAAAATTTACCTAAATTAATATCGATATTTACTTACGTCTTCGGAGCGTTCATTTTATTATAGCCCGTCTTTTTAAATATTTTATAAAAATAAGCCGGTATTATTTCCTCGAACTCTATTAAAATATAAGTAAAATTCTTTAAATAAGGTTTGAATTAATTATTAATATTAAATTTATATTTCTATTTAAATATATTATTATAAAATTTTTAAAGAACCCTTCTTTCCTTAAACCCCGTATCCTTAGGGTTTATTTGAAGCTCCGCTTCAACATTTTGAGAAGTGTTGAAAAAACACGGAGCAAAGCGTTGAGCGTAGCTTCTTCTATAATGAGACCATACCCCTGCGTCGATCCCTAAAATCTTCCCGAGGTTTCTCGACCTGCAATTGGTTGAAAAAAATTTCTCGAGTTGGAATTGGCTGGATTAGACCCCCTATCCCTGTCTGCCAAGCTCGCTTAGGGCTTGGCATTTGAAAGTGGGTCCTATTAAGACAAAGTAGGTACCAAAATGATGAGTAAGCCGAGACGAGTAGTTTGGTACTACTCACGTGACCGTAGCTAGCCCGCCGGCCGAGAAAAACGGCATTGAAAAAATCTGACGGATATATAGAAAAAAGATCTAAAAAGCTTATCGATAAGGATGGAAAAAATGGGTATCAAAATGATGAGTAAGTTAAGGCGAGTAGTTTGGTACTACTCACGTGACCGTAGCTAGCCTGCCGGCTGAGAAAAACGGCTTTGAAAAAATCTAACGGATAGGTATATAATAAAAAAAAAAGATTTTATTTTCTAAATAAAACGTCGTAGCTAACCTAGCAAATGTACAGTTACAATATATACCCTTGAGCGTTCGGTTCGATTCCCGGCCAAAGTAAAAATAAAATCTTTTTAATAAAATTTAAATAGTAAATAAAAAAGAGCGACTCTAACGGGCCCGTTATATTTCTCTATCTGGCCCGTTACCCACTTTTTTCTCCCATACATAACCCGAACCCTGGCATTCAATCATAGTCTCCATATATTCTTTTATAAATTTCAATCCAGAATCTGGGCATTATATTATTTCAAAGTTTAATTATACTAAGGTAATATAGACTCTAAATTGCAGCCCAGACTATAGCGCATACACCACCCGACACATTTTTTATAGGGTATTTCTACAGCGGGTTTATAGGGCATTTAGCGCTACGGTCGTACTTTTATACGTTGCAATTAATTAAAGTCGTTCGATTAAAATTATTACTCAATCGAATTTAATAGAACTTAATATACTAATTTATATTAATTTATATATTATTATTCTTATTTATATAATCGACGTTTTTAATTACTATTAATATACTTCCTAGAATTTCTTTACGCTAACGTAATATTAAATAGCACCGCTCCTCTTCTACTACCTCTATTACTTTTACTACTTCTACTCTATATTAATATACTTCCCCTTACCCTTCTTCCTTCTTTAGGTTTATTTTTATTATTAAGTGGGCGGCCCTTCTTTTTAAATTATAAAACTAAAGGCTAGGAGCGATTAGTAATATCCTTTACCTCTAAATTGACGCCTTCTTAAGTAAACGCGTTACGTTATATAAACGGCGTTATATATATCGAAGGAGTAGGGTTTTAATTTCGGGTAGGGCCGTAGCCCCGGTTAGGTTAGAATCCTCTACGAATAGGTTAGAAGGGAGGCCGTCCTCGAGGTTATAATATTATAGTTAGCGTAATAGAAGGAGGAGGAATTTGGGTAATAATTGGCGTAATTAATTAGGGAATTGGAATTAAACTTTATATATTAATGGGGGTAATTAATTAAAGTATTCGAAGTTTAGTAGTAAATAATTAATTATTATAAGGACGATTGCGTAAATTTTCAATGCGGTTAAAGTTATAATATCGTAGATATTTATCTTTATTTTTTAACCCCCTTTCGAATTATTAATAAGGGTGGAAATCCTACTTTATAAATTTTAACGACGGTAGTTTGGTAATTATATTAGGTAATAAAGAATGCGAATAAAATAAATTAAATTACTTAATAAATTTATTAATATATAATTTTAGTAAATTAAGTATTAGTTTACGTATTATAAATATAATATTAAGAATAATATAATATTAATTAGTAATTAAATTAAAAATTCTTTAATATATTTAATTTATTAAATCTTTTAACTATAGTATATTAAAATATTTATATTAAATACAGCGTATTTCTTTATTTATTTTTTCTTCGATTCGGCGCTTTATTATATAAAGGAGATTAAAACTTTAAGTAACGGTTATAACGATAAAATTACTACCTATATGTAAAAAGATAATTAATTTATTGTAAAATATACGGGTAGGAATATAGCTAAATATAATTGAATATAAATACGTACCGCTAATTATAAAATTCTTCAAATTATAATTTATTAATTTAATTGGGGAAGTAGTGCGATAATTAAAATTGAGCTTCTCGTTAATAAAATAAATAACCTATTACTCTTTAATAGGTATATACATTTCTTCGAGGTATATAATAATAGTAGTTTATTACGTAAAGAAGCTCTTTAACCTCTACCAAGCAGTATTAAAAGCTTCTTCTATATAAGCGTAATATACGTATTTCTAAAGGTTATAAAGACTAGACCGTAAATATTTTATAGTATTAAGGAAAGCGCCTAATTGAACTATACCGTTTACTAACTTATTTATCTATATAATTATATTTTAATTTTCTTTATTAAGCTTTTATAAAATCGTTATAATATTGGGTATATTACTAAACGGCTAATATAGTTAAATTAACTCGGTTGGCTACGTTACTCGTTATATTAATACCAATAAATTTTGTTATATAGACTTAATAATTGAAGCGGTATAAATATTATTAACTTGGGCGGTTATTTATTTATCCTATTTGCGTTTAATATATAATATTACGTTCTTATTAATATAAAATATATATAATTATAATTTTACTTCTAGGTAGACTTTATTAATAGCTATTTTTATTACTCTATTGAAATTTATAATAGTAATTTTAGGCTTCGCGGCGTTAATAGCTTTACAACGAACGTTAACCTTTTCTATTAACTAATTAAATCCCTTTTATTTTTCGTTATTAACGAAATTAAAATTGTAATTAAATACTTTACCCATATTAATTATACCGATTATTTAGAAGAATACGAGTCCTTTATTATTAATTTTGTACGTATTATTATATATTTATATTATAAAGAATTAGCGCTATATTTCTTCTCCCTATAGATTATTCTAAAAAAGAATAATTAATTTATTTTAATCGTCGATATTATTATTAATATTTACCTAATTAACGTTAAAGTAGACCCCCTTCTCTATAAGGAGTTTTATAATAAATTAGAAGGTATTATATCCTTTATTATATTCTCTTTTTAATATATAACGAAGGTTCTCGAATTGCCTAGTCGTAAAATAGAGGTTTAGAAAGGTATTGCGAATTTTATCCGTAATATTATAATTATATATAGTCGGACAGTAGAAGTATTATACGACGAAAGTTTTATATTCTATTTTAAATGCTGTATATACTTATAAATTTTTATTAGGAGTATAAGTATACTTTTTATAGTTACTTCGGAGTTTAAAAGCCTACTTCCTATCGGTTATTTTTAATGCCTTAATAATACTTTTTTAAATATATCCCCTTTTATAAATCGAAGTTCGTCGATTATATACGTTGGATTTGCGTATTTTATTAATAAAGTATTCAAAATTTATTCGAATAAAATTAAAGTTAAGTATAGGATTAGTACGCTTTTTTTTAATAATTTAATAATTTTATACTCTAGCTTATTTTTTAATTACGTTAGTAATTTCTTCGAGGGTATTATATTTAATTGTAAATATAGGATCGATAAATTTATTTTTATTTTCGCTATTATAAATATCCTCTTTAATATCGTTAAGGTTTTTAATATTAATATTTTTATTATTATCGGTATTTATAGGTTGGGTTGGAATCTTTTATTAGGTAGAGGTAAGTTCGAATTCGATTAGGGGGGTGTTTATTGCGGTCGTATTGGGGGCGGGGTTATTTACGTTACGGTTGTAATTAGCCGTCGGCTATTGGGTCGCCGCATTTATTATCTATATTACGATTAATTGGGGAAATGTATTGAAATATAATATATTATCTCGTACTACGATAAAAATGCCGGCGCTTTATTTATTCGATAATGCGACGTATTGGTATTAATATATTAATGGATTAAATATAGTGGTGATGGGTGCGATGGTGGTTTAAGGGAGGAAGTAATACGATAAGGTATACTAAAATGTTGAAGTGGCTAATTTGGGTGTTAAAACTAGGGTGGCTAGTGTAGTACGACTGTAGGGGTCTGAATATATAATGGGTTGAAATTTGGGAGCTTAGCGGGCGCGGTATAACTTAGAATAACCGGCGACTATGATTGAATGCCAGGGTTCGGGTTATGTATGGGAGAAAAAAGTGGGTAACGGGCCAGATAGAGAAACATGACGGGCCCGTTAGAGTTCCTCATAAAAAAATAATAAATAAATAAATAGTAATAAAAAAATTAGTATTAAATAAATAAATAGTATTAAATAAATAAATAGTATTAAAAAAATAAATAGTAATAATTAAATAAATAATAATAAATAAATAAATAGTAATAGTAAATAAACAATAATAATAAAAAAATAAATAAATAAATAAATAATAATAATAAATAAATAAATAATAAATTGAATTAAATTAAAATAAATTAAATTGGAGTATACTTCAAGACCTTCGTTGAAGCGGAGCTTCAAGTAGAATTCTGCCCCTTTAGAGTACGGGTGTAAAATTTGCCGCAGGCAAATTTTGCGGGGGTACGGGGGCGGCAGCCCTCGTATTAAAATATTTAATCTATTCGGTAAATTTCGTGTATATATATAAAACCGTTTAATATACTATATTTTTAAATATTTTTATTATTTTATATTAATTAAATCCAACCCTAAATTTTAATTTCAAAGGTTAAATTAACGTTCGATATAATATTAACCGAATTTATAGGATATAGTATAATTAATACGGTTATTTATATACGTTTATACTTTAAAAAAATTTTCGGGGGCCTAAATAGTATCGGTTATTTCCCAGAATTATTCCAAGTTCAATTTTATAACCTAAAGGTCGAAAATATTTATAAAGCGTTTATCCTTAATATAATTAAATAAAAATACCTAAAAGTAATTTATTATATTAATTCCGAAAAAACTATTTAAAATAAAACGAAAAGAAATAATAATTAACTTTTATATAATTAATAATTTAATACTTTTCGGACTTCTAAATAATTATTAAAATTAATTAAGTATTTTCGTAAATAAAATTAAAAGGGCTAGTACCCTTACTATAAATATATTCAATATTCTATATATATAAATTTATTAATAAAAAATATAAATACTATTATAAATTTAAATAATGAACCTCCTTCTTATTTTTCTTAACGTACTTATAATATAAAAAGATCTATTAAGCTACAATATATTTAATAAACTTATCCCGGTTACGTATTTCGTCTATTACTTCCTAAATAATATTATCGGATATATTATTATCGAAATCTTTATAACTTAAGAATTTTACCCGGCGCTTTTAAAATTACTATTGCGAAATAAATTCCATTAAAACGGATTTATACTTATTCTATATAATAATTATATTTAATTAATTATATATTATTAATATTTAATAATAATTTACCCGGGTATATATACAAATAATCGCGTTTTTTAATATAGGGTTAATCGGAAGCTCTTCGTCCGAAGTAAATTCTATTTTATTTTAACCTTTTATCTAATCCTTTTCCTTTATCCGCTCTTCAATTTCTTTTTTCTTTTTATCCCTTTTCTTCTCCTTCTCCTTTTCTAATTCCTTATTTTCCATTTTCTTTATCTTCCTTTCCTTCTCTCTCTCCTTCTCCTTTTTCTTCTTCTTCTTTTCCTTTTTTTTTTACTCGGCGGCAATAACGGCGGCGGCGGCGGCGGTTAAAGGGGTAAAGGAGGAAGAAAGGACGGGGGTAATAATAATAATAATAATAAATAGGGGGGTAATAATAATAATAATAATAATAATAATAATCTTTTTAACCTTATTATTAATAAGTATTTTACTACCTTTTTTAATTCCAATTGGAAAAAAATTATTATTATCGTTATTATCGTTATTATTATCGTTATTAAAAAATTCGATAACGGGGCCGGCCTTCTTTTTATATTTAAATTAAAGGGTTAAGGGGGCGGCGGCGGCCTTTATATTAATTAATTTAAAACCTATTTCGTCGATATAATTATTTACTTCCTTAATTTCTTATTATTATTTAGCTAATTCTTTTTAATATTCCTTAATAAATTCCTTTTAAAATTTATACCCATTTTTATCAGGCTTTATATTAGCTAATATTTTAATTTGCGCGTCCAAACGACGTTTTACTATATCTTTTCGCTTTTTAATAATTTAAATTGCCTTTTCGGCCTACTTATAACGCGTATTAACGCACGCGAGGACGGCGGTAGCGGGATTAACAGCGGTAACGGGCTTAGGAGCGGCGGTAATGGGCTCGGGGATAGTAGCGGGGATAACGCCTTCGGTATTAGCGCCGACGATATCGAGGTTTTAAAATTCGCTATCATTATTAAAAAAGAGCGGGGAAGAAGGGGGGATAATCTTACCGGCGGCTTAAAATTAGGATATAATTTACGTATAATATTAAAATCGGTAATAATATAATTAATTAAATCCCCGCTATAATAATTCTTTACCGTTTAATATATTTAAAAGGAACGGAACTTTTAAAATAAATTAAAAGGATTAAAGAATTTATAAGCAATAAGGTAATAAAAAGATTTAAATTAATTAATTATTATTCTAATATTAATTATATAAATTAATTACGAATTTAATTTAAATAATCTTTAATAATACGGAATATAATATTAATTAATAATAATTTAATAATAAGGTCCGATATTAAAATAATATACGAATAACGAAATTAGAGGTTAAGTAGGACGGTAAAATAAGAATAAGGCGGTAGGGTAGCGAAACGATAATAATTTAAAGAGGGTAGGCGAGAATTTTAATTACTTCGAAATTAAGGATTAAAAGAAATTAAAGCGACTTTATTAATATTTAAATTTTAATTTATTAAAATTAGTTTAATATTATTACTATCCGGAGTAATATAATTTAGAAGGAGCTAATAGACCAGTCCCGACCGTTATACCGCCGTACCGATTCTAAAGTAGTAAGTATTAAAAATAATAAATAGAAGCAACTTCCCTAAATTAATTTAAATAATTCGTATTTAATATATAATTACCTATTTAATAAATATACGGTTAATAGTAGGATTAATTAATTCGTATATATATAAATAAAATAAGAGAAGTTTATAAAGTACGACGGTTTATTTAATAATTAATAATTTATTAAACGGAAGGTTTATTTTCTTAATAGCTTAATTAAGAAACTTTAATTTATTTATTAATATTATTAATTAATAATTTAAGCAACGATTTCCCTACTAAACGGCAAACCTAAAAGGACCGATTATATTAAAGTTAATAAAATAAACCGTTAATAATAGATAAATTAATAAAAAAAGAAATTATTGAATTTTAAAACTATAATTAAATTATTAATTTCTAATTTACTATAATAATAATTCAAATATTAAACTACTATACTAATCAATAATTAATTATTTCAATTATCGAAACGTTTAATAAATATTAACATTAATATAAAAAAATTTAGACTATTTTTTAACGGTTGAATAACGGTTAATTTTTTGAATAGTTTATTATTTCGATAAGAGAAAAAATCAATTGCAAAATATATTATACATTAATACTTTTAATCATTGAATTAAATAATTATTTAACATTTTAAACCATTAAAAAACTCAATTAGTAAATGAGTTAAATATTAATTAAAATAAGTTATTGAAAGATAATTGATTAATGGTTAATTATATCAACTATTTTCTTTCTTAACTATTATTAATATTAATTATTTATATATTTACCTATATTTTTACAATTTAATAACGGTCTAATTTTTATATACGGTCCAATTACAATTAAAAATATAAATTATTGAAATATAATAAACCAGGAACGGATAAACTGTTCAATAACGGTTTATTTACCTAACCGCTTTGCTTTTAAATCCTAAAATTATAAACGGTTTAAATAATTAGAATTTGAGTGCACGGTCAATCCGCTTCTGACAGTTTATATCAAGTTTACCACACCCCCCCCAATTCGGCTAAGGTGATACGCTCCTGTGTATTCGCGGTACATACTCGCCACTGGTGTGGTTGCCCCACGAATAGTACGTTCAATATTCCATAGAGAGGGCTAATAATTAGAACTTTGTAAATCTACACCTAACACATGTCAAAAATTGTGCTTTTCCCACCGGGGTATCGGGTTGCTTTGCTCACAGACTAGATTGCGAGCTACGCGATGTCAGTTTCTTGGTATGAACTGTCAGCTGACTGACATAATGCTTCTAGGATGCTATAAGGCCCAGATTCTAACCTTGATATCAATAAGCGCCAGTGGTTTAGTGGTAAAATCCATCGTTGCCATCGATGGGCCCCGCGTTCGATTCGCGGCTGGCGCAAATTTGCTTTCTTTTTCGTTTTTTTTATCCTCCGCGACTGCCACATCGCCCTTCGATTGCTGCCCTTTTTTTGGTCGCTTTTACATGCATGATCAATGGAGATATCGATGCACTGCAAAGCTCCTGCTCGTTTACCTACGGTAGATCGGTTTTCTTACTTCTTGTCAGCCTTTTTTTGAGTTTGCATGCTGCAACGGCCCTTCTTGTCTGATGGCCTTGGCATCTGCAACAACAACGACACTCGTTTGATCAAATCGTTCAAGTTCATGCCCTACTTCTAGGTGTCCATTCACTGGACTTATCATTCACACGTTCTCCAATTGCCAGTTTTCCTCTTCATGCATCTCCCAGTTAACCGTCTTCCGTTTATCTGTTTCCATTACACTCTTTACTCATTTGGAAGCCCATTTCGCCATCGCCTTGCTGCCTTGGACCCAACTTCAACGGCATAGAGGGACACACATCAGGTATGCCATTAACCTGAATGTCTCGCATTGGATACATAGGTATATATATCATCATACCGGCAAGTCCTTCATCAATCATCGGTATCTCCGTGACTAGCTGATGTTTACCTACACTGTCTGTTAACGAATGGCGGGGTCCCGCCTACTCCCGCTTACACCGCGCACACAGCCCGGATGGCCTGCAACACCATCCCGCGTTATGCTGGTACCTTCTAAAAGACCACATGACATACCAATACGTAGGTACCCCGCTAATGCATTCTGGACAGCCCTCCATCGATTGGTGGTTCCTGTCCTTCTCCAACTGCGAGCCTCCAACCGACCTCCAACTTCCAGCCTCAGGCCTCCACCAACGTCGGCCTCCCGACTGCCTAAAATCTTATCTCCCTTCTTCGGATTCTTTCCCCGCGGTTTTTATCCTCCTTCGCCGAGGTGGACCCTAACAGGGCCTTGTCACTGCCACCATCTAGACTTGGATATTAGACGGATTCATTTCCCAACCTCACCAGCACCGGGCGTATCACTGTTGGCCAGCCTTTTGCTTCCCCCGAGTCCATCATGCCGTCCATCGATGTTGACCGTTTTCTCGCAGCCGGATGCATTACAATCAACGAGGCCGAAAGCGGTATCTGTTCAGAGTTATGGTCCGCCCCTCTGCTTCAAAAATGGCACAGCATCAAGGTTTCCGACTCCATTGCAGGCAATCCGACATACGACCCATCAGTAGGACCTGTCGTTATTGCCGACTCCAATCCGCCCCTCCATTCCATGGTTCAGAATGGTCTCCTGGAATCTCCTGCTCTGTCCCCATTCCTCAGTCTCTTGGGCTCGAAATGGGTACATATGACTTTCAGGATTACCCCTGAAAATCCCACCATAGGCATACTTCGTGTCTACATCCTTCCAGACGATGTCGAAAACCGGCGATTTCCTCGATTTGATGCGCGTCTGCAACAGCTTAGGGCCAAACTCTTTCAGCTCCTCGACCGGTCTTCCGGCACGTGGGATGGGAATATCAAGTCCCAGAAAGTCAAGAGCAATGGGCACGAGGATGGAAAGAACACGAGCGGAAACCCGCAATCCCTCCTACAGATGTTCAACACTCTTCCGGCCCCGGAACCCCAGCCCAGCGAAGTAAATGACCCTGACAGGCGCAAGAGCATGTGCAACTTGTTGGAAAACAAGGTGCGGGGGCTCAAGACGATCATGTATCCGTTCCAATGTCGGTCCGCAGCCCTTATGCTACAACGAGAGTCGCAAACCGAGCCCGTTCCGGATCCTCGACTGCCTAAGCGCTATGTTGATCATCTTGGAACGACATACTACGTGGACCCCGTCGTCAAAACCATAATCATCGACCCGGCCTACTACGATAGCGTCTGCGGAGGAGTCCTGGCCGAAGAAATGGGATCTGGCAAGACACTTATCTGCCTGGCCCTAATCCTTGAGACAAAGAATATCCCTGCCACTGTCCCAGAGTTATACCGTGGAGCTCCCATTGTGCGGCCCAAAATCGGAAGCTTGATGGACATGGCGGCTGCTGTGATTTCTAGAAGCGGAGTGGCCTGGAAGGAAAATTTTGGATTCGATAGCCCAGATACGGAGGGGATCCAGTACAATGCGATCCTGAAAGCCATCCAGCGAAACCCCGGCTGGTACGGCAAAGAAGCCGTTATTCATCCTGGCCGTCGCACGCGTCGTAGGGAGACAGCCGAAACCCAAAACCAGCAAATTTATCTTTCACATGCGTCCCTCATAATCGTGCCGCCGAATCTCGTTACTCATTGGGAGCAAGAGATCAACAAGCACACCAGTGGCCTCCGAGTGCTATTTCAGACAAAGACGTTGTCTGTCCCTCCTGTTGAAGATCTAAAAGAATTCGACATAGTCCTCTTTTCTAGGGCAGTATTCGACCGTCTATACGACAAAAGAGGGACCAATCTTCACGTGTCCAGCCAACTCGCGACATTGGCAAAGGTTCACTTCAAACGTTGTATTATCGACGAGGGGCATGTGCTTGGAGCCTCTAGCCAGGGCGGCGCAAAGATGACCAACTTGCAGCGTGTCATGGATTGTTTGCAAATAGATGCCAAGTGGGTCGTCACAGGTACACCATCCGTGGGCCTGTATGGTCTCGAGAACGGAGTACAAGGCAGCCTGGAGCAGAGCCATCAGGTCTCCACGGATATAGAAGTCCGAGATCTCAGGAAAATTGGTGTCATGGCAGCCGTCTTCCTAAAAGCACGACCCTGGGCCAACACACTTAGCGATACTCGGGGTGAATGGAAGCCCGGGAAAGGAAGAAATCATGTTCTTTGGGACGACTATATTGTCAAACCCTGGTCTTCTCGAACAGCAGATGGCCAGGATGACTGTCTGAAAGCAGCCCTTGGGTCTTTGATCGTTCGGCACCCCAAGCTTGACATTGTGCCTTTCTTGCCTTCTGTTACCGAGAGGACTGTCTACCTTGATGGATCGTACCAAGACATCCTTGCGCTCAACCTGTTCTCGATGCATATCATTTTCAACGCCGTCCAGTCGGAGAGGAAAGACCAGGATTATTTCTTTCACAAGTCTCAGAGGACAGAGCTAGGACGATTAGTTAATAACCTCCGGCAAGCCAGCTTCTTTGGCGGTCAGTTCTGGCCCAAGGAACAGATTCTCACGGCCATCAGGAGAGCGGAAGAGTTCTTGGATGAGGGCGAGGTAGAAATCTCCGCGGAAGATGACGAACTGTTACGGAAGGGTATCGAGTTTGGTTGGATTGCGGTCAAGAACGAGATGAAGGATTCCGCCTACCGGTTTGTTCAAGTCCCGGTTTATGTCGAGAACTTTCCTTACGGTGCCGGCGAGCACTGGTCTGTTGCCGGTTCACGCGGCGGAAAAGACCCCGTCTGCACAGTAGCACCCCTTCTTCTGCGCCTTCAGGATTGCATGAGGCGCTACCTCCAAGATCCCAAAACGCTGGATGATCTGGCAGAAAAGGGGTTCATCTCTGAGCAAGGAGACCAAGCGAGGTCGAAATTATATCCTCTGCTCGCAACCAATTCTAAGAATCCTAACGATCCGCCACACCATAGCAACAACTCCAACGGGGGCGAAGACGAAGATTTCACCATGAAGAGGGAAAGAATTCGTTTAGAGAAACAAAAGAGCAACCGCCGGACAATCAAATCTATGATGCAGGCCGCACAGATTACAAAAGAAAACGAAGGCTTGGGCTCAGAAGCACCAGTTGCCGCACCCCTCGCCAAAACCAGGCTAATCTCGACCGCCTCGGCCAAGCTTTCGTATCTCATCGACCAGATCATCCAGCACCAAGCGTCGGAGCAAATACTAATATTCTACGAAAACGACAACGTAGCCTACTACCTCGCCGAGACGCTCGAGGTGCTCGGGATCCAGCATCTGATCTACGCTAAGGGCATCACCACGGAGCGGCGCAACCGCTACCTGGCCGCCTTCACGGATGCCTCGGGCTCCGGCTCCGGCTCCGGCGGCGGGAGCAAGTTCCGCGTCATGCTGATGGACATTTCGCAGGCCGCTTTCGGGCTCGACATGAAGACGGCCTCGCGCATCTACTTTATCAACCCCATCCTCAACCCGCAGCAGGGCGCGCAGGCCATCGGGCGCGCGCGCCGCATCAGCCAGCAGAAGCCCGTCACGGTCGAGACGCTGGTGCTGCGCGGGAGCATGGACGAGGTGATTGCGCGCCGGCGCGAGGAGATGTCGCCCGCCGAGCAGAGAAAGTGCAAGAGCGGACGGTCGGTTCACATTCTGGACGACAAGCCGATCTACGACTGGATCCGGAACGCAAAGATCTTGCCGCTTCCGAAGGACGTGAACTGCGAGGATGGACAGGCGCAGATGGCCAAGCTGGCGGAGCCGCAGAATATCTTTTTCTTGAGGGAGCACGAACTCGCTCCGAACCAGGTTGATAAAGATGATTGGGAGAACGAGGATATGGGCTCGCTTGCGCTGAAGGATGATGTGAGGGAGTTCGCAAATTCGATGAGGCGGAAGAGGAAGTATCAGGACAATGAAGAAGAAGAGTCTTCTGCGTCGTCTAAGCGATCGCGTGTTAGACCCTCGGATGATGATGAATCATTGTTTCGGGAGGCCAGGATTGCCGTCCCGAGGTCGTAATATGCCCCATCTTGCTTGCTTCACTTAAGGTGAAAGGCGGAGTGTTGGTTGGGTATGTTTTGTTCCATCTACTTGGCACTACTACTCAGAGGATGAAGTTCTCATTTTGATTTTCGACACCATGTTGCTGGTCGGCACCTAGATACGGTGATTTGAGCACTACTGAGACTGACCATACGGAGGATTGTGTTGGAGTAAACAACAGCATCGTTATGGATTACATTTTGCTGGGTTATTTCTTTGCCTCTTTGCTATCAAAAGAGCTAGTTTGATGAGGCTTGAATACAGCGGATAATCCTCCCAAGACTTCGTTGAAGCGGTCGGGGAGAAGTCAAGCTCTAGCGGTACCAATTATACTTAGGTAGCACAACAATAGATACCCATGTTTAGGAACACAATGCTGAATGACATAACTTGTCCCGTATAGATAGGTATGCGTTGACAAAACTTTCTAGGGTTGGTGAAGATTAGCAGCCTCAACGTCCGCATTTAGATAGTGATCCTGGGCGAAGACTCCTTTTTGGTTGCATGCTCTTTGAGCGTATACGTCGATCTAGGCATCAAGTTGATCTGTGTAGCGATGTGTGAAGAAAGGAAGACCGTTTGGACGAGGGGTCTTCCGGATTAGATAGGATGTAGACTGAGAAGTCACCCCATATCTCTCCATGAACTTGTGATCGTCACTGAAGACTCGGAAAGCTGAATCTGCAGCTCAAATCTCACCACTTATATTCGAGATCTGTTTATTTACCCCCGTGGACTTTCACAGCCCCAAAAACGGGGTCTGGGCTCTCGTTCGTCCAAGTGTTTAGACCAGGTAGAGCCTCGAATCTTGGACGACGTGGAGACGAACGAACGGGCATACATAGAAAAGCCATCCAAGCTGAAAATAATGCAAGTATGGCAATGCAAGTGTGATGCTTAACCACTTACTTGGGTCCTGCCACTGACAGAGTGACATCTGCATGTACGTATGTGTTCGACAAAAGATGCCTGTCTGACGCAAATCCACTTGTCCCTGCAGTTGCTGCAGTTTAGTTTGGAAAAGCTTGCCTGACATGACATGACTGGGTATACCACTGGATGACTCTGGGATTTCCGCAAAGTGTGCCATCCAATGGATAGGACAGCCATCGGGATCTTCGTCGCGCCACTATCACCATCCACTCTCTCTTCAGCACAAATGGATGGCACTGGTGGAGGTTGCTTCTTTTTTCGGGCGGGCAAGAAGGGTGGTTCAGGCGGTCGAGGGAGGGCCGAGCCTGGCCATGCATGCGATGAACGAACAGGAGGATGAGCAATGGTGAGGGTGACTGAATGACCGACTGAAATCTGGAAAGGCCTCGGCTCTGTCGCGGGGTCTCGTGAACTCTTCTTCACACTCACGGCGTTGTCCGTTTTTTGTGGAGATGTTGAGGCTGTTCGTCTCGTCTCATGTCGTTGTGTCTTGGCCCTCGGACGAAAACACCACGAGATGGGTTTGGGGTTCGGGGATTCGAATCTTGGATCCATCGCGGGTTTGATGCTTCAGGGGTGAGGGCGGGTGGGGGGTTTGGTCCTTGGCGAGTTGAAGAAACATTCGATGTAAGCCTACACTAACTGATTATGGTTGAAGTTGCTGGTAGAAATGTTAGTGCACAAGAACAGAACTCATGGGACCCCTTCCCAGACCCCCCCTTCCGTCCGCGCCGGCCCCCAAGGAGGACGGTCCCGGGTCATGCAAAAGCCGCAAACTTGGACAGGTTCCAAGGAAGAGATGCTCGTATAACCAGCGCCGGATCGACGAGCTAACACGGCACCTCGGCTTCAGATTGGACAGAATGGCCGATGCAGCGCACTAAAAAAGCTCCCATGGTGGATAATCCGTACTTTGTTTGGCAACTCGCCAGCCAGTTTGACAGCACACCTTCACAATCACCTCTTTCCAGCTGGAATTGTGTTGTGTTTTGCGAACGGACTGGGAGAGACAACCTCAAAGTGGGTGGTGGCGGCCATTCAAGAGAAGGGATATTATGTAGAGGTAGGGAGAGAAGCCACATTAACAAAGCGCACCCACCAACTCTAATTACCTACGTTTTGGAAGAAAGACCGGGCTGTCACAGAGCTCTTTCAAGGGATATACTGGTCTTGTAATGGTGATACCTCTACCGCTACACATAGACATCGGTGTTCCAAAAGGCGCCGTTTCAATGCTGTGGGGCCCCTCGGTCCTTGGTAAACTGGAGAGGAGGAAACGGCCAGAAACAACAAGATTGACGAGGGAACTCGGGGAAAGGACAAATGCAGTGTCGATGCAGCTGTCGATGCATGTCGGTGGAGTTTGTAAAGTCTGCAACCTAAAAAGAAGGCAGGAACTAAGCAGGAGCTGCAGCTTCCACTTCTCCAGTCAGGTGCTCCAGTTTGCTTGTTGTATTTGCCTCCATGCTGCCTCTCAACTCTTTCCCTTTTATCATCTCAGAAGAAAAGTCGGGGTTCATCGATCCTGCCGCACTCACAGCAGTCGTGCAACCTGCTTGATTGATGGGTGTCAAGTAATCAGCCGGAAGGAAGCATCAACCTTGGTCGATCCCGTCGGTCGCTGTTGCATCGCATCATTCGCTATCCCGCCTTGTTTAATATTCGCATTTGGCCACCGCTTGCCATTTCCATTCATCAACTGAACCAGCCGTCCGTCTCCCTCACCCTCACCCTCACCCTCGCTACTTTCCCAGTCACTCGTTTATACACTTTTTTTCATCTCTCTTTCTTGAAAGGGACGATCCGACGGCACCATTCCCGGTCTTGGCTATCTGGCGACCCCTCGTCTCGCCCTCGCTCGTTTCATCATCAATATCGACACCCCGCCCCATACATATAGGTACCCGGGAGTAGGGACACATATACGAACGACAGTTGTTACATACCTCTAGTACTCAATCAACCCACTCAGCATCGTATCTGAAAGTCTCCAGTTTATTCAGCCGAACACGATTCACCAAATTCGCCAACCACCGAACCAACGACTCGTCATCACCTGTTTGCTTTGCGGAATAAACATCACCAACAAACGAACCAAGGTCCGGATTTTAGTGGTTAGCGGGAGTTGAGGGTCAATCGCCAAGCAATGCTATAGTGAAGAACGATTCCGGTCATTTTTTCAGCATCATTTTGGAGATTACGGCATACCGAGTCAAGAATTCGTTTATCGTCGACGCCTGATGATATCCGCCTCTGTTTTCCCGCCAACAACCTCGCCAACATTATAAATCCAACCATGGCGACCACAGACACTTCAGACGCATCGCGCGGTTCATCCGCCGAGCCACCCTCAGCAGATGAAGGCTCTTCAAGATGGTGGCGGCGAGGCCGAAGGGGCAGCGAAAGCTCGATATCCAGCTTCGTCAAGCGGCTCAGGTCACGGTCCCGGAGTAGGAGAAACTCGGTTACGGAGGACGAGTCAAAGGGAGCTTCCGACACGGGCGGCAGAAGCAGCAGAAGAGCCAGTAATCCGCCATCTCGGGCGCCAAGCGAAGAGAGATCGAGCCCTGTTGGAGGAGAAGGAGAATCTAAGAGACCCAAGCACAAGGGCAGGTCGTCAACGTCCTAGTGAGTCTTTTTTTTTCTTCCATCTTTGTGTTGTGTATTTCTTTCATCTTGAAATATTCCTTGTTGTCGATCCCGGAGAGTTTCGTTTCATCCAGGATCCCCTTTTCTCCACATATCATCACATCACCATTTCACCTTGACCTCTTAGTCTCCCAAGACCCAAGACTACACAGCCCTTCTGTCAGCAACCTGCTGCTATCCGGCGTCCCTCAGCACAAGTGATGCTGTGTTGACGGACGGGGTGCTGTGCAACGCCGCCCTCGTTCCCGTTTCCAGGCTTCTCTCGTTCTTCTCCGCGTCTTACGGCGTTTCGGCAGTGTCATCTGCCCCTTGAGCAAGGAAGCCATCTCAGCCCGTCAGCAAGTGTTGAGTTTCACAAGAAGCCCAGCTCGCTTCTCGTTACATTTGAATCTTCAAAACAGCACCTTTGCTCGTTCCTCCACCAAGCTTTTTTGCTCGGATTCCAAGATGAACACAAAAGCTGCCTGCTGTCCCTTCCCGTACACGCAACCATTTTTATACACAACACCCCTTTCCCACGGCCATACCCGCCCGTACGGGATCTTTCTTTGTCGTCACAATCTCCACCGTGAGGCAGTGGCGCCACGATATTTGCACTAGTACAGTCGCCAGTGGTCGCTTCGTGGGCAACATCCCGCAATGGCTGGTTTGCAAGCGGTTACATCTTGGCGGGTCCTCTTCGGTACGCGCTACACGCCTAGGCCGGCGAGTGAGCTTACGAGACTTGTCGCTATGACAGCTGCCCATTCGAGACACTCTAAAGAAGCTCCTAGAGCGATACCACTGTTTCCAAATGCCGAGTTGCGACCTCACAAGCTTGGGCGCCAGCGCTGGCTACGGCACCCTTTCCAAGCCCACTTCTCAGGGGTTGTTTACAAGCTGGGGAACCTAGGCTGCCTGAGATCGGCGTTTAAAGCCAAGAGCGGTTGAAGCCTCATCTTGCGCTTCCGAATGGCTGCGTCTTATCAGCGCCCAAAGATCCCAATATTGGATCCCGGGAAGGGAGCAACGGGCCGCTTACAGATCCCACTATTATTCTTCATAAGATTGTGACATACACCGCCCAGCGTCATGGCAAAACATTCTCTGCATCTTTCTTTCTCTGTCTTGGCCGATCTACTTGTTGTCCCGTGATTATCGGCTGTGAGAAAACCATATAGACGAAACGCTTACTGACTGGTTCCATTATTGGAAACACAACAGCCCGCCCTTGAGCTTCTTTAACAGCAACAGTCGGCAACTGGCATACCAACACCAGCGAACCCATTCTTCCTCTGCCGTCTTACAACAGCGTCCTTATGCGACCCAGGATGAGTCGAAGTTAAAAGCACCGCCGCGTTTCAAGAATACAACTGCCCCAACTTCTGAGCAGGCCCCGAGCGGCACAGCAACAGGCGACGAGAAGCCAGAGACTGGCAGGTTAGCACCCAAGGAACCCGTGGGGCTGCCTCCTTTGAAAACTGCGATGCCACCACCGATTCACGACTTGCCTCACACCATGTATCCGCCAAAGGACCAAGATTTCGTGCTAAGGACGCAACGGTCGAGCGCAAGGATGGAGGACGCCACAGGGGCTTATGCCAGCCCAGCGACAACGAAGAAAGACAAAGGAAAGGGGAAAGAAACCGAGAAACCTGCTCCGATTGAAGCTATACATCGACCAACGTTGACAAATCGGCCAATGTCGACACCAGCAGGGCCGGCTTGGGATCGACAGGGGACATGGGATCGACAGCGGCGAGTGTCCGGTCAAAGTATGGTCTCTGCATCGAGCACTGTTCCTTCAAACCGAGACAGCTGGGAAAGTCGACCGCGGTATTCCATCATCAATAACGGAAGCATCACAAGCCTGGAGTCGATGAGGGCGCAGAGCCCGCCTGCTCTCCCTCGCTCGTCCTCGTACACACAATTTCAGAAACCCGCTCCGGTATCGCGGCCCAACCCCCCAAGGCGGAAATCGAAGCCCGGAGAGTTATTTGCTTCTTTGCCGGGGGAGGTTATCGAGCTCATCCTCGAGGAGTTGCGGAAACTTCACTTCAAGCCTGGGGCAAACAGTTGTGCAACATGCTGGATGAGGGACTGCTGCAACATTGCTATAAGCGGAAGGAAGTTTCTCAAGTACGCCCGAGAAGCACTTTACGGTCACATACAGCTCGTCGGAGCAGATGGGCACCACATGAAAAAGCGGACGAAGTTGACGTACGGATCACGATTGGTTCTTTTGCGCAGGACGCTAAGAGGAAACCTACGGATAGCAGCGATCGTGCGGTCGTTGAAGCCACCAGCCTTGCCATCAGCAGCATCTTCCGTGGAGGAGTACAACGACCTAATAGCATCGGTTATCATGGCATGTCCCAACTTTGAGCGGCTGGTTGGATACTACCCGACATATGACCACACTTTTCAGCGGATTTTTCATGCTCTTTCTACACGTCAAAAGTTGAAAGAGATGGATTGGATTTTGGAACGCTCGCCATTGCAACGACAAAAGTCGACGGCTGCTATCCGTCCATTGACTGCTAATGGCAGCAAATACAATCTCGCAAACGGTAGCAAACATAACCTCGCCAACCTCAACAATAGCAGACACAATCTTCATGAGCTGGAGCACCTGTCGCTTACGCAGTGTCGAATGTTTATCGACTTTCACCTTGGTTGGCAACAGCTCACCACGCTCGTGGTACACTGCCATCCAGGAGCAACGCTAGCCCCAGACGGCATTCTGGATCAGACGTTCCGCAACCTCCCATCGCTGCAAAACCTCAACGTCTCGCATCTGCCACGCAGTTCGTTTACCGATGCGAATCTAATGCATCTACCCCCTCGTTTGAAAAGGCTTACCCTCAATCACCTTCCTGGTGTTACTACTGCTGGACTTACCTCATATCTCAGTCGATCCTCTGCCACATCGCTTACGACTTTGACGCTCATCCACATGAACCTCGAAACGCTCCCATCCTTGGCACGAATCTTTTCGAATCTTGTCAACCTGGAGACGTTCAACCTTGTGCAACACCATGCTCCTGTCATGCCCGCCGACGAGATGATCTGGCTCTTCCCCTATCTTGCCTCGAACTCTCTTCGAAAGCTTCACTGGGACATACCCACGCGCACCGCTACCACGCCCGCAGACGATATTTTGGCAAAGAGCATCCTCGCCGGCGGTTTCCCTCGATTGACCGCCATCCGCTGTCCCAACGATCCGGAGGGCATGTTCCAAGCCCTTTGCAAGCCCAAAGAGCGCGCCGACCACCCGACCGATCGTTACCGCGGAGGCAAAATGCATTTTACGCCCACCAACACCACGGGAATGGTCCACCACACTCGAAGCCCGTCCGGGTTTAACTCAATTGCTAGCAGCACGGGGAGCATGACGAACGGATCCATCGGTGACGACAGGGACACCATCTCGACACCATCCACACCCACCGATACTTCTTTCCCCCTATCAACCTCCAGCGGCGGCGGCAGCGGCACCACCAACGGCAGTTTACCACCAAAATCTCTTCCCATCTTTGCACCCAAACCCGGCTCCCTCGCAGACCCCTTCCTGCTCTCTCATCGCACACAGTCAGACCTGCACCTCGCCCGCCTGGCCGCCCAAGCCCGGCTAGAAGCAGCCCGCAAGTTCCCCCGCTTCTTCATCATCGTCACCGATCCCAACGGCGAAGTGGTAGAGAAATACGGCGTCGGAGCTTTCATCGGACGACCAGATAGCAAGATCACCTATCTCCTGACAGCAGACGAAGGCAGTGGCGCAACGGATGAAGGAGGAGGGCTGGTAACGGTGGAGAACATGCTAGGAGATTGCGGAGAGGCGCTTGTTTTGCCTCCCAAGTCTTCAAAGATCTTGTCGTCGTCCGACAAGACTGGTGAGAAACATCATGAACACAGGCTTTCAAAGTTTTCGGAGGAGACCACCAAGAAGGAATCGGATAGAAGGAGCAGGAGCACATCAAGGACGGGGATGAGGGAGTGGTGGGGTGCTGCGAGGAGTAAGAGTAAGAGTAGAGCCGCTGCGGCCGCGGAAAAGGCGGCGGCGGAAAGGGCCCGGACGGCGGCGGATAAGGTGGAGGATGTGATGGTAAAGACGGGTGCGGAGGAGCAGAGCAGGACGAGGGAAGGGTGTATTGGACGTTGGAATACGAGTAGTGGGCCGGTGGTAGATAAAAAGGATCGGGAGAGGTGGTGGCATACCGAGAGGGGCCGGTGGAAGCCGGTTGTGCTTTCGTGAGACAATGATGGATGTGTGATGAGTCAGCCAGCAAGACGAACAGCATCGGGAAGGCGTTGTTGGTTTGCGCTATGTATATGGTGGATGGTATGACAAACTAATGGCGGTTGATGTGTTAATCTATTGTATATGTATGAAACATAGGGTATGATAAAGGATATGGTATATAGACAAGATGTAATGTTCATATAACGCAAGACACATGCAATGCTGTAGTGGTCGAGCGGGTGAAAGTGTCTTTCTTGCCTTGATATTAGAAGCCAGGAAATCAGCAAAGAAGGTAATTTCCAGGCACTCCTGCCTCGTAATGGGCTCTGCACCATCTCCAAGGAAGGCGAGATACCAACAAAGTCCTCAAACCAAACACCGCCTTGTTTCAGGCCCGATTGTGGCTGTAGACATCCACAGGTGAGTCCCCCCAGGGTATCTACCCCCTCAATCCAAAACCGCCATGCCTTCTCCATCACATTTTCCCGCCTCAACTCCCCTCTGCCAATCCAAAAACCCAATTTTCCCCCCTTCTCAAACACTAATGATGCATAACAAAAGGCTTCCCATACTCCCACTCATCACACCCCTCCTTAATCCCCATCCAATATCTCAGCTTCACACACTCCTTTGACGCCCCCTCCACATCCTCCCTCGCAAACGCCTCGGCCAATTTCTCTTCTGACTCTTTTATCCTAGCATCATTCTCCTCCCTAATCGGCTCCAAATCCTGCTCGGACTTTGCATCCTCAATCTGCTCTCTCGCTTCCAGCACCGTCATCAGTAGCATAGGATCCGAGTTTCCTGATTGGAAGTCTGTTGATTCGTCACCTGCTAGGTCTACCCCGTAGATTTCCTTCAATAGATATTGGGCGCGGAGGAGCGGGGAGGATAAAGTGCGGTAGGCGCTGTTTATGAGACTCGAAAGAGATTCGGCGCGCCGGCGGGCTGCTAGTTGTTCTTCTGATGAAGGGGAGGAGGAGGAGGAGGAGTCGAATTGGTTGGCGGAGTGGTGGAAGTCCGGGTGGGAGGCGGCTTGTAGTTGGAGGAATTCGCGGCGGAGGGCGCGGAGGTCGATTTGGAAAGGACCTGAGGGGGGAGGGCCGGAGGGGAGGGTGGTGGGGAATAGGGAGTAATAGCGTGGGATGGGCTTGGAGGAGGAGGAGGAGGGTTTTTGTTCGGTTGAGGAGGAGGAGGTAGAGTATAGGCATCGTTGAGGAGCTCGGTTTGCTGTTGTCGTCGTCGGGACTCGTGGCCTTGATTGCTTGCATGCTCCTGGCCTCTTGCTATCAAGATTGATGGCGCATGCTGTTGAGAAGGCAGCGGCTGATGCTTTTGTTGTCCTGTTGGCTTCGTTGCGACAGGCGGCGCAAAGGGCTCGCGTCGCTGGGCTCGAGAGAAGTGAAGCTCGCATCCCGGCTGATTCGTGATTGCCTCTGATGGATGAGTAATGAATAATTCGGTTGTCGAGATGATTTCTCAGGGTATGCGGTCAAGCAATGATTCCGGTTCTGTCGTCGTTGGTGTTGCGCCGGGTACTTTGTGTGGTGATTGTTCTGAGGTAAATTGAGAAAAATGGATGACGCCCCCCGCAATTCGGATGCGCCGCCCCAAAGTGTAAAAGAAGCTCTCGGCAGCACAGCAAATGACGTCGCTGGAAGCCTCGGCGAACGTGCCGGCTATAGCGGGGCTACCCGGTCAAATAGCGCATGGAGACCCGCTAGGGCCGATCCGGCCGAGGCCTGTTTGTCATCCCGTCCCTTCGGCTTTGGTTTCATCCCAGGGTGCCATGAGAATAGGAATGTGTTCAATAACGAACTTCGATTTAGGACTTCGAGGGCCATAACTGGACATGATGGTCAAATGCAAAAGCGGTTGATTCTGAGCGACCCAAGTTGCTAGCTCGTGAATCATGCCGTCGGCTTCTTGACAACTGATGGGAACTGGGCCGTATTCGAGGAATTGATGAAGAGACCGGGCATCGGGACAGCGCATGCGATGTGAAGAAAGTCAAGTTGAGGTTTGAGGATGTGACAAGGGAGAATGCTCCGGCTTATAAAGGATCGCAGTTGCTACCAGTAGACGTCACGGCGGGCCGATGGTATCGTACGATTTGGCTCCTCCGGTGGGAATCACTAGCCGGCACCGCGCAGTACAACCAAGCATTCAGCCCTACACCTCGCGGAAGTTACTACCTATGATTCATGAAGCTCAGTTTTGCCCTCGACGAGAAATGGAGGGGCCCAAGAAACTCTTGGGTCAAAATGGTAGCCGCGACCATGGAAGCTTTGAATTCGCTACCCCGTCCGGTGCTATGGGCAATCCTATCAGTTCTCAATAAGCAACCATCACGCCCACCATTGCAATCGATCGTGAAGACTTTTGTTCTCACGACAAAAGCTTCAAATGTTTGTTTACAAGCCCCTGACTGGTGAGCGAGCCCTGGGCCTGGCCCGACTTCGGGAAGAATGCCCGGGCCCCGGGGGAAGAGCAACCGATGGCGGGCCCCTGTTGCCTGGGGTTCCACTGACTTAAAGCTTCCCCACGGCAATGACCCCGCAGCCCCACAATCAAACACACCCCAACCAGCGCTGCCGGGGAAGCTTCAACCGCCAACTTTGTCACTGACAACATCCTCTCAGCCTTATCGACCATTTCTCTTCAACTTCTCAAACTTGGCAACTTAATTTCTCAACCCACGATATCTAACAGCAGCAGAAGCATATCATCAACTGTTATACCCGACTTAGACTCACCACTACAGCCACTAGCAATATCCGACTGAGATACATACCCAAACGACGCCTCTTAGCCACCATCACCAACCGGGTGGCCCTCTCTCCTCACTTGCTTCGCCTTGCGACAAACCGAGCTTCCACCGGCGGCAACTCGAATTCTGGGACATCCAAGATGGTGTCGTCGAATGTAGCAGAACTCATTTCCGGGCTGCAAGGGAGTAGTCCAACAGAACGCCCGGACCACTACAAGACGATAATTCACTTGATCACCACCTCCCCCGATAAGAGTAACTTCGCTGTCGACCTCAAAGCCGTCACCGACGCCATCTTCCAAGATTCCCTCGGTGTCGTCGCCACTCGTTCCCTGGTGATCGAGCTGATAAACGCCGTCAAATCACTTTCTCCCTCGTCCACAGGAGCCACGACGTCTATCAGCGAGGAGACGGCCAACATCTGGCTCGATGTCGGCAAAGCCATCCAAGAACACATCCAGTCCAACCCCACGCTATCCACCTCGCTCGTCGACCAAACAGCGCTCATCTACGAGGAAATCATTGCCACCGCCTACGAGTCCCAAGACGAGTTCACCCAGGCCGCCAAGACGCTGGCCACAATCCCGCTCGACTCGTCACAGCGCCGCGTCTCAGACAGCTACAAGGCCGAAGTCTGGATCCGCATCATCCGCAACTACCTGGAAGACGACGACGCCACTAACGCCGAGACCTACCTCAACAAGCTCAAAAACATTATCCACAACGTCGCCGACGCCAACCCGGTTCTGAACCTGCACTTCAAGCTCAGCGCCGCGCGAATCCAGGACAGCAACCGGCAGTTTTTGGCCGCCGCGCAGTCGTACTACGAAATCTCCTTGTTCCCCGCTCTGGCCGAGGATGAACGGCTGCATACATTGAGCATGGCCATCAAGTGCGCCGTCCTCGCGCCCGCAGGCCCGCCCCGCTCAAGGGTTTTGGGGAGGCTGTACAAGGACGACCGGTCCGTTTCCCTCGAGGAGTATGGCATCCTGGAGAAAATGTTCCTCGACCGCCTGCTGGCGCGCGCAGAGGTGGATAAGTTCGCCCAGGGCTTGGCGGCCCATCAGCTCGCCACGACGTCGGACGGGAGCACGGTGCTGGCCAAGGCCATGGTCGAGCACAACCTGCTGGCGGTGAGTCGGCTGTATCGCAACATTGGGTTTGACGCTTTGGGGTCGTGGCTGGGTTTGGACAGCGGTAACAAGGCGGAGGAGATTACGGCGCGGATGATTGAGCAAGGGCGGTTGGCGGGTTCGATTGATCAGATTGATAGGATCATTTACTTTGAGAGCGGGCTGGTGGAGGCGTCGGGCGAGAAGGGAAGCGGGAAGGCGGAGGTTCCCGTCGGCAGGGAGATGCGGAGGCAAGATGCCATGGTGCAGGCGTTGGCGGAGGATCTGGAACGTATCACGGATGATCTCTCGGCGGAGTTTCCTCAGCTGGTGGCCGCCGGGGTTCCTGGCAATTAGGAGCGTCCGACTCCGGGCGGGCTCACCAGCAGTCCTGTTAAGGCCATTGATAAACTGCGTTTAGGGGAGGAGCACGTTGGACTTATGGTTGCCGAGGACAAGCTTGGTAGTCCCGCTAAAAGGAAGCAGGCATGATGAACGAAGAGAAGACGTGTATACAAATCCCGGAGAGGAAAAAATAATACAGCAACGGGCAGCATACCACAGATAGGGTTCCTGATAATGGCTAGACCGTAGCGTCTAAATTACAGGCTATGTTTGAATTACGATTGATAGAGCGACTACTATGAAAATAGATGTTGCTATGCTAACGGCGTTGATGTCTAACCATAACCGTGTATCCAACCCATGTCCATCCGCCAAACCGATCCCTGATACGCTAGTCGTAAGTCATCATATAACGCATCCCACCCAAAAACGCCGTTTACCACCATGTCCCAAACCCGGTATATACCCATAACATCCAATGCCGTCCATATCCTAGCCAACGCTGTTGTTCCCTTGTCTGTACGCCGGAACTCTGTCTTGCCTCCATGCCATCAACAATCCGGTATGCGCCTGCTGGCAGGACTAATCCAAATCCCTCCTACGAACAACGATATACCCCCTATCCAAGCCCGGACTTGTCGGCTCGGACGGGTCCTCCTCTTCCTCAAATACCTTCTCGTCGTCCTTGAACATTCTTCGTTTCCTGCCCATCGGCGTCCTATCGTTGTCCGATTTTTCTTTGACGAGCATGGCGACAAGGTTCACGCCGATCTTGTTTCCCATCCTGTCGTACCCGGCCGGTGTGAAGTGGATGCTGTCGTCCCAGTACCGGGAGCGGTCGGCTGGGGGCATGGCGTAGAAGGGGAAGGCGGCGTGGAGGTCGAAGGTGTAGCTTTTGGGAGTAAGGGTGTTAATGGTGATTTACGGAGAGTGGTGGGCAAGGGGAGGGGGAAGGAAGGACGTACTAGTTCGGCTTCTTGTAGGTCTTGATCATCTGGTTCAACTCGTTCCTCCTCAAGTCCAACAACTCCTTCGTCTTCCCGGCTGAAAGCTCAATCTCGGGAACGGTGAGTGCGAGGACCTTGCATTTGCGGCTTAGAGCCAGGTCATAGATCTGTTTGAGACCTTGGAAGATTTGTTCGGGGTGGATGTTGCTGCCGAGATCGTTGGTTCCGCCGAGGACGATGGCCCAGTCGAAGTGTTTGAACTCTGCTGGGTTTGTTGGGGCAACTTGAGAAACATATGTTAGTTGAGGATACTGGACGTAACATCGTTTCGGGCTTAAAGGCGTCGATCAACTTACAATATGACTTCGCCCTTTCTAAAAACGTCCCCTCCTCTGTCACCAAATCACCTGACACACCGTCTGTTACAATTTCCACATCGACATCGGGAAATGCCATTTGAAGCATCTCTCCTAGTTTGGCGCTGTAGGGCGTGAAGCGGGAGCCCCAGCCCGAGTAGCCCTCGGTGAGGGAATCGCCGAAGCAGAGGATTCGAAGCTTTTTCGGGGCGGGCATTCCGTCGTTGTTCGTGGTTGTGGTTTGCACTTGTTCGAATGAATCACAGGATGGTCGGTAGTGAGTGTTGGAGGTAGGTGTTAAGGATGTATTATGATCCTTGAAGTCTAGAGAAAGACGGAACGGCTGATGTGATTCTGTTAGGGATGCGGCAGCCCGTTAATGATATCGATCACCAAGCCCGAGCGGCGGCAGACGGGATAAGGTCCGAAGTTGTGACGTCCTTCGACGGCGTCGACTCCCAGAGTCTATCAACGGGGGGAGCGGAATGCGTCGTCGATGGAAACCAGATATAACTTGAAGCTGACGTTCTATTTTCTGTATGAAGGTAGCAAATACGAAGGATCATAGGAAGCGAAAAGGCAAAGCAGTCGGGTCATCAAGGTGTTGTGACAGGCTGACTGCTGCAGCTGGACAAGGCAGCCGATTACTTATCAGTACTATCGGTTGACGGTGTGATGTCTCACCGCGATGTTATCAGCTCGAGGTAGGCGCGTGGCATGTACAGACGGTAAGAGGTACCTGCCCTGCCGCTTACGTAGGAGCTATTCCCCGGGGCAGGCAGTAGCGGCCTAGCGGGCAGTGACGGCACTGCGGCGGGGGCGGGGTTACCTACGGCAACTGGGGTCCAGGGGAAATCCTCCATCACCGAATCCCCGCCTCACAGCGGGCAGACAAACAAACATCATCCTCAGGGCCTGTTCTGTCCGTACATGGGATCCTGACCAGCGGTTAAACCCAATCCCCCTATCCCAGGGACCGGAAACCGAAGAAGCCAAAAACTCAAAAAGCCACGCCCGGCGAGCGGAGCCGCACCAAAAGTGTGTTGAGGCCGGGAAGACTCCGCCAGATGGAAAATGGAGTTTCGTGATTTCCCTGCGCAGGCGGGCCGATTTCAAATTCAAACTCTGTGTCCCCCCACCGTGGCTGGGGGTTTGTGGGTTTTGTTGATGTTGACTTGAACACAAGGGGTCCTTGCTGTTGTTGCTGATGATGGGGATAGGTGGGGTTGAGGGAAGAGCTTCAGCATCATGGGGAACCTCAGGGTGGATAGAGGTTTGCCGAATATTATTCATTTAGGAATCTCTGATTTCGAATGATAGGATGTAAACCAAACACGTTGCCTCCGCCCTCGGCTTATATAGCCCCAAAGGTAGAGCAAAGATGGGACGAAAGGATCTCGGGAATATGGACTAAAAGACACCAAAAGGAACACTGACATCCCTCGAGATAGATATGGACCTGTCTCGGCCATCAATCACCCGTACGGCAACACTTCCACACTTCCATCTTCCCGTTCTCGGAGCTGTGACCCCCATCTTTCATGCCCCGTGGTGGGGAAAACGAGTCCCGATGCCATGCGACGCAGGGGCACTACCACTGATCAGTCATCAGTCATCGTATTCTCGGAAGATTCAACCAACCACACACGTACGAGGAGGCGATTGACGCGATTCACAGCATGACGAACCCCGCGTTTGCCCAGCTAGAACGGGCTAAAGAGAGGGAAGGAATCCCACCTACCCGAGTTCGAGTCATCTCGAGGACCTACATGTAGCAATGACATTATAATTCCCAGTGAACCCCTTCTCATTTTTGACATTCATTGCGTTCTGTTCTTTGAGTCAAGTCTATCTCAGTCAAGCCACTCAGTGACAATGACCAAATCACCAAGAGTGTTTACGGCAGAGGAAGGTAAGTATGAAACATCACCTCAACTTCCTGTCCCAATACTTACACCTTGTATAGTTGCCAAACATCGATCACCAGAAAGCTGCTGGGTAGTCCTCTACGGCAATGTCTACGACGTAACCGACTTCTTGCCCTCCCATCCGGGCGGCGACAAGATCATCCTCCAGCTCGCCGGCCGCGATGCCACGACCGAGTACGACCCAATCCACCCGCCCGGCACGCTCGAGGAGAATCTCAAGCCCGAGGCCAAGCTGGGCATCATCGACGGCGAATCGCTAGCCAAGCTTCACCAGAAAGAAAGCGAAGCGCGCAAAAAGGCCACGGGCTCAGCCATGGGCACCACCACGCACGTCAACCCTTCTCAACAGACCGAAAAACCTGCACCGCCACCTCTCCACACGCTGCTCAACCTCGACGAAATCGAAGCAGCAGCCAAAACGCAAGTCTCGAAAAAATGCTGGTCCTACTACTTCTCCGCCGCCGACGACCTCTACACCAAATCCCACAACACGCGCGCCTTCCGGGACATCCTTTTGCGGCCGCGCGTTTTCGTCGATTGCACCAAAGCCTCCACCTCCACCGTCCTTCTCGGCGGCCAACACAAAGTCGGCACCCCGCTCTACGTCTCTCCCGCGGCCCTCGCCCGTCTCGCGCACCCAGACGGCGAAGCCGGCATCGCCAAAGGGATATCCTCGTTCGGCGCCATGCAACTCGTCAGCAACAACGCCTCCATGACACCCGAACAAATCGTCGCCGAGGCCAAACCGGGAGCTGTTTTCGGCTGGCAGCTTTACGTCCAGACGAACCGGCTCAAGTCCGAAGCGATGCTGGCGAGGATTAACAAGCTGCGGGACTTCTTCAAGTGCGTCGTCCTGACGCTTGACGCGCCGCACCCGGGTAAGAGGGAGCATGATGAGAAATCGAACTTGGAAGCTGCCGGCGAGCTTGTCGAGAGCGCGAGCAATGCCAAAACAGACGCAGAAAAGAAACCTGGCGGCGGGGGTGTAGGGCAGCAACTGTTTTGGGGAACAGCTGCTGACTTGACCTGGGAAACTACGTTGCCGTGGTTGGCGAAACATACCGATTTGCCGATTGTGTTAAAGGGGATTCAGACGCATGAGGACGCGTACCTGGCGGCGCAGTATGCGAGGAAACACCCGGGGACGGTGAAGGCGATTATTCTTTCGAATCATGGTGGTAGGGCGCTGGATACGGCGCCGCCGGCTGTGCATACGTTGCTGGAGATTAGGAAGTATTGCCCGGAGGTGTTCGGGATAGTAGAGGTCTGGATTGATGGTGGTGTTAAGAGGGGGACGGATGTGGTTAAGGCGTTGTGTCTTGGTGCGAAGGCGGTGGGCGTGGGTAGGGCGGCGCTTTGGGGGTTGGGTGCTGGTGGGTGGCGGGGTGTCGAGAGGACTTTTGATAGTAGGTTCTCCGGTTTGGTCGATGTTTTCGTGGTGTTTTCCACGCGTAAGCGATGGATATGCTGGGCGACACTTTTTGCTAACAAAACCAAAACAGTCCTTCAACAGGAAATCATCACTTGCATGAAGCTCCTGGGCGTACAGACGGTGGATGAACTTGGTCCACGATTCGTAAGTCTTCTCCCTTCCCCCGGGCCAAACATTTATATGCTCCTTCCCCTTTCTTTACGTTCCCTTGCGAAAGGCTGCCGAAAGGACATTCCATGTCCTCAATTTCACATGGCACCTTTTAACTGCATAGACTTCCTGACTGACTCGGCAACACTCCAACAGACAAACACCAGAGTAGTCGAACGAGACATCTACGATGGCGATGCTGGTCTCGACAAAAACGGTTTGTGGACTCCTCGCGCCAAGCTTTGAAAGTGTAAAATCTGTATGGGATTCAATTCTGTCGGTACATGCCTGCTGTTCATGACAACGAAATGAGGCTTGCCACTATGGATTGGATAGAGGTATACCAGAGTTGGATATTCCCAAACGCGGGGAAAGCATGTGGGGGAGGTTGGATTGGATTTGATCCCTCATCGTATCACCACTCCCCTCCTTCTTTTCTTAAGCATAAAATTGAAAGTATCTCAAAGTATCCTTCATTTCCCTTTTATAACAAAGGAAAGTGAAAGTTTGCGTGTGATGTGTGATGATGGTGGTGTTCTACCCCAGGTCTTGGCAACACGATGGGGCGATCCTTCCAAAGCTGGGGAAAGCGGGGGCGGAGTCCCCCCTTTGGTGATCCTTGTGTTTGGTATGCTTTGGTTGAGTGTGCCACTGGCATCTGATGGACGCCCAGAGTGGCTGAGATATCCTTTAAACTGTCAGAAATGCTTGGTGTTTGTACACAGTAACCGAGCATCCGAGGCCGAAAAATAACATCTGATTGTTGTTTGATACACGTGGGTTGGGGGCCGCCCCAATTGAGGGGTTTGAACGACACCGGATGTGCGGGATAGCCAAGCGGAGATTTTGGCGTTCAGTCATGTTTACCATCTAGATTTTAAGATCTCCAAACTGTAACGCTTCAAGAGCATTTCCTCATTCGTGCACTTACACGAAGAGACGTGCGATGAACGATTGGAGCATTGGAGAATTCTGTGTGGACTTCGTGTCCGCTATCCTCTGTCAGGTGACTCCGTAAAATGGTCTTGACGAACATGAGGGATCCCTCAAACGAATGGAGATGCGGAGAACCAAATAGTCAGTCTGTAACTTTCTTGAGCCGACGATTTGAATTCCTTTTGAGGGTTTAGTTGATTATCTATTGACTGATCAACATATCGCGGTGCCCCTTTCACGCTGTAATGTTAGACGATGATTATCATACCCATGAGGACAACTGCGTTTGCTTGTCTTTCTCTGTTTGTGCTGGTGTTTTGGTCACGAAGATGGCCACACAAAAGGCTAGTCGTCACTGTCGCCTTATGCCGGCAGTCATAAGCTCGATGTTGAGCGAGATCTGCTTTCCGAAACTTGGACTCGCAGTGTTATTCCCAGGCACGCAAGAGACTTATGTTTCAAGATCAGCGGTCCGTCTTGTGGGTATAGTCTATTCAAGGACAAGATAAGCATTTCAAGCAGATGGCGAGGTCACGGTGCTGTGGGCTAGTTTTGACCCCGACTGCCTCAAGGTTGGATTGAAGGTGTAGATCGCCGGAGAAGAACGGAATATGCCACGCTAAAAAGACCGGAGGGAGGACCGGCAGACAGCTTCAACATCCCGCCGTCACTGTCGTCGACGTCCTTGTTGAGGGACTGTGGCGTCTACAGCGAGCTTGACGCCTTCTAACCCGCTTACCCGCGCTTGACGTGGCGCCAAAGCAACCGTCCACCATCGGTTTGCCATCAGATATTTTCGGAAAGTTCTATCGGAGATGGCACAACGCTCGGATTCACACGAAGCGACGGCTTACGGAGATGACATGGCAAACTGGAAACTGTCCGTGTTCCAACTCTGTCACTGTTGTGAGCGTGTCAGTGTCAGCGTTGCGTTTGTCTCGTCGTAGCCTGCAAAGACCACGCTCATCATGGCCTAGCTCGTCAGACAGAGTACCACCCATTCGGATGCTAAGGTGTCTTCAATTGTTCTCTCAGTGAAAAACCCGGTGAGGCAATTTGACAGTGCATCATATCTCGGCGAAGCTCACCATCTTGGTCTTAGCTCCCGAATGTGCCGTCCATCCGCTGGACGTTAAGATCAGGGGTCCAACGAAAAAAAAAGGAGGTTGCGTTGGTGGCGAGGCCGCCAGTGAAAGCTGCCTCAATGTACCAGAAGGTTGCAGTTCTGGGGTGTTCAGACTTGAGCCGTGCTGAGTGCCTCAGACATGGTCGCAGGAAGCCCTAAAACATCCCATCAGCCGTATGAAGGGTCTTTTTTCGTGATGCCATTCATGCTATCGTCGATGAGGCTTTGGTGTTGAAGTTACCTAAGTCGAAGGATTGGAGCTTGGGCCACTAGCCAGACAAAAATGCCAGTGGCAGCTGCATGAAAGGAACTGGCGGCTTACGCCGTTGGAATGTGTTTCATGCACATCATCTGTGCAGGACAAGTGAAATGGAAGCTGCTGATGTTCATTATCAGACGGGGCCAGTCGTCATACTTACTGATGCATGAAGCAGCGAGACGGCCAGCTGAGCCTGGCTGACCGTGCCTTGCAGTGATATCGCAAGGAGTCAGATCCAACACTCACGTCACGGTCGTTGCGTAACGAGTCAACTGACAGGGCTTCCTGGCTTGTTCCCTCTGGTGGTTAGTTCCATCACGCCAGAACTGTTACCACAAAAGTGAGCGGAAGTTGCTTCCTTGAGCACAAGGAGTATTTGAAGAAAGCTCTGCTGGTAGTTGTGTGAGAAGGCCAGGCGAAATTGGTTTGTCGATTGGTTTTTGAAATGGCCGACGATAGAGGTAACCTTTCGTGGCTCAGAGGGCGGGCCCCCTTTTCATCCTCAAGATCTCCGATATAATGCTGCCTCTTTCCTTGTCGAGTGGTTGGGGGTAAGTACAGCCGCGAGGTGCCACAGGGTTTCCGGAATCTGGTTGGCTGTTGAGTAAAACTTTCATCAAGACGGGAAGGTGGGGCAGACAAAGGGCCGAAAGACAACACAGAAACTACAGCGGCGGCCGAACATCAGAATTTTCCAGCATCAGTGCACTTTCCACGAAAGAAGCCCAAGGCGCAAAATTCGGAGAAGCTCAGTCTTCAGTGCCGGGTTGCCTGTCGCTGTTTGGCAGTTGTTGTTGTTGGCCTCGAATTGCCGGCCTCCCGTCAGGACCCGGTAATGAAAAGTTCGTGTCGCGGACAAAGGCGTCGTCTATATGATCCCATCCCATTGGAATTCTCTATTGTTCCTTCCGGAGATCTGGTACAGGTGCGGATGGAAGCCCGGAACCGTCCGTTGGAAACATTTTTCCAAGAGCCGGCCATCCTGTCATTTCGTGAGGAGCCAATCCGCATCCGGAATCCATCCAAGTCAACCGATTGGGGCATAGCTCCAACCAATGTATCAGGCCCTCTTCGCATTTGGTTCGAACCATTGACAACTGCTTGAAAATAATCATTTCAAAGTCCTTGGATGTCGTGACAAAAGGGCTGGGGTGGTCTCGAAGTTCACCACCGTCGTAGAAGCAGTCAGCACAAATAGTTCCTTTGGCTAGCCGCAATATGCAGAGGTGCCAAGTCGCATAGTAAAATGTGTGTTGGATGGTTGCAGACGAGGTTGTATCGCTTGCTCGAATTGGAGATCAGGACCTGACTTGGCTTTTCGACACATTTTTTGCATGTGAGAATCACTCATGGAGAGAAGATCAGTACTTTGGAGGTTGACCTTTGGACTCATTAGTAGGACGAGAGTCATCATCTGTCTGGCGGTTTGCCGTTGCGGCTCTTGATGTTTGGAGGGTGTTTGCGTCGCTTTTCTTCCCCAATGTTCGATGCTCCCTCAGTCGGCGTTGTCGTTCAAAAAAAACTGGTGGAACTCGAGGGAGAGTCCACCGGCGAGCTCCAATTTTCATATGCTCCATAAGAGGAGCCGAGGGCGTGACCGAAAATTGATTGGCGTTGCAAGGGTTGACACACCGGAGCTCTTCGACCCCTGGCTCTTACCCCAGGGTAATGCGGGGCACCAGTGAACCCCCGTCCTCTTCTGGCAGTCACCGCCGATGAAAATCTCCAACGATCGCTTTCAGGCCTGGAGCTTATTCTAACCTTATTTGGCATCAGTTGATATCCATCGTTCTTTTCCATGACAAATCCGACTCTGTCTCTTTTTTACTCGCACTCTGAAAATCCAGGGGAGCAACTGAGCAACTGCTGGCTGGCACTCTGGATCAGATGAGACAGCCAGACGTTTGCAGACAACTTTTTGATACGTATTGGCGACATAATTCAGAAACATAAGGGATTGCCTGCTGTCGAACCTCCCAGGCAATGGCAAGCTGTGGTCTAGTACCCGCTTTGGGCATTCATTACCGCATGATTGTAAAGTCGCAATGAGCACCAATGCTCCGGTATGCCTACTGCATCCCTCGACGAGGCCGAGACTCAAAAGTTGGGCCAGGGAACGCTCTCCGGTCGAACTCCAGAAAGTCATGTCGATTGAAAGGGGAGCGCCGTGCCCTTGGATTCCATGTCTCGTGAGTGTCTGTCTCTCCCGCGGTGAGCATCACCAGCCTCCAGCCTCCATGGTTGTTCACCTGAACAGCCAGGACAGCGCAACTCTCTCCCGCCTCCACAATGCGCCCGATTGTCCAGTCTCGAGCCAAGTTCGCCAGGCTGATGGTGAGTTTTGGCAAGGGATTGATCGGTAACAGACCGCTTTGGCCAGCGGTCCAGGTTTTTCCAAGTTTTTTCCCCGCTAAGATGAATTTCCGAGCCGATTAAACTGGTTTTGGTAGTAATTATATAGGGATTCTAATTATTCCTCTCGGACCGTTGGAAATTGATTCCGCTTTTTTATACCTTACTAAGAAACTCTAAAACAAGGCTATAAATTCTTAAAAAGAGTTTAGACTCGTAATATTCTATTATTTTCTTAGTATTAAACCGTTAAATTCTAAATTTCTAGAAATCGGGCGGTCCATATATAACGAATTATTTTATTAATAATTTGCATAATAATAAATTCGTTTTAACCGGAAGTATAACGATTATATTATATTACTTTATATTATTACTATAATTATATACTATTACTAATAATGTAACCGAATTACTTTTATTTATATTACTAATCTAATTATACGCATTCTATTAAATACTAAAAGGAGGGGTAAAATATTAAAGGTTATTTATCCTAATAGTCTTATTAAAGTATATAAAGAAGTAAAAGCTTTATATTATAAATTAATAAAATAATTTAAAGACTATTTTAGGATAGACCGACCTATTTTCGATACCCTTTTAATTTAATTAAAAGTTTATATTAATTTAAAACTTTCGCGTTATTAAATATTAAAGTAAAAGTTTATAATTTATTTCTAAATCTTTACGTAAGCCTAATTTTAGAAAGAAGCGTTTTATGAATTCAAAATCGTATAAAATACTATAAATTCAATTATAAAGGATATATTAGAACGGTTATATATTTTATATAAAGCGTACGTATATATATTAGAAGATAGTTATTTAAAGAGAAAAATCGAATTCGATCCGAGGTTTAATACTTTTAACGGTTATATTAATACTATTAATAATACGTACGTAGTTATTTATATTCGCAAATCTTATTAATAATAATTTTACGATAAGAATAGTAATTTTATATAGAATATATTCGTAATAATAAAATTCGACCGCTTATTTTCGTACGTATTAGCGGGCGTAAAGGGTTCGATTAATAACGCTTTATTATATACGTAAATTTTTAATCTGTTACAAGATTATACTTGTGCTATACCCGGTATACGCACTAACTACCTATATAAGTACTTAGATCCCTAGCGACTATTCCCGACTATAATACGTATACTATAATTCGATATAATCTAGATTTAGTTACCTATAATCACGTATAATATTATATAAATACGTACGGACTAGGGTATAAGCTCGCGCCCATATATCCAATCCTCCGTATATACTTCTCCCTTCCTTTCCTTCGTATAATAACATATATTTTATTATATACCTAATAGTACTAACGCTATCCCTTAATAATTTATTATACCTTTTTTAACGTTATACGCGTAATTCTCGAAGAAAATTAATCGTTAATTATATTAATTAATATTAAGATTCGTTTCCCTAGTAGCCAACGCTCTAGCGACGGTCCCGCGGTTAATTCGAATTAAATAATTACTAAAACGAATATTATTATTACGGTCGCTTATATTCTCTTTTCCCTTATATTTATTAAAATATATTAATTTAAACGATTAATATCCGATCTAATCCTTATTATAATTATTAATACCCTTATCGCGGTTACTACGCTTTTTAAAATCGGAAACGTCGATTTTTATAATATCGAATTCTAAGACCAATTTATTAACGCTATTTATATACTTAATAATAATTTTATTATTATCCTAGTTTTTATTATTTAAATTTTTAATTTAAGTAATTATTTTATATTCCCGGCCGTTATTTACGCGTTCGTCCGCCTTATATAATTTAACGTTATTTTTATTACTGCCGAATTCTAAAATATTAAGGAGGATTTTTAATAATTTAAGGACGAGAATAATTAATTATATTAAGATTTTAATTAACTCCGTATTCTAATTTAAAATAAAAATTAAATTAACGCGATTTTTAATATTAATTTCGTAATTCTTAAAGTTAATTATACCCTTTAATTCTCGGACGCCGTTATTAAATAATAAGTTTAGTACGACGCCTATAAATAAACCTTCGTTAACGCTGCTTCTTAATATAACGATATCGTTAACGATTTCTAAATTCGTTTAATTACCTTTTAATAAAGTTTATCCGACGTTTAGAAGCGCTATTCTAACTTTAAAGTCAATTCCTAAAATGTAATTAAACGTAAAATAGTTAAATATTAAAAAATAATTAACGACCTTCATTAGCGTTTATCTAAACTTACCGACCCTGCGTTTATACTTTTACTCGATAATAATAACGATAATAATTCTAATTCCAATAATTCCGAATCCGAATTTAATAATATAATTACTAATAACCCGGTCGGAAGTAACGGCGGTAACGGCTATAAATCGGTATTACGTATCGTCGTTTCCCTTACTTTTAATAATATTAGTAAAATTCTTAAAAGAATTATTAAATTTCGTTAATAGTACGTTAATATCCTATTCGCTTTTAAAAATAAACCTTCCGCCTTTAAAATTGAAAATACTAAATTTTCCCTAATTTCCCGCTCCCTTCGTAATAAACCTTAAAAAGTAATCGAACCCGAATTTATTAAAATTCTATTTAATAAATTAATTAAATAGTCTATTACCTTCGATTTATTTAAATAAATAATTAATAAATATAATAATATCGATATTATAATTTAAATTTATTATAAATTCGAAGATTTAAAGATAAGTAAAATAAAATAATTTAACTTCGAGGATAAATTCGTTATTATTATTAAACGTTATTAATTTAATAATAATATAAAAATTTATTATTTCTATTAACGTTTAACCGAACGCTTCTATAACGCTATTACCCTATAGCGCCCTTAGCCCAAAGATAATAAATTCGACGAATAGTTCGAAATAACCCGCAACCTCGTTAAATAATTCGAATAAAAGGATTAATACGATAAAATCGCCAACCCTTATTATAAATTTAATATTAATAACCCTATTACCGGTTTTAATTCTATTTTTAATAATACGAACGGTTCCGCTCCCGAATTTATTATTAATAAAGGTAATATTATTATAAATTTCGATTTTATATCCGTTTCCGACGTTTAAATCTCCTATATAATTGATAACGACGTATTTTAATACTATATAAAGATTAGTACCTATACCCGTTATAATTATAAGGGCTATTTTTCCGCTAAATATAAAGGTTATATTTAATTTAAGAAAGAGGTACTTAAGCGTAAATTATATAAAGAGAGAGAGAAAGAAAAAAAAGAGAAAAAGGATAAAAAGGAGAAGGAGAAAAATAATAATAATAATAATAATTAGTAATAACGCCCCGCTTAGGGCTAATACGGATATAGCTAATATAATTATTATAATATTAACGCTATAAATATTCCTACTCTTAATATTCTAATTCCTAATTATTTTATATTATAATAATAATTTATTTACTACCCTACCCTTATATACCTTTATAATTTTATAAACCCAATTATAAATAACGAAAACGGTTTTATTAACGGCTAAAAAAATATATAACTTCCCGTTTAAATCGCAATTAAAGGCTAACGTTTATTAAATATAAATAAAGGGGAGGATAATTGAAGAATATCTTTATAATTAAATTTAAAATTATTAAAATTAATAAATTTTCTATAAATAACCGTTATAAATACCCTAATTTATTAAATTTTTCTATTTACTTATTTTATAGACCGTATAAAATATATTATACTATATTCGTTAATAATAATTATATTACCCTAGAATTTATTAACCGTCGTTTCGTTTTACGTAATAATTTCCTAACTTTTAAATTCTAATTCCCCAAATTCTTATACTTCGCTAATAATTAAACGAAAGGGAGTATTACGTATTTTAATCGCTTAATTATAAATACCGACGTATATTACGAATTTATCGATCTCTTTATTTACGACCTTATAAAGGATAATTCTATTATTTTCGGATACTTATAATTAATTTACTACGCTTTTAATATTAATTAGCCTAATAATCGCCTTATTTTTAATTCCGCTTATAAATAACGTAATTACTTTCCTTTAAAAATACCTTATTACTTATATTACGTACCGTTATTACGCAAATATAACGTCGATACGCCCTTAATTACTATTTTTAGTAATATACCCTCCGTTATTACTCTTAGGAATTCCTTTAAAACGCGATTAATATATTAGAAACCCTCCGTTTTAAACGTTTTTAATAAAAGAGAACCGGATACCTCCGCTTTACCGTCGGAAGCCGTTCGCCGGATTTTTATTTCCGTAATCGTTAAATACGCCGTTCGTTAATATTTTAATAAATTTAAATAGAAAGTCGCTAATAAAATAAATATAATCTTTATTAGTAAAATTATTAACGGTTAAATTTTTATACTAATAATTATAATACGTTATTACCCCCCTCCCCTATTACGTATAATCCCTATACCGTATCGCTTAACCGGAGGAATATATATTTCCTTTTCCGATTATCGAACGTTAATCCGCCTTTACTATATCTTTAAAGGACCCCTCGACTTAACCGATATTAAAGAGCTTTTAATAATTATATTTAATTAATTTGCCGAAAAATATAAATTTTAAATTATTTATATAATAAAAGTAAATATAATAAAAAATATTTAACGTATAACGGACAAGGATAAAATAATAAAAGAAAAAAGCGCTCTAACCCCGAATATAATTAATAATAATTTTACGGTTAATATAATTAAAGATATTATAAACGGTAAAGTAATTTATTATACAAAATTCTTCGGTAGTAATTACTATATTTAAATTAATATATTTTATAATATCGGAAGTAAAAAAGCTATTAAGGCAACCAAAATCTCTATTTTAATTATACTTATAAACGATATTTCCAATTTCTAAACTTACGAAGAAATTATTAATTATTATTTTATTATTAATAATATTAATATTAATAAAATTATATCTAAAAATATTACCAAATTTTATAAAAAGGTAAATAAACCCCTAAAGATTAACGCTTAAATTTAATAAAAATTACTTCGGTAATATTAGTAATAAACGAGCAATTTCCGTTAAAAAAGCGTTAATACGCTACCCCCCAACCGGTTTTATAATTTTAAATTCGAATTCAAACTTAACGCTATACTACCCGCTTCCTATAATCGTACTTTTAACCTAGAAAAATTTAACGTTATTAAAAAATAGATCGACGATAATTTAAAGAAGAAATTTATCCGGCCGTCGTAATTAGAAATTTCTACTCTTATATTCTTAATTAAGAAACTAGGAGGAAGAATTTATATTTATATTAACTACCGAAATATTAATAACGTTACCTTTAAATCCTATTACCCACTCTTATTTATTAAAAAAATATTCGATACTATTTACTACGTTAAGATTTTTATTAAATTAAATATTATTATTACCTTTAACCGGGTTTGTATTAAAAAAGGTTACGAATAGTTAATTATATTTATAATAAAATTTAGGCTATTCGAATCCCTAATTATACCTTTTAATTTTCAAAGTACCTTCGGCGCCTTTTAAAATTATATTAATAATATTTTATATAATATTCTTAATATTTACGCAACCGCCTATTTTAATAATATCCTTATATATTTTAATAATAAGAAAAATTACGAGTAATATATTAATAACGTCTTCGAACGCCTAATTAAAACCGGCTTAAGCGTAAATATTAATAAATATAAATTCTATACGAAATATACGAAATACTTCGGCCTAATTATTATATTAAATAATATTAAAATAGATTTAAATAAAATTAAAATTGTATTCGATTAAGCGCCCTTTTAATTTAAAAAATCGTTTTAATAGTTCCTCGGCTTCGCGAATTTCTACCGGCGTTTTATTAAAGTATTTTCGACGATAATATCTTTATTATACGAATTAATAAAGAAAGACGTATTATAATTATAATCCGACCGTTATTAATCCGCTTTTAATGCGTTAAAGAAGGCCTTCGCGACCGGATTTGTATTAAAAATTTATAATTAAATTAAAAAGATTATAATCGAAATAAATATATTTAATTAGGTAATAAGGGGTACGCTTTTATAATATAGCGACGATGGAGTATTATACCTAATCGTTTACTTTTTAATAAAATATATAATTTAAAAATATAATTATAACGTTTATAATAAAGAATTCTTAATTATTATTAAAACGTTAAAGGAATAATAGCCCGAATTTAAAGGAATATAATAATTATTCAATATTTTAACGGATTATAAAAATTTAAAGACTTTTATAATTAATAAATAATTTATATAACGGTATATATATTAATTATAATTTTTATTACGTTTTAACTTTTAGATTTAATATACCCTAGGATCGAAGAATTTACGCCCCGATACCCTTAATAAAAAGCCTAACGATATCCCTACGGGTATTAAAGATGAACGTTTCGCCGTTCGTTAATATACCCTTCTCTAACCTTTATAATTTGTAAACGGTTACTTTAATAAAAAAGACCTAACCTCTTATTATTCCCTCTCCCTAATAAATAATTATAAAAATAAATCGATCGACGATATTATTTTAAATAATTATAAAAATTCTATATTCCTTTAGGAAACGGTTTCCGCTTTAAATAATTTAAATAACCGTAATTAATTAATCTCGATTTATAAAATCTTCTATAAAGCCTTTAGCGAATATTAGGTTACCTTTAACAATATTATTAAATAGCGCGACCGTATAATAATCGACCTTTATAATAAAGAATTCTAATTCTAATTAATTAATCGCTAATATAATTCGCTTAACGTAGGTTACTTTAATTATAATACTATTTATAAACTCCTATTTTAAAAATTTTATTAAAAAGGTATAATTAATAATGTATATATATTCTATAAAGCCTACTTATTTTATATAAAAATTAAATTCTTTAAATAGGGCTTTATTAACCTCCTTAAAACCCTACCCGTTGTGTTAGCTCTCTAAATCCACATTTCCGTCGATTATATTATTCCGCTCCCTAGCAATTTCTACCTTAATTAAGAATTTAAATATATTTACGTCGTTATTAACTAATTAATAAAAATATAATACTTTATATTAATAATTATGCTATTAATAAAAGAATTAACCGAACGTTTTATCGATTACGTTTATTACTTTTACAACTTTCTAAATTTTATCCTCTCGGATAAAGGTATTTAATTCGTATTATAATTCTAATCCTCCTTATATTAGTATTTAAATATTAAGCGCGCTTTAACCTCCGCTTTCTACCCTTAAACGAACGTTTAAACCGAATATATTAATATAGAAATAGAATAATACCTCCGATTATATATTAATTAAATATAAATTAATTAAATTAAATAACTTCCCTTCGTAAAATTCGCTAATAATAACGTAATATCCTCGTTAATAAATTTATTACCTTTCTTCGTTAATTATAATTACTACCCCCGTATAAATACCGAACTTTATAACCCCTTACCGCTAACGCTATTACTTATATAATTAAAAGAATATTATAAGGTTAACGAATTCGCCGACCGCTTCTATAAGATTTAAAATTTTATAATTTAGTAAATTAAATATAATTAAAACCAGTACGAGGAGAACGTTAATAAAAAGCGGATCGATTTAATAAAATATAAGGAAAGGGATACCGTCCTATTCGATACGTCTAATTTAATTAACGGTTACTTATATATTAAACTCTCCCCCCGCTAAAAAGGATTATTTAAAATTTTAAAAATGGATTTATATATTATTAAATTATAATTACCTAATAATATAAAATGCTTGCTAATCTTTTATATTTTAATAATTTAATATTAAATTAATTAAAATTTCTCTGGTTAAATCGTTAATTCCGATATTTACGCTAACGAAGGTAGAATTATAATTTATACCGACGATTATAAAGAATATATTAAATAGGGATTCGATAAATTATTAAATATTAAGTAAAAAAGAGAAAACCGTTATTAATATTATTTAATTAAATAAAAAGGCGATTACAACCCTATTTAAAAAAAGGTCGATAACGTTATTAATTATAAAATATATTTTTAAGAATTTTACCGCAATTACCCCGATAAATTAATACCGCCCCGCGTTAAGGAGTTTCTCGACTATTTCGAATAAAAAAGAGAATAC
This sequence comes from Sordaria brevicollis, assembly GCA_033439795.1. NCBI lineage: Eukaryota > Fungi > Ascomycota > Sordariomycetes > Sordariales > Sordariaceae > Sordaria > Sordaria brevicollis. The sequence goes on from JAUTDP010000007.1 coordinate 580,114, forward strand.
CTAATAACGGACCCCGCTATTCGTAACGAATAACCTAACGCTAATACCGAGCCTTATACTTTACGCCGCCGTTCCGCCTACTTAATATAACGATTTACTATTTTTAAAACGGAATTATTACTAACCGAAAAGGAGGTAGAGGAAGGATTTATAAAAGTAATAACGAAGATTATACGATTTTTAATAAATAAATAATTTAAAATATAATTAATATTATAGTAGGAAGTATTTAATAAATTAATAAAGGATTTTAGGTTATAATTATACGTATATATAAATTTTTTCAACTCTACGAACTTTTTTTAAAGGGGGATAATATTATAGGATTATACCTATATTATACCCAATATATATACTAATTACTTATATAGGTATTTAAATCCCTAGCGATTATTCCCGATTATAGTACGTATACTATAATTCGATATAATCTAAATTTAGTTATTTGTAATTACGTATAATATTACGTAGGTACGTACGGACTAGGGTATAGGCTCGCGCCTATATATCCAATCCTCCGTATATACTTCTCCCTTCCCTTCCTTCGTACAACAATACATATCTCATCATATACCTAACGGTGCCAACGCTATCCCTTAATATAATCGGTCGTTTCGAATATTAGAGGATCGGTATTATATTATAGATATTGGATTTAATATACGGTACGGTATTATAGTCCCTTTTATTAATATTAAATATTATTTAGAGGATTAAAGAAATAAAAATAAGAAGCTTAAAATTGTAAAGGAGTTATATAATTTATATTATATATATATATATACCGTCGTTAAATATATATTTAAAATTATTAAAAAGATATAGAAGATTATAAAAATTATACCCTTCGAATACAATTTTAATAAATAAATTAAGATTGTATATACGGTAACGGTGCTTTATAATTTTATTATAGCTTAATAATCGAAAGTACTACTAACCGATAAATAAAAAGTAATAATAGAGGAGGTAAAACGGCGAATAAGGAAGGTAATCGTTAATAAAATTAATAAATAAATAAAATACTATACTACGTTAATTATATAACGGTAATACTAGAAATATTTATAAAAGAAGGTATAAAGGAGAATTATTAATTTAAATTCTAAAGAATTTAAATTGGATTAATTATTATTATTAAATAAGAGAAGTAGGGTAATCGCGTAAGGGTAATCGTATACGTAAGGGTGGTTGTATATATAAGAGGGGGATTTATTAGTATATATAATAAAAAATGATAAAGTATTAAATATTTATATAATTATTAAATAAAATAATATATATAATAAAAATAATAAAATATTAAATATTTATATTATTATTAGAAATAATAAATTTATATAATATTTTTTCGAAAAATAGAGTATTATTTGTATAAAATTAGAAAAAAATCTAAATAACCCATTTACGTATATACTCCTCTATTTTACTTTACCCTATTCTATTCTATCTTCTCCCTCTTATTCTATCTATTTATTTATATATATTTATTTTATTTTAAAATTATACGCGTTATATTTAATTGCGTTTATCGAATTACCCTCTAGATAATTTATTACCCTTATTATCTCCTCCGCTATTAATTTACTAATAAACTTCTTCTAAATATCCTAAATAGCGGTTTATAAAGTAATAATATTAGGGATATTCGATAATAACGTAACCGCGGTTATTATCGATTCCTTTAATTTATTTTTATTAATACTAAATTTACGCGGGGTAATTAATATTCTTTTATACTTAATTAAAACGGGCTCTTTAATAGGTATAACGGTCTAATTAAAGTTAATAAATCGCACTTCTATTTATATTTTAATCTCCTTCTTTTTTATTATTAATTTTAATACCGGTATTAATACCGTTTTATTAATAATTCCAATTTCCCCTCCTCCTTCCTTATTATTATTATTATTATCGCTATTTTCGTTAAAATTAATTTCCCTATTAAATTTCCTATTAATCGAATTACTATTAACCTTATCTTCGTTTTCCTCTCCATTAGTATTTTCTTCGATTTAATCGTCCTCCCCGCTATTATCCCCTACTTTTCGAATATAATAACCGGATATACGTTTTTTATCGAAGACCCTTTTATATATTTTCCAATTCCTTAACGGGGTAGAATAAAGCTAATTATAAAATTTACGTTCGGTATTATAATAGGAGAAGAAATTATTCTAAATTTCTTTAAAAATAATCGGTAAATTTATAACTTAATTATACTTAATACTTAACGTAATTATTAATTTCTTCTAAATAATAAACTATTTGCGTTTAATATCCTATTTTTATTTTATTACTTTAACCGTTTAAAGATATAATTAAAGAGGATATTTTTTTAAAGCCCGTTTAAGTATATATTATTATACTTTATCGAATTTCTTTATTTTACTACTTCGAAAATAACCTTTAGTTTTATATTTATTAAATTAAATTATTATTTAATTAATTATTTTACGGGTATAAACGATATATTTAGGCGGAACCTTAGGAATAAAAGGCTTATATACCCGAAGTTAATTAAAAGCGGTTCGTTTATATTTTTTAATAATATTCTAAATAAATTAAGTAAATAATTAAATTTTTATTAATTAAGTAAATTATTTTTAAATTTTAATTAACGTAGTCGATTATAATTAATTAAATTAAATAGAAGGAGGAGGGGGGTTAGCGGTTTAATTAAATTAAGTTATATTATTTTATAGGGGGGTTAATTAAATTAATAATTAAGAAAGTTAATTTTTATTGGCGGGTATTTCATCGTTATCGATAATCGAAATATATAAATAATCGTTAATAAATAGGTTCTAATCGGTTACTCCAACGAAGGATAGGTTAACGGTTTCCTCGATTGCCTTAATTAGGGGATTTTCGTTATTATTTTCTATAATAGTCGTTTTGGCTCGTAGAAATAACGAAGAATAGAAATATATAAAGTCAAATTAAGTATTACGAGAATTACGACTTATTACGTGTTTAGAGCAAAGGCGGTGAGCCAGAAGCTTAATAGCTATACTAGAAACGTATAAACGCATAGAGTAAATTAAGAATGCGGTACTAGCTCTAGCGGCCTCTACTCTAGGACCTGTAAAAGTCACAAAAAATCTAACCGCTGGCACAAGCGGTCCGTTACCGATCAATCCCCAAGCAAGCGACAACGCAAGTGGTGAGCATCAAAAACCCCTTCCGGACGGAGGGCGGTATCCAGGTCCGCGCAACGCCCTCCAAAGTCCATTTTAGGCAATTTACTGTGCTACAACATATTACAGGATTAGACCTGTGCTATACCCAACACACGCACTAACTACCCTTATAAGTGCCCAGCTCCCTAATGGCCATTCACGATTATAATATATATACTATAGCACGATATAGCCCAAATCTAGTCACTAATAGTTACGTACAATATTACGTAGGCGTATACGGGCTAGGGCATAGGCTTACGCCTATATATCTAACCCTCTACGTATATTTCCTATTTCCTCTCCTTCGTACTTTAATATATATCCTAACCTATATTTAATATATATTTAACTTATAATAATTTAAAGTACTAAATTATTATACTACGCGCGTATATTAAAGAAGATTATAATTATTATATTCTAGTTTTAAAATATTAAAGATTCGATTATTAAACGACTATAATAATCGTATACCGGTCCCGCGTATATCGAACTAAATAAAATATTAAGACGAATATTATTATTAAATCGCTCGTACCTTTTCTCTTTATTTTATATTTATTAAATATATTAATTTAAGCGATTAATATCTTCTTTAAATTAATAATTTTCGGTTCCCCCTACTATAAATAACTTTATCGCTATCGCTATTATTAGTACTCTTATAATTATATTCCCGGATAACTTTATTTATTTAAATTTAGTAAATACTTTATTTATTTTTAATTCTATCGTATTCCCTATTACCGCTATTATCAATTAAATTCTTAATTTTATATTAAACCCTACCTTTTAATTAATATTAGTAATTTTTATTAAATTTATTCATTTTAATATCGTCGAAACGGGTATTAAAATATACAATTTCGAAATTGAATTCTAATAAACTAAATCCGACCTTTAAAATTTAAAAAGCGCCTACGCTACGCTTTAAATTAAATATAATCTTCAATTCTAAAACGTTATAACCGATTATTAATGCGCTATCTCCAATTTTGAAATTAAATTATCCGATTTTAAAAATAACTTCCGTTAAACTTTAAAACGCTAAATTAAAAAATATTAAAAGACGATTACCGATCTTCGTTAATATATTACCCAAACCTAACCAATTTAAAAAAATTCGTTTAATATAACCGTTAATAACGAAATAGCTACCCTTATTCCTCCTATTAATAACCCTACTAATAATAATAATTATAAATTAGTATTATAAATAGTAATTATACCCGCTTTTAACGGTATTAGTAATTCGGTTAAACGCGCCGTTAAATTTCGTTACTAAAATATTAATATTTAATTCGCCTAAGAGGATAACCCAATTTTATTTAATATTATATATATTAAATATTTTTTAATCGCCCGCTCCCTAGTTAATAAGCCTTTTAAAATTATCGAACCCAAATTCCTTAAGGTTTTATTAGGAGAAGACCCTAAATAACTTATAATCGAGGATTTATTTAAATAAATAAATAAAAAATATAATAACGTTAATACTATTATTTAATTTTACCGCGAATTTAAGGAATTAAAGCTTAATAAAATAAAATAATTTAATTTCGAAAATAAATTTATTACTTTAATCGACTATTATAATTTTAACAATAATATAAAGGTCTATTATTTCCACGCCTATTTTAATAACCGTTTACATAACGCTATCGCTCTATAGCGCCTTTAGCCCGATAATAATAAATTCGACGAATAATTTATAATAACCTACGACTTAATTAAATAATTAAAGGAGAAGGATTAACGTAATAAGGTTATTAGCGGTTCCCGCTTTATTATTAATATTAATATTAGTACGTCCGCTTCCAATTTAAGTTTTACTTCCGGTATTATTTCTATTCCCGAATTTATTACTAATTAGGGTAATTCCGTTATAAATTTCGATTCTATATCCCCTATTAATATTTAAATATTTTATATAATTAATAAGGATATTTTCGAATAGCGTATAAAGTCCGGTATTTATACCCATTACGATTATAAGAACTATTTTATTACCGAATATAAATTTCGTATTAATTTTAATAAAAACTTATTTATTAACTATTAAAAGAAGGATAAAGAGGCGAAGGATAAAAGGAATAAAAATAAGGGTAATAATAATAATTCCGATAATAATAATATTAATAAATAATAGTAACGTCCTACTTACAATTAATACGATTATAATTAATATAATTAATATAACGTTAACGCTATAAATACGGGCGGCGCTTTAATTTACTATAGTATTTTAGCCCTAAATAATTATTATATACCCCTTATTTACTACCCTAACCTTATATACCCTTACGGTTTTATAGGCCTAATTATAAATAATAAGAATAATTTTATTAATAATTAGGGAAATGTATAGCTTCCTATTTAAATTATAATTGGAAGCTACCGTTTATTAGGTATAGAAATAAATAATAAAGGAATATCTTTATAAAATTAAATATTATAAAGATTTATTAATTTTTTATAAATAACCGTTATAAATACTTTAATTTATTAAATCTTTCTATTTATTTATTTTATAAACCGTATAAAATATATTATACCGCCCTTATTAATAACGGATATACTATTTTTAATTTTATTAATCGTTATTTTATTATTTATAATAACTTTCTTTTATTCCCTTTTTAAATCCCTAAATTATTATATTTAACCGACGGCTAAACTAAAAGTAATATTACGCACTTTAATAGATTAATTATAAACGTTAGCGTTTATTACGAAATTATCGACCTTTTAATTTATAATTTAACCGATAATAACCTAATAATTTTTAATTACTTATAATTAATTTATTATACCCTTAGTATCGATTAATTTAGCGATTATTTTACTTTTAGCTAATTTTACGAACGCTGCGGTTATTTCCTATAGGGAGTACTTCTTTATTTTTACTACGTATTTCTATTTCGTAAATATTAATAAATCCCCTTCGTTACGTTATTAATTACCCCCCTTAAAATTATCCTTAATATAAGGCTTATATATTAAAAGCCTTTAGTAAAAGATATTTCCAATGAGGGCGAATTAGATATTCCCTCCCTAATAGAATCCGTTCGTAGGATTTTAATTTTTGTAATAATACGATGCGTTGCCCGTTAAAAATTTAATAAATTTAAATAAAAGGTAGTTAATTATATAAGCGCTATATTTATAAATAAAATTATCGGTGGACAAACCTTTATATTTATAATTATAATATATTATTTTCCCCCGCCGCTATTTCGTATAATATTTATACTTTGTAAATTCGTTAAAGGAGTTTATATTTTATTCCCTAATTATTATACTACAATTTGCCTTTATTATATCTTTAAAAGCCCCTTCGATTTAAACGATATTAAGGAATTATTAATAATTATATTTAATTAATTCGCCGAAAAATATAAATTTTAAATTATTTGAACGATATAAATAAATATAGCGAAGGATATTTAACGTATATTCGACGAAGATAAAATAATAAAAAAGAAGGGCGTTTTAACGCTTAATGTAATTAACGAATCCTTTATAATTAATATAATTAAAAACGTTATAAACGGTAAAATATATTATTATAAAAAGTTCTTCGGTAATAATTATTATATTTAAATCGATACTCTTTACGGTATTAGTATTAAAGAAGTAATTAGAATAATTAGGGTATCCGCGTTTATAATACTTATAAAATACGCTTCCGATTTTAAAATATATAAAAATACTATTAATAATTATTTTATTATTAATAGTATTAATATTAATAAAATTATTTCTAAAAACGTTATAAAATTCTATAAAAAAGCCGATAAACCTCTTAAAACCGATACCTAAATTTAAACTAAATTCCCCTATTAATATTAATAATAAACGAATAATTTTAGATAAAAAATAGTTAATATACTTCCTCCGAATAAATTATATAATTTTAAATTCGAATTTAAATTTAACGCTATATTATTTACGTTTTATAACTATATTTTTAACCTAAAAGAATTTAGCGTTATTAAAAAATAAATCGACGATAATTTTAAAAAGAAGTTTATCCGGCCGTTATAATTAGAAGCCTCCGTTCCCGTCCTTTTAATTAAGAAATTAGGCGGCGGAATCCGCGTTTATATTAATTATCGGGGTATTAATAACGTTATTTTTAAATCCCGCTACCCGCTCCCTTTAATTAAGGAAACCTTCGATACGATTTATTGCATTAAAATCTTTACGAAGTTCGATATTATTATTATTTTTAATTACGTCCGTATTAAAGAAGGATATAAGTAGTTTATTACGTTTATAATACGGTTCGGGCTATTCGAATTTTTAGTAGTACCTTTTAATCTTTAAGGCGCGCTAAGCGCCTTCTAAAATTATATTAACGATCTCCTATATAATATTTTCGACGTTTACGCGATTATTTACTTTAATAATATCCTTATTTATTTTAATAACGAAAAAGATTATAAACGTTATATTAATAATATCCTTAAATATTTTATTAAAGTAAGCCTTAATATCGATATTAATAAATACGAATTTTATACGAAATATATAAAATATTTTAATTTTATTATAATATTAGGAGGTATCGAAATAAATTTAAATAAGGTTAAAATTATTTTCGAATAAATATTATTATAATCCAAAAAGTCCTTATAATAATTCCTAAATTTCGCGAATTTCTACTATTAATTTATAAAAAACTTTTTAATAATGGCCTTACTTTTATACGAATTAATAAAGAAGGATATATTATAATTATAATCCGACTACTATTAATCTACGTTTGAAGCTCTAAAAAAGGCCTTCGTTATTAGATTAATTTTGAGGATTTATAATTAGATTAAAAAAACCGTCGTCGAAATTAACGTTTCGAATTAGGTAATAGGCGGTATATTCTTATAATATGGGGACGATAATATATTATACCCCGTTACCTATTTCTTTACGAAATATTCCGTTTAAGAATATAATTACGATATTTATAATAAAGAATTTTTAATTATTATTAAAATATTAGAAGAATAGCAACCGGAATTCGAAGGCGTATAATAACCTTTTAATATCCTTATAAATTATAAAAATTTAAAGATATTTACGATTAATAAATAATTAATATAATGTTATATATAGTAATTCCAATTTTTATCCTACTTTAATTTCTAGATTTAATATACCCCCGGCTTTAAGAATTTACGTCCGGACGTATTTAATCGTAAGCCTAACGATATCCTTACCGGGGTTAAAAATAAACGTTTAACCGTCCGCTAACGTATATTATTATAATTTTTATAGTTTGTAAATGGATATTTTAACGATTTTGCGGTATATTTTTCCCTATCCTTTATAAGCGATTACGAAAATAAATTTATCGATAATATTATTCTAAATAATTATAAGAATTTTATATTCCTTTAAAAGGTTATTTCCGTTTTAAATAACCTAAACGTTTATAATTAATTAGTTTCCGTCCGTAAAGTTTTATATAAAATTTTTAACGAATATTAGATTATATTTAACGGTATAGCGAAATAGCGAGGCTATATTATTATCGACCTTTATAATAAGGAATTTTAATTTTAATTAATTAGCCGCTAATATAATTCGCTTAATGCGGGCTACCCCGGGCGTAATATTATATACGAATTATTATCCTACGAATTCTATTAGGAGGGGATAATTAACAATATTTGCGTTTTTTATAAAATATACCTCCTATATATAAAAACGAAATTCTTTAAGCGGGGATATATTAACCTTTTTAAAATTATCCCGGTTATTATAGTACTATAGACCGTAATTTCGGTCGATTACGTTATTCTATTGCTAAGTAATATATACTTTAATTAAAAGTTTAAATATATTTACGTCGTTATAAATTAATTAATTAAAATACGGTATTTTATTCTAACGGTTATACTATCCGTTAAGGAATTAATAAAATAATTTATCGATAAGGTTTATTACTTTTATAAATTTTTAAATTCTATCCTCTCCGATTATAATACGTAATTCGTATTCTATTTTTAATTATCCCTTTATAAATAATTGGGAATAACGTATAAATTTACTTCTATTTTCTACCCGTAAATTAATACCTAAATAGAATATATTAACGTTAAAATAAAATAATATTTCCGTTTATACGTTAATTAATTTTAAATAGATTAGGTTAAATAATTCCCCCTCGCTAAATTTATAAAAAATAACGCTATTTTTTCTTTAATAAATTTATCCCCCTTCTTTATTAATTATAGATATTACCCCTATATAAATATTAAACTTCGTAATTTACTACTTCCTATATTATTATTCGCGTAATTAAAAGAATATTATAAAATTAACGAATTTGCCGATTAATTTAAAAAAATTTAGGACTTTACGGTCTAATAAACGAAATAAATTTAAAACTAATATAAGGAGAACGCTAATAAACGTCATATCGATTTAGTAAAATATAAATTTAAGGATATAATATTATTCGATACTTCTAACCTTTTTAACGGCCGTTTATATATTAAACTCTCCCCCTACTAGGAGGGCTTATTTATAATCTTTAAATCCGATATTTATACCGTTAAATTAAAGCTCTTTAATAATATAAAATATTCGCTTACTTTTTATATCTTTATAATATAACGCTAATTCGGCCAAAATCTTTTTAATTAAATAACCGATTCCGATATTTATATTAACGAAGGAAGAATAATAATTTATACTAATAAATACAAAAAATACGTAGAATAGGGCTTCGATAAATTAATAAACGTTGAATAGTAAAATAAGAATTATTATTAATATTATTTAATTAAATAGAAGGGCGATTACGAATTAATTTAGGAAAAGGTTAATAACGTTATTAATTACGAAGTACGATTCTAGGAATTCTACTATAAATACCCCGATAAACCTATATTACCCCGCGTTTAAAACCTTTTCGATCGATTCTATTAAGAGGAATGAAATATTATAATAACGGACTCCGCCACTACTACCGCCTATAACGAGCCCCCGTGCCGTTATTCCGCCCGATTAATATAATAATTCGCTATTTCAAAGACGGAAACGTTATTATTAAAAAAGGAGGAGGAAGAGGGGTTAATAGAAATAATAATAAAGATTGTATAATTTTTAATAAATAAATAGTTTAGGATATAATTAACGTTACGTTTGGGAGCGTTTAACGAATTATTAAAGGATTCTAGGATATAATTATATATATATATAGATTTTTCAACTCTACGAACTTCTTTTAAAGGGGGATAGTATTATAGGATTAGACCTATATTATATTTAGTATACGTACTAATTACCCTTATAGGTACCCAATTCCTTGGTGGCTATTTACGATTATAGTATATATATTATAGTACGATATGGCCTAGATTTGGTTATTAGTGGTTACGTGCAGTATTACGTAGGCGTATACGGGCTGGGGTATGGGCTCGCGCCTATATATCTAGCCTTCTACGTATACTTCCTATTTCCTCTCCTTCGTACTTCAATACATATCCTAACCTATACCTAACGTGCACTCAGCCCGTGATACAACAACAATGTCCCTCAACACTTCTATTCCTGAACCTACCACACTCAATTTAAAAGATAGAATACCCATTCAAATTCCCAACCTTTGTTTCCATCTATTTTATTCCTATACTTAGCGGAGTAGAGCAAAAAGCCGGGTATTGGGGGCGCTAAGTTTCGTAGAAGGGATTTCCAAAAGGTCACTTTTTATCCGTGCGGTGGCTAAAGGTGGCACGGAAAATTACCTAAAATGGACTTTGGAGGAGGTTGCGCGGACCTGGATGCACACTCCCTTCCGGACAAGAAAGGGTGTTCTTCCTCTCCACCTTTTCCTCCACCTGCATCCACTTCCCCCGCATTCGCATCTGGTTGGGCTCCCCGGCGTCCTGTCTGGATGGAGACTGGAGAGACAGAGATGGGGCCAGGGAGGCAAGTCGGGTGAGGGATTGACATTCTGGGGGAGGATGCGAAATGAGATGCTTGGCCTGCTTGGCCTGCTTGGCGTCTCTATCGACACGAGAGAGAAAACTCCCGTCATCCCCCCAAGCATGGCATCCAGAACGCTGGGCAGAGAACACCTCATGAACGGTCAAAGAAAAAGAAAAGGCAGTGATGGATCATGAACCGGAAAGACATCTGTGTAGATGCTCATGTGGTCACATGTTTTCTACGTCATGGCCATTTACCGATTGTGGCGGATAAATAGCCAACAGGAAAGCGAGCCATGCCCGTCCATCCATCGGTACTTTTTGTGTATGTACGACGACGAGGTGAGTGAGGACCAGAGAACCGAACTGACACCGTCAGACATGGACATGGCCAGAAAGGCCTCTCTACAAAGGGTTAGGGTTCCAATATATGGGAGAAACGCCGCTGATCCAATGGCTGGTGAGCCTGGTGGTGACCTTCACCTTGGCACAACTCGAGAGGTGTGGTTGACTGGTCGGGTTGGGGAGGCTTGGGGAACCAGAAGGCGTCGGAGATACTGCTCGATAGGGCTAGTCTCATCTCCATTCATGGTTGCATGGCGCGCAATTAGGCACATGGAGAAGTCGAGGATGCCTTCGTCAATCTCTTTGTTGGGGTGGTGGCAAGCCAGGATGACCCAGCGGCGCGATGTGGTGGTTGAAGGGGGGGACGGCGATCCCTAGCACAGCTAGAACAGGCACTAGCAACTGAGCTTTTTTGGCCTCTTTTCCCTCCTTGTCTGAGAAAGCTGCTCGCCGATTTCTGCAACCACAGAGAGCAGCATGGGCACAGCTACGGAGGAGCCTGGCTCAAGCGAGCCAAGCAGCTTTTGGGGAAGAGTGGAAGGGGAGCATGGAATCCCTGCAACCATCACATCCACTTCCCTTTGTGTTGAGTCGCTCCTACCCGCTCCTCCCTAGTGCCTCCCCCAATACCCACCCCCCCCCCCCCCCCCCCCCCCCCCAAGCTCGTAACGGAAGTCACTGCAAGTCTCTTCGCAGTTTCTGTGTGGACTGTGGACGGTGGTAGGTCTGACTGGTCTGGTAGCATCGGGCGGAATTTGGTTTATAACAACCACCTGGTCTCCGTTGCCCGTCTCGATTTCCTATTTCCTGTCTGGCTCCTGCTCTCCTTTTCTCATTCTCCTGGTTGAACTATCCGCTTTCTTTTTCTTCTTCCTCCAGGTTGTTGCTGCTCTTCAACCAAGGAATTGTTCTCCTACACCCAATCAGCAAGGTTGGCTTTTGTGTTCTGGGAAAGGGAATCATAATAGGGGTCCGCCATCCGCACTTACACGGCACACGATCACATACCCCCGGTTGCTTGCTAGACGGCAAACGCCTTCACCTCACTTACACCCGTCTCACCACAACGAAACCTAAGAAAAATCCTTCAAGATGGATAACAAGCCCGAGTACACTCAGACGGAGAATGTCGTCGACAAGCCGCGCAAGAGAGGCTGCGCCGGCCACTGCGCCAAGTTCTGGTGGGCCTACTTGATCGCGGTCATTGTCATCGTTGTCATTGTCGTCCCTGTTATGTAAGTTGAGAATGAATTTTTGATGAGTAAAAAGTTGTGTCTTGTCACTAACACTCATACCATAGCCTCCTTGTTGCTGTCCCCAAGATCGCTCAGGAGAAGCTCGACCATGCTGAGCTTATCCTTGACAGTATCAAGATGACCGACTCCCGGGCTCAGAACTTCACCATGTCTATCAACACTGAGATCAAGAGTGACGGAAAAGTTAAGGCTAGGATCGAGCCTTTCGAGGGTGTCATGTACCTGGAGGATGTCCCGGAGCACAAGCCTTTCGCCAGGGTCCAGTTCCCCGAGACCAACAGCGACAAGTCCCAGACCGTCAACGTTACCCAGTTCACCGCGATTGACGACATGGCCGCTTTCACCCAGTTCAACACCTGGCTCCTGCATAACGACACTTTCAGAGTTACCGTCAAGGGTGACACCAAGGTTCACGTCAAGGGTATCGCCAGGGCTTATCCCGTCACCTTCAAGAAGACCATTGACATGCCCGGTAAGCATCTTTTGCCATCGAGTGTTGCCTACCGAATGACTAACAGAATCAATAGGCCTCCGTCTGCTTAAGGGAACCCAAGTCTACAACACCACCGTCGACCCCAAGGCTAATGCTACGGCCGGTATCAACAACTTCTTCGGCACCGTCAGAATCCCCAACTACTCCAAGGTTTCTTTCGAGCTGGTATGTCTCACACCGCATCTCGTTCATTCTAACTCGACATGCTAACACGTCATTTCCCCAGGGCAACGTTTCCTTCCACAACTACCTCCTTGACAAGGAAATTGGCACCGTCTACCTCGACAACCTTTCCCTCAAGCCCGGCGATGACAATGTTTATCCTATGCGCGCTACCATCACTGACCTCGGCTCTGTTACCGGCCTTGTCATCGAGAAGCCTTACTGCGACAAGGAGAATGGTGTCCTTCCCTTCAAGCTTCGTGGCAAGACCGTTGTCAACAAGGGCGAGAACCTCACCTATATTGCTGACGCCTTGGCGACCGGAAACCAGACCGTCTACATTGACATTCGCGGCACTGTCAAGCGCTCGATGGGCCTTGATCTTGGCTGCGTTTGAGTAAACGATACACTGCCAGCGAGGCTTTCGATGTTTGAATATTCATAAACGGCAAGGATACGCGGAAACATTGCCTGGTGCCAGATTACGCACTTGGGCGATCTAATTTACTTTTCTCGAACCACGACACTGCGCCTGCAGTGCACACAGGTTCATGCCGCCACTTCATTCTTGCCTTGGTTTGGATAAATAGGGGGTCATTTATGTTTTTGTTATGCTTATGTGTTTGAAGATACCATGGAATTGCACGGGCCAGGAATGATACGGTGCGGTTGAGGGTGAAAGAAACTGGAATGAAGAGCTTCTCGCAACGATGTTACGTAGAGAAAAGTCTCGGACGAGTTGAACGAGCCTCTTATTAAGCTGATAGTGTAAGAGTGATGTGTTAGCTTACCTTGCTGTCATCTCAGCAAAGAAGCAAAAAAATAATCAAGAGATACCACCCATTATATCTGGTCTATTCGCGTGTCTGCATGTGCTTTGCGTGATTACGAAATGGCTTTTGAAATGTGTTGAATCACAAATGGTTACATGATGTTCCCATTACTACAAGATTCCCAAGTAATAAATTCTTGTACCAGAATAAGTTGCTCGTTGTACCAACTCTAATGAAACGCAATATCGACAATCCAGGTTCATCGTATCTATACCTGAGCCACTAGGCAGATGGTCAATTTTGCAGACCTGACGAGTAGCCACTTAAATCATTGATAATGTCAACTTCGGGAGAAGCTGCGATATTATATTGAAGTTGCGCTCGTCACTTTTTGAAACTGCACCGGCTTTAGATTTAAGAGCGAACTCGTGGACATCTGCCATCGTTCTCTCCGCTATCTTTTCTCACGGCGCAGCTGAGTCCATCTCTCGCAAGCTCGTGATATGGAGCCTCAAGAATCACTGTGACTCTTACGACCAGGTTATCAAGTTCAGCGTTTTCTTTTCATCTGTCTATTCTCGTGGCTTTACACCAATCAACGACCTTCACACCTAGAGTCCTTTCGACCATTGAATTCAACTTGCTTTACCTTGCGGCGCTTATCACAAGGACTTTACACTTCATGTCTTTTGTAACAGCACCTTCGAAATATGCCAAACACTCATCACATATCAAACAGGAAAAGGTGGAACTGTGTAGATAAAATAGCCCAAATCGTTCTCGTAATATCGGATTTCTCGCGCAAGATTGCCAGGGCCATACTTTTCCCCGTTACATTGACAGATATGACGGAATCTGTTTCCACAGGGTCTCTCATCAAAACTATCAGTTCGATCCTTCATATCTTTCGCCTCCGAGCGTTCATGACAATACCACCGTGTTGTGGTATGACCCCTCAAGCTCCAGCCGCAGAACCTCACGTATCAAACCTCGACTTCCTCTTCACCCCAGCCGTGCTTCCACCAGCACCAGCACCAGCAGCAGCACCAGCACCAGCACCCGGCGTCCCAGTCCCCGATCTCGTCCCCGTCCCGGTCCCGCCGCTCATCCCCCCAGGATACGCCACACTCCCCAACGGCGTCGCCGACCCGTTCCTACTTGTCATCGTAGATCCACCACTAACAAACTCCACCCTCTCCCCTTTTTTCCTCTCATTCTCCTTTTGCATCCTTTCTTGCGTCTTACGCAAATTCTCTCTGTACGCCCACCCAGGTAAAGAGGATGGATCCCATACTTGCGGAGATAAAGTGGTGGCGTATTGTTCCCATCCTGCCGGTGGCGGCTTTACCTCCCCCTTCCCTCCCCCTTCCTTTACCGAGTTGGTTGGGGCAGAAGAAGGAGAGTCAGAAGAGTCATTGTCAAACCAAATCTCCGTTTCGACGCCGACGAAGCGGCACAGTTTATCCATTAGTCCTGGGTTTCTCGTCGCAGCGCTGGCGGCGATGCGGGAGTTGAAGTGTTGTCCTTTCGTGCGTTTGAGTTCCAAAAACTTGTCGAATTTGTTGGTCAAGGCCGCGAGGCGCTCGACTGAGTCAATATCGGATGGGGAGAGAGTAGGGGAGGGGGGGATGTCCATGTTTGGGATGGCGGGGAGGGTTAGGTCCCGGAGTAAGGTGCGGGTTGTGGTGTAGGGCGATTTGGGCGGTTCGAGTTGTGTGGATGAAGAGGTGGAAGGTAAGCCCGTGGTGGTGGTGGATGGGTCACCCAGGAAGGACATGTCGACGTCGGCGTCGGAGTCGGGGTCGGGAAGGGTGTTGAGGCCGGTGGTGGGAGGGGGCATGGATGGTCCTAGGGCGGGACCGAGGACGGGGCCTAGGGGTTCTGATGGTGATAATGATGGCCCAGGTGCTGGCTGTGGCTGTTGTTGTTGTGGCAGTTCTGAGGAGAGAGCTGGTGGCTGTGGTTGTAATGCTGATGGTAGTGGGAGTGTGGTTTCATTTTGTCCATTCGGTGATTCTGTTAATGGGTCAGCGACTTGTGGCAGGACGTCTCAATTGAAGGGCTCATAGCGTGAGAACTTGAGTTGAAAGTGAGAGCGTACCGGCATCGTTTTGTGATGGAAGTGAGAATGTTTTATTCTTGGTGTCTTGTGTCTACGAAATCCTGTCAGCATGTGATCATCACTTAATTGAACGGTGCAAGATATCCATGTTCTTACCACACTCGGGGTGTCGACCTGGACATCCTCATCCTCGTCACTGCTGTCGTATGCTACGAGCCCCATGGTTGCGTGTTTGATTCGATTGTTATGATTTTATGGAGCTAAGGGTACAGCTCAACTGATGTAAACGAACTTGAGTCTCACAAGGACGCCGTTGTCGATGAATACCTGGTCCAGGTTGAGTTCAAGATGAAGGGTGTCACGTGCTCAAAGGCCAAGCCTGGAACCAAAACATCGAAAACGCTCGGACCTTCTTCTTAAGCTATGGCTCCACTATTTACAGTGGACTGCTTTGAACGGTGACGCCAAGCCAAGCCCAACAGTGGACTGCGGGAGTGGAAGGCAGCACCTGGACGCGAAGCTGCAGGGCAGCAGGGGATGGAGCTCACTGGCGCGGGCAGCCTGCCACTGCCAGCTCCTCCAGCCGTAACGTCAAGTGTCAGCGACCAGGCGGAAGCTCCCCACGTCAACACCATCATCCCAAACCGCCAAACGAACCACTATCGCTATCCTGCCATATTCAACAACCGAACCTCGACGAATCCATTTTCAGCGATCACGAAACATTCTCGAATAGCGACCGAGTTCTTCTTTCCGCCGAAGCCTTTTGCTGTTTACGAAACGATACCCCGCATTTAGCATCATCTTCGATTTCCCAACCACATAACCATGGATCACCGCCCGCAAGCTTGGGGTCGTGTACGTCTTCCCAGCTGTCGCAACATGACCAACTTTACATACATTTGTCAAGCTTGAATGAGAATGGAACCAGAATGCTGACTTGCGATGATAACAGCCCAGAGATGATGTCTACGGCGCCTACGACCACTCCTATTTCCAGAACACCGGCCCTCGCCAGGCGACACAAGCTCCCATAGTGACGGGTACCTCCGTCATTGCGATCAAGTACAAGGACGGTGTAGTCATGGCCGCGGATAACCTTGGTATGTCCCATATTATCACTCGACACCACAACATAACAACACCATACTAACCCATACTCTCCTCTCCAAACAGCCTCCTACGGCTCCCTAGCCCGCTTCCCCGACGTCAAGCGTCTCCGCGTCTTCCTCGACTCCTCCGTCATCGGCTTCTCAGGCGATGTCTCCGACATGCAATTCCTCGACCGCCACCTTACCGAGCTCTCGATCGACGAAGCCTACGAGGACCCCTCATCGGACAACAAGGGCCACCTTAACGCCGCCAACCTGCACAAGTACCTGCAGAAGTTCCTCTACAAGCGGCGCAACGACTTTGATCCTCTGTGGAACCAGCTCCTGATCGCCGGTTTCGACGGCGACGCCAAGCCCTACCTCGCCAGCGTCGACCTGCGCGGCACCTCTTTCACTTCCCCCTCGTTGGCGACGGGTTTCGGTAGCGCTTTGGCGCAGCCCATCATGCGCCGGTACGCGGCGACGGAGGAGGATGCGGCTAAGCTTACCCGCGAGCAGGCTGTGGAGGTGGTGAAGGAGTGCATGAAGGTGCTGTACTACCGCGACGCGAGGAGCTTGGATCGGTACAGCATTGCGGTGGTGACGAAGGAGGGCGTGGAGCTCAAGGAGGATGAACAGCTGGAGAAGCAGAGCTGGGCTTTTGCTGAGCGGATTAAGGGGTATGGTACTCAGACTGTTTAAAGGTCTGTTGTCGTTGAAAGAACTAGCTAGCATGGGTTAAGGTGATGGAAGGGATTGGGCTCAAGAGGTGATAATGAGATGGATTAGTGGAATGGTAAATGAAACCATACGAATATATCAATGAACACAACGTGGCCCTTTCCTTTGCTGAGGCAATGGACTTCCATTTTACGTTGTGATATCTTGAAATCATTCTCGTCAATGAGGTATGACAAGACATCAACGCAAATACCACCGGCTTCTAGGCCAAATTTATGATGGCCATTGATGGCCGTATACTTGGTAGGGGGATGTGGTGATCTGTGAGCCCGCCACACCGGCAGTTTTGAGCTTCTTCTTAACATGTTGGTCGATGTGGTAGTTCTGCGCAAGAGACTTGTATAGGATG
Organism: Sordaria brevicollis; assembly: GCA_033439795.1. Taxonomy (NCBI): domain Eukaryota; kingdom Fungi; phylum Ascomycota; class Sordariomycetes; order Sordariales; family Sordariaceae; genus Sordaria; species Sordaria brevicollis. The sequence continues at coordinate 598,508 of JAUTDP010000007.1, forward strand.
TAGAAGAGTTGTGGCATGAGAGGATGTGGAAGGCATGGGCTTGGCTGTTGACCTGAATCTGGATCGCCTGACAGATGCCAGATTTCCCTCTGACTAGAGCTAGTCGTGTCATATACCACTGAGATGACACTAAGCCCAGATGTTCATCATCAAGACAGCAAGTACCATTACTGTTTCGTAACTAGCTAACTTAAAACTCCTCGATACCACTAAGTTCCATCACATCATCCCTTTGAATGTGATCATACTTTAGATCGCAAAAGTACGTACGCTTCATCAAAAACCGTCATGAGATCCCCTTGATTCCAGTTTCACACACACACACACACACTTTTGACTTTCCTTCCCCTTCCTTAAACCTTTTTGGGCTTTTCCTCCCTTTCCTTTCCTCCCATTTCAGATTCAGATTCAACAAGATGAAAAAACTCCACCACGCCCGCCCGCCTTATAGACCAAAGCAACACACGATGTTTGTAGATTACAAATAGGTATATCAAAAATCCGATCCACGCTCAGATATCTCTCGTCAACATCCAGAAGAGACCTGTCTTCCTTTCCTTTGTATGCAAAGTCGATCGCTCGACGACCCGTTTTCCTTTTTTTGTTTCGACCATTTTGTTTTTGTTTTACTCCACGGTCACCGACTTGGCAAGGTTTCGGGGGAAGTCGACATTGAGGCCCTCCATAACGGCCAACCAATAGGCGATCAACTGCAGAGGAATGACGTTCAGGATACCCTGGAGGCAGTCGACGGTCTGGGGGATCTCGATCTTGACGGCATCGTTGGCCTGGAACTCCTCGTCGTTCTCGTTGCAGATGACGACGGGCTTGCCCTTTCTGGCGACAACTGTTGGAGGGAATGGTTAGCATCTTGTCTTCTTTATCATATGAGAACTGTAGCAACGTACCTTGCTGGTAGGCGTTCAAGCTCTTGCGGAAGAGCTTGTCGCGGGTCAGGATCATGATGATGGGAAGGTTCTCGTCGACAAGAGCCAGCACACCGTGCTTCAGCTCACCGCTCATGACGGCCTCGCAGTGGAGATAACTAATCTCCTTAATCTTCAAGGCGCCCTCGAGAGCTGTGCTGTACTGGCTTCCACGACCAAGGAGCAGAAGAGACTTCTGGTTCCTGAACCTGTCCTCGCACAACTGCTTGATCTTCTGGTCCTGGGTAAGGACAGACGAGATCTGCTCGCTGATCTTGCCAAGACCCTCCATGATCTCTTCGCGACGCTGCTTCTTGGAAGCACGATCCTCGCCAAGGGACAGAGCGAACATGACCATGGCAATGAACTGAGAAGTGTAGGCCTTGGTGGAGGCAACACCAATCTCAGGACCAGCGTTGACGTGGACACCGCAGTGGGTCATCATGGAGATGGAAGAGCCGACAACGTTGACAATACCAACGGTGAGGGCTCCGCGCTCCAAGCAGTACCTGAGCGCCATAAGCGAATCAGCAGTCTCACCGGACTGAGAAACGAAGACGCAGGTATCGTCACGGAAGACGGGGGCTTCACGATCGAGGAAATCGGAAGCGAGCTCGACGGAAATAGGGATCTCGGTCAGTTCCTCAAAGATACCACGAACCGCCATACAGCTGTGGTAAGAGGTACCGCAAGCAATGAAGATGATGCGACGGCAGCGACGGATGGTGTCGATGTAGCTGCGGAGACCACCGAGAGTGACGGTCTTGTTGGCAACGTCGAGACGACCACGCATGGTGTTGACGACGGACTCGGGCTGCTCAAAAATCTCCTTCTGCATGAAGTGGTCAAACTTGCCCTTCATAATCTCCTGGAGCTCCAGCTCAAGCGTCTGGATTGTGCGGACGTTGGAACTACCATCGGCCTTTTTCAGACGGTGAATGTTGAGGGAGCCCTCGTGGATGTGGGCAATATCGTCATCCTCGAGGTACATGACCTTCTTGGTGTGCTCGACGATGGCGGAGGGATCCGAGGAAAGGAAGAACTCGGTGGGCATGGGCATGCCATCATCAGTCATGAAGGCACGCGACTGGGAGCGGTGGAGCAGAGACTTGTCGGCAGCGCCCAAGAGGCCGTTGGGAGAAAGAAGGCCAGCGGCGGACTTCTTGAGGGCAACATTCTGGGAAGCAGTCTCGGCGGGCAGGGGCTGGTCGTCAGCGTACTCGACATCGACGAAATCGACCTTCATGCGCTTCTGAGTCTTGACACCAATAACGAGGGGCGAACCCTTGCGGGCAGCAATGACCTCATGAGGGTAGTGAACACTCTTGATCAAGAGACCGTAGGCACCCTCGAGCTCGTTGATGACGGCCTTGGCGAGATCGGTGAAGCCAACAGTGGGGTGCTGGTCGTAAAGGTACTTGGCGAGCTTGGCAATGCACTCGGTGTCGGTCTCGGTTTCAAACTTGAAACCCTTGCCCTCAAGCAAAGTCTTGAGCTCCTTGTAGTTCGTGATGATCCCGTTATGAACAATCGAGAACTCCCAGTTGGGGTCAGAACTGTGATATCGGCTTGGTTAGCGAATCGTTCGCGTTCCGGAGGTAGTTCATCCCAAGTCGCAAAACTTACCGGTGCGGGTGGCAGTTGACGCGCGAAGGGGGGCCGTGGGTAGCCCAGCGAGTGTGAGCAATGCCGCAATGGGAATCAAAGGTCTCCTCGAGATCAAGGTTCTGGCTGTCGATGAGCTCCTTCAGCTTGGCAACTTTGCCCACCTCCTTGAAGGCGAGCACCTCGTTCTTCTTGTCGCCATCGATGGCAAGACCGGCAGAGTCGTAACCGCGGTACTCGAGACGGGAAAGGCCTGGATTCGCGCAGAGTTAGCGGTCAGCTACCATTGCTTTCCGAGTTCGGAGTCTTTGTAGATGGCTCTTTTATGGATAAAGGGCCGGGAAAAGTGCTGGTGTTGTATGGAGGGAACAGGACGCGCAAGCGCTCTTCAGGACGTACCATTAACAAGTGTGTCCAGAATGTACTTCCTGTCCTTTTCCACCAGGTAGTTGATATAACCGAAAATGCCACTGTACACCAAAAAAGACTCCAGTTAGCAAAGATCTCCGGTTGAAAGGGGGCTGGTTTTGCGCCTCAGCTGTCTCTGTGATCGGCCCTTTTCAGGAGGGTTTGCGGGGCCCTTCTCAGCTTGGACAAAGCCAGAGCAGCTGGACCAGACAGAAGAGCTGGGGAAACCAGCACCGAGGTTCTCTCTCGCGGTCTAACGTACCACATGTTGACTGATTAACCAACGAACGACGGTACCGAATATAGAATTAGAGCTTGTTGTAGTAGTAGTTTGTGGTCGTAGTTCGGGTAGTGGTCGCTACTCTTCGTCTTGCGGTGAGACGGTGTACGGCGAACGGAGTGGTACGGGCGCGGGGACCTGGATTCGTCGGGGGGTATCAAGTATTAAAAAGAAACGGACAGAAGGCGAAGCGAACGTGAGGAACGTCGGGGAGAGGTCGGGGGTGTCGTGAAGGAGAAGAGATGAATGGACAGATAAAACAAGAGAGAGCAGGCCAGAAGGAAGAGGGTTCAACGACACTCGATGGCCACGGGGAAACTTGGTCTTTATGGTCGAAACAGGCGGGGAGGTAGGTTCTCGTCACTTGTTCTTGGCTCTCTTTGGTTCTGTCTCTTCGGTCCTCTTTTGGTAGAGGTATCCGTCTGGAGACTGGCTGTGTTCAGGTCGGCCCCCCGTTGCCCCGTCCACCTCCACGGGCGGATTCAGGCCATGTTCCCTCCATTGGTTCTTCCACTTGGTGGACAACAACTTGGGGCACTGGCCAGCTCGCTGACGGGAAGGGACGGACGGCACCAATGGCATCGATGGGTTCGCTGGTGAGACTGCTGCAGGTGCAGCTTCCCAGGTGGGGCACAGGTGCACTATCGCCAAGGACAGGGGTCTTGCCCACCTGCTCGCTTCTCCTTGGCCGGCCAAACGACAAGAAAGGCAGCCAAGCTTTGTGTCCACCGCCCGAACGGTCTCTGCGGCCATCCAGACTCTGCCAAAATCGTCCCATGCTCGTGAATTTTTCTTTGTCCATCATTGCCTTTGTCTCCAGTACAGGGAAAGCTCCGCCCCATTGTCAACACGGAGAGCGAGAATTCGGAGATTGTATGGGAATTTGAATGTCGTGGTGACTGGCGATGCTACAGTTCAGTGTCTTGATATGGCGGGGAACATGGTCGTTTCCAGGGCAGGAATGTGTTTGCGATGGAGGGGTTCATTGGTTTGATATTACCATATTGAATTTCTATAGGTACCTTGACGGACAGACCACACATCACCCACCAACAGTTCATCTGATGCCATCTGGAATCTTCTTGATACACTCCAGTCGCAGGTCATGAAAGAGACCATCTACTCTACTATCATTTCCCCAGAATGAATTGCTTCTTCTATCCAGTCGAGTGTCTCGCACAACTTTTTCTTCGCTAGCCTCCTTAGCTCTTACATGTATAGGACTCAGCTGAACTGAACTTGAAGTAGCTCTAGCTTCTATGTACATGTACCCCACCACGATATGTGTAGAAGGCCAGACCGCATCTCAGGAACTTTCTTTGCACGATATCTTGTTCTGCTTGTGTGTTTCACCCAAACTCGAGATCGTCAAACCGGTCACCACTTCTGAGCCGTTGATGGACGCCATATTCGTTAACAATAAACAGTTCGAATGCAGGCCTTTCCAACTTTGTTATTGATGGGCAATTTTGGACGGGCAAGACGAGGCACGGGGGTCCCTTTATTGGTGGGGTCGTCATGGTTGCCCACGCAAACCAACCTTCATGCACTGCACGCACTTGCGCTCGGCAGACAGTCGACAGCTTCAAGATACAACTCAACTCTCCACAACATCCACGACTCGGTCAGCCCAGGCTCCGAATGATGATAAAAAGTTTCCTCCAGTTGGACCGTGGCATGCTTCGTCTGCAAGCCTTCGATATCTCTACACTACCTCCTCACCGCCTTGCCGGGTCCCCTCACCTTTCGATAAGTGTGAGCACGTAATTCCAAATTCCCGTGCTCATGCTGTGTCGATGTTTTCAGGGGTTTCACGGCAATGGCGGTGGAGAGCCTCGTTCGTAACAGTGGGCCGAAGCAGGGGGGCGGCCACCCGTTCAAAGCCCTTCCGCGACGTCACTGTCTGCTTGCCCTTTTCGCGTACCTATGACGCGCGCCATCCTACATACAATTCTGCCATTCTTCGAGCCCGGGCGATCGACCGTGGTGGCATCCTTTCCGAAATGTGCGGGATATCAGATAAACGTACGGGGTACGGGGGGGCGCCATCACGCGGTTAGTGTCGATCAACCCCTGACCTACTCAGCCTCCCGAACCCGGGACGGAGCATAACAACGACAACGACAACAACAAACAACAAACCTTTAACCTCAAGGCATAAACTACCGGACCCTTGGTTGTTCGGCCCTTTCTTTCGTCCTGGGCGCCCTCCCAAGATTTAAACACGAGGAGGATACGGCTTGCCGCCGGGGTGTTAGCCGGATTTCCAAGCAACAAAAGTGGAAGTTCATCTTCATCCACGGAGCCCACTTTTTGCGGCTGTGACACACACCCCTTTCCACCGGCGCAACGAGGACCATCCAGGGCCGCTAACAAAAAGTGGAAAACGAGCACCACCAATTCGGCCGCCGGCCGGGAAAGAATGCGCTATTCTTAGTAACACATGATTATCTTTTTGCTTTCTCTTCTCTCTGCTCTCCCAGAATGCCGGGTCGGGGTCGTTCAGAAAATGCTGGGCACAACGAAAAGGCTTCCCAAAGAGAAAAAAAAAACACGATGTCACAAGGGACTGACTCTCTCACAAGTCACAAGGGTTGATGGATACCTCGATGTTCCGACCAAACTTTTCCATAACTCAAAGAAAAGGGAATACGAGCACCAGTCCGCGGCTCATTTTACTCTTTTCGATCTTTGATCTGCCTATGTATCCTCCGCTTCGGCTTACCTTGCTTGCCCTTTGGTGCAATTTCAGAATACGGTTTGCGTCTTGTCTAAAGACGGCAAGCTTCTCACTCCATATCACGCACATGGCAGCCTGGCTGGCATGGCAAAAGCAACACTAATGACATCTAGCACTGAGGTTGGTGATGGCTAGCGTCATCACTATCGTTCACAAGTCACGACTCAGGGCGTAGATGATACCATTTTTGACATTCCAACCTCGCGATTCCCCCCATTCACGGAATAGCCGCTTTATAGTCAACACCACCAAAGAATCTGCCATGTTACCTCGTATCGTGTAGATCCGCGCCCTTTCGGCGGCGGCCGCCCAGGAACAGGCCCAGGAACGAAAAAGCTACTATTAACGGGGTGAGATGGATGATACCCTACGTTTACACTACCCATCCCAGCCACTGAGCCGCATAGCACTATCTGTTCCATCACATCGCAAAAAGGCAAAGTGCACGTTGCCCGCGTTGCCAGCTTGCAAGCTGAATGCTGCTTCTTCGATTTCTTTTACGTGTGTATAGTGTTAGATACCTAGTCACCGAAGAAGTTTCAGGTAGGAATGGTCCCATGTCTCGGGTCGATCCATCTACGCAAGCACCGACAAGGCAACCTCTGAAACCAAACATGGAACCTACGAAGAAGTAGCACAAAACCCCCTGGAAGTCAAAAAGTTACGACTAGCCGGAACAAGATGCCGGAGTTCAACAGTTCGGCTTTTTGCTAACTTTCTCTACCCGAGATATCGACGTGAGTATCAGCCTCGTTGCCTTACCAGACCAGCAAGCGGGCCGACAAGACAATCAACACAACACGAAGCTAGATGGTAGGAGGATGGGCGGAATTCCCACAAACCGGAATAATTTTCCCTTCCTTTCCATATTAGCAAAGCAACACAAAAGCAGCACAGCACAAAACAAAACACCCAAGCCAAACCCTGCCGTCGACCAACAGTCGGAAAGCCGCATGGCGGTGGTGGAAAAACGTGTTCGGCGTGTTACTTGATGAATGCTGTGGAATGGGAAGTAACGATGGCTCGGGTGGTCAGTCAGCCCATCGGTTTTTGTGCTGTGTTGCTCATTGATACTTCCTGTTGGTGTCTGGGCGGTCACGAAGGAACAGAACGGCTATACAGGCGTCGAGAGCATGCCAGACTTAATCATCCGAAAATCAAGGTAGAGAACCATGCCATAAGCCATCATATAGTCATTTTGTGCCCTGCAAATGGGCCTCGCGGTACTTCGCTCGTGTAAATATTACAGCTGGAATAGCGTATCATCTTCCTTCCCTTGCATCTAGGAAGGGCGCATGTCTTCTATGTCTGCGTCTAAGAGGGGTTTCACTGTTGCTTCTCAACCGCCACCATTTCCTTCTTCCTCAATACCAATCTCCGGCTATCAGGCTTTCTATAGCTTCTGGTATTCGAGCTTGCCCTCAAGCTTCTTAGCCTCGGCAACCTTGCGCACCGCCTTGTTGAAGTCGTCTTGGTTAATCGCATCACGGTAATCCTTGATCGCAAACAAACCACTGTGTGAAACAAGAACGTTAGCATGTTACACCAAGGTCAGTGTCCCATGATAGTAGGATATTGGCAACTTACGCTTCAGTAACAACGTTGCGCAAATCAGCACCGTTCAAGCCATCACTCATCTTCACGACACTCTCATAGTCGATATCGCCCTCAATAACCACACCCGAGGCGTGGATCTTTAGGATCTCCAGGCGACCCACCTCGTTCGGCAGAGGGATCTCAATCTTGCGATCTAGACGACCGGCACGCAACAAAGCAGGATCGAGGGTGTCGGGACGGTTCGTCGCCATAATGATCTTGGTCTTGCCGAGGTAGTCGAAACCGTCGAGCTGGTTGAGAAGCTCCATAAGTGTACGCTGGATTTCTCTGTCGGCAGAGGTACCCTCGCTGAAACGCCTGCCACCGATGGCGTCGATTTCGTCCATGAAGATGATGCAGGGCTCGTGTTCCTTGGCGTAGCCGAACATTTCGCGGATGAGTCGGGCGGATTCACCAATGTACTTGTCGACGATAGCGGAGGAGACGACTAAACAAGTGCAGTGTTAGTAACCTATTGTATCCAGCATTGTTGCTACTGCAACTGCAGGCTAAAGGCGCGGTGAGCTTACCCTTCAAGAAGTTGGTCTCCAAACTGCTCGCGACAGCCCTGGCTAGTAGCGTCTTGCCGGTACCTGGGGGGCCGTAGAGCAAGACACCCTTTGGAGGCTTGATGCCGACTCGCAAGAACAGCTCTGGGTTCTTGAGTGGGAGTTCGATAACCTCTCTAAGCTCGCGAATCTGATCGTTGAGACCACCGATACCCGCAAAGCTGACTTGTCCGGGATCCTCGAGGGACATGTTGTAAACTAGCGGGTCGACCTCGCGGGGAAGCATGCGCATAATCGTGAGTGTCGTCATATCGAGGGCTACACGGGTTCCTTGCTTGAGCTTCGCCTTGTCGACCTTTGATCGGCAACCAACAACATATCTCGGGCCAGAGGAGGCCTTGACTATGACTGTTGCGTGGTGTGGGTTAGTGGTTATTCTCAGATAGTGGATACATAGAAGAAGGGTGGTGCAGGACGTACACCTCTCATCGTCCAGTTGCTTGAGGACCTCGCCGATGATCTGGCCGACACTTTGCAACGCCTTGATGTTCTCCTCTGTTTGGTCGTACTCCTTCTGTAGCCCCTTGAGCTCCAGACGCAGGTTCTTTAGCTTCGCTTCCCATTCTCGCGACTCGATTAGCTTGGCCTTGAATGAGGCCAAGGCATGTTGGCGCTCCTGATCCGCCATTCTTGTGTCGATAATGCGACGGCTGGCGGGTTGTCTAGCTGGAGGAAAGGTGACGTCAGGCTGTCTTGCGAAGCGATGAGTTGTTTCGAACGATTATCGAGGCTGTAAATATCGATGGATTCGCAGGCCAAAGGACTCGGATGTGGATCGTAGAGGGTATGATGTTTGATGGATGAAGTGGTTCCAGATTCGTTGGGTTGTGTTGTTGATGCAACTGAACAGTCGGCAGGCGGGCGGGCAATGGGCTGGCGTTGACGCACGGACAGAGGAGGTACGTATTGATGGAGCTTACCTCAAGCTTTCGTTGCCTTGGGCGGGTGGGTCCATTCTTGCATTGTCACATTCCGCCCCAGCTGAGGTCGAAGTCGTGAATGCAATTGGTCCAAGCGCTCCTGAGGTTGAAGCTCGCGGGGTTCTCATTTCTTATCGGTTATCAGCTTATCTTATCTACCGTCTCGCGACGACAACTCTACAACACAGGACCCAAACGTACTTTCCTCATGTCATGATCGCTGCTGCCAAAAGACTTCGAATTCTTGTCACGATTTTGAAAAATTTGGAAATTGAGGACCCGGAGTCTCGTTCAATTTAACACCGCTTCTCAATTCCTTTCCCACGCAATATTCTCTTCCTGGATCTTCGTTGGACCTTATCCATGGGCATCTGGCTTCATCGCGGCCCAGCATGTTCGACGATTGAGTTCCTGACCGGCCAGTGAGCCGGTGTACGGTTGACATCGCGTTCCTCTTTTCCCTCTTACAATTTCTGCCATCCGACGTCTGAACCTTGAGCCTCCGTCCGATATTGTTCTTGGCGATGTTTTTCTGCGGAGAACATGGTCACTGCGGCGCCGTTCCTCATGATGCCCACATTACGCACTGATGAGGGATCGGTGTCTACGCCAACCGCCATAGGCAAGACAACAGTGCAGCTCTCTGCTGACCGCAAAACCCAGAGCCTTGATGTCTAGTCAACTCTGAAACATCCTACGAGAGACTCGTGCGTTCCTGGACAGACTTCAACAACATCGAAATACCTATCAGCGGCTCCTGAGATCAAGATGCCTTCGCCCAAAGCCTCCTTTGCTTACCCTCTCAGCATAACCAACATTGGTACAGCTACCGCCTTGATCCATCTTGGTGAGCCAAACAGCCCAAGCCGAATCAACATCATCACAGACCCCGTGTTCAGTCCTGGGGGTACCATAATCGAGTATCGTGGTATTGTCATCAACAAGTCTGATTCTCCAGCCCTTGCTCTCGACCAACTCCCTCCCATTGATGCTGTTCTCCTCAGCCATGAAGACCATCCCGACAACCTAGATGAACTCGGCCGTCGCCTTCTCGATGGTCGGAAAGTGTTTACCACCATGGACGGCGCTTCTCAACTCGCTCCGCGGCCAGGAGTACGAGGCCTCAAGAACTGGGAAACCGTGGGACTTGATCTCGGAGGTGAAGGCCCGGCGCGGAAACTAGAAGTGACCGCCACCCCGTGCAAGCACTTACCTGGCGGTGAGGTGGTCGGTTTCATCATCAGCTCTCCGGACGGTGCATTTGGAACACACCGTGACGGTCGTCCAAATGCAATCTATTTTTCCGGAGACACGATACATCTTGAAGAGTTGGGTAAGATGAAGGGAAAGTATCATATCGCCGTCGCAATGCTCAACATTGGAAAGGCTACGGTATCTTTGCCCGGCGGGGGTGCTGATGGGGGAGGGTCGCTTCAGATCACCATGGGTGGCGAGCAGGCAGCACAGTTGGCCAAGGACATCGGGGCCGATGTTATTGTGCCATTGCACTTTGAGTCATGGAGTCACTTTAGAGAATCTGCGGGTGATCTGGCGAATGACTTCGTGAAGGCAGGAGTCGAGGATAAAGTGCTTTGGCTGAAGCGGGGCGTGGAGTCCAGGATTGCTTGAAAATCCCACGAGCACGAAAACGTACAGGTAAATTCATCCCTCAGGGCAAGACGCGTTCTGCTGTCATGCTGAGAGCTAACAAAGAAATCCACGCAGCGGTTAGAAACAGACAATGGATAATCCAAACAGGCCGTAACACCGCGACACCATTATAACTCACCACACACAAGAAAGTGTTCCCGTTCTTCGTGACCTCGTGTCCTGCGTGCGCTGCCAAACGAAATGTGGCCTTGGTCACATCCAAACACAGCAACCAACAATCCATCCCAAAACGCCTTGTCATAAACTCTCATCATGGCCGGAATCTGCTCACCACTTATACTCATGTGGGGCATTTGAAGCGTCTTCGTTCAGTCCTTATGGACTTACTCCATGTCTCTTGCTCTGTCAATGCCGCCAAGAAGAATGCTGGTGAGTCTCTCTTGCAAAGACTTATCGACCTCCTCAACCTTGTCCCAGGGACGGGTATCAACCATCTATCCGACGTATGCTGTCAGTATCGCTTCCACGATATTTTAGAGCAGAAGGCTCAACTCACATCTCGAATTTTATGCTTCTCATTCAAGTCGTCATCCAATTTCTTCAGCCATCTCGAAGCTGCTTTGTCTTTGCCGATTTGCAGGAACTGGATTCCGACTTGGTTTGGAAGCGCCCTCAGTTCATCCAGTCTCCTCGCTGCATCGACAATAACCTCTTCTACCGCATCCTTGTCGTCGGCTGCTCCATCCGTGATGACGATGAGGTTCAACATCTTCGGCTTCTCGGGAGGAGGCGCCCGCTCTCCCATCCGTCGCCGATAGTTTTCGAAGCGGTCGATGTAAGCCGTCAGGATTGTCCAAAGTCGCTCAGCAATGAAGGTTCCTCCGCCAATCTCGTCTGGGCTGACCTCGTTGGTCAAGAGATCCAAGACCCGCTGCCCATCCTGGATCCCAAACTCGTCTTTGTCTTCATTGCAGAAGAAGTGCACATCCACACCGTCTCGATCATAGTGTGTGACAATATCGACGATATAGCGCAGAGAGTCGATCATTTCGTCCCATTTGGAGCGCTCCCTTGTCTCGCAGTCGCGGGTGGATGAGGAGGTTGCCTCAACAGGCTCCATCATTGATCCCGTGTCGTCAAGAAGGAAGACGACGTCGAATTTCGATAGCAAGGCGAACTCGCGGTTATCTTCCCTTCCACCATTTGCACGGTTTTGAGGCATCATGATATCGTTCAGCCTAATCGGGGATATGTTGGAGCGTGATCTTCCAGGGTGGCCGTTCTCCTCGGGGTTTGGATTGCTGATGCCTAAGCCTACCGGCTCAAAATCGGGTGAAGAGCGAGTGGCTGAAGATCCATTGGTGGCCGCCCCCGAACTGTCTCTGGAAGGACATCCAGGGTTTTGGCCTTGGTATGGCGGGGGGCTCTCGTCTCTCATTGAACTCTGCCTGAAGGGGAGTTCACGAAAGATCTTTCTCTCAGCCTCGGCCGAAGGAGAGGGGGGTATACTACCAGAACCAGAGAGTGTTCGTTGAATCATTCGGATTATGAACTCGGCGACGTCCTTGTAACTTCGGTCTTGATTGTTCTCCATCTTAACCATGGTGCGATGGTCGCCTTCTATGCCGACAGTTTGGCAGTCAAATGAGCTCATGGCTGAGTCGGGGTCGGTCACCTGAGGGCGTGCGTTAGTTCAAATCGGATTGGAGCCGCAAGGTCTGGCTGTGAACAATCGTGGAACAATAAAAAAAGAAATGGCGTTTCGACGTACGAATCTCAACCCAAACATTGGCTGCATCTCATAAGCAATCACAATCGGAATCCTCGTCTTTGGGTGATTACGCAACTGATCGAACCTGGCAACAATGGTATTCAGGTCTTCTGACTGAATGCTCAAACTGTCTATCAGAGTATCGTTGCCGTGGAGGAACTTGACGATGCGGGAGGCATATCGGGCTAGCCTGGAGCCCTCCTGTGATCATTGGCGTTAGTCAGCAACCGGATTAGACTCTGGAATTGCGGGTCTTTAGGCGTGGAAACTCACGAAAGGGGTGCCGAAGAAGAAGATACCCTTGACAAGACACTCGTCACCATTGAAAAACGTATTACGGCAGTCTTGGTACCGCTCCAGTCTGTGCGAATCCTCAGAAAGGGCATGGATGAGGGCCTTGGAGAGCAAAGGGTTAGACAGGTTCACAGTGGGCTTGGGATCAGTGAGGTTTTCCTTACCTGGCAAACGACCAAACCTCCAAGACTATGGCAAGCAAAGTACATTGGGCGCTTGGATCCCTGCAATACTCGAAGTCAGTCAAGCACGAGTAGGCTGGCTGTTGGTGGCTCGACATACCTCAGTCCGGTCAGCTCTGAGGTGGTTCAGGAAATTCTGCGATATTTTGTCGATGGTCGCAGTGGCAGCGGAAGCAAACATGGCGCTTGCGCGGTATCCCACGGTTGCAAAGCGGCCCGCCAACTTTCGACCTTCCCACTTCATGGGATTCAGCGGCCTCGCCTTAATGTCATGGGGGAGGAAGTCTCTGGGCCACATATGAGGGGCGCCTTTGTCTGTGCACCAAGATTTGAAGGCATGGCCTCCGAGGCCATGGACGAAATACATACTATGTTTGGCAGTATTGTCAGCTACAAGCTCGGACGTCGTACACCAACACTGGTTATCGCAAGGCGACTTACTCGAACTGAGGCTCATCGTGCTCGGCAATGGTTGTTACACCAAGAAACTCGTCGCTCACCATGATGGCCGAATCTCGGACATCGCCTGCTGGATGCTTTGGATATATGCGGGTGAGGTTGAGCCTGTCACGCAAAGCTTTACATCTCTCCTCTGTCTCCTGGCGAATTGTAACGACCGCGCAGAGCGTACGCTGGTTCGTCTCCTTAGTCAAGGGGTTGACGACGGGGTCAGAGTCGGGTCTCTGTCGCCGGATATGCTCATAGACGTCGTTCTCAGTAGTCCCTAAGGGGAGATTGCGGATGGTCAAGGTCATATACGAGTCTCTTGCCGCGTGACGATGGCCATGATGTGGATGGAAGCGGGCGTGAACCCGGTGGGCACGTCTATGAATGTTATCGATCAAGGTCGCCATGCTGAATCGATGCGAAGTTCAGGAGATGAGGGAGTCAATTGTGTTGGTGATGAGGCAAGCATTGAGAACTTCTGGCGTTAGCATCCTTCCAGTATTTAAGCTGGACCGGATCGCGGCTTAGTCTTGAGGCTCTGCACTTCCACCTATGTTGCCCAGCTTTTACCCAACTTGTCAGGACTTGCTGACGGTATCTTGCGTTGGCATTTGTGCTAGCCGGGTGACCGGCATTCCGCTCCGTCTATGTCGTCGAAGCACTGTCTACGAAAACCTCATACAAAGGGGCGGCATTACAAGAGGTCGCATCAGTCGCCAAGCGCGGGTTGGCCTGGTTTCTGTCCCAACGGGGTTTCCACGCCGTACACTGCAAGATGCGCGAGAAAGAGTGGTACACAATACACGCATGCCAACATTCCCGACGCTTTTTCCAATCAAGATTTTGTGACGCTTATTCTCTGGTTGAGATGCTTCCTCTAAGTTTGTCATAGGACAATTAGGGCTCGGAGGATTGACGAGACAAGATTGGCGTTGCTGCCCAATCGAAACATCCACCCCGGGATGCTTCCGAGGCCTTGTGGCCTTGCGCTGCCTTGTCGGCTTTGCTTCTGTCGAGTTGTATCGGCATTTCCCTAGTAGGAAAAGTGAGGATTTTCGGGATATATGTGCCTGTGAGCACAGGTAGGACGAAAACGTACAACCCATACCCACAGGTATCTTGGCAATTTTTATGGCAAAGAAGCCTGCTGTCTTACACGACACCCGTTGTTCCCAAAGCCTTGTCGTGGGAAGAGGGGGGGGGGAGGGGGGTACTTCATGGTATATGATGCTAGGAGGAACCATGTCTGTTACGGTTCATCCCGTCGTCTACCTATTGTCACTGTCATCCAGTCGCGGTACTTGGCTTGTCCACCGCCCATCTCGCGCCCCGATCAGCGCGCCAACGCAACCAACATATTTTTGCGTATACATCTCTGCCGAGAAAAAAAAAAAAGAAAAAAGAAAAAAAAAAAGAAGAAGAAGAAGAAAGGTCATCCTGGGCATGCATATTTGGGTCGGGCTCCAGGAAGCATGGTTTTAAGGCTCTTTACCAACGGAAAGCCATCGAGCGTTTCCTGCTGTGTTACTCGATGTTGTCCGTCGCAAGATCAGCAGACCTCGGTCTCAAACATCGAGGCACTGACACGACGAGGCACCTCATAACATCGACACAGAAAAACCGCCTTATGTGTACTTCTCACAGCCCATGCAATTGGCGAAGGCCACGCCACAACATGTGTGTGTAACATAGGGAATGGGAAGAGAAAATCGTTCATCCCCGCGGGGTTCCAACCCCAACCATTCATAACTGGCACAGCCTATAAGCTGTTCGCACTTTTCCCGCTGGTTTCTCACCAGTCGGCCATTCTCTTGAACACCCTTGGCATTATTACGCCGAGGTGTAAAACTCGTACTCCTAAAATGGTCATTGCCTTTACAATGGTTACATGAGGCTCCGCGACATATCTCGCGAGTGTTGAACGGACTCTGGCTCCGAAGGCGACTGGCTTAGGCATCGATCAATCGCTGCAGAATCACACAAGGCGTTCATTTGGTCAACATTACTTCCTAGGTGCAACCAGCCTTTGATTTCAAGTTATATGCTTCCACTTTGGCCCGACGATGAGGCCGTGACTCGAGGGCCAAGAATGCAACCAAGAGCCGCGGGCAGTCTCTCCACGTCTTTCGGACCCCTTTTCTGGAAATGCGGGAAACCAAACAAGAAACCCAAAGGACGACCCATGGTGTTTCATCAGGACCCAATATCCGGGGAATCCCATCGATACCCTCCTATCAAAATTCCCGTCAGCACCTTACTCGACCCAATCACTCGCTGCAACACAGAACCCAGAGAACCATACCGAAGATGGTTCCATTCCCTAAACCATATTTGTCCCCTGCGTACCTTATCAACACCAGGCAATCAATTACCCCGAACCCATACGTGGCCATCTTTTGCCCACTCGAAGACCCTCCTTCATCAACAATGAGCATTCCTCAACGCATTGTCTCGTCGATCAAAATGGGGCTTGCACCTGTTCGACTTGCATGTTTGACAGACTCTTGAGACATGCTATCACCGCCCCCTGATGCATGTAACTCAATGAGATACTTGTGCACACTGTCCTGGTCAGCTGCATGATCATGTCACTTGAACACATGGCTGACCTTCGACAACTGAGCTGTCATTTGGGCTGAAGCGGGTTCCTGGCCTCACTGGACTGGTGCTATGTGACAGAGACGGAGGCTCAGCTCGTTCCAACCAACATCCGACTTCCAGTACTACCTACCTGCCCCAAGAGATTCTCGGTAGCCGAGTCTCCGACCTGTCTTCACCTCATGATTGCCAGTTGGCTGCCTGCCCATGCAAGTTCTACAGCGAACTGGCTGGGTTGGGTTATTTCTGTCAGTCTGAGACAAAGTTCCACTTTCACAGGCATTGCAGATCCGAAGGACAGGATTAAGCGCGCTTAGCTCCCTTCTTTTCTTCTTTACAATTTCTCCAAACCTTGTTCCAACGAGTCTCGAGTCCCTGTCCCCACAGCAGAGCCTCATAATACTACCTGGCGAAAGAGCGACGGAGTCACCGCTAGCAAGTGTAGGGACTGAATGGATTTGAAAGATGCATTGGTGCCAGGCTGCGATGCATGGAAACAAAGCAAACAAGGTGACGATTTGCATGCTGGAGAGCTTGGCGAGAGACTCGATGCTTACGGTGGAGGAACACATGCACGGCACTCGGAGATACTTTCACTTCAGCCTCAACTACTGATGACGACAGGCTTCACAATGCACTCACAGAGGGACAGTTTTTCACGGCGACAAGGTAATCGATCATGGATGGAACAACTTTTGTCTTTTATGTTCGTCAAGCTCAAGACCAGACCGTCGTGACGGGAGGCATTTGACAGTCGACCTGTATCACAACCGGAAAAAAAACACAAACTACCCTCGCAGCACTTCCTTATCATCAACATGTTTGGCATTCTTCTTCCCGTGGTTATTCTTCTTGCCCAAGCAGAGACATACCAAGTGGATAGCACCCTCAACTATCCGAGCAAGTGCACCGATCGCCATTCCCAAGCACAGTCATGAAATCTCCCTGAACTGCGAGTGTTTCCTGACGACGGAACTTGATGGAAGGCCTCGTGAGCGTCGATTTTATGGCTCTCATGGATATTCCCTTCCTGGTGGTAGCCATAATGATGGTGATGACCTTCACTGTGGTTACGCGCGTGGTGACGTGGGCTCGTCTTATTTTTGACAGTGTTTGGTTCGAGCGGGAAATAGTCGTCCTCCAAATTGGTTCTCCCGGTGAGGCTGGAGACGCAGGCCACTCCCACCTGTGTGCTGTTGGCTCTCGGAAAAACACTAGTAAAACCCAACCCTTTACATCTTCAACGGCGAGCAAATTTATATTGCCGGCAACGGAGTGTTGTTTCGGGTCTAACCATCAACTTAGTCCTCAGATCATTCAACGCTTGCAACTTACCACTAGTTCTCTTAGTTCTCGTCGCGCCTGGGAGCGTGCATAGAATTAGCAAGGCCCCTGGCAGGCCTGCCAACACCCTCCAGATTAATCCAATGCTCGGAGAGAATTGGAGCATTACCAGCCGCCGGCACGTAATTATCGTACTTGCCCTTCTATGAAGAATCAAATTGGCAAAAGGATCTTTGGGATAATTATTGCACTAAGATAGGATCACATACCTTCTTGGCAGCCTCGTAGTCGGCTTCGGCATCTGCGAACCACTTCCTAACCTCGGCTCTGGTCATGAAGTGAGGTTTGTACCCCGAGGTCTCCTCCTTCGAGGCGGTGGTCTTCTGCGGGCTGTTCTTGTCGAGGGACTTGGCGGACTCGGACTGCTTCTGCTTGGGTTCATCGCGGTGAACATTGACTGGGATCGAACTGGGGCTGGTCATCGGCTTGGAAGACGTGGATAGCTTCGTCGGCTTCAGGGCTATATTGCCGGACTGGCGATACGAGACATAGGCTTCGTATAAGCGGCCGCAATACGCCATAGGGTTAAACGGCTTAGTGCGCTAGGGGAAGTCGGATATTTTGCAAGAGCGATTAGTAGTGCGGTTGGGTGCGATTGAGGTACAACATCGATCTGTACGTCATATATCGGTCTAATGTTCTAAAAAGGTTGAAACTTTTATATAAAATGATTTCGAGGGGCAATGATAACGAAGGCCCGCAGGCCTTTTGGTACTTGTAGGGCACTACTCCGTAAGGGTTAATAGAAGATCATTAAGTATTCAACCTGGAATGAGAGTAAAAGATGAGATATGCAAGTAGCGTAGATTGAGTGGCATCGTAATTTCTTTTTAGATGGGTTTAAAATTCACTAGCTAAAAGATGGTCGCATGGTCATATACCTCTTCAGCTTGTATGGAACTATCAAAACGTTCTAGTCCATACAGACGTGAAAACCCCTTCTAATACCCGACATCCAGTCTTCCTGCCCCGAGTCTCATCTTAGCCTTTGAGCATATTCATCATCTTCCACCATATATGCCTACAGCCTGGCAATCTGAACGGTCAGTGGAATGGATCGTTGGGGTATCTTCGGGTGAGCCTATACGTCACGTTAATCTTCAGATCATTCAACGCTGTGCTTACATCAGGGGGATGATTTACCACTACTAGAGCTCTCCTAGTTCCCCTCGGGTCTCGGGGCGTGCATGGAGTTGGCAAGGGCTCTGGCGGGCTTTCCGACGCTCTCGAGGCTCTTGAAGAACTCCGAGAAATTGGGACCAGAGCCGGCGGCCGGCACGTAATCGTCGTATTCTCCTCTCTGTGAGGCATCAAAGTTAGCAACATATTTGAGCCAATGACAGAAAATGGATGCATAAAAAGGATCACATACCTTTTTGGCCGCCTCGTAGTCGGCATTAAACTCGGCGAACAGCTTGCGTACTTCGGCCCTCGTCATTAAATGGGGCTCGTCACTCTTGTTCTGCTTCTTCGACATGAACGTAGCGGTTTTTATGGTGGTGGGGTTCTTCTTTACAACCAAACCCTTCTTCGCAGCTGAATCCTTTTCCTCGATAGTGCCCTTCTTCTCGAGGGCTTGACGACGCGATACATGTGCCTTATACCCATGGCTGCGATAAGCCATGGGGGTTAAAGGATTTGTTGCGCTGAAGGAAGTCGGATATTTCAGTTTGCAGGTGCGGGTGGGTGCGATTGGGTGCGGTTGAGGTAAGAGAATGATGTCTGGAGGAGGAAGGAAGGAAGGAAGAAGCCCCAGAGGAAGGTGGGGAGGGGGGGAGATACAAATTTATAGTCAACCCTGAATGGAAAATAGACGATATTCACCGAGAGTGAACAATGGTTCACCTTCGAGGATGGGAGATGAAGTCCGTCTTGGTTACCTTTACTCGCCATTGGGGCTTGTTTAGTTGTGTGGTGTTAGCTAATTCATTGCCCTGACACCGTTTCTCAACGAAACCGGTGTCCGCGACTGGAAGGCCTATTTCCAAACAAATGCGCTGGAATCAACACCTCGACTCCTTCACTCCAGCCTGTAAAGAGCTTCTGTCGTCCAGTCAAATTCCAATATCACTGGCATCAAACCTTTCAAGGTGAACGGTTCCATCTAGTTCAGTGTCGTCCATGGTGGGCTCTCGAATGCTCGGCCAAAGGATTTGCAGAGTTGGAGGGTAAACGAACGGGAGCAGGATGACGTGAGTACCAGCACCATTCATCGAACATAGAACAGAGAATTGAGATTAAGGCAGACGTTTAACGAAGATGCTGACCGTAGTCAAGAGAGCACGAGAAACAAGAGAGATTAAGGATTTTCGGGTTGTATTGAGTACCAAAGTATATAACGATACATAAGAGATGAGATTTGTGGTAACTCTCCGCGTCATCCCATTGTCCATTATGGACTGCAACATGAGCTCAGGGAAACTCGGAATCTAGATCATTCATGGCCTTGGACATGAGACTGTCTGTGATGTTTCAAAGAGCCAGTTCAAAGAAGAAGATCGCCAATAGTCTCCGTCTGCCTTCTTGGAAGACTGAACAGCCTTTTACTCTTGTTTCTTCGGAGCGTGCATCGATGAAGCCATGCCTTTGGCGGGCTTGGCGCCTCCATTCTCCTTGTTGGAGGCCCGAGATGATACGGCAGGAGGATGACCTCCAGCGGGTACGTAGTCCTTGTTATAGCCGGCCTGTTCAGTAGTGTTAGTGATTATTGACTCAACTTTGGCTTTAAATCACTCGAGTTCTGCAAGCCAGAAAGACAATTGGTGGATGTACTAACCTTTTTCTTCTCCTCGTACTCACGGTCAGCGTCAATGTACCACTGCTTGAGCTCTGCGTCGCTCATATAGTGGGGTTGATCACAATCGACCCCCTTCCCCTTCTGGGAGGTTTTGCTCCGCTGAGCATGCGAGCCTTGCGCCTTTGAGGCTCCTGTAGGTTTCTGGGCGGTACGATTGGACTGCTGGGGTTGTGATGAACCCTGGTTTTTGGCTTGATCTTCTTTGGGCTGGTCTTGGGGCTCGACAGCCTCCGAGATCTGAGCCCTGTTTGGGTTGTGGATCGAATTCTCGAGACCACGGACCTCGGTCTTGGTACTAACGAGTTGCTTGACAAAGGCGCTGCAATCGAACTGGCGACTGGCAGCAGGGACGTAGGAGTCGAATCTTCCAGCCTAAAAGCAAGTTAGTGAAGCTGTCACTATATCATACGTGTATGATGATGGTTACGTACCTTCTTGTCCTTCTCGTACTCAGCTTCCGCCTCGCGGAACCACTCTCTGACCTCCGCATTCGTCATGAAGTGAGGTTCGGCATCCTTCTCGGTCTTCTTGTTGGATGTATCGGCCTTCTGAGTGATATGCCTTTTGTTGGAGGGCTTCTGGGCTTTCTTGGTAGAAGCGTTGCTAGTCTCATTTTTGACAGGGGCTTGCTTGCGGTGATTCTTTGGTTTGTAGGTATCGTCACTAGCAGGCTTGTGGGCGTTGTGGGTGGTGCGGGATGCCTTGCGGCGGTAGGCCATAGGGCCAGAGACCGAGTTGAGCTTGGGAGAATCCGACATTCTGATGGTGTCGATGGGTGTGGTGAGTGCGTGGAAGAGGTGTGTGGACAGTTTGCTTTCAGTAGAGGTATGTTGAAATTTAGTGGAGAGAAAAAGAAATTGGGAAGACGAAATGGGAGTTGGAGAGTGATTTTATATCTGTAAAGAGACCCAAGAACCAGCGATGAAAGTGATTTCTTATTTCGAGGCCTGCACATGAGGTCTATTCACCTTCTGTGGGTGTGCTGCATTCCGTGAGCATCCGAAGATTTGACAACTTCACTCAATAAGCGAGGGATGAACCTGAGCCCAGGTATGCAAGGTCGGTATCTATCTTCACCGCACAAACATGCACAACTGTTAAGACGCTCACCTGCTCTTAAGACCACTGAAACGCAAAAGCATGCCAGCCACACATTCTGGCGGAACGTAGCCGCCAGACTTCACCTTGTAGCGAAGCGGAGTAGATGATCATGCTCTGTGGTCTTCAGTGGAAGAGATAAGGAACAAAACAACTGTTTGAGGAACGTAAGGCGATCAAGCGTACACTTGATAAACGAACTCTATGGTATGGGAATGTCTGCTCCATTACTTGCCTAGTTAATGCTTTCAACGGATCCGTCCCTATTATCATGCTCTTTGCGGCCTACTGGTACTCGTGGTACCGCCTGAACCAAAACTAGATGGTAGCTTGGTGGCCAGTCCTAGACTTTTAGTCGACTGTTTCTTACTTGGAGGAACCCTCCTGGGCGGCCATGTGTAGTCATGTACGTGATCTTTGTCCAATTCCAAGTCGGCTGCCGGCATTTTCAACATTTTTCCCTTCGCAAGATTGGGTGACGAGTAACTAAAGAGCGGCAGGACTGTAAAGCATGATCCTACATTGCATTAGAAGTTGCTCAAACACTGACATCTACAGGGCCGGAGATCGAGCCAGTGGCAGTTGCGGCTTAGTCTCAAGGCTTCGCGCCTGGCGAAGTCTCAGGGGCAGGGGACCACATGCTGCCCTCCATGCCTGGAGTACGCCGCTTCCTGCAAATGAGACAGAAGCCATGCTTGAAACAGGAGTTTCCAGGCCTGGCTATGCCTCGGTAAGTAGCTGCTCCGGCCGAAGGGCTTCGGGTTCCGGAAGGAGGTATCGCCGGGCGTTGACCGATGCGCCGATGGCAGAAAAGCAAATACGGAAAGAAGGGAAATGCAAGAGAAGGGTTCGCCCTAAAGGAGCGATAGGCAATCGAAAACAAACAAGACGCTAAATCGTGAGAGCCCGATGGGTATCACCCCTTCATTTGGATCACGCCCAAAGTTGAAACGATTGGGAAAAGAGGACGGGAGAATCTGGACTGGAACTGGACCGTGGAAAGCACGTCAGGGGACGTGCCAAGACTGTATGTACAAGTTATCGCACTAACAGTATCCCGCCTCACTTGAACGCAACTGCAATAGTGCTAGATCTCATTGGAACGGCGGCCCACTTCCAGACTCGACATGCAAGGCGGGCGCACCTGCGTTCAGGCAAGCCTCGCACCGACATTCTCCGGGAGATCGAGTGCTTCTTAGCAGAACACACCAAGCCATGAACTTGTGCTTCATGCACCAAGGGACGACATCATCTTCGTTCTATTCATGCCACCGATAAAATTGAAAGGAAAAAGGTCACCCGCCATCAACATCTGGCTCATACCAGCGTGAGCCCTTCAAGCCCCTATTGCCCCCAGGAAGCGGGTTGACCATTACGGCTTTAGGCGTGCCGTGATCGGCAGCCTCATAGGGCCTCTCGTCAAGCCTGAAACTCGTGTCAGTAACCGCTCTAATGCCGGAAATGGTAATTTCATGATGGATGTACCTTCTTCTCCTTGGAGTCGGACCCAACGACGGGCTTCTCCTTTTTAGCCCCGATCGAGCCGGTTAGGCCCTTATTTCCGGGGGGAAGAGGGTTGATCATAATGGCCTTAGGCGTATTATGGTCTGCAGCCTGGTAAGGCTGCTCGTTGGCCTACATTAGTTGAGTAAGTAACAAACTCGATCCCGGATGCCGTTAATGGTTGATGTTCCTGGGCAGCTTTACCTTTTGCTTGTCGGTGCTCGACACGTCAGAGTAAAATTTCGCAACAGCGGCGTCCTCTTCCGCGTTAGGGCCAAATGTGCGGCGATAAGACGACCTCGAGGCTTTGCCTTTGCCCTTGTCGGCATATTCCTTGCGAGGATTGTTGGGTACCATTCTGTGAGTTATACCAGTCGTTCTGCTTTGGTTGGATTGATTCTTGTGGTGATGCAAAAAGGAAGAGTTGTGGGTGGTTTTGCCCGTTTAAATACCTAGAGCACCGGACAGCGAAATTTTCCAAGGGCCCTTTACTGTCAGCGGCAAAGTGGTGGTGGTGAATGGTAACTCCGCAGCAAGTGACGGAAGGGAACCGAATGGAAGGTTTGAAAAGTCGGGGTGACTGGCGGAAAGATCGAGGAGCCTTATAAGGTTTCGGCGGTGCATGGACAGCCCATTCTCTTGACAAGTACTACCAGCTAGATATCTCAACGCTTGGAATTTAGTTGTTGACCAGGAACCTGGATGAGTCGACAGAACAGATCACAGAAGGTGTTACTTGCAGAACCTCATCCAATCTTGTCCAAAACAAAAGGTACAAACTATTGGTACCTCCACTCGTGCTTGAAGTTTTGTTCCTCATCAATCCGATGGACAGCGCGTACTGAGCGATTGTCACCGGAGGAAAGCGAGCTCTCCATCCTAGCTCGGAAGACATTGTGGTCTGTGACGTGGCAGGACTGCTCTCCAACTCGAAGTTCCAGTAGAAATCAAACAATTCTCATTGTATTCAACAGCAAAAGAAAAGATGACAGGTGACCGTAGCATATGATGAGGATGGAAGATAGTAGGCAAATCGGAAGCAAGCTAGATATATGGACATAGATGGGCAAAGGTCCGGTGGCACATGAACCAATAACGTGCTGACTACATGAATATTGCGAGTAAGAAGCATTTTTTGATATTATAGAGGTTGCATGTGGCTATCTCTGAGTTGCCAATCTAGGTAGTGGTACCTTTGGAGGCATTGAATCGTTTTAAGTGTTCAACCTTTTGAGTCCCTGTCTGCATGCCTACCTCTTCATCTTCTTCTCCACCATATCCTTCATATTCTTGTTAGATTCCTCCTCTTGGTCGGGCTTTTTGGCCCAGCGCGAATTAGCTAGACCCTTTATGCCGAGAGGGAGCAGGGAAGCCGGGGCAGAGGTGGAAGCTAAGGCAGGGGCAAAAGCCGGAGTCGGGGTGGGAGTCAAAATTGGGACGGGAGTCGAAATCGGGGCGGGAATCGAAGCTGGAGGCAGAGGCGCATACCAGTGAGAGGCCTTTAGGCCCCTCGCACCGGCAGGAAGAGGGTTGAACATAACCGCACGAGGCGTATTATGGTCAGCCGGCTCGTACCACGAATCGGCGGTGGAGGAATTCGCGTTGACCTATCCGATTTGAAGTGTGAGTTAGAAAACAAGTTCGAGACTTGCAGAGAAAAAAATATTCCATGGCCATTCACCGTGGATAGTGAAGGGTGCCGGTGAAGCGAGACGCCACGGCAAAAGATCCGAAGAAGGTTTATACCAGACTTTCAGCCAAACTGAAAGGTTCTGTGAGAACAGATAGAAGACTGGGTGTCTACCAACATGCCTCCAAATCGACATACTGATTCCTAGAGGTACTAAAGCAATATTCAAAATGGCCGAGTTATCACTCTCATATACGTTGTATCCCTACTAGGATCATAAGATTGCCCATCCCGCTTTCGACAACATCAACCGACGAGGAATTGTGCGCAATAAGCCAATGATTGCTAAAGCTGAGATGAAGAAGTTGTACTTATTCCTGATTTATAGCGGTAAGGACACTCGTGCGACTAGACCGCACCCTTGACCCTTTTCAGGCTTTCGGCAATGACTCGAAGGCTCGCCCTTCCCCCCTTGTGGCCTCCATAGGGGCTTCAAACGCCTGACTATTATTTCGTACGGAGCCTTTGCTACCAATGTCTCTCATCTGTCCTTCGTATCCGCCTTCACCTCGTGCTTCAATGCGTCAAGCATCTTCCTCGCTTTACTTTCTCGCCCAGCGGGAGCTCGCCAGGCCCTTGGCCCCCAGAGGAAGCAAAGAGAGGGACGCAGGGTTATTGGGCGCAGCGGAAGCCGCCTCGACAGCGGAGGGTGGCACGTACCAGCGCGAGGACTTTTAAGCCCTTCGCGCCGGCGGGCATGATGTTCTCCACGATAGCATGCGGAGTGTCGTGGTCTGCCGGTTGATAGGAGGACTCGGCCTAATATTTCTGTTACCAATCTAATATCCCGGAGACCAAATACTTTCTCGAACAGCAGTCCTACATACATCCTGGTTGTTTCCTTCCTTTTGAGGGTTGGCCCAGAAAGCCGCAACTTCGGCGTCTTCCTCAGCGGTCGGACCGTACTTTCGGATGTAGGTCAATTTCCCTTTGCCTTTGTTTGAGGGCCGCTTGCGGTTGTATTTAGGTGCCATCTTGAAGAGTTTTGAGTCTATGATGCTTGGGGTGGGCAATGAGAGGTAAAATTGTCTGGAGTGGGATTTTGGAGAGCAAAAGGAACATGGAGCGGGAGACCCTCCACGCTTAAATAGGCCATGGAAAATGTTTCCATCGCCATTCACCATAAACGGTCGACAAATCGTGGTGAACGAGGACGATATGGTAAGATATCCGTTGAAGGTTTTCTACTGTGAAGGTTAGCAAAACTGAGAGGTTTTCCGGCATTGAATGGGGCAAATGCTCGCCCGTTGGCGCCACTTGGCGAACGAGACCCTTGCTTAAGGTTGAGAAGGAAAGATTTTACAACCCCAAGGTAGCTTCTTATTTATCCATGTGTGAAGGAGCGAAGAGATCACGCAGGATGTGAACTTTAGAGGGGTACTCCTGTGTTGATCTGACTGGCCTAGGACGTAGTAACAGAAAAGACATTCTCTTTGAGCTACTCATCATTACCTACCTACTAGCAGATAACGTTGGTCCACCACTCACCGAGTGACCGCGCAGTCATCATGCATGGTACTGTAATGTGAGCAAGCTCGGTAAAGTCAACTGTGGTAAACCACAGTGAGAGTGTGAAGAAACCATCGTAGGCCTGAAAAGTGACGGGGATTACGAAATCTGGAATGGTAAGCAATGAGACAGTACTATATTGTTCTCACCATGGAGGCGAGTGGTCATGGAAGGTTCTTATAAGAAGCTGAAGTATGGGAAGAGCGTTTGATATGTTGATGAAACAAGATTTCCGTATTGTTGTCCTCCATCCTCACTGTTGAGTGTGCCAGCAACCAGTCTTCATGCCGGAGATGATGGGGCAACTCATAGATGCATGATGTGTGTGACTGAAGAAACCGATAACCAAGCCAACACCAAATTGCTTGCCTGATGACACTACGATTGCCTGGGAACCAAAAGGGGATTGCGCCCTTGTGCGTGCCGACGGGTCGAGTGTCCTCAGTGTCGTAGGCAGGGCTGTAATGGCTGGCAGCGGAAAAGCTCAGAATCACTGCAACATTTGGATAATGAAACGAACGTTGGGGAATGTACACCAGAGTTATGTGGTCGGCGATGTCAGTGTCTCCATGTGGGAAGCGTGTCTCGAGCCACGAAACTGAAGATGCGAGACTGAGTGACAAGATGTGGAAAGCGGAGGGAAACAACATGCATGGCGGGGGAGGATGACGTTATGGGGCCTGGCTGGATTTGATAAGCTTATCGATAAGATCAAATACAGTACTAGGTAACCAATCAGACACACAATTTGCCCACTCGGGATTGATAAGATAAGATACGACGAGAACCTTGACGACTGCCAAGCTAAGTCAATCCAACGACACACCATCAAAATCACCATCACCATCATCATCGCCGACTTCACAACGGCACAAGGCATACAGCCTGATTTACAGAGGACACACAACCAATCTTCACAGAGTGCGCAGGTCAAAATCCGGAATCACGAATGCAGACATGGATCACACAAGTCAAAATGTGAAGTGAACGTTCGAATTGATTGAAGCAAAAAGCAAAAGCTAACCAGGGAAAAAAAAACTCGCAGAAACAGTGTCATCATAGAGTCCTCCCTTTAAAGGTAAACTAACGCTGCTAATCAAATCCAATCGCCGAAAAGAAAAAAAAAACAACCAGAAACTTTTTCCAACTCCTTTTCCGTTCCCTTCCTCAAGCAACGAGTCCCCACAGGCCGGGGATACCATCGCGTCCTTCAAAAGACAAAAAGACAAAAGGAAAAAAGGAAACCCAAAAACTCCAGCTCAAAGCTGTTCCTCCTCCTTCTCCTCATCCGTCGGCAAATCCTCCAGATACTCCTTCTCCGCAAGCTCCAGCTGCTCCTGGGCCACCTTGACAGCATCCAGCGAGAATTGGTACATCTGCTGGGCGTGGTGGATGGCGGCCAAGGCGGCCTGCTTGTAGGCTTGTGCCCCGGCAAGCCTCTGGTGGGCGGCGGTGACCGCGGCCATCTTCAACTCAGTGGACTGTTGTTACAAGCGGTGGTTAGCACCTGTGTGATTCAAAAGGGGTATGGGAACAGGAAAGAAGGAGGGAATGGCTGAACATACCTTTTCCAACTGAGGAGCGAGTTTGGGCACCACCACGCCGACTTGCTCCACCACGGGGGTGGTGGGAGCAGTCGTGGGCGTGGCGGGCGAGGGGGAGGGCGAGGCGGGCAAGGCGGGAGAGGTGGTGGGCGAGGAGGCCGCGGGGGAAGCGACCTCCTCCGCCGGGACGACGCCGGGCGAGGCAGGCGAGGCGGCACTGGCGGGCGTGGCGGGCGGAGCGGGCGAGGCAGGCGAGGCGGGAGGAGGGGTGGTGGGAGAGGTGGTGGGGGAGGAGGCTGCAGGGGAAGCGACCTCCTTCGCCGGGACGACACCGGCAGCCGCAGAAGGGGAGGGCGTGGCGGGGCGGGCGGGCGAGGCGGGCGTGGTGGAGGAGGGCCCGGAAGGAGCAACCTCCTCCGCCGGGACGACGCCGGCAGCCGCGGGCGAGGCAGATGGGGCGGGCGAGGCAGCGGGTGTGGCGGCGGGCGCTGGGGCAGCGACAGCCCTGACGACAATGGGCTTGTCACTTTCGAGGGCCCAGCGAGAGCCCGCAAGACCCTTGTTCCCGGCCGGGAGGGGATTCTCAACCACGGCTCTTGGGACGTCGTGGTCGGCGGCCTGGTAGGCCGAGGACTTGTCGTCCTCGGGAAAGGGGTCCTCGAAAAACGCCCTCACTGCCGCATCTTCGGCGGCGGTGGACCAGGGCTTCTTAGGGAAGCGGGTACGGCGGCCCTTTCCCTTGGGAGCGTTCTTGGTGGTGGTGGTGTTGGCGGGTGCCATTTCGAGAAATTGAGGGTGGCGGCGAGGTTGGTGGTGAGAGCTTTGGTGATCGATAGAGTTTTGGAGACCGAAAGAGCTTTGGTGAGAGCGTGGGCGTGTGTTGTTGCTGAAGAGAGAAAAAGGAAAAGACAGATTCGAATACAAGATGGACAAAAGGCCTTTTATAAGAAATGGGGGCCTTCAAAAAAAAGGAATTTCCAGGCGGAGGACACCATGTCCTCGTCTCTCCGTGATTGGGCGATCACCATGCCAGATTCAGAAGACGCACGGCTTCAGCTAGACAGCAAGCAGTTGCGAGTTGGCATTGCCACTTCACTTCGACTGGCAATGGTTCATGCAACAACGCCTCAGTAAAATTGCAGCTCGCAACTTCAAGACGCAATTCACCGTGTGATCACATCGGCACCAATACTCAAGCGTTTGCACTGAATGCCCAAGTAGCGTCACTGTTCATGTATGGTGCTTGGATCTCCTGAGGTTGAACCCCGAAAAGCGTCCCAACCTGGATGGGGGGTAATAAGAAATGTTCCTGCCTCGCACTTCACAGGTCGATCGCAGGGAACACTAAAGAAATGTTAGGAACCTTTTCCCTCCACGGTATTGAGGTCGGCCCGAGGGAAACGGTGAAATATGTGCTACACCTTCAATGGGGTGTATAATCTCAAGATTCCCTCTACCGGCGAAATAGCCTGCCCACTGTTGGCACCACTTGAGT
The DNA here is from genome assembly GCA_033439795.1 of Sordaria brevicollis. Classification (NCBI taxonomy): domain Eukaryota; kingdom Fungi; phylum Ascomycota; class Sordariomycetes; order Sordariales; family Sordariaceae; genus Sordaria; species Sordaria brevicollis. The sequence continues at coordinate 627,435 of JAUTDP010000007.1, forward strand.
GATGGCGGTAATGAGCTGGAGGGCTTGTTGATTCACCGTCTTCAGCTTCACGAAGGATCGAGTCAGGTTGTTACTTATATGTAGAGAAAATCTAGACACACACACGGTAAATTCTACACGCACACACGCCTCAAAACCTAAAACCCTAACGCTTTTGCCAAAGAAGCTTTTCGTTTCTATAAAGAATTAAAATTAATAAGAACGCCTTTCTCTACCTCTTTAGGCCTTTTTCCCATTTCAAAAAGCTTTCGTTAACCCTTTTTGTGATTAGTTGCATTCGCGACGTCCAGGTTTGCAACGTACTACTCTTCTTTTCCCACCCCCCCAAAAACACCACTTTAAAGGTATTTGAGAACGGAAAAAGAGTTTGGGGAGGTATATTAACCTAAATAGATTGTTAAACGTTTTTTATTCCTTCGATAATTATCTTCTTGGGCGAAAATTTGTCTCTTAAAAAATGGCCGTGTGTGCGTGTAGAATTCACCGTGTGTGTGTCTAGAATTTCCCTATATGTATGTGGGCGACAACTTGACAAGGCAGGTGGCGTTCTCGGCTGGTATCTGCTGCATCTGCACCGCAAAGTCGGGACCCAAGACGACTACGTACTGAGGCTCAGCAAGCTCGGCATGACGGAAAAACAGCAATGCTTTGGTCAAACGATAGCAGTAACACTGTCCTTCCAAGACATGTGGTAGTCGCTATAGTTCATGATATACCAAGTGCAATTATCAACGAGATCGGAAGCGTACTGTGTAACTGGATAGTCCGTAGGTTATGGGGTTCGTGGCAGCAGAACTTGGGAATCTAAACAAAAGAAATTGCGCTTAACATCGCGGTGTTCTTGTGAGACCACAGGTGTTATTGTCACGATGCAAAATTGAGGAAGTGAAGCTTTGTAGAGCAAAATTCTGCAAGTGATGATATGATGGTGATGGTGGGTCGGATTCGCTATGTAGTCTTCAGAAATCATGTGGAGATATCAACTACAAAGGATCGAAAACATTAACAAGCAACTTTAATTTCTGAACGCTATTGATGAGCTGAACGCTATTGATGAGACCGCCTCCGTTTCCCAAAGAAATCCAAATCCTATAAAATACAGCTCGGAACTACAAGACTAAAAAAGAACACTCCGTCCTGCTGACTACCCTAGAGGTAGCCGGGCTGACTACCCATCTCTCATCTAAACCTCCCTCTTTCCACCTCCAGATCCAGTAACCGAGTCGTCACGAGCGACATCCCTTTCCTCTTTCAACGAAAACAATCCTCCAAATAAAGTACTCAAACAACCTAGCTCGGTTTCGCATTCACCTCCCCATCACCCTTCACCCTCTTCCTCTCAGGCTCGCCATCGCCATCGCCATCCACTTTCTCCTTCTGAGCCTCAGCCTCCGCCTTCGCCTTCTTCCGTGCCAAATACCGCTCAACAGCGGCCTCCATATCCTCAACCGAAACACCAAGGGGTCGTCTCGGCTCAAAGCGTTTCTTCTCGAGGAAAGCCGGTGGGGAGGAATAGTCAACGAGGTCGGTTTGGTCTTTTATGTTGTCGAAATGACTTAGACGCTGGACGCATGGGTCGTCGCGCTCGAAGCGGTTTAGGCGTATGGCTCGTGTTGGGGACGTGGAATGGCTGTCGCTGGGGGTGTTCGTGGTGGAGAGGGGGTGGTTCTGGAGGTGGTGATTTGGGCGGGGCTGGGTTGGGGAAGCACCAGATGCGTGACGCTTGGAGGTGTTTGGATTGGGTGGCGACATGCTAATGGGTCAGGCTTTGGTTGGCATGAAGATACAGGTTTGTTGCGGTGAGACTGCGAGTCTGAGCGAGTAGCTAAGTCGGGGAAGTACCTGTGGTACGCTATGGTGGGTGTAGTGAACGAGCTGTCTCGCATGAAGTAAAATGATAAGCAGGGGAATGAATCCCGGTGGAAGGGAACTGCAAGTGTAAGCCGTGGGGTCGCCGTAAAAGAAGTCAATAGTTGCTATGCTGCATGCAAAGGAAAGGGGGAAAACAAGATGCCTCGGCATATACATCTACATCGCAGAGCAACGTATGCAAATCTGAAGTGCATCTCGGCGAAGTTCGCTTCTGCAACTAGCGCATCAAGCGAGTGATGGCGACGGCCATGCATGGCCTTGTACGAATCCCTTCTGTTGGGTCAACTTCCTTTGCGAAAACTGGCCACCAGTTCGTCATGGAAACTACCTCTAGAAAGCAAGTCCAAGGTACTCGGGGCGATAGCAACTATACCGGTGTCCTTCATCGCTCCTGAAGTCTTGAGAGTGGTGAACTTGGGCAAGGGCCCGAAGGAAGCGTTCGAAAAAAACACCCGCGATGTGCACCAAATTGTGCAGGATGCGTTTTTATATGTACATTTGTACATGTTTCCAATCACTCATTGTAACCACTCCTGATAGCGACAGCTTGAGCAGCCAAATGCCGGCGGTAGCAACGAAGGAGACAGACGCCTGACGCAAAAGAAGAAGGCAGGCCAACCCTTATTTCTACATGGTCAGCAGAGCCACATCAAGGTTTATGTAGGCGAACTACTAACAATTTTCGCCCTACAATCAGATATCCAGAAGGTCCTCCCGATTGGAGGTCCTATCTGGAATCAGCACATAGGTAACTTTGGTATTTATATGCTTCTAACAAGATGAGTCTCTACCTTGTACAGAATATCCTGAGCATGGTTTGTAACTGCTGTCAAATTGTTGGAGTCTGTGCACGTCATAGCCAAATATTTGTTCGGCTTTGCGTGTCCACAACTATTGTTGGCAAATAAGCAACAAGCGGAGCGGAAGTCTTGATGCGACCGGTTTAGGTTCGCATAGAGATCTGGGTGAGGATGAAGCTGTGTCACTTGGGCGATCAAAGTGTCAAAAGTGACAGAAGTGAACAACAAACGTGCCAATTAGTGTCCAGTGCACTCACCACTGTGGTTTGCGAGATCCGATCGCATGGATGTTTTGAGTTGCCCATTTTGCGTTCATCAGTTCAAGACGAAACGTCCTGGCCGAAAGATGGCAAGTGCACCAAGCTTTCCCACTCAGCATTGATACCTAGGTGACCAAGCACGTGCTATTCCTCGCCCATGCCACCAAATCGAAGTATGCTTACCAAATCCATTCATGTTTCTGATCTCCTGAAAATCAAGATCCTCCGGATATTCGCCATGTTGTTGTGGACTGAGACTCACGACTCTTTGGGCTGGAAGATGATTCATGATAGGCTACCCGGAGGCATTTTAGGTTGTCTGGCTCGTCAAACAGACCTGGTAGCCCATATCTGGAAATATCATGCACATGGAAAAATGAAAACGACAGTCGCTCCCGATTGTCTGGAATATGAGGTGGTCCAAGCAAGGGGTTGCAGGCGGATTCACGGAGGGGGACGTCTTGTGGGTTAGGGTTCTTTGCGACTTCTCAGACAAATGTGGGGCATCTGTTTGATTGCGCTTGGCTCAATGGGGGTTTAGCGCACTGTGATTTGCTGAGGTAAGCAGGATGGATTCTCAACGTCACTCCTTCCCTCTTTCTTGGGACGAATCTTTCAATCAAATTTCGAGGCGCCTGATGTCCCAACGTGCTTTCCGTTGATCATCCTCTTCTGTTCCAAATGTCAAAGCGGTTTTGAAACTTTGTTGCAGTTGGTCTGAGCAACGTCCTTTGGTTTTGAGGCTCTTCGGTCCAGCCCTGCGACATGCGACACCGGACATGACAGGCCAAACATATGATGGCAGACCCTCACGGCCCTTGGAACTACTTACGGTATGTACATACGACAAAGAGCAGACCAGCGATTCAAGTTGGTACTGGAGAAGACGAGCAATCAGTCGCGAAGGACTAAAGCGCGCTTTCCCCGACAATTGGTGGATGAAGTACGAATCGTCAGGCACCCGACGGAGCGTGGCAGCGAGGGAAGGAAGGAGGCCACTGCATTTTCATGGGGGTTATTTGATTGCGGTGCGCCGAGATTGGCAAGGTGTGATGCAATTGGAGCGCTCATTAGGAAGGAGAATTGGGATGATTGGGGGCCGGTTGGCGGAGATGATTTGTGCTTCCCTCAATCAGCTAGGTACGGACCCTTTCCCCTGTACGATGACGTCGCCGACTGCCACCATAATAATTTCCAACCAAGGCCGCGTTGACGACATTGGCAAGCGTGCCAGTTCAGCTTCAGTTTGCTCCTCCCTCGCCCGACCTCGATAGAGCTTGGTTTCTAGGCGTCCAAAGAGTCGAGCAAACCTCAAGTCTGGCCCCTCAATTTTTTTCTTTTTTTCTTCAGCGGCACTTGCAAACGGCCCGTGACCAGCTGCAATGGCCTCAGCTTTGGGGGTTCCCAGGCTGGCTGTCATTGTCCCCTCGCCCCTCCTTCCTGGTCTCTCGTTTTCCACAGAGGTCCGGGATTCCCATCGAGATGATGTCCACTCATCGGCCATCATTGACATTCCATTTCAAAATGCGTGTGCCAGTGTGTGCCTGGCCAATGCTCCCCCAAACAACCCATCATCCTCCGTCAGGCCCGTCGCCAGGGTCTCGTCACAGTCATGGAACCAGCTCTGAGCCAAAAATGGCAGCAGTTTCCAAATCCTGATGAACATCCCGCCCCTCCCGCGTCAATCTTGCATGCGCAGGGCATCTCTACTCTTTCTTTTATCCCATCTCTACCTAGTAGGTAGTCAGGATGCCTTCCTACCCAAACCGTGGCTCTTGGACGGCGCTTTGAAGTCTCATGGTGGCTGTCCCTGTTCCTGATCTTGATCGCGCCGTTAACTCGGCGTAGCTTTCGCACTCTTGTACCCACTCATCCCAGCTGTGCCCGGGTTTCCGCATCATATTAAACACAACTATTGCTCTCCGCCCAGCCATACAGATGACCGAATTCAAAGAGTATACATACCCAAACCCGACCAGGTATTCGAGGTACACTTGGTCCATACAACAATTTACTTGCATACTACCGCACTATCGATCCATCCCCCGGATTCACATCCAATAGTTGCAAATCCTTCCCGCCGTTACATCTCTCGTCTTTCCCATATCTTGCCTTTCCATCAAGTTCCTTGCAGCTGCCAGGCTGCCAGGTTGTCGATTCTACACCTTACATCCCTAACGACCACCATACCATCGCCATACAGCTCCGTCTCCCCGCTCCCCATCTCCGCTGCACTTCATCGCCGATTCACCCACAGATTCCGAATTCCGACCAGCTACACGTCCCGAACGGGAAAATCCCTAGCCGGTTCCGCGGCTTTGTTCTCGTTCGGTTGGCAGGTCTGGAGAGCCTCGCTGCCCCCTTGGACGTCCACACGGCCACACGGCCACGCCCAATAGGCTGTTAGAGGCCACCGCAAGGATAGCCGAAACGACACCACTCAGAGAGAGCACGAGGGCCTTGCATTTCCCAAGCGTTCGCGGGAGCCTCGTTCTAACCACACACCCTTTGCTGCCTTCCGTTCTCTCTAGGCCCGAACCAGTCGCTTAACCGTCACCACATCAGACGCTTCGGCATCGCTCGGGCTTGGGGCAGGACGGGCACGACCACCCGGTTCCTGGTTCGGGTGCGGTTGTTGCTGAAAGTCCCTGAAAATGAGCGACTTTGCGACTCGCCCCTATCAGACAAGCTCGCCGGCCTCCTCGAGTAGCACCATTCTCCCGCCGCCCTTGCCAGGCACAAGTCTGCGGAAAGAGCGCGGTGCCATCGCCGCTCAGGCCTGCGATACTTGCAGAGCCCGCAAGCAGAAATGTGACGAGCAGAGACCAAAGTGTGGCACTTGCCAGAGATTCAACGTCGAGTGTCACTATAGAGAACCACAGCCTACAAAGTAAGTCCGCGCCTTCCCGTCACGCATTCATGGACGGCCTGATCTAACACGTATGCTAGGAAGGACAAGACGCTGGTGGAGATACTGGACAAGCTCAAGGTCTTGGATGTGCTCAATATCCTCGAGAACAAAATTGACCACTTGAGTTCGCGCATGGAGCATTTCTCGAGCACAGGTCATCCCCATACCAACTCCGTCACCGCTACCCACTTTGCGCCTACTCCTCCTCTTACTGTTTCAACTGGCCATCACGGGGGACACTCTGCCGCAATTCACGGTCCGCAGAATGGGGTTTCCAAAGAGGTGCCTCATGGGCTCCCTAATGTTGCCTCGATGGCCGACTATCACTACCAATACGTTTCTCCTACCCATCAAATGCTGGCGTGGCCGGCAATACAGGAGCACTTGTCGACCGTTCAGCTAAAGTGTCCTACGCGAGACCTCAAGTCAGTTTCGATCGATGGCCCCGCCATAGCACTTGGAGCTCAATTCTCGATGGACCACACCATACCCGTGTCCCTGCAAAATGGCGACAACTTCATACCCGCTTCTGTCGCAGCTCCTATATCGATGTTCGGATTGGACTGGGATGTCATGCAAACACTGGGGAAGGCCTACTTTGACACCATCAACCTCCTGCATCCTATCTTGGACCGCCATACCTTCATGACTCAGACACTCCCGTCCTTGTTCAAGAACGGTGTCGATCACAGGCTTTCGTCCACCATCGCATTCCTCATCTTCGCCCTGGGCGAGGTAGCTTTGGGTAACTACAGGGGTGCTCCTATCAGTGCGCATGGAGGGAGGCCGAGTGGTATAAGGGGAGGCTCCAAGAACCACCCTCCCGGCATTGCACTGTTCAACGAAGCGAGAAAACGCCTGGGCTTTTGTGTTACCGAGACAAGCCTCGAGACTGTACAGGCGTATACATTAGCTAGGTACGCACCTCGCTATCTGAGACTCGGTTAACAGACCACTGACCCCAAATCTACAGTTCCTACTGCGCAGCCTGCTCATATCCTATGGTATGTTCCTAGCAAACCCTACAATCCCCTGTTCTTGCAACCAATACCCATACTAACGAGCGCAGGGCTTCTGGAAGATGATCAGAGAGGCATCTTTGGCTTGCCAGTCATTGATCATGATGTACGTCAATAGCTGCCCTCTCAGTTCGGTATACACTGACACATGACAGTAATCCGGGTGTGCTCTCTTCTCCGCAAGCAGACTTGCTTAGGAGAGCATTCTGGCATTGCGCCGTTATGGAAACGTACGTATCATTTATAGTGCGAACACTTTCCACTCAATCTAACTCGCCTTTGCTAGTTGCCTCAATCTTGAGCTGGGCTTCCCACTTACTGGCCTCGAAAAGATGGAGAGCGTCGTCTCTCTTCCCGACTTCAGCACCTGCTCTTCAAACGATGATTATATCAGCAACCAAGAGACACAATACCAGGAGCACTTTGCATCTCAAATAGCTCTTCGGCGATTACTCGTGGAATTCCATGGGACCCTCAGTCGATGTAGGGCCCCTTTACCCTGGTCCACGACATACTTTTCTGATCCGGTCGTCACTGACGTGCCCCTGTTCCCAGCGCCATACAACACGACAATTCCCAGCACTAGCAGTACCCCGAACATAATTCGCCGTATGGCAAGAGACCTCGAGCGCTGGCGGGGCTACCTACCCCCGAACCTTCAATGGCAAGAAGACACACCCGGCGCCTTCCCACCGAGCGCAACTTCCTACACTGGCCCCAACATTTACAGCCCTGTCACAACAGCAGGAACAACGAACACGACAACGAACAGTACTCCGGCTATCTCGCCCATGCTTCCCACTCCCCAGACTGACAGCATGTCAATCAGCTCCGTCAACCCGGTCGTTGGTAGTGTCTCCATGCCTGGGAATGGCGTCATTCCTCCCGTCCCCAGCGTCACAGCCGCCGGCCTCGGCTCTCCGCAGCTGGCCCACCAGCACCCGATCCTCAACTCTGGTCCCGGCCTGCGACAATACCAACCGGTGCCTCAACCACAGATGTTCACAGCCGACCTCGACGCGCCCCCGGCCCGCTATCCGTACGCCCACGACGTGCAGGTAGCCCTCCTCCGCTCACGCTACTACTACGCCAAATACCTCATCCACCGTCCCTTCCTCTACAAAGCGCTGCACCACCCGGACGCGATGACTCAAGACGACGCTCTCGGCGCTGCCGAGTGTCTCAAGGCTTCACTCAAGTGGCCCATTGCCATGTCGCCCACGTGCCTGCACAAGCGGCTTGTTCCTTGCCCCTTCTTTTTCACGCAGAACTTTTTTGGCATCTTGGTCCTGCTGCATCTGGTGCTGAGCGATAAGGTGCCGATTCTGACTAGAATCAAGGACACGCTGTGCGGAGGAGATAGGTTCGAGGTGGAGGCTAGGGCGACGGTGGAGTTGTATATTGACTGGGTCAGAGACTTGAGGGACGTGGAGCCGAGCGCCGTTTGGGACTGGGAGATTGTCCGTGCTTTGTTTGGGTTGGAGGGTGATGGCTAGGTACCGTTCAATCCCCCTGAATGGTTCTTGCAATGCTTTTCGAATACCTTGTGGGAATGCAGAGTTAGGTTTGAATGGGTTGGGTTTTCGAAAGAAGTGTTACAGAAAGAAGTTAGCCCGTAAAGGAGCAGGTTGGAAATGACGATCAAGAATGGTTGGCTTTATAACGCTGAGGGCGTATCGGTCGTGTTTCTCTTCTTTTTCTTTTTGTTGGGCTGTTTTTGGATATGGTATCATGTCACTGTCATGTCATAGGCCGGGAGTTCTCGAGTTTGCGAATCTTTTTGGACAGACAATAATACCCGGCACCTGATTATATAGAAATTTTGATATATAACAATTCGGATATTATTATCAGTTGTAGAGTGCGTCACAAAAGTCTTTCGCTTATTTCTAGACGCTGTCGGTGATCTCTCCAAAACGAGAGCCACACTCAATACAACCTCCAGGGACAGGTCTCGACCAAACTGTCTACTAAGACAGCAAAAGAACAGACAGCAATTGATGTCTTGTTTTTTGAATCAACCAAGGTGTGGACGACATGATGATCGCTTCAACTCCGCTGACTGTCCCGACACTCGAGGTCCGAACCCACTACCAGTTCACATCACATTCGTGAAACCCATATCACCAGAGGAAGGAAGCCAGAAACCGTAGAAAATGTGTTTATCCAAATGTCATTTCCGCGTAGGAGGTATCATGATACATTAAGTAATACGCCAGTAAAATGCTAAAAAAGGCTACCAGGCTCGCCCGCCTGCCCGCCTCTTGTTTGCCCGCCCTGAAAAAAAGACGAGAAGTAGTGGGAAAACCTCATTCATCCCATCCAATATTTTCCTTCCTTATCCCTTTTTTCGTTTCTTCGAATCATTGCCGTTATCCTTCATTTCCCATTAACATGTTGTATAGAAAAAGTTCATTTGTATGCAAACCACCACAACCTATACGTCCGCACTTATTGCTCCTTCTCACTCACAGGCCTTGTCGAAGACGGGCTCTGTGTTGTCGAGGTGCTAGCGGGACGGACCTTCTCCTGGGTGACCTCCTTCGAAGAGTTGGCTCCCGAAGCGAAGGGGGGCTCACTGGTATTCCTGGCGTGGTTGCTGGGACCGGGCGATCCATTGTTAACAAACATGCCCTGGTCGGTGGTGTTGCGGAAGTAATTGTGGACCTGGTCGTTGAAGTCGTCCTCCTCGAGGTCGTCCATGCCCTGGCCCGTAACCTCCTTCTCGCGGCGCATGCGCTCCTTGCCGGCCCACTCCTCGCGCATGTCCTCAATCTTCTGCTTGTGGTCGAGCTCGGGGTTGTAGTGCTTGCCGACGCCGCGAAGACGCTCCCAGAGAGACAAGTGCATGGGATGGATGGCGATGCCGTGGTAGTCCTCGGGCTTACCGGCGCGGATGTAGCTCCACCTCCGCTCTTGCTCCTTAAGGTCAAGACCGGTCGTGTCGGGGAGGAACAGCCAGGTAAGAATCATGCCGGCGAGACCGAACCAAGGGACGACGTAGAACTTCGTCTGGGTGTCGATGTAGTTGTACAGAACGGAGGCAAGCAAAGCACCAGCCTTGCCCAAGCAGGCGCTGAAGCCGTGGGCAGAAGCGCGGATGGGAGTCGGGAAGACCTCGCCGGCGACGAGGAAGGTGACACTGTTTGGGCCGAACTGGTTGAAGAAGCTGGAGAGGAAGTACATGGCCTGGAAAGACTTGATGCCGGCGGGACTGGTGTAGTACTCGAGCTTGAAGGCGGGAATGACGAACATGATGAAGCACATGAGGAAGCCGACTTGCTGCATCATCTTGCGGCCGTAGAAGCGGTTGTCCATAAGGAGCGAGGCCAAATAGTAACCGGCGAGCGAGATGATGACGTTGTACAAGTTCCAGATCCAGCCCGTCATGACGGAGCTGTTATCGCCGCTGATGACGGAAATAAACTGAGACTGGAAAAGCTTGTTGCCGTAGAAGAAAACGTCGTTGCAGAACCAGCAACCAGCCGTAGCAAGGAGACGGCCGCCAAAGTGCCTGGTGGTCATGGAAAGAGAGTCGAAATCGTAACCGGTAACGTTGCTCTTCTTCTTGGCAGCAATGAGCTGTCTGCTGGCGTGGGGCATCTTGTAGGTTCTGTAGTAGACGAGCCAGAGGGTACCGACGGCGGGAATGGCAAAGGACAATCTGAAAGTCCACTGGACAGTGGTAAGGCCATAAGGCGGGGATCCGCTACCGGCGTGGAAGATGAGGAGGAGGATAATGAGGAGAGCCTGGTTGATAAGCTGACCCCAACCCTGCATCAAGAAAGCGGTGGTGACCTTGCGGCCACGGTGAAGACGATCGTTTCTGGTGGACAGCTTGCCGGACGAGACGGAGTCCTCCATAGAGCTAGTAGCAGTAATGGGGTATTCACCGCCGACACCGAAGCCTAGAGACAAATTCTGTTAGTTTTGCGGGTGGCTCGACTCTGCAGGTTTTGGAGGGCAACGTACCGTAGAAGAAAAGAGACCAAGCATAGCAGATAACCCAGCCCTGGAGGTTCAAACCCCAAGAAGCCGTGAGCATGAGCAAACCGACAAACATGATGGCGGCATCCTGAATAAGACCCCAGCGACGACCGATCCAATCACCAATAACACCAACAACCAACTGGCCAACCATGATACCAATGACTTCGAGATAGGTAACGGCAGCGATCCAGTTGCTGCTGCACTCGGTAGCGTTGTGGCCCCAGCACTGCGGCCAGGTGGCTCTGAAGAGAGGCTCGATGTTGCCGATACTGAAAAGGACGTAGCCCTCGAGACCGAGACCGGCACCGGGCAGAACGGCGTTGCGGAAGTACCACGAGACGGGGCTGAGAGGGTCCTTCTTCATCATGCGGCCGATGGCCTTGAGTTCCTGCTTTGCTTCCTCGTTCTGGACCTTGTTGACGAAGGCTATCCTCTCGCGAAGAGGCAGGTCGGCCCAGTAGGTGCCGTCTTTTGTGTAAATGTCGTCAGGATGTGTAAGGTAGGAGAAGATGGCCTTTTCGTGGTCGGGATCAGGCGTGTGGCCGAAGGGAAGCTGAACGGCCTCGTCACCGGTAGCCGGGCCATGAGGCACGGGGATCAAACCCGGCGTGGGATCATGGTGAACGTCGGGGCGTATTACGTCGTCGTCCATGTTGGAGATCTGAATTGGTGGTTGTAAAATGGGTGGGGTATATGGAAGAAAGATGTTTTAGGACAGAGAGAAGATGGGGAGTATATATCAAAAAAGTAGGTATAAGATTGGCTCCCCTTTGGTAGGTAGATAGGGTAGGTCCTTGGAAGGCGTCAAGGAAGGGGGAGGTTGGTCCTCTTGCTCAAAGATAGATCCCAAGACCAACAGCACGGGAAGGCGTGTTGACACTGGAGATCAGATCAGATGATGGAGGAGAGACGGAGGAGGAAAGAAAGAGGGCTCTGAGGAAGAGATATGGATATGAGACTGGTGTGGCCACAAGGCCGGGACCCGTCGCGAGTTCTTATGGCAAGAGCCAAGACGATGTGTGGGATGGAAGAGCTTGGGGGTGGTGCCGGGATACCAGCCGTCTTTTTTCTGACCTGGTATAGGGTGGATGTTGTGGGTAGTGGAGGAGACTGGAGGAGCGAGGACTGGAGACTGGAGGGGCAGATGGAGAGCTAGAGGTACCTAGATCCCTCTCAGAGGTATTCGGTACCTGCGGTTGTGGGCTCACTTGGTGGGCGGGGAGGCTGGAAGGGATTTGGGGTAGCGGTACCTCTTTCTGCACGCTTTGTTTGCCTACAAGAGGGGTACATCTACTTTGAGCTGATCAAAAGACATCGGGGCAGTTGCAAACGAGCACGCCGAACTCCCGAAGGAAGGGCCAGATCGTGGTCGAATCGCGCTCTGCGATTGGAAGATGTGAATTTTTTCTTTCATTCTCCAAATCCCACGACTTGTACCAGAGACTGTGGGGGAACGGGGCTCATGGAGCACTTCGAACCCATTGGAGAGGTTTGCAGACCCTGACCGCTGACATCGGTTTCCCCGCGAGTATCCGGCGATGTTATTTTTTTTGTCTTCCTTCTGCTGGACATCCATTGAGAATTCGTTTTGCCAGCACGGGACAAGATGCCGGTCTTTTCTGAAGCCAATGGGTAATTGGGCATTCATGGATTTCACTGTACGATTCATTTGACAGGGCTGCATGTTTATATCTTGTGACACCATCTCGAACCGTTGGAGCCGAGCTGTTTCCCTCTTCTTTGTGACGGGACTTGGGACCAAAAAAAATGAAGAGTTGGAAGGGCGATCGATCAACAAACGCCTGTGCGGAACAGGCAGGGACGGACACTGCTCGCTCGCTGCGCCCCCTAGCAAGCGGAAGTCTCAATACTGATATCACAGTCGACATCATAGCGCAACGCACTTCTGCTAACAGTGACGCACCCGGGGGCACGGCATGAAGCGATAGTGTTCCAAGATATTGGGATCTTTGGTGCCACAGCGGCGGTGCTGAACCTTCCTTGTTTAACTTTTGACCACCCGCGACGGGATTTGCAAGTGCCTGGAAGGCCGCACTGCACTGATTCACTGCTTGAAACAGAACGAAACAGGCAATCTCATTTCTTGGACGTGAGGTCAAGCTCAGTCAAGCTTTTGTTCGCCTCAGACAGACAGCCTCGGCAGCCTACCAACAACGGCCCAACCCTTCTTCCAAGCCGCATCGGCATCAGCCCGTTTCTCCCCTGCGAGTCATTGGCAAAACAACCGCCAAGTGATGTCGGAACCGCCACCAGGCCGAGTTTGGTGAGAGAGCACACGACAGTCACAACAGTTTCGACAGTTGAGCACGCGACACCGACCTCTCGACAAGACTTCAACAGAAGGCCATCCCGGATGTCGTTGATGCACGGCCGATTTGTGGATTCAAGGTGGCCGAGGCCAAGATACCAAGAAACGATAGAAAGGAGGACCATCCCCCGATGAGGCAGACAGACACACGACACCTTTTGCTGCGCGGCACTTTTTTCTCTTCATCCAACATGCCCAGAGACGCCCAGAGATGCCCAGAGATGTCGCCGAGAGGATGATGAACAACGCCCTCGTGCCCTCCTTCCTCATTCTGCCGCCGAGCATCCAAACAAAGTCTGACCCACACATGGCATGTTGATGGACTTTTTTTTGGTTGGCATTGAGTTTGCCAGCCTCGCTGGCCAACCACGATGGAGCCATAGGTCGGCTGCGGACAGCGGACGGCGGCGACGGCGACGGCGGCGGAAACGGAGATGGGTTTTTGGCCGTGCCTCTCGTCCTCAATTGTCCTCGTCCTCACTCGACTCTCCCACTCCCCCATTTGCCCCAGACTGCAAGATCTTCTTGGCTGCATCATTTTTTTGGAGTGCGCTGTGCGTGCAGCGTGGGAGCGAATGCACGTCGAACGCAGTCGGATCAACAGCCTGCAGATTAGCTCGCTGCTTGTTCGGCGTGCCTGGTGCGTTGCAGCGTCGTCGCTGGGGCGGTTGCTGGGGAGTGCTGGCAACTGTTGTCTTCGAGTTGTCTTGCGGCGTCTGGGCCTGTGGCCCTTTTGGTGGATTGCCATTCAGGATGTCGAGACGGCCCACGTGTGTCGATGATTGGTTGAAAGCTCCAGAGCAAGCTTCTTTCAACTTTCTCACACAAGAGGGGCAGACCCTGACATGTGGGGCCGAACCTGCAGCACCACACTTTGCCCACTTTCACTTCTTGGCGCTCTCAAGACCACCCGAAGCCCCGACTCGTTCGTTTCTGCAAGGATGCTTCGAAAAGGATGCCACCAAAGGTTATCGATTGGCCTGAGTGGAGGTTCTGGACCCAAGAAACACAAAAAAACAACCGGCGAAATCGACGCACTGCCGGCAATTTTGAGAATTGGAAATCGACTGCTGGACCGCACAATTTGGAGAAATGCAGAAGTCTGCCATATGTGGCCCGTGCGTCCGGAATCTCCCGCCTCACGACGGCTTCACAAAAAAAGTTGTGCGGGCGCACCTGTGACTTGCCAAGTGATAAACCCGTGATGTCATTTGCTGCTTTCTCCCAGCCTCCAAAAACTCCATTTTCGTTCATCGTCGAATTTGTTGTCCTTCCCGTCACAACCGCCGCCTCCGCCGCCCCTGGTTCTCCGCTGACCTCGGTGAAATCAGGCAAGTGGGGGAATGAAAAAGTCTCAGCGGCTCAAGTGACATTCTTGAGGGGATTCGAGTTCCGGAGCCAAGTCTCCACAACGGACTCCGAATGGATGGAACCCGGCCGTGGATTTCGCTGTTTGGAAGCCCAGAAAGCGGTCAAGAAATGGGGAAAAAGAAGGCGGCCTTCTGGTTCCATGCCGATGCTAGCTACGCGGCCAAGCGGCCAAGAGTCCCAACTCCCAAGACGGGCCCGTCGGGGCGCCGTGCTTTCTCCCGGCTTGGACAAGAACTCCCAGAACATCGATATGGTATGTGCTCACGCGACACAGAAAGGTCAAACTCGAACACGAACAGGCGTCGCTGTTGAGCCGCACAACTCCGTAACGTTCTCCGTAGGGCAATTGGGATCACGATGGAATGGAAGTGAAAAGTGGAAGCTTGCAATTTCGGCATATGAAAATCATCCGCTTCAGTCGTCCACGATCCCCAACCCTTCGGTAAATTAGACGGCCACAACTTTATTTTGACCTTACAAGTAAGCTCTGTAGAACCTCCTCCAGCTCTATTGGGACCAAACATTTCATCACAAAAGCGAGGTGTGGTGCTGCTGTTAGACATGGCATCAGTCACACAAAAGAGGTCATTCAGAAGCACAGCAGCACTGCGATTTGCTGCATTGTAACCGGTATCCGATGCACTGGTTCGGCGCACCCTTCCTCCATCCATCCGTCCATCCATCCATCCCACCTGTTCAATTATCATTGTTAGACTCCAGTTCTTTCCTCCGTGGTTCGGATGGACCCATACACCCACCGACCACCACTGCCGAGTACGTAAAACACCCTCCGCCTTCTCCGTAATGGTGGTGGTCCGTGGTGGTGTTCGATGTGGCCGATGATGGTCCCCGATGGTGACGACCCGCGGGGACACGGGGTTGACCGACCGATTTCCCCGAGCTGAATCCAACCGCCGTTCTTCCCAAGGCCGAGAAAGGACGTTGAATGGCGACCGTTCATTTGTTTGTGCCTGACCTTCTTTTCCAGGCATAGCATATCCCCCCTTTCTCTTCATTTCCACGATCTCCTTTCAACAGATGACCAGTGTACTCGGTACCAAACTTCACCTTCTGACTTGTAATCAAGTCTAACCCCCATCGTAGACAAAGATAGATGTTAAACTTCTGAGGCTTGCTAGCCTCTCCTCGCACGCGCCGTTACATACCCCAAACCTAAATTTGCTTGCTCGTTTATCTTCAACCAACGAAGAACCCTTGTCTATGATCATGATGCCTCTCCCCCTCCTTCAATCCCAAAGTTTACAGGTGCTCCCCCGCTTCGGATCTAAACCCATCCAGTTCATCCATATAGGATGCGCAACGTGTCACACGTACTGCACCTAAGCATAACCTTACTCCGGCATTTGGCTCACCAATAGCTTCACCCTTTACAAGCCGAACTAGGTATTCAGGGGTCCTACACATGTGCGTTGAGTCTTGGCTCAGTTGTCTCGGTTGAGATCTACTATGCAAGTGATAGTGGTGATCTCTGTAGATAAAGTTGAAGAGCTGTGAAGTTGTGAAGCTGGGATTGGTGTGTGGTATTGTTAAGAAATGCTTGGATGCTTGGCAAATGGTAGATCCTGCCGTCCGCTTCAACCTCGACACTCAACCCGTTAGCTATGCTACACTACACAATCTCGCTTGATGGCAGTCAACCCAAACTCCTAAAAACCGAAACATATTGAGGAGAAATAAATTTTACCCTCATGTTCTGACCCAGACTGCACGGGTTCGGTTAGTTGCTTATTCCCATGCTGGGCATAGCATGCGGGTAACCTTATCTCGACCTCGAGCACTGGGCTATCACTATACCTGGTGCCCATGGACAGATGATACTGAGAAACATTATTTATCACTCATCTCTCGTTGAGTTGGGCCTCACGCTGGAAAAGATAAAAAAAATATACTCCTTCATTGTAATACCCTCAGCTTCACCACTGACTTCACTCCTCATACAGATCCCCTATTGTAGAAAGAATTATTACTGCAAAACTCTAGTACTCTGAACGGATATACCGAGCTCACATGATGCCCCTTAAACTGCCTCAGACTCCTCATTAAGTCCGAAAACTCAGGTTCATGTTGTTCAACCACACTTCGGGCTGCCGGGTTCTCAAACGAACCAGAGGGAAGAAATCTTGAACCCCCACGATGATCGCACGAGATCCAGTACGAAGATCCCTATGTACGGTATCTTACACGACAGATATATCTAATCTCATCTTGTCTTAGTCCTTCTCATTTCATTCACTTGGGCCGTTACTTCGGGATTTTGATATGTATCATGATCACACCTTGCGTCTTACAGTGGGGAATTTTCCCTAATTACGCTGTCAATGTCACATATTAACTCTTCTTTTCCATAGGGGGGCTCTGACATAGATCTTACTTTAAAGTGCCCCTAACAGGGACAACCTGGGCTCGGTATATAAATGAGGATGGCATATCAAAAAAGGGTGTATCATCAAGATTTCATCTCTTGTCCTGGGCCGTTCGAAACGCATCGCTCATCTCCGCCAGGACGGGCGATTCCGAGCCCTAATCATGTATGCCTGTGTCATGCATAAATCAAAGCTACGTACCTCTATGTACCGTGATGTAAGTTTGGCAAGTGTCTATCTGCTTAATGGTGTCAGGCATGAAAGTGTCCACCATGAGTCGCGTCTGCATGTATGCCTGCCAGTCAGCCAGCCGTCACCTTCTCGCTACTGCTTTTTGTGCAGACCGAATTTGCACGTCCAGAAATTTCAGGCTTGGATTAAAATCCAAAATGGAAAGAGTAAATGGAGGGAACACTCCCGTCTTCTGGATGGTCTGGACTTGGCTTCAATAGGGAGGCACCTACCGTATCTACAGGAAATGGATAGTGACGGTCGAGACTGCTGTTTTTCCACTGCTAATTTCTACCTGTATCAATGCTCGCACCTGCTCTTTAACACTTCCTTCCTAAGACGCACTTCCGTTTTGAACCAGAGACCCGCCAGCCGGTGTCTCCTCCCTTTGCGATCATGATAGTGGGACTTTCTTCTTGCACCTCACGCGGGGGTAGAAAAGTTTGGAAACCGTTCTACCTTCAATAGTGTCGTCCAGGCGATGAAGTTGCGGATCAGGAGAAGCGCAGGGGAGAAAGGGGAAAAAATGTCCTTGAAAGAGTGAGTTTGTGTACAGATTTCCATGATAGCAATGCACAAAATTGTATGTTCCTCCTATTTGTTCATAAATATTGACACCGGTGTGGTTCATCCCAAGTCAGTCTTGAACCCAACCCAAGTGGTTGATTGTCTGTTGAAGTTGATCATGTGGAAAAATCCTCGCTGTCTTCATCGGCAAGCCCGTACGTAACCAGTCAATCTCCATGGCTTGCAGCGTTAAGATAATTCCTTGCCAGACCGCCATTGCTTGACCTGTTTTCCTTTGTTTTTGCACATTGATGTCTATTGGAGTGCGGCAGTATTTCCATTTTGCTGTCTTGGAGTGAGATATCCATCTTCTCCTTTCAACCATACTCCAATCCCAGACCTATTCCTCCTCTTGTATGTATCACCTGCGTCCCTTTTCTACCATGATCATATGATAAAGATTTCCCAAATCCATGTTCACTTGTATCCCCGATTCCTAAGGACGATATCAACTCCCATCAAGACCTTATTTCGTTCTCCATCCACACACACGCACACATACAATACACAATAAACGTTACACCACATCATTACACATACTTGGGGGTGGGCAGGCGGGAACCTTTTGTCCACCCCCTCTTACTAAAGAGGGGGGAAAAAAATTCCGGGACAGCGAAAAACCTTGGGACATCCAGAACACCTAATAAAACGCTAAGAAATCTATTAGTGCAGCTGAACAACGATGATTTCAACCACGAAACTATTTTCAAAAAATCCAAGAAAAATCCCTAAGATTGGAAAGGAGTTCCGAAAGCCATTTTCAAAGTTATATCGATTTTAGTAAGGTTGGGAAGAAGAAAACTAGAAGAAAGGCGTTGAACAACTATGGAATTGGCGATCCGTTTTGCGCATGCCCTCTTCTGATTTTGGTTCCAACAACTACCTTTTGAGCTACCATTTCCTTACCCTTTGGAATTGAATCTTAAGAATGAGAAATTATCTTTCCAATATCTAAAAGACACTTCGAGATTTTTCTTAGATTTTTTGAAAATAATTTCATAGCTGAAATCATCGTTGTTCAGCTGCACTAACAGATTTCTTAGCGTTTTATTAGGTGTTCTGGTTGTCCCAAGGTTTTTCGCTGTCCCGGAATTTTTTTCCCCCCTCTTTAGTAAGAGGGGGTGGACAAAAGGTTCCCGCCTGCCCACCCCCAAGTAAACGAAACATCACACATAAAATCGCTTGCACGCATCACTCAAAGTCAATAACACGCACACACACCAATAAACACGTGTGAAAAGAATGATTTTCTCCGAAATGTCAAGATCATTGTGGGTGTAGGACGATGTAGCTGCCTATCCCACTCACGATGCCCTGAACCTAAATGTTTAGAACGCCCTGAGCCTGCCCCCCTTTCCCAGTAACGCCGCGCTTTGGAATAAAATACAGACAGATGAGATGATAATGATGCTGACTCCCCAAGGAAAACAACATCCATAGAGATAAGAAAAAGGAAAGAATAGTTTGTTTGTGGATAACGATGAGTTTGTGTGTTATGTTATCTCTTGCTGTAGTATGTTTGGAGTGATTCCGCTTTTACGAGAGCCACGACATCCGTCTACTGATCCACTGAACGAGAGAGTGGACGAGGGGTAGGCTCTTCATCTGCTTCGCCGGCCTCCTCATCTAGCTTCGGCAAAGACAGTTGGCGGGGCGTTTGCTCAACATGGAAGCTGTGCTTGCCCTCTGTCGCCGACTTGAGGTCGGGCGGTGTCGTGACAGTGGTGGCAGGGCCGACTCCCTCGTCGGCTACAGCTGCGTTAAGAGCCAGTGTCGCCTCTGCGGTGTCAACGACAAGCGGAGGGAGTTCCATTTGCACATCGGTAACGGGAGTAACAAGCTGGGCTGTCGGTGGTCCGAGCGTAGCGCTACTGGTGCTCTCAGAATCGCCGGCGGTCATGCTGTCGTGACTGTTTGCCCGCATCATTTCGATTCCCAACTTCGACGATGGTAACGTAGATTTGGGGCGATGATGCTTGGAAGGATGCGGTTCCTGTCCTGGGTTCGCCTGACCGGCACCAAGCTCCTCATCCTCGTCATCGGCAGAGTCGATGCAGCCCTCAAGCCTGCGCTTTTCGATGGACTCTCGTCTTGCTCTCAACTTCTCGAGAGACCGCTGCGGCACTGGACCTTTCGTTTTGCCTGCCAAGTGTTCCATCTGCGCTGGGGCCGACTGCTGCGTGACTAACGGTGCGTGTACTGGGGGTTTGGATCCATCGTTGTCGGTAACTACAACGTTCTCTGGGCCTGAGATACCAAGCCCACCTTCACTCCAGTCACCGGTGGCCTTGCGACTAACGACTACAGGGATGTCATCCGTTGCTACGGATTCCGAGTCACCAAAGGTTGAGCAAGTTGACTCTCCCCTGACGCTACCACCAGAATGGACCGTGTATTTCGAAGAGCCGGATGCGGACACCGGGCTGTCTTCTAGGCGCAGGCTTTCTTGTCGAAGACCAGATGGTATGGGCGGTGGTAAGCCTAGCGACAACATCTGGGCCTGGCCGGGCGAAGCAGGCTTCCACTGGCAGAAACTGCTCAGGACCTCACTCAGCTTCGAAGAACTGATTGGCTTCTCTATAAGCGAATCGAAGTAATGCGGAGCGTGAAGTTCCTTAAGGTATGCCGTGATAGCAACGATCGGAGTATGGTGGTTTTTGTTCTTGGTTTCTCGGACCATTCGAGCAACGTCGGAGCCGTTGATGACTGGTAGCTTGAACTCCATAAAGATGATGTCAAACTTGATGTCACTCAAAGCATATCGACAGGCTTCCTGGCCGGTTGACGCCGAAATCGTCCGGCAGCGTAGCTTTTCCAAGAGCTTCTCCATCACCATGCGAGAAACCGGGTGGTCTTCGCAGATCAACACATCCAGCGGTCGGAACATGGGTCCATCCAAAACCTGTGACATCCGTCTGGAGCTCTGACGTCGGCGCTGTACCCGAAGAAGTGCGTTGGCCTTATCCCCTTCGGTGTCAGATGACGATGGCGACATATCGAAGACCTGACTCCTGCGCTTGTGATGAGCCAGAATGTCGGCAGAGATCGGGCTGCCACTGCCTTCTTGAGAACCGACAGTGAGGGAGCGAGCACGACCTGTAGACGGACTGCTGGTGTTTCGAGGGCTTGATATCATGTTGTGTCCAGGAACAGTCTTTTGCGGCGAGAGAGGTAGAGGAGGCAAGACAAGCCGCCCGCTTGACGGGGAAGACGCAGACATCGTTGTTGCCGCCTTCTGGAAAGTAGGCGGAACACGTGGCCCTTCCACAGCAGGCTGGATTGGGGTTCCTGATTGGTGTGACAGGCTGGAAGAGTTACTGGACGCCTTGCGTCGACCTTCTGCACCTTGACCAGCCACAAAAGACACAAGGAGGGGTGAAGAAGGCTGCGAAGCTCTGCTTGGGGAGTTTGAATGTCCAACACCAGAAGGTGATTGGGGACGCTGAGACGCTTTTGCAGCAGAAAGCGTCCTCTGAACGGGGTTGGCGATAACTGGACTACCTTCCAAGGCGCCAATTTGACCAGGAGTACTGATGGAGCTCAACCCCCCAGGACTAATGGGCTTGGTCTGAGACTCCGCAGCCTCTGCCCGTAGTCGTTGAATGACATCTTTGTTCGCCTTCTCGAGAACAGTCAGGTTTTTGAACGAAAAGTTACCGAAGTCATCTGCAGCAACTGGCTCGCTCAAGCGCCTGCTCTTCAGATCGCGAACATGAGGGGGGATGTGAAGCGGCATCAAGCCTCGTTTCACCGTGTTTATGTTGGAGTTGACCTGGGACCTAACCTTTGCCAACGCATCATGAGGTCGATCATGATAATCAGTCGCTGGGGCTGAGCTAGGAGGCGAAGATTGGTCTTCCATTTCCTCAGCAAATGACTGGAGGACGGCACCACGAGAATCAAAGTATTCAGTGTCTTCTGGATGCTCGGGTTGGGGAACGAACTGAGCATCATCTTGCAACAATGTATCCCATTTGACACCCTCGAACCACGGGTGACTGCGGATCTCCTCGCCCCCTGACTGAAACTTGTCTTCGCGGTTCGCCCCAAGCCGCTGATGAGGATCCGAGCACAACAACTTGTTGATCAGATCTTTGGCCTCTGGCGAGACTTCCATGTCACTATCATCTGGAAACTCCAATCTGCGAGCCAAGATGTTCTCAAAGACTTGTTCTGCCTCAGGGGCGTGGAATGGGGGGATACCGTAGAGAAACTCGTACATGATGCATCCAACGGACCACCAATCACTTGTCTCGTCTTGGGGCTCTCCTCTGATGGTTTCCGGGGCTAGGTAATCGGGTGTTCCAACGAAGCGGCGATTGGTGTCCTCAGGGTCGAAAAGTGCCCAATTCGGCGGGGGCATATGAGGCTGTTGTGGTGGTGTGCCTCTGTTAGCGTCTATGCTGCTGTGCGTGGTTGCATGGGACAAGGAGACGAAGTCGGGGGATGCACCCTCGTCGGCCTCGCTACGCTCTCCAGGAGATTGAACAGCTTGTGGTGGAACAGTATGGGTGTCGTTCAATGATAGGTTAGGGAGCATATGCGATAGTGCCTCGCTGCCACCACTGTCACTGCGATGCGCGGACAAACGCCGTGGCTCTTGAGACAACACTCCGAGGTTGAAATATGATGGCTGTCCTAGGCTGGCGCCGTAGTCGCTCGGCGTCATTTGCGGGGTCGAGAGAGGCGAAGGATTGCGAGCATGGACGTCGAGAGAAGTAGAACGAGATGATGCGATCGAGGAAGATCGAACAAAGGGGCCTTGCTTAAGCAAGTCCGGAGCTGCGTCGGCGCCATTGTTGAGAGCACGCTTCTGTCGACCAATGAGACCCATGCGCGATAGGCCAAAGTCAGTCAACTTCAAGTGTCCCTTCTGATCAATAAGAAGATTGTCGGGCTTTAGGTCACGATGTACGATGCCCCGACTGTGGAGGTGTTCGACACCGAGGATAACCTCACCGAGATACTTCTTCACCCAGTCTTCGGGCAGACCTCCCAGTACTTTGATCAATGACGCACAGTCACCACCATTCAAATATTCCATCACCAGGTAGAGGTAGTCCTTGCTTGAAAACGTCCAGTACAGCTTCGCGACAAAATCGCTTTCGCCCTGCCACATCATAATGGCGCGTTCCGCCTTGACGTTGGTGACCTGATTTTTGGCTACCATGTCGGCCTTCTTCAAGACCTTGATCGCAAAGTATTCGCCGGTCGACTTTTTCTTCGATAGATAGACACTTCCGAACGCACCCTTGCTGATGGGTTTAATGATCTCGAAATCTTTGATCGATGGCGGAACTGCTTTGGCTTGTGGGGCGCTAACAACCGCACTGAGACGGGGCGATGGTGGAGGTCTGAATCCAAGATCCCCGGTCGATGCAGACACGGCTGCCGAGGATTGTCGCCGGTGATGGTGGATACTGGGAGGGTTGGGGGAAGTGAACTCACTGCTCGGCAGCATCGGCGATGCTTCGGGCGAAACCAAGCTATCCGAAGGGAATTGTAGATTACGTGGTTTGTGAAGTCGGAGCGGCGACGACGGTGGTCCGTTGCGAGACGGTGATTCCTGTCTTCGAGGGGATATCGTTCCTGGAAGAATGAGGCTCCTTCGATGGTGTTGTCGTGAACTAGCATGCCGGCGGAGGTCACTAAACTCGGACAGCGGCGATTCCGTTCGGGTTGGCATCCTTGAGGCAACGGAAGATGACCTAACGCTTCCGCCATCGCTGTCGCCAGCGTCGCTTTCCAGCAGCATGGATTCTCGTCTCGATTGGGTTGCGCTGGTCAAGTTACCGAGTGTTCCCCGGTTGGATCGAGGTGTAGGGCATTCTTTCGGGCTGCTGGATCGCGTAGACTTAATCGACATTGACAGTCGGCGGCTGCGGCGATCTCCCGGAATGTGGGCCTTTTCCAAAGCCATTGCTAGTGTTGAAGGAGCATCGAATGACCCGGGGAATATGCCCTCCTCCTGTGCAGGCGTCGCTTCTTCGTCCTCGGTCTGCTCGAACTCGGCTTCTTCTTCTTCCTCTTCGGTAGAATCACTGAGTCTGCCAGCGGCTATCTTGGCAGCCCTCCGCATAGCCTCATCAATGCAGTCCTGGACCATGATAGCAAACTCGATTCGAATTCTCTCGGCATATTCAAGAATCCTGCGATGGCGAAATACTGCTTCAACCTTGGCCTTAGCAACGGTCTCTGTGTCAGTACATAGCAGTGCAAGACCTTGTTCTTGCTCGAGTGTGTTCGTGCCGGGTGTTTCCCATTGCATCACCTGAGAAATACGGCCCTCTGACTGGGGCGACTGCGTACGAAATTCTGCCGGGTTATGCGTAGACTCTTTGATAGCAGGAGTGCTGATCTCAATCGCGGTGTCGCATAAATCAAGGAGCAGCTCCACAATCCTGGCTTGCGGTCGACGGATAGCAAAGGACCTGGCTCTCGAGTGTCCGAACCCGGACGATCTATCCCTGGAGCGGCCCGAATTCGAACTTGGGGATGAAGTTCCAGGGGACGACGTCGTCGATGTCGGAGGACCAATCGGCATGCCTTTGTACTCAGCAATCGGGAGATTAGCCGGGTCTCCAATCAAGGTGCGGCTGTGACGCGCCTCGAGGGCATCGAGTACTTTGACAATGGCGTGACGGTGGTCGATCAGGCTTTCCTGGGCCATCTGGACATCCATTTCCGCTCGGTGCTCCTGCAGACATAAATCTGTGTGCTTTTCGAACCACCAAGGCTGGATTTGGCGTTCGCAAATACGGCAGAGCACGGGTGCTGGCGGAGGATGGGCATTGGGGTCATCTAGTCCGGACTCTGCAAGTCGGGTTAGATAGCTAGCAAGAACTTCAGCTCCCGAGCCGAGGGATTCTACGATGAAGGCTGGTAGATCAATTTTGATCTCTCGCGGTGTTGTCCATGGCCGTATCATCCACATGGTCTATGACAGAAGATGGAGTTAGAATCATCAAGTTGGTAGGAGCAGTATTATTTGCCTGCGTCTCTGACAGATATTCACATAGGAAAGCGTGGATCGTGTTCACTTACATGACTGTCCTTGCCAGAGGCGCCATCGTAAACCATAATACCTTGTGCCTCCACGTCAATGATTGTTGGCTCTTCGGTTGGCTCGAGTGGAAGCAACCGGGACAATGGGCCGACCTGAACAGCAAAGCGGATGAACTTGGATTTCGAGTCGTCCTTTTGCATGGATTCGGTCACATCGGCGAAGATGGATTTGTTGTCACTGACGATCAGATCTGCAATAGCAGTTCCTGTGACTTCTTCGGGCTGGGTTCCGACCACATCAACCCACGACGGACTAACCCATCGGATAGTGCCGTCTAGGTTGAGGTCCATGATGACATTTAGGGTCTGTTCGGCGGCCTCTCGAAGATCCTCCCTCTCCTCGCGGATATTTTCGCTGATGGTTCGCTCCATCTTGCCAGCCCTGAGCGACGATACGGCCGGCGGAGCCAGTAGGCTCGGGGCTTTTGGTTGTTCCTCCATGATGACTGAGTTGAACGACGGGGGGAGGTCAGGTTATTGTAGGACCATCTGATGTGATCTTATAGTGAGGCAACAAAGGTAGGCAGAACTGGAGTATTTCGGCGAAGAAGGCGGCGACGGGCAAAGTTCCGTAGAAAAGGGGCTTGGGATACTGAAGAGGAAGTGGAAGCTGAGGCTAGACTCGTATGGTTGGCGTGCTTGCTTCTCGTTGACTTTTCTTGTCGAAGGACGTCCGGAGTGGAGCCGGGGGCTTGTCTGGCAGACGTGCCAGAGCTAGAGCGCAGCAGGAGCCTGAGACATAATGTGGTTTCTTGGCCTAAAGTATGTCGCCGTCGTCTAGTACGCAGGTAGTCTGGATATCGTCGGATTGGGTAGGTTGCGGGTTCAGGTCGTGTTCGTGGTTGGGTCGGGTGTGGTGGTTATCGTGGTTCGTGGTCGGGTAGGGTGGGAGGTGAGGTGTCGTTGAACCGTGGTTGTTGGGCCAAGTGCCAGTGCCGGGTGCAGGTTACAGCAAGCAGCAGGAACGTACGGCAATCGGGACCAGGCGGGCAATAGACCGACTGGCGTAGACCGTCGTGCGTAAGGTCGGATGCAGTGCTATGTCCTATGTAGGTAGGCACGCTCAGCACGTGAAGACAGAAATAGAAGATGTCGAGGCAGTATATGGAATACTGCGAGAAATCGTCAAAGAATGACTGAGTCTGGTTGTTGTCGACAACAGGGCAGCGGACACTGCAACACTTTTCTTCGTTGAGAAGGTTAACGAACAGGGGTTTTGGGTCGGAGGTGTATGGTAAGTGGAAAGTGAGTGCGGTCAATTTTGGGCAAGCGAGACGAAGCTTCGATTGGAAGATTGGAAGATTGTTGGCTGCGAGGGTAGAGATAGGTATGGTGGAAGGAAGGTAGCGCTGGGGGGAGCCGCCGATTCCGTTCTCCGTGATCCGCGATCGAGTTTCGGTGCTGTGGGACAGATCCCGAGGGCAATTGATGGGCGAAAAGACAGAATCAAGGGGGAAAGTGGCCCGGTGATGGACGTCGGGTTGTCAATTGTCGATGTCGTCGTCTTCGGAGTCGTCAGTCGTTCACAAGGATGTGCCCAGAGGAAGGAGGTGGATTCTGGTGCACTTTGTGGATATGGTGCCGTTGGTGGTGCTTCCACTTCACTGTTCCCGGTGGACTCTCCAGTCTCCAAGCTGCTGCCGCGGACTGTCCGCGGTGGTGTTGCCGTCGACCCGTCCACTGGAAGTGCGCAAGTTGCAAGAAAGTGTCGCCCACTGCCGTTCCGTGACTCGCTCGAGTGGAGCCGTCCCGTGGTTCCAGAATGGAAAGCTAAAGTGGGGCCCTCTTTGTTTCGCTTCCCGTCCGTGACAGCGGCAGTTTCTCTTTTTTTGCTCGCTTTCCAAACGCCGACAAATTGAAAAGTGAAAGCTGGATACAGGGAACAGAGATCACGAAAAAGAGATGGGAGAACACAATGGATACACTTGAGGAAAACTGAGCGGATGGAAGCGGTAAGAAGGGATGGTGACAGAACGTCCAACTAGTACTGTAACTAGTAACTTCTCCAAGCTTGGGCCATTTCGTTGATTTACACGGAACAAAACTTTGCAACTGCGCCTCCCCCCAACTCCCAAGTTATTGCTCGGTACAAGAAAGTGTGGTGGTGCGTGCTCTGCCGTGCTCTGCTGTGCTCTTCGTTTCTTTTTCTGTCCCGGCATTGGAACACAAGACTCTTCCATCTCGTCTCTAAGCACACCGTTTTTTTCCATCACCACATTTCACCACCTACCGTGACATTGTGAGCGCTACGTAAGGCATTGACGTATCCACGCACCATCATCAGCACCTCTTTGGTACCTACGCGCATACAAGAACACCCACAGAGAACAGCGCGTTTTGTGAGGGCCGCAACAGGCGTGAACAGAGTACCATTCAATCTTGGGGTGCTTCGAGAGCGGGGGGATGAGCTCAAAGCTGGCCAATCAGACGCGCAGCTGCTTTCACTTGGCTGCTTGATGGGACACGATGACGGGACGGAACCTATCGTCGACCACACTCCGAGACTCCCAACCATCAATCATTGACCATCCAAAGAACTGGCTACGTCTTGGGTCGACGTTGATTCTCGAGCCATCAACACCACCTCAGGGGCTGTCGAATATTCTTTGGGTGTCCAAGAGTAGTACAGGTCACGCTACCAGGTTACCAACCACTTTCATCCGAAACCTGCCCATCATCGAAAGGTGCAGTTTATTCGAAATGATGGAGCTTTTGTTTGAGCTCGGCTTGTACTGCTTGTCTGATATCGGCTATACAGTACCATATACCTGATAAAGGCAAGCAGCAAACATGTCATATCAAGGTGGGTTTGTACTTTGTTTGCCGGGTCAAAGAAGCTGATCAACTCGAGTCGTCATCGTCGATCTACTAGCTCAAGAACTAAAGTATCATCTGGATGGAGTCATTCCGAACCGATATTTCATGGAGAGGGAAACTGATAGACCAGGCAACTCCAGCATTTAGGCCTTTGAAATTGTCCGGTTGAGGTGGAATTTGACGTCTGGTGATTCCTTCCCTAATAGCACCAAAATCTGACCGATGCTTGCCGTGGGCGGTGAGAAAGAAAGAACCTATTGTGTTTTCCCTTCAGTTCCCAGGCTCTACCCAGGTTCTACTTACCCCGCCAAATCCCACCAATGTCAAGTACCTATCACCGCCTGCGACATTGTAAGTTTTCAGACGGGTCACGTTCTTGTCTTGCATTTCCACTTCGGGTTCTTCCACTTCATCCCAGACCCCAGTTCCTTAACAACGATTTCCGCGAACAACCCCGGGATGCCATTGAAACGAAGAAGAAAGAGACGTCAAGGTTCAGACACCTGACGTTCCCATCATATCTGCATTGGGTTGCCTGTCTGTCTATCTTCGACGCGGGATCCCTTCGGCAAGCCGGTCAAGCCAAAACCAGGATCGATGGATGAGATACTGCAAGCCAGAGAGTCGCCTATGCGCCAGAGTCTCACTCCCACACTTCTTCTATGGACCTAAACAACTTCTTCCATCCGCCAGCTTCCACGGCATCGTGGTGTACGGGCGGGTGGTGGTGGCTTCTGCTGGCTGAGGTGATGCCAACCACCACGTCCTGCATGACGCCGTTGCACGAGAATGCCCTACCTATAAGCTCTCGAGCCATGGCACACTTGAGGGACCTCCGGCTTACCAAGTACGTGCCCATCTGCAGCTATCGCGTATGACTTGAACCAGCTTTGCGAATCGGATCACGTCGTCCTCAATAACTTTGAGCGACGCGGTACCTTTGCCTGATAACATACAGCATCGGTATCCGAGCACTCCTCTACGTATACTTATAGGCCAAGCTGGAGATACCTCCCTGCCCGTCCTATCACGGCATCCGTCCTTTCTTGCGCGGCTTTAGCAGCCAGCCAAGGCCCTTTATACCGAATAGCAAAGATAGCTGGATAGGTATGACTGCTGAACCGTCTGGCCCCTCGCTTCTTCCCGATGTCAATGGAATTGACGAATCGTCTCCGGTCTGCTTACAAGTGATCTGATAATATGTGGCGGTGACAGCGCTGGATCACTGTATCCGAAAAAAGGGATTAGCCAATCTCTCCTCGGACTATCAAAGACTACCTCTACACTCACTGGACCAACTCCCTAGTATCCTACACCAACATAGCAGCTGCGTTGAGAACCCCTCAAGATGCAACAGACGTGAGTTCATGAATCCACAGCTCGCCAGTCAGTGGGGATGAGAGTGACAGGCCGCGTTTCCTCCCTAGACAATGTCTCAGCATCCGACTAAGTCTAGATCTGCGTCGCCGTACTCCGCACGCATACATGGCAGTATCTATATATGACAGCATGCGGACTATCATCTGTTAGACCGAATAATCGATGGGCACCACAGCGTATCGGTTTACCTAACGATGGTCGTTGACCCCTCATTTTCTTCTGCCATCCTAGCTGCAGCCGGCCACGTCTGGTGATGGTGTGGCACTCGCTGGAATTATTCATTTTTGGAGCAGGTTCCCAAGAAGAGATCTCGAACGCTTTGGCCCTAAGCTTTTTCTCCGAACCGAAAAGCTGGGGTACATTATGAGCAAGCCACGTCTCAACTAGGATCAAGCTCAGCGAAGCCGTGCTGGTAAGAGAACGTTACTGATCCATATCCGTGAACTTTACGCGGATACTTCATTCGAGATTTGTGAAAGAAGAGCGGCAAACAATTTGAAATCTCAGAACCCAAAACCTCGATGGCCTTTCATGCTTCTAGTCCTAGAAGCATCCTGGCTTTTTAGGGTTACAAAGCATATCAGAATCCCGTGGATAGACAAAGTGCCCAGGAGTCGAACCAGACAAACCTACACACCAATAAAGGGGACCGGATATAACCAAGATGGCCACGCTTTGGAAAGATCAGCGAGCACATTTATTGCGCTTTTGACAAACATAGTATCTGCCAATCCTCGGATACTCCCCCGATCCCTTCTCACTTACATAACGGTGGTTGTGTCGCTCGGGGCAACACAAAGAGACAAGTCAAGCACACCGTACGTTTTCCATATCAGCATGGGACCACTTAGAATTGCACAGGCGTTACACTCACTACGCCATATGGCAGGGAAGGGGGCTTGACTTGGATGATACATTCCAAAGATTATTCCCAATTGAATGGTAGCCATAGCAATGACGAACCCAAGTGATGTCTCCAGTAGTGGGACTGGTTTCCAACGACGCCACTGTTTTGCTCTCAAAACATCAACAAGTTGACAGGTTACGGTAGGTTGTAGGAGATGTTACTTTGAATGCAAAATGATGGACGATAAAGAAGTTCAGTCAATAGACAATCATCTAGGTATTAACTCCAACCACAGACGACACTTGCTCTTTCCCACAACCCTTGAATGAACACCCTCGACGATCACCTCCGTCATCTTTTACCCTCTATTGGTCTCGAGACTTCTCAAAATACTATGTTCTCCTTCGCCATCCGGAAAATATTTCCTAATCCACAGAAACCGGAAACAAAGACAAAAACCTGAATCATTATAAGACCCCACGTTTGGCGGACACTTAGGTAGATCGACCCGAAGGAATATGCGATCTACCCTGACGTGCGGTTTCACATTGACACTTTCGCCGCCGTCCGTCACTACGCCGCATTCCAGTGAAGGAAAAAGGAGAAACCCTTCCCGATGGGTAAGGATACAAACTGTTTGATGGAATGGGCTCGGTGAGCTGGATGGGATTGGGTTAGGGAGGACAGACGGCGAGGATGGGGAGGATGATCACTGACATGCGGGAGTGGGCACGTGATGAAGTTGGAGAGAGCGAAGTGGTGGTTCGGACTTCTTGTTCATTTCATATTTGATATCGTCAAGTTGCCTGCTTTATCGGATGTCCCAAAACATCCCTATTCAAGAAAATGACGAGTGTTGGCTGATTAATGGTGCCGGTCAGTCAATATATGACGATTCTGTGAGCTACCAATAGCTAGATTGAGGAGCAATGATATTACACCGTGGAAAATAAGATCTCATTTGTTTCCAGCTCAGTGACATCAGATATGACGAGTAGCTCGTTTGAAGTTGGCGGTTCTCTCATGAAGATGCGTGGAAAGTAACTCGACGGATGTTTTTTGAAGACTATTTTCAGCGAGAAAAGAAGCACTGGGCATGACCCAGAGTCCAGAGCATTGAAGACAAAGTAGGGAATGTGTCTTCATGACGGACGGAAGGTAGAAAGACTGGAGGATCAAGCATAATCGTGCCTTCCTTCCCGGAAAGAATCAAAAGTGCAGGACCGCAGAATTTTCGAGAGTAATAGATGGCAGTCGCTTCCTGTCCGTAATATCCTCAAATTTTTATCCTTTCGAGAATCTATGGGACACACGCATGCTCGTTCGCATCGCATCCTCTGCTCTTTCTTGGCCAATTCGCGGTCCTAAAGCCACATCAAGGTGAAAGCCCATACTCAACCCCTCCTACAATCCACTAACATTCCAGCCCATCTATGCACAGAAGGAGACAGAAAGCTCCGAATCGCAATATTGTAGATATCCCCACTTCCACTTGGAGTGGTTCGTCCCGTCCCGTGGTTGCACTTTGCACCGGTTCCAGTCGGCTTCGTTTTCGCCTCAACCACAATCGCTTCAAAGCCTGGGATAGTCCTCCGATGACACATTTGCACTCTGACGATGTCAGCAATCGCTGGTCCTTCGTGGCAGTGTCGAAGACAAAAACAGTCGTCCTGCAGACGAACGTAAACAATATCGAGGTTCAAGAGTTGTGTGGAAGTTCAGCACAAGCGGACAGGTTAATTTTAAGAGTCTGGGGGGACAGGGGCAGGGGTCTCGTCCAACAGCCACCAAGGCCAACGGTCCAGGCCTGTTTCCGTTGGTGATGATGGGCCATTCAGGGGCATCAACACAGTGGAGGCTTTGCCAAGCACGCCATGTCAAGTCGACATGTTTGACGATCAGGGCAAACCGGAGAAGTTAGCCGGTAGCGCGTTCACCATCGCTCGTCGACTTCTCTCGTTATCAGAAGATGGCTGCGACGGGCTGAAGTCTCACAAGTTATCGTTTCGGAACCTTACAGCTTTATCGACGCCGGTAAGCAAAACGCTTCTCTATAATCCGGCCCAAGATATTGAATACCTGAAGACTTCGTCGGCCCACCCGGAGAGTTTGTAAGATCTACACAGGTCCCTATCCACCACTCAAATTGCACACTGTTGACCTGCGTCTCGGTTCACCATCAACTCTTCTTTAATCTTATTATCGCTATCCGGGAAGCCCCGTTGCTTGGTGTTTGGTTACCCTTCGGTTGCTTTGGGCCCCAAATACGGAATAGTGGCGTGGCCATACGCTGCCGGCCTTACGCGCTTGCTGATTCTGTGTGATCCCACAGCCTAACTCGAAATGTCAAGTCAATAATGGTAAGATACTCGGCCCCCATGTTCCCATTTCTCAAACGCGAACGGCGACAATGGACTTTCTCTTACCTGAACTCATTGCAAAGAACCTTCATCATCTTCATTTTCTTTGAATCGGTGGAAGCCAGCCCATTCTTTTGCTCAACGGTTACTAAGTAAAGCGTCACCGGGACGCCGCCTCTATCCTTGCCGACATCGAGCTACCCGCTATCACTTGTGGAAACACTTACAAGGTCAACCTCATCCATCGAGACTGCGATCCAACCCTCAAAGTCTTAAGCCGATACCTTTGAAGAGCTTCGAGACGACCTCTTTTAAAGTTTTGAACCCCCTAGAATAACCGGGTAGTCACGGAGAAAGAGGTTTTAAAAGGACATATCGAGCGACTCATCAGAACTGCAGCCTTATCTTCCTCGTCTCGTGGTCCAGCATACGAGGTTTGTCAACCTTCCGCTTATTCGAACTCCTTCAAAACGAGCTCTTCTTAGGTGAGATCATTCCTGTGACTCCTTGCGATACAGCGCCCTATAAAACGCATCCGTGCCGTTTGCGCCGCTTAGTGTAACGCACTTCGGGTTTCAGAATGCTGTACATTCAAAGGATCCGCTTTCCCCAGTCTTAGACGATTGTCTCATTCAATGCACGGGCGGTCGCTATCTTGAGAACCTCAATCATCTCTGCTTGAAAGCAATCGTTGGGTTTTGCTTTGAAATGGGAAGGGCTTATCGAGAATACCTGCTGATTCTGGCTTAACAATAGTCGCGTACCTCGTCAGCTATATCAGTTCATCCGTCATCACACATTATCTCGTTCGGAGTTATCCATATCCACTCTGCAACCATGACTTCTTCACTGCCTCTCCAACCACTAGCATCTTATGCCGAGGATCCTCACTCTGGCCCGGACAGCAACCCACTGTCCACGCTCAATCTTTCGATTCTGAAGAGTCTCTCGGATAAGAAAACGAGAGGTGGGTATCAATTGCCAGGATGGTGGCTATTAGTGAATGCAGACCAACTAATTGCTTGGGTATACAGATGGTCAACCACCAAAGAGGCGAGGGCCCAAACCGGATAGCAAACCGGCCCTCACACGTCGTCAAGAACTGAACAGACAGGCGCAACGGTACGCTCTGGCTACCACTATTCTTCCATTCCCGGATACGTGCTGATTTGCCTTCAAGAACACATCGTGAACGAAAAGAGCTATACATCAAAGCCCTCGAAGATGAAGTCCTACGCCTCAAAGAAATCTTCAGCACCATCGCACAAGATAAGGAGCGCCTTGCCGAAGAGAACCGACGGCTCAAAGCCAAGCTAGCCCAGAATGACGCAGCCGGCGACCCAGTTGCCGCCGACACCAACTTCTTTGACCAAATGGTCAGCAGTCCAAGCGGTCCCAGTCTGGGATACACTTCCAGTTCTAGCATGGTGGGAAGTGGCAGCTATCTAGCGGGAGCACCGTCCAGCCAAACGACTTTCCCATCACCGCCGCCTTCGACGACAACTTCGCCGGCTTACCGCCCACCACCCGGAGGACCGAGAGACTTCAACACGATTCTGGGAGACGGGGCGGGTGTTTTGGCGCCAAAGAGGAATCCAGATTTGGATTACGATCAAGCCGGTATTGATTTTGTGTTAACGTACGAGTTCCCACCTTTTTCGAATCCCCGTCAGTAAGAGCAAGGGAAGAAGAACGAACAGTGGTGTTCGTATACGTTTTCAATGTTGGGGTTCGAAACCATTCCCATACGAGACGAAAAAAAAAGAAGGGACAGAAAGCAACTAACACATATGCCCCTCGGCTTCACCACTTTTAGACTCGAGCGACCCTGCATGGAACACATGACATGGCTACTAGAACGAGGTACCGGCACCGAAGACAGAACGCAGCGAGAGCCCTGTGGCCACGCCCTCATGGCTTCATGCCCTCCCGAGCCTTTCTCCGAACTCTCGCCCGAGAGACCGTTCGGGTACGCCAACACTGCCATCCCGAATTTGGCCATCGGTGGAGATTCCCACGCTCATTCTCACCACGGGAATCCTCCAATGCCTACTAGCATTAGCGGAAGTGGTCAGCGCACGTGGGAACTCAGTAAAGCGGACTTGGCTACGCTGCTCGATCTCAGCAAGCGACTGGATCTCGACGGGGAGATCACGCCTGTCATGGCCTGGGGGATGGTTCTTGCTCATCCGCGGCTGGCAGAGTTGCAGCTGGATGACTTTGCGCGGTTGACGGAAGAGTTGGGCAGGAAGGTTCGGTGTTACGGGTAAGTTTTGCCTTTTCCCACTCTTTCCACCTGTGGTTAAACGCAATGATCTGCGTGTATCGAAAGTTCAAGGGTCCAGATTTGCTGACTGCTTCTATAGGTTTGGTGCTGTGATGGAGGAGTTCGAGGTTAGGGATGCGCTGGAGAATCTGTTTTCGACAAAGCCGGATGGAGGTGTTTTCGAGGACTTCTGAGGAGATCCATCGGGCTGATTCTGTGATTCTGGGTACGAAAAGGCGGACAAATACTGTTCGGATGTCTATAGTCTGGCTCCGGTGCATATCACAGTTGGCCAGGAAGATGGGATGAAGGATTTCGAAAGCTGTATTCCCGTGAACAAGACGTTGACAAAAAGTGTACTACGCGGTGTTTTGGAATTCTGTAAGAAAATAAAACCCATCGAGTGATTGAGTCTGACTGCGGAAAAGAGACAGGAGAATAATACTAGCAACGGCACGAAATGTCAAAGAAAGATGCACCGGAAATGGTGACAACATGAAGCTGCACTTGCCAAGGTGGAAGTAAGGTGAACCGGCTCACCTGCCATGCACAAATTTCATTGGCTGGAGCCCTCTCGGTGAGACCCATGTCTGCCACGGTAAGAGCTCGCGGGAGCCCCACAGCACAGAATGACCCCACCCTGCGAATTTCTGAGTTTTGGGGCAATTTGCTGCACGGCCGGCCAAGCAGAAATCGCCGGGGCCACAGCGAGAGGAACAGCCCCGGGCGGAATTCGAAGCAACCCCTCCGAGTCCTGGGTCCTCTTTTTATTTTATCCTTCCCAACTCAGGTCCCGCGACTATCGATATTGTATTCCGGTATCGTTTCGTCATCCCAACCACATATCGACAACCGCAATCATGACGAACCCTCAGCCTGGCCAGTCGGCCCTCGTCGACCTCATCGACTCCCTTCCCGACCTGGGTGCCACCTGGGGCCCCGCCGTCACCACCGAGACCACTCTGAATGGCGTCCCCTACGCCCCCTACTCCAAGGGCGATAAGCTCGGTCGCATGGCCGACTGGACTGCCGACTCCAAGGATGGCCGTGACGGTCGCGGTGGCCGCCAGCAGTACAACAGGAACTTCCGTGGTACGTTCATCCTACCCGGCCCTATTGTCCGTTTTTTTTCATGACCCGGTCCTCGCAGGATCTTGTGTTCTTGAGATGGGAGTGATGATGATAATGGTGATGATGTTTGCTAACTTTAGACTCTTCCATAGACCAGCAGATCTACGGTGCCGGTTCCACCTCCATCTTCGCTCCCCCCGTCGCCGAGGACGAGTCCTCCTTCTCCGTTGTCTCCAACGTCAGGGATACTGGCAAGACCCGCTTCGGTCGCGGTGCTGTCTTCACTAGAGGCCGTGGCCAACGCGGCGGTGCTGGTGCCTCTGCTGGCCGTGGTGGTGGCCGTCAGACCTTCCAGAGGACAGGTCGCGGTGGTGCGCAGTATGGTGGTGGCTACGACGGTGGCCGCGGTGGCCGCCAGAACACTGGTGCTCGCGGTCGTCGCTTCGGCTGGAAGGATTATGACAAGCCCCAGCGCAACCGTGATGCTTCGATCAACATCAAGGGCGACTGGAAGCTGATGGAGGAGATTGACTTCAACCGTCTCGGCAAGCTTAACCTCGAGACCGACGAGGGTGAGGATGTCGATGACTATGGTTTCCTCTACGCCTACGACCGCTCCTACGACAGACCTGTGGTTAAGAACGCCGAGCGTAGACTCACCGCTATCGACCGTGCTGCCTACAACGTCACTACCTCCTCCGACCCTGTCATCCAGGAGCTCGCCGAGAAGGACGAGGCCACCATCTTCGCCACCGACAACATCCTCTCCATGCTCATGTGCGCTCCCCGCTCCGTCTACCCCTGGGATATCGTTATCTCCCGCCAGGGCAACAAGGTCTTCTTCGACAAGCGCGACAACGCTGCTCTCGACCTTGTCACCGTCAACGAGAACGCCGCCGATGCTCCTCTCGACGCTTCCGAGGGCTCCAAGGATGGCATCAACCAGCCGCACGCCCTTGCCGAAGAGGCTACCTTCATCAACCACAACTTCGCCAACCAGGTCGTTGTCGAGAACGAGTCCGACAAGATCGCCATGGCCCACGAGAACCCCTTCTACAACGCCTCCGAGGAGACCGTCCCCCCTGCCTCCAAGGCCTACAAGTACCGCCGCTTCGACCTCTCCACCAGCGAGGAGGAGTCCGTCTTCTTGGTTGTCCGTACTGAGATCGACGCTGTTCAGAAGGACGCCACCCACGGC
Organism: Sordaria brevicollis; assembly: GCA_033439795.1. Classification (NCBI taxonomy): domain Eukaryota; kingdom Fungi; phylum Ascomycota; class Sordariomycetes; order Sordariales; family Sordariaceae; genus Sordaria; species Sordaria brevicollis. The sequence continues at coordinate 664,173 of JAUTDP010000007.1, forward strand.
AAGAACCAGCTCGTCACCGTGCACGCCCTCAATGAGTGGGATAGCAAGGCCCAGGGCGCCGGCGGTGCCCTCGACTGGAGGACTAAGCTCGCCACCCAGCGTGGTGCCGTTGTCGCTACTGAGATGAAGAACAACAGCTGCAAGCTCGCCAGGTGGACCGTTCAGTCCATCCTCGCCAAGGCTGATGTCATGAAGCTTGGGTAAGTCTTGGGGTGTTTCCGCTGGTATTGATGAAACTGATTTACTAACTGCATTCGTTTTATAGTTTCGTTTCCCGCGTTAACCCCAAGGTCAACGATAAGCACGTCATTCTCGGCGTTGTTGGCTGGAAGCCCAAGGACTTCGCCAACCAGATGAACCTCCAGCTCTCCAACGGCTGGGGTATCGTCCGCACTATTGCCGATATGTGCCTCAAGTCCGATTCTGAGGACGCCAAGTTTGTCCTCGTCAAGGACCCCAACAAGAGCATCCTCCGCCTGTACGAGGTCCCCGCTGGCAGCCTCGACGAGGAGGTTGAGGAGCTGGACCAGGTCGAGGAGGAGGCCGAGGAGGCTGAGGAATAGAGTGCCTCTCAAAGTGGAAGAATAGCAGCTATTGAGGATGCGGCACAGGAAGCCGAAACGTTTGAAATGCTGATGGAACTTGAGGCTCTGAGAAAGGGGGCTTGAGCTCCCCCCTGAAACGATTGGAAGCGGAGAATAAAAAGCAGTCTTACTTTTTCAGTTTAAGAGCGGTCTTTTTGCTACTTTGTGTTTCGAGACATATGGATGGTTTCTTTCACGGGCGTTCATGAACCGAAAATGTCACTTCAAGAAGGACTGGTCTTCAGACAAGGAAAGCTTGTCTGCTAACGAGACTAGGTAAATGGGGTTGTGGCTCGTGTGGCATGGGTACACGGTATAGGTACTTGCTAAGCGGCTTATGATGACAGGAGAATAGCAGGTAGACAAAGGACTCCGTACAAGTAGTCGACAGAGTTTGAAAGAATAGCTGGTATTGGGTAAATGAACAACGAACTTTTCCAACTTTCGACGTGCCCTTTGTTGCAGGAATTCCCAGACCTCACGTGACTTCGCGACGCATTTTGGCGTTTGTCGCTACCGCTCACTCAGATTTGCCCCTCGCGTTCTTTCCCGTGTCCGTTTGCTTGCCCGCTTGCAGATGCATGTCTTTGCCACTGCACCCGATCAACCACAACCCCGGCTTCAGGTGACCCCTCCGCCCGATCCAGAATTCGCCAGCTCTCGAGTCGTCAACATTATTTGTTTGCCATTCGGTCATTTCATTTCAGCGCGCAATATCAATTCAGCCGACGCGCTCTCATCGCAGCAATTGATTGTGGTTTCACAATTCTACACGCGACAGCTGGGAGAGTCGGAAAACATGCCGCCAAAACCATCATCCTCCAGCGGCAAGCTGACCAGCTCCTCGTCCAAAACCCCCGTCAAGTCCGCGCGCAACAGGGGGTACATCACCAAGACGCCCATCTCCTCCAAGCCGAAACCGAAGCCGAATGCGAGTATCCTGAATTACTTCAAGAAGGCGGCGGATGAGACGCTGTTTATTGGCGATGGTGAGGTGGTGACGGTTGAGGACCTGGAAGAGGGTGATGCGGCGGAGGTTGATGGAGTGGACGGTGATAAGGAGAACGTGGTGGCGAAGTCGACAGATGCGGTGAAAGAGGATGATCACGAGGAGACACGGTTTAATGAAGTTGGTGGACCGAATAAAAAGAGGAGGGTCAGTTCTGGTGGTGAAGTTGACGAGAGGGGGAAGAAGGCAAGGGCGGATGATGGTGATGTGAAGGAGGATGCGGAGAAAGAGGAGGTTAAGCAGGAGAGCGAGGCCCAGAAGAAAGAAGAGAAACTTGCGGCGGTAGCCGTTCCACCGAGTAGTGGTTTGCAGAGCACAGCATCGCTGGTAAAGAAGCCGAGGAGAGGTCCGTTTGTGGATGACTCCGACGAGGATTCGGACGACGACTCACAAATGGAGGGGGAGAAGAGCACAGCTCCTATCAACCATGAGGGTTCACCTGATAACGAAGAAGAGGAGAAAGAGGAGGAGTCAGCAGCCAAGACAGAACTAAAGCCCTTGAAGGGCGTCACTGAGAATCCCAGAGTTCCTCTTCTACGACAAGAGACATCCGGCGCCAGAGCGGACACCCAAACCAAGCAGGAAGAAGATGAAGAAGACCCGGTAAAGGATGACGCAGATCAAGCCGACGAAGAGGAAGCACAAGATGATAAGGGAAACCTCGACAACAACGACCTTCAAGGCGAAGAGCTGAGAGAGAAGCGGTACGTGCAGGAGCAAGCCCGGCTCGAAGCAAAAGAGCGACGAGGGTTTCTGGCCGGAGAAGACGATGACTTTGACGAGATGCTATTGGATGACTCTGGAGTATTCGATGAGTTGATTGAGGACGAAGATGATCTAACGTTTCCCCCGGCGGACCCGGATGTCATTACAGAAAGCTGCCCGATATGCAACGCAAGTCTCGCCGGCGTAACAAGCGACCAGGCCACCGCTCACGTCAACGCTTGTCTTGACGGGAACCCGACGCCCCTTCCACCTGCACCTCCACCTCCAACAACTCCAACATCAACGACCGCGAAGCGAAAGTTAGCACCCGGGACCAAGGACGATATTGACCAAGAGAACGAAAATCCTGTGGATGATGATATAATGACGGATCTCACCGAAGGTAGCAAGCGCTTTGCTTCTCGCGCCGCCATTGCCCGCCCAGGACAAGCGAACCCGTTTACTCTTCCAGGCGATGATGACGGACCCAATCCTAATTCCAGTGCTAAACCCAAAGTCAACGGCGCCGGCTCAGCTTTCAGCAAACTGATGTCTTCCCACAATGAAGCGGCCGCCTGGGCCACTGCCGCTGCCGCGGAGACTGCTTCTCGGGGAATGCCCGCCTATAAACGAACTTGCCCCTTCTACAAGATCATGCCTAACCTTTCCATCTGCGTCGATGCTTTCCGTTACGGTGCCGTCCAGGGTTGTAAGGCCTACTTCCTCAGCCACTTCCACAGCGACCATTACATGGGCCTCTCAGCCAGCTGGGTACATGGACCCATATACTGCAGCAAAGTGACCGGGTCGCTGGTCAAGACGCAGCTCCGGACAGCGGCAAAGTATGTCGTCGAGCTGGAGTTTGGACAGACAGTGCCCGTTGCTGAGACGGGCGGTGCTGTGATGGTCACCATGATTGAAGCCAACCATTGCCCAGGAAGCTCTCTGTTTCTGTTCGAAAAGAAGGTGGGCAAGGAAGGGAGGACGCAAAGGATCCTGCATTGCGGTGACTTCAGGGCGTGTCCAGCGCATGTGGAACACCCACTGCTAAGGCCAGAGACGCTCGACAAGGTGACGGGGAAGATAAAGCAGCAAAAGATCGACGTTTGCTATCTTGACACGACGTATCTGAACCCGCGGTATTCGTTCCCGCCCCAGACGGATGTGATCAAGGCATGTGCGGAGGTGTGCGCTAAGCTGGATAAAGGGTTGAAGGACGGAAGCGAGGAGGAATGGGAGCGGTTACTGCGGGTGAGAGAAGGTGGCGGTAACTCCAAGGAAGGCCAGGACGTCAGCCGGTTCTTTGAGTACAACAGTAAGAGGATGAAAGGGGATGGTAATGCATCAAATCCAACACCACCCCCCGAAGATCCGAAACAAGAAGACAACAAACCTCACAACGCCTTCACCGCCCTCGCCGCCGCTTCAAAGCCAACCCGCAAGAACCGCCTCCTCGTAGTCTGCGGCACCTACTCGATCGGCAAAGAGCGCATCTGCGTCGCCATCGCGCAAGCCCTCGGCTCCAAGATCTTTGCCTCCCCCGCCAAGATCCGCATCACCAAACAGCTCGACGACCCGGAACTCTCCAGGTTAATGACCTCCGACCCCCGCGAAGCGCAGGTGCACATGCAAGCCCTAGGCGAAATCCGCGCCGACACGCTGGCCGAGTATCTCGAGCTGCACCGCTCAAACGGGTTCAGTCGCATCGTCGGGTTCCGTCCCTCGGGGTGGAGTTATAGGCCTGGGTCTGGGTCTAACAATAACGCCTCTTCTTCTGGGTTACCGCCGCTGCCGGCAGATTTGGATGTGGGCGGTGGCGCTTCTGTTAATGTTACCGCTAACTTACCTCCTTCGTCTCTACCGACGACGCATTTACTGCACGGTAATAGGTTTCGACCAAGGTTCTTTGCGAGGAACGTGATTCCGCAGCGAGGGAGTGGAAAAGAGGCCATGTGCTTCGGGGTTCCGTACAGTGAGCATTCTTCGTTCAGGGAGCTGGCGCTGTTTTTGATGGCGCTGAGGGTGGAGAAGGTGGTGCCGACTGTGAACGTGGGTAGCGAGGCGAGTAGGGCGAGGATGAAGGGGTGGATTGATCGGTGGGTGGGAGAGCGGAGGAGGGGTGGGTTGGTGAAGGTTTTACATCATGAGGGTGGTGAGAAGGAGCTGGATGGGCAGAAGGGGGAGCAGAAGTTTTGGGATGGGAAGGATGGAGGTGGTGGGGGGGTTTATTGGTAGTCTTAGGAAGAATTGAGTTGTTCGTTAGTTGTATAGCATATAAGCATGGCATTTATCTGCTCGTTTGAACGTTTGATTGATCGTATAGACCATTGTAATACATATGGACCAACGCTATCATCACTTGGTCGTCAGTTTCGTTTGCTCAACCTCACCGCGTCCACTTATCATCTGATACACCTCTTCACGTCCGCCACTCTGGATGCCGTCGTTCTCATTTCCAATAACGTGCTGTCCCTCGCTCTTCCCAACTGGCCCTCGTGTGAAAATGTTGCTTGCCGCCTTTCAACGTCGTCGTTGGCTCAAGTTGATGGACGATATCAGCGGCGATAGTAATGGGGTTATTTTCCCGCTACGCGTCGGTTCCATGTAATAGCTCTAGAAGTTATGCTCCCACACTCCTCTCACTCAACTCAGTTCAACCCTGCTTAGCCTTGGTAGCCTGGTTTGCCGCCTCTGCAATGTCTCATCAGTACCACTCCTTCCCAAGGTCCTCCCACGCCGGGGGTAACATACCTCTCCTCGTGGCATCCTCCAACAGCGGGATATCGACGCTTTCCTGGGGCAGGTGGACGTAGCGGACGACGGACCCGCGGATGAACACGTTCTTGACGGCGCTCAGGTGCGGGTACTTGAGCTCTTCCACGACCTGGATGTTGTCGAGCTTGATGTTGAGGAACTGGTCGACGCTCTTGAGCACGCCCCGGATCTGGATGTCGTTCTTGAGCTCGACCGTGACCTCGTGGTCAATGAGGGTTTTGAAGAAGCTTTGGGGGGGAATGTTAGTCTATAATTTTGAAAGGGTGTAAGGGGGTTCGAGAAGGGGACAGAGGTGAGGGGATGGTCGTGATGTGGTGTGCTGTTTATGAGAATGAATGGTTTGGTGAGCTGGAAGCTGTATGTGAATGAAGTAGTATGATGGGGAGTGAGGATAGGTCAAGTTGCATTGAGCTTCATATGTGTATGTGAAGCAACTCCGTGTATGTATTGCGAGCCTCATATACTCGGCTTCATAGAAGCATCACAGCTGTTGGCCAACATGGCGTGGACTTGACCCCACTAGGGATGGATGATGGCCGATGTGAAAGACTGGAATGGGTACGATGATAACATTGAAAAGGACTTTATCATACCTGAAGAACAACATGGTGTTGGTATATTGTTGCTATGTTACCAAATGAGTGACAGAAAAAGAAGCAAAATGTTATGAATTGTTCGATAATTGAAGGTGACGGGGATGCATCAATTGTTACTGCAGTTGGCTGTACACGCCAAGGAGACGACTGCCCAACTTGGTGGAGGGACTTCAAAGAGGTGAGCTGCGCTTTTGGAGGTCCAAGCTTCCCCAGAAAGTGCCCGGGAGCACAGACCACTTGTTCTCTAACCTGCCAAGACTCTACATCTCCCTAGGTATAGGTACCTGACATACTGCAGTGACAGCTGACAGCCCGCACATATGAGGTGAGGTGGTAAAGAGATTGGACAGAGCTGCCTGGAATTCTTTGAAGAAAGACCAACTTGAAATCATTTGATCCAGGGAAGCAGAAGTGTGGCACTTTCCTACCGCTATATAGTGAGACTTTCGACACCGGGAAATCACAAGGCGCGACACGGGCAACATCGGTCACACAAGGAACTGACACGGAAATAGCACTGGCAATCATCGCTACAGATCATCGAAGGGAAAGTTAAAAAGGCCCGCCCAGCGCCCTGGCCCGGCCCCATTCATCCCCATTCCCTGATTCCCACACAGAAGGTCAAACAGCCATTCACGGCCGCTGGACTCCTCTCAGGCATTCCTCCATCACAGACTCGCGAGCAATAGTTGGGGACCGGACAGGGATGTGCCATCTGTTATTGTGCCGTCATTGGATTGTGTATCGACCAGCATCGACCGCCTTTCAGCAGTGAGCAGCGACCCAGGGCAGACCGCGACGAGCATATCCCATCCCTCGAGCAGCACGCCGTGGACGCGGCAGCCTTCCCGGAGCGCCTGATAGTCTGATACCCCTTTTATTGTGAAAGACAGACAGGCCAGACACGGCCATCACCATCAACATCAACGTCAACCACGTCGCCGGTACGGAGCAGCAACCCAAAGCAGCCACCTCAGTCCACTCACCCCCGCAGAAGCCCCCCGAGTTCAGTCCGGATCCTCCCTCTTCCACGGAACCGAACCCCCTAAAGTTCAGGCATCATATCAACAGCACACGGGCCGGAAGCCGCGCCAGGATCACCCGTTAGCACCTGAGGCGTGCGCAGCAGCCAGCAACAAAAAAAATTCCAAAAGCGCGGGGTTGCGCCGATTACGCACCAGCAACAATGCCGCCGCCCTCGGGCCAAAAGGGCAGCCAGAAGGGCACGGGGAAGAAGGGTGGAGCGGGTGTCATGCGCCAGCACCAGCACAACCCACGGAGTCGCAACACCACGCCCAGCGCCGGCTTCCCCCAGGTTGCCAGTCTGCCACCCATTGAGACGCACGAGACGGCTAGCTTGGACCTACGCTTCGAACTCTTCCGCAACATCACGTACGACGACATTGTCGATCCCGTCGCCAACAACACCGCATCGCCCGACTCCAAGAGCCTCGATGGCCTCCTGTCCCGCCTGTCACGTCTGAGCGAGGTCATTGACAAGCGGGGGTCCAACTGTGACAAAGGCATGCGTCTGCTCGCCCAGTCCCGCCGCCTCCGCGAGAGTGAGCTGGCCGCCGAGCGCGGCCGCGAAGAGGAACGCCGCCAGAAGGAAGCCGACGAAGAAGAACGTGCCGAGCGCAAAGCCAACAAGAAGAAACGGAAGGCCACCGAGAATCTGGCCCCGCCACAAGGAAACAGCATAGGTTTGTGACTTGCCACTTCTACTACTTGACCATCTTGGCTGCTTTATCTCCAATTGCAACACTCTGCCTGCATTGATAACAAAAGATCGAATACTGACCTTTCTCTCTTTTACACAGAGTATTCCTCACCAGCCCGCGAGTCTGGTAACAAGGCTAGGAAGCTCTCCCGCGATGACTCTGCCAGCTCGTCCCTCTCGCCCGTCGCCCCAAGGACACCCACCGCCATGGAAACCGACGACAAGACCAAAACCGAGGAAAATGACGACGATGACGATGATTCCGATGATGACGGTCAGCCACCACCGCCTGCACGACCACAGGCCAACACTTTTGGCGATGATCCATCAACCTTCCCCGATCCAACAGTCTACGAAATCCTCTCGGTAAAGCCGGGAATGACGGAAGAGGAAATCAAGGAGATCTATTCAGTTGCAGTATATCCAAAGAGCGACCTAGCAGACATAATAGCCGGCGACCCACCCGATAAGGACTTCAGCAATGCGAAACCAAGTAACCAAATCAACTTTTCGACCTTCAGCACTTACATCGAACCGTTTTTCCGACCATTTACAGAAGAAGATCTTGCTTTCCTTAGAGAGCGCGGCGACCGAACCACGGCCTTTGTTTTACCGAAGCGCGGGAAGAAGCACTACACAGAAATATGGGCCGAAGAGGACGGTGCCATGGCAATTGATTCGACGGATAATAAGCTGCCGCCCAACCAGCCGCGTGGCAACATCGAAAACATGAATGACGAAGTCGCCGAGACAGACAAGCTTTCGGTTGGGCCGATTCTAGCACGACTATTGCAGACGATGCGGCCGGAGCATCGTGCACCGCCGGCGGAGGAGAGACAAAACGGCGTCAATGCCGACGGAGATGTCTCCATGAACGGTGTTGATCGCTTTGATTTTGGCGACACTCAACCACAGACGGCATCGCCCACTGTTAATGGGGTTAATGGAACCAATGGAAACGTCAATGGGACAGCTGGAGCCTCAACTCAGCTCCCCGCTGCAACATTCATGCCAGAGTCTAATAGCGAATCATGGAAGAAAGCCTCGCACCCGAAACTCGATTACTCACAAGTCGATGAGCGCTTGAAGCAAGAGCTACGACATATTGGCTTCTTACCTTTCCCACCCGAGCAAGCCAACGGGACACCTTCCACAGGCAATGCTTCGTCGAATACGGGAAATAACAACGCCTCTACCACTGCCTCTCATCCATCGGGCGGTGATCCCGGTCCTACAGCTGCCGATTTTGATGGTCATTATGACGACGAAGTTGCAGCCCGGTTACGCCTTCTCCAATCCCGCCTACACGAGCAGGTTCTGCTCAACGGTGCCCGCAAAGCACGTCTCACCGAACTTGTTAAAGAGCGCATGGCGTTCCAGGAATACCAGACCATTCTTGAAGATCTCGACAGCCAAGTACAAGCAGCCTACCTCAAACGGACCCGCACGATGGGTAAAAAGCCGAAGAAGGCTCGCCCAGGGGCAAAGGATGCCAATGCTAACGGCGGGGCCGGCACGCCTGGCCCTGGCGGTGCGGCTGGTATGGCGAGACCGGGCATTGGAGATCTTACTCGCACGCTCATGGAGCGTAGGCGGAGGTGGATTGAGAATATGGGCCCTCTGTTTGAGGATGACGTCCCACCTACGGAGGATATGAGCCCAGCGGCGAGAAGAATCCGGGGCTCTAAGCTCATGAAGGTTCCTAGAGTAAATGAAGAAGGTAGCACGATTTTCCCGCGGGAAATAATGGCTGATCTGATCAAGCGGGAGAAGGACAAGTGGGACGACGAAGAGGGTGACGACGAGTGAGTAGCTCCTCGCAACCTCATAGTCTCCCGCCGCCACCAAGAGCCTTCCTGTACTCGGAAATCTTCTGTTTCAACTCGGCCCCGGAGAACTCATAACAACAGCGATGTGGAGGAGGGTGTGGATAATCATGGAGATGCGCAGCCTAGTCCATTGGTTGGGCATCGTTCTAGCAGCACCTTGACCAGTGTTGAGCCCATATCGGTCAAGGAAGAATACGAGCAATCCCAAACATCAGATGAGACTGATAGTACGCAGCTAGGGGAGCAAAGAAGCACCTCGGATGATTCCTACAAAGAAGAAGAACCTAAGCAACATAACGAACATCAGACCCAAGTACGGGATCGCCAGGGAAGACAGGCAAGAGCAGATACGAGAGGAAGAGGGCTTACAAGAGGACGAGGACATGCAAGAAGACGACGACTTGTAAGAGGCCGGAGAAGGGGATGAACAAGATGACTATCAAGAAGACCAAAAACTCCCTACCTACCGGTCAACACCTTGTTATTCTTGGCCATTCACAACCATTTGTATTACTCAACAACTTCTGTGGTCCTTCTGAAGCATAACGGCGTTTTAGGTGGTTTAAAACATGGCGTAAAAGGGAAAGGAAGGGCATATGGCAAACGATGTTACTAAACACTGCCACCGGTTTGAGGTTTACGAGGCGGATGGCTATCTGTCACTATTATTACGGTTATGGTTCAGGATATTGCTCTTTGGGATACGGATTAGAGACACTAGCTTATTACTATAGGTACTGAATGAGGCTACGAGCCAATCTCAAAGATGGCCGCTTCCCTCCTTTTTTCGATGCTGTGAGTGACTTCACTTCATGGTGTAACAAGACGTTGATTGGTGAATGCCTTCACTTTTGTTTCTCAACATCGCTTGGTAGTTAACCGATCATGATCTCAGATTCCAAGTATTATTGTATTAGGAGAACCAGAGAACCAAGCAACAAAAATCACAAATGCCAATTCCAGCGCCTTTGCTTGCTAACTCAACGCTGTCTAGTTAGTACCAGATACCATAACGCCTCGCCTATATCCCATTCTATTCAGCACGAGAGAACCCCAACTTTTCGAACCACGTAAAGCAGGGGAACAGTCAGGCTCCCTGCTCCTCCTCGGGCCCAACCGCCCCCAAGCCCACATAAAACCTCAACGCCCTCTCATAAGTCCACATCGTCACCGCGCTCGCCGGCGCCGCCTTAAACAAACTGACCGTTAACCCCCTATACAACCCCCTCCACCCTTCCCTCCTCACAATCGTCTTCACCGTCTTCACCAACCCGCCCTCATAAACGGGAATATTCTTATGCACATAAAGTCCCCTCGTCGGCCCTTGCACCTGTATCCTCTTCCTCACCAAATCCAACGGGAAAGTTCCAGTCTTGGCTACCACGCTCGCCAACACCCCGGCTACCGCTCCTCCAGAACTGTAGGGGAGCTGTAGGCCTGCTAGCATAGGCCGTAGAGATTCGTATACAGCGAAGAACATGCCCATGTAGGGGATTATTTGCGCCAGCCCTGGTCCCAAGCCGCGGAAGTACCCCGTGGATCCTTCAGATACATAGATATTGCGGATTGCGCTTAGCAAGGAAGGGTATACCCTCTCTACACCCTGTGCCGCGAAGCGCGTTCGTAAAAGGTCGAGGGGGTAAGTAGCGGCCGTTGCTACGCCTCCTGCTGTGGCGCCTGACACAAAGGATTCGACGGAGGGAGGCAGTTGTTTGTTTTGCGAGGCCGGGAAGGTGTGCTGAAGGAGTTGGGTTATGGAGCGGTAGGTTGTGAATTGCACGGCTGCGTAAGACACATAAAGGAGCTCGGCGGGGATGTTGCCCTTCCAGAGCCCCGTCAGGCCTTCGGTTTGGAGGATGTGGCGGATGGTGGGGAGGGTGCCTTTGTAGATTGGTCCGCTGCCGCTTTTCGAAGAGGAGTTGTGGTTGTGAAGTAAGGGGTCGGAGAGGGAGTGGTGTTGGAGTTGGAGACGGATCTTGACGACGTCGAGGGGGGCGATGACGAAGCTGGGGAGGCAGGAAGTGTTAGTATTGGAAGTAGATGGCTCAAGAGGTAAGTAGGAGGGTTTTGGGACAAGTGACAAAAGCGTACCGAGAGATCAAGCCGGCCGTGGCGCCGGCGGCCGTCACCTGAAGGCGGGAACCCTCATCCTTGAGGCGTTCGGCCTTGCCAGACATTCATCCAGCAACGGCGATAACGGCGGATAGACAGACGTTGGAGATGGATATGGAGGTGGGAGGCCCGGCGTAAACGTGGGCTGAGCAATGCGTGATCGACGACGGGTCGGTGTTCGCGGTGCGGGAGAGCGGCGGCGGCCAAGCTAGAGCTGCGACTGACGTAGGGCTACTGCTACGGTGCAGGGGAGCGACTCGAGCGGTGGACGTTCAATGAGTTCGGGCTTTCGGTGTTCGGATGTATTTGGCGCGCAGTGTGCTGTGCGGTATCTTTGAAGATAATGCCTCTTCGTATTTCTTGGACAACCGGCGGTCAAGTGTTTGCTTTGCGGTTCTTTCGGTGTTCGAGTTTGCAGATAAATTTCTTGATAAGCGAAATGTAACTGCAGTGCGAGAATGGCAATTGGAATTGGCAGTGGGAATTTTGTGATCTCATTGGAAGGAGAGGCGCGCCAAGACCTGATGCACCCGCGTGTATGCGCAGGCTCTTTGCAAACGCCATGTCCGGCATGTTTGCAAGACGGCGAGTTGATAATGCAAAGAAACTCGTGGGCTGAACGTCAATGATACATCATGTTGCTGAGAAATGTCAGGGGTAAACGCATATGAGTGCTTCTAGATATTTCTAATTCATTGTATGTTAACCACTTGGCGTCGAGGAACAAAGATGCTGCAGCGCAGTGCCTCCATGGACTGCCTCGACGTACAGACGTGCTAGACGTGGGCATGCATCAAGCATCTGTCCATGTGCCCAGGGTCTTGTGATGTCCGTTTTGCTCTTGCAGACTTGACAAGTGAAAACGATGACTCGCAAGGCAAAGTCTTTGTTCTTCTTGCCCATTGCCCATGAAGAGGCGTTGACTAGTTGCCGCAGGGTGAGACACCATGAGACATGAAGAATGAAGAAGGGGAGAGGCTTCAGTTTGTTCTTCGTTGATGACGGCAGTGACGACATTGTTCACGACTCGTAACTCGGGGGATCAACAGGGGTGCCACGCGCTCAGCTCAGCCTTGGCTTCCACTTTGAGATGTCACTTGATTTGGAGATCTGAGGTTGTTTAGAGCGAAGCAGCAGCAGGCCTTGCCATCATTTTGCAGAAATATCTTCATACTTTGCTTTTCGGCTGTGGCACTGGCTAACGTCCTGTTGTGTCTCCTATGTCTGTGAAACTTGGGTTGAAAGTTGTATTCGAATGGGTAGAACGGGAGGTGACAGAAGGACTATGAGGTACGGTATCAGGATGGGTCGATGTGAGATATTGCTGTCCTACACGATGACTGATAGACACCAGGGTATACACAATTCCTCGACATGAGTTGATGTGACTCTTGGCTTACTCTCGAAGAGTATTATCCCATTGGGGTAGTCGGAGTTGACGATGGAGGTACTCTCATATCGGTCCAGCGGGTATCAGACGGATAAGAAGAAGAAAGACATTGGAGAAAAGAGGAAGATATGAAAAAGAGAAACAACAACACCCGTCTTCACGATCCGGTGTCCCGATGCCACCGCCGTTTTTTCCAACCCACATGCTAATCGAAACGACAACGTGCAAGTCCGAAATCGAGGCTCTTGACATGCACAAACTTCACCGTAGCATTGAGATGCCCAGCATGGGCGCTAATTGGTTCCATCCGCCCGAAGGTTGCTACCCAGCAATCGCTCTAGCAAATCGCCCAGCAACGATCCCACGACCCCATCTCCTCCAAAACCCCACTATTTCCTGGAAATGGTTAAAGCTGCCCATGTCTGGCACACTTCTGGCCCCCGGTTTCTCCAGGTACGTACCTGCCGGGCGGATGCACCCCAGCGTTGGAGACGAGGTGTGTGTGAGCATTGGATGTCCACCTCCGCTCAATGCACGGGGTCCTTCCAACTTCTTTTGCGCTTCACGAGGACGAGATGGACTCTCGTTCCCCGTCATCTCCATCCATCTCCATCATCCCGCAGGCACCTGGCAGATTTGAAGCGTGCTCCTAGCGGGACTTATCTCAGTGCTCAGACCGTTCTTCTTTTTCAGGCGCTATATTTTTAGGGGTCTAGGGGGACCAGCTGGCAGACCCACTTTTTTTTGAGAACGCCTGAAAAAGAGGTCTGAGTTCACGATTAGATAAAAAGCGGTTACGGGTTTACAAAATGGCTAAATTGGAAAAATGATTTCAACACCACGAAGGCTGCAAAGAAATTCTAAAAACAAGGAAAGTATCTGCAAGTAGATCTCGAAGAGAGTTTTCCAATGATACTACTCTTTTTTCTAATTGATGAAGAAAAGTGTTGACTTTGGAGCTAAGAAAAAAAAAATTACGGGTTTACACGTTTCACTTTTAGGCTTTTTTCTATCTTGGTAACGATTTTTCTCGAAAATGATAAAAAGAAAAATATTATTGAAAAGCTCTCTTCAAAGGCTACCTCTAGATACCTTTCTGATTCTTTACATTCAAATGGTGATATTGTTTTTCAAAGTTGTCTTTCTTCTCTCACCTTGATGTAAACCTCTGTACGGTTTTGGTCTAATCTTGAACTCAGACCTCCCTGCGGGAGTTCCCAAAAAGTGGGCCCCCCAGTTGTTAGCAGCCGCCAGAAAGGTACGTACCTATTACACGGCAACCCAGGAACAAAGCAGGGAGGTCTGAGCGCTGAGATAAAGCGGGACCCCGTATAAGCCGGTGGGACTGGAATTGTTCATCCAAGGAGTCTGTTATATTTCGGCATCCCATAACCCTCTCCAGTCCTTCTCTTCTCCCACCTTGTCTCTCCTCTGTCATTCTTACATTTCTTCCTTCGGTTATCTCCAACTTCTACACTACTTTGTCCCTTACGGCACACTTCAACTTGCTTACACACCAAGCAAAAGTGCTGCACGTCATATCTGCAGCAACATCAACACCATCTCCGCCCACGCCTCATACACAACCACCAAAAGCTTCTTTGCCATCCGCAGTGCTTGCAGTGCATAGGGATCTGGATACATATCTGCAAGGCTCATCCTTTCGAGCCACGCTATCATACATCCTCGACGTACTTTGGGCTGCTGTGCAAATGAGCCATTGCATGTGATTCACTTTTAATCGCCTGCCAAGACCAGTCCTATAAAGTGAAGTGAACATTCATCAAGGTTCAACTTGGTCTTGGAAAAGTGTCACAACCCGACAGAGCTTTGGATCCCGCATCAAACCCATACTACAACATTCTTCCCAGTCTCACTTCGACAAAAACTACGACATCAATACATACCATGGCCATTGCAGCAATGGCTTCAACAAGCGTCCCCTCTCCAGATATCGAGAGCCTCGTGAGGCCCGTCCTCTCTGCCCTACCAGGAGCTTCTGCCTCGACCGAGCCAGCTACGACACTACTACCCCTTCTTTCGCCCATTCTCAGACAGCGAGTACAGCTTCTCTCCGGCGCCGGTCAAGATCCATGGATTCGTCTTCTTACCTATGACACTTCCAAAGTGTCCAGACTCACCGAGATCGCCCAGAGCGGCAGTCTAGACCCCCATCCGGTATCGGGAGAAGTGGAGATGGATTGGGATTACGACGTCCACATCAGGTACAAGAGACTTGACCAGGAGACACTTCAGACCCTCGTAGTATTGGGAGAGTTCGATCTGTTTGTCCGCCTCGTGTACTGCGTCAATGACAAAGACGGCGGCGGTGACGGATGGCGTGTGGGCGAAGTCGGCGTAGCCAGCGACCCTTCTCCTCTGGAGTCTTTCGGAGGCTATCCCACACTCGAAGAAGCTGAGAAGTCGTTCAAGGCCCAGGAAATCTCCGTCCCTGAAATCAAGCCTGTTGCCCAAGTGTCCATCCAGTCCGAGCCGGTTGAGGAAGAGGATGACGACGACGATTACTGGGGCCGATACGATGCCACGCCTGGCCAAACCCCCGGCGCAGGCCGTTCCCCGGCACCACCGTCTTTGGGTGCCGGCCTCAACACTACTCAGCAGCCCAACCCCTTAGACCGGAGCACATCAGCCGAAGACGCGTATTTCGCCCAGTACGAATCTGTACAGCCAGCCATGGACCCGCACGATCCAGACGAGGAGGCCCTTCAGGGCGGAGATGTTGGTGGCGGTGCTCCGCTTAACACCGGTCTTCTTCTCCGCCGATCTGAGTCGCCAAAACAACAACAGGTGTACGAACCCCCCGTCGAGAGCTCCGCGCCAGCGCCGCCGCCATTAGGTTTGAGCGGAGACGGCAACGGCGGTTATGTCCCATCCAAATCACCATCCGACGAGTCCGGTCCTGGCGGCGGCCGCCGCCTGTCCCAGGCAGACGAGGAGAGAACTGAGAGCCTCGCTCATCCGCGCCCAGCTAGTAGCGCAAGTTCTAACGGATCCCGCATGGTGGCCAAGCTCGAGGAGTCGGCGGAGGCACAGGACAGGGTCGAGTTCGGCATTAAGCAACATGTGTCGAGGACGATTCGCAGCCTATTTCAGTTGTCGCGCGGCGCGGGTATCGGTCGTGAAGAGTTTGAGCGGATGATCAAGAACGAGCTTGATGTTCTCGCGTTGGTGGAGGATGACGTTTGAATAATGAGAAAGAAAGAGGAAGAGGAAAGGGAGACTCGTTGATTCGGTCGAGAAGTGTGTCGGTCTTTCAGGTCTTTAGATTTCCTGTTACTGTTCGGGATACTGCATCATCAGGTCGTTTATGGCGTCAGGTACTCGTTGGGGGAAGTCCGGCGAAGGTGTTCGTTCGCCTCATGATTCTTTGTTGGTCGCTCGGAGTTTATGGCAACGGTGTTCAAGATATTTTGTTTTTCAAATAGCGTTACAGGGCATCATTTCAAGTATGATAGTAATGTCACAGTAAATATGAATAAAGCGAAGAACATGCATGATGCATCCAGTGTTTTGACCACCATCGATATACGTGAAGACCGGGCGGACGAAGTGATTGTGAGAGCCAAAGACGATGATGCCGGATATGGCAAGCAGCTACCCCACCATGTACGTACCTCTTGGGAAAATCCAGGGTTAGGGTCAAGCAGGTTGCCAGCCGCCAGTTCGTCCCAACGATTGGTCCCTGCTCCAATGGCCGGGTCCTTCCGCAGCGGAGCAAAAAAAGTCTCGAGTCGCGTCCCACTTTGACGGTCTCCCGGGGTTGTGAGAGACGATTGTGCCCGTGTGTTTTGAAAGTGCCCGTCCTCCGCTCTGCGCCGGCAGTCCGTTCCTGAAGTTCGTCTCCGTCCGTCCTCCAAGGTCCCGTCCCCCACACCACCCACCGTCCACCTCTCCCCCGACCGACCGACCGAAACCGACCGGCCGACCACCGAACCCTTCCCTCCCCCGAATTCCGGCCCGTTTTCTTTTTTCGACAAAAAAGACAAAATACAGACAAAATGATCGGCTCCATGGGTCTAAGGATACCCCGTGCGACAAGCTCGCTTCTCGGCCGCGCCGTCAACGCTGCCGCTGCCGCTACCAACCAGTCCACCACCAGCTTCGCTGCTGTCGCCGGCGCCAGCATCGCCGCCCAGAGGAGGTACCAGCACTACCTCATGAGGCTGCGCGACAACTTTGAGGAGGCGGGCGTCCCCAACTTCCTCAGCCCGGGCTCCGTCAGCATGGCCTATACCGAATACCAGACCTATCTTTTGGAGAAGCTTAACGCGCTTGTAGCAGGTACGTACATGCATACAACCTACACATACACATATGGGTGGATGAGGTAGTCCCTGCGTTGGGACGATGGGGTGGTGGAGGAGGATTGGCATATGGCATGGTTTGGGAAGAGGAGCAAGAAGGGTATTGCGCGTGGACTTCTCTTGGGTTATGGGGGAAGTGGTACTGTTGGGGTAAAATACAACGAGATGGGATAACAGGCTTTCAAGCTCTGGGGGAGGAAGAGGAGGCGTTCGCGCAGTCGGTCAAAGGCGCAAAGACGCAACGGAACATGAGGAGGATGGATAAGGAAGAGGAGTCAACACCAAGTCGAACATGTGCCAAACCTCCCCCACCAAGAGCACATCACATCAACCTATGTCACTTTTCGCAAGCAAGAAGAGAACCATCTAGTTAACGCATTTGTTCCCAAAACTAGGCACCGACTTCGAGCAAAAAGACATCAAGTCCATCATCCTCGCCACCGCCCGCGACCCCGAACTCGCGCACGTCTTCAACCACGCCTCCATGGCGCACAACAACCACTTCTTCTTCGACCACCTGTCCCCCGTCCCCGTCAAGATGGGCGAGAAGCTGTTCTTCCACATCAACGAGAACTTTGGCTCCGTCGAGACTCTGCGCGACGAGCTGATCGGCACCGCCGTGTCCATGTTCGGCCCGGGCTTCGTCTGGCTCGTCCGCACCCAGCTCCCCGGCGCCCCCGTCGCTTTGCGCGTCATGGCCACCTACCTCGCCGGTTCCCCTTACCCGGGCGCCCACTGGCGTCGTCAGGAGGTCGACACCCAGACCGCCATCGGCAGCTCCGAGGAGGGTTTGGCGAACGGCAGGCGCCTGCTTGCGCGCAGCGCGGCGGGTCACCGCGGTGTGAAGCTGGAGCCTACGGCCCCTGGCGGTACTGATCTCATTCCTATCTTGTGCCTCAACACGTGGGAGCACGCGTGGCTCCGCGAGTACGGAACCGGTGCTGGTGGCTTGGGCGGCAAGCTCGCGTATGCGCAGAGCTGGTGGAACGCGATCGATTGGGCCAAGGTTGAGGAGGAGGCGAGGTTGGAGAACAAGGTTTTGTCGGGTGTTGATTCCGCTTAAGTGGGGGATGGATGAGAGGAGAAAGTGAGAGGAGTGAGGGACTTGGCTGCGGAATGAAGAAAGAAGGCTTGAAATGCTGAAGCTTCGATTCGCTGTGGTTCTGACAAACTGCTCGAAGACTACTCTCTTCTCACAGCGAGTCTTATCACGCCTACTGTCGCGAAAATCACTTCGATGATCGCGGTTACCTTTTGTCCAGCTCGGTCTTTCCGTGAGGAAGAGGGAACCGGGTGCGACGGAAGAATGTCATGGACGGTTACGGTTACTATCTGTCTAACTGTACTCTTTGTGTATATGGAACCGCGGAGGGATATAGGAGGGGGAGGCAAAAATGTATTCTGTACGATAAGATAGGATAGCATGACGCTGCGGACTGGCCGGGAAAATGAGAGGACAAAGGAAAGTTAAAACCATGGTCCAACCTTCGTATAAGTGTTGTCATTCTTCCAAGCATATTGACGTTGTGCCGGGAGAGTGGGATACGTCGCTTTTTGAGGGTATATGTAGGAATATACACGCCGGATTACTATACGAGGTCTGACTTAACGAAGTAGACTACTTATACGATTGTAGTCATACACTTGCACGAATTTCCTCAAAAAAAAGTAGCTCACGATCTCGCCAATCCCAGAGCTAGCTAGTACTCACTCTACCTTCTTACGCGCAACAACCACACGTCACTCATCTAGTCACTGTCGTCCTTACGACCTGCTCAAGTCGCTAGCTAACCACCGATAGACTGGTCAATCGTTGCCAGAGTATATCCATTTATTGATCTATCCTTACCAGTTCCAAGTGTTTTGTTTTCCTGTCAGCGATAACCAACAGATCATATGCCTGCCTACCAGACTGTCTGGCTAGCAGGCTGAGACTCGACTGTTTCAACTCGGGCGCAATAAGCTTTTATCGTGCTCTATTAGGGTACCTTAACCCGAGTACAGAAGTGAGCGCCTGAGACGAGGAAGGGAGGTTCCTTTCTACCGGTATCGTCGTCCCGATTGCTATGCTATGCTATGCTTGCCATGCCATGCCACGCTATGTGTCGACTTGGTCTGTAACACGTGTGTTTGTCTCCTCTTGTCTTGTTTCTGTGATATGGTGCGTTCAGCTTTGTTTTGTTCATGTTCTGTCTTGTCTTGGAGGTTCGATCTTTTTAAATGGACGACGATGATTTTTTCCCTTCAAGTTGTTGGTGACAATAATAGAGTCGGTCTTTCAATTGTTATCATCTAAGAAAACATGGAAAGTCAATTGTCAGTGGCCGCTATTGCCACGGTAGGGAATAAATCATATTTACAGTAGAGGAACATGTATCTCCACCACAAATGTGTTTCTGCGAGTGTAATTTTTAGTTGGGCTCAGCGCTCTTCAACATGTACCACATGTGTCAACGTCTTGTCAAACTTGTCAGACTCACTTCTTTGTCAGACCATACGTTGCTTAACTACTATTCAGTGAAGTAACACAATTATCCCGGTTTTCGATTCAGAAAGGAAAGTGATATGCCATGGACTCATGGCTGCCCTGGCATACGTAGATGGCTGAATCAACTCGAGTTAGTCAAGCTTCAACCGTAAGCGATACAATAACGCTGTTATCATGATTCTTTTCATTCCCTCTTCGACTTAACAGGCTGATGCTAGTAGCTCATATGCGAGCCCAGATCACTTGATTGATATATGATCAATAAATGCACATGGATATGTTGGTACGTGGTGCGATGGGTGTATCTTTTGAGGATCTGTAGCAGAGAACCGGGTAGGGAAAATTGAGTTTTCACACTCTGGCCCTGAGTTCTCATGCCGTCTCGTAATGTGGACGAGGTCTACAATTTGAACATCTTGCCCAAATGAGGTGTCAATACCATTTTCACGACCTTTCGTCTTGTGAAACCATAAACTCTTGCCATTTTTTCCCTTTCGTGTGAAGCATAACGTGGTGAACGGGCCGCACCTCGTTTTCTAGCTTGTCAATCACTCAAACCGATGCGTTTGTGTTACCAAGTCTGCCATGTTATGAGGAAAAGAAGTTTGAGACACATGATCGCCTGGTGATCTGCTGGGTCGTGTATCTCAAACGACGATGGCTTATGTGTGGTTATTTTACTAACCGAAGCCAGTCATGGACTTGCCTGCCCATGGAGCCACGCTTCGCTTGTGTAGATGATCAAGATCGACAATCCCCTGGACGAGTACGAGCAGATTGCCCAAAGCGGGATGACGGAGTTCGTCCAGGTATCGCACAGACTTTTGAAGTTTTCAAAAAATAAAATTCGTTGAAGAAGGTTGTAGGAAAAGGGGGTGTAAGTGTGAAGTCGTAAACCGAGAGGTCTGGAAGAATCTTTGACAATGTTACAAGAATAGGGTGTGCTTGGCTTCGCCTTACGACGGATATAACGGCAACGGAACAATAACCAATATATTGACCCCCGCAGTTTCCAAAAAGCTTATTCGACTCGATGGGACTTCTGGACCTTGTTTTACTGCCCTCCTTTTAGAGATGAAACTTGGTTCCTGGGTCGTTGGACACTTGCCTGGGTTTGGGCTTTCATGGTTCGATGTTTGGCGTGTGTTTGGGTACCGAGCATTTGATCTTGATTCCACTAGGAACAT
The DNA here is from genome assembly GCA_033439795.1 of Sordaria brevicollis. Classification (NCBI taxonomy): domain Eukaryota; kingdom Fungi; phylum Ascomycota; class Sordariomycetes; order Sordariales; family Sordariaceae; genus Sordaria; species Sordaria brevicollis. The sequence goes on from JAUTDP010000007.1 coordinate 684,893, forward strand.
GTCGATCGCCGGGAAACTCTAGGCAGAGAAATAAAACAACAAGCTCTCGGAAAGCAAAAAGCCATCTGCGAAGAAAACTTACAAGATGTCAGAATGATGAATTGCATAGGGTGCGTCGATATGGCCAGTATCTCCGTCCATCCACTCACATGGCCGGATTTAACTTCCCCGGTGTGCCCCGTCCCAAGCTTTCGGAGAGGGTGATGAATGCGAGCGGACTAAAGCGTCGGATCCGAAGCCTCACCTGGCTGAATATTTGAGGCGGAGCAAGCAACACCCCTCTCGTCCAGTTGACGGCGGAAGATCATGATGTTTTGTCAAGACAGATGTTGGACGCATATGTATGCAATGGAATGGAAACCTTTCGATATAATGAGGAAAGAATAGTCAGCTTGAAAGCCAGTCTTGATTCGATCGGCATCTCCATCAATAGAAGCCAGCCCGCTCAGCTTCGGGTGCAAAGTCGAGTCTTCCCGTAACCTGACCCCTTCCTTCCCCAGTCCCCATTTCCCCATCGAAGCCCCTCTTTGTCGTGTGCCCCTATCACGGAATTTTCAGAGTGACCAGTCAGTTTAGCAGGAATGTACATGATTGCGCCTGCCCTGTTCTGAAATGTGAAGAAACATCAGACACCATTGAAGGAGGGGCAGAGGGAAGCGAAGGGAAGGTGCAAGCGACGGGGCTTCCGTTATATGCACCATGCTTTTGTTCTGCTGTGATGGTCTGCGGGAGCTGGGCTGTCGTCCGCTTTCTCTTTTCAACTGCAGTGTCTGACGATTCCGTAGCAGTTTGTTTCCCAAGTTTAGGTAGATAGCTCGGACACTTCACCTTGCCTTCACCCCCTTTCTTCAGCTGCGATATGTCTCTGAAAAGGCGGCACATGCACGCATAGCGACAATTTGTTGTTCGCTTCGGAAAAGGCCTACGAAAACAAAAGAAATGTGAGAGAAACAAGTGAACAACAAAGCAAGACGGCAGCGGGGCAGTGTGCAGCCGAATAGAAACATGATTGACGATGGAACGTCGGGAAGACGTTTCCGTGGGAGTGGGTGGGTGTGAAGACGCTGCAAACGCACGGACAACGGTCCCTATAGACTAGGCATATGTAATAATAAAACCACGCTAGACTGTGCTCGGGGTGGATGCCAAAAGACGTCAACTCGAAGAAAAGAAAGCTGCGCCTGTAGCCGACACCTGAAAATCACTGGCATCCCCCCGGCGAGCGGCGAGCGGGCTGCGCTCCGGCTCCAACCATCCAGTTCCGGACAGCTGGAGTCAGTTTGGTTTGGTTTGTCTTGTCTCAATCAATTCGTTAGGTTGTTCGAAAGCGACCCGAGTCCAGTCCAGTCAACCAAAGTTTCGATTCCATCGCTCGCAATCGCTCGCAATCGCTTCCATCTCCCATCCACAGCCAGCATCTCTTATCCCCCTTCCCGCCTTCCGCTTGTCTTGTCCCGTCCGTCGCTCGGTTCGGTCGGTCTTTCTGTGGTCGAGGTCTCTCTGCACTTCCGCCGTGCCTGCCTCTATTCTGCCTGCGCAGACTCTCCGCTGCGCTGCAATCTGCACACTGCACTCGCCGTTCCCGTTTTCTTGGCTCCACGCTCAGATCTTGGCTCTTTTCCCAGCTTCCCGTCACTCTTTCCCTGCAACAGCACCTCACAGCGACAGCAGACAGTGCAACCAGCCAGAAAGGCCCTCACAGCATCCACGGCATCTTCGAAAGCGGGTTGATTGGGAATTGGCAACCACGGCATTGAAGCGAAAAGCGAGGTTCCGACTTCAAACTTGACTTCTCACCACAAGCCAACTTCAACCTCGACGGGCCCGCCAACTTTAGGTTGTCGCCAATTTTCCCCCGACTTCATTAGTACCGACCACTACCCTGAAAATCCCACTGCAGTCTTAAAGCAGTCCTTCCCCTAACGCCTTCCATCGCCCGACTGCTCGTCCTTGTTTTCGCCATCCGACCAATCTCAATCTCAATCTCCCTCTTCTTTCAACCTCACCAGCAGCAACAGCAGCAGCAGCAGAAGCGACAACCCTTTTTCTTCCCCGGCATTTCCTCGCAAAAAACTGGCTGTTTTGCGGATGCCATAGAACCCGGAGCCGAAGGGCCGCTGTAAACCCTTCGAAATGCCCGACAATGTCCATGTGTGAGTGGTCGCTCTCCCTTTTTCCCCCTATAATTTCAAGGAACCCCGAAAAGCAGCCCCCCTCTCCGCTTCCGCTTCGATGCTCCTGAGGCTATCACCTCTTGGCAAGCCAAGCCTCGCCAAGCCTGGGGAAACGAGCACCATCTGTTGCCGCCACGGGCGCACACCTCCAACGACTTGGTGATACCATCAAACAATTGTTGACGATCTATTTACTGACACGACTACTGTTACAGCTGTCGATGAGATTCGGAATGTCGTGTACGTTGTTCCTTTCTTCTCGCTTGTGGACCATCCGGCACCCCCATTCTTTTCCACCCTTCATTCCTGCTCAACCCACTCCAAGTGGACCCTTGGCTGGAGCTTCCCCTTCCCAAGCCTAGCCAAGTTCCAACTCTGCCTCGTTTCCTCAGTCGCCAAGTTCGATCGCCAAGATCTCATCTTGCATCTCGGTCCAGAGCCTCATCGCCTCGGTCGCGATGGCTTCACTATTGATGGATCGCTACGGCACCAGCTTTAGCCCCGAGATCGCGAGCTTTCCTGCAGCTGGATGACGCCTCCTTGGAACTGTCCTAGCTAACCTGACTCACATGTAGCCTGTTACTCAGCAATCCAGCCTGGCGCGGTGGAACGACTATTTCGAACACCCTTATCAGAAACGTCACGGCTTTATCAGTACGTTTGATGGCTTTCCTTGCTGGTGTCACTGGGACCCCTCGTTGACTCGTTGTCAATAGCACAAACTCACAGTATCGAACCGATTCGCCGAGAATGTGACGGTCCTGGCATCCAAGTATGCAGCAACCCAGAATGGCGTCATCCAGGGTCTCCTATACGTCCCCGACCTCTCTCAAAAGAGCCCATGTGTGGACAACTTGACGGCGTACATACCGGAAACCGCTACTCGTCGTGCCCACCTTCCACCCAGTAATATCAACCTTATTGCGCTCGCTCCCTGGATCAACGCCAAGTGTGCCAGGCACTTCTTGGTCTCCGCTCGCAAGGACCCAGTACGAGGTCTTATCTTTTACAAGCCCGACAACTCAACCGATAAACCTTCCAAGGGTAGTTCAGATGATTGGGATATCGGAGACGGTGGGAATTGGAGAACTCAGACAGGCTATCCCATCTTCGCCATGTCGGGTGCCGCTGGTCAGCAAGCCATGGACCAGCTGAGCATGTACTCGGGTAACGTGTCAGAAATACCGTTTGGCGATCAAATCACCGAGCTGTATAATCCTAGCTCGGGCGACTTCGTGCGCGTATGGACCGAACTATCCGTTTCAACCGACAGAGATCTGCCTGGGATATGGGTCTACGTCCTGATCATCATCGGCGTTCTCCTGGGCGCCATCATTGGGACATCGCTTCTGATGCATTTCATCCAAGCCAGGCGTCGCGCATCCCTTCGCAGACGAGTTATCTCCGGCGAGGTCAACCTAGAACGAATGGGCATCAAGCGACTAAGAGTGCCTGTGGACCACATCGACACATTCCCTCTCTTCACGTATCATTACGAGCCGGACAGCATAAGTACGCCAACTTCGCCGAGGTCCTTGCGCCCGGACAGGCCCAGGAGAGGCAGTCGAACTCTGTCGGAACCGCTAACCGCCCAGTCTATTTCTGGGTTGACCGTTGCGATGTCAGAAAAAGCACCCAGCACCGTTGCAACCGACTATCAGCCTGCATGCGCAATATGCTTGGAGCCGTACCAAAACCGAGTCACGGTTATCCGAGAGCTTCCCTGTGGTCACATTTTCCATACGCAATGCATCAACGAATTCCTCAGCGAAAATAGCTCGTTATGTCCGATATGCAAAGCCTGCATGCTGCCCAAGGGGTATTGCCCGAAAATAACCAATGTGATGGTACGGCGAGAACGGGCGGTGCGACGATTACGAGACCGAATAACAGTCGAGGATTCTTGTTCGGAATACGAAATGGTTGACCAAGGAAAACCGATTCGGGGAGGCAAGGGTCTCAAGGGCCTACTAGGCGGAGGGGGAGATGATCACAAACCCACGGATGCAGCAACGATTGCTACGACTCGATCCAAGAGATCTACGAGGCAGACCTCTACTCAGCGTGCCGGACGTACGAAGCAACAAAAACAGACGGGAAACAACAGTAATGGTAATGTGCAGGGTGGCATTCCTCCTGAACTCAAGAGGAAGCGGATGCGGGAACTGGCTGGCGGCTCTGACATTGACGACGGAGAGTCACAAGCACCAGGCTGTAAGTTGATGACCATGTTTTTCAGTAATGAAAGAGACGAGACTAACCCGATCGCTCAACAGGGGAGAGATTACGACGCAAAGTGTTCCCAGGCTTCTAGGAACAGCCGATGGATGTCTCGGCTTCGACCCGCACTCGGCTGACGATGGATAACAAGAAGAGTTCTCTAGAGCTCGTGGAGAAACGAACCAACAGGTGGTACAATAACTTGCATCCACCACCTCCAGCAGTTGTTGGAAAGAGTGGAAGGAGTATGGAATAAGGCGATATGGAAATGATACCCCCTTTTCGCATGTTTTGACAGATTCACACACAAATATGGTGATGGGCATAGAGAAGAGCATTTGTAACGGGTTTTCGGTCTCGGCGTTCCTACATAATCATTTAGTGGCATTTATGTCTATAGACACTACTATTTACCTCTATGGAGGGGATATGCACTGAGGACGTTCCCAGGGATCTTGTACTAGAATGATGATGTCCAATTTGAAAAGAAGGCACCGCGCATCTTGACGATCCGGTGATTCATGTGTACTTCAGCTCATAGTGTCTGGCACTTGTCGGCACTTGTAAAATCTCGGCTTTCTATCCGGTCTTGATCTTCGATCTCATAATTTAGCGCATGAACAGGTTTCATTTCACCCACGTGTATGCAGCTTGCGTCTCAACCTTTCCGGCGTCAAGCCCATACTCACACATGCTTTACCATGTATCCTAGAATGTCAACCATGACGGCAGGCGCCAGCACATGTTCAGATCTGCGGTTTCCAACCGGTACTGATCTTCTCTCTCATCTACCACATGGGTATTGCATCTACCCACTCATAACTACCCGTACCCATTATCAAGCCACTAATCCGATGTGGCTTAAACCCCGTCTCTTCCATCTTTTGTCCATCTCTGTCCAGTACCGCATAGAAGCGTCCTCGTTATGACACACACAGATGCACAATGGCCATGTGATGAATGGGATCGAGGTCGAAGCACAGATCCCAGGTGTGCCAACATGCTTACCCATCACAAGCCCCTGAAAGAGTCAGCCCAAGCTCGTATGCGCGGCGAGAAGGGAAATTCGAAAAAATAGAACGCAAAAGCAATATCGAGGTACTAGAATAAAGACTAAATACGCGATGAATTAACTAGGTACAGAAAAAGCACAATATGCATTCTACGGGGGGTATCAAAAATGACGCTGGAAAATATTATGGAAAACTGCCGCCCTCTCCCCTTTGTCTCCTTATCTTCCATTCCCTTAATCGTCTTTTCTCCTCACAAGCCAGTTGTGAGATAACAACGTCCTGTATCATTCCATCCCCTTTCCTATATGTAAATGCAACGCACGAAGCCTTCCTCCTCCTATTTATGCAATCCTGTGCATCCCGTCTTTCTCCAAATGCAAGTTGAATGCATGATATGACATGACATGGAAAGGAAAATGAATGAGTGTGTGTAGAGAGAGAGAGGCACCAGACCCAGCCCGCTGTCAAACTCCCTAGGCATGATTTTCTAACGTCCCGTACCAATGCGTTTTGCTTCCCGTAAATGCAAAGAACAGTGAATCGGACAGAAAAGGGGGGAAAGAGTGTGTAAGAAATAGATGAGTGTTTGCATGCATGCCCGTGTAATTTCCACCCGGTTTGGTCAATGTGTCAAACCACGACGCTCTCATTCACTTCCCGCGTTGCCAACTATCCCTTCCAGACAGCTTAGAGATATCTGCTACTTGGCATGCTCCCCGCCCCCGGTACCTGCGGTCCCAACAACCCAGCCGGAGTCTTGGGCGTAGGCGGGACGTATTTAGCGCCTCTCGCCACAGCACCCAAGTCGGCTTCCTCCATCATGGCCGTGAAGGTCGTTACGGGTCTTGTCTGGCCGTGATGAGGATCGTGCTTCTCGGGGTTGAAAGGGTCGTAGTCATCCGTGTTGTAGGGAGCGGTAGTAGTGTTGTTATTATTGAGATATGGGTAAGTGCTGTTGGTGTTGATGAACCTGGAGTAAGTGTTGTTATTGTTGTTGTTGGCGCTGGAATCAGACTTGTTCTTTGCGGCAAGCCGCTCCGGCGTCAACGTACGCGGATCAGCGAACACGTTGATAGTCGCTCCGCTGTTTCCGCGCGGGCTCTCTTGTCCGCTTCCGCTTGTTGCGCCCCACGGCGTGATGGGTGGCGTGGTGTAGCCGGGTCGGCCGCCTGCTGGTGGCGGAGGCGAGTTGTTTCGACTGCTCGTGCCGGTGTAGGCTGATGGACCAGGGACGTGACTACCACTAACATTACGCCCGTAACCACCGTAGGCTATGCTGCTATCATGACCCTCGGACGGAGTTTTGGCCCGGCTATTGTTACGGCTGTGCTGGTTTGGAGACCCACGGGGCGGAGTGTCGAAGGGGTTAACGTTACCCGCTACTGCTTGGAAATCAGAGTCGGGGCGGCGGTGTGACTGGGCTGAGACGGAACGGTTGAAGTCCGTTCGGATGGTGTCCTCGGCAACAATGGGGTTACTGATGATGTTGCCGAAGGAGGATGTAGATCGGTTCAGGCGCGGTTTCTCACCATGACCATGGTGACCGTGGCCGGCTCCAGCTCCGGGATCCTTGGCTTTGCGCTTGCGAATGCAGCAGAACCAGAAGGCGAACAACGCGCCGATGAAAGCCACGATCACACCTGTAATCACGCCAGCGATGACGGCAGTAGGACTTCCTCCGCTCTTCTCTTCGGGCTCTTCTTGCTCGGGTTTCCCGCTTTCGACGGGCTTTGCGCTCCCGCCACTCGCTGCAGGCTTGCTCGATTCCGTAGGCTTGTCGCTTGCTCTCGGATTCTCGGTGGCTGTTGGCTTATCGGTTCCTGCAGAGGACTCGGGCACAGAAATGATGGATTCGGATTCTGTCTGGGTGGGTTGAGGAATGCTAATTGGCGCTTGAATTGCCGTTGTGATTGGGCTTGGCGGTGCCTTGTTCGTCAACTCCTGAGGAGTTTTTGACTGATCCGCGTTCCTTAGGCAGACACCATGAGTGTTGCAAGAGTAGCCCCACGGACAGCATTTATCGTCACACTTCCTCATGGGGACATCAAGAACAGTGGATTTAAGTTCTGCGTCAGGATGCTCCGCCGGATCCTGCTTGCGAATGTCGCAGGAAATCGGTTGAATCGAGGAGCAGTCCTGTCCTTCTTTGCAGCACATGACCGCAGTATTTCCGGCCAAAGGAATGCATGTTGTTCCGGCCGGACAGCAAAAGTTATCGGGCAAACCGGCCTGGGGGCATTTTGAAAAGCCCTCTGCCGCACATGTTGAATCTGATTGTCGTAGGAATAGATGGCTAGCTGGTATGGCTGAGACTGTAGTCGCGCTCCAGGCGACAACAAGTAGTAGTGAGCCTGCTCGCTGTAGTAGTCGCCGCGGCCCCGGCATTGTGAATATGGACTCGAGCAGGGCCGTGCTGAGTGTTCGGGTGCGTGAAGGAGATGTCTTGGTCTATTATGTCGGCTGCTGTCGAGACGGCTCGAAAGGTGGGTGGAAACTCTCAATTGTGACGGGCAGCGTGGAGAAAGAGAACAAAGGCAAAGAAGAATCAGAAGACTGGAAGTTATCAGGTGTGGGCGACGACTTTGTTGCGCCCAAACAATGCGTTTGAGAGGCTCGATGAGAGGCAGATGAGAAGCCGTGACCCCAGAATAATGCAAACAAAGAAAATGACGACGACGTTGACCAGTCAAACGACGAACGGGACAAAAAAGGTTCGAGAAAGAGAAGAGTGAGGCAAACGGGAGAGGAGGAGTCAGGAACCGCTTGGTTTAGGTATCTTGGGTATATCTCTCCCTCAGGCTCACGTCGTGGATAGATGACTGACACATGGACAAGCAGGCATGTGTTTGATTGAACTGCAAAGAAAAAAAATCTTTGCAGAAAGCAACAGAACACGCATCATCTGGCCCAATGGATTGGACCAGCGCAACGCCCTCCTTGAATGGGTCCCTGGCGCTATCCAACATTCCAAGGAACCACGGGCGCGAATGGGTGAGTCTTGGAAGCTCGAAAAGACTTCCCGTCAACGGCACCACGCAGATTGGCATATGCGGCCCTGGCTATCTGCAACCCCGGGATGGGCATGGTTACGGTCATGGCCATGGCTGCGGGAGTCGAGCGATGGAGCGACGACGGGGCGGTGATGGGGCCATGGTGGTCAGTCACCGTCTCTTTCATTGTCAGCCTGGTTACGTGGTTAGTCAACGGATTTGATTTTGAAATATGAGAGTGAAAGTGTGACCGGGCAATGAATGGCATTGTTCAGGGCCTTTCTAGTGTCCCGACCCAGAGCCCAGACTGCGCTAGATAAAGGTGTGGATCAGGGCAGTGTAAAAGGGTCTCAAAGCGCTTGGGTTCTGAGCAATTGCTTGGTTGACGTGAAGCGCCGACAACATGGCGATGATTGATGAGTGGACGATTGAGTGGCAGATGGGAATTGTTGGCTTGTTTGGAGTTGTCAAGTTCAAGATGACAAGACGCAGCTTGGTTGGCCCACAATGATTTTCCCGTCCGCGCCTATGTTACGCTAAGCAGGGGCCCCACTGTTAGGTTCATGTCAGGGGTCACCAGATCTCCACTGAGCAGTCACTGAAAATAGAGGCGGCGACTAACCCGACAAAGGCCTAGCGCCCGATCGCCAAGCGCCGGATGCCGGCTTAAGCACGGGGCCGAACAGTTGCTGTGCACGGACCACACCGGACTCATACCGGGCTAAGGACGGGAGGGACACTGACTTTATTTCTCCGATTCCGTCGTGTAGGTATATTCCCGTTGATATGGATCGGGAGTCAACGGAGCATCAAACCATCCGGCGCGGTATGGAACCATATAAAAAAGTGTCCGATAGTCACACTACGTCTGCACGTAATCCAGTGTCACACACTGATATTGCACGAGCGTATCTCGAGTCCGCCTCCCCTCAGTTTGATGGCGCAAACTCAAGCACCATTCCATCAAGAAGTTCAAGACTTGATAATTATACCAAGCCATGAGGCTTGATCTGGCGGCCGCTTGAATATGCACGCTATCACTTCTTTTCGATATTTCAGAGACGATGAACGTCCAAACACCGAAAAATCATAACGCCGAAGGGTCATATTATCTCACGCTACAACAGCAATGATTACCAATGCCGCTGGTTTGTCATCAACTCACTCATTTGCAATGCCATCAGTATCTTCAACTGATTTTGTACACTGATCACGACATCAGGGCTTTCAAGATATCATGACAATTCCGCGCGGGGTTGAAGATGGTTGATGACGATGGCAAAGTATAAAAGCTCACAGTCGCCGTCGTCGAAATGGGAATGAAATGAGATGTTGAACAATCATCATTACTCGAGCTTTAACCAGGACTGAGTCACCTTCCCAATCTGCCCTAATATCTTTCAAAGTATGGCCAAAACAATCCTCATCACCGGCTCTAACCGCGGTCTCGGCCGCATCTTCCTCTCCCACTACCTCCTCCGACCCGACTACACCGTCATTGCCGCTGTCCGTAACCCTTCCCATCCAACTTCTCAGTCCCTCTCGACGCTCCCCGTCCACCCCTCCGGCACGACCCGCTTGATCATCGTCAAGCTCGACCTGAACGAGCGCACCGACCCTTCGGCCGCTGTCAAGGAGCTCTCTGAAAAACACGGCATCAATGAGATTGACGTGGTCGTCGCCAATGCCTCGACGGCCTACATCTGGCCCAAAGTCAGGGATGCTGCGGTGGAAGATATCAAGGGGCACATGGAGACGAACGTGTATGGGTTTGTGGAATTGGTGAAGGCTTTCTTGCCTGTTTTGGAGAAGACAGCTTCCAAGAAGAAGGAGAACGGAGGGGAGGATAAAGAGGTTGTTTGGGTCACGATTGGAAGCGGAGGAGGGTTTTTGAACGTGAGTAGCTTTCTTTTGCCGTTCCTTTCCGGCACCTGTCTATCCCCAGGCATCAGGCATCAAGCACCAATGGGTATATGTATTGGGTCTTTCACCCCATCTTTCACCAAACACCTATGGGACACTCATGGTCAAGCGGTTCAGCGCAGCGCACGTTTCTCAATCAAGCGGGCCAGGCTCACAAGGCCTCGCCCGTTCGATTCACGACCACGGCATCCTTTTCTTTCCAAAAGTGAGAGGGAGAGTGCCGTGGTCACCCCCCGCCGCCTCCCCCGGGGGAGCCTGGTTCTCCCCCAGTGCGCTGCGCTCAACCGCTTGACACAATCCCATCTTCTTTTTTTTGGCCCTTTTTCTTTCATCCTTCATTTTCGTGGCCGTATTGAGCTGGAGAGGAATGGAGACTTTTCGAACCTGAACGTTCATTGCTGACTGTCGCATATTACAGGACCCTCAAGCTGCTGCCTTCCCGAACGCAGCCTACGGCCTCACAAAAGCAGCTCAGCACTACTTGACCGGGAAACTGCACCCCGAGGAGCCGTGGTTGACTTCTTTCTCTCTTGACCCTGGGTAAGCCGCTTCATCCGCTTATTTTATCCTCGCGACCTTACTTCCAGGTTCCTGAGCACCCGACAGACGCCGGCTAACACAGAAATCATCGAAAATAGCTGGGTCAAGACCGACATGGGCAACGCTGGAGCGCGCGCTTTCGGCCTCGAGGAGGCTACGGGTGATCCGGAGGAGAGTGTCAAGGGTATGGTGAAGGTTATTGACGCTGCTACGAGAGAAACGCATAGCGGGAAGATGTGGTTGGCTGAGGGGAAGACTGTTTTGTTTTGATGCTTTGATGGCTGATGAAGGGGAGGGGGGAGGTAAAGTTAATTCCAAGTGCTGGTTTGTATGCTTTCTTTTCTATATACATCCTTCTGGGAAGACGGGCTTGGTATGGGGAGGTTTTTCAATAACACTCTAGTGTTGGGAGAAGTTCGTAATGTCATTCTTCATAATTGATTCTTCAAATTCCGGCCATCCCTTCATGATGCCCATAGAGAATTGAATATGTGACTTTGAGTACAGGCGACGGTGCAGGTGTTCAGAGTCGTTAGCTAAACTGATTTAGCTCCTTGACCTTTCTTTATCCCCCAGTGGACACTGGTCTGCTGTAGAATTTATCGTAGAACACTTCTCATTGTCTTTAAAACATCTTGAGGACCAAGGAAGGATAACTCAACGAGCATCGATCATCGATGGACACATCTTCTTTCTACACTTGGAACTTCGCGGAGGTCGTCTTCCATATTGCCGTTTACTTTGTTGGTGTTTGACATTCAACAATTCTCATCGCTAGATGATAACGGCAACGCCCACATAATAGATATTTCATCAGATGACATCTCAGACAATCTTGAATCAATCCCAACTTAAGCGCCCTCATGATACGGCCCCCAAGTTGATATAGTATATCTGCAACGACCCGCCTACAATTTCCCACATATCTTGAAGCGCGCGCTTAATCCTAGACGATGCGGATTACCGCCAAAGAGGCCTCCTGCTCCTGATGAGGCTCGTTCGGCACTCTTTCACATGACACTTCCTCCATCCATCGTTTTCCAGAATATCCACAATCGGTCTCACTTTTCGGTTGCTTGTTCCGAAACCGAAGGAGAAGAAGCGGTCTCGAGAATGGGTCGGCCGCACTCCGCCACGGCCGCGACCCGAATTGTTGGGAGAGTTGAGGCTGTGTACGTTTTGAGAATCTTTGACGTCGTATAAGTGGATGGATTGCCCTAAGCGTTGCTGGACGTGCCCCTATTCGCAGGTTTTTAGCACGAAGTCGCCCCACAGCAGTTGACCGAAGTGGTCAAAGGGAGGGAGAGTGGCCATTCAGTGGCCAGAGGCGATGCGGCCTCTATACCTAACCACTGCGATAGCGAATGGAAGCTATTCACAACCCGAAAGCGACGAAGCGATCAAGGCTGAGTTGAAGCATCGACTCCACGGTTTCTTTCCAGAATAGGCGTAGATGGAGGTAATCCCAACGAGCCTCACTCAAACGCTGGAGCTGGACAAGAGTAGAGTCGATCGATGACATGTCATCGTCGCCTCAAGCTTCTTGAAACATCGTCAATTGTCTTGGTCAAGTCAGTCGACCTAAACAACGGACCGCCCGCTGCGCCTCTACTTCCAAGCTGAACATCAAGCGATGTTCAATCTTGACTAACCAATCTCTTGGGTGAAGTTCAGCAGCGACACACTTCTGAGGCGCGGATACCAAACGGCAAAGGAACGGGAACCGTACCACTTGCAGACGTGATCGCCGGCAATGTATGTATGGTATGACCGCCGCCATGCTTTCTCTACCGTGCGTGCCAACGCCGTTCCTAGACCAGATTTGGCCTTACTGGTGACTAGTTTCGTGTGGTTTGGGACTTTTGAGGCTGCAAGTGATAGATGTCCCTCTCGACAGGTTTGGAACTTTCATCCAGGAGGAAGAATGGTAGATAGGAAGAGGATCGGTCATATCAATGGAAATCTGGTAGCGAGATGCTCAGCCCGTCCTGCTTTGCCATGTTATGTTGTATGGCATCGTCCTATATCGTCAGTTAGCTGACCGGTAGACCATCTCGCTTGAAGGGTAAAAGCGGGATGGATATTGAAACTGCTCTAGCATGCGTTGTTTCCGTGCCGCGTTGACGGGCGGATAGGGACGGGCACAGCGGGAGGCGCATATCCAGGGCTTTTTCATGATCGGGATTAGTTGTTGATGGCCAATCCACACGGATGACTATGCGTGTAGCTATTGTATCGCCAGCCAAGGTCCGAATGGGAACGATCAGGTCTTGTGGTGCAAATTCCACACAAGATTGATAATAATTATACAACTCTTCACGATCTTTGTTCGCAGCGAGCACATAGCCATGATCAAACCAACCCTTCCAAACACTTTGGTGAGACGAGCGGCACAGACAGAACATTCATCTCGCCAACTCTAATCCTCCATCAGCGCGCCTGGGCCGGGCAGTCTGGAGCAGAGGAGGATAACCAAATGGGCAAAAGGTGCGAAGACGGCACAGCAGAATCTGCACCTCTCGCAAGACAACCTTCGTTCCTTCCCGCCCTCCTGCCTGCGAACTGCAGGTGCACCTCGACGGCACAGCACACTGCACTTTTTAAGCGCCAAGACGTGCAGAAAGAGCAGGAAGGGCAGGAAGTTTTGAAACGAAACAGCTGTTTGGAAGGTCCGTTCAACCTGTGGTGAGATGCACCTTCCCCACGATGTCCAAAGTTCGTGGTTATGCTTTGCGGTTGTGGGAAAGAAGGATGCACACCAATTTACCCCACCTACCATAACTTCTGGGAAGGGTGCGCTCAGATGATCTTACCTTATGCTTCGTTGCTTCTTTTTTTTTTCTTGTTTATTTAATGGCGTCGACCGGTGAAGATAGGTGGGTGTTCGTAAGCGGGGGTTGTTGAATGGGTTGAGGTCGAGGATGGCTGGGCTGGTTGCAGTACCCCAAGCCCAAGAAATATTTTCCTTACCTTTTCTCTATTTCTCCTCAGCATTATCGTGAAAGAAAGTCTAGAAGATGTACTAGTGACGACTACTGCGTAGAAGCTTTTCGCGCTCTGACAATGGGGGAACATTGAAAATACTGATGGGTAGGTAACATCGTCCTCTTTCTCTCAGCCCATGATCAAATGTCTTCACATGCCTTCTTCCATGCGGCCGCCGTTTTGTAAGGGTCAATACAACGATGATATCGTCGCTCGTTGACCTCGGGGAATAAGATCAGTGATCAGATATAGGCTAAACCCTAGGAACCACATATCTTCCCTCACCGGATTGCTTAATAAAAGAAAGCGTTAAGTTACCTTCGGGAACTTTTTTCTTGTTCTCGATGGACATTTTGTCCGGCTTGGCTTGCTGGTCTTTGTCTTGTTCATCGAACCTTTTCCTGAGGCGGGAAATGTTACGACTATAGGCAACCCCCACTTAAGAAGAAGCAATTGCAACACATCCTGCCATCAAGGTACACACACCATCAGACCGTTCTGGAGGAAAAGACAACCATCCATGTAAGCAATGATGTTGCATTCATGTTTATTGCGCGCCTTTTTCTTCTCTTCCCTCCTGCGTCTCTTGTCGAGTGTTGCGAATAAACGAAACAGATCCAGAATAGTGATGGAATTGGTCATTTGGAGAAGGGTGAGATGCACAAAAAGAGAAGGTCTCATCCGGGCAAAGACAATACTCGAGAGTTGTTTGTGTTGTGTTGCATATGGTGGGTGCTTGTGTCTTCTTGTTAGTAGAGTTTTGCTTTTTATCAGTCAGTTTGAAGATTGAAAGAGCCAAGAGGCAAAACTATTCCACAAAGCAGCGGACCAAAGTTTTTGAGGAAAGAGGGGAAAGTTCAATTGACGAACAGCTTGACAAAGCAGGGATGGAAGGGTAAGGTAATATCGCTCACTCATTTACACAAATTTTCCCGTCGTTCGATTAGCTGAAGTGGGAATGAGTGGTATTGTTGCTGAGCACAGTAAGCTGTGATGGATAGGAATGGAAGGGTGATGAGATTCACCGGTCACAACAAATGCCTGGGCACCCCAGACCAAGCCTCTTTTCAGATCATGTTCACAAAAGCATTGCAATGGCACAGAGCGGAGCAATTAAGAGCGAGTGTAGTGATTCTTTAACTTTCAATTGATTTGATTTGATTTCCATCTGTCCTATTTCCTTCACAGGGTATAATCCTTCGTACCTAGTTTCCAAAAACCCATAACAAGCCCAGCTTTACATGATGCGCGTTTTCCTCCTCCTTCTCTTCATGGTATTCCGTCCCGGTCAGCCGTGTGGGTAATGCTACCGTCCGCCCGCCCGCCCCGCCGCCGCCGGTAAAAACTCCATTGTGATATGCAAAAAACAAATTCCAAATGCCTCCCTAAAAGTGATTTCCATCCTAAGAGTGGAAAAAGAAAGAAGAAAAAGTGTCCAAATTGGGTGGAAGGCCGTAAAATGCCCATTGTATAACTCAATTGCAACGTCCAGTCCAAAAGGTTTGCAAAAGTGCCAATGGGGGCCATTGCCCTTCCAACCCGTCCTCGCTGATCTGATCTGCTATCCCCTCCTATCCAGTAGTATGTCGTCGTCGTAAAAGTGGTCCTTTTCCTATCTCTCTGTGGTCTCAATTGCCTCGCGGCAACGTCTAAAAGAGACTCTTTTTGAGCTCTTGTGTTTGAAAATTGGGTATAAGAAATTGAAGAGGGCCAAATCCAGCCACCTTGAACAGCTTGCAAGCATATCGCATGTAGATTTGAGTAAAGCCAGTTACTTTTAGATGAGCAAGTAATCCCATCCCTTGATCTGCATGACGTCCCGCCAGCGGACATAGTGTATGTTGTTGGCTTGCTGCTGTTGTTGTGGGGCCCCAGAAGAAGAAGAAGATGAGGAAGTGCCGGCTGCCGCCGCTGCTGCGGCAAGGACCGCCTCGTACTGCATCCAGACCTCGCGAAGGAGGACGGTCATGCGGCCGAAGCTGCCCGAGTGGGCAAGGTCGCCGAGCTGAGCGACGCGATCCTCGAAGAAGGCGCGGAAAGAAGAACCGGACACGCTGACGGATCCACCCATCAGGTAGACCCAGGTGAGGGAGCGGTCGTATCCGTTGACGCCGGCGGGAATCAGCTGGAGGACGGCGGTGAGCTTCTCAACGAGACCCATGCAGCTGGGCTGGGCGGGGTAGAATCCCGGGACAAGGCTGCAGAGGTAGATGCGAGCGGCAAGACGGAAGGCGGCGGTGATGTTCTTGCTCAGCTGCTTGGGGCTCAAGGTGCCATTGGCGTTGTAGGGTTCGACGAGCGCCTCTTCGTTGTGCTCAGTGTTGCTAATCTCGTCGCCGAGGCCACGGACGTGCTGGCAAAGGGTGATGTCGTCCATGCCTTGGTTCTTGAGTGACTCCAGGCAGGCAATCTCGGAGATGAGATACATGACACGATCCTCGCAACCCATCAGCTCGCGAAGGCCGAGCGAGTGGTTGTCAGGCGAAAGATGCTTGTGGCGGTAGGTGTGCGCGAACAAGGGGGAGCTACCCAGCATCGTGGCACCCAGAATGTCAATCCAAGAAGTGAGGGTCATGTTGAAAGGTGTATGAGCCAGTGGCTTGGTAGCGTTCTCAACAAGCCCGGCAAGGTTGAGCTTCTGAACGAGCGATACTACCGCTTGGAAATGCTGGTGCCAGGGAATATCAGGAAGAGTATCCTCCGGACGGCCAACGATGCACTGGAAGAAGATCAAGCCAAGAGTAGCATCGAGAATTGGCTGATGGTTCTCGTCGAGATTGAGCGCCTCGCAAAGCCAGGTAATGGTGGCATAGCGGTGACGCATGATGTCGTTGTCAATCTCCTCGCTCTGGATACCCGTCGTAGACTTGAAGTGTTGCGCCGCAATGCTCAAGCAGCAGTGCAGGTATCCCTTGTTGTTGGCCAATGATGGAAGAACAAGCTCGGAGCTGATTGATCCGTGCTGGTTAGACTCCAGAATTGGGAAGATGGTCGGAAGAACGTGTTGGACGAAGTGATCAAAGAGCTTCTGATCACCCTCATCCAGCTCGACTGCCACTTGCTCAGAAGCCATTGCTGGATCGCAGGCAAAGTCGAAGAAGTTCGCATTAAAGGTTTCCTCCGTCAACGACTCTCTCCGCTCCGAGAAAACCTGCTCGGTCCATTCACCTTCCAGAGGGAATGACGGGAGAATTGTGCCCGGAGGCGGCGGTGTTTGGTATGTGCTGAAGGTTGATACTGTCGATTCACGAAGAGTCGGGACATCGTTGATGAATATTTGGCGCTCGGTCTTCATATCGATCTCATAAGGAGAGAATGGAGGGAAGATGAACTCCCCATTGACGTTTATCTGTGGTGTCGCAAATGGTGTTGCGAAATCGTGGACGTTCTGGGGGCTGTTGAAGCTGAAGCCAAAGTGCGAGTCGATCGAGGCGGACCTGTTGCGATCAAGCGGGTCCGAAAAGGTCGCTGATGTCGGGAGCGAGTGCGTGAGTCCGGGCGGGGTGTTGATCGAAGTCTGAATGGTGTGCGACGACTTCTCCGAGAGCTTCTTCCTCTTGATGATCATCTTGATGTCGTCCTTGTGCTGCCTCCGCATATCATTGTTGCTCCACCACATTGGCCTCTTGTATTCGCATTGAAGCCCGAGATGCTTGCAAGCCGTGCACATGGGCGAGCCCTCATCGCACTTCTTCCTCCTCAACCTGCATGTGTAACATCCTTCACGTCTTCAAGTCAGCTTTCCCGGCCCAGCATTTGTCGAAGAGATATGCGTGTGTAAGTGATAAGATAGCAATAGCAAAAAGCGGAAACCAACCTGTCCTTGAACGGCGATGCATCTGTGTCTTTTGCTTGGGCGCGGCATTGTTGCCAGCCTTTGCGGCCGCCTTAGTCTTGGTTGTCGTTGTGGTCGTCATGTTGACTGAGGATGTCTTCGTGATGTCTCCGTGGTGGTTGGGGGGCCGTGTTGACATTTGTACCCTTCTTGTATGGGAAGTACCTCTTTTAGGTGAGTTATGGAGCACAGAAAGCACCAGGGCCCAGGGGGTTGTGGGGGGTGCTAGCGGAGAGGGGGTGGTCGGGACCAGGGGTGGTAGGTAGGCTTCAGCTAGGCCGAGGAAATGGGCAGGGCCTCTTTCTATCCTCTCGCTCTTGTCGGTCCAGAAGGTCCCAGGGGCAAATCGCTAGGGGGCTTATACCAAAAAGCCCTCTCTTGTATCAGATTATTAGATTATTTCGAATCGTCGAATGAATGACTGGATCGTTGAGCAAGTCCGGCTTGCGTGAGAACTGGGGTTGGAGTTGAACGGGTCGAGTCAAAAAAAGACGTTTGACTGGGTAGCGTGAGGTTGAGTGTAATCAAAAGAGAGAGGGAAAAGGTTTGTTGACTGGACTGGACTGGACGACACCTGGATCTCACTATCCTTCTCTTCAATTTTGCCTGCAGATGAGAAGAAAAACCAAATCGGAACCTCGAGAGAGAAGTGGGCAAATTCTTATATCAGGCCCGGTCTATGGGCCAGCGTCGACGTCCGATCGGTGATTGCTCACCTGTTCTATTTTTGAAAAGCGGGCTAATTAACTGCTTTTCCCGATTTGACCCCCCAGCTGCGTTTAGTTGGTGCCCTACTGTACTGCCGTGGTATCGACGGTGGACGGTGGTACCTGAGGGACAACGCTGGCCCATGGCACACAACCACACGCACACAACCTCACAGATACTCACACACAGGGCTGCTGCTGTCCTGCTGCTGTCCTCACGAGGTTCCGGTTCTTCTTGCTCATTGAACAGGGGAAGCCAGAAAATCCGTATTCTGATTTGTGATGGCGGTCGCCCGGAAGGTCTCACTCGGATGTGGGAGGGGACCAGGACGACGACCCAACAGGACCCCACCGCTGATGGTATCCAGGCCAGGGGGGATGGAAGGGCAAGGGGTACGGATGAGGGCAAGTGTCGTGTAACTAGCGGCGTGCAAGGGTAGCATCAACGCTAGCAAGAGGCAGGGTATGGGTGGAGGTATTGACAAGGTATCTCGTCCAGGGTACGGAGGGCCATTCACGGAAAAAGATGGTCTGCAGGGGAAGGCGAAGAAGCTGTTGAGCAACCAAAAGGGCAGCTCATGCGTGCTCGAGGCCGAACTTGGCCGGGGAAACTCATTGGCACGGGGGTCAGCACGAGTGCAGAAAAAGAAGGAAACTCGCTCGCTGTACCGGTGAGATACATGGGTGGAATCCGGGCAAAATGATGGGGAACAACAGCCAACAGTTGAGAGACAGGACATGCTTGACTCTCTTTGGCAACTTCCGCCGTGTCTGATATCAAACTAGACAAGGCCAAAGGGTCCGCTGATCGCCAGACCTGTGACTCTGAATAACTTTTTTTTTGTTGTTGTCGAAGTTGACGAAAAATTGCCATGTATCCGTTGTGAGGGCAGGCTTTCATGTGAAGAGCCAACAGATTCGCCGCTTGGCCATAGGATAGGGGGCAGCTGAGAGGCTGACGGACAAAAAAGACAATGAACTTGTTCAAGCCGTAGACCAACAGGGTTTGGTTATCAGAGATGTGATGGACAGTTGGAAGCGAAGAATGACATGTCCGCAACCGAGAAAAGCGAGCACGAGAATTCGTCGACGCCGGGTGGTATTTGATGGCTGATGGCTGACTGACTGGAACAATGCAATGGTTGTTGTCCCGTAAAATGCGCACGCAATACACACCCATCCAGGCCATCCATCCATCTCTGCCGTCTTTTTGCAACCCTACCTTTTTGTCGAATGGCTGCATGTGCATTATTCCACCATTACACCAAGTCCATGCCGAATCTTGAGAGAAGACTGTAATCTTTTTCTCTCTGGAGCATTTCGACAAGGAAACGATTCCCAGGACTGGCATATGGGTTTTTTTGCGTTCGCTCCCGAGTGGTAACACTACCGGATGACGGGACGATGGCGGTCGGCCAGGTCGCATATTGGCCCGTATCCGGGTCACATAGCAGAGAATGTGGTCCCGGTGATGAGGAAGATGATGATGTCTCTCAACTCTCTCTCTCCTCCCCCAGAAACCCCAGACGTGATCCGTGAGGAGCAAATAACCGTCGCATCGCAATTAATTCTCCGTCTCTCACTCTCACCCTCATCCTCGTAACCTCGGTGGACGAGCGTCGGCTTTCGGGTTGTGGAAGATGCTTGAAGGGATCCATCTCTGGAGCTAGGACTGGTTTTGGTGTTAGGGCATGATGAGAGCCCGTATCACCACCTATCATCCACCCATCATGCCGTCGTCGCCGGCCTGCCGAGAGATCACTTGAACAGTTCCAAGACCTGTCGCAAGCATAGGGGCGAGATCGGGCTTTTCAGGAGGAGCCTCCGGATGGACATTTCTGGCATGTCTGCTCGGTGTCTCGAGAATGTCAAATAAAAGAGCCCGCAAATCATCAGGGTCTGAGGGAGAACGGCCTTGGGATTGGCCGCCTCGCTCTCCAGTCGAGAACTGGCGTGGTGTGGGTGTCGTATAACGCGCTTATAAAACTTGGCATCTGGGCGGTGCAAGGCCAGCGAGCCATACTATATACTACCTAGAGTAGTATAGTCCCTAAGTCCCGTAATCTCCTAGTCTTTGCCCCATTAGGCAGTGTATATACACGTACTGGAATTGAGTACATACTAGTACGTACCGCTACCGCTAAGTCAGCTTAGCAGGGTGTACGGCCGCGTTGTTGTAATTTCGTAAAATCGTAAAAGTCGTGATGTATAAGTGTATAGTATTATAGTATTGATTGACCGTATAATATTACGCAATATATTACGATTGTTGTTTTAAGGAATTAATATAAATTCCTAGATTTTTTTTCTTGAGCTTCTTAATCTTATTTTCTTTATTATCGATTTATACCTACCTCGAGGTAAGTAGGTAGGGTAGTAGTATTAATTATAAAGTGGAAAATAATATTATAAATAATATATATATTTATTATTTTTTCAATATAATAACCGCATTTGTATAGTAAAATATTTGAAACTTCGTATATAGAGTATATCGAGTGCGGGTAATCGATTAGTATAAAAATTAAAAAGGTTTATAGTATTGTATAATATTTATATAAAAATATTAATTAAATGTATTTAATAAAAAATGAAATATATTGATAAAAAACGTTTCTATAACTATATTTACTACTATTCTTAAATACTCTAATAAAGTACTGAATTTATATAACTATAGTATTAACTGGCTATATCTAATATTTTTTTATATATATCTATATAATATTCGAAAAAAATGAAAAAACTGTATAAATTGAAAAAATCGTATAAGTCGTATAGAGTACTAGTCGGTTAGTTGATAAGATATCTATGACCGTTGGTTATTATTACGAGTATTCACGCCGTTAAAAAAATCTCGTAATGGTATTATATAGTGTTTTTAAAAAGCTTTATCAATTTATTAACGCTCCCCCCCCCTCTCTTAGCCAAGGTTGGGCTTCCTATTATTATTAGGCGTTTCGAAGGTAGTTATACCCTTCCCTCATCTTCTTAATATATTAAGTATTAGTTTCCTCTGTACGTAAAGACCTAGTATCGTATTATTGAGTAATCTACTTTTAGAAGGCGTAAAACCGATTTATTTCAATTTCTATAATAGTACGTACGTCTTATTTAATTTCTAGAGTAAAACGTACTTTTAGAATTACTTTTAGCCGTTTACGCTCCTTAGTCTTATATAATTCGTATTCGTAGTCTTACTATATAATTACTTATTATAATAATCGGTCTTTTATTAAGGTTTAACGATTAGTAAAGAAGTAGTAATATTAAAGGTATTTATAGGGTAATTGCTAGCGTTTATAAAACTTATAATTATATTAGGGTATATTATTTTAATTTTTAAAGATTTATAATCGTATATACTCTTTATTAGAGATTATATAATACCCTACTTTTATTTTAGGTATAATAAGCCGTTATATTAATAATAGGAATCGGTTAAGACCCGGGTACTCTATTATTGCCTTTAGTAATTTAGTACGAAAATCGTTCTTTATTTTAATTACCCTAGTAAAGTACCGGTTATTAATATCGAGAATGTATTTAAAGATATTAAGTAGGGAGAACTATTGTATAATAATTAAATTATTATATTTTAAGGTAGAATAGTAGCCTTTTAGAGGGTTGGTCGTTAATATTTATTAAAAAGGAAAAGATTAGTTAATAAAGGAAAAAAAAAAGTTCGAGACCTGAAAGAAATCGGAGGAGATTTAAAGAAATTCGGAGGAGACCTAGAATATATCGGGGGAAATGAAAAAAGACGAAAAAAAACGAAAAAAGACGAAAAGAAATAAAGAAAAACGAAGGGGATAATAATTATATTTATAATAATAAAGGGGAGTGTTTACGAATATAATTTGCTTAGTAAATTTTTTTCGAAATTTAATTATTATTTAAATACGTAATAAATTCGTCGTTAGGATATAAATTACCGAGCGTAAATTAAATAGATTTATTATACTTTACTTTATTTTATCGATATTTAATAGTGTAAAATATATATTCGAAATAGGTTTTATATTTATTATTAATTAATTTACGTCGTAGAATCCGTTTATAATAAACGTAATAGAGTAGGTATTTAACTTCTAATTCTAAAAAGGCTATACGTATAGCCTTTTACTCGATAGTAGAATCGTCGGTTAAAAAGTAGCGAAGTAGCTATAGATTTCTAATGTATTTTATTATTTACCCTTTTATTATTAATAATATTAAATGTATAATATTTACGTTAGCTTTTTCTATAAGAAAGTAGCCGTAAAGGATTTAATAATTATATTTATTACGAATAAATATTGTATAGAATAATTAATTAAGCCAATTGGTATTATACGTCGCATTTATAAAAATGAGGTAACTACGCCGCTATAATATATTTAATTAGTTTAGAGAGAAGGAGAGAATTAATAAAATTGAAGCGGTTAAAGCGGTTGAAGTGGTTGAAGCGGTTAAAGCGGTTAAAGCGGTTAAAGCGGTTAAAGCGGTTAAAGCGGTTAAAGCGGTTAAAGCGGTTGAAGTAGTTAAAGTGGTTGAAGTAGGGGGAAAATTTTTTATTTACTAGCATTTACCTATATTAAATTAATAAAATTAACGCTATCGAAAATATACGTGGCCGTAACCGTTTTATAATATATACGGTTAGAATTATTATCGGGATTACTATTATTAATCGTATACGTTATATAATACTATTTAATTTAATCGATTTACGCGTTAGTAATAAAATCTTTATTTATACGACGTAAATTTAAATATACTTTACGGTATACCTTATTAAGATTCTAAATATTATACCTTAATAAATAGCTTCCCCCGGCTAATTTTAAGCGTTTACGCGCGCCCTTATCTTAGTTACTATTATTAAATAAAGTATAATAGATTATTGCCGCGGGGAAACTTCGCATTACGTTATATTTAATTACGTTTTTTATAATTATATTTCGCTTAGTTCTATTTAATAAATTTATATTATAATTATAAGGTATTTAATTATTTCGGTTATTTAATCGATAAATAACGCGATTATTAAAGTAAGTAGCGCGTTATATTGTACGCGGGTAAGCGATAGGTACGCGGGAGGGTTAATTACGAAGGTTTTGCGATAGATTTTTCTTATTATTTTTTTTTATTTTCTTCGTATAAAATAAGTATTAATAATTTTGTATATAATACTCCTTATATTTAATTAGCGGTTACGATTTACTATTAGGGGAGTAAAAATTATTAACGAATGGTTAATACCTATCCGCTTTTATTTAATTAGTAAATTCGATAGGCGCTTTTAATTTAAAAAATCTTTCCCGTATCTATTTAAGGTCGGTTAGTATAAATAAACTTTCGACCGCGGGAAGTTGGGGAGGGGGAATTAGAGCTTTTTAGGGAGCGGGAGCCTCTTAGGGAATTAAAATTATAATTACTTAAGTAGCCTCTTCGAAAGCCCCCGTTAGGATTTCGTATAGTAGTATTATATAAATTACGTTAATAATAATAATAATAATAATAATAATAATAATAATAATAGGAAACGTATTGCGTAAAATATTATAAGTATTTTCTAATTTAATATCGATAATTCGTATAAAATTTACTACGGCTTCGAACGTGGCGGGGATTATATTATTTGGATTAAAATATATTAGTCCGATAAGGGCGCCCGGAATAATAATATTAGCGGAATCGACTTTTTAATATTAGGGATTATCGAAACCCTATTTTTAAATGCCTTTATTAAGAAATTAATTTTATTAGTCTATAATCGCGGGTTTAACGGCGATTTCGAATTAAGGAGAAAGAAATTAAAACGTTAATTAAGGAAATTGAGGGTATTATAACGAATTAATTTAAAGTAAAAGGGGATAGTAAAAGTAAGGGTATTGTAATTTAAAAAGTATATTATTTAGGGAAAAAAGGAAAGGTAAATAAAAAAGACGCGTATTAATATAAAATATTAACTATTTAAATTATTTTTTAAAGGTAATTAGGCGTACGGTAAAATAGGTGCATTATATTGAAAATCTCTTGTAATTATAGTAATTTTATTAAAATACTATTAAAATCGTCGCGGATAACGGCAATCGCATTATCTAAATACCTTTAATTGATTGCCCAAATTGTACGAAGTTCTATAGTAGAATAGTAATATTATTGTAGAGTATTGTGCGCGGTCGTATATTCTAGTAGTGTATTGCGTTTTGGTGGGCGTCGTTAACAAAGTACATGTTATATAAAATATTTATCGATATTTTATTATTTTCTGGGAGAGATGGGGGCGGTGCACGCCAAGTTCTATAAGCGCGGTAGGCAACTCCGTGGTGTGAGCCCGGCCGGGTCCAGACATGATGAACCTCGCTCGCTGCAAGGCAAACACCCACCAAAAGAGAGCAGGGCGCACTGACCGCTCTCAGAAAATGTACCTGTCTGCCATCGGGTGTTACCGCGACACTTGTCTTCTGTGCTGCTGAGTGCGGTTGCAATAAGTAGACCTGTAGCAAGGAAGGGACTGAGAGACCTGGAATCTCAAGATGGGAGGTGCTCTCGGTGATGGTTGCCAGTCGCAAGAGTCCGTTGAATTGACAGAAGAGAGAAAAATCTGCAAGAGGGCCGATAACGACCGTGATTCGTCCATTGATTCGACCATCAGTGTGACGACTTTTGCCTAGTGCAGCCCTAGTGCAGATGTAGTGCAGACATGGCTGCGGCCCGCGAGGCGGCATTCAGCTGAGATTGGCCCGCTCAACGAGATCGACTGGGATGTCGAGCATGGATTCGGCAGGCATTAATCGAAGCTTCCTCCAATCATCACCGTGATGTGCAAGGGCAAGCTCGGGTGGGGTGCAGCGATGGAGTCGGCAGGGGTAGTGGAGTAGTGGAGATAGTGGACCGTTCTTGCCGTCGCGGGGTCTGCATTTGTTCTCCGAGGTACGTATCGAAACCCTTGCGTTTTTCTATCCTGAACCTTGTCGTCGACTTCGACTCTACCGAAGAGGATTTGCTAGACTTTTGTTCGCTTCTTGAGCTTGGCATCAAAAAACTCCTTGCTTTTCCCCTGTGGCATGACCTTGTTGTCTCCATCTCTCGAACCAGCCTTGCTTGCTTGTCGAACGACTCGTTGATGGCACTGAGGACGGAGGACGACGACAATGCCGACACTGACGACGACGATGACTACAAGCAGCCCGACTTCACTCGGTTGACCGTGCCCAACGCCAATACGGTAGTGTACTCTGGCGTTGAGTCGGGACTTCGGTAAGAGAACCGGCTATGGCGTGCTGGTCCTCCTCACCTTCAGCATGACCCGAATTTCCAGTAATGCCGTACTGGCTCAGTCAGCTCTTCAACGGCTTGAGGTGGTGATGGCATCATGAACATCAAGCAGCATGCCCGGCTCGCGGCCATCAGTCAGACATCGAAACTTTGGAACTGTCGGTCAGCGGACTAATTAACCGCGCAGCTTCCCTTTTTGGAGAGATTAACCCGTTTATTGCTGACATGGCCAGCAGGATCCTCTGCCGTCGTCCCACAGCATGTTCTACTGGTGTGATTGAATTTTCCCTCATTGCAGTTGTGGGCTAATTTTGGCTTCTATCTGCAAGACATCACCAAGCGGTACTTCGGGCTCCGTCATCGTCTCCGCCCTTCTAGCTGCTGCATGCAAGTATTTAGTCCTTTTGCTATTTTTACCCTTGTCCACCCAACACCAGTTCTTTTTCCCCGCACGTCGTCGTTTTCCCATTTGGGAATCTGGCCGATCATGACAATTAACCCACTCACCTTCACTCGAACACGTTCATCAAACTGGGCCTCACATTCGCTTCCGCATCACATCGGGGCTGACATGTCCGAGGTCACCGAGTCATCACGACAGCCGAACGTCGGGGAACATGGGACTTTGCTGACATCCCCCACAGGAGATTTGCGCACACCAAGATTTTTAGGTGCGATCTGTTGCGGCGCATTTCCAGCCTCCATCCTTGGAGCGTTATCGACGATCATAAACAATTCACTTGCAAGGACTTTCTCATTTTTGACGACGTTGATGTTTGCTCACTCCTCACCTTTGCACAACAAGGGCATTGTCTCGGTAACCACGGCATCACGGCATTCATTCTGAGATATGACGTCCATCAAGAGCTGAGCAACGTTCTGGGCTTGAGAGGCGCACGGAGCTCCTGTCCTAAACGGCAAGGTCACGGTGTGATATCACATCTTCATTTCGCTCACCTTCGTCCTTGCGGGGTTAGTGTCAGATTCTGGCCGCGCTCATCAGCGGAAAGGACCGTTCATTAGTACGGTGTAGCTCGCGGAGGCGGACAAGGGGCTGTCTTGTGGTGTTGTGTTTTTTTCTGATTCACCGCGAAAGCCGTACCCAGTCTCGAGCTTATCCAGCCGATACACATGTGGCGTACAAAGTGAGCCAAGGAGCGCAAATCTCCGGCATCACGCTTTACCACCAGTGAGTAACTGCCTCACCAAACATTCGAGCAACTCATCATTACGGTGAGCATCGGTATCATAGAAGCAATGAACAGACTCACCGTGGATGAGCAGAGGTTACGCCAAGAGCCGGTCGCCGATCGATCTTATTGTGCCGTTGTACGGTTCAGATGTCTCCGCCAGCAATTTTTTTTTTCAGTTAAGCTTGCGGGAATTCCCTTTCACAACGGGAATGAAAACCCCTCGAAAGGGCCAATCAGAAAAGGATGTAACAATTTGATAGCTGTGATCAAGACTCGTGAGGGGACTTTTCCTGAAACGGAATCACGAACGACGGGAAGTGAACCGCATCCCGCAAACCCTCACCATGTCCCCTGCCAGCATGAAGATCCTTATGAAAGAAAATGGTGATGGCAGGCTTCTGCGATGACCCCGTACACAAGTTGATCGAAAGCGAGTCCGATATCCGTTGACGGCGAGGATCTCTCTCCGCTCTCAGGCCGTCAAGCGAGATAGCAGAGCAAAAAGCAAGTATCCCAACGGCCTCTAGAAACTCGGTGACACGAGGCCAGAAAATCAAAGACATCTTAGAACAACTGGCCTACGCTCAGAACCTAACGGCTTTTCCTCAAAAGGTGGTCAACACGAGGTTGGCATAAAAGATGTTGGGTTCGACAAACTCGGGACAAACTGTAGGTTGTCTTAATCTCTTTCCCTTTTGGGATGCGAGATCAGTTTTTGACCAACCACCGCTCTAGGATCCTTCGTCGCAAACCTTTGTCTCTCGACATCGATACCCCTCTTTTTCTTCCACACCTGCTTTACCCCTCCCCGGCCATCATATCATCAAGACATCAACTCTCTAGGATCCTGGTCAGCGTCCAAGCCAGGAGTACCGAGAGCAGGCCAGCAATCAGTGAACGGGCAGTGATGAAAGCCATCCCAGTGTCCGCAAACCGAGGAGCGAGATGAATCAATGCACCGCGAAAATCTGTCACTGCAATTTCGCAATGTGACTGTGACATGATAGATCGATGATGGCGGAGACAAGGTATCATCAACCACAAGGGCTCTCTTCTCCAAAACAGCTTGAATGGGAGAATTACGAGTTTTTCAAACGTGATTGCAAGTCTAGGCAAGACTCAAAGTTTGCGATCCTCGATTTTCTATGTCGTAATTTGCATTCAGAGAGGTGCTCAGAAGCTGAAAGTGAACGGCATCTGAGATCCACACAATATCACATAAAATCAGCAATCCAATACTACCTCAGCCGACGCCAACCAAACCGCAATCTGCAAGGTGAAAAGGATCCTACGTACAAAGATTTTCGGAGAGAGGGAACAATCCTCGCTTCTTTTTGCTTGAATGCACCGCGCAGCAGGCTGACCTCCTCACCAGTCCACGGGCTCTTCAATCCCCGAGCAAGGATTTCTTCCTTCCTCTTTTTGATCGTGATGCCACTTGCCGTGGGTGTCGTACACACAGAAAGCAAACCGGCCACTTACATTTCCAGTTCCCAGAACCCGGACCAAAAAGCTCTCCGGATTTTCTCGTGGTTTCCGACGAATCTGCGTACAGGGTGGTCGCTTTTGCGGTTGCAGAAAAGAAAGCCTCTTTTTCGGTAACTCGAATTCGAGTGTGAGTGGACGTTACAACTGCAGAAAGAAAAGAAGGTTGCAGTTACGTTCATGGAGGGGGGCCTCAATCAGTTGCAACCACTATCCACTCACACGCACGCTTCCACTTGTCTATAACGGACTGGATTTGTTACTGTGCCCTACAGACGCCGAAAACTCAAAAATTCGCCCCTCTTTCCTCTGCTTCTTCTGACTCCTCACATTGTCCTGCGGCATTTTCACTTGAAGTCGGCCGCATAGCGTGAATGTCATGTGAAATCTGAAGGACTACTCACACCTTCGTTTCTTGGAAGATGATTGGTGGAGAGCGGGACGCCGGGAGGAGGGAATTTTGATATCTGATGTCTTTCTTTCCAGGTGGGTATGATCGGTTGGACATTTGCACAGGCCCGTAGGCTTCCAGAGCCGAAAAAACCATAACGAGTATAACGCAGATGAGCGAGTTTTTGACACAAGACTCAGAATGTGTGCACATACAACGGACATCTGAGAGAAACATTGCACCCGCGCCGCGGATCCGGGAAGCCCAATTTTGTTGCTTTCGTTACTAATAGCTACAGTAGGTACCAGACGAAAAAGAAAGATGCCACATGAGCGACACGAGCAAAAACTTTGAACGGGAAGCACACCCGGGGTTGCACCAACACAGAGGAGCAGAAGTCGTCGACAAAAGAGCACCTTGATGGCGGGGGTGGTAAAGCTCCACAGATATTGGGCGATGGCGATTTACTTGCTCGATCAAGCAGAATCATGACTCTCCTCTCCGCTCGAGAAATCAAAACGAACTAAATAACAGTATCAAGCATCACCATCGCTTACAGCATCCTGTTCGTAGGTGGTAATCAACACCACAAATCTGAGATCTAACAGATCCTTCTGTGCCGTGTTTCTTGTGTGATCACTTCAGCACAACCGGCCTACCAAATAGAAGGACAGAACCCCCAAACCTTCAACCACTATCACCCACCTACTGATATCCCGTCCCCAACCACCACTTAGTTTGCGAAGCCAGGCACAACATACCTTAAGCAGTGAGACGGTTCTCCCGCCCCTTCTTCTTTTCCGTGTTAGGTGTATGTGTGCGATAATGTGAGTGTGATACAGCATTAGATGGGGGTCATCGTCGTGTTCATGTTCATTGCAAGCAAGATCTCGCAACGCGGGAACCTATCACCACTGCACACAAGCACTTTATTTCTTGCGCACGCAATTTTTTGGCTCACCACACACATACACACACACACACACACACACACATGCTTGATGCAAGTTGCAAAGCACTACACTATGTAATGCGATATCAATTCAGCAATCTAGACGCAGGAACGTTGTCCTATATCTCACTTAATAGTTGAACCTTTCAGAAATATCACTGGTTGATCCCGAAGAAGATGTGAAAATGCTTTTTGACAAAAGGGAATGGAAATATGATACCCGTACCTTGCGTGTTAACAGATACACCAATCTCAACACAGTATTACCACACCCATACATTTCGCTATTTACGCTCGAAGTACACAGCCCTCAATATGCAGATGCGGTTTCGACTTCCCTCATGTAAATGAATTCACTTTCACATATCTTCCACCTCTCTCGCAGGCGGGTAGAGTTTGAGAGTCAAGATAAATCCATGTAAGTCAGATTTTCCCGAGGCGGGCATATCCTGTCTCCGGCCGGCTGTCCCTTACAGATACGGGAAGCAGTTTATTGCATGCAGCAAGCAAGTCAAGCAAGCAAGTTCCTGAATCCTTTTCTTTATCCAATGTGAGGATTGTGTTTTGTGGATGGAAACATATGTACATACCCGTTATTTTTCACACCGATGCTTTTACCTTTCAAATAGTTTGATGGGATGATGGATCGTGATCTTGTCTCAAACTCCTTCCTCATACCGGCGAGAAAGTGTGAAAAATCATGATAATGTCGGGAAGTTGATTAGCTTCGAGACAAGACAGTGATTGGTCTCAGGGTATGGAAGCTCTAGAATTTTGTCTTTTTTGCTCTTCCAAAACAACGCCGTAGTACTGCATAATGCAACCTGCCCGTTGCCGTCTTTGCGTCTGCAATCTATTCTTCAAGATATATGCTAGACGGCGAATTCTTGTGTGTGAGTGGTCCATTTAGGGTTCTGGTTTCACGAAACCTACACCTCTACCTTTGCCAAACGGTTGCGTTTTCGAATTCGAATTCGAGACTCTTGAAAACTTGAAGCACGCAAGCAAGCTCCTACCTAGCTACCCACCCAGCATATTCAAACTTCGAAAAGAATGTGAGTACCACGGATACTTACATACAGCTTCCATCCATGCTCCATGTTCTCTAACCCGCATCTGCCCGCAACAATGTGCATGCTTTTATACGTACTTGTGCTACACACCTCATCAGTCCCGCCACTGGCTCTAACCCAGTATTCTGAAAGCCTGATAGGTCAATTGCAATTTGCAACTTTGCACAACATGGAAGGTTTTGAGGTTTTGGGTGAAGTATTCAAGACAATGCATTGTGCTCTGTGTGTTAAATGTTCCTTTCCGAGACACGGACCACCGCACTTGTTGAGAAGAGAAGGTTTTGTGGCTTGCAGTGGCTCGACGTGAGAACAGTGTGTGGTATGACAGAGCATGTACGTATGTATGTCTTGGGAACAACAGCAAAAAGTTGAGTTGTCAGTCAAGATACTTGAGACATCTCCCGGATATGCGAGGTTGGTTGGCTGAGAAGAGAAGGTTGGGGAGTTGAGATTTGAGTTCTCGAAGGTCTGGTTAGTCCGAACGTCCGTCCTTCGGCGCCGATGAGACGAGACATTGAGTTGACTTTGACAAAAGATGGGATGGAAAGAAGCGGCAGACGCACGGAAAGCCACCTGTTCATCCCAACTTTTCTTTGCAGTGCATTGCTCTTTACTTTTTCGTCCGTTCTTTCTGACTCCGAGTCGCCGCCGATATCCGGACGGAAGGTATGGGATGCTTGTTTTTACCTGACCTCACCTTCGCGCTTTCCGTCTCCGTGTCTTGTCGCAGAAACGTCATGTGTACACGGATAGCTCTTGACTTCTTTTTTTTTTTTAAGTTGACTTTTGACTTACTTTACCCCGCGCATTGTTGACGACCGACTCTATCCGCGTACACGCCATTTTTTGGACTGGAAAGAGCAATTGGAACGTAGCCAAAGTGTCGGTGTGTGATTTGCGCTTCCCTGTTCCTCGTAGCTGTTGTTCTCCGTTACACAGCCGGGCTCTCTCTGTCTGCTTCTTCTCCAAGAAAAGAAAATGCGTGAAAACTTGAAGACATTAGGAAAAAGTTGCTGAGTTACCGGCCCGGACCCCAGCGTCGTGGGAGTGCGTCACGATGCAGACTCTGGGTCTTCGTCTCCTACCTTACGGCTGCAGGGCCCTGTAAGTACACAACGTGGACGCTTATGCTGTACTAGGCCGCCCGCTGGGCGACCACCTTTTTAGTGGGTGTAGGTAAAGACGGGAGGGAGCCACAGTTACAGTGCCTCAGGTCTGTGAGCGAATGAAGCTACCTCTAAAGTCAGGGGCAAGGGTGCACCGCATTCCTTTTCAGTGCCTGGCTTACACCCAAACCTTCAAGTTCATCCCGTATTGGGCAGTGAAGATATCGTTGTCGTCGGCGTCATCGGGTTTCCCTTTTTTTCACGATGGAAAGATTTTGGGCTCGCGATCCACAACGTATAGCCTGTACTGTCCATGTTGTAGCTTGTCGTGAGGTGTAGGCATGTGAGAGACACGGGAGCCTGCTTGAAGAGAAGAGGTTTTCTCGTAGCAAGCAAGCCATATTGGCTTCGTGATTCGGGTCCCACCGTAGCGAGCGAAGGTAGCCTGATCCTACTGTGATGTCTCTTTTTCAGCCATGTCGATTTTTTTTCCTTGCGGTTTTTGCTCATCTTCTTCCCTTGTCATTCTTGTCTTGGTGATGAGTAAAGAAAATGTTTCTCATCGAAATAGCAATAGCGGTCAAGATTTTCCCCTCCCCATGACCGTTGACGCCGGTCATCCTTCCGAGGTCAGACGTCTCGGACAAGGGCATGGAGATGTGAGGCTGTTGTTGTGATGCCCTGGCAATTCCCCTGGTAGTGCAGCTCTCGGCGGCGCGGGATTCACCTCGGGAGGGAGCTTGCGAAGAGGCGGGGTTGAAGCTTGATGCTAGGGCCTAGGGCAGCAAGGTGATTGATGGACGGAGCTAGGATCATAGCTGGAGAATGAGAGAGCTGTGACAGTTCAGGGCTCCCTGGACCCTGCTGTCCTTTGGTGCCGTACCCTGCTTTGTGTTGAGTCAACAATGCATTGTAGCAGCTAGCAGCTAGCCAGCTTCATGCTCCTAGGACGACAGGATGAGAACCCTGGTGTTCACTGATCTACAAAACAAGAACCGAGATTTCTCTCATATTGGGCAGCAAAACGTTTTTCGACTCTCGGCTGTGCCAAAAGTGCAAAAAACCTGGTACAGTTAGGATGAAAGGGCCGGCATCTGTGTTGATGCCTTTTTCAGATCGGCTGACCTTGAGGCTCGGTGAACGTACACCTATGATATGCCGGTATGCAAGCTTCTACCAGCTCGCGTCGATATCGGACCTTTTCTTTCCTGCTCTTTTGGCGTTGAGGGACGCACATGACTTTCGCCTTGTTCTATCGCCCTGGTTTCAGCGGGGACGGGTTGGGGCTTTGCGGCTTTGGGCTTCCACGAGATGTCTATCGGGTTGCGACACGCTTGGCAACGGACAATGGCATGAGAAGAGTTGGGATCGTGTTGAGGCATGACTCTTTTGCACGCAGGCGACAGCATTATAGCACACCGCAAAATGCCTGTCGCCACCACGGTGGAACATGGAGGAGCATGGCCGGTCCCGAACGAGAGATCGTGGGAGACTTGTCTTGCTCTTTTCGACTTTTCGAGGTCCTTGGGCCGTGAGCCGATGGCATTGCCAATCTTGGTCAATCTGTTCGCTGTCAGTCAACGGGAATCTGAAACTCGGGTTTCTCGTTTCAATTGTCGACTTTTGGCTTTTGTCCAATCTTGCACATGTCATGTGTTCTCTGCTCTCTACCCTGCGTGTCATCCTTCTTGTGTTGCTTCACCAAGCCATTGGGTGAGAGCGAAAAGCGTTGAGTGCAGGAACAGGCCAGAGCATGCCACAGCAACGGGGCAAATTGTCCTAATGAGGACAAGCGCCGTCTGTGAGCTGATGCTCGCCGGCGACGAGGGAAAAGGCAGGCGAACCGGTTCTGTGGAGTAGCTGAGAAGGGCATCGTCCCCACACTGCAACTGACTGCGCTGTCCTGGCCCCGGTTTGCTGAAGAGGATCTCTCACCCGGAATTGCACTGTCAGCGATGAGACGGTGTTCGACAGGGGACCGGGCCGGCTAGCTTCAATTTGATAGCCAGAAAATCCTTGAACCGCAATGACCGAGGGATCTGACATTTTTTGACTCTGGAGAGGAGTGAAGCCGGAGATGGAGATCTCTTCATCACGCTCAGCACGGGGGCCGGTCCGTCCCATGATGGCTAATCTGCCTCTTCTTTTTTTTTCTTGTTAGTGAGCGAGATGGACACCGATGGATCAACGGCACGCACGGGAGGTCCGCTGCTTCAGGCTTGTTGATGGTTATGCCTAATAAGCCTAACTGTTAAGAATGAAGAAGGTGTCCACTGTTATCTCGAAAGGGCAATTTCACCTTTCACACAGGCTCGAATCGGAGAGAGTGATTGATGTCGCTAATCGATCCGCGCAGCGAACGGGAATGCGATGCGAGAGAGGAGAACCTGAACAAAATGGAATCAAATCAAAACCAGAACCAAAACCCCACAAGGTGCTGTCAACGGGAGCACACTTGATCGCGTCCTCTCTGTTCTTCCACTTCAACCCCACGGAGCAGATAAGCCCTATCAGAGCTGGCAATTCAAGGGGAATATGACGGTACCTTGCCTTATGTGGAAGATAAGAGATGTATCACTTGGGGGATCCTCGTCGTGTTCGGCAAAGCAGAAGTCCGTCCCGCCATCGTCAAGACTTTTTGAAGGCTTTTGAATGCGATTGGGCATTGAACGGAATGTCATGAACTGATGTTCTTGACGGACTGATGAGCTCGGCTCTCTTCTCGATTCGTGGACGGGATGTCAAGAGCGCGGCCGCATTATCATATTACAAACCGCACTCGCAGTGCAGCATAGCACAGCACTTTTGAGCACACAGGTACAGGACACATGCTGCAGGAACATCCATACGACACTTGCGCAGGAAATAGTTGCAACTATCGTCATGCGCAAGCTACCGGTGAGGAGTGAGAAGTTTTTCTGTTTTCGACAAGACAGACGGGACAAAATGGCAGTTGAAAGCGAGCAAGACATTCTCGGAGAGAAACGGAAAAGTTCAAGTCTCAAGGCTGGTCGACTCCGCTCCTGGAGCAGCGGAGACTTTGAACTCGACGAGGTGATGAGTGGACGGCGGCGGAGACAGGACGTTGAAGGTGGGCTGGTGGACCAAGAAAGCAGATCGGCACGGCCCACTTGCGTCTAGGGTTAAAGGCCAGGGTTGGCGCAGGGTTATTCCTGTGTCGAAAAGAACAAGTTATCGAATCTGAAGGGTTCTGAGGATTCTGAGGATTCTGAGGATTTGAGAACAAAAAAAAAACCACGAGAGACCTGTCTCAAAAGGAATAGCGCAAAATGGCACATTCGGCGCTTAACAGCGACTATTCTGGGCGATTTTGCGCTCAACAGCCAATCAGGAGCCAAAAGTGCCCTTTCAATGTGCTTGCACGGCAGAATTTTGAGCCAATCGCGTGTTAGACTGTCGCGGTTGCCCCGCTTTCCAAGTCTTGTCACTTTGTCGTGACTCTGCAGTTCCACTTCCTTCGCACAACTCGAAGCTCTCAGGTCTCTGTTCCGCCTTTTCACGAGAGAACAACCAACCAACTGGACAACGGGCCAACCACCACGGCCACATCCATCCATTCTCATCTCCAGCACCTCATGGCACCCCGTCCACTGCCCGTCGACCGCCCGTCGACCGCCCGTCGACACCCATTCTGGCGTGCTCCATGCTGGCTTGACACGCATTTCACACCTATACCACACTAGACCCTGCTAATTTTATCCTGAATAGCTCGTCCTGGCCAAAAAGCCACTCTGCATCACTGGACAGGCATCCGAATGCACACCATCGAGGAGCGACTCGTCCACTTGCTGGCCACCATGCCATGATGGACGACATGCCATGGAGGACACCATCCGGGCTCGACATGCGCTACTGACGGTACCATAACCCTTGAACCATGCCCGTCAAGGCTTATGGGCCGGGGGGGCTATACCCCGTAGCGGGAGACCACACCCTTCTCGCCGAGCAACGGCGAGAGTGAGACCGAGTCTTTTTCTCTCTTTCTCTCTTTCCTTTCTCGTCTCTTTCTCTGTGTATGTGAGTGTGTGCTACGGCCCGGGAAAAGATTCGATTCTTGACGGTAGTAAGAGGTATACCTACTGCACTGTGCCTGTCACTGGTGACCGCTGCTCGCCTCTTTTCACTCACTCCAGTCACTTCAGTTGGGCCCTTGTCTGTCTTCAACAACATCAAATCCATCCATGAGCCGATCTGGTTCTGTTGCTGCAATCCATCCCATATCACATCCCATCCCGTCTCGTCTCGTTTTTCACCTATCCCAACAGGGGCACCCCCCAGTTCGCCTTTTCTTCACACCCAGACGACGATTGGAGACCAGTGTGTCTTCTGGCCCCGTGGCGTACATAGGTACTATACCTGCACCGCACCGCTGAGGTTACCTCGTTACCCTCCTCCACAGCTCTGAAGCGCTTGCCGACATCGTGGGTAGACCATCGATTCGCCCTACATAACTCTCTGTCGCTGTCCGTCAACGTCTCACAGTCGACCTTCCTCCTGGTTCGGCTTCTTTCACTGTGACCACGCGGGTTATACCACAAAAGTCACATGTTCAATCCATCTTGAAAATCTCCCCCGGTTCAGCGCATCGTTCAGCCAAGCGTAGCGATATCGAGGATACAAAGATCGGCACTGCCGGCAGCGGCAAAAATTCAACGAGAAAAAAGTGGCTTCAGGTCGCCATTGATATATACCCCTCGCCTGTGTCACCCCGAAACCCAGAGGGGACACTTCAAGCACCATGACTACCAACATGGTAAGCAATATCGACATGTTGTTGAGATCAGCAACCTCGAGTGCTCACCATAAGCTGCAGGATAACCTACACTATCATGTGCGGGAGCATGACCGCCAAAACGAAATGCGCCAAAAGACTGGCTCTCGGGTCGAGAGCTTCTTCTCCACCAACAATGTCAAGGACAGGCCAAACTCAGTATACACCGAATTCATGGAGTCAGATTGGGAAATGGAGGAGGACGATATCTACAGCGATATGGAGGACCTAGCTCATGATGACGAGGTCTCACCTCGCAACAGCATTGGTTCAGTAAGTCATTTTACACACACAAGTCCGTCATACGGACCGCTAACAAAGGTACAAGTCAAAGTCTGGTGGCCAGCCAAGCTTCACAACCATCTCATCCTATGATGAGGTCCAAACACCAAGATCAACGCGCCAAAGGGGAGCATTCCCGTTCCCGTACGAGGAAATGAAGCAAGTGGAAGGTCCTCGAGGGCCTCATCTTTTTCGCAGCTCCGTGTCACTCCATTCTGTCGAATATCAAAACGCCTTGACCCTATCACCGGTTACGGAGCGGAAGGCCCAAGAACATGATCACTTTCTGCAACATACCGTTCATCTTACGACGCTCCCAACCAGGAGCAAGCGGGATTCTGGGCCCTTCCGATTCACCGATGTTGAACTCGACACACAAACTCTTCCCGAATGGACCCCTGAGATGGTTGCCCAATGGATGTTCAACGCCGGCGTTGAGCTTACGACCTGCGAAAGATTTGTGGAGAACGATATCAC
The DNA here is from genome assembly GCA_033439795.1 of Sordaria brevicollis. Lineage (NCBI taxonomy): Eukaryota > Fungi > Ascomycota > Sordariomycetes > Sordariales > Sordariaceae > Sordaria > Sordaria brevicollis. The sequence continues at coordinate 722,297 of JAUTDP010000007.1, forward strand.
AGGATCCATCTTGATCACACTAAAGTTTGAGGATCTGAAAGAGCTTGGAATCACATCCTTTGGCATGCGAACAACGGTCTGGAATGAGATCCACTCCATGAGGAACATCCAGAAGCCGGATCCCCAGCCTGAAACCCCGATTGAGGATGAGCCGGATCGCAAGGTTGAGAGAGAACTGCGGAGGAACGAAAGCGTGAACAAGCCCAAGAGGAAGGCGAGCAAAGTGAGGCCAAAGATCAATGACGTGATCTCTCCTCTCGAGTCCGTCTCCATTGTCGGCATTGAACAGCTCATGCCCAAGCCTCACAACTGCTCCAAGGGCGAGGACTGCCCCAAGTGGAGGCGGAACCAGAAGATGATCGAGGCGTTCAAGAAGGACCACCCATTTGTCAACATCGATGAAGGCGGTTTCATTATGGTTGCGGGTAATCCCGGAAACCCGCAGACAGCTGAGTCTATCGACCCCTTTCGTCCTGTCTCGGACGCCATCCCGTCGGTTGTGGCATCCTCAGACGTTATGGGACCTGGAGATCAACCAACTTTGCAGTATCTTCAGGAAGCTACCCTGCGAAATGTCATGTCGCGGGACCCCCAAGACAATGTTCGTCAGTTCCTCGACTTCCAGAATCACCTGGCGGTCGGCTCGAGCGAGGTTCCACCAACACCGCCGTTTGAGCTTTACCCCCAACAACATCAGCAGCAAGCTCAGGGACCTCATGCTAGGTTACGTGCTCTTCCTAAGTTGGCAATCCCTAATGAGGGTGGAGCCGTAGCCGGGCCTGTATCAGCTCGTGTTACGTCTGCTCGTCGCCAGTCGCAGGTGATTCCTTCGTTCCGTGAGATGAGCGACCAGTCTGCCTCTTCTGAGGAAGCGACTCCTGTTGGCGTATACCGCTTCGGTACGCCCTTCTCTGAGATGGATGTTCCAGTCACCATGACCTCTATCCCCATCATCTCTCGAGATGTTTCTCAGTCGGTTCCGCCTGACATGAATTACCGCCACAACCCCGCCCCTCCAAGGTCCATGTCTCGCGCCACTATCCGTCGGCCCTCGTTCCCTGTCATGCCCGCGCTGGATGAGAACTCTATCGTGACACCCCTCACAGCCGTGCAACCGCAGAACAAGTCTTTCTCTCAGAGAGCCACCACCCAGACCCAGCGTCCTCTGCAGCCACCTCCCCGTGTGCAATACCCATGGAGCCAGACCAACCGCACCACGTTTGAGCGCGCCATCGCTCCCATGCCTGGCTCCTCGGCTGTCATTGCCCCAAGCAAGAGCGCCGGCACCAGCCCCACCGAGAGCCATCGTGCCAGCAACAGCTCTAGCCGTCTTTCACCCACCAGCACTCTCCCCACGGAAGACATGACAAACGGAGAAGCCGTGTCGTACCAAGGCCTCATGAAGAAGCGCAAGACCAAGATGCTCCGTCACGAGTGGCACGAGCATTACTTCAAGCTCCGCGGTACCCGCCTGACCATGCACAAAGACGCGGCCACGGCCAACAACAAGACGCTTGAGTACATTGATATTGACGACTACGCCATTGCCTGCAGCAGCAACGCCAATACTTCCAAGCTCAACGCCGCGTTCAAGGCCATGCACATTCGCCGCGGCTCTGGCGATGCTCACTCCAAGGATGACATTGCCGCCTTTAGCTTCCAGCTGATTCCTCAGGATGGCAAGGCGGCCATCAAGGGACAGCTTCGCAAGCGGGAGAACAGCATCCCTGGCACTTCGTCGTCGTCTGCGGCGGCCGCGGCTAACGGGGCTCCCGCCATCCAAGGCGCCGTTAACGGCACCGGAAAGATGCATCACTTTGCTGTCAAGAGCAGAGATGAGCGCATTGACTGGATGAGGGAGTTGATGCTGGCCAAGGCACTCAAGCAGAAGGGCGAGGGTGCTGAGGTTGTTGTCAATGGCAGCATGATTTGAGTTTGCCTCATTTTTCTTTCCCAGTTATAGCCCGCCTTTCATTCTTTCACTGGGTGTTTACATCCTGATCCTTCAAAACACTCACCTCAACTTTCGCTTCTTTTTTCTCTTCTTCTTCTTCTTCTTCTTCTAAGAATGGTTGGAATACCTTGAGATACCACTTTGTGCCGTTGAATGGCTTTTTTGTTCCTGTTTGCATTTCCTTTTCTTTTTCTTGATCAACATTCAACGGCGTTTTATATCCTCTCTGCGTGTGTTTTTATTGTGCTTTTCTCTTTTTTAGTGGGAAATGGGAAGGAAAGGAAAGGAAAGGAAGAGACGTGTAAAAAGGGGTGAACATGGATGGGTAGATACAGGTTAGGGTCAGTCAGTCTATGATACCAACAACACATAGCAACTTGATCTGGGTTTGGTGTGGGATTTCAGGAATTTGGGTGTTCTTGGTTTTACTTCTCACGATTTTACGACGATTTATGAACCCCCTTCGATACCTTTTGTTCTTTCTCAAACCGTTCAGATTGTCTCTTTTTTACTCTTGTTCTTTACTAGATATGACACCGTCGTTTCTTGAGTAGTGCACAATTCTGACCATTTGGCAACATTTGGTGTGCATCTTTAACTCAGCGGCAAAACCAGAAAACCCCAACAAGAAACCTACAACACACGGAGGGAGGATCAACGAAAGAAGAGGATAGGGGAAAGGCAGAAGAAAAGCAGGGAAGGAAGGAGTGTCCCTCGCCACGTCTGGATGGATCTGGATCATCCAGCCAGGTCGGGATGTTCAAGAGAAGAACGTGGCCTAGGAACTATCTAACTACATTAGCTAGTCCGGTGAAATCCGGAAATGAAGAAAAAGGCAAAATAACAATCATTACTTTCTCGCCATATCAGACCACTGTGATCGTACAAAGTTTGATGTAAATCAACCCTTTGCCTAGACCTCTAGTTCTTCCACTTCGGAACACACGATACTACTATCGACAACCCGACAACCCGACGAGGCCCGATCAACGAAGCTAGGTGAGTCCGAAGACAACGTTGAGCTCGACGAGGCAAGAAGCATGAAGTTCACTTTCAAGGAGACCCATTCCAACGACCTCTTTTCGCCTCTGAGATGTCTATCGAAATCCACCAGGCACTACCATACGTCGGCGAGCCCGCGCCGAAGTGTAACACCGTCTACATCGTCTAACATCCATGCACTTCAAGTCATCATCACGATACCACTTCAATTTCCGGCAAGATCAGCAGATTTCCCAAGCATCAAACAGGTCCTCGTCTGGCCCCCATCAGGATTCAGGTCTCCATCAGGTCTCCATCAGGCCGTGAAAAGCTACTTACTCCCCAAGAGATTTGAGTTATGTTTCTGGGCCCTAGACGAGTACTGTGTAGAAGTGTCCAGGCTCATCACATGAACAAAAGTGGCTGTGGTGTGTTGCGTAGTCTATTTTGCTCTACGGTAGTGTGGAGTGACAAGAATCATCCGTCGGGAATATGGAAAGATGACCTGTGTGGGTAGCAACCAAGCGAGACAAAGCATGGAAGTGGAAGCAGGCGAGTAACTCGTGGGAGTGAGACAGTGAGAAGAACAAGAGAGAACGTTAGCCGCCGAACTGAAGAAGGAGGACGCTTCGCGCGCGTAACAAGTACACATCAGCCCTGGAAGTTTTGTTAGCGCGGTTCTTGTGACAGGGGCCTGCAAAAATTGACAGAACAGCAACGAAACTACCACGTTCAATATAATAAAATGGAAATTCTGCATGAAGTAGAGGAACCCAAGTAGGTTGATACCAATTTCTTGCGTGTTGTTTTGTGGAAAATTGGTTGAGTTCCGAAGAGTCCTCTGTAAAGTCCAGCGCTAACGAACTTACCAGGGCTAGAGTGTATAGCAAAAGTAGGTAGCGGGCAAAGAGCGGGATATGCCAAGTCTGTTTGGATGGAAGAAGTGGTGACAAGACAAAAAGGGAAAGTCGGCGCTTAGCGGCAGGTGCATGTGTGTGCGGGTTTCCAAGCTGTGGCGGGAGTGATAGGTGGATGTGAGGACAAGGGGACAAGGGGACAAGGGGGGTGGGAAGGTGTAAGTGATGAATGCCAAGACATGGTTCGGGTACGGGAGCAGCGATTGTGGTTCAACCTCCACCTTGGCCTTCGTGACTGCACTTTCCTCCTTGGGACACTCGTGCTTTCCTCTTCCTTTGCTGCAGATTTTTACAGGGCCGACGACGGAGTTGGAAGTAGAAACGTCAAACAAGGAAGCAACCAACTTTTGCAAAAGACAAAATTCTCGCTTTGCTCTTTCTGTCGGTTCCAACCCAACTGAGCATCAATCCTTCCAACCTTGGGCATCAGTTCACAAAGCACCCTGACGTTCTACAACTACCTTACCACAGTGTCGAAATATTTTCCATCCTTTGAGTTTAACTGGCGCAGGTACGGACACAGTGAGAACTTCAAGTGAAGCTGGATCTAGAAAGAGATGATCAGGAGAGTGGAAGAGAGAGGCAGCCGGGCCTCGACGAAAGGCCCTGTGAGTAGGATGTGGCAATGGGACTGTGATAGTTGAATGATAGTCAGTCGGGCAGCGGTCAACTCTCCGAATGTCGAGCGAGGGGATAGGTAGCGGCGATTTCCGCACGGGAAACCCAAAAAGGGGTAGTCTAGAGTCTGATGATTGAGGCGAAAGAGCGAGGGGACCGAAAGCGAGGCGGGCAGTAGAGGTGAGATGAGTTGATGTGGATGAAGTCATCCCATTTGGGGCCTCATTTTCTGGTTTCTTTGCAGGCTTTCATCTGGGTCATTCTCAGGGCCTCACTTGGGTCTCAATCATGGCCCGTCGCCTTGCTCGTGGGTTGCCTCTCATGCTTTCCCGCGTCCGAGCTGTGGTTAGATCGAGTAAGGTGATGTTGGACTCAGATCGACTTCATTGTTTTCCTATTTCATTCTTTGCCACGCGAAGGCCATGATAATGGCCGGAGGCAACCAACTGTGTCGAGAAAAAAACAGATTGGGCGGTTCCTGATAGTGAGCATATCAATCAAGACGTTTCGTTTCAAGCGATCGACGATGATGAGGCCGAGGTAACATTTGTCGCCTCAGCGGTTATTTCCTCTTCTACAACCAGGTGCGGTAGGTGTATGAGTTGATGAGGCTCCTCCGTGCCGCAATTGAACACGGGAAACCCGAAGATCGAAGACCCTGAAAGACGGGATGGAACGGACGGGAAATCTCATCTGATCTATACTCGGGAACCAACAAACCCAATCTCCCAATTCGGTCCCGTCACTCGAGTCCACATCCAACCGACATGAAAATGTCTGATCTAATGGTTCAATTCCAAATTCAAGATTCCTTTACGATTTTGCTTTCGCTTTCCCAGAAAGCCGCGCGCGAGTGAAAGTGCAATGAAAAAAAAAAAAAAAAAAAAAAAAAAAAAGGATAAAAGGAGCATCGAAGATTGTCAACTGACCGGGCTCCCAAGAGCGGCATCGCCAACAGATATAACCAACTTGATATCCACGGCGCCTACAAATATACAAAGATTCAATCGCCCGTTGGAAACATGGAAATCCAGAAATCGGGCTAAATACATCCTGTCAACGATAGGAATCAAGAGGTGGTACCTAGGTGGTACTTCGAGCAGTTTTGGTGAGATCAGTCAGGGTCCAGTGACCGGTGACGTGCGGCGTTTATTTTGTTTTCTGTCGTCCATTGTTCGTAACCAACAGGTAGTTAGTTAGTTGTCGGAACCAACACCGGCGGTACAGTATGTGGCACGAGGGGTGGAAGTGGATGAAGAATGCCCTTTGTTTGAATATAGTAGCCGCCGGACGGCCATGGCTTGGTTGGTATGAGGCTCTGCGCCGGGAACCGGGATCGGAGCCTCAACCGGTCGGCGATGGTGCTTTGAGTGTGTGAGGTCGGGATGCGTACCCAGTTAGAATGGTTGTCATGTAGGAATTGAAGTAAACAACCGCCAAATAAGCATGGTGTTGTTGAAGTGATTGCAGGCCGGTAGATACACGAGATGGAGATAAATGCTGAGGTTTGGTAACAAGAAATAATTTTGAACTCCTACTAGTAGATGATATGATAGCCATGGTATCTCTAATCCATGACCCCAATACTGCACATGCACTGAACAATGATGATGTGTATACAACAGCAACAGCAACAATAACGCTGCGAACCACTACCATACTCCAACAGCTACCCTTAACCTTCCTAAGACGTAACCATTTACCGCTTGTTCTTCTTGAGTCTGGCCGCCTTCTCCCTCGCGTACTCGTTCGCCGCCTGGCCTTCGGATCCCTGGATCTCCGCCACCAAGCGCTTGTACTTCTTCTCGTACGCCTCGTCCTTGGCCTTCTTGACCTTGAGGTTCTCGCGCTGCATAAAGGCCGCGTCCTTGCGGAGCTCCCGAAGCGCGCCCTTGCGCTCCTTCTTGTGCTCGGCCCGCAGCTTGGCCATCTCGGCACGCTCGCGGTCGGGATCGTAGTGCTTGTTGGGATCGAACGAATCCTCAAACTTGGGCACGTACGTCTTGATGGCGAGCGGCTTGTGGTGGTGCAGCTCGAGTGGCCTGCGGGAGACCTGGGCGAGCTGGAGGAGACGGGAGATGCTTGTTGTTGTGTCCTTGAGCTGCTTGACGAGGGCCGCGGGGAGCTGGGCAGCGTTGGACTTGGTGGACAAGTGTTGGAGGACACGTTGGGCGGGCTGGAAGGTCTCGTAGAAGGCGGGAAGCTTGCACCACGTCTCGGAAGCGGTTCTGAGAACGGAGGTGATGGTGCTGATAATGGCAACCTTCTGAGCGGACTCCTCGGCAGCAGAGCGAGCGCTCTTGGACTGCTGGCAGTCACCGCAGTTGAGCTTCCTGACGGCCACCTTGCTAGCACCCTTGATACGGATACCAGCAGCGGGCTCGTGTACGGGGAACAGACCAAGCTTTTCCTTGGGCTTCTCAGCAGCGAGCGAGCAGAGAGTGTTGAGGCAGAAGTTGACAAACTCTGGTACGTAACGCTTGGAGAAGGATTGGTACTGAAGGGCGAGGATCGAAAGGTAAGCGCCGATCGAGTAGTCGGCGAGTGTCTGGGGAATCTTTTGCCCCAAGAAACGGGTAATGGAAAGCATCGCAGGGGTGACGACCTGATGGAAGTGATCAGAAGTAGGGAATGTCGTGCCAATAGCTGTGAGAAGCATAAGGTCGCCAACAGTAAGAGCCAGTGGGCGCTCCTCTTTGATCTCCTCGAGCCGTGACCTGTAAGCCTTTGATACCTCGATGGGGAATGTCTTTGCGAGCGAGTGGACATGGCGGATCAGGTTCTCGATGGTAGGGAACCAGCTGGGTTCGAACTTGTCGCCTAGGTAGGCAATGTGCTCGATGAGAGCCTGGGAGAAGTTACCAAGGCGCTCCTTGTTCTTCGCATCCAGCTTAGGGTGGTAAAGAGCTCTGATCCTTTGGACAGCCACGGGGAGCTTGGCCACGGGAAGACCACCCAAGATCTCCAGTAGCTGCTCGTGACTCTCGGGACATATGAACGTGTATGGTATGCCATCCTCGTCACCGCCTTTTGACTGAGCTTGAAGCTTTGTGGCCACCTCTTCTGACTCGCCATCCGCACCGCCGTTCACAAGCTCGTCCTCGTCAGGATCATAGGCCTCCTCGTCGTCGCTTCCTTCAATATCTGACATGTCGTCCTCGTCCATATCCAACTCGGAGCCGCTCGCAATAAGGTCGTCCTCGAGCAAGAAATCGTCTTCGTCGTCCAAGCCCATCTCGGTGGCGGTCATTCGTAGCTTAATACCCTTGCCGAGACCGAATTCGTCTTCCTCAGCCTCATCTTGAGCTTCTTGCTTGTCACCCTTCTTCTTGCCCTTCTTCTCGTCTTCCTCCTCTTCCTCATCATCGGACACGACCTCGCCGCGCATGCGCCTGAGTCGCTTCTCCTCCATCTCCTTGAGACGCTTGACGCCTTCCTCCGCTCTCTCCTCCTCGGTCTTTGTCCTGTCGGTAACCTCGGCCCTGGCTTCACGCGCCGCCTGCTTGAGACGCATGTTGTATTCCTTTTCGAGTTGGTCCATGTCGATTCCGGGCATGACGGCGGGGCCCTTGGGCTCCTTCGCTTCCTTCGGCTTCATCTGGAAGAGGAGAGACTGTAGTTCTGGTAGTTCCTTGTCGAGTTCAACTCTTAGGTCGTCATCTTCCTCCTTGGCGGCTTGTCGTTCCTATAATGATAATAATTAGCAGGCGGCCAAAAGTAGGCGACTTAGCGGGTCTCCTTACATATTTGAAGGCCTTTGACTTGGCAATAACCTCCTCCATGATCTCCTTCTTGGTCTTCTTCCTCTCCGGTTGGCCATCCCCTTCTTCGCCTTCCGCGGCCTCCTCCTCGTCGCGCAGACGCTTGAGGAACTTCTTTCTGGCAGTACGCTCATCGTCGGATTCCATACCCTCAATATCCTCGTCGAAATCGTCGCGGCCAGCCTCGATTTCGTCGTCGTCGAAGAGAGTCTTGCCGGCGTGTGTAAGAGTGACCTGTTCTTGCTCGTCGTCGGAACCCTCCAAGTCGAATACGGTGTTCTTCTTGTGGCTCTTCATCTGCTCGCGGGCGAAACGCTCCATCATCTTGTCCTCGAGCGTCATGTTGGGGTCGTCCTCGCCGAAACGTCTATCGACAATACCGCCGACCTTGTTGCGCCGTTGCATTTCGACCAAGAGAGTCTCTCGTCGCTGTTTTTTACATGGTTAGCACATCGACTGACCCAACCCAGTATGTAGTTCGATCATGATGGGGCCAACGAACCCTTTGCTCGGCGGTGGCCTTTGCAAGACCAGGGCGGCCTTGGATGCCCTTGATCTTGTCATTCTGGGGCTTGTTGGTGGTGACCTCAAACTTGGGTCCTCTGGCGTTGGTCTTGAACTGGAAAGGGTTGAACTGCTCTCTGATGCTGGCGAGAGCTTCGTGGCGCTGGAGTCGCTTGTCGGTGGAAGCCTTCGCATCCTGGGCGTTTTGGCGCTTCTGCTTCTTGGATCTTTGGGGACCAATGATGCCTTGGTCCTTGAGGGAGGCCTTCAGCCTCTTAAGCTGAGACCCGGCCATTTTCGCTGAGATCTCTCGGTTGTCGAACTGACAGGGGATGGTGTCGAGAGGGAAACCGTAGGTAGAGATGGCGTCGCGAAGTGGGTTCGATCGCGAGGCCGGCAATCAATTGTCTTTGGCGGTTCTCAGAAATTTTGGAGGTGAAGGGTGCTTATCTTATCAGCATACCCCACCCATACGTCTTGGCGGTCATTGTCGACAGGGGCAACAGAAACACACCTGCCATGTGCTGTAGCTTCTGAAAGTCGAAGCTCTACAGCGCGTCTCACTCCACTGAACGGAAGCTTCCATACATCATCGTCGTTTGGCTTCAAACTATAAGTCACGATGTGATCTGAAACAACACAAGCTTTATGCAGTGCCAGAGCATCTTTCTTCACTTTCATTATGGGCTGGCAATTGTCCGCTCTCCGAGATGAGAGGGTCGTATTCACCGGCGTCGGCTTCATGACGGCCGGCTTGATCTTCTTCGGCATGCACACCTGGCTGACGTTATGGCGAGACGAGACCATTGTCACTCCGAATCGGCCAAAGACGCAGTACATCACCCAGCAGACCGAGGACTCACTCGAACTTAAGACGTTGGACACCTTGCTGGGTCACTACAACCCCTCCATCAAGGAGACAGCTGCCAAAATCATCTGTGACAGGGCTGCCAGTGACCCCGTTCTCTTGGAGACGTTGCTCCGGGGTATAACCAGTCAGGATTATGACGAGCGTGTCAAGAATCTGAGGGCTCTAGCTATCATCTGTAGTCCTCGTAAGTGTTTCATGCCTACCTACATGAAAAGACCATCCAGTCAGTCACTAACATGTCCTCCAGGAGTCCTTCCTCTGCTCAACACTTGGAAATCATATTCCGCCATAGTCCGGTGTCTGGAGCTCTCCCTCGACCCCGAGCAGGAGATACTGGATAATGATTCATGGGACGATTACCCTCTTCGAGATATCAGCGAGAAGATGTGCTTCGTCTTTTTGGAGCAACTAGTCGATCACTATGGGCCACTGAAGCTGATCCACGCCAAGTTTGTCGAACGTTGGCTGTCCAAGCAAAACTGGGGCTTCACCGCGGAGGACAAGGAGCGCAACTTCCACAACTACATGCTGTACAAGGACAACAAGGTGAGGAAGCTTGCGGATGCCGTCTGCAAGACTGAGTTGGGAAGGGCGGCACTGGTCAAGTGCGGCCTCATGTCCCAGGAATCGGCCGATGACTTTGCAGCCGAACAGGCTGATAACCAAAACCTGTTGGATACGAGCGGCGATCGCTATAACCTCCTGCTCTCTATCAACATGGGTAGGACCCCGCGGGCGCAGGAGACGAGTGCGGAGGAGCAGCGGATTAGACACCGGAATCGCGAGGCCATTGTGATGAATGACGGGACCAGACCAATCGGTCGGGACGACATTATCCACCGAGATTCGGCGTAGTGATCCGTCTTCGGGGTACGGTTCAGTACCGGCAGTCTGACAGTTTCCAACCTGGCGTTGTGGTATTACGTGGACGCATAAGAAAGGGAGAATGAGGCTATAAGAGTGATTTAAGCATTGGGTTACTAGTATTTAATTATCAACACAAAGAAAGCACCATGTCTTGTTTTGACGGTTAAGATGGTGTGCGCTCGCTCTGTTGGATGATCAGATATGCGTCGTACGCCTGATTGATTGTTAACGATTCTGCCGTGGCTCCACCGAAATCCCTAACAAGGAAGGAACAATACGTCAACACATCAAACCACTACAATGCTTCACACAACTCAACCAAGCAATAACCTGAGCCACTAACCTCTTGAAAGACCGGCGCTACCATAACACATCACATCGTCTTCCCATCAATCGGCCCAAAGCACTCACCTCCATCGAACCAACGGACGCGGCCGTTTGTCATTCCCACTGCACATCCCGGGCCCCACTCCGCTTCCGTGCCCGGAATCTCATCAATTTCAACCTCCCTCATCCTTCACCATGCCGCCCTCCAAACCAGTCGACATCCCCTCCTTCGCCTCCACCCAACTCACCCTCCTCTCCTCCGAACTCGCCGCCGAAATTGCCGAAACCTCCGAGCTCATCGGGCTGCACACGCCCACGGCCCTCCAGCGCGCCGGCGTAGCTCTGACGAACTTAGTAGTCAACGCCCAACGGACTGGCTACGGCGGCAAGACTGTTTTAGAGCTCGGTCCCGATTCCGCTACTGTAACCTCTAGCAGCACTTCTTCAGGAGGTAAAGGAGGAGGAGGGGGCTATGACGGACCGGAACTTCCAGAACATGGAATTCGCACGGGCGATATCGTGTTGGTGTCTGAGCAACCGGCTGGTAGCGCGAAGAAGAGGGAGGTGAGGGAGTTGGAGAAGAAGGGAGCAAAGGGAGTGGTGACGAGGGTTGGACGGGGCGTGGTGGGTGTCGCGCTGGATGAGGATAAGGGGGAGGAGAATGTGGTGGGGACGGGAGGGTTGGGAGGGAGTGGAAGGGTTTGGATGGTTAAGCTGGCTGATGATGTTACTTATAGGAGGTGAGTTTTTGTTGGTGGTTTGATATGAGAAGGAGAAAGTGAGGAGAGGTGGATGGATGGTTGGGGTTTGATGTGTGTGAAAGCCAGACGGGATGAGGAAGAGGACGAAGGCTGGAGGGATACGGAATTGAGAATGGTGACAAGCTAACGTGAACTTCAGGATGAACGGAACCATGGAGAAGCTTCAGAAGATGAGCGAGTCGGAACACTCGATTTTCATCAGAGTCCTCTTTGGACAGTCATCACCCTCACCCGTCCCGGAAGACCTCAGTAAGGATGCGGAGGTCGGCAACATCGAGTGGGTTGATCCTACTTTGAACAATTCTCAAAAAGACGCTATCAGGTTTGCCTTGGCCTCGAGAGAAATAGCTCTTATCCACGGTCCTCCCGGCGTATGTTCACATCTCCGCCCTTTTTCATTCAGTTTCAAGATGTAACTAACTCATGACAACAGACGGGCAAGACACATACTCTAATTGAACTAATCCTTCAACTCCTTCGCCGAGACCTCCGTATCCTAGTCTGCGGCCCATCCAACATCTCCGTCGACAACATCGTCGAGCGTCTCTCACCACACAAACTACCCATCCTCCGTCTCGGCCACCCAGCTCGCCTCCTTCCCTCCGTCCTTAATCACTCGCTCGACGTCCTCACCACAACCTCAGACGCCGGCGCCATCGTCAAGGACGTGCGCGCCGAAATGGACGCCAAGCAAGCCTCAATCCGCAAGACGCGCAACGGACGTGAGCGCCGAGCCATCTACACCGAGCTGAAGGAGCTACGCAAGGAGTACCGTGAGCGCGAGCGGCGATGTGTCAGCGACCTGGTAGGCAGGAGCAAAGTGGTCTTGTCAACCCTTCACGGAGCGGGAGGATACCAGCTCAAGAACGAGGAGTTCGACGTGGTCATCATCGACGAGGCGAGTCAAGCGCTGGAAGCGCAGTGTTGGGTTCCCTTGCTGTGGGCAAAGAAGGCGGTATTGGCGGGTGACCACCTGCAGCTGCCGCCGACGATCAAGTCGTTGAATTCTAAAGCGCCCAAGGGTGATCAACCGAAAGAAAAGGGGCCGACATTGGAAACGACGCTGTTTGACAGACTATTGGCCTTGCATGGGCCCTCGATCAAGAGGATGCTTACCACGCAGTACCGCATGCACGAGAAAATCATGCGTTTCCCCTCAGATGAGCTTTACGAGTCTAAGCTGGTGGCGGCTGAGCATGTCAAAGAGCGCTTGCTCAAGGACTTGCCTTACGAGGTGGAGGCTAATGATGATACTACTGAGCCCCTGATTTTCATCGATACGCAGGGCGGCGATTTCCCTGAGAAGAACGAGGAGGAGCTGGACAGTAACGCATCAACGACAGACAAGAAGAAGGCCGTCAAGAGGAGTTTGCATGGCGAGAGTAAGAGCAATGAGATGGAAGCAGCACTGGTGAGACAGCATGTGCGCGGCCTGGTGGAGGCCGGAGTAAGGCCAGAGGACATTGCGGTTGTGACGCCGTATAATGCTCAGGTATGTTTACTTTCTTCCCATATTTTCCTTGGCTCGTCTTTCTTTCCTTCCCTTTCTCCTTCTTTGACCCTCTCTTTCTGTTGGAGCCAAGAAAGACCTACCGCGTACAACAGCCCGTAATGCTTTGCATGAAACAAAACGTGTTGCTGTGTGCGCCCAGTCCACGGCATGAAAAAGCGCATTACCCGGCATTGACGACTGATCACAAACTTTCACAGCTTTCCCTTCTAGCCCCCCTAAAGGACGAGTTCCCCGGCATTGAACTAGGCAGTGTGGACGGATTCCAAGGCAGAGAGAAAGAGGCCGTCATCGTCAGCCTGGTGCGCAGCAACGACGTAGGCGAAGTCGGATTCTTGGGCGAGAAACGACGGCTGAATGTGGCCATGACGCGGCCGAAGCGGTCGTTGACAGTTATTGGTGACTCGGAGACTGTCAAGAAGTAAGTTGTATTACATTTCTCTTGTCCTGCGCATGTTTCCTGACTTTTCGCAACAACAGGGGCAGCGCATTTCTCAAGCGATGGATGGAGTTTCTAGAGGAGAATGCCGACTTGAGGTACCCAGACGTTTCAAGCTTGGCATTGGAGTCATGATGATGACGATGATGATTACACGACGTAATCAAGCAAGGGACAAGACGCACACCGATGGGCTACGGGAGTGAAAGAATTTCAGGTCCAGCCCGTCAGGCACCAGGTACGGGCCAGGCACGGAATGCCGGATATCACGGACAGGAAGCATGGGCGAGTAAGAATCATTCTAGAAGAGCGGGCCGACAAAAGCAAAAGCTTGACGGAAGCCTTCATCATGTCTGCGTGCCTGAATGGATGGAGACTCTGCAAAGCTTTTACGTATGTATAGTGATACTATACGGGCGACATAAGCGAAAAAGGGGGGAGGACTTACGGAATCTAGGCATATGAAGCGAATAAGCGAGCATGGTAAGCGAGTTGCCTACGCTCACGGCGTGCCACGTATGCTGTGAGGCGAAAGTGAGTCGAAGGCAGGAGGCTCTTTTTGGATTCTTTTCTTCCGGAACCTCAAGCTCAAGCTTAATTCGCACACTCACTCTGTCCACTCGGGGATATTCCCCCACTCTCTCTGTGTCTCTGTGTTGCATTATTATCTGTTCTGAGCAAACCTCCTGGTATTCCTATTTGTTCTCGTCTTTAAAGTAGATACTATCTGGTATGCTGTGCTTGTGTAGAGCCAGATAGTTTAAAGTGCGTCTTGATGAAGTCTTGAGTAGAGTTGAGGTTACTCTATCGATGTCTCTGGAACTGCACTAAACTGTGAACGCCACCACGGCGGTCTCGCTCCGAACTGAATCACACGAAGAATCCAGAAAGGGAAATAGTGGCTTCTTTCTTTGCGGATGTCTCTGATGTGAATCGTTTTCTGTCAATCGAATTCGAACAGCTCTTCATGTTGTGCACGGTGAGAAAGAAGTCGTCGAGAGGCAAGTGAGAAACTTGAGAGGTTGTTGAAAGTGACGAATAGGAAGTCCTGGCTTCCTGTTCTGTTTCATGTTGAAGGGTGTGGGGCTCTTTGCGCGGGTTGTGGATACTTTTTGGACCCCTGTCAAAGTGTGCAGGGACCATTCTGACCAAAGCGGGGACGTCCCCTCTTTTAGGCATCTTTTTTCTGAAAAGCCTCGAGAGCAATTGTCTTCGAGAAGGAAGGAGACGACGACTCGAGTGGATGTGCGAATAATGTTGGCGCATCGTGGAATGGAAGGAGCGAAGCAGTAAAGAATATCACGGGTCATGTGAATTCCATATCTCGCTGGACTGACTACAATGAGATTCAGGTGCATTCAGTCGCCCGCCAGTGTTTTAGGTTTTGTACCACAATGTGCATCCAGAAGAGTGATTACTACAAAAATATGAAATCGCGATAGGGAAACGAATTCGAGACAAATCCAACAAGGCCAACGACGACGACGGCCACCCACGGCGGCGGCGGGGTGTTACCAATTCCCGGAGATCCCTTGCCTTGCCCCCCTCATCTTGGTGATACCTCGTGAGCTTCGACAGTGTCCCATCCATTGGAAGGCAAGAGGTTATATCTACAGCATCAGCAGTGCAACTCGACACAGAAACAAAACCGCACCAATCTCGAACGAGCTGTCCAACCTTCCGTTGTACGAGGCTTGGCCACACTTTAGTATAAACCACCGGAGCATTTTCCAAGCCCTTTGCCTGGTTCTACCCCTCCTTCTCAGGAGCACTAGGCTGGAGGTCCCCGTGATGGTCCCTTTGGCTCGAAAGTAGCTGTGATCTGTCGCACTGGAGGTGATTCATGTTCTTGGGAGGACCGTAACATCCAACACTTCCTCTCTGTCCAACAGTATCACCAAAACCTCGTATTCTCCGCTTTCTTACACGTTCGTTCTCCCCATGTCCTGGGACCCTGTCCTGCTCTTGACCTTCCTTGTCTTGAGACGACCCTTTCACTTCAACAACAGCTTCCATGTCTGCGAGTTGAAGCCCGTGCGCCTATGTAATGTATGTACTATCGAGAGATCAATCACATACAAGGAACCTGCCTCGTCACATCTCGCTTCATTTCAGAAAGATTCCGTCCAAGGACGCATGGCACGGAAAAACGAAAGACGAATGATTAGGACCGATGGTCTGACACTGCTTTTCCAGAACGCCATCCCTCCTCCTCAATAGCAAAAAAGAAAAAGGTCCTCCATCCCTCCCGAGACATTGCATCGCCGCCGGCCGAGGGAGCGGATGGAGCAATGGTGATCTATCACCCACACCCACACCCACATCCACACCATAGTCATCCGATGCTAGATAGCCGCGCTCTCTTATATCATGCCGTTGAGCATGACCCAAAACTATTGGCTCCTCACGCCACCCTTTGCTGCCGTCGTCTCTCAGCCGTTGTTGATGATCGATGCGTCTGACGTCCTATGAAATTGTTCTCGTTGCTGTTGTGATGCACCATGCATGCAACTACTATATAGAATGCAAATGCACGCCCGGTTGCGCCTTCTCATCCAGTTGATTGAGCTTCCGTCCTCCAGCTCCTTCCTGCAAATCGTCTCTGATAGAATGCATGAGAGCGGCACCGGCTGACTGACAATGCCCATGGAGGCTCAAAGTCGAAGGAGGCTCACTCCTCTCAGCTTCCATTCCCAGGTTCAAACCTCACACCCTCAATGTAAATGGTTCCTCGCTAGCGAATCACATATCATGAGGACGTGCATATGCATAGCACTGTCTCTTTGCAGTGTCGCAGTGTTGCAAGCGTCGCAATTGTCGAAAGAGGAAAAGAGAACGCCCGCCCCCGCGCATGAAAACACCGAACTCGGGGACCTGAAAAGATCCTGAGGAAAGGCTGTGTTGTTTCGAAAGGCGAATTTGAAAGTATTGAGTTGTCAGAGAGAGCGAAAGCGAGACAGATAGGTTCTCGTTAGAGGAGGCTATCTGTTATCGCACGGACCTCAGCTTTCTCTTGGATCAGTTCTTGGCCAAGATGGAAGCTTGATTTCTTGAGACACAACGGCATGGGGATCTCTCCGCGGAACACCACTGTGATCGGGTCCTTCAATTTTGTAAAGCGGTAGGGAAGATCTTAAGACACTATGCTTACCGCAAGCTACTATAGCCACGGGAAAATCATAGCATTCGAACCTCGACAATATGATATCATGGTAACTTATCAAAACGCTCTTCTCATCTCACCCTATCCCAACAACGCTCTGATCATTCGGTCACGCTCTCGCGACAGTCTCGGTATCTATCGGTAGGTATCGGTCATCGGTCATCGGCCATCGGTGACCGATCGATATCCCACGTCGGACTCCGAATGGCTTCATCGACCTCCAAAACCACATGCCTGGACGGGATCACGGCCACGGGGTTTAAGCCAAAAAGGTAGCGGCACTAGTCCGCCTGCACGGCTACCTCATAGTGGACTCTTGAAGATCTGCTGTTTAGAAGGGCCAATCCCCCTTTCAGGCCTTTCCTACATACCCCACTGTTAGTGTCGAAATTCTTCAACAATTCGACAAAAAGGGAAGCTGGAGTCCCCTCGTCCAAAAGAAATGGGACAGAGCAAAAAACCAAAGATCCCGACGGGACTCAATGAGTCCCACTCTTCCTTCTCAAGCAGCAAGATCCTAATCTTGCAGATTGACAACACTCGATCGGTTAGTTGATCAGGATTCTTCTTCGGTTTTCGTCATGTAAAATGGTGAAGAAGAACAGTGACGACTGACGACGACGACGACATCGTACAGTCTGGCAAACGAAACAGACAAAGATTCGATAGAAAAGGCCCAGTTGCGCACTTGCGTCCGTCGTCCTCTCGTCAGTTCTCACTTCTCGAGTGCGGTTGGGTTTCCGTCCGTGACGGTCGGCGGTCCAGCAGGGCCGGATCGCCCACGCCCACTCCCTAACAAGGATTTGCTTACCAACCGCTTGTTCCTCGCTTGTTTTATCGAAGACACTTTCGACCTGGATGCCCTGTATACGCTCGGAGTTTTTCCATTCCAATAACTTGTTCGCGATTCTCTTGCTTCTTCTTCAAGCGAAAAGTCCTAGACTGAAACAGAGTTACTGGTAAGCGATCGATGGGTTCATCGCCTACCTATCCTGCTCAGGAGTCAGTTTCAATTTCTTCTTGATAAGAGGGCCATTGTGAACGAGTCAGTCTGAGACTTTTTGAATGCCTGAAGTGAAAACCGTCATGCATATACTACTGTACACAGGTAGAGGAGTGAAAAACGGGGACCCGCCAGACGGCGACCTGAAATCCCGTGGATGATGATGATGCACCTTGATGGCTGCAGTGAAAAAGTAAGGAGTTTGCGATATGTCGCTATGCAGCGTCGGCCACGAGGTCCATCCAGCCCGCCGAAGAACGACGGCGGCGACTACACCATCACCATGACTTTCTCACGGTGCGCATAAAAAGACCAACAAACGTCAAAACAATGGTCTCTCGGTATTACACTGGTTCCGACCCTCTGGATTGCTAGACGGCACAAGGCATAAACAATGTCAGAGCGCGGCACGGACGCTGACAGCATGGAGGGTCAGAGGAGGGAGCTTCTTGCATAACAGCTCTCAGCAGCTCTTGCCCCTCATCACAACGTCAAACAACCACAACAACAAAATCCTTCGAGGCTTGAAGGTGCAGAAAGGAATGCAGAGGTCCCGGCTGCACGAACCCCGCGCGCATCGACTGCGGACGACGGCGGCGGGCGCGGCGGCCTTTCGGCGGCTGTTTTGCCAACAGGAAACGGGTATTCTCACATCCTTGAACAGCGCCGTGAAAACCGTGGTGGTTGCCCATCCAAGACATGGCGAAAAAGTCATGCGGCATGCGCCTCTGGTTTAGCGTTTTGGCTGCAGAGAGCGCGCAGTGATAGTAACTACGCAGGCAGTAGCGCCGGCGTCTCTAATTCCTTTGAACAAAAAAAAAAAAATTGTTGATAAACTTGGCCAAGTTGAGAAAGTCTCAATGACAGACGACCCTGAGCAGCATTCCAAGGAAAATTTGAGTGCTGCGATCTGAGATATTTATCGACGACGATGATGGCCCAACTCGAAAACGGGAGAGTTTCCATGTTCTGGGCCCAGTACTGCCTATCCTTACACCGATACACTTTTTAGCGAAGGAGTGAAGAGAGTCTAAACGAACATACCACAGACTTTACGGTGTACACCTAATATGGTAAACCCCTGGAAAGGACAGACACAGACATGTGAGGCGGCGTCCAGAAACTCTAAGACATGGCTGCAGGGTCTCTTCCAAAACGGCCAAGGACTCCGAATCCCAAAGGAGACAGAGAAGGAAAAAAAGAGTTTTGGAGGTTGCAAAAGGCGAAAAAGAAGCGAAAAAAAGGAGTCGTCAGGTTGTTGCTGTCGACAAGAAGAAGGTTGGTGAACCTTTTCGCGGTCGTGAGTGACAGTCCGTCTCAAGAGGCTTCCCCTAAAACTCCACTGTACAACAGCCCTGGACCACGCATCAGTGGGTATGGCAAAACCCATGACACTTTTTTCCCCTTCCCGTTCCATCCCCCTATGGAGACCCTGTGGACATTTCCCCCTTGACCAAAAACCAGCGTTTCTCCCCTCTCCTCCACCATCACCGTTGCATCTGGCCTATCCTTGCTTGTGGTTGCAGCAGAGCCGGCCAGGCTTTCAGTGGGTGAGGAGAGGGTACCGAGACGCCTTTCAACCATTTAATACATGCCATTGGCGCTCTTCTGCTTTTTCATGTCTCACGGACTCCGCTTGCGCGCGAGCTGTTTATCTTTTTTTCTCTGTTGTCTCTTTTTTTCGTCGTTGCTCTTTGCAGCTTCCGTTTCCTTTCGTTGATTCGGGTTCCGTGTCTAACCAACCAGTGTTCTGATGTGTGATGCAGTGGGCCAGCTTTGCTCTTTTGTGTTGCTAAAACCTGCTGTTGTCCACTTAACTGCTTGTGTTGCCCATAGAGCTGAGTAGGGTGTAAGCCGCGAGAATATCAGGTCTTGTCACCACATACAACATATACCAGCCGAACGTTGGTCAACTCCAAAAGAAGTGTCAAACCTACACGACCAGGACCTACCCGGGTACTCGACACTCCCACTCACCACCTAGCAACAGGCTGCCAGCCTGCACACGCGAGTACAGACACCAGGTAGTGGTCTGCACCCCCGCAGCCACCAGAGAAAGAGCTCGAGCGGCAAAGCAAAGTGAGCAGTATACACACCTTACTGTACTGCCTACGGACTCGGGTCCGACCTCCGATTGCAGGACTCCGGCGCACGGCTCGAACTGCCCAAGACATCCCCCTCATCAAATCCCGACAACCTACCGATAGCTTAAACCCCCAACCTAATCGGCCACTAGGGGTTCAGGAGGAAGAGAAGGAGCCGCATTGCTGGCCATGTGGAAGGCTCAACGGTGAAACGTGGTAGAAGAAGGCGAAACTAGGTGTTCCCCGGGATCATCCAAGCAGGCACAACACCAAGAGTGGAAGATATACGACTCAGCATTGCGTTTCGGTTACACTTGGCTGGAACCAGATGGCTCGGGAGGGACTTCGATAGACCGTATACCAACATTATCAACCCAATTCCTTCCGACATTCTCGACAGCGCTGACAACACTTTCTCTCTCGCGGCATTCGCAAACCTAAAGGTGTTGCAAAGTAAAGCGGCGCGCAGACGAGATGCCGAGCATATGGAAGTCGGGCTCAAACGCCGGCCGAGCCAAGGCCGGCAGCAAGTCTATTCGAGGGACAATATCAGGACCGATACCAATATTCAGCACTCTCGGCGACGAGCACAACCAATTTCCCGTTGGGTCTCTGGGCGCAACAGGGACAGGTGTGATCGCGAGCCCAACAACATCAGCGCCAGGAGCAGTTGAGGTGGTTGGAGGAGGAGCTTTCAAGGAACAGCTTTTCGACAACAGGCACCATGATGAGAGCAGCGACAGTGACAGAGAGAGGAGCCCGGGTTCCAGGCAGGGCGAGAATATGGGCGGGGATAGTATCTCTCAGTTGGTGTCTCAAAGACCGAAAGCACCATCAGACCCTCCACCATTACTGCCGCCCAACTCTGCTGGTGCTGCATCGTCATCAACCGAAAGACAACGAACACCGCAGAGAACCTCGCCACCACAGACGTCATCGCCATTGAGAACGACGCCGGTGAGAGTTAGGACAACACCAAGCACGGGGCGGATCACGAACCCTCCTCAGAGTACCGCCCTGCGATACTCGACGATTAGCGATACCCCCAGTGCGCAGACCAACAACAGTAAGGGCCAACCGCAAAGGAAGCAGTCCACGCTACGCTCAGCGTTGGGCAAGTTGTTCGGGCGAGGGAAGAAGAAGAATGGTTCGGCGGCGGGAGAACAGAAGAGCCCCCCTAATTCAGGGCGCGAGTCTGCGCTTTTGGAGTCATCTCAGCACAAGAGTGTTAGTATTATCGAATCTTTTGCAGCGAGAGAAAGTGGTACTGACGTGATGTTACACAGGATCCAAGCGCGCTTCATCGGTTGACCGACGAAAGGTCGCCCAAGCGATCTGCATCGCTTCCCATCAGCGAGCTTGATAGGCCATTGCGATCGCATTCCATCGGACCGGACGACATCCGGGCTATCGAAAGTGCTCGGAACTCACTCCAGGCCGATATTGGTGGGAACTCTGGATCGATCGCGAGGCGGCGGGCTGCAGCGGCGAATGCAAATGAGCGCAGGTTTTTGTTTGTGCCGCGCTTTCCCGAGGTCGAGATAGGCGCTGGTCTTTCACCACGACCCGCCAGTAGCCATGGACGCGGAAGTCGACTGTTTGCTGGAGGATCACGCGGTGAGCACGACGACCCGAGTGAAATTGGGCGTGCCATCACCAGCGATAGTGGTAGCCATGGCATGCGACGCCGATCACGGAGCCTTTCTGGATTGCCGGATATCCTGGGTACGGGAATCGGTCGGGCACCGGAGCGCCGCCGCAGTGACGAAATCCGATATTGGCGTGAGTCCTACAACGCGGGATTCCACTCGCCATTATCCTCGGACGCGCACGTCAATGCCGATGTTGACGATGTCGGTGTAGCAGATCTTAGTGTTCCCGCAAGCCCCGCCGTCGAGAGACCCCCGGATACGCCTCCACAGCCATTCAACTTTGGATCGATCTCAAAGCATATGGTAGGAATGAAGATTACTCAGGCTGTTAGCATCGACACTCGTATCGGAACCCTCGAGACGCGGACTGGAAAGTTGGAGCGGGTTGTCGACCAGCTTTGCCACGTCGTTCCCGGATTCAGAGGCCCCCTGAGCGACATCTCAGCGGTCGGAGGAGGAAGAGGTAGTACCGGAGGACCGGGCACCATCAGAACCGTTTCTGACGGTCGGCCTTCCTTCACATACACCGCGGCATCACCACCGCCTCCTCCGATCTCCCCCGTTCCGCCACGTCAAGGCCAACAGCCAGCTCTTTCCCAGTCCGACATTAGTCGCTCTCCACGCGCCAGCAGCGAGCGACAGTCCATGGACTCGGACACACAATCGTTGAGATCATTCGGCGAAGCCCAAACCTTCATCGGTTCTCTCCATCCGCCCTCATCATCAGCCACGCAGGCTCAATCTCTAACCACCGCCACAACGCCCACCACAGCAGCGACCCTCAGTCTCCCCGCTCACCCCGAAGAGCAGCAGCAGCACTCCAACGACACCATGGCCGACGATGGCGGGAATCGACCAACTTCCAACTCCACCGTCCGCGGCGTCGCTAGCATGCCTTCCATGCACGAAAACGCGGCGACCGCCTCCATCAGCGAGTACTCCTCGACCAACGCCCACAACCCGACCTACTACAACCAGTACCACGCCCTCCTCAGCCAGCTAGAAGCGGAGCGGCAGGCCCGCCAGGCGCTCGAGGGGCAGGTGAAGAAGCTGTCCGACCGCTTGAACGCGCTGTCAAGCACCATGTATGCTCTGGTGAGAGATAGCGGGTCGTGGGGAGGAGCGCCCGATCCCTCCAGTCCGCGGTCTGTCACGTCAGGAGGAGGCAGAGGCAGAGGACATCCGCCGACGCATATCCCGAGCGTCTTCGATTATGCGCAGGGGCACGATCGTGACGACGATGTTGACGTTGACGACGATGATGACGAGGATCTTGACGACAATGTCGGTCCAGCCATGAGACATCATGGAGGAGTCACTGTTTCTCAGGCAAAGTTGGCTTTGGTCGCGAAACCTACTTCTAGAGGCGGTCGGGATGATGATGAAGCGGAAGATTTCCAGACGCCGAGGGAAGAGTTTCAAACGCCGATGGCGCCGACGCCGGTTTATACTTATGGGGCGTTTAGTCCTGAGCCTGAGGGCGAAAGTGATGGCGAAGACGAGGCGGCGGAGGGGTCTGGCGGGGAAATCTCGTCTGATGCCAGGGCGGAGAGGAAGCAGAAGAAGGCGGCCAGGACGCTGAGTTTGAGTCAGTTGACGATGGGCAAGAGGGTTTGAGGGGAGGGAGTTTGAAAATTTCTCTCTTCCTTCCTTCCCTCGTTGCCTGTCTTGCCTGCTTGAGTTTCAGCTTGTCGTGGCCGCAGTGAAGGAAGGTGCGGACGGGCGTGAACGAAGAAGTTCTCCAGCAGCAAGAGTTGTTCCTTCCTATGCTGGCGCAAGACCACTCATTTGACGTCACGCACGGTTATACCTTCCTGGCACTGCCGTCTTGTCAGGGACTCGGATTTCAGAGACGATCTCACTCACTCGGCCGAACCGGGTATCACGAGTCGCCTAGTCCTGTCATTCTATGAATTGAGAGACGAGACGAAACAGTATCACCTACGTATACTTACCTATCTACCATCTACCTCACCAACCTTACATATAACTTTACCCCCAGGCGAAGGGTAATAATACCAATGATCTTACGTTATTATACTACGTTTCATCACAAAGAAGGACGACAAGTTCCGTCTTCATTTTCCATTTTGGTTCGCGCAATTCCGCAAGAAACTTCGAAGTTTAACTCTTCTTCACAAATTCCTCCTCCCCTTTTGGGATAACTATTTGTGCCCGAACCTCCCTCCTACTACGAGACTCCAGTTTGATTATATCATTTTCCTTTTGGTTCATCACATTTGTTTTGGAGCGGGCATAGCCTTGAATTTTGATTTACGTTTGTTACATGTACGATTATTAGGACGGACACACATGATATTGGGATAAGTACGATGATACCCTTTGTGGTAGTGGGTGGTCAGTCAGGGGTGGCAGTTGGAAGGATCTCATTCATGATTGAGAGAGTTTTAAATGCATATCCTTCTGGTGTTTTTGGGAAATTTGTTTTAATCGGGAATATGTTCATTCAGCGCCTTTTTCGTTTAATCTCTCTCATCATCGTCCTGTTGTTGTAATATCCTCTTTCTGGGCATCATTAGTTACTTAGCACTTGGCATTATCCTCTTGGATGGGTTGGCTGATTTGAATTTGACACCGTTTTGAACTTATCGATGGTTCTTGAACGAGCAGTGATTAAAACCAGCTTGGAACATGGGACATTGAAAGTGAGGAATATGTTAAAGCAATGAAAACAAGAGACAAAAGGCAATGTAATCGATGGGAATGGTATATCGTACAAGAAACAACTGACCTCCGTGAGGCGTATATGTTCGACTTGACCCAAAATAACCCAACCCAGAACGCCATTGTATAACCCGCCAAAGCCAAGCTTAACATCTCTGTACTTTGTCCAGACTCTTCTACCCATTCTCCACGTTCTCTTCCACCGTCCTCTAAACGGTATCCTCAGGCAACTCATCCACAACCCCTTCCACCAGTTCAATCAGCTCATCGATATCCGGCCGTTCCGCAGGTTCAACCCTCAAACATCTCCTGACGACATCCCTGATTGGTTCGCTGATGTAGTTTTCGTCGTCCTTGTTCGCTGTGCTATCACCACCCGCACCTCCTCCCGCGCCCGCCTTGCCCTTGCCCTTGGTCTGCCCAGGCCCCTCGTCAGGGAACCTCCAGTCACCGCTCAGCACGCAGATGCTCAAGCTACCACCAGTCTCGTCACTACGCATCTCGAATGGCGACTTGCCCACCAGGCAGGCGTAGAGGGTACAACCGAGCGACCAGATATCCACCTTGGTATCGATAACGGTACCGGTTTTGACGTCGAAAAGTTCGGGAGCGCGGTAAGGCATGGTGGAGTGTTCCGCTGCTGTGTCCTGGGTGGCTATGGCGAGGGAGCGGGATGTAATGGGGAGGGGAGAGACGGCAATGGAACCGAGGTCCATCAAAATTGGGTCGCGGCCGGAGTCGGAAATCATGATATTTCCTGTACAAAGGGGTTAGGGATGCTAGATGCGGATAAAATGGGTCGAAGCGTTGAACACATACCAGGCTTGATATCCCTATGCGCATAACTCCTTGTCTCGCCAGCGCCAGGCAAGCGCCCTTCGTCTTCAATCAGCGGTACCTGCTGCTCCGTCTCATCGTCTTCATCCGCTCCTCCCACTGCCGTCTGCCTCGTTTTGGATTTCCTCTTGCCTGCTCCTGGAACCTCCATTGACTCTCCACTTGTATCCCCTCCACCACCTTTGTACTTGTGCATCCCTCTTAGCGCTTTGCACACGCCCAGGAAAAGCATCATCAGCCTCTTTTCCGGGAAACGAGTGTGGTTCACCAAGTTCGCATTGATCATATCCTGAAGGTTGCCGCGCCTGTAGTATGGCAACAGAACGTAGACGGTCTTGTCCTGGCCTTCGCTACCGCGTTCCGTGGCGATGCTGTAGTCGACGTGGTGGATAATTCCCGGCGTGTTGCCAAAGAGCTTGTATGCTTCTACTTCGTGCATCGCTTGGGCGACGGATTCCTGGCCGAACGGGCATCGTATCTTTTTGAGGGCGAGCAGTTCGCTTGTGGATGTGTCTTGGACTAGGTAGACGTAGGAGAAGCCGCCCTGGATGAGACAATCTGTTAGTATATGCCAAATCTAGGGGAGAGCAATGTCATGGGGAGAGGTAGAGGAGAGATACTTCGCCTAGTAAGCGCAAGATCTTGAAACTCCTGTTGTTGATCTTGAGCGTGGGCGAGCCGGGAAAGCAGACCATGCAATTGCCCAGCCAATATACAAGGTCTGAAATGACTTGCGCCATGGTGGGCTACTTGTGGATATGGACTGTGTCTGAGTTGTCGTGATGGTGCGATGGGGGGCTCGTCGTCGTCGAGTTCTCCAACAGCTCTGCGTGTAACCACCTGCACGGTTCTGCGTTGACTACGGAGAGTAAGATGTAGGCCGGTTAGGTTCGCGATGTCATCCGCTCGTTCGGTCGGTCGCGCTGCGCTCGGGTGTAGATGTTCGAAATCGAATGGTTACTTCGGTTATACCCAATTGGCCGTCGACTTGGGAATGGCTTCCTCTTTGTGATGACGACACTATTCAATGTTGGCACTGAAAACCCGGATGAGACAAACGTCGATAGTTGGTGGTATGCTATGGATTCCAAGATGTTGTTTAGAGGCAAAACAAAATGCGACTGTCAGATGCGATTGACGTTCAGGGAAGGTACCTGACAATCACAAAGCTACCACAGCCATGATTGAAGGTGGCCGGATCACAGCCCGCGATGTCCACTGCCAAGGATCCTGAAGCTGGGCCGATGTTAGTAGGGTTCCCCGGGATGTAGTAATAGTCCGACATGATGAAGCTTAATCTGCCCTTCAAGCTCTGTCTAAAAGCAAGTAGAACACTGGTTTCTACTTGGAAGTGAACTTTACCTCTCAAGGGTTTAATTGACCGTCAAATCTCATTATTTAAACTTTTATCCGAGCATCACTTAGAATTCTTGAAGTCTCCCACTAATAGATTCGAGGGTCTTTGTTGGATTACGACGAAACGACCAGCTTCAGCGCCACAGCAACTGGAAACCCCTTGCGCGAGCTTCCGGGGGCCCCGGCCCCGCACCGCCCAAGGGCAGAACCCGACATCCAGGGGCACTTCCCTGTGAACCTCAACGGCACCGGAACCCGAAATAGAAGACAGCACCGTAACCTTTCCCGTCTCACTTGGGATTGTCGGGCAACGATAACCTCATTCAAGTATTAATGTACTTCTACATTATACCTTGCCGAACTTCATACTTGGTACAGCGGGGAAGTCGTGAACCTCAAATGTCATCATTTGATCGTTCTTTCCGCATTTTCGAGTGTCACCCACCGTGACCTCTCTCGGCCCCAGCACTAGTTCAGTTTTCTTCCCTTTGACTGCTCCTTTCAAGTTCTCGCCTGAACGACCTACATGATTTCTCAGCGTCCACTCATCTAGATGGGCAGTGGCCATGGATACAATGACGAGCAGCTCCCGTTCTTTCCCTTGGTTGTTGAGTTGTCAAGGTATTGTTCTCACGCCATGCTGCACTGATCACTCCCAGTCAACCCATTGGCACCATCCCTCGACTTTGACGCGCACCACATACGTACCTCTACCCAATTTCCCTGTACGAACTTCAACCGTGACATCTTCCGCCACAAGGCCTGTTTCTTTTCGTCTTCAGTTCTTCATGTGGCTTTGAGGTTCACTGCCTAGCTACTTCTTTCTTTCGAGGCCTCAGATATCCCGAGCTTATCGGGTTCCCGTCATGGCAGAGGCAGAGACAGCCCGGGCTAGAAGCCATCACGACGACTATTTTGCCTCCATGATGTGCACGCGTACGAAATGACTCTTCTGTTGGATGAGCAGTCATGCTGAAAGACCGAGATACACTACATACTACGCCCGGAAAGGTCGTTACCTTTCACGGATAAGCGTCGTTGCGGTACACGAGAAAGGCGTCTATGTCGTGGCCACCAACCTCAACGTCAGATTGTTGCTTTCTCGACGTCTATCCAGAATCAGAGTCATCTTTCATCCAAAGGATAACCGCATTCATAGTTACAGGAGATGCGCTGAGCCGTGTACAATAGGCACCTTCAGGCATGTTGTGAACTGCGGAGGTGAGAGATACGGCTCTTGGCCAAGGTGAAGAAGAGCACATGTGAGTAACTGTCTTCAACGTCCATCAAACTGACACTTGACTAACCAGAATTCTCCACAGATGCTTTCTCAAGAAACACTCATGACCGTCAGCTTACAATTAAAGTGGTTATCTGCTTTTAAAGAGCATGGTGAAAGAGTGTCAAGGCAACATTTGTGACCGTTTCCCGCATGGAATTCTCCACTCTCCTCTATGTAAAGACACCGACCGACTTGGTGTACGACAAACATACGCTGTACACACCTGGTATCACGAGAAGGCATGTGGAAGGTTGCATGGTGCGACTACTTGGTGCAAACACATACGCCGGCATTATGGGGCCCAGTGGGAGTGTTGTTGACCTCAAGACACTGAGCATTACGAAGAGCCTAGAGAGAGTCCACATCTGGACAAAGACGATCTCAAGATATATATCGATGGAGCCTTCGAAACTCTACACCAGGAGTCCTCAAATCCCAAACCCACATCGTTCATGAATACTTAATTTTCGAAGCAACTCTGATCGGTCACCTTGAGATCCTCCCACGAGCATATTGGATACGTCATCAAGGGTGTCATATTGCCACAATGCCACAATCACCGCCATCTCTCCGGGATGACTCCAGGCCGCCACATGAGATTGGCGCCTTTGCTTCACATCCAACTTCCGGCAAGATCATC
Organism: Sordaria brevicollis; assembly: GCA_033439795.1. NCBI lineage: Eukaryota > Fungi > Ascomycota > Sordariomycetes > Sordariales > Sordariaceae > Sordaria > Sordaria brevicollis. The sequence continues at coordinate 750,509 of JAUTDP010000007.1, forward strand.
GACCCTCTTTATTGCGAAATGGCCAACGCAGAGTCTTCACAAACCGACTCGCTCGACTCTGAGACGGGGGTTGATAGCAAGGGCGTATATTCCGGCCAAGAAATCAGTACCAGTCAACAAGTAATGGCTGAGCGGCGGTACCTTTGCGACTGGGTCTCCGAAATAGTGGCCGTCATAGCGTCCGCGGGAGTTGCCGCTACGATACCTATTGTTCTCTGCATATACAATCACCGGCCCATTCCACAACTCAACGGGACCATATCTATCAACACAATCATTGCCGTCCTCTCTACCGTCGCCAAGTCCAGCCTCTTATATGCCCTTTCTGCCGCTCTTGGACAGGCCAAATGGGACTGGTATTGCCTCGCCCAGAAGTCCAACAGGCTGAACGATATGGAGATATTCGACCAAGCCAGTAGAGGACCATTTGGTGCCGCCAGGTTTCTGCTCAGGCGACGTACAGCCATGTCTCCGGCCGCTGTTGGTGCACTCGTTGTCGTACTCTGTCTTGTTGTTGACCCTTTCACCCAACAGGTCGTGGGCTGGAGCGAAAGACAAGTCCTGGTCCCGTCTGAAGAAGTGTGGACGCCTAAAGCAGCTATTCCCTACTTCTGCTCATCATACTACGGCGCTGGGGGGCGGTTAGATGAGTGTCAGTCGAAGTCTGTTGATGCTATAAATGCCGGCATCTGGACAGAACCTGAACTGTACCAGCCTCACACTCATTGTCCCACCGGGGAATGTGAATGGGAGCCCTTCGAAACAATCGAACTCTGCTTGGATCATCAGGTTATTGAGCCTTCTACAGCAAATTGCGATATATCTTTCAACAAAACGAGGTTCAATGAGGGTTACAAAACCTATAATGCCAGCAGCGAAACATATGTTGGTCCGGTGTGGTCCAAGTCCTGCGATTTGTTCCCAGGGGTTTGGAACTTTACCTCATATGAGGTCATTGACTATTGGGGAACTGAAAGTCGCTCCAACTTTCCCGGGTATCGAGGAGCCACGGTGGTTCAAAGTGGGTTACGAAGGGATTATCAGAACTCCTGGAGCGCGAGTGGACCTTTGATGCCCTACATGCTTGTCAGATTTCCAGCAGAGATCATCACATCTCTACCTTTACCCATTGGTGGAGACGCATCTAGCTGGGATAACTCTCCACAAGGGGTGCCATACGCGGACGTGAACAACAGATCGAATGTCCATATACCGAGCCCACAGTTGGTTTTGGCTCATACGCGGTTCGAGACCTTCCGAGAAGGTGCTTTCACAAGAGTGCCTCAGGAGTTACGGCCCGCAATCACAGAGTGGACAGTCTTGTCTGTGTGTAAAGCCAGAAAACAGATCACTGTTCGGAAAGGAGTGATACACACATCCATCCTTTCGTCAACACATCTGCAGGCGCAGACACCAGTATCATCGGCGACCGGGAATTCAAAGTGCTGGGGCCCGCCAGGCCTAGATCTGGGCGACCCTTCAATGGCGTGGCTTTCGGAAGCCCTTCCAGAAGACGAATCATCCCCATACAGAGTTGACCCTTCAACAGGAGCGTTTTGCATATTCGGCCAACTAAGCGTTCCAACTTACGACATAACGCAAAGGTTGAACTTTGTCTTGCGCTGGACGTTGCGATATAATTCCACTGGACACACTGATGAGTATCTTCTTCGTGATGGGTGGGAACAAGACATAGGCGCCGGGTCCTTTTATCCTGTCGAGACTACTGATATTCCTGAGCACATCAGTAAGCGAGGGCTGGGCTCAGTTATGACCTCAATTGTCTCTGGGCTCAACAACCTCACTCTGGCAACGAGCGATGACCGAGCAACAGGCAGTTACGTCGTGCGTGAACGGATCCTGGATGTGCGTTGGCCATGGTTGGCACCACTCTTCTTGATGGAGCTCCTGGGTATGGGTTATTTGCTCGTCATGATCTTCCGACCTCGGCCTGTCACCATCGGAGGGGTGTGGAAGGACTCGATTCTCCCAGTTCTTTATCATGGCTTGGATGACGGAGCCCAATTTTTCCAAACTCTCGAGTCCGGCAGCCTGAAAGATATGAGAAAGGTGGCCCGGAGTGTGGAAGCTCACCTTGAACGCTCTGAGGGTGCCAATGGTCGCGTTGTCCTGGTCCAGGACAATGGTGATGGCGTTGTCCGCTCTCGAAGGGCGAGGGAGGAGAATGCGTGAGGACTGCGGTACCCGCGTTCGGAGCAGTGTGGGGAATGATTTCGATTGAACTATTGAGGGAAAGAAGAGGTGGCAAATCCATGGTCACGTTGCTCGTACCAGTATTTATGATGTTGGCATTGTCCCTGGGTGTATTCTCTCGTTAGGCGCACATTCTCCCTTTTTTCTTTTTCCATTCCATTTTTACCCCCTTCGTCTTTTCTTGTCTACATCATTTTCTTATTTTATTTTATTTTTTATTTTTTTTGCTCAAGTTGTATTCGTCCAGTTGGATGCCCGAATGCCTTTCAGTTCTTCGCAAAGCTCGATTCAGATTTCCGGGGGATGGGCTAGACGCATGAGCTCGTCACACCAACGGGTATCTACAACCCGTTCAGGAAGGATTATGGCCACAGGTCTAATAGTCTCGTTCGCCTCTGAGGTAGCAGGTGATGGTTGGCACGCCGACCTCGTTGCAACAGTTGGTCGCCTATCTGCAGCTTTCCTTTCCATTATCTTCATTAGCGTTGGCAGGCCTCCACCTTGTCGACCAACGTGCAGTTAGGCCGCACCTGTTACCCCAAAAGCCACCAAGAAAATGCAAGATCTAGGTCGACACTTTGCATACAGCTCCGTGGGAAGTGAGGACTATCATTATATAAACACTATACTCCAACCGTCCACCACGCTGGAAGGCATCGTCTGAGGTGGACTTACCCAATCGTATGGATCATAATTAAATTGTTTTGTGTTCTAAACCCGAGCATGGGAGTCGATGCCTCGGTCTAGTTGGACATATATCTACGGCGGCTCCTCGCCGAATTCTTAAGCAACACGCCTTCTGGTCATTACCTCGTTGCTAGCGACGACACGAGGTTCTCATCCTGGAGAGCCTTTTTCAGCCCTTTTCGATATGTCCGAGCTCGGACGTTATACCAACCCCCACCAGGATGATTCCACGCGGCTGCGATACCCGCGTCAAACCTCCGACTCGCCATCTCAGGATTACCTGCCCACTGAAGAAGCTACCAACATCAATCCGATGGGGGCAAATGAGTCTGAAGGACCAACTCAATCACTCCTCCACCAGCCGGTCACAGAGATCAGCGACAGTGACTCTTGTTTTCTCAAAGAGAGCAATATCGGCGGCCATGTCGGCAGTGATGATGGCAACTCCGACAGAGTTTCGAAGGGCCGCTCAGAAACTTTGAAAGACTGGTTCACTAACAGTTGGTTTACTGAGATTCTGGCGGTTCTTGTCTCCTTCACTTGCGCTATTGCGATACCTGTCGTGCTCGGCATCTATAACCACAACCCAGTTCCAAGGCTACCGTGGGATATTTCGCTAAACACCCTCGTGTCTGTCCTTTCTACCGTGGCCAAGTCCAGCCTGTTATACGCCATATGCGCTGCCTTGGGCCAGGACAAGTGGGACTGGTACGACACCGGTGCTCATGGTCCTCAACGAGAAACACACGTGAAGGATCGCAGGAGCATCATAAGTCTCAGTCAGGGGACAGAAAGGAGGCTTAAGGACATGGAGACGTTGGACCAAGCGAGCAGGGGGCCACTGGGAGCCATCAAATTCTTGACCAGCCGTCGAACAGCATTCTCGCCAACCTCTTTAGGGGCATTGGTGATTATTCTTTCGCTTGTTGTTGATCCCTTCACACAACAAGTCGTTAGCCTCAGGGAGCGTCGACGACTAGTTCCTTCTGATGAGGTCTGGACACCCCAGGCAAGCGCTCCCTTCTTTTGCTATGCTGATAGCCACATCGACAAGAGTGGCAAGGCGCTGACGGACTGCGGCAACATCTTTCGAGACGCCCATTACTCCGCCATTTGGGAACCGGAAGGTTACAAGCATCCAACGCACGCCCATTGTCCTAGCGGAAATTGTGAATGGGAACCATTCTACACGATTGAATACTGTGTTGACAACAAGGTTATTGAGTCTCCAACAGGATATTGTGATATATCCTTCAATCGGTCGGAATTCGAGGAAGCTTACGCCTACTACAACGACACTGGAAAGTCTCGGATTAAGATTCAGGAATGCAGCCATATAATCGAGCCACTGAAACTCAGTCCCTACACAAAGCCACAGGCTATTGATGTGGATGCAATTGATGATTCCGGGTTTTCGTTTGGTACACAAACGACTTTTCCTAACTCTACGGACTTCAACTACTTGGCAAAGTTTGGGACGGAAAATTCGATCGTTACGGGATTCCAATTGTTTGAGAAGTGGGACAACTTAACTGACCGCAAACGTGTCCCGCGTTTTTTGACAAGATTTCCCACCGAGGTTATTTCCCCGTTGTCGCCATATGCGAATAACAACGTCACCGACGAATCCGGCGCACGTATACCAAATCCCTTGGTGACTATGGCCCATACCCGCTATGAGATGACGCCAAAGCCCTTCACATCTCGGGATAGAGTCGGGGGCAGTCATTTTTATACACCAACAGTTGAACTACGAGTCAATCTCACGGAATGGTCAGCACTCTCCTTATGCCAGGTCGAGAGGAAGATAACTGTCGTCAATGGGTCCACAAATTCCACTGTCACGGCGTCCAAGTACCTCCACCACGGGAGTCGACCTCAAGAGCTTCGAGTGAAATCAGGGGATGGCGCCTGTTATGCACCCGAAGATCACATAGACGTCAACGGAACCCTGTCCGCGAAATTCTCTCACAACATCACTGGGTCTTTCTCCATAGACGATACTTATCCCCGAAACTATGCAGCGAATGTATCAGCTGGCGCCTTTTGCGTACATAACGGAACGATGGAATACGACCCATCTTCCTTGTTAACCCAAGCGCTTCGTGGAACCAAATCGACAGACGCAGAAGGACAGGACGTGGTCGGCTTTAATGGTCAGGTATGGAACTACAAATGGGAGAAAAGACTACTGGATGACGGCGAGGATATCACTGTTCGTGGTACCCGCATCGCCCAGCGAACACTTCCTGCCATCATGACATCGATCGCGGCGGGGCTCAATAACATCAACTACGCCGCCACCAACGAGACGGTCACGGGGAGCTATGTCTTGCACGAGATCATCCTGGTGGCACGCTGGGGATGGCTGAGCGTCCTCTTCAGCATCGAGCTCATGGGAATGGGCTACCTGCTCTACATCATCTTCAGACCCAGAAGTGCAGCTGGCGTCTGGAAAGATTCAATATTTGCTGTCTTGTACCACGGACTGGATGAAGGAGCTAGGAACACCATCGGGCATGTGAAGAACTTGCGAGATATGAGAAAGGCAACAGAGTACATGGAGGTTCGTCTGGACCACCCTAGGGAGGATGATCGCGCTGTTTTGGTACGGGAGTTCTAGTTGGTTGCTGTAGCTTCACCGAAGGTATCTTCGCCTTCTGTATAATGATAGGTTCTCTTCAGCCTTCTTAGTGGCTATTCATTTTGCTCGCTGTGATGTCTGTTGCCGAGGATTCACAAACTCGTCAGAAAGACACATAGGCAAGAAGAAAAGAAGGAGAGAAGGTGGTACCAAGGAGAAGTTGAAGTTTTTGTCCCGAACCATTGTGGGACGTTGATCTCCTCAGCTGCTCGAAGTACAGCATCGGAAACATCGAGAGCCAAAGAACTACATAATTTGATGCTATACACCGTGACAAGTGCCATTAATATGAAGTGTAATCAATGTCCATATAAGGCTCACTTCGCTCGAAACATATTTCTGTTGCAAACCCCATCTAACCGATGAAGGGAAAAAACAAACACGGCAGAGGATGAAGGATCCCATATCATCAACTCGTATGATTCGCTTCATCAAGAAATAGATACATGCCCGCCTAACCAGGTGACCTTATCGCTTTCTCTTCTTAATGACCGCCATTCCAGCAGACACCTCAAAATACTTCTCAAAGATTGTCCAGGCAATAATCATATCCCCCACAACCACATTCGACAGACCCATTTTACTTGCCTCCTCCATCAAGATCTCCAATAACTTGAGCGAAACACGGGCTGGCAACCTCCCTTCCTCATTCTAATCCAAAGTATCCTCCCGCAACTTGAACAACTGACCCAGAACCTCCTCGGTCTTGGCCCTAATCGCACCGTGGTACAGGACATTCGTCTCAAAAACTTTCGTCCCCTTGACCAGTCTTGCCGTCTCCCTCGCAAAGTCCGCGTCAACATACATGTCCTCGACGTAGCTGGCGGCGTACACGGGCACCTTATTCCTAGCCAGCTGGTCGAGGTCGTACAGCTGCGGCCACTCGTCTTCCTGGGCCAGCAGCTCGGCTGTCTCCTTCATGTCCTTGAGCTCCGGGTAGCAGTCGAAGTGGAAAGGGTAGACCATCTCGCCTGAGAAGTACAGCGGCTGCTCTTGGCTTTGGTAGTTGAGCGCGTCTTTGACGGAGAGAAGCCAGTGCAGGCCCGGCGCGGATCCAAACTCGGCAATGCCCTTCCCGATGCGGTAGGCAGCCCAGTTCGATGCTTTTCCAGGTCCGTTGTTGTAGATGGCCTCGTGCAGGATGGCGTAAATAGGAGCCGTGTCGAACGGAATCTGCCCCTCCAGCGCAGCGCCCGCCGCGCGCGTGATGAAGCCGAACTGCTCAATGTCCGAGGCCAGCTGGAGGATGGTGTTATGGACCAGATCGATGCCGCCGTTCATGCCCAGGTTAAGACCGATACCCAGTAGTCTCTCGACGGTGAAGTCACCGCCACCTGGTAGTTTAGTAGGGTTCTGATGAAGGAACTGCGCTACCTTGCGCACACGTCCGACATCCTCGGGATACTTGCTGTAGTAGGCCTCATTCCGGTCAATAACCCTCTTGCACAAAGCCTTGTATACCTCCTCCGCCGTGCGCTTGACGGGCGCCAGACCGCCCGTCAGAAAGACTTCCCTCAGGCCCTGCGGGAACTGCGAGAGGTACGTGAGAGCGACGAAGCCGCCGAAGGACTGTCCGAAGATGGACCACGTCTTATGAGTGTCGTCGACGGTTTCGGTTAGGCAGAGACGCACGGCCTCGGCGTCGCGGACGATGCTGTCGGCCCTGAAGTGCTTGAGGTACTCGGCCTGCTCTTTCGGGCCGCCGAGAGTGGCGAGATGGGGCTGGTTGATGGGGGTGCTGAGGCCGGTGCCGCGGTAGTCGAGTAATAAGAGGGTGTAGCCCTTGTCCAGAGCAGTTTGGGTTATGGAGTTGTTTTGTGGCTCTCTGTTGCCGAACCCGGGGCCGCCTTCGAGGTAGACGAGGAACGGCTTTCGGTAGAATTCCTCTTCTTCAGAGGCGGTGCGCGGCACGATGGGATTGTCGTGTTTGAGAACCTGGCGGCCGAAGAGCCTGATATTTCCTTTGGAAGGGTCGGAGTGGTCAAGGGGCACCTCGAAGGTGAGTTCGTTGACGCGCAGTTTGCCTGTTGATGTGTGTTAATGAGAGGCGCCAACATGATGAGCTGGTCATGTCAAATGTTAGGTCGTTTGCTTACCAGGCAAGATGTATGCTGCGCGGTTCAGCAGAACAGCTGGACGGATGGCCTTAGCAGCCATCATGATGATCAGAACTGCTGAAGCAAAACCGTTGATGAGGTGTTGAAAGAGGTTCAAGTTGGGATATAAAGATGATGTCGTAGCAATATCACGGAGTCATCACGGAGTCATCACGGTTATAAAGGAAGAAGGACATGGTGATATCGCGGGGTGTGGCTCCGTTACTAAGAGGTAAGCTGACCGTGGTTACGGTTATTGGAGACAATACGGTGACGCTTTAGCTTTGGGAAGGAGCAATGAACACAACGGAATCTGGTTTCCATTTATTGAACCTGTTCTCTCACAATGTTTCTGGCGGAGGCGTGAAGCCCGATATCTTAGCCCAAACAAACCTCAAACCACGCACGATATCAGACTTCAAATCTGATCCTAGATTCGTTGCTCTCTCAAAAGGCCCTGAAACATCAACTACCTATGGTAGTCAACCAGAACGTCAATCTGGCATGACTTGTCCAGGTAGCAAGCCTCGTTACTCGATTAACCTATGATGACCCTTCTTCCCCGACCTCACGATGACTTCACGGTGGATGCTGTGCTGTTGATGTTTACAGTAGTGTTGCCCCTGGCGACCCGCTGTGTCGGTGTTTCTCAGATGCCAAGTGCCAGCCCCAAATGCCCCGCATCCAGATTGATTTCTGGGTGGGGTCTGGCGAGCGGGCCTCGGGCCTGAAGACATCGCCGGCGTCGGGCAAACATGGCGGGGCTTTTGGTTCTGGGCGATGCAGTGCTCCAAAAAGTGGATCCCGTGGGATGACTAAAACCGCGGCCGGGCAGCAGCGGAAAAGCCTTTCTTCTCTTTCAACTCGCCGAGCATTTCGCATTCATTGGAAGACTGGAAAAGGCGGAACGAACGAGCTCTGCCTGCTGCTTTTCCCGAAACTGTCACGCGGGCGCACTGCAAGCAGAAGCAAGGCGGTCCATTCTCGTCCTATTTCTTCTCACTTCCTTTTCCCGCTTTTCAACCCAACAAATGCCGTGGGATGAATTACCTACAACTAACCCAGACTCTAACCGAGTCCTTCATTGCCCTGGCAGATGAAGTCCAATCACTGATCGACCGCAAGACCATTCTTGAGCACAAGCTTCGCTTTGCCCACGAGCAGGTAAGGTAAACACGCCCTCCATTTCCTACAATTTCAACCACCCCTTTTCCATGATGATTTCTTAGCTCTAGATCTGCCAGCTGCCTATCAACAGCACGTGGAGACAATTTCTAATGTCTGATCCAATCTCTCACACACACAATTGCGCTTGTCATAACCCATCTCATTTTGATCGATGGCTAACACGGCTTGCCCGCAATTTAGTACCAGTGTCTAGCCGATAAATATGCGCCTGCAGTCCCCGAGGTAGCCGAAACACTCGCCAAGCTACAGCTTCCACCGGACTACCTCTCGCAGTATTCTGTCGCGACCAACTCATCCACCGTGCCTTTGCCTCGACGCACTCAGCCTGGAAACTCCCGGCACGAGATTGCCTTGCAAATCCGCGAAGGGAGAAAGGCTGCTCAGTTGATTGCTGCTGCCATGGGAAGGGCCAGCAAACAGAGTGACTCTAGCAAGGAGGCTTCCACCTCTCCCGTTACTGCCGCCGACACCATGACTACCATGTCGACCGTGCTCGAAAAGGACTTTACTGTTGAAGGGAAGAAGAAGGGCCTCCTTGCGTGTCCCTTTTCTGCTGCTGCTGCTGCTGCCACGCCTCCCGCTGCTGTCCAAGACCAAGCATCGCCCAACCTTGGTATTGGCAGTGTGACTGGTGATGGGGTGCAAGGTCAACATGCTGCTGCTGGTGCTGATGCTGCTGGTGCTCTGAACAATGGCGACGGCGCCATGGACCCAACCCCGCACAAATCATCTGACCCAATCTGCGCTGCCATGTACGAGGACTCGACGTCGATGCCCGCCCACACTGCTGCCTCCAAGTGTCCGATCCGATTTCTTGACCAGCACTCGCCTGAAGAGATTGCTCGCTACGTGGAGACGCACAAGCACGAGATTCCGCGCAGCCATGAGGTTTGCGTCAGGCGCTATCAGAAAAATGAAGAGCAAGTAAGGAAGCTCGATGCCAAGTATGGAAACCTGGTCAACATGATTGAGGACCTAAGCCATCTGCACAAGCCCATGCTGCCTTCGCCGGCGATGGGAGGATATCAATATCAAGACCCCGAACAGGTCGATAGAGCCTCGAATGAGCGAGTAGCGAACTGGGCCAAGTCTGTTTCTGCCAATGACCCGCAAGCGCCGCCGGAAGACCAGGCCGACCAGACGAACCTGCCCGTAGAAGATGAGGAGGAACGTGAGGGTCGTTTTGATCGTCCTCTGCGCGAGGTACGCTTGGGTGAATCGCCGAGTCGACCATGGGGCATTCCCGTACCAGCCATGGAGGACCTGCCTTCGAGGCAGAGGAGTCGAAGTCCTAGTCCGGCTCGGCCTGTTCTTGTGCCTTCGAGACCGCCAGTTCAAGAAGGGAATGGGCCGCCTCACAAGAAGGGCCCAGGAGGGGCTGGGAAGTGCCCCTTTGATCATACCAAGATGGCTGCATTTGCGGCGATGGGAGGTCCAAAGGTCGAGCAACCGCCCAAGCAGGAGGCAGCAGTACCACCGAGAGAGACGGCGCCCAAGGAGATGCCCAACCCCAAGGTTGCTGAGCAATCCAAACCACTCAACCAGCAGCATCACATACCACAACCCATGCCTACACCACAACCGACATTTATCAACATGGCAGACATGCCCATACCGAAAGCTGAGACAGCAGGTCAGCAACAGGCGCAGGCGCCCGTGGTGTTCAACTTCAACGGGCCAGTCTTTATCGGATATCCTATGGAACAGGCCATTCAGTTTATGCAGCAATTTCAGGGCAACAACAATAAGTGAGCAGGAGAGTCAGCCAGCAGCAGTCTCTTAAATCTGTTCATCGTCATATATTTTAGGAGCAGGCAGGCGAGCGTATTATTACGGCTTTGGTTCACGGTGGTTGTTTTGGCTTACCTGATTCTTTTGCAAACGGATAGCGAGGAGTTCAAGGGCTGCATCATCATCATCCCTCATAAATAATCATATAATGACACAGTTTTTCAAGAGATGTCCTATGTAATAGCATAAAGAGATATCTGTTTCACGATGTTGTGAAAGTTCTATTGTCGTATATCTCCCTGTATCTCAAAGGTCTTCTAGTAGTTATATGATGTCTAGACAAGGATATTTCCTACTAACCAAGCACGCCATCAAAAGAAACTTGGATGATCAAATTAACAACTCAAAATGCTCCCAAAACGCCTTGAAACACCAATTGCTTTCCCCGTTTTCTATGCGCGATGATACCAACCGCTTGCTCGCTCCGTTTTGTGCTTTTATGCGACAGCCTCAAAAAATGACAAAAGAAACAGACCTTTACGAAGAGAAAAACACCAACAATTTACATAGAAGATGAGGAAAAGACACTCTCCTTAAACCAACAGCCAATCATCTCTCACTTCCTCCCCTCGAGATTGGCCTCCTCATCCCAACTATCCCTATACCGATCCGTCTCCCAAAGCGAGATATCGCTCTCACTACTCTGTCTCCTGAGATCCTGCGCCCTATCCGCATTTCCACCTCGCAAAAGTCTCCCACCAGTGTTCCCCTCGAGATCCGCATAATCCTCCTCATCGTCATCAACAATCTCAAGCGTGCCATCCGCCGTGCGATGAACCTCTCCAGCGGACGTAGTACCCGCAGCAGCAGCAAGGTCATCAACGCCGTCCAGTCCTTCCTCGTGCGCAAGCTCCTCGGCCCGCGACATAGTCCGCTTCCAGATGAGATAACCGACGGCGGCACCGACGGCACCAAAGATGAGCATGGAGATGTAGTTGATTGCGCGGTCGCGGGTGGTCATCTTGTCGCCTGAGGAAGCCAGGAGGGCGAGGCGGGAGCCAATGAAGATGTGGACGAAGAGTTTGGGCCTGTTTTTTTTTTCCGTCATCATTAGCATCATCAACCATTACAAAAGGGGAAGAAGAAGAAAACTCACGTAGCCATCCCAGTAGCAACCGCAAACCCGCCCACCCTCAACCTCGGCACCGTCGCCAAAAACCCGTTACTCAAACTATACGGCAACGGACTAAACCTGACCATCGCCAACACCCCCAACCCATCTCGCCTCAACACCTGTCCAAGCGCCACAAACCGCTTATCCCTCCCTACCAACCTATTCACATACCCCGCCAACACCCCCCTCGCCGCCAGGAACGAACACGTAGACCCGACCACCGTCGCAGCAGCAGCAATCGGCCATCCCCAGGGGAACCCGTACACGAAACCCGTCACGGTCACGGCGGTAGAGTAACCGATGATGGGCGGGAACGCCGTCATGAACACCAGCCCGAAACAAATCAGCCAGCCGAAGGGTAGCGCTCGCCATTTCTCTGCCAAGGGACCGAGGCTGGCGAAAATGGCGTGTGAGTAAACGAGGGCGACGATGGATAAAGAGCCGAAGATGGCTAGCACGATGAGGACGGCGATTTTCTGGAGAAGGGAGAGACCGAGGAAGATGGTGATGGCGCGTTGGGCAATACTAAGGCCGGTGGAGATGGCTTGCAAGGCGAGGGTTTTGAGTTTGGCTGTGCGGCTACCATTAGGGTGGGAAGAGATGGAGCGGTGCGAGGCGTGGCGGGAGACGGAGTAAGGGCGGCCGGAGGAGAGACGGCGGATGTTGGAGGCTGAGGGACGGGCCCATTGCGGGAGGTCTCCTCCTCCTCCTCCTCCTCCTTCTTCTTCGTCTTGCCCGTTATGTCTGGGCCCCGGAGAGGCGGTCGGGGAGTGATTTGGGGTGGTGTCGGTTGAGGAACCCCGCGAGCGAGGGGAGGCCGTGGCTTGGCGCGGAGAGGAGGAGGAGGAGAGGTTCATGGAGAGGGCGGCGGCGGCGTCACGGGCCGTGTGGTTGTTGTTGTTATAGTCCGGCATTGTGGAATGCCGTGGATTTGGTGACTTTGTGCGCCCGAGGGCGGAAGACAGATGAATAGGTGAGGAGGTAGGCAGGTAAGTGTCTATCGGTGAAGACTCGAGAGTGGTGGTCGTAGGATAACGAGGTTGAGCTGGCTGGTTATCGATGTAGGTAAGAATTGATACTCAGGCTTAAACCTGGTGGTGGTGGCTTGCTCGATGATGCTGAACAGTAAGCGCTGTGTGCCGTGCTCACACCGGATTTTGAAGGTGAAACGGTTGTTGGGTCGAGGAAGGTGGTAGGTTGAAAGAAAACCTGGAGGAAATAGAGATCCCTAGGTGAAGTGTCGTCGTTGGTTGTCTTCTGCTGCTACCTAGTTGCATCCATTGAGGTATATAGACTGGTAAGATGTCCTGGGCGTCTAAATCTCCATGCAGATGTCAAACTACTCTGGTGTGATGTCAAGAAGAAACAAAGTAAACAAGCTGCTTTCTTCAATCAAAGAAAAGCTTGAAAGAGCTGACTGAGGCTCGTGCCGAGGATGAAGTAATACTAGACGGCACGGTAAGAGGTTGGAGTCACGGTGTGGTGTTGCACAACGGTCGAAGTTGCCCTATCGTACCCAACTATCCGGTGCAATCGGAGACCCGAAACTCCGCCACTGCACCACTCACAAGGTGAATCTGGAACGGACCGGCACAGGGGAAGGCTTGGTTGGCTGTTTCGGTGCTCTTGGCTTCCTGTTTTTTTAGCGGCTCGCCAGAACTGTTGGGAAGCCGTCAGCCTGTGAAGCTGAAAATAATGGAGTTTTCGTTGCCCTGAGCAGCAACGCGAAAAACTCGTTTAAAAGACCCTTCATCTTCTGTTTATGAGGCTCGACTGAAATAAGATTTCTCGTAATTCCAAATCTTCCCCTCAAGCTCACAATCCCCTCGCCTGTCCACATCATTCATGTCATGGCCCGTTCACATTTTTCGCTCCATCAGTCCGTTTTCGTCTGCACGTCGCGAGGGGCATGACACACCAACGTCATCCACCTCCTCTTGGGGACAACTGAGTGACAGACAGAGGCAGCGACAGGGGCAAGACAACTGAACTGTCAACCGAGGAACAGGGAGGGGCAGCGGGCGGACAGGACCCTTGATGCCCTGGTTACAGGGATAGCATGAATAGCGGGCCACACGGGACGCCTCTGATTCCAGGCCATCCCAAGAATACCATCCTGACCATCAACAAACCCCCCTGGCGGGCCCTGGCCGAGATCTTTGGAGATCTGCACCCAAGCGTTGCCCATCCCATCTTTAGATTCCCGGATCTTCCTGCGTGGGGAAATTGGGGACAGCAGCCTCACTCTCATTGTTCAAGAACTCGTAGGGAAGGTTGTATGGTAGTCACCGTCACCGCATGCCATGATATTGATGATACATAAGTTCACGTCGTTGCAGTAATTGGACACTCGCTGATAGTCGATACTTCTCTCTTCCTTACTGATGCTCTACCGCTATCAGCCAGCCAGGCTTGTTGCTCTAGTAGTCTCCTTCATCAGCACCGCAGGCTTCCCTTCTGTTCCCCCATTCCATAAACCCAATCCGACCTGTCGGTGGCTCGTTGTACTCAAAATCCTTAGTTTGCCCTTACTGTTAGAGGCACCTCTGCCCACCATCACCTGCCTCTCTGGCTAGCAGGGCCCTTGGGAATCTCCTTGGTGGCCAGCGGATCCCTAACGAGCAGCTTCACCTTACCCTCCCCAATCTCCACACCCTGGGAAAGGATGTCAACATCATCCCTGGGCTCGTCCTTCTTTACCAAACTGACGCCGTCTACCGACAACGACTTATCCCAACTTCTCGCATCGATACCCAAAATTCCGCCCATGCTGTTCCTATCACCTGGCACCGAGAATTCACGGTAGGCGTAACGCCACTCGTTGAGAAAGGTGCGCAGCGCCTTGCCAACCTTGTCCTTGCCGTTCTTGCTGTGGTGCCCGGTACCGGTAATGGCATAGATAGGTCTGCTCTCGTTTGTGTTCTCTGTCAAGATACCAACAAGGTACTCAACTGCCTCTTCGGGATGAAGACCGTGCAAGTCAACGTAGATCTCGGGGCAGTTGCCGTTGTTGCTGTTCCGCTCCTCGTATAGAAGTGATGCGGCTTCACGATGGGCTTTTCTCATCAAGTCGTTTTCACTCTGGCCGCGCAAGCTCAACGCCTTGGCAGCACGGGCGTCGTTGCGGTTCCACGCTTGGGCAGCACTAAAAAGTCATTGTCAGTTTTATGGCCCAATGTAGTGACCTTTTGAACGACGTACCTCTGTAGGAACTTATTGCGGAGGCCACCGTGCTTGATGGCCTCCTGTCGTGCCTTGAGATACGCCTTGTTTGCCTTCTCTCCAGTCTCGAGCCAGGGGATGTGCTTGGGCGGTGGGATGGCCTGAGCAGCAGCGCTGTTCTCACCATTTCGAATGCTAGTCGAGCTACCATTACGACCCAGCTTACCATTAGGCCTCAAGTTGATGTTGACAGGAGAGGGTGACATCTTGACAATATCGGCGAGCGTGCTTGGGCCTGGACTGGAGATTTCTTTGCTGCTGCTGCTACCACTTCCAGTATGGCCATGCCCCCCTCTCTTACCATGGTGCTTCTTGCTTTGCTTAGCCAAGGCGGCACCCAACGTGGGGAAGGCTTCCGAATCATCAGGAGACGGGACTTGTTGTGGGGCTTCCTTTTGCTGGTGTCGACTACCTGGCCGAGATCGTGGACGGTCGGGATAGCCGTAGTTGTGGTGGTGACCCTTGAAGCCCGGTGGCGGAGTGATTCCTACCGCGGGAGTGTTTGCGGACGCCGGGAAAACGGACAACTGCTCAGGAGTTCCCGGCTGCAACGATGGGAAACTGTTATAATCCTGAACGTTTACAGTCGAATAATGCGTCGGTGGTGTGCCTGAGCCGTCAAGATGCAGTTTGTTCACCAGGTGAGCCGGGTCATGGGAGAATACACAGGTATCACGGGCCAAACAGTTGCCAGCAACCCAGTACCTAGAGAAGTCAGCCTCAAGGTCTGGGTCTTCAATATCAAGACGTAACTTACTTGCAGATATGGTTGCTCAAGTCATGGCTGAACCGGCAGTCAGAGCGCAGACATTGGCCAGTAGACAGGTAAAACTTGCAGATCACTCCCGATCTCTGTTGGTCGGCCGGAGTCGCAGGGCGTTGGTCAGGCGTCATAGACTTGCCAATAACAACCACTTTGGCTTCATCATTATGGCCCGAAAGAGAGACATCGTCTTGCGCCTGGTCGCCCATGATAGAAGCAACGGTGGCACTCAGGTCATAGCCATGCATAGCAAGAGCAGCGCCGATCTCATCATCCGTTTTACTCGGACCCAAGATGGACCTCAACATGTCAAACGGACTCATATCGGCCTGCTGAGTCGATACGAATTCGGGAGCGGCCACGTTCAAGCCACTCGAGCCGCCGCCGATCGAGGAGGTCACGCTGAGGCGGTCGTCGTCACTAACGAGCCAGTCTACATTGTCCGACTGGTAATCTCCGAAAACCTCTTGTGAAGGGGGTTCATCATTGGCGGCAAACTGATAAGCGTTTAAATTAGGACTGTGAGGGACGGGTGTAGCGAACGCAAGTCGCGGAGATGGCCTAGGCGAGCCGAAAGGAGAAGCCGTAGAAGACATGGCCCGGCCGAAAGTTGTTGGCACATATCCAGGAGGAGCAAGCGGACTGACGCTCAAGCGAGGCGAGCTGGAAAGAGGAGTACTAGACCCTCTCCAGGGAGCTGGCGACGGGCGTCGGAGAATGCTCTGTCGTATGGATGGCGGACTTGTTGCCGTTCCGCCTCCGTCCCGAAACCTCCACATGGCATCTAACACTGCATTATCCAGTGACTGCCCGCTTAGGGTTGTCTTTTCCCTGAGAAGGTCTTGTAGCTTGTCCGTCTTCTCCTCATCGTCAAGGTCTGGGTCCTCGAGGACCGGAAGACAAATGTCATATGTCTCGTCAGACACCATGTTGGGCGCAAAGTGGATTGTATGTGTGTTGTTAGGTGTTGGTGTTTCCTATTAAGCGCCGCCGTTGGTTGACAATGCGCCCGTGTAGTGCAAAAGCCACCAGGTGCTTGGGAAAGTCGGCGGCTGTTGTATTATGTGATTCGACCGGAACAGACGGATGCCGACAGCGTCAGCCTCGGACGCAAGGGCGGGCTGGGTATGTCGGGCAGTCGGCGACTCGAATATGTGGGAGTCGAGGCCCGAGATTTGTCGAGAAAGGATATTTGCTATGGTCGCAGGACCGGGGATTCGAAGTCGAATATGGGAAACCAGTGGGTGGTTCGTCAAGGAACCGAGCAAACGGTAGAGATCGAGAATCGGGCAGTTTCACGGCAGCGAGAGTAAGGGCCGACTACCTCTAGTAGCATGTTGTCACCGCTTCGTCGGACAGCGGAGGGGTCACAGGGGACCTTGCTTGTAGTTGAAAACGGTGAGTAGTGAATGGGGTAAGCCTAAGCGTGGTGGGCGAGCGTGCGTGCGTGGTGTAAGAATAAAAAGAAGCAAGTGGAAGAGTTGGGCAGCGTGTTGTGCGATGTTGTGAGAGGCCGGAATCGGTGTGACGGGACAGACGATGGGACACACCACGTTCAGAGTCCCGGGCTGACTGGGTACGAGTAGAGGTCACGGTAGGATCCAGGGGCGGGAACCTTGACAACCTTGGCTCTTGAATCTGGTCCTTGGGACAAGATGACGGGAGACAACTTCCAATGTCGAGGAGAAGTGTCTTCGGATTAGAGAAGGTTGATAAGGATGTTGAAGGGAGGCGCAAACTGGTGATTCAGTAGCGAACTATAAGGCGGTAGTTGGTAGTGATGCTGTTTGGGAGAAGGAAGCGATGAGATGAGCAAGTTGAAGGGAGAGTGGCATGCTCAAAGTAGTACAGTACGTATTCCGCTATGGTGGTTGATGCTAGAGTAGAGTATAGAATGATCGGAGTGATCTGCCCGAGAAAGTGGGAGACTGCGATGTGAAGAGAACCTCAAGAGCGGAACAAACTTGGTGGTTGACAAGCTCAAGTCTCGACTGCGTGTTCGAGGAAACAACGAAGACTGACGGATCGAGCCCAGAAGGTGTGGATGACGGCGGGAGTGGAATGGATGATGGGGATGGGATGCACAGGGGAAGCTGCGCCGGTCCCGTCGGGCAGCACCTTCTTTCTGGTGGTGTGCTCAGCACTCACAGCGCTGGAAGTTGGAAACCGCAGTTGGTTGTTCCATCCATCCATTGAGGTTGTGATGCTAGGGCGACACGCCAACTCAAAATCGGCGGGGAGTCGGGGAGATAGGATAGGGCCAGCAGCCCAGCACGGGGGAGGCCCTGGAACGAAGCAATGAGCTGATGGACGCGTGGGGTTGAACGGAAGCTGTCCGTGGCCGCCTGTCGGGGTGCGCACCGGGGGTCGAGTGGAGCCTTCCCTTGCCAAAACATTCCAACAGCGGGGCTTTTCTTACCGGATACGTACCGCGCACGGACCCAATATCAACTCAGCTGAGAGCCTCGAAACCTCCCGCCTCTTGTCGCCTCTTTCTCCCCCCTGTGTCACTGAGCTACTGTATGAGTGCATGTGGATGTTCCCCAGCCTTGGCTCCTTGGTGATACAATGCCAGCACTGACTGCCTAGCCCGCCGCTTCAATGCTCTTCTGACAGAAACCCCTATACGAGGAAGATGCCCCTTCTTATGCGGTATCTGAGCCCAACAGGGGCCATCATCGCTTCAGGCATGATTTGATGAAAGGGGAAGACCAAAAGGGGTCGAGGAAGCAAGTGGAATCCTTCGTGGGCAATGCCCAACAAGGGATGGGGGCGGCCCTCGAAGGCGGCCATGCCATGACCTATCCTGCTATCCCGAGGCTACGGTCAGTTTCTCGCTGAGTTACGGATGTCCATTGGCAGATTGATCGTCATACAAAGCCACAGAGATCCGTCCAAAACGGGCGCATTGTATGGATCCCTTCTCATCGACGATTCAATGCCTATATGTCTCACCGGAAGCATACAGTACCCTGCACTTGATGACCTCCACGCCAGACCATTCAAGCATCCTTTTATACTCTCTAGCCGCTTGAACAACAGCACGACCACTTATGCACTCAGTCCATTTCACTTCATACACCCTGGATTACCCGTCTTGGCTGATCGTTGCGAATAGGGCGGGTGCTAACAATAGCAGTTTAGGATTGCCGTATATGCCACTAAAGTTTCACCACTGATTGTCCGTCCGGGGCAAATCCTCACATGTATGTAGCTCGCCCCTGAAGATCAAACCAACCAATCGCTGGAGAATGCGGTCTTATATGATGTCTATATGGTCTACTTTTAGGTGCCCAGGTATCTACCGTGCATATCTACGTGATGTCATCTATAATCGAGCGCAAAGAGCCTCCATTTCCCGATTCAGACCCGGTATTGAAAAAGCACCTTTAGGGAATCTCATCCTCCTCGTCGATATCATCGCCAAAACCAAAGGCAAAGGAGAAACCTCCGCCCTTCTTCTGTTCCGGTCCATCGTCGGTGCAGTCGTGGCCAACGACCTGATCCCAGGTTCTCTTCTTATTTCCTTGCTTCTTCTCCATTTGCTTGATAGCCTCATCCAGCAGCTCAGGATACTCGACTCTCAAGCGGTCAACAAAAAGGGTATACGGGTCCTCAACCTCCTTCTTGAATCCCGAAATCTGGTCGGCCTTGTACTTCAAGAACGACAGCACATCCGACAGATGAGCCTTCGGCACAAAGTTCTGGGTGAGAGCAATGCCGGGCTCAATGTTCACAACCAGATGCCACCAGCCGCTGGGGACATGGAGGATCTCGCCCGCGTGGCAGATGCCCTCTCTGCATTCGGGCAATCTCCGGGCCTCTGCGTGGAATTCGAGGAGCCACTCCGCAATGCTGAGAGGACTGGTGACCTCGCTCTGGTCCTCGGAAACATAGACGCCAGGAACCTGAGCCGAGGGCGGGAACATGATCCAGTACTTGGCTCCCTGGATGACCGCGTTCCAAGCGCTCGTCGCGTTGGGGTCCTTGTGGAAGGTAGAGCCGCTTCGTTCGGGTCCGATAATCATCCAGCGATGCGCCGGCCGCTCAGCGCCAAGCAGCTCGAAGAGATCCTTTCCGAAGCAATCCGGGTTCCAGTAAGCGGCGTCCGGAGACTTGCCGACGTCGATCTTCATCTTCTCGGCGAACTTCTTGTCGAACAAGTAAAGAGGGCTCTCGTCGTGGCTGTCCTTCATGTACTGATAGTACGTGTCGAAGCTCCAGTCCACCGCCTCAGCACGGAAGACCACGTCCGAGTACATCTTGTGTAGGCTGTCCATGTTCCAGGACTTGAGGACGGGCCATGACTGAATGCACCTGGTGAGGATAAATGGCTTCTTGCTCCATTTCTCCGCGAACTCCTCGTACGTCAGATCGTCGAGACTAGGGATCTTGTTCGCAGGCGGGATGTTTCTCGTGTATTTGGGCAATGAGATGTGGCTGCAGACAAACGGACGATGCAAGACATCAGAGAAAACGTTGCTGCAGTCGATCTTGATACGCTTCTCGGGTGAAAGACCGAGAACGGTCGCTCTCCAAGAGCCTTGCCATTTGAATGAGGACTTGTCTTTAAACTCAGACCTACACCTCGGTTAACATGCGTTTAAAGGTTTCACATCATCGTTAGGCAGGAGATGTCGAGTGCTTTGAAGTGAGTTCACAACATCCTACACGACTACATACAGATCGACAAACATGCTCAAGCCTCTGATATCCAAGGTTTATATCTGACGAGAAATGCCATTTACACTACGAAGAATACGTGTTGGGCCAATTCTATGGTCAGGGGTCGAGTGACTCGCAAGAAGAGGGGATTTGTGTTTTCTGTCCCACGAGATATGGTGTGTCACTTACTCTAAGAAGATGGTTTTCCAGAGGTCGTCAGAGCTGCAGTGAGCATAGAGAAATTTGCAGGTATAACCGAGAAGCCTCAGAGTACGCTTATCCAGATACTCAAAGAGCTGGGCAAGCATCTCGTCGGGCAAGACCTGAAGGTAACCCAAACTGACCCTGGCATCGGTGCCAGTGTGGAAATACTTGTTGCCTAGAGGTTTGATCCCCAGAGGGTGTGTAGGAACAGATGACTCAACTGCTGTTGAGGCATCATCCTCATCAGTCACTCTCTGACTCCCATTTCCATTGGCCTCGAAGTTGAGGTTGTCCGGCTTTTGTTGGTGGTCGGTTGAGAGAAGCATCGTGTGAAATTATTCTGGGAGGTGCCGATTCTGCCTGGCTGTCATATGATGTCGGCCAAAGCGTAGCAAGGTATCTAATCCTCCAAAGTGTCGCAGCCAACTGTCGAATCGGAGAATAAGGCTACACTGGGCTGCTGCGAGCGTGTTGAGTGGAAGAGGATGGAAACGGGCCAGCGTCCAATGAATAATACCAATCGTAACAATGGCTAGTCTGCGCTGAGGAAGGTGTGTGAGCGAAGGTGGGAGGACACCACTTGGTGGCTGCAAGGTCCCAGAGAAAATCCGGTTGTGGCCAAAGTGAACCCCCTCGTCAGGCAGTTTAACTTGAATGAAAGAAAGAGGCGGATTTGTAGAGTAAATATGGCAGAGCAGAAAAATATCACGAAGAAAAGAAATCAGGAGAGTCCAACCAACAGGAGGATGAGCTATGAATATTTGCCCCGGGACCCCCTGTCCGTGGTCTCACGATAAGCTGGGCTTCAAGCGTCGCCGTTGCAATGGCAGGCAAAAAAAAAAAAAAAAAGAATTAAGCCACTCTCTTGCAGCGAGACCACTGCCCTGCCCAGTGAAAGAAAGATCGGACGTCGGAGAGAACGTGAAAAGAAAACCTTCAGGGTAACGGCGCTAGTGCCAAGACTACCCCACCATTGAAATGCGAAAGCTCTCTAATTGGTTTGCAGCCGTTCGCTTTGGTGGGGGATGTAAAAAAAAGTTGCAAGTGACTGGCCATGCGACGCGGGCGGCCATTCACGGTTACCCTCCAGCTGCCTGAGGCACACATAAATTTCCGGTCCGCCAGCAAAATGAGTTTTTATCTGTCCGCCTACACCACAGGCTACTCCTCTTTTCTGCCCACCACTTCCCAACCCACATACACAAACACCCCCATCCCTCGACCTTTTTTTCCAGATCCTTTTCTCTCAGCAATCTGGGAGTTTTTGAATCTGTCACCAAATACTTAATATCCTCCAAAACATATCTGCAACGTGACGTTTGCGGATATTCATTGCTCTCCTACCCCACCAACACTCAATAGTATTTCCAGATCTAAGCAGGGCTTGGATCAGGAAATCTTTGCCAAACCACAACCGCAATCATGGCTACCGATAAGGGACTCGAGGATATCCCCGAGGGTACGTTCAAACCATCGCCAACATCATCGAGGGCCATCACGACATGCAGTCGACGACGACGTCGCCCGAGTGGTTGGCCGTCGCCTGTGTGCTGTCTGTGCCGGCTCGCCCCTCATCCCCTCATCCCCTCTTCCTGCCCCTCGTCGGCGTCCACATGTTGGGCCATCGCCATTGCACGCAGCAGTCACTGACATATCTTTCACCCCTACAGGACAGATCGAGTCTAACTACGATGAGACCGTTGATTCGTTCGACGAAATGAACTTGAAGCCCGAGTTGCTTCGCGGTAAGAACACCAGTCCCGGCCGAGCGGTGTATACAGGTTCACATACTGATGGTTGATGTTAGGTATCTACGCCTACGGTTTTGAGCGCCCCTCTGCTATTCAGCAGCGTGCCATCATGCCCGTCATCAAGGGTAAGAAAAAACCACCACTCCTCGACACGACGACCAACATTCGCTGACTCTCTCCAAAGGCCACGATGTCATTGCTCAGGCCCAGTCCGGTACTGGCAAGACCGCCACCTTCTCGATCTCCGTTCTCCAGAAGATCGACCCCACCCTCAAGGCCTGCCAGGCTCTTATCCTCGCCCCCACCCGCGAGCTTGCCCAGCAGATCCAGAAGGTTGTTGTCGCCATCGGCGACTTCATGAACATCGAGTGCCACGCCTGCATTGGTGGTACCTCCGTCCGTGATGACATGAAGGCCCTCCAGGACGGCCCCCAGGTCGTCGTCGGTACCCCCGGCCGTGTCCACGACATGATCCAGCGTCGTTTCCTCAAGACCGATAGCATGAAGATGTTCGTTCTTGATGAGGCCGATGAGATGCTTTCTGTACGTATATTCTGCAGTGCCCACGATCCTTGGATGCAAATTGCTAACTTTCCTTCTTTCTACAGCGCGGTTTCACTGAGCAGATCTACGACATCTTCCAGCTCCTTCCCCAGAGCACCCAGGTTGTCCTTCTCTCCGCCACCATGCCCCAGGACGTCCTCGAGGTCACTACCAAGTTCATGCGCGAGCCCGTCCGCATTCTCGTCAAGAAGGACGAGCTTACCCTCGAGGGTATTAAGCAGTTCTACATTGCCGTCGAGAAGGAGGAGTGGAAGCTCGACACCCTCTCCGATCTCTACGAGACCGTCACTATTACCCAGGCCGTCATTTTCTGCAACACCCGCAGAAAGGTCGACTGGCTTACCGACAAGCTCACTGCTCGTGACTTCACCGTCTCCGCCATGCACGGTGACATGGACCAGGCCCAGCGTGACCTGATTATGAAGGAGTTCCGTTCCGGTTCTTCTCGTGTCCTCATCGCTACCGATCTTCTTGCCCGCGGTATCGATGTCCAGCAGGTCTCTCTTGTCATCAACTACGATCTTCCCGCTAACCGCGAGAACTACATCCACCGTATCGGTCGTGGTGGTCGTTTCGGTCGTAAGGGTGTTGCGATCAACTTCGTCACCGCTGACGATGTCCGCATGATGCGCGAGATTGAGCAGTTCTACAGCACCCAGATCGAGGAGATGCCCATGAACGTCGCTGACCTCATCTAAACAAAAAAAAGCAAAAATCCTCATTGATACACGATATCCTTTTCCTTACTCTCGGCATACCCCGCAACCTTTGCACGTCGGCATCCATAAGAGGCGGCCTCGTGTACACGGTTACTGATAGAGAAGGAGGTTGAGGACTCTTTCCTTTCTTACTGGAATTTGCGGGTTCAGCATCTAGGTGGTAATCTTTTCTTACACCACAAAAAGCGGTGGTACGGATCTAGCACGTGCGCACGCTCATTTACTTTAGAGGTGCTCGGTGCTCAAAAAAGACGGACGAAGGGTTTGACTGCTTTGTATTGGGGTTCTCTGGTCATCTGTAACTAGTTGTCAAGGGAAGTTCTCAAAATGCGATTTAGACTGAACTCTGGGTCTTGGTGTTGTGAAGCGGGCGATGGCCTGGTGGTCTTTGTGAGGGCCACAGGGACGACATATGATGATCATGACGGATCTTGTTCCCGGCAAGGCTGGATAGGCAGGGGGGTACAGCCAGGTCAGCTGCTTCTGCTTATTAGATTGTTAGGTTCAGTAACAGTGCTTTTGTAATTACTCCTTTTAACTTTGCCTTCTTTATGTGATTCCATGCTGTCTATGGGGACCGTTGTGAACCAGTATTGTTATGACAATGGTTCTATTACGTTGTTGCTATGTCTGATAATCCTCCGGTGTGATAATAACTAGGCCGTCCCAAACATACTCTATGAAACGATCGCATCAGCGACAAGTCGATTGTACCAGCGTTGTAAAGCAACAAGAGTATCGTTTCTTGGTCCCCTTGAAGTATTTAGGAAAGAGATGATAGACATGGTTTGGGCGTTGAATGAGCACCTAGCCGTAGTTCCTCCTGTGATTCATTGTACCGGACACAGCCTGTTTGTCTTGCTGTAATCCTTAAAACCTGTGTTTAGACTTCACTGTGGACATATAATTCGATCTCAGGACCAGCAGAACGGCCCTGGCCGATTCACCGTAACGCAATGTTGGGAGTCGGTCCAAAGTTGATGTCGTCTCCAACTTGAGCGGAATCGGTAGATGGCTAGACTCCATATGGTAACCGGCTAGACTTTCCCCACTTACAGGTGCCAGACCGACCGCCAGATTGCAATCCACCCCAGCACAGTAAGCGAGCGCGCGCTACCACATAGGCACTGTATACAATACTGGCGCCAAATCTATATTACTCTTTACGTAAAGCTATTTAAAAACCCCAAAATAATTAATTATTTATTTACCGAAGAGGTTAATACGGTTCCTACTAATTTAATTACACCCCTTATTATATTAATTATATTAATTATATTAGTATTAATTATATTAGCGGCTTAAAGTATTCGCGTACGTACCTATTCTAATTTTAATACCCTTAATTAACGTACTAAGGAGGTTACTAAAAATGTACTCGCTTATTTAATTCGCCTAATACCTACCCTCTACCCTACTTCTACCCTAATATTAATAGTAGTATTATAGTTCGAAAGGGCTAATTATATTACGTTAATAATATAATAAAATTTGACGAATTATATTATAATTAATTTAATAGAGGAGGAAATTAATTAGAAGAAGGAAAGAGGTTATTAATTTTAAAGGGCGCTTATATTATAAAATTATTTATAATACCGTTATAAAAATACGCTAATTATTCTACGTATAATATATTCTCTTTTATATATATTTATATAAAATTACTTAATTTAATAATAAGTAATAAATAATTTTTATATTAATTTTAATGGGTACCGCTTAAATTTAGTAAAGGGAATTAAAAAACTTATTTACTTTATTATTATGTTTATTAATTTAATATAAATATTAATTAGAGAAAAGGGCCTTAAATATAAAAAATAAGGGTATTAAAGGGAAGAAGAATTAGAAATTATTACGGGGGTATTAGCGTTAAAAATTAAAATTAAAATTAAATAGGCTAAAACGCGGGAATCCCGCTTATAATAATAGGATTTTATTATATTCCCCTCGTATTACGAATCCCCCCTCCGTTACCCTATTTATATTACGTTACGCCTCCCCTCCTTCTTTTATATTACGTTAATTTAAAAGGCTCGTCGTAAAAAAGTATACGTACGTTATTATATTAATTTAAATCTATTAATTCTCTTATAAATAGAGGGGGGGGCTATTAATATTAAACGGCTCGTATACCTCTAAATTTAAACGGTCGTATATAATATAATTAATAAAGTAATTATTAACCGTAGCCTCGGATAGCGCGTTTCTATACGGGCGGCGGCGATTAGGGAAGGGGATTAAATTTTAAATAATTATATAAAAATTAATTAATAATATAAATAAAATTAAAGGGTAAAAAACGTACTAAAATTACGTCTTTATTATTTAATTAAATTATTACTACTATTTAGAATTAATTATTAATACCAGTCTACATTTATAATACGCAATCTTTTTAATAAAATTTACTATATTATATCCAATAATAAATACTTATAAGGTAAATTATATTACGTCGTAAAAATTTTATTATAATTTACGTATAATTTTAGTTTTAACTCCTATTTATTCCTTTATTAATCGTTATAAATATAATAGTATTATTTCTAAATTAACGCTATAAGGAAAAATCCTATTTTTTTTGATAAATTTTCGAAAATTTAAACGGCTTTATATTTTAATAATAAATTTTACCGTACTTCTATAGACCGTATAACGAAACGCTCCTTCTAAATAGCGTAAATAAAATAAATATATTTATAAAACTAATTTAAATTAACCAATCGGTTTTTAAAAAAGCGCTTAATAGCTTTATATACAAATTCGACTCTATTAATAACTTTAATACCAAAATTACGCAATTTTAAAACTATATAATTATTAAATTTATAAATCTATAGGAAGTAATATTTATATAAGTATTTAAATAATAGAATCTAGCGCGGAAATTCCTTATAGAGTAATTATTATACCCATTTAAATATAACTTTAATTTCTACGTATATTACCTTCTTCCATCTATCTATAAAGCCTTCGTATATATTAAAGTAGAATCTTCTACCCTATACGAAATTTAGGACATTACAATTATATAATTGTATACTATCTCCTTAATTTTCTTCGACTTAAGTAGCGCAATTAGCAGCGGCGTTATCTACAATTTCTTTAAAATCCTCCTCGAATAATTAAATATTAAAATTTTACTTATTAGAATCTTTATTATTTATTAAGGGATAGCGTTGGCACCGTTAGGTATATAATAAGATATATATTGTTACACGAAGAAAGGGAAGGGAGAAGTATATACGGAGGACTAGATATATAAGCGCGAGCCTATACCCTAGTCCGTATACACCTACGTAATACTATACGTAACTATAGGTAATTAAATCTAAATTATATCGAACTATAATATACGTACTATAATCGGGAATAGTTATTAAGGATTTAGGCACTTATATAGGTAGTAAGTACGTATATTAAATATAATATAGGTATAATCCTATAATATTATCCCCCTTTAAAAGAAATTCGTAAAATTGAAAAAATTTATATATACGTATAATTATAACCTAGAATCCTTTATTAATTTATTAAATATTTTTAATTATAACGTTAATTATATCCTAAATTATTTATTTATTAAAAATTGTATAATCCTCGTTATTATTTCTATAAATCTTTCTTCTACCTTTTTCTCGATTAATAATAATTCCATTTTAAAAATAACGAATCGTTATATTAAACGGGCGGAGCGGTAGCGTAAAGCGCGGGGTTTAGTATTAACATTAAATTATTCATTATAAGTAGTAGGGTTTATTATCGGGTTTTTTCCTTCTTTTTATTTAAAACGGTCGAGAAATTCCTTAACGCGGGGCGGTATTAATTTATTAGGGTAATTGTAATAAAATTTTTAAAAACGTATTTTATAATAAATAATATTATCGACTTTCTCCTAAATAGGGTTATAATCGCCCTTCTATTTAATTAAATAGTATTAATAATAATTTTCTCCTTTTTATTTAATATTTAATAATTTATCGAATCTTTATTTAATATATTCTTCGTAATTATCGGTATAAACTATAACTCTACCTTCGTTAGTATAAACGTTGGAATCGACGATTTAATTAGGGAGATTTTAACTAGTTTAATATTAAATTATCGAAACGTAGAAGATTAGCGAATATTTTATATTATTAAATAGCCGTAATTTAACGGTATATAAATCCGCTTTTAAAATTTTAAATAATCCTTCTTAGCGGGGGGAGAATTTAATATATAAGTGGCTATTAATTAAATTAAATATATCGAGTAAAATAATATCCCCTTCTTTATATTTTATTAAATCGATCCGCTTTATATTAGCGTTCTCTTCGTACTAATTTTAATTACGCTTAATTTATTAAATTATAAAATCCCAAATTTTACAGAAATAATCGGCGAATTCGTTAACTTTATAATATTCTTTTAATTATATAAATAATAATATTAGCGGTAAGGGGTTATAAGGTTCGGTATTTATATAGGGGTAATAACCGTAATTAACGAAAAAAGGTAATAAATTTATTAATAAAGATATTACGTTATTATTAGCGAATTTTACGAGGGGAAATTATTTAATTTAATTAATTTATACCCAATTAATATATAATTAGAAGTATTATTCTATTTCCGTATTAATACGCTCGGTTTAAACGTTCGTTTAAAGGTAGAAAACGGAGGTTAAAGTACGCGTAATATTTAAATACTAATATAAAGAGGATTAAAATCGTAATACGAATTAAATATTTTTATTTAAAAGGATAAAATTTAAAAGGTTATAAAAGTAGTAAATATAATCGATAAAACGCTCGGTTAATTCTTCTATTAATAGGGTAATTATTAATATAAAGTACCGTATTTTTATTAACCGGTCGATAACGACGCAAATATATTTAAATTCTTAATTAAAATAGAAATTATTAAGGAGCGGAGTAACGTAATCGACGGAAATGCGGATTTAGGGAATTAATACAACGGGTAGGGTTTTAAAGAGGCCGGTAAAATTATATTTAAGGAATTTAATTTTTATATAAAGTAAGTAAATTTTATAGAATATACGTATATCGTTAATTATACCCTTTTAATAGAATTTTTAAAATAAGAGTTCGTAAATAGCGTTTCGGTTAAAATAGTTTACGCTAAGCGAATTATATTAGCGATTAATCAATTAAAATTAGAATTCTTTATTATAAAAGTCGATTATTATACGGTCGTATTATTTAATAATACCGTTAAAGGTAATTTAATATTCGTTAAAAATTTTATAAAGGATTTTACAAATTAAAATTAATTAATTATAATTATTTAGGTTATTTAGGGTAAAGACCGTTTTTTAAAAGAATATAGAATTTTTATAATTATTTAAAATAATAGCGTCGATCGATTTATCTTCGTAATTATTTATTAAGGAGAGGGAATAATAAAAGGTTAAGTTTTTTACGTTAAAATAACCGTTTACGAATTATAAGGGTTAAAAAAGAGTACGTTAATAAGCGGCGAAGTATTCGTTTTTTATATTTACGGGGATATTATTAAATTTCCTATTAAAAGTATTAGGGTATAAATTCTTCGATCCTAAGGTATATTAAATTTAAAAATTAAAACGTAATAAAAATTACAATTAGCGTATATATTATTATATAAATTATTTATTAATTATAAAGGTTTTTAAATTTTTATAGTTTATTAAGATATTAAATAGTTATTATACTCCTTTAAATTCGGGCTATTATTCCTTTAACGCTTTAATAATAATTAGAAATTCTTTATTATAAACATCGTAATTATATTCTTAAATTATATATTTTGCTAAAAAGTAAGCAATTAAGTATAAAATCCTATTATTATTATATTATAAAAACGTACCCCCTATTACTTAATTAAATATATTTATTTCGATTATAATTTTCTTAATTTAATTATAAATTTTTAATACGGGTCCGGTCGCGAAGGCTTTCCTTAATATATTAAAAGCGGACTAATAATAGTCGGATTATAATTATAATACGTTTTTCTTTATTAATTCGCATAATGGGGATATTATTATTAAAAATATTTTAATAAAACGCTAATAGAAGTTTGCGAAGCCGAAGAATTATTAAAGCGATTTTTTAAATTAAGGGGGCGCCTAATCGAATACGGCTTTAATTTTATTTAAATCCATTTTAATACCACTTAATATAATAATTAGGCCGAGGTATTTCGTACGTTTTATATAAAATTTATATTTATTAATATTTATATTTAAACCGACTTTAATTAAACGTTCGAAGACGTCGTTAATATATTGCTTATAATCCTTTTCGTTATTAAAATATATAAGGATATTATTAAAATAAATAGTCGTATAAACGTCGAAAATATTATATAAAATATCGTTAATATAATTTTAAAAGGCGCTAAAGGCGCTTTAAAGGTTAAAAGGTATAATTAGGGATTCGAATAGCCTAAACCTTATTATAAACGCGGTTAATTATTCGTAACCTTCTTTAATATAAACCCAATTAAAAGTAGTAATAATATTTAATTTAATAAAAATTTTAATATAGTAAATAATATTAAATATTTCTTTAATAAACGGGAGCGGGTAGTAGAATTTAAAGGTAATATTATTAATACTTTAATAATTAATATAAACGCGGACTCCTCCTCCCGGTTTTTTAATTAAAAATATAAAAGCGGAGGCTTTTAATTATAACGGGCGGATGAATTTCTTCTTTAAATTATCGTCGATTTACTTTTTAATAATATTAAATTCTTTTAGGCTAAAAGTATAATTATAGGAAGCGGGTAATATAGCGCCGGATTTAAATTCGAATTTAAAATTATAAAATCGGTTAGGGGGTAATATATTAGTACTTTCCTAGTAGAAATTGCCTATTTATTATTAATCCTACCGAAGTAATTTTTATTAAATTTATATATCGGTCTTTAAGGGTTTATTTACCTTTTCGTAAAATTTAATAATATTTTTAAACGTAATTTTATTAATATTAATATTATTAACGGTAAAGTAACGGTTAATAATCTCTTTATAAATTTAAAAATCGGAGGTATCGCCCATAAATATAATTAAAACGGAAATTTTAATTATTTTAATAACTTTTTTACCTCCGATACTATAAAATATATCGATTTAAATATAATAATTATTACCGAAGAATTTTTTGTAATAAATTATTTTACTATTTATAACGTTTTTAATTATATTAATTATAAAATTATTATAAATTGCGTTTAGGGTTAGGGCGCTTTTTTCTTTTATTATTTTATCCTCGTTTATTATACGTTAAATAGTTTTTATTATATTTACTTTCGTTATATAAATAATTTAAAATTTCTATTTTTCGGCGAATTAATTAAATATAATTATTAGGAGTTCTTTAATATTAATTAAATCGAGGGGTTTTTTAAGGATATAGTAAAGGTAAATTAGCGTTCGATAATTAGGGAAAGAAATATATATTCCTTTAATTAAGCGATATAATATAGGGATTATACGTAATAGGGGAAGGGGGTAATAATACGTTACGGCCGTTAATATAAGAATTTAACCGCTAATAACTTTATTGATAGGGATTACGTTTATTTTATTAATAATTTTCTATTTAAATTTATTAAAATGTTAATGAACGGCGCGTTTAATAATCGTAGAAATAGAAATCTAACGAGCGGCCTCCGATAGTAAAATAGGGGTATTAAATTCTCCTTTATTAAGGACGTTTAAAATAGAAGGTTTTTAATATATTAATTACATTTTAAAGGAATTTTTAAGAATAATAATAGAGGGTATATTATTAGGAATAGTAATTAAAGGCGTATTAATATTATATTTATATAATAACGGTATATAATATAAATAATAGGGTATTTTTAAAAGAAAATAATTACGTTATTTGTAAATAGAATTAAAAATAAAGCGATTATTAAGTTAATTAATATTAAGGGCGTGATAAATTAGTTATAAGTATTCGAAAATAATAGAATTATCCTTTATAAAATCGTAAATAAAAAAATCGATAAATTTGTAATATATATTAATATTTATAATTAAGCGATTAAAATATATAATATTCCCTTTCGCTTAATTATTAACGAAGTATAAGAATTTAAAGAATTGGAATTTAAAAATTAGAAGATTATTACGTAAAATAAAACGATAATTAATAAATTTTAGAATAGTATAACCGCTATTAACGAATACGGTATAATATATTTTACGTAATTTATAAAATAAATAAATAAAAAGATTTAATAAATTAGGATATTTATAACGGCTATTTATAAAAAATTTATTAATTTTAATAATTTTAAATTTAATTATAAAAATACTTTTTAATTATCTTCCTTTTTATTTATATTTAATAAACGTTAGCCTTTAATTATAATTTAAACGGGAGGTTATATATTTCCCTAACCGTTAATAAAACCGTTTTCGTTATTTATAACCGGGCTTATAAAATTATAAGGGTATATAGGGGTAAAGTAGTAAATAGGCTATTATTATAGTATAAAGTAATTAAAAATTAAAATATTAAGAGTAGGAATATTTATAGCGTTAACGTTATAATAATTATATTAATTATATTTATACTAGCCCTAAGCGGGGCGTTATTATTAATTATTATTATTATTATTATTTTTCTCCTTTTCCTTTTTATCTTTCTTTTCTTTCTTCTCTTTCTTTTTCTCTTTATATAATTTACGTTCGGGTACCTCCTTCTTAAATTAAATATAACTTTTATACTTAATAAACAAATAGCCCTTATAATTATAGCGGATATAAATATTAATCTTTATACGGTATTAAAAAACGTTATTATCGATTATATAAAAATTTTAAACGTCGAAGGCGGATATAAAATTGAAATTTATAACGGTACCGCTTTCGTTAATAGTAAATTCGGGAATAGAGCCGTTCGTATTATTAAAAGCGGAATTAAAATTAGTAATAGGGTTATTAATATTAAGTTTATAATAGGGGTTAGCGATTTTATTATATTAATCCTTTTATTTAAATTATTTAGCGAAGTCGCGGGTTATTTCGAACTATTCGTCGAATTTATTATTTTTAAATTAAGGATGCTATAGGGCAATAGCATTATAGAAGCGGTCGGTTAAACGTTAACGGAGGTAATAAATTTTTATATTATTATTAAATTAGTAACGTTTAATAATAGTAACGAATTTATTTTCGAAATTAAATTATTTTATTTTACTTATTTTTAAATCTTCAAATTTACGACGAATTTAAATTATTATATCGACGTTATTATATTTATTAACTATTTATTTAAATAAATCGAAGGTAATAAATTATTTAACCGGTTTATTAAATAGAATTTTAATAAATTCGGGTTCGATTACTTCTTAAGGCTTATTACAAAGGGAGTAGGAAATTAGGGAAAATTTAGTATCTTCGGTCTTAAAGGCGGAGGGTTTATTTTTAAAAGCGAATAAAATATTAACGTATTATTAACGAAATTTGGTAATTCTTTTAGGAATTTTACCGGTATTATCGAAAATAAAGGAAATAATAATATACAATATCGACCTATAATTATTACCGCCATTACCTCCAATTAAATTATTAATAATTATATTATTAAATTCGGATTTGGAGTTATTAGAATTGGAATTACTATTATTATTATTATCGGGCAAGGGTATAAACGCGAAATCGGTAAATTTAAATAAACGTTAGCGAAGGTTATTAATTATCTTCTAATATTTAATTATTTCGTATTTAATTATATTTTAAGAATTAATTTTAAAATTGGAGTAACGTTTTTAAACGTCGGATAAATTTTATTAAAGGGCGGTTAAACGAATTTAAAAATCGTTAATAATATTATTATATTAAAAAGTAATATTAACGAAAGCCTATTTATAAACGTTATATTAGGTTTATTATTTAATAGCGGCGTCCGAAAATTAAAGGGTATAATTAATTTTAAGAATCGTAAAATTAATATTAAGAATTATATTAATTTAATCCTTATTTTAAATTAAGATACGGAATTAATCGAAATTTAAGCGCAACTAATTATTCTCGTCTTCGGATTATTAAAAATCCTCTTTAATACTTTAGAATTCGGTAGTAATAAAAATAACGTTAAATTAAATAAAACGGGTAAACGTATAAATAACGGTTAAAAACGTAAAATAATTATTTAAATTAAGGGTTTAAATAATAAAAATTAAAATAATAATAAAATCGTTATTAAACGTATAAATAGCGTCGGTAAATTAATCCCAAAATTCGATATTACGAAGATTAACGTTTTTAATTTTAAAAAGCGTAGTAGCCACGACGAAGGTATTAATAATTATAGCGGGGATTAAATCGGATATTAATCGTTTAAATTAATATATTTTAATAAATATAAGGGAAAAGAGAATACGAACGATTATAGTAATAATATTCGTTTTAATAATTATTTAATTCGAATCAACCGCAGGATTATCGTTAGAGCGTTAACCGCTAAGAAAACGAATTTTAATATTAATTAATATAATTAACGATTAATCTTCCTCGAAAATTATATACATAGTATTAAAGAAGGTATAATAAATTATTAAGGGATAGCGTTAATACTATTAAATATATAATACAATATATATTATTATACGAAGGAAAGGAAGGGAGAAGTATATATGGAGGATTAGATATATAGGTACGAGCCTATACCCTAGTCCGTACGCACTTATATAATACTATACGTAATTATAAGTAACTAGATTTGGACTATATTGAGCTATAGTATGCGTATTATAGTCGGGAATAGTCGTTAGGGATTTGGGTACTTATATAGGTAGTAAGTGCGTATACCGGGTATAGTATAGGTATAATCCTGTAATATTATTTTAATTATAATTCTCAACGATAGGCCGGCGGGTCCAGTTTATTACCTTCGAAATCGAATAACGTTACTAATATTAGCGTAGGGGGCTCGAAGTACAACGTAATTACACCCATAGTACTAAGCGCTGCGCTTATATCCCTATATTATACCTATTTTTTTATAATATAATAATATACGTTTTTTATAATATACCAAACGTAAAATTAGTAAAGGATTCCCAGGTAAACTTTACGCGTAGCCTTTTTAAAACTTCTATAGAAATCGCTAATAATAACGGCTAGGCGGCTAATACTATAATTTACTTATAATTTCTTAAAGTAATTAAAATACTAAATAAAGTCTTCCTCCTTCTCGCCACTCGAAAGACTAAACGCGATATTAAAGTTACAATATAGAGAATCGATTCTAATAACGTTTAAAAGAGGAAGGTTAAATTTATTTATTTATATAAAAAAAAGGGAGGTTAAAAACCCCTTAAAAACGTAAAAAAAGTAAATAAATAGATTAATATAAATAATAATAAACGTACCTTATATATATTATTTATTAATATAATTAACGGATTTACTTTCTATATTTTAATATATTATTTAAAGGTTTAGAAGACCCTCTTTACCCTCTTCTTTATATTACCCTTATAATAATCGACGTAATATTCGATACCGTATTTTACTTTATATTTAGTAAATAGGTTAAATAGTATTTTAATCGAAGAATAAACGCTATATTTAATATTATAAAAGCGGTATTAAATATTCAATATATTTTAGGGAATAATAATAAATTTATAACTATGCAATTTAAATATTAGGTTATTACCCTATTAAATAGCTTTATTAACGTTAAGGGTAAAATTATCCTCTATTAATAAATCCAATATATTAAGTATATTATTAAAATAGTATATAAATTACTATATAATTATACGAATAATACTAAATAACTTTTCGATAATAAATTCGATAATTTATTTATAATCTTTTTATTATTACCGACGGAAATTCGTATTGCTTACCAAATTTATTACACTTTAGGGGGGGTTAGCGGAATTAAAATAAATAATAGAAGAATATATATTTAATAAGGTAATTATATATTATTTCCATCTCTTTAATAAATTATTTATTATCTTTCCTTATATACTATATAACCTTTATAATATATTTATAACCAGTCTATTTTAATCCCCTATTTCGGATATTATATTTAGAGCTCTTATATTTACGACCGCGGTTATAATAAAAATTTACCCTAATAATTCGGCTATTCCTCTTAATATAACCGTAAATTATAATAATAAAATTAATACGAGTCGTATATTAATAGAGGGCGTTTAGAACTTCCTCCTCTATTTTAAAAGGATTAATAATATAATGTAGCGGCGGCGGTAGTAGCGGTATTAATAACCGTTATTTTAAAAATCGAAGTTATATTAGTATACGCTGCGGGGACCGCGACCGGTCGGACCGGCGGGACCTAATAAAAAGGGTAATAGGGGACTACGCAACGCGCTCGGGAGTAATTGGAGCTTTTATAACGATAATAATGATAATAGAACGACGGCGGCGAAGTTCGTAATAGTTTTAGAGTAGTTACGTAATTGATTAACGGTCGTTAATAGAGTATATAGAGGTTGGGCAGCGATGTAGTGGCGCGCGTTCGCTTATTGTGCTAGGGTGGATTGCAGTCTGGCGGTCGGTCTGGCACCTATAAGTGGGGAAAGTCTGGCCGGTTACCATATGGAGTCTGGCCCGTTACCGTTTCCGCAACTTGAGGTTGATATTGGCCCCACATATACGTAGCGGTCCCCACACTAAAGTTGCGACGGGCTCCAGCTTGCACAGCCAAGAACAACGTTGACTCGCCGGGGCGCCGCCTCGCAGCCTCTTCCGCTCCAACCCCAACCTCGAACTGGCAACTCGTTGCAACCGCGTCCCTGTCCTTTTGCCATCCGTCGATTCACTTCCAGTCACAAACCGGTCGCATTCACCGGCCCTTTT
Source organism: Sordaria brevicollis (assembly GCA_033439795.1). Lineage (NCBI taxonomy): Eukaryota > Fungi > Ascomycota > Sordariomycetes > Sordariales > Sordariaceae > Sordaria > Sordaria brevicollis. The sequence continues at coordinate 786,987 of JAUTDP010000007.1, forward strand.
ACAAACAACCAACTTCAAACCTCCACCAGACGTGTGACTCGTGGTGCGGCTCCTCCGGTTTATATCTAATTCTCTTATCACCAACTCCCTGTCCGCAACCGCGATCATACTACACCCCTACTGTCGCGACACTACGCAAAATGGCCGACAACTCTCTCGACCGTAGCCTTGACGAGATTCTCGCCGAGCGCAAGCCAGTACGTAATGCCCGTTCTGCCCATTCTATGTCTCTCAATCAAGTCAGATTTTCGATTTTATGTCAATGGACGCTGACATATGTTACTACAGAATGCCCGTGGCTCAGGCGCTCGTGGTAGAGGCAACCGGGACAATGGCGGCGGCAACCGCCAGCGACGCGACAGAAATGATTACCCGCGCGATGGCGTAAGAAAGGTACGAAGCCCACACGGAGAACTGACGATTACTCTGGGCTCACCCTGGAGACATCATCTACTTTAATTGGAATCTTTACTAACAATGACTCGACGGCTTCCTCACAGGTTGAATCCTCTCCTCTTTCCCCTTAGACTTTACGCTTCGCTCTTTCTCCGTCCGGTTACCTTCAGATGTCGAACGCAGCCACTCAACCCGACTTGTGCTCGATGCCTCGAATCGCGACCGAGGAAGAAGCCGGCGTAATATGGTTTGAAACTCCCAGCTAACATCTCGCGACTTGTTGGACAAAAACAGTCCTTCAGAGATGAAGCACCAAGAAATCTAGACTCGTACGTATACCAGGCGCAATGCTGTCAGGAAACAAGGAACTGACATGGAGTTTTACAGCGAATGGGTTCACGACAAGTTCGAAGAAAATGGTACGATCCAGCCGAAACAATAATGGGGTCCCAGGAAGGCCTAGCTGACTGGTCTCCCTTTCAGACCGCCGCCGTGCCCCCAGAAGAAGACTCTCTCCGGAGCCCACTAGGTAGGATACATAGTCCCGTCTGCTTCACGTCACATTCGTATGCTGACATTTAAGTAGCGATCCTAGGGGCTCCAAGATCCGAGTCGACAACATCCACTACGAGTTAACCCAAGAGGACCTCGAAGTAAGCATCGCATCAGCCGGCAGTTCCATGCAGTTCACCATACTCATATTACATACAGGGACTCTTCTCGCGAATCGGACCTCTCGTTAGGCTTGACATGAAGTACGATCGCGCCGGTCGCTCCGAAGGAACTGCGTTCGTCACCTACGAGTCTCCTCAAGATGCCAGCAGGGCTATTCGCGAGTACGACGGAGCCAACGCTGCCGGTATGTCACAGTGTACTTTGAAGCTCTAGAGTTCTACCGATCTGACACCCTTGCAGGCCAGCCTATCCGCCTCACCCTCATGCCCAGCGGCCCCCGCCGCAACCCCTTCGATACCGCCATCAACCCTCGTCCTCTTGCCGAGCGTATCACTGTCCCTGGCGGTCGCTCTCGCTCAATCTCTCCCTCGCGCCGTGACCGTGACTTGGATGAGGAGGCAGCCCGCAAAGGGATCGACAGGTACCGTCCAGGCGGTTCCGGCCGCGGTCGTTCGCGCAGTCCTCTACCTCGCCGTGAGGGTGGTCGTCGTCCGGGCGCCCGCAGGGAAGGTGGTGGACGTGGTGGCCGCGGTGGAAGAGGTGGCGAGAAGTCCCAGGGCGAGCGTACTCGTGGCGGACGTCCTAGGAAGACCCAAGAGGAGTTGGATGCCGAGATGGAGGACTACTTTGGCGGTGGCGGTGCGAATCAGGAGAACGCTGCTCCCGCGGCTGATGCCTCCAACGGCGCTGCTGCTAGTGGTCCTGCCGAAGATGACATCGATATGGGCATCGAGTGAAGAGAAGGCTTCAAGCTGATTCAGCGGCTGGAGTGTTGGGAAGCGCAAGAGAAGGTGGTGCTTATGAGATTGGGATATGGGTCCGCAGGAGTCTGATTCAGCCCCTTGTTTAGACGGTTTATGGGTTCTCTCTACTTTCTTCTTTTCCTTTGGTACGCATTTATAGCATGAATCGATCCTTTGTCTAGCGCAGAGAATTTGGACAGCAGGTCGAAAGAAAACTACAAATCATAATCATCCAAAGCGGCAGATGTTCCAAGCCGTCCACGTTTGTCTCAACCGGTTGATCTCACGAAGGAGTCCGATCCAGTCAGTCATGTCACCAAAATCATTTCCCTTCCTCTTCCATCTCCATCTTCCCCCCCTCCTCCATTGCCCTCTTCTTCCTCCTATTCTCCAAACCCTCCGTCAACCCCTCACACAAATCCTCCAAATCCAGCCCCCTCTTCCTCTTTCCCACCTTCTCCTCCCCCAACACCGTCTCGTCCGCCACAAACTTGAAAATACCCGCAATCATCCTAAACACGTCTTCCCGCTCCTTATCCCACCTCACCGTCTCCTCGTCCGTAAACGTCTTGCTAATCTCCTCCATCTCCGCTACCCATCTGTACGCCTTGGGCGGTAAACCGGTTACGTACCGCGTCATGGTCTGCAGCCGCGAGGGCGCCAGTCTTTCTAGCGCGGAAAGGAAAGAAGGGAGGATGTTCAGGCTGTGGGCGGTGGAGAGGGATAAAAGAGAGAGAGCGGCGAAGCCTTTGGCGAGGGAGGCGTAGACGTTTTTGAGGGCGGAGGCTTGGCCTATTTCTGACACTTGTGTCTGCTGTTTCTTTTCGGAGTTGGAGGCTGAGGAGGAGGTATGGTCGGAGGAGATATGCTCGATGTGCAAAACGGAGGCGAAATGTTGGCCCCATGGGTGAGGAAAGGTGGTGGTGTCGGTAAATGACCAGGGCCCCGAGGTGGGCAAGAGGGGGCAGGACCAGCCTGTAGAAGGGTCGTGGAGGATGTCTTCCTGGGGGAAGGTCTGCTTTGGCTTGACAGAAGATGAGGCAGAGGAGGTGGATGAGGTGGAGGGGATCTGAGCGGCTGGGCCGGTGGAAGAGGGACCCAAGTTCGTCGCACCACCAGCAGCCTGCTGTTTCTTCGGAGGACCACCGAGTATACACCCATCTACAAACCTCACTTTACCGCCATCTCCGCCGCCGGGGACATCCTCAAGTCCTGCCTCCACGAAACGCTCGGCGATGGCTCGGACGGTAGAAGGCGCAATGGCGTTCATGTCAGCATAATAAAGCGGAGATTTCCTAGGACTTGGACCAGATTTAACGGCCTTAAAAGCAGCAATAACACGCTCAGCCGTTGTTTCAGCTTGCGCCGGCGGAACGACGGAGAGGATCACGTCGCATTCGGTGATGAGGGCTTCATCTGAAGACAAGAGTTGGGCGCCGACGGTGGTGGCGCGGTCGATTGTGTCTTGACTGTAACCGGTATTAGTGATAGTTTCTTGGGAGGGAGGGAGGACGTGGATGTGAGTTAAGAACCTTCGACCGGTGCAGTTGGTAGCTACGGCGTAACCGTTTGCGATGAGAAGAGCGGCGAGGGCGTTGCCCATGTCGCCCATTGAGATGATGCCGATTTTGGCTATCGGCTGCTGCCGCTGCTGCTGCCCTTCCGGCTGCGTGGTTTCAGACATTGTGGTGAGGTCGGGACAGCTAATCACTAGGTCGGTGTGGATGTGGTTGAGTTAAGGTAGCGGATAGAAATGAACTTGGGATATCAATGGGAGTTGCTAAGAAGAATGAGGATAGTGACCATCATATAGTATGAGGGGTGGTTAACAAATGTGGGGTTGTGATGACGTTCTTGATGCTATTGATCCATCAAGACGATCATATTAGTCAGGGGAGGAGCGATTAACGATATAGGCTTAGCGGACGATGTGTAGATGATCCGTCTTTTGGCGAGAAGAGCCGACCGCCCTAAAGGTATAGACATGTAAATGACCTTGATCTCTTCTTCATGGGCAGCACACGGTGAAGATAAACATACTGTTGGAAATATATTCCAGAATTCAAAGTACATCTTCAGTCACAGCAGAAAAGTAGAGCAAATCATTGAAGCGGAACATGGTATTCAGAAATCCTCATGATCATTTCGCTAACAATTCCCAGAAAACCTCTTCTCATCCCCTTTCGTGCTAAATCCAGGTGAAAGCCTTCCTGTGATACATGTACATAGCATGAAGCACATATGGAGCAATCCCTCCTTGTTTCCTACTCATGCTACATGCATGCCCTTTCCTGTCCTTGCGTAGGAAAAAAAAAGCAAAAAGCCCGGAGATGATGCCATGTTCATGCCCCTTCATCCTTCCTTTCTATCAATCCGGTATCCTCTCTCTAGAACGCCTGCCAAAAAGACCGGGTGTCGATACTTGACGTCGATAGTAGTAAAAAAGCCCACCATGTCATGAACCGCAAGTGAAACAAAAGGGATCATCAAACATGGAGTCCATTAACCATGCCAGATACTGACAATCCGGATATGCTTTGTGTGCATGATAAGTGTGATCATATCCCCACCACCCGCGCCGACTTGATCACACTCTTAGGTATTACCGGCTTTCACCATGCATCATAACCCCCATTTTGTTTCCTTTTTCCACCTCTTCGTATTGTCGGCCCCTGAAATAACGTGCCTCGTCAAATGTGCAAAACTCGACAAAAGGTCGAGCAATCGGGTATATTTGCTTCGTAAAGGGTTGATCATGGGAACAGGAGGCATCGAATGATTTAGTATCGTTGCAAATCATCCAGCCTCCACAGCGACGACTGCATACAATGGCAATGCATATTGCGCTTTATCGAACCGTCGTTTGTCCCGCAGTTTATCGTCGAATAATGGATAAGGTTGGTGCTGCTTCCCAGCCCATTCAGCACGCTTACTGGGAGGCGCACTGGACGCGCTCAGCCTGGGGCTCGTCATCCTCCTCCATGGGGCTGTTGGAGAAGCCACGACCGGCTCCGTTGCCCTCGACATCTTCAAGGTCCGCAGGCTCAGTCATAGCCTCCTGGGGAGGAACGTTGACGACGGCAGGGGCCGGGAGGTACTTGCGAAGGGCGTCGAAGGCGGCGGGATCCTCAGTCCAGCCCTTCTCAGGGAACTTGACGGAGAACTGGATGAACATGTTGCCGTAGTCGTGGTGGCGGTAGGAAGGCATACCCTGGCCACGGATCATCTTGACAGCGTCTATTTCATGGTTAGCAGCTAGTTCAGGCTTTATCGTAGCGGGACAACAAGGATACTTACTGGGCGCAATAGCCTCGCCGGGAAGAATGTCGACGCTCAACCAGCGCTCATCGAGATGCTCGATGAAGATGGTACCACCAGCAAGGGCGGTGACGAGATCGATCTCGCACTTGTAGAGGAGGTCGTCCTCCTGGCGGGTGAAACGGGGGTGGGGCTTCTGCTCGATGACGAAGACAACGTCGCCGGGAAGAATGCCGGGTGCTTGGTCACCCTCACCGCGAAACTCGACCTTGGTACCGCTCTTAACGCCACGGTCGACATGCACGTGGAGGACTTTGCGGTCGACGACAGTCTTCTTGCCATTGCACTGCTTGCAGCGATCCTTCTCCTTAATCATCTCGCCTTCACCATTGCAGTCGGGGCAGACAGTCTGGAAGCGCTGGATCATGGGACCCATTTGCCTCATCATGATCTTGGTACCCTGACCATCGCAGCCAGCGCACCTCCTGACGGAACCCTCCTTGCCGCCACGACCGTCGCACTTGGGGCAGAGAATAGAGCGCTGGAGAGCCAGCTTGGAGATCTTGCCGCGGTAGATGTCCTCGAGGGAGACGTGGTGGGTGTGGTGAATGGTCTTGGCCTTTGCGGGGGCACGCTGCTGGTTCATGCCGCCGAACATACCACCGAGACCGCCGCCGAAGCCACCACCACCAAAGAACTGAGCGAACAGGTCCTCGGCAGCCATGCCGCCACCGGCACCGGCACCACCCTCAAGACCGGCCTCACCATACTGATCGTAGATGGCGCGTTTTTGGGAATCGGAAAGGATTTCGTAGGCGTGGGAGATTTCCTTGAACTTTTGCTCAGCAGCCGGGTTGTTGGCGTTCTTGTCTGCAGGGTTTGATGAGTCAGCGAGGCATTCGATTGCGCAAGTCGCAAGGATGGCAAAACATACCTGGGTGGTACTTGAGGGCACCGGTCTTGTATGCCTTCTTCAATTGCGCCTCAGTGGCATCTGGGCTGACCTATTTTCGGGACGGTTAGCCTCCTCTGTCAGGCTGGCGATGTCGGTGAGTAGAGCAGCAGCGGGACTTACTCCAAGAGTCTCGTAGAGCTTTGTTTCCTTGACCATCTTGACTGTGTGATCTGATTATGTGAATATGTGTGTGTGTGAAGAAAGACGTGCGTTTAGCAAAGATTCGCAAGTCTCTGGACGACAGGTTCCGCGGATGATGACGGATATATGGAGGATGCTTCAGAGTCGGTAGAGATCGCGGTCTGGTGGAGGGAAAGATAAGGTCAGCGGCTGCGAAGTCGCGTCGAGAAGATGCAGGTCGGGTCGAGAGAAGGAAGACAAGAGAGACAATGGATGGTGTTGGTGCAAGGGAACTGAAGAGGCGGCGGTGGACAATGGAAGAAGGGAAACGGAAAGAAAGATCTTTTTGCGCAAAAGGATGATTGGGAAAGGGCCGATGGGGTCCCGAGTCGGGGTTGGCTGGCCTGGCTGGCAGAGTTGGGGACTTGCAGGCTCTCTCGTTCGCCCCGGGGGTTGGTCCAGGGCCAGCACCGAGGAGAAAGAAGCGCAGAACAGGAACAGAGAGAAACAGGGATGGACCTACCAGAAGCGGCTCGAGCTACAGCAAGCAGGAAGCAGGCAGGAGATGGCGGAAGAGTGGGCTTTGACTCGCCAAACAGAAGAAAGGATGTGGATGGGAGTTTGATGGGGGAGGCGTGAGGCGTAGTTGTAGTAGTAGGGATGGAAACACAGCCAGAGAGGAGGAGGAAGAGAGAGAGAGATTGGGTATATCAGTCTATGAAAGTCGAAAAAAATAATGATGTCCAAGCACCGAAGCAGCAGGGTTCAAATATTTTATCCAAGGGGACAAGGCAAGGCAACAGAAGGAACCCGGAATCTTCACTGCAATTCTGGAATAGCGAGGCACAAGAGACGGGAGTGGAGGGTTGCGACGGCCGCCTTGCGTTCGTTGGGGGATCCGGAACGGCGAAGGAGGCTGAAGTGGGTGAAATGGCCCAGGGAAGTTCTTCTTCAGCCCCTCCTCATGGAAATCAATCGAAAGCTCTAGAGCGTGGCTGACCGAGTTGGGGGCCGATATACAGGTACTTGGTCCCGCTTCTTGCAGGGTTGAGCGGCACATAACAAAGAGGGGAAACGACCGGGTTCCCCACATTCATCTGAAGGTACCCCTCTATCACTCATTGGCAGAATCAAGCCTCAGGGGATGCAGATGGAAATTCGGAAGACTTTTGGGGACCCTGTCGATCGTGGCTGGTGCGCTTCTTCCCTCAATTCTCAATGTGACAGCGACAGATGCCCAACTTGTCCATCATTTCAACATTGGAACCACATGCGATATGGATGCGGAACACGTCGTGCTTCTACAAACCGTACCGCAGAATTCCGGGGGATATATCTTCGGGTTCTCAGGGTTAAACGTGCCAAAGTACCTCCAGATTGCCTTAGGGATCGGGTTATGCCAGGGAAATCCAGTCAACCCTGAAGATATATCCCCCGGAATTCTGCGGTACACTCACGGTCACTGTTTCACCTTCCTTACAAGGCTGCTCAATTTCTTACTCGTGTCATCCACGGGCTCTGATTGGGTGTTTTGTGGGTGGGCAAAGTTGGGGGACGTTCTTGTCGTCTGAATTCGAGTTGGCGCCCGTTCGCGAGATTCGAAACCCTGCAGGTGTTCTTCCCAACTTGACCCCACCAACATCCTGATATCGCCTCTTGCCCCTCGGTCGGTGTCCTGACTCTCGACAGCTTCGACACCGTCGCGGAGCAGCCTATAATAAGGTCTTTGTTAAATTTCGAATCTAGATGATTCTGAAGCCAGTGAGGATGACGTGCGCGGCATGCTTATCGATCAAAGACAGATTCGGGGTTCTCGGGCCTTTGAGGCGTCTATTCCGTGGTTTGGGTTGTAGTCGGGATGAAATCGCCAAGAACCTTGAAAACCATGTTGAACACTGTCGAGATGGATTATCAAACAAGCCTTCGGGTCGATCTTGAATGGGCTTCCTTGCCTTGTACAGCACACAAGATGAGATGGGGTCATTCCGGCTGATGACACCGCCCGAGATTGGTAACTTATCGCTGCGAGATAACATCTCGGAAGCGGAGGACTGCTACGATTTCTTGTGCATATGCATCTGTGCATATCACACACTGGTAACCTGTCTGATGCTTTCCAGATGTGGGCGCGAGGAAACACTGACTTGGAGTCGAACGACAATATCAGTTATCTCAAGCATCACTTTCTCGAAAGAACAAGTTTTACCCTCAGGCTACGTTGAAGTTCTCGTACCATAGCATACGTCTTGTTTGAATTCCTCAAATTCATCCATCAAGAACGACGCTGCCGGTCTAGCCATTGCCTTCGAGGGAGCCAAGAAATCATGTGAAGAAGGCGGGATTCCTGTGTGTCTTCCTCTTATTCTCTCTGACAACCTGTCCATCGCTCTCGAAATAGTAAAAACTGCAGAGAGAGGCAGAGCAAAAATCACAAGAAGCCATAATTGAGGACTGGTGGTGCTTTTTGAAACATCTAGGAAGCATTCCATGTGTAAAACTTAGGAAGTGTCTAGACGAGAAATAGTGGTAGGCAGGCAAGGCTCAAGATATCACGTAGAGCTAAGACGATGACCATATAATTGCACTTATTTCAGTTTCTTCTTTAATTCTAACTCGCTACTAGAGCCGTTCACTTAGGTATCTTAATCTCAAACACGCTCCACGCCACATCAAACATGGCTGGCAGTGAAGCAACAAGTATTCCTTCTTTTCTTTCCTTCTTCTCTTATGTTGTGTATCTGCTAATCCGACAACGCTATGCAAACCATGTCTTTTTTGCACGCAAGGGAATAAAGTCCAGTCCAGCTCAGTCCAGTCAGTTACAACCACATCCATCTTACCACATCCTATCTCCAACCAAACGTATGCAGATAAAAAACATGTGATATACGCGGAATGTGCCAGTAACGTTTTCCTGAAACTCCAGTAGTGGATTTGGATAAAACACAAATCGATAAGGTATCTTTGAATGCCGCCAATTCTAAAACTTCTTTATTATTTCCATCTTGATTTTTCCTTCTGCCCATCTTGTTCTTTTCTCCTTCTGTTCACTCCTTCTCGATTCTCGTCTGTCGCTCTTATGGCCGATGAAAAACTTCGACTGGTGTGATGTCTTGGGAAATTCGAACAAATGAGATGGCTAATTGAATGCCGGGTATGTATCCACATTCATTTCCTACTCAGACAATTCCTGTATGAAGGCGATATGTATCACCTTTTTTCTTCATGTTCCTCATCCTCCATATCGTGCATGCCTCTTCCACACCTCATCTTCAGTTCTAGTGAAGGAGGTTCCTCAGTGACGGATTGAAGCTCGCGGGAGTCTGGTTATCCCGCTGGTGGTTATCCCTCTGGTGGTTATCCCTCTGGTTATTCTCCCTCGGCGGCGGTGGCAGACCGGATACTGGCTGGTAAGCAGACGAGTGGTGAAGCGGAGGTGGGTGGTTTTGATGGGTCTGATGGGTTTGATGGTTTTGATGGGTTTGCTGCTGCGCGGTATGGTCGCCCCAATGTCTCAGGTAGGACAAGGGTTGGTGTGGCTCCGTGCGAGCAGGAGGAGGAGGGGGCGGGCCGGTAACGTGATGGGGAGGCATCGAGTGGCTGTACGTGTTATGAGGTCGCAAGTCCATACGCAGATCCGCAGGCGGTCGCAAATCGGGCGGTCCGCCGTGGCCGTGACTGTGATTGTGATAAGAGCCTCTAGATAGGTAAGAGCCTCCGCTTGGTGTAGTGGGCTGGCCGCTCATCCGGCGAGGCGACGGTGGCAAGCCATCCATTCTGCCATAAGGAGATGGGTGCGCCGTATGCCCATTTTGCGGTGGAGGAGGCGGGGGTTGGGCGTGTGTCAGGTTCGCAATAGATAGGGAGGGTGATGGCCGTAGATGGTTAGGCGGTGCCAACGAAGGCATGCTGCTCAGCGGTGGTGGCGAAGGGCCAGTGCCATTCAACTGCCGTCCCGGATGCAGAGGAGGCGGGTGGCCCGACGATGGACGGTGATTCCAGTCGTCGTAATGTCTCGGCGGGGCTGATCCGAACAGTGACTGCGGCATAGACGGGCCACGGGGCGCAAGGCTCGGAGGAAGGGTCGGCGGGGGAGCAACCTGCGGGGCGACAGGTCCTGATACCGGAACAGGGGGATGCGCGACGGGGGGTCGGATAGGCGCCGGGTGAGCAAGAGGCGGCGGGACGGGGGCGGCCTGTACACCCGGCGACCAGAACGGGCTGGGGTGGGATTGCCGAGCTGGAATATCCATCACGGCTGTTGGGGCCGTTGTAACCGGGGCTGGTAGTGGCACCGGGGGCGGCTGAGATATCGGCACGGAACGGACAATTGGCTCCACGGAGGGAATCAAGAGTGGTGCGGGAGGAGGAGGAGGAGTTGGTTCCCTCTTAGGTTGCACATATGGCTTCCGCCCCGCTTTCTTGCACTTGTGACATTGCACGCTCCGCTGCTCGATGAACTTCTGTGCCTCAGATCCCAGATTGCCATGATAGCCATTGACAAGCCCACGTTCCTGAGCTTCGTCAATAGAGTACCACTTGGGACTCACATCAGTTCCACAAGTCAAGCAGATCTTGCTGCCTGGTTGTCGGCCGTTCAAAGCCGAATCTCCACTGTCCCCATTGAGCAGGTGGATCGTCGAGACCCGTCTTGTTTGATGGCTTGCTGATGTCGCAGAAGACGACGTGGGTCGAGTGGTTGGCGTGATCTGAATGGCCTTCCTTGCGCAGCCGGTAAGAGTCAAGTCGGCCTGTTTGTACGTCTGAACGTAAAGCTGCAGTGCAGTCATGCCGGTCTCGTCGACCTTCTCGTGCATGGGGTGATATGCGCCCTTCTGAGGCGCGTGTTCTTTGCACCAGATCGCCGCCGACATGGTGCCGCTTTCAGTTCCAAGCGTGACGATGTTATGCTGATCACGGCGAGAACCCTTCACCGGCGTGATATCGAAACCGAGGACGTAGCCGGCCTTGTGAGCACACTCAACATGCACCGGTGCCTTGCAGTGATAGCAGTTGACACAGGCTCCGCCATCACTCTTGCAAGCTCTGCAAATCTCCGAGTACTTGGTTCGGCTGATCAAAGGAATGCCCTCAATGGGGGCAAGCGCTTTGGCAGTACCAAACTTGATTTCCGGAGTCCAAACGGCGCAAGTGACATGTACCCAGTTGTTGTCCGCAGTCCGCTTCAGGGGCTCGCGTGGGTCGACAGGGCGGTTCATGTCCTCTTGCCTCTTCCGATAGTATTCGGCAGCCTTAATGGCGTTCTCGCGTTCTTGACGCTCGCGCTCGCGCTCCTTTTCGGTCTTCTTCTTGTGAGAATTCTTGGGTGGCCCAACAAAGTCATGCTCGGATTTCTCCACCGGGCAAAGGACGCACTTGTAGCTCTGTGATTTTTGTTAGCTATACAACCGTAGATTATCAAGCCAGATTCGCTGCTTACCAATGATACCTGTGGGCTCTTGTCATTCAGACACATATCGCACGTCCATTTTCCAGGAGCCCGTTGCTCAATAACACCATAGCAGTTACGATGCACCGTCATCCGACATTCCTTGCACGACAGGTGTTGATCGCCCATGGGTTCCATCTGGCGGCAGATTGCGCAGGGCAACGTTCGTGGTTTCGGAATCTCGGGAACCGGAGGCGGTGGAGGCGGAGCAGGCTTCTCGATGATGACCGGCTTCTCGACGACCTTTTCCTTCTTCTTCGTGACAACCGGGGTAGGAGTGGAAGCCATGCTGGCCGGCTCGGAGACTACGGGCTCGAGTTCTTTTTCCTTCTCCTTCTCCTTTTCTTTCTCCTTCTCTTTCGTCTTCTCCTTTTCCTTTTCCACCTTGTCCTTTTCCTTTTCCTTATCCTTATCCTTGTCCTTGTCCTCTTTGCGAGCGGACACTTTGATCTTCTTCCGCGGCGGCTCTTGACCAACCGCTGGAGGTTCGTGAACAAGCGTAGGGGCAGGCGTGGGTTCAGGGGTGCGGATCTTGGTGTTGGCGATCATCTCGTCGGCCGCGAGCAGCTCCCTGTAGAGGTCCTCGTCGACCTTGCGCTTCCAGTTGCGGCCTGCAGTCTGAGCAACCTTCTTTGCGACTTCGTCCACCTCTTCCCACTGGATAGCGTACCGGCGCCAGAGTTCGGCACAGCGACGACAGAGAGCAGGGATGAACTCTCCCTTCTTGTCCTGTTTGGTACTGCGACCACTAGTCTCGCCAATGGGTTGCGAAGTGGTGGGTGCACGACGCCACTGCCGCGATGCCTTGGTGCCGCAAAACTTGCACATGAAAGCCTTCTTTTGGGCTTTGGCCTTGGCCCCATCAAAGGCTGAATCGTCGTGATCGTCTGCAACGTCGTCGGCCTGCTTGGTGGCAGCAGCCTCTGCCTTCTTTGCGTCTCGTTTGCCTTTTCGTGCAGCGAAATTGCCCCAAATCTGCTTGCCTCGATCCGTTTTCTTCCAGGTATAGTAGAATCGGGTTACTGTCGCCGGGCTCAAGGTTTTAACATGCTTCATGACAAGGTGCAGCTCGGAGCCGTACTTTCCAACACCTTCCTCGAACTTCTTCAGCTCAAGGGGAGTGAGTTCGGGCTCTTTGAACTCCTCTTTGGGGACCTTGGGCAGCTGCTGTAAGGCCTTTGTGGCGTCGAAATCGTTCTTGAAAAGAAGATCTCTCGCGACATCCTGCAGGTTAGTCGAGCGTGGAGGGAGGCCTAGGTCGACCGCCATTGTTCGGGCTTTGTCCATGAACTCATCGATGGCCTCGTTGGACATGTCTTTGCCACACCTCTCGGGAGGCTTGTAGAGCACTGTGACGGTGTCATCACCACCTCTCTCGATGTAGCCGGCAGGCTCGTCCTGAATCCACTGAGGACGCGACTCGCGCTTTTTGCGCTCGGCTTCCATAAGAGCCTGTTGCTCCTTGTTGAGCTTTCCATCCTTTCTGCCGGTCTTCTTAAGTTTGAGAGGCTTCACATACTGCACCGGGCGGCCGTACCATGGGACCACAACAGCCTGATGACGGGGTCCTAACCGGGTACTGGCACGGGGGAAGATACGATCGTCGTAGTCCAGGGCATCCTCGACCTTGCAGTGCATACCCAAGTAGCGATACGGCCATAGGCTGCACTGATAAATCTGCTCGGGCGTGGCCTCCTCATGCAAGTCCTCGGTGGCCGGGCTAGTCCTACTGGTCATGCCGGTCTGGACACCGCAATGGTCCTCCTCATCGTCTTCGAGCAACTCGTCGTCATCGTCAAAATGGGCGCCATTGGGATCGAGGACGTTGGGGGTGTTGCGCGCCTGCAGTTTGCGCTCCTGATCACGGCTGCATGCAGCGCAGGACCAGCCAAAGCCACGCGACGGTTTCTTGAGAATCGGCGGGCTTACACAGTTCATGTGGTACGTGTTTTGACACACGGCACAATCCACCGATTCATTGCTATTGCGGGTGTCAGCACATCCATCGCTTACTGGCTCTGAGGGTGGTTGACGAAGACAGGTAGAGCAGGGCAAGGGGGGGTGTGATGGGAATGATGGGGGAAGTGCAAGGGACAGGGGGGTGTGCAGTGGGCAACTGTGAAATGGGGGACCGCGACATGCTGCATCGTCCTGTTCCTGGGAAGGGTCCCACAACTATTGGCCAAGCCGAGAGGCACAAGTGGAAGCCAAGCCAAGCCGCGTCAAATCAAAGTACACCGTCCATCTGGACAGTGCACAGACCATCTCCTGCGCCGACCACCACCACCACCGTGACCCAAACCACCAACCCGGCCGACAGAAGGAGGCACTCAGTCGCAGCCAGACATGTCCGATTGTCCAGCAAGCCCACTTTGGTAATAATAGGCCCGGCCAGGGGTGTGTGTGTTCCCGTCCCGGTACCGCGGGTTGAAAGGGTGCATGGAAAAAAGCAGAGTGATAAAGTGTAGAGAGGTGAGGTGAGGTGAAAATGAAGGGTGAGAAGAATGGATTTGAACTTACCTGGCGCAGTAGCCGGCGCACTTCTTACAAGTCTTGACCGCACTGGTCAGTTCCTTGCCTCGGCCTTGCTCCACCAAAATGTACTTCCACCGTTCGTCCAGGACCTTCTTGACATGCTCGGGCACGTTGATGATCTGCTTTGTCGGGATCACTTCATAGTTCTTTTGAATATAGCGGTCGTACAGCTTTTCAAACCAGAAACAGTCGCGAGACCTCTTGTAAGCAGTAAGGTCGGGGATTTCCGTCTTGTGCCGAATCTGACACTTGCCGCGCAGTGCCGTCAAAGGACTAATGTCCGAGTGCATCGTGGCGAAAACCATTCGCGTATCTTGCACTCTCTTGCCAATGTCTTTTGGTCGGTAGTACCAGTTCACGCGCAACGCGTCCACTGGGTTGGCCGGGTCATTCTTGGTGTGCAAAAACTCCATGATGCGGCCCAGGTAGTAAGGCTCTCCAGGTGGCTCACAGACCAAGTAAACGTGATCTACAACCCATGTCAGAAAAAGCGCCTCTCACAACACCAAAAGTGGAAAAAAAAAAAGAGACGAGAACTGGAACCCTCATTTTCCACACTGAAACTTACCGTTCACTTCAAGAACAGTGCCGTCATCGGCCACCATCTTGCCATCCTTGGGCATCGCCTTGGTATTCTCAAAGGTGAGAAGATTGGTCTCGCCATAGCCATTAGCCGTGCCAAGCAGGTCGGTCACGGTCCCATTGGTAGAAGACGTCTTGCTGTTGCCGTTATTATCGTGCGAGTTAGTTTTGGCCCGCTTGTTGTGCGATGCCGAAGAACTTGCTGCGCCGGTCGGGGTCTGGCTGTTGGAAGCGTTGGCTGAAGGATCGCCCTTTCGCTTCTTGGACTTTGTGGGGCCATTGGTGGTTGTTGTGGTGGTAGCAGCCCCGTTTGCCGCCGGTGAGGTTGAAGGCTGACGAGACTGCTGATCTTTGGCGCCGTGTGAAGAAGAGTGGCCTTTGCGAGCATCTTCGATTGTGGGAAGCGGCTTCCGTGAGGTAGATGTTGAAGTGCCGGTGACCGTGGTTGATGCTGATGTCCCGTTTACCGCAGTACGTGAGGCTGGCTGAGTTGCACCATTTGTCGGCGATGATGACGACGGCGTTGCCGCTTGCGTTGTTGCTGCTGAGGCCGATGACTGAGCTTGTTTGGATCCCTTCTTGGTCTCACCTCCTTCTCGGCGATCTGGAACCAGTTCGAAAATGTCGGCATCTAGGTCCCGATCCTCTGCGTAGTTCGGGCGAGCATTGCCAGTGCGATTTCGTGAGCGCGTCCCATAGGGATTGGCCGCCGTGCTGCTGCCATCTTTGGCGGCGTCGACGGCGGCTTGTGTGCTGGGTTTTGTTGTTCTGCCCATGGGGGCATCGGCGGAAGGTTGAGGATTAGTTGGGGGAAAAGGGGAGGGATCCGAGATCCGTGGGAGGACGTCAGATAAAGCAGCAGATGAGGTGCCTGAGGTTAATGCGGGAGTGGTGGCTGACTGCTTGGTCGAGTTTGCATTTGCACTTGCGGCTGCCGCGCCCTCACTCTCCTTGGCGGAAAAGGTGCGACTCGCAGAGTTTGTCTGCTCCTCAGAGGGAATCACATGTTGGTTTTTTTGAGCCATGGTGCTTGGACTTAAATAGCAGAGATGTCCCGCAGCCAGGGGACCTGAAACCTCGCAAGCAGTGAAGTGGGCGACGAGGGAAGTGAGGTGAGGTGAATGTCTAGTGGCGCCCTGGGGAGGCGTGGATCAGATCTCGAACCTTCAAAGGATGGCCGAAAAGACTCGTGGGAACCGAGGCGGCCACTCGACGTGGACTATGAGATACTGGAAATGAAAGGTGAATGGGCCAGCAGATCGGCCATAAGTTGGGACGGAAGCGTGCCGGCGCCCCGTGCAGACGACCAATGCCTTTTGGGACCAAGTAAGTCCAACACAAAAAAAAAAAAGAACCTTCCAACACCCGAACCTCAAGTGAATACGAGTCGGAACTGGATCCCAGGCTGACCACGATGCTGATATGCCAGGTAGGTAGATGGGCAAGGCGAATATGCGAGATGCCGTTTGGAGCAGCAGCCGTGGGACGGCCGTGACATGTACGGATCTAAGGAGTTCGAGGTCGGTGGTAAAGGTGAATGGTTTGCTCCGTCGTAGGTAAGTATGTTTATGGGAAAATGTTGTCAAAGTTGCGGCGGCCGGTAGTTAAAAGTCCCGTCTGGGCTGGGGAAGGCGTGGGCAACCCTATACACAGTCCAGATCGAGCAAGTCGGAGTGCATGTGGGAGGGACAAATCCAGCGTTGTTGGCGAAAAGGGAAGAAATGGAAAGGGAAGGGAGAGAAAGAGATATGTGCGGGCAAAAGTAATAATGGAGAAAGCGACTGGAGCGAGAAACGTCAAGTGGAAATGGGCAAGGATTCATCAGAAGAGGAAAGGTACCTTTTTTTGGGCAAGGTCTCGTAGGGTGGCCCGTAATAACGGTCCCAACGGGGGGACGGGTACCTAGTCGTTGTCTCTTTTTGTACACGCCTCACACTACCTACCTAGAGGTATCTCTGGCTGGATGGGTATGGCCCGAGAGCATGGCACACGACTTGCTAAATCCATCACAGGAACACGTCCAATCTTTTCTCCCATCGTGGTTTCCTTCAAGTCCATGTAGGGGGGAGTTTTATGTGGTGATGGTTCATGGCTGCCGCCGACTGCGGTCAAGACGCGGGAGGACGTTGGCCTAGCGACAAATATGGAGTTCGATCTTGAAGTCGGGTGCCGAGCGGCGGACAGCTCCTTTTCTCCTTTGATATCTCGACGGGATGCTACCTACCTATAGGCAGACATTGCCTGGCTGTCTGACACTGCACTCTTGTATTGTAAATGACGGTCACGTTTTCCGAGCGGTGATAGCACCCCAATGATACACGTATGCCCGGAGTCTCTTGTTGCAATTCTGGGGTAAAACTCGAACATTTCTCAAAAGTGAGCAAGAAAGAAGAAACTGCGACAGACCGGGTGGGCTTTCCATCAACCTTCCAGCACCACTCAGAGAGCCCGCATTCGCAGGGCACCAGAACGCAGCTACCTCCTAGCTTGCCCACACAACACACATTCGGGTGGGTGGGTCCGGATATCGCTAGTGTCTGGAGGTACAGACCAGGTTTCTGCAGGGGTCTGCTACTCCCGCATTCAGTTAGTGTTTGTCCGCGGGTGTGTTAGGGTGCAGTATGCGTCATGGTAGGAAAAGCTTAACATGCGCCGGCCATGCAGCCACCATCGCGAGACTTGGCTGATACCTCACGATCCCTCCCGTCTACCTTCGCGGCGAGCCCCAGGCCCCCGAAAACCCAGCGAGGAGCAAAACTTCAACCTCACGCCGTTCTCCATTCTCCATTCTTCGTTCCTTTCCACTTCTCCCACCTCATTCAATCTCAGGCCAAGCCCTGCCGCAAATCCCTCCATCCATCCAACTGGCACTTGCTCCGGCCGCTCCACCTTGAACCCGAGACGCCGACTCGTCCGACGGCCACCTTTCACTTTTTATCACGTCTTTTTGTTCATGTTTGCAATGAATTTCGGCGTATGTATTCTTTCATGGCCATTCTCACAAAATCATGGTGGTCGGTACGCGCCGAGCTCACTCGCGTTGAGGTGAAGTGAGGTGAGATGGCGTAAAGTCGCCACGCCAAAGAGGCTCGATTTTGCGGTTCGCTTGCTGGCCTGCTCTCTTCCACCTTTTCTTTGATTGCCGGTGTGCGGCCCTGAACTGTGCGCGTCCGCCTCGCCAGAGTTCCAGTTCCAGTTCTGTTCGAGTCAAGATTGGACCGGAAGCTGAACTGTGCTGACAGGCAAAGCCCTGATCTGCCCCGGGTCTCGACACTTTTGTTTAGGTTGTCAGTCCATCTACACTATATGCTGGCTCAAAAAGCTGGTTGTGGGTGGTCATGATGTTGTGCCGTGTGCCTGGCACGCCTGGCTCGCCTGGGAAACGGCGGTTCAAGGTACATGGCCAATGTACCCGACAGTACCGCGTTCCATTGGATGCTCTGCCTCACACTTGTACGCAGAATCTCCCCGCCCAGTCACCAATCAAGCCAGCCGAGCCGGTCTGGACAGGTACAGGGCAACATGTCTCCGACTCTCTGGACCCAATTCGACATCAGAGAAGGCTCTGGTCACCCAGCGTTTGATAACTGCGAGGACGCAATCCAACGTCCTACCATCCCGGCATCTCAGTTTCCGTTGGGTTTGCACTTGTTGACCTCATCAGGGCCACCACAAGCTCAATATCTACCTCGACTGACTATGGATGAAGCGTATCCTACTAATGCGTCCTATCGTTCAGGGGATGCTCACATCTTATTCATCTCATCAGGTTCTTTGTTCTGCAATCTTTTTGTGGGCTAGGTCGGGGATTCCAGGTGTGGGTCATGATGGCTTCCTCCGCAAATCCCACGCTGACCCCATCATTTGCCCTCCCGGCCTCCCCTTTCCTCAACCGCAACCAAATGCTGCAACACCTCTGGCACGGCCAGCTGTCTTGTTGGTTTCCCAAGGCCGCCACGAAAGAATGTCCGATAGGGAAATGAAAAATGCTTCCCGAAATATACGCAAAACCACACATCACAGCGACCAAGCTACTGGGTGAGAGAGTTGGCCTGGTCAGACCCTGCCAGAGCTGCCAGGTCATTTTTGGTGTAACACCGCCTTCCTCGGGTTCTGCTGCCCCTGGCTGGCATCCAGGAAAAACACCAAGCAGTCTAAAAAGCGACCATACTCCCAGGAACGGCTTCACTGTATTACATCGGTGACTTTGAGAAACATGTCGCCAAACATGATGCTTGAGTGGCCCGTGATCGGCGATGAGGTTGAAGCTTTGCACTCATGGAGGGCCGGACGGCGTGCACGGGTTCGCGGCTTTCTTGGCGCGCAATCGATGCTTCCTTGGCTTGGCGAAAGTAGTCACCACAAATGAATGGACTTGTTGGGGGTAAAGTCGTCAATACAAAACTCCAGTCGCGACAATCCATCATCATCGTTTATCGACCTCGAATCATTCAGGTTGGAAAGGCCGACTCTCGTGATGTTGTCCTAAGAGACCCGATTAGGAGAGGTGGGATCCCGGAAACGCCCACGGGCATTTCCATCTGTGCTTCAGATTGCTTGTCGATCCCTGGCATCTCCACAGTTCATCAGTGTTCCATTTTCTGCCCATGTGCGACTCGCAAACGTCTCTCCGTATCCCTGGAATCTCCTGCCATGGTCGACATCACCTCACCAACACGTCCACAACAATGCACTTTTAGTCGCAAAATGGGTGTCGCCGTATGACACCCATCCAGGTCTCTGGAAGGACAAGCAGCGGCACGTTATCAAAACCAAACCTTAAGCGGTCCCGTCCCGCAACCGCGCCGCACCACTCAGCCAGACGACGAGTGGGAAGCAAAACGGATGTTATTCCGTTCGTCGCCAGTGCCTAGCTGCCTCAGCCCCCGTGCCAGAGAACGGGGAAACCCTACAGCGTCCCGTTGCGCGTAGGGTTCAAACAATCCGACGACAATCGTGCAGGGCTCATCGTGTCCATGTGCACCGGGCCCGGAATCTCTGGAACATGAACTTTCCAAGATCGAGGGATCTCCTAAGAACGAAATAGCTCAATCACTTCGAACACCAGTCGCCTTTGCTGGGCTTTGAAGAGTGTTGACGAAGTTGCGACTGATGGAATGAAGTCGAGAGGACAGTACGAGGTGGTGTACTCGTACCCTGATCACGCACTGTGACAAGATGCTTGGGTGCAGGAGATCTCGGCTTTGCGTCGTTCGCGTGCGTCAGTCGTTTTTGCCTCGCCGACAACCCACCTCACCGACCAACCGCCATGAGCCACTGGTCAACATCAATCGATCAATTCTTGAACAACCATCTGAAAACACGAGTGCCGTTGCCGAATATTTAACCTCTAGAATAGTTGAAGGGCAGCTTTCTCCTCTCAAATTGCACCACCTATAAAGAAAGAGTAATTGATAAATGACGACCTTCTTGCCTGTCGTCGTCATCTGCAGCTTCTGCAGCTCATTACTTCACCTCCCATGCCATCCGACCGACAGAGTGCCGCCCCATGAGCAGCAGACATGGCGCTAGCGATAAGTTTTTGGAGGGTCTGGCTTTGCCGCAACTTTCAGTCACATCACCGCTGATGAATCTCGTTCTGGCTGTTGCCATTCCTCTCGAACCCATATCATGTCCTTCCAGACAGCAGCTGACGTCAGTCTCCTCAAGCCACCAATCTTGAACGATTCCGCTCTGGCAAGTCGATGTTTCGACGGTGTTTATGCCAGCGCACCCCGGATATTATCATGGACCCCTTTGAAAGCCTGATATTTCTCCCCTCGACTCAATAATTCCTTTCAGGGACATTCGCATGAAGTGGCCGGAGACCTTGAATTTTGATGTCTTTCAGCAGCAGTTGGGGCGCCGAGTCTTGGCAGATGCGATATCAAAATCCGGCCAGAGACTCTCATCAATGCCGAATTATCTTACATCGAGGCAAAAACTCTTCCCATGGAACAGCAACATCAGATCTATCGCCGTCTCAACTTCATAGTCATCCGTTTTTGACTGATTGCAGCCATACGGTGACCAAAGGTTTTGGGCACAAGGCTTTCAAGTCTCAATCCCGAGACCCACCGAACATGTTGCCAAGCAAAACCCCCCCCCCCCATCGCCAACCGGAGGTCAGGCAAGCTTCCTCCGTCCGTTTGGAACCATGAGGAGATGGGCGCTCGCGCTGGGTCCAACAGGAGGCTTTGCCAGGCCCAGGGGGTTCTGTTTGCCAAATATATACTCACACGACATTAGCAGCATCCTGAACATTTTCACTGGGCTCTAGCATGAAATCTCACTTCGATTGAGATTGCAGATCACTTCACCCTTCAGGTTTCCCCTGATGCGATGAGATACGCTACTCGCATGCTTCTGATCGAAGCTGGCCCCGAAAGGTTGTTTCGACTGCTCATGGACATATGTCGCTGACAGGCAATGAAAAGCAGGTACTGTTAATTTCCGACTTTGCCACCAGCCTTGAGCTCCAACGTGGCCGTTCGCTGGTTCATCCAGAGATGGACATCGCGGAAAAAGTTGGAGGTGTTTCAGAAGGGCGTTAACTGTGGTGATGGTGTCCGGGGTATGGTACGGCGTCGCTCCTCAGGCAAGGAAAAATCACGAGGACTTTTGCACCGATTCCAGCTCTCGGCCTGCAATCTTCTCTATCGATGGGTTTTCTTTATCGCCTTATGATCGCTTTCACGCAAATCCAAACCTTCCAGTTGTCGAGCTGAATTGGACTTCGCACCTTGAAGATTCAAGTGAGCGATGAAGCTTCCGTCACCAAATCAAATGTCAAGGAAAACGGTCGGTACAGGGATTGGCTCCCAAGTTAGTTCCATGTGGGGGCTGGATTTTGAGGAGAGCGTGTCCTTCAGGGTTTAACTAGCGTGAACCGAATTGGATCCATATTTGTGCCGTGCCGATTGGTCCACTGCCCGCTCGAACCCTTTGACAAACTTGCCCTGAAATCTTCCGGAGTGAACGCTGAGACGACAACCTACCTTGGGAGATGAGGAACCCCGACGACGAGGTTGACGATATTGTAGGACGTCTCGAAAGCAACCATGCTCTCTAAGAGTCAGTCCTCTATGAAAATAGAATCTTTCAATCCTGACAATAAGAACATTCGTCGAATAAGTAGAAATCACCTGGTACCGACGTCGTTCATCAACATTCTGCCAGCTGATGTCGGTGAACTACCACTCCGCTACAATCGACAGATGTTGCGCTGCCGTCCTAGCACCCTTTCCCACTCCTGTCCCGTTCCCTCGCGGCTTCAATCAAGGAATACTTGCCCCGAGCCGAGCACAAAGCCCCAGTTTCCGAAAATTCTCAACACCACTGTCATGCAAGTTGACGATCGTGAGATGAGAAATCGTAAGAAACTTCCTAACGTCCTCAAAAGTATCGAAGGGAAAATTCGTCTCTCTCCCGTTCAGTTCAAGCAATAATCTTATGTTATAAAAGATGACCAAACTCTACGTTGCTCTCAGTGGCTCTCTATTCCCTTCCATCTGCGCACGCCGCAAGTCATCTCGTGCACGGACCATTTAAAGCTTGTGGTATCCACCTTTCTCCAAGCGGGCTCGGCGCGGCGGCGGCTGGGCGGCTTGGGCGGAGGGCGGGCAGGCGGGCACAACGGAGGCGGGTCACACCTTCCCTGCATGCCGTGATGCTTCGGTGCAGTGAAGGTCATTTGCCTGCCGGCGTTACTCATCTCACTCGCTGGCGGAATTGAGCCGTGACGGCGAGAGCGTGAAGGACAGAAAGCTTTATGACGGGAGGTGGGAAGGTTGTGGCTTGGGATGTGGCTGTTCAGTTACATTTGATTTTCGAATTGGAAGATTTGGAGAACGGCAGTTGAAAGCTTGTTGAAGGTTTGAGCAGAGAAACCAAACTGGGCGAGCGGGATGCCGCTGACGCTGTGGGAGGATGGCGATAACTGGGCAATATTAGGATTAGAAATATCGATATGAAGATAAAACAAAGGAATCGTTTCTACCATTCACTGATCTTGAACTTCCTCACGGGATGCTTCTGGCAATGAAGTCGTCAAGAGCTGTTGACAGAAGGTGAGAAGTCCGAGCTGATCCGAGTGCAAGTGGATATGTCATTAGCCCTATCTCTTTACCAACGCAGCTTGTTGCCCACCACGGAAGACAACGACTGGCCTGCTTTCACAACGCGATGTCTCGAGGGGCAAAACAACCGACAGAATGCAGAGGACCGAAGAAAATAGGCAACAACATGAGCCCTTGTCTTCTTGAGGTTGACCATTACTATGGAATCGGCAATCTGAAATGATTCCTAGATGTCAATTCAACTTTTCTTTCACTTTAGTCCCATCCGATTGCACGTTGTGATCAACTCGCAGTGTAACAACTTTCAACTCGTCCAGTCTGTTCACCTCCCGTCGCTCAACGGTTTGTCATTTGTTTGTTGTGCAGATTGCATTCGCTGTGTCCATCAACCGCCGCCATCGCCTTACGAAGCCTATCACTCGTTTTCTATTGCACAGAACTCATTAGACACGCTTAAGCGACTTTATTGCTTTTCTTTTGAGCTTCATCACAGTCGCCTTCCGGTTATGTCGCATCATAACTGGCAACCAAACCAACCGAGTTCAAACGGAATATGGCATAAGACCACTCTACAGCAAGCAAAGGAACAGCAAGAACAGCAGCAAAGGCAACAAAATCATCATCAGTCATTTCAACAGCGACCGGCACTGACGACGACCACCAATGTTGTCATTGGCCAAAAGCGCACCATAAACGAGGTGGTCCGACCTCAGTACCAAAATGGACCTCCGTTAGCTAAACGGCCCACCCCGGGGTCATCATCAAATAGTACGCCAGCATCGGGATTCAGACCAAATGCCTTCATAAAGGCACCCTCTGGTCCTCCTCCTCTCACAGCAAGCACCATCGAATACACAGATCCCGTCAAACAAAGCAATAGCAACCCATCCGAGTACTCCCAGCGTCGAGCCCTACCCTCGACGCCCACCTCCACCAATGATCCCTTCCTCTCGCTCTCTCACCCAGTATACAAGCTTCCCATACAGCTCGTAGCCAACTTTGCTTCGCTAGGAATAAAATCCATCTACCCATGGCAAAAGCAGTGTCTTCTCGGTCCCGGTCTGCTCTCCGGCGACAAGAACCTGGTGTACAGCGCCCCAACAGGTGGCGGCAAGTCGCTGGTCGCCGACCTGCTCATGCTCAAGAGGGTGCTGGATGACCCAGCCGGCGAGGCCAAGGCCATATTGGTGCTACCGTATGTGGCGCTGGTGCAGGAGAATGTGCGTTGGTTGAGGAGTGTCGTGGGTGGGATCTCGAGGAGCGGCGATCTGGGGCAGAAGCAACCGGACCAGAAGCTGTGGGCGAAGAGGGCCGATAAGGATACCATCCGGGTGGTGGGCTTCTTTGGGGGAAGCAAGGTTAGGGCGACGTGGGCGGATTTTGACGTGGCGGTTTGTACGATGGAAAAGGTGGGTGATATTGCTGAGTTCTGGCGGCTTTTGGCGCTGATGACTGGAAATTCTTTTTGCATGGTTGAAGAAAAACTGACCATGAGGACTGGTAGGCCAACGCGCTCGTCAATGCTGCTATAACGGATTGCACAATATCTAAGCTCAGGGCCGTGGTTTTGGATGAGTGCCATATGATCGATGATGGCTTCAGAGGATATTTGCTGGAGCTGATGACTACAAAACTTCTATGTCTGGAGCAACAGGTGCAGATTATTGCTATGAGTGCCACTTTGACAGTAAGCTTGTGTTTCTCTTCAATCCTTGGCCTACGAACCTGCTGACAGCTTGAAGAACATCCGTCTCCTGAAGGACTGGCTAGGAGGCCACTCATACGAGACACACTACCGACCAGTTCCGATCGAGGAACATCTCGTCTACGACGGCAAGATTTACCCAGCAGCTACAACCGCCAGTCTTCTGAAAACAGCCACTCAACTAGATACCAGGAATGCCACCACCACCACTCAGGGGCTACCGCCCTCCACTACCTCCTCCCTCCAGCACATCCGTTTCATCCATCCTTCCCCGCACCGCGAGTTCAAAGACCCCGTCATGAACGCCGTCGTCGCCCTGGCCAACGAAACCGCCCGCGCCGGCTACGGTGTCCTCGTCTTCTCCAGCAGTCGCGCCGGGTGCGAATCCGACGCCGTCCTGATCAGCCGAGTGCTTCCCTCTTTTCAGAATGCCGACCCGACGATCCGCGATCGTCGTCTCGACCTACTCAACGACCTGCGCAGCACCACCACCGGTCTCGATCCCAAACTCGAGCTGACCATCCCCTGCGGCGTCGCCTTCCACCACGCCGGCCTGACTACCGAAGAGCGCGAGCTGATAGCCAACGCCTACGACGCCGGCACCCTCAAAGTGTGCGTGGCCACCGCCTCGCTAGCCGCCGGCATCAACCTGCCCGCTCGAAGAGTGATCCTGCACGGGGCGCGCATGGGCATCGACCTCGTCGGCCCGGCCATGCTACGGCAGATGCGCGGCCGCGCCGGCAGGAAGGGAAAAGACGAGGTGGGCGAGACGTATCTCTGCTGTCGAAGAAACGATCTCGAGGCCGTGGTGGACCTGATGCACGCCGACCTGCCGCAGATCGCCAGCTGTCTGGTCTCGGACGAGCGCCGCATAAGGAGGGCGCTGTTGGAGGTGATTGCGATCAAGCTGGCGACGAGCAGGGAGGCGCTGGATGACTATGTGAGCAGGACGATGCTGGCTTGCGAGCAGCGGTTGAAGGAACAGGAAGTGGATGAGTGGGAGGCGCCGCCGGAGCAAAGCTGGCAGGAGAAGATGAGGGGGCATGTGGAGGCTGGGCTGGAGAAGTTGAAGGATATGGGGTTCATCACGGTTACGGTGGACGAGAAGTACGAGACGGCGAGTTATAGCGCTACGAAGCTGGGAGGGGCGATCGTGGCGAGCTCGCTTGATCCGGATGATGGCGTGTTTATCCATAAGGAACTGGAGAGGGCGCTGAAGGGATTTGTCATGGATGGAGATATGCATGTGCTGTATAACTTCACGCCAGTATCAGATTTGGGGAACGGGACGCCAATCAACTGGAAGGTGTTTTGGAACGAGATGGAGAAGTTGGATGAGAGCGGGCTAAGGGTGATGACCTTTCTGGGGCTAAAGCCTGCAGTGTTGAACAGGATGTAAGTGTTAACGAGCTCTTATCGCGTAGCATGTCTCGAAGCTAACTACAACTCTACCAAACAGGCTACAGGGCGGCATCCTCAAGGAAACCACAACCGAAGAAAAGGACATCGCCCGTCGTTACCATCGCTTCTACCTCGCCCTTCAACTCCGCGATCTCTGCAACGAAGTCCCCATCCACCGCGTCGCCCAAAAATATGACGTGCCTCGAGGCGCCGTCCAGACGCTCGCTCAGACCTGCCAGGGCTTTGCGGCCGGCATGATCAAGTTCTGCGAAGCCATGGGATGGGGTGCCATGGCGGCGGCGTTAGACCACTTTGCCGACCGACTTAAGGCGGGTGCTCGCGCGGATCTGCTTGGCTTGTCCAAGATCACGTTCGTAAAGAGCCGGACGGCGCGAGTATTCTGGGACAACGGCTTCAAGACGGTGGCCGTGGTCGCGAACGCGGACCCAAAAGAGCTCGTGCCCGTGCTGATGCAGGCGCAACCGAACAAAGTCCGTCTGGAAGCGAAAGATGAGCAGAAGTATATGGACAAACTGCTGGCTAAGGCGAAGGTTATCACGGATTCGGCGAATAGGATATGGCGTGAGTGTCTAATACTATCCGTAACTTGTGTATATGGGTGGAAGCTAATGGGTGTGTTATGTTTACAGAAATCGGAATGCAACAAGAGTTGATGGCGGAAGAGGAATAGGGGTCCTAGTTTCCATCTTCAACTTTTCGAAGCCGACCACGGAGCCAAAGTCGACAATAGCAACCAGGCATGCGTTGCTATGACAGAGAGTTAAAGTAAGAGGGATAAAGGGTTCTAGTTTCCTCGACTTGCAACTCTAGGGAAACAACAGATCATTAGGTCGAATAAGGCATTCGATTCGGCCTTGTTTCGTGGTATACCATCAGGGGTCATCTGGCGTTCTCTCAAGATCGAGATCCGTTAAATGCCTAGGTCTATGTGATACGATATTTAACAGCTCGAAACAGTAGTCTGCGCCACATCCCGGGAGACCCAGAGACAAAAGGAATCACAGATGCTTGTTACAAGCATGGACATGGGCAAGAGGCATGCTTATGGCTATGGTCGCAGTTCAGGCCGATCAACGGCCCGGTCGGTCAAAGGTCAAACAGGCCATGGCCATCCCGCCTAGTACGAAGGACAACCAACATACAAGCATACATACAAAAGTAACCCCGCAATGATACAGTGCCTTCTTCTCATTAAACGTCTCGGGCAAAGAGGCCCTGTGAGGCCCTGTGATACCAACCCAGTGAAAAGATGTGGTTGCCAAGCCAGCTACAATCAACTTGATTTAAACCCTGGTTTTTGGTTGTGAGAGACGAGAGACCATAACCCAAAATAAGGGAAGGGAAGTAAATATACGAGGCACATCCTTCCAGAAGGAAGAGTTTTCTTATCCGTCTGTCTTGTCTTGTCTGTTGCACGCATAGGGTGGCGCATGTCTCATTCTGTATTTTTCTCTCTCTCAAGTGGTGTGGTACGAGGGAGGGTGGTTGCTACAATCTCAGCTGTTACTATCCAATTTTTCTCTTGGAGAACTTGAGAAGTGGACTGAGACAAGCATGGAAGTGGAAGGTGGACATAGAAGGGCAATGATGAGCAGGGAATGGGTTTTGTTTCGTGAAATTTCAGCTGGGATATTAAGTTGCAACCCCATCATCATTAACTGGATTCAGGGTTACAACATGAAGGGCCCATGTTTTTGTGTCCCCTCCCTCTTGTTCTGTATATCATTCATCTTTTGATCTTTCCTTCTGCAATGCATGCAAGAGAAGCGAAGATGCGTTGCGCCGAGATGTGCTGTATTCTGTTGTGTTTCGTGAGTGATGCTCGATGGGACATGTAATCTTGCATCTTCTCTTTCTCATAATCCAATTTCTTCTTATCGACAGGCTCGACTTACACAGCATATGCTGCCCACTCCCTTCTTGTAAATGCTGTCGAGGTTTGATTGGACCTGGGTCTTTCTGTTCTAACTTGGATGGATGGATGCTGTCCAAGAACGAGCCCATCATGAATGGTTAGTAGGTCCCGATGTGAGTCGGCTTGAAAGGATTGGTGGTGGGAATGCTGTGATTTGACAACCACTTGAAAGGAGAATAAACCTGTGAGAGGGAAATACCTAACTAAAAGAACATGGAATATTCGTACTACAACCGAATATGTACGCAGAGGGAACTTCAAGGTGGCTACCTCAAGGGACAAGGCAGAAGTTCAAAGACACATGGATACCTAGCCTAATAGTGAATCACGGTCCGATGCGCAGCAATAACTGCAGATAGGCACCTACCTTCCATAATGACACAAAGCATGCTTGGTGCCGGTCGTGCCTTCTCTCTTCTCATTTAAAAGAAAACTTTTCTGTGCCAACCACTATTCTCACGTTTCACCAAATTACGGGAGAAGGAAAGAAGAAGGGAAGAAGGAAGGAACGAAAGAGAAACTGATGAAGGAAGTAGAAAATCTCTACGTTTCTCATGCAGTGCACCACATATCCTGAATAGAATCGCAGAGTTGAAGCCGGTCACGGACTAAAGCTACCTTAGATGGACGTTAACCTCTAACGAGAATTTACCAGGTAGCCATCACAATCCTGACCGAGTTACGCACCCTGGCCAGCCGAGCCAGCCACACCATAACCCCTCGCTCGTCTAACATCCTTGGAGGCCATCATCTTCATCACATCACGGCCATTTGTAAGGTCCAGATGTCAAATGATGTGCGCCATACTCGGGCAGGCGGGAAGAAGTGCGGGAGTTAGTGTCGCCGGTGAGACTTGAAGACTCGACCCCGCGGCTGCTGCTTTGTTCCGTTTGTGTATGTTTGTGGTAGCCCGAGAAGTCCGGTATGAGATTCGGATTGAAAGGGACACACAGCAAGACGAGGTAGCTATCGGATTACAAGGGTTGTTTTAAGGCGACGAATGATG
The DNA here is from genome assembly GCA_033439795.1 of Sordaria brevicollis. Lineage (NCBI taxonomy): Eukaryota > Fungi > Ascomycota > Sordariomycetes > Sordariales > Sordariaceae > Sordaria > Sordaria brevicollis. The sequence goes on from JAUTDP010000007.1 coordinate 815,826, forward strand.
CACCATGAACGTGAAAGTCGATGAATTTATCGGACCACAAGTTGAACCCGGAGAAGTAACCAACATGAGTGACAGGTATAAGTCGACATTTTGAGATTTCCCGATTGATCTCCTCAATTTCCTTCCCTCAACACCACCATTTTCCAGACCGGCAAATCAAACATACCTGGCCTGGCCTTGAGCCACGCTCACATTGCCGCAACATCCTGCTTTGATTGGGTTGTCTCCAAAGGGACTCGACAGCCAATCTAGAAGGATCCTTGTGCGACACCAACATTCCCGCTTGTGGTCGGCGGGCGCATACAGGACCACCTGTTGACCAGCACCACGCACCGCACGACACAGCTTTGCGCCAGCCGAACCAAGACCGGGCTGAGTTCTATCTTAGCTGATTGCCTGCTTCTACCTACCCTGGCATCGGTGTCTGCCTGTACGTATGCGGAAATCCCAAAAGAATAACTACCTACTGTTGCTAGCTTGTGTAAGCTAACGTCCGGTCTAGTCGCGGCTGTGGCGTTCCGTCATTAATGCTCTCCAAAAATCTTAGTCCTCTTTTTTCTACACTTTGGCTGCGCGCCGCAGCTCCCTCCCACTTCCCGCTCGCTGCCCCTCTTCTCTCTCATTGTTCTTTGCTTCTTCCTGTCAGCTAAGCTTCATTTGTGCGACAAGGTTGACACTGACGAAAAAAAGAAAATATCACAAGCTGTTAACCACTTCAACAACAACTGCAGAGTAACAAAGATCTCATCTTCCATTTCATCCATGGATCGACAAATCACGGGTCTTGGGGGTGTCTCTGCCACCACCACGGACGCCAGCTCATCGAATGCTGAATCGAGAGTGAATTTGAATAACGTCGAGAGCAACAATGGTAGCAGCAGCAGTACGAGGGACCCTTTCAACGAGATTGGCGAAGGAAGTAACAGCAGCAACAATACCGGAAATGAAGGGTCAGGCGCAAATGTCGAGGAAACCGAAAACCAAAGCGGACCGGGTCGAAGGAGGCCGCTAACACTGGGCGATGTGATAAGGGAACCGGGCTCGCGCGCACCCGATGTTATGGTTTTGGAGTCGATGCCGGAGGAATCAAACAGCAGAAACAGGGAAGCGATATTGAATCCGAAGGAGGATCTTTGGTTGAGCACCGCTGATGGGTGAGTTGACATTTCCACCCAAGATCCTCATCGGAATAAGATGCCGTATGGGTCTGATGACGGCTGGCGGTCATTTCGCGCGAGAACCATCACTCTGACATTGAGCGGTTCATATCGGGGAGTTGACGTTCCGAGGTCAACAGACAAAAGAGTGGTGCTAACACATGAGCGTATACAGACGATATAACTCGACGATGATACCACTACTGGTGGGAGAGGCGCCTCGAGTGCAAACGTTCTACGTATGTCAAACTATCAGCCACAAAGCCTTTTTAAGAATAACTGACTGATAGTGCAAAACCAGGTCCATAAGCAAATACTCCTCAAGGTTGAATACTTTAAGAGGGCACTCTGCGGCAGCTTCAGAGAATCAGAGACCCAGTCGATCGAGCTTCCCGAAGAGGATCCCGAAACCTTCCATTTTCTGGTTGCCTTCCTATATGAAGGGAAATACGAGCCCTTGAAGCCCGCCGCATCGGCCCTCGTTGCTGATCAACAAAAGGGGAAAGGCAGAGATTCAGCAGAAACCAACGGTGTTACTGGAGGTATCGATTCCGAGAACAACAATTCTGAAGACTCCGACCTAGACACCGACCTCAGCGCCGCTCCCGCCCAACGCCAGCGCGAGCGACAACGCCGCCGTCAACAGAGAGAAAGACAAAGGGAATGGGATCGCGTAAACGGAAAACACCCCGGCCGCCACCGGCCGAACTGCGGCTGCCCCCGCTGCGTCGTCGAACCCGGTCCTCCATGCTGGTCCTGCCATGCACCCCGCTCACCAGTTCCTCCGCCTGGTAATGGCGGCGCTTATACTCCAACCGGAACAAGACCACCGTTCCCTCCCGGTCCCGACTATCACCACAGACCTTACCTCGACCGACTGCTACACGAGGGCCTAGGAACAGCAGCTGATAGAAGACGTGCCCGCGCCAGACTGGCAGCAGCTGCTCCTCCTCCTCCACCACCACCACCCCCTCCCGCCGGTAACCAGACCACCGCACCTCCCGCACCGCCCGCCACCGCTCAAGCCTCCTCATCATCCAACAACAACAACAACAACAACAACAACAACAACCAACAACAACAACAACAACAACAACAACAACAACAACAACAACAACAACAACAACAACAACAACAACAACAACAACAACAACAACAACAACAACAACAAACAACAACAACAACAACAACAACAACAACAACAACAACAACAACAACAACAACAACAACAACAACAACAACAACAACAACAACAACAACCAGCCCCCTGCTGCTTCACCAGACTCCTACCTAACAGAAGGTAACACCCGCCTCACCACCGCCGCCGACCTCCGCACCTGGCTTCTCTGCTACGAACACACTCTGTCCGTTTACATCCTCGCCAACAAGTTCCTCCTCGACGACTTCAAAGCCGAAATCGCGCGTCACGCCATCGACCTGCTCGAGAGCGCGGGCACCGACGCCGCTGTTCCCCAGGTTTTGTTCCTGTGCAAGAAGTTATGGGAGGGATTACCGGAAAGTGACCCATTGCTTAAGATGGTGTTTGCTAGAGTTGGGTTTTTGCAGCCTTGGAGGAGTAGGAGGGGTGGGTATACTGAGGTTAATAGGAATGGGAAGAGACGTAGGAGCCAGGATGGTGGTATGGGGACAGCGGAGAAGGAAATGGACGGAGAGACAGAGCCGGAGACTGGTGATTGGTTGCACCAAAACCCGGAGATCGTGACGGCCGTGTTGATGGAGATGGCTGCGCGCAGGGAAGAGGATTTCTACCATACTCAGTATAACCACCAGCAAGGTCCTGGCGGGCTTCCAGGGCCGCCGGGGATGGGTGGTTATATGGGTGGGATGGGAGGAATTGGAGGAGGAATGGGAATGGGTAGGATGGATGCGGGTGGTAGGTCGTTGCCGAGTATGGAGAGGCCGTGGGCTACCGCAGCAGGCATGGGAGGAGGACCAGGCGGAGGGGGAAGGGGACCGAATGGAATGCCGGGAGCCCTGGGTGGTGATATGGGAACTGGACCAATGCCGTGGGTGAATCATTGGGATGCAATGAGGCCGGGTACGATGAGACCTGGGCCTATGGCTCATCATCATTGGCAGTTTGGTAGGTAAGAGGGAGAACGAGAGAAGCTGATGGTTTTTTTTATGAAACCGGACAGATACATGAAATAAGGGAAATATAGGGATGTCGGCCAAAGATGCAAATGAAGGATGATATCGAGATCGAGAAGAAACACGGAAACGAAACGATGTAGGCTTAAAGTGTACTCCATAGTCAATTTTATCTATGCCAATGAATTTTTCCCAACTACTCACATTACTCATCATCCTTATTCGTCTTCCTCAAGCTCTCCGTGGTGTACAGAAGCTTCTGCAAATCCTGGGGACTAAGGCTGTTATCGGCCTCGGCAGATTCAGTGACCTTGAGACCACCGGTAGGCGCCACCTTCCAGCTTGACTCGTCAGAGGACAAAGCGAGGATGGAGGATACACCGCCGTTGTTGGCCTCTTCCTCTTGGGTCTCGGACGAGGTGTTGGGATCGATGGACACGAGGAGCTTGGACTCGGCCTTGAGGTACTCGACGTCTAGCGGGTTACCAGGGAGGGAGAGGGTTTGTGTGTGTTCGAGGGTGTTGGTGGAGGTAAGGGTATAAACCAAAAGAAGGGGGATACTGTTTTGTCGTTAGCCATCGCATCCATCACATCTCCAGTCAAAGGGGCTGTAACATACCGTTCGCAAATCACAAAAATCTGCGTCTTCTCTCCCTGCTGAACATCGAAGATCCTCGTCACCGCAACCTTGGTGACCTTCTCCGCCTCCTCAGCAGCAAGCGCCTTCTTCACCTCCGCCAACACGGCCGCCTTGCCCAACAAGCTTCCGCTGACCCAATCCCACACAAACAAATCATCATCACCGCCGCCGCTGATCAACACATCCCCGCGCTTCTCGGGGATGCATACGCGGCTCACAAACTCGTCGTGGCCGAGCAGGAAACCCTCGATCACATGCGCCTGCGGGATGCCCCGGCTCACGCGGATGTGCTCGTCCCTGTCGGCCGTGATGATGTACGTCCTGTTGGGATGGCTAGGGTGCACGGCGACGGCCACCGAGGTGAGCATGGAGACGTGGCCCAGCTGGAGTGTGTGCTCGAACTGCGAGGCCTGCAGGGCGGCGGCGAGCTTGGCGGCCTTTTGGCGCTCCAGGCAGCGCTTCTGGTTCTCGAGCGCCTTGAGGTTGCGGAGCGTGTGCACCGTGAGCTCGTTGGCTTGCGGCTTGACGGAGAGCTGTTGGGCCTTGGCGACGTCGGTGGGAGGGACGATGACGGGAGTGGCAGGGGCGGACGGGGTGGGTTCGGGGGTGGCGACCTCGGAAGTGGTGGTGGTGGTAGCAGCAGCAGCAGCAGCTGTGGGCTCAGCGGGGGTGAAGAGGAGAGGGAGAGAGAATACGTCGCCGAACTTGTCGGCGGAGAGAATGGTCTTGTTATCGGGCGTAAGGGCAAGAGCGCAAGGACGCTTGGGCATGGCTCTTTGGCTCAGCTGCTTGAGGTTTCCGGCTCCGTCGTGCTCAAACACCCAGATGGTCTTGTCGGCTCCGGTAATGGCGACGAGATGGCGGCCATCGGTGGTGAGGTACATGCCCTGGACAAAGGGCGTCTCGAGAACAGCCTTGTTGTTGTTCTTTGCCATAGCACCCTCAGTCTTTTGCTTTTGCTTTTGCCGCCTGCTGCGTCTGTTGACTTCCTGTTGGTTCTTGCCGTCGGTCTTTGTCTCAGTCTGGCCCTCAGTAGTAGTCTCCTCCTTGGCTTCCTGCTCCTTGCTCTCTTCCGTCACAACAGCAGCCGCCTCGCCATCTTCCGTTTTCCTCTTCTTAGCCGGGGGTCCTTCTGGGGCGGATGACTCTTCGGCCTCCACGGTAGGAGCCGGGGTTTCACTCTCGGTTTTCTGTCCATTGGTCTCTTCCTGCTTGACGGGGTACTTCCATACTGAGATGGGTTCGAAGTTGGAGTTGAATGAGTGAATATTGCTTCCGCGAGCGGCAAAGATGATGCCGTCGTGCACCTTGAGCACGTGGTAAGGCAAAGCCATTGCGATGATGATATCGATGTGAGATGCTGCGTATGACCGTATGCTGGATATCAAGTTTATATAGCGAGTAAATCAGGCAAAGTACGAAGCGCAGCCGCCTTTATGATCCTTAGATGTAATCCTATGAGTATGTTAGTCCAATCCGAGGAAAAGGTGAAAAAAGTGATACAAACCTGTAACTTTGAGTGGTGATGTAGCTTCACTGCTCATCAGACACTGCTTGATGAGGGTGAGATGAACTTTGAGAAAGTCTCGAACATTGACTTATTTGCTGAGCCACATGTGGCTTTACCCCAGACGAACCATTCACCTTGAGCTTCAACTGAGGCTCATGCGATTTTGACGATTTTGTACCAGGGTACCTGCCAAGACCACCTTCGCTGAGCCGTTGCGGAACCGGAGAGCTCCTTTCTGACGTTCTAATTGGACCACACCACGCAAGCCCTAGCACCCCGACGGCAGCACGGGCCACATTCACCCCTCGCAACCCACAGACAGATCAACCAAGTCAATTGCGCGCGCCCGAAATTTTGTCCGGGTTTTGGAATCTCTCCTCCGGTCACCATACCAACTCAAATTCCACCACCAAATCAATCAAGAGAACTCCTCTTGCCCTTAAACATCCTGCCTTCGTGCTAAAAGAAGATATGGGGGGCAAGTCTGCTAACAAGGCCGGTTACTTCGACAAGCTGAAGGGCTTGTTGGAGGATTACCGGTCCATCTTCATCGTCTCCGTCGACAATGTCAGCTCTCAGCAGATGCACGAGATCAGACAGTCCCTCCGCGGTGAGGCTGTCGTCTTGATGGGCAAGAACACCATGGTACGTTGCGCCGACAATCGCGAAATCTGGGCAACTACGGAGGACTGACGGATATGCTGCAATAGGTTCGCCGTGCCCTCAAGACCTTCGTCGCCGACACCCCCGAGTACGAGCGTCTCCTCCCCTTCGTCAAGGGCAACGTTGGTTTCGTCTTCACCAACGGCGACCTCAAGGAGGTCCGTGACAAGATCCTCGCCAACAAGGTCGCTGCCCCCGCTCGTGCTGGTGCCATCGCCCCTGCCGACGTCTGGGTCCCCGCTGGCAACACCGGTATGGAACCCGGCAAGACCTCTTTCTTCCAGGCCCTCGGTGTCCCCACCAAGATCGCCCGTGGTACCATTGAAATCACCACCGATCTCAAGCTCATTGAGGCTGGCGCCAAGGTCGGCCCCTCTGAGGCTACCCTGTTGAACTTGCTCAACATCTCTCCCTTCACCTACGGTATGGGCATCGCTCAGGTCTACGACCAGGGCAACACCTTCGCCTCTGATGTCCTCGACATCTCCGAGGAGCAGCTCCTCAAGGCTTTCTCCACTGCCATCACCACCATTGCCAGCCTCTCGCTCGCTCTCAACTTCCCCACCCTCCCCTCCGTCATCCACTCCGTCGTCAACGCCTACAAGAAGGTTCTTGCCGTCGCTATCGAGACCGAGATCAGCTGGCCCGAGATCGAGGAGCTCAAGGACCGCATTGCCAACCCCGAGGCTTATGCTTCCGCCGCTCCCGCCGCTTCCACCGAGGCTGCTCCCGCTGCCAAGGCTGAGGAGAAGGAGGAGGAGAAGGAGGAGTCTGATGAGGATGATGGCGGCTTCGGCGGTCTCTTGTGCGTATTCCCTGATACTGACCCCTATTTTGTGACACCTAAGCTAACTGTTCTTCTAGCGACTAAATGTCTCCCCGACTTCTTGATTGAAGTGCCTCATGGGCGGCGAAATTGGTTTAGGTTGGGTAAAGAGACGAATAATCTTGGCCCTCAGCTACATAGATCATTTGCTGCTCAATCAAGCACATCACTTTGGTGGTCTCCTTCTGATGAATCTGTTTGCAATTTTGGTGAAACTCTGCGGGTACATGTGAAAATGTCCTGCTTGTTTTCTCATATCCATCAGGTTAGTCTTTTTCTCTTCCTTTTCTTCTAACACCCTTTCCCTTTCAGCCCTTCCTTCCCCTCGAGTGTTCATGATGAGAAAAAATCAAAGAGCTTTTTAACCCTGATTATCATTGATGAAAACCCATCACAAACAACTACTTTCTGAAACACTCCAATTTACCTCCGATTTTTGTCCTGCTCTACAACTATCATACACATGGGGTATACAGAGGCTAACTCTACTTTTCCAGATGCATCCAGATTCTTTCAGATATCCTCAAAATAAAAACTTGAACAAACCAAACTTTTTCCAATCCTCCATCCTGCAACTGTGACTTTGAAACGCATGTTTTCTGTGACTCCCATGCTACAACTCAACTCCCTGAGCTTCCAACACTTGCTGAGCCATCTTGATAGCCGGCTCCGGCAGCCCAGCCAAACGGGCCACCTTCAGAGCATGACTCTGCCTGTTCGTGCCTTTCCGCAACTTGTGCACGTACACAAATCCTCCACCCTCATCCTCCTCGACGTCGGTGCAATACATGGCCACGCCGCCGCCATTCGCACCGTTGGCACCATCCTCAACCATCAGCCCTTGCTCCCTCACCATATCCCCCACCTTATGAAAATGCGTCGCAAACAAACCCCGACACTTGTTGACAGTCAACAAATGATGCAGCGCCGCAAACGCCACCGCCGTTCCATCCTCGGGGGTCGTTCCCCTTCCAATCTCATCCATAATCACAAAGCTTCTGGCTGTAGCCTGCCTCAAGATGGCCGCCGTCTCCATCATCTCGACCATGAACGTGCTCTGGTCCGCATACAGATTATCCGCCGACCCAACCCTGCTGAAAATCGCATCGACGATTCCCATCTCGGCGTAATCAGCGGGTACGTAACATCCCATTTGAGCCAAGATGGTAATCAACGCGTTTTGTCTGAGGAAGGTGGATTTCCCGCCCATGTTCGGGCCGGTGATTAGCCATATCGCTCCTTCACCTCCTCCACCTCCCCCTCCCCCGCTAGGTGAGCCGAGCAGGCAGTCATTCTTTTGGAAAGTCATCCCTCGCGAAAGAAGGGAAGGCTCGACGGTCGGATGACGACCGCCTATGATGATTGTCTTTTGGGTATCCGAGTGGAGGATAGGGCGAACAAGGTTTTGTTCCGTGGCTAAGCGGGATAGGGAGGTGGCGATGTCGAGCTCGTCCAAGACCAAGGCGTTGCGGCGCAGCTTGATGAGTAAGGTGACGACGTTGGAGCGGAGGGAGGTGAAGAGGGCGGTTTCTTCGGAGCGGATGCGTAAGCGGACGTGGTCGAGGGATTCGCCTAGGGATGTCCAGAGAGGGTGGTGGAAGGTGCGTGTGGTGCGTGTGGCTTTGAGGGTATGCAGGGTGGTTAGGGATTCTGGCTCTGCCTGCTCTGTGATGGGTTCGGGGTTGTCAGCGACGGTAGGGTCGATATCGGCGTCGGGATCAGTGTCTTCTGGGATGAGCTCATCGGGTACGACGTCCAAGGGATCGGACAAGCTGCTGTTCTTGCTGGTGCTGGAAGTTGTACGACGACTTGACTTTCCTACCATCGCCAACCTGGCATCTCTCCCTCTGACCATACAAACATGACCCAGCCCAGCTCTCCAATTGAGCGTAAGCGACGGCGCCGCATACCGTTCGCGCAACTCTTCGGTGAGCTTCTCCTTTTGCTCCTGCAGCGATCCCAGCTCGGCATGAAGTTTTGCTAAAGCCCTGTTGGCTTTGGGCTTCATGATCCACACCTGGTTATCTTCGCCGTAGTAAGTCCGGAGACTCACAACTTTCTTCTCTTTTGTTTGAGGTTGGGTTTGGTCACTGGTTTCCCGGGCTCTGTTACTCTTAGCCATCGCACCCTTGGGTAACAGCGCCTTCACATCCTCTTCCGTCCCTCCTTCGTCCTTGACGATCTCCTGCGCCAGAGCAAGCATTTCGCCTGTCTCGCTGTCTTCAAGCTGGTGTTGCTGGACGAGACCTTCCTCATCGATGGCGTCCCAGATGCGCTTGGCGAGCTTGAGCGGCTGCTCGAGGCTTATCCGGTCGATCAGCTTCGTTAGGCAATCATGATCTTCCGGGTTGTCCGAGGAGGAGATGGTGGACTTGAGGTGGCTGACGATGTCCTCAGTGGCTTTAATGGTGCTGGCGAGCCGAAGAAGGTCGTCAGCGTCACCACGGTTCAGAGCAAACTTTTGGACGAGACGTTGGGTGTCGTGGGAGCGGCGGAGAAGAACGGTGATGGCGTCGCTGAGGTCAGGGTTCTCGATGAAGCGGGTTATGAGGTCCAGACGGGCGTTTATTACCGAGAGCGATGTTGATGGGGCGCCTGAGAAGCTGTTAGCGGGTTTGTTTTCTTGACACAACATGGAACGGGCAATGTGGTCTTACTGAGCCACTCATTAAGCAGTCTCGCGCCACTCTTGGTCACCGTCCGTCTGATGGCATGCAACAGACTTCCCGCAAAGAAGCCATCTCTTATAGTCTGTTTGATCTCAAGAGAGCGCATACTGTTCTTGTCGATAGCCATGATCTGCATGTTGTCATGGCGTATGGGTGGTTGAAGCTTCATGCTCAAGCCCTGGAGCCGGTCCCGGACATAATGAAGCAACACATTTCCTGCCTTGACTTCGTCATCCGTAAATCGAATTACAGTTTCTGCGGGTATTTTTGCGTCAAGCATCGGTGCCCAGTCCTTTACAGTTTGGATATCTTCGCTTTGCGGTGAGTAAGTAAAGGGATATCTCTCCTCGTTCAGGACTGAGAGAATGTCGTGACCTTCATCAGACTCAAGTGACTTGTCGAGGATTATCTCTCGTGGAGACACCCGGGAAAGGATACTTCCTAGGGATATGAGGTTTGTTTGCTGGGTGTAGAAGTTGCCCGTGGATAAGTCTAACCATGCTAGACCGATGGAAGACTCCTTCTTCTGGCCTTCTCCTCCCGAGTTCAAGGCTTCTTGAGAACTCGTGTCTTCATCCAACTTCTTGACCGAAGGTAAATGGATGGCCATGATGTAGTTGTTGGCATACGGGTCCATGAAGTTCTCGTCGATCAGGGTGCCCGGAGTAATAATCCGTGACACTCTGCGACTGTGCATCAAACCACCCGACTTGATCTGCTCTGAAGGGGAATTTTTGTACTCCTCCGCTATGGCTACATGGCGATTTAGGTCTTGGACTAAGACTTTGAGGTGGCGTTCAAGTTGGAAGAAAGGAAACCCAGCCTAGAAGAAGGACATGAATCAGAACAAACTGCACTTTTGGGAGAAAGTGAAGAACGGTCCATATTGCAGAACTGAGCAGGGAGGCATAGTAGACACGTTTGGAATTGGATATGGATGGAAGCAAATTACCATTGAGACAGGACCACCGTTTGTTCTCTTTTGTGAGACTTTGATGTTCAGAATCGGACCGATCTCCTCGGCTTGCTCAAAGTAGAGTTCGTAAAAGCTTCCCACTCGCGTTAACAACACGCAGTTATCAAACTTTTGCATGTTTTGGCGATGCTGTTGGATTACTGTTGGGTAAGCAGGCTCTTGTTCTTCCTGTTGCGATGGCACCACAGACTCGTCGGGCATGAGAACACCCTGAGGAATCTCCTTTAGCCGGACCGTCTTCGTCTTGCCTTTCTTAGGCTTGGTCGACAATTCATCTTGCTCGACCTCGACTGCTTCGCCTTCAGTGCCTTCTTCCACGGGTAGAGGAGACTCCTCGACCACGGCACCGGAAGGAGTGGGCAAGTCCTCTAGCTTGACGGTTTTCCGCCTGCCCCGTTTAAGCTTACCAGATTCTATGTCCTCACCAAGCTTTACCTCACTCTGGGAATCCAAGACAGGATCGGTAATTGGCGTGCTTTGAGAGTCCGATAGCCGATCAACCTGCAAAATGGTCCTTTTGACTCTCTTGCGACGTGTCTTGGGAGCGCCTTCCGCCTCTTCCTGGACTGATTCCTCCACCACTAGGAGAGGGCTGTTGCCGACCGTGGACCCAATAACGGGAGGACGCGGAAGATCGTTCAACTGCACAACGGTCTGGGTCTTTTTGCCGCGATTCTGAAGATGAAACAGCCGAGGACGACACGGCGTGATGTCGATGACGGGCCGGGCGGGGACGGCGAGCAAGCTCCGTGGTCTAGGCCCGGCCGAGGGTTGCGAGGTCTGAGTGGTCACATATCTACCGACACTGACAGCAGAACTGACAGCAGCAGCGGCACCACCACCACTACGACAACGGCCAACAGTGGCGGCAGAAAGAGGGACGGTTCGGATGTTCCTGACAACGCATGGGCGACAACTAGTGCTGCTGCTTTGGCCGAAAGACGCTATCCAGAGGCGCGGAACCTGTTTTGGGCGCGGGGGCAGCATCAGAATCGGCGATTATGGCCTGTTGCCCTTTTCGATGGTTTCCCGGTTGGCCTGGTTGGCCTGGCTGGCTTTGAAATACTTGGTATGCGAGGGGGAGAAAACGTGCGGTAGTGACGCGACAAAGTACGAGGAGATGTGCCTGATGTACAGAATGGCGCGCAGTTCCGAGAATGTCCCTTTCAAACAAACAATACCTGCCGTCAAGGTTCTTGGGGATCAACGTGATGAGGCGTGATCAATGTCGTGAGATGAGGATTGAAGGAGGGGGGAAATACTGAATAGTGTCAAAAAAGAGACAGAAAATGGCATGGAAATCATCAACGATCAGGTGTAAACGGCCGAAAATGAACCCCTCCAACACCTGGCAGTTGACTTCTTGGCAGGCACTTCGCTGTGTCAAGTGCGGCAACTCAATTGAATGGAAAGGGAAAGTGGGGGCAATTATTTCTCCTCTGTCCCGTTCGGGGTTGCCATCGCACCATCCAAGGCCCATCCCGCAAGATTGTCGCTCTTTCCCCTGTTTGCTCAAATTCTTTCAGTGATGCTTCCGCCGGGGATTTCCTTGGTTGCGCCTGAAAGAACCATTTTTTGAAGATTGCTGGAAGGAGGCCTAGAAGCTTGCAGATTACAGGGTTTGAGTTTGATACGCTCGGAGGACGACGACGAACTCCCGATGTTGACATCCTGAACATCTTCACTAACAATTAATATCCAGTCGACACAGCAACGGACAATCACTAACACCAACATCCATCTACGGTACCTACCTAGAACTCGGTGTTTGCTTGTGGACAATCCCCTGTCTTATAAACGCTAGCAAGCAAAGAAGAGCATGGAGACCTCGCAACGCAACATCGTCCCTTTCCCAAAATCTGGTCGCGACTTTTACCGATTCTCGAGCGACATGAGATATCTGGGGAACCCAGTCGCGTGTTGCCGCCAGATTCAATGCATGGCGATAATCTTGCGTTGATATGGATATCGTGAGGGACTCGGCGATAAACGGGGCAGACTCAACGGACATGTTATGACGGGCTGGGGCCATGACTTGCCCTTCCCCCGGTTTGTTTCTCTCTGTTTTTTGCCTCTCTCTCCCGGAATCCGCTTCCCGCAAGGCCATGTCACGATATAACCCGACTGACTGGGAACGATTCCACTTTTGCGAGACCGGTTCCTTCCATGTGGCATTCATCGACCAGCTCATCGGCCCATCTGCCAACACAATCAGAAGGTTGACACCCAAATTGAGGAGAAGGGATTTACATATCCGATTCATGCTCGCGGAGAAGACACGACGTTTCGGTTTACAGTCCTCACTGACGCAAACAAAAGACATGGCGCTCTTCTCTCGCTCTGCCGAATCCCGAATCTCGGTGGTCAACGCCCCGTAATCAAACAGAAGAAGCAATGAAGAAGCGAAACAGACTCGTTCAGCGAGACAAGATGGGCAAACGCTGGCAAGCCACTCCCGCGCGCACCCTACTGAATGTCCGAGTTCTGGGCCGCCCGTGCCCTGTGCTCACAGCTCACAGCTCATTATGGTGGTTTGGTGATCAGAGTGATTCAGGGAATCGCATTATTAAGCGCGACACCATGTTTTACCGATCACTGATCTGTTTCGCTTTCTGATGAAGGATGATGAATGAGAGTAGGACACCAACGGACGAACGCCGGCTTGAGACGGATGACAAAGGAGATTTGTGCCTCATTCTTTTGATTACATACGCTTACCATTTTTGATTACGGCCTTCGACACCAGCAGGACGGTCAACGGCTGAATCTACGATCCGACTTACACTAGACGGGCCTTGATCACCCCCAGAGACAGAGTCCAGGTTCGGGATGTGTTGGTTCTCCTCGTTTATGGTTCCAGTACCTGATGATGCGTTGTTGATGACGCTCAGATCTCGCAACGATCTAGACGCTGCAACCGAACGGCGGTCTGTTCCGAAGTGACGATGATGTGTGCCGACGCGGACGGACTCCAACGAACAGAAAGAAAGACAACCAACGCCAACGAGAAACGAGACAACGTGTCAGCCGAAACTGGGATCCGGACGGTAGTTCAACCACGAATTATTGATACGAATCCGGAGATGGAAAATGTTATTTGATATGAATTCATACAGAAACCATGGGAGTCCGAGTAAAAAGGAGAAAACCAAAGGCCGGGGAGGGGATTTAGAATGTGCCGGGATGAGGCCCGGTATGCACTGCTGCCACTGCAATGCCCGCGTCTGACTGGCATGATTCAAGTGTGGCCCGATTGTGCCCCTCGGCCTGGCTCTGAATGGATGGGCCTCGGTGGCCACTGGCCGGCAAGTAAACGGCATCGACCGATTTTTGCCCATGTTGACCCCATGTTGTACCAGTTCTGCCACCATTTCCAGCCTTGCCGAACCCTTTCTCAGACCATTTTCATCAGCTCCGCCTGCCAATCCTAGCGAACCCCCGTCCACCACACCTTATCTCCTACCCTATTCTCGGCTTCTGGCGAGCACCAGTTTAAGCTCCGTTGGTAACCCAAGTCGTAGCGCTGGTAGCGGTCGCCGCGGTCCCAAGAAGCCTCCAATCCTGGCAACAACGCAGAGTCGCAGACATTGTCCCTCGGGCCTGGGCAACTTCGTTTGGCCAGAACCCTCCCTCCAGGACCCTTTCACTCCACCATGCTGCACCAGCAACATCATCTTTTTGTCTTGGGGACTGACAGTCCGCCCGCTCTGTCACCCACACACCCCTTTTCAAGTTCGAATCCCGGAAAGAAAAAAAAAAAATAGGATGAGCCGTCAAAATAACATGAACCCACTTAATCTAGCATGCGCGTCGTAGGTGGCCGTTCCGGGTCCAGGATGCGGCCCGAGGGACGTCTAAGTCGTGATTATTTCTCACAATGTACCATCAGATGTAGTCAGTCAGCCTAACTTGAGTTTGAGTTATAAATCAGACCTCCCTTACTTCCCCCACCCTCCGTAGGGCTTCACTCAAGATTATTCCATCTGTTTTAACATCGTCGACTCTTCGTATCCCTTGTTCAAGGTTTTGGTCTTTATAAGATCAGCTGTACCATAAGTTCTTTGCCAACGGACATACGATACACATCGATCCCTTGGTATTAATAAGCTTCCGCTATTATTACCAACACATTCTATCGCCTCTCAACTACTCCAGCAATATCTATATCACCGACGACGACCTGGGCGATAAAGTTTCTTGAACAGAACCAAAACTTACTCGACGACATTTTTACACATTTCCATATAATCACCCCTCTCCAATAACCAACAATGATGGCGGCACCGATGCCGCATCCCTTCCAAAGCCACGTTCCGGCCACTCCTCCTCCGGAACAGCCGTTATTCGGCGGCAAGGGCCCAATGTCTCCCGATATGTCTGCCAAGACCAACACAACAACATCTCAACAACAACAACAAGAAGCTTTCTTCAACATGTTTGCCGCACATGCCCAACAAGCACGAGAGCAGCAACGTCAGAAGCAGCGACAGCAAGATGCACAGCAACACCACCAGCAGCAGCAGCAGCAACAGCCAACCCCTGCATCCTCCCGGCAGTCCAGCAGCAGCGCCCCCGTACCACCGCAATCACAACATCCAAATAATTTCCCTTTTGGGATGAACCTCAAACCATCCACATCATCCCCATCAGACCCAACATCAACAACAACAACATTCCCCAACACCCTCGACCCCAAATACCTCGCCATGGCCTCCCGCATCGCCGCCTACTACCAACAACGATGCCAAGCCATCGCCAACTTCCAGCAGCAGCGGTGCCAGCAATGGGCCAACATGCAGCGCGCCAAGTGCCAGGAGATGATGCAAGCCACGATGCTAGTAGTGGCGTGGTACATTCGTGATCGAATCCAGCGGAGAAGGAAACGACAAAAGAGGGTGTTTAAAAGGGGGTTGGAGATGAGGGAGCGGCAGCGGCTTGCTGCTGGTCAACAATCTAGAGGAGGTGCAGGGCAACAAGGGGCAAAGGTGACAAAGGGGGAGGTGGTGAGGAGGTGGGTTTTGGATGTGCCTATTGGGGTTTTACCTCCTTCGGCGTCTTCTCCTGTTGTGGGTACGACGACGACGACGACGACAATGGGAAAGGGGGTGCCGCAGCCGGCGCCAGAGGTACATGACCCGCTTCAAGATCCATCTGAGGCCATTTTTGCTTTGGGCGGAAATCCAGCTGAGCTGCTGCCGGAGACGACGACGAAGGTCGAGGACAAGGATTCGCAGTTGTACACGATTGCGGATAACTTGATCAAGTCGCAGCTGGCTAGGATCGACGTGCCGCTTTTGGGGGTGTTGAATCTGGATGAGAGCGATAGTGAGGAGAGTTCGGAGGAGGAGGAGTATGATGAGTATGACGACGACGAGTACGAGGAGGATGGTGACTACGAAGGGGAGGAGTATGAAGATGAGGAGTATGAAGAGGAGGGAGAGGAAGAAGAGAATGTGGTGTATGAATGCTATGGGCCCGGCGTTGCCAAGATGCAGGTCACTACTGCTGTGCCTACTTCTTTACATCAACAAGAGCGACAACAGCATGTGAAGACGGAAGAGCAGCTTGTCAAGTCGCCGTCACCGGAGGCAGGCATGGGATCGGAGGAGGTCCAGCTCGGCACGGCAGGGTCGGGAAGTGGTGCGGGGAGGAAGAGAGGTGCGAGTGAGATTTCGTGAAGCGTCGGCGTTTGAGCCTTTCTCTTAATTTATTTGCTTTGTTTGTAATCTGGTACACGACGGTGGATGGGATGGGATACCATATAGAGCACACGGACTGGAGCAATATTGGTTGGTCTGTTTAGTATTATGTTTTTTTTTGCTTGGTTCTAGCCAGCTAGGTCGGTCGGTCGGTCGGTCGGCTTGCTTCGGTGTTTGGGTTACGGGTTAGGTCACGGTCACGGTATCATGGTCCGGTGTTCATGGTGGTTAGGTTAGGTTGATCGGGGTGGCGGCGTTGGTTCCGAGGTTTCACAAGTACACGCACATATGTACAAGCAACACCTTTCCTTTTCATACATTCAATTGGATAATAGCGTCGCATACATACTTTTCTCTGTCTACCTCACCTTGTTTGGTTCACCTCTCACTTGCACATAGTCACCTTGCACATAGCAGTAGCAAGAACTACTCTACTTCATGAACACAGACACAACACAACCCAGCTGTGATGAAGATCGATTTGTCCTTTTGCCTTAAGCTTTGCCTGCCCTTGCCCACCACCATCCATCTCTGATAGATGGTGTCGTCGTGGTGTCTTGTGACAGGGTGGTACTACCCCCATCCCAAGAAGAAGAAAAAAAGTAAAATTGCATGGTAACACGGGACCGGACTCGAGTGACCGAGCCGAGTCCTGTTGTCGTGTCTCCGGAGTCTTTTTGCCTGCCTGCTTGCCCCTTTGTCAAAATATGCCTGCCGGTCAAGACAACAGAACAGCTCTGGACGAAGGAAGAGACAGGCTTGAGTAGAGACTTTTGGGTCGCCTGCCGTGAAAACCAGCCAAATGTTTCAAGAATTGCTGTTCGAGGTTGCGTGGCTTGGTGTGATACAGAAAGCAAGAGTCTTTCTGCACCACATGCTGGCTGCACACGACACACTGCGGCGAACGAACGAGGCGAGACACATACGAGACAAGACAGACAGCATGCAGAACCCTTCTAGATTCCATTCTTCATGCCAGGCAGATTAGATTGGACCCTTTTCTTGAGCATTCTCTGTATGGCGCTCGAGTGTTCTCTTTTCCTTGCCCAAGTTCCACAAAAGACTAATGACAGGACAATGAGACAAGACAGCAAGACAGCAACGAGATTCGATTTGATTTGTGTCAACCGGGTCTGGAACCCAGTACACTGCAAACCCAAGACAAACCCCGAGAGATAGACATCGATCTGTGTTTGATGGGGGCGGCATGGCGATCAAGGACCCTTTTCAAGTTGTAGGCCTAGAGGTAGGATGGAACTATCGTTATCGCTGTCTCTTGATTGTTTGAGGTGTCATATGTTGTCAAATTTGTCTTGGGTTGTCTGATCTTCGTTCTTTGTTCCGAGATATGCCATATAAAAACTATCCTTGACAAGAGAGATGGGGGCCAAACGCTTCGGAGGGGCCGAATCCTCGGAAAAGATAATAGCTGTGTGTCAACAGAAGGGGCGAAAACCACATACCGACCAAAGAAGGAACAAAATAAGCTCGTATCAAACATTGCCGACCCGTTCGGAGGCGTATCTGGTCGGCTATTTCGGATTTCGGATCGAGGGACGGATGGATACATTTCCCACGTCGTAACAAGTTCGCAAACCTAACTCGGCTTGAACATGTAAGATGGAAAGAAAAGGGTAATAAGAAATATCATGTAGTTCAGACAAAGTGTCGTGTGTTTCACCATGTATGGTCGGCCAACGCGGTTGATGAAACGGAGACGGGAACTTGTGAAGGCTAGGCATGTTGTCGTGGACGTGGTTCCTCATCGTTTGAAGGGAACTGGATCGACCGCATGCGTGTAATGCGTGTAATGTAATGCTGCTGCTAAAACGTTACGAGATGGATGTTGTTGGGGTCCAAATTGACTGAGACGGCCTTTGTTCCTTCGGTAGTACCTCTATTCAGTTCCCATAGGTTGAAGGGAAGGAAAGAACCAACCTCCGTCAAGACTCAAAAAGTGAGGACATGGTGAACATGGCTTCCCCGCATTTGTCCCCTTCGCCCCCTGTTCTTGCCTGTTTTTTTCTGGTGTTTCAGGCGTGCTTGCTGTGGATCTACCCCGGCCACAACCCTCAGCCCTGACAGCAACGAGCAGGAACAGCTCAGCACTGCGCACAGGGCAAGCGACACCTGCAGCGGATTGGACCACACGCAGCGGCACCACCAACCCTGGACCGCAACAGCCCGACCTCCTCCTCAGGCTTGCGCTAGCATGAATGGCAGCTGCATGGAAAGAACGACCTCCACCTCACCTCCACGGCAGGGCCAGCTCTACCAGCCCACCACAGCTGCCAGCCTGCCAGCCTGCCATTCAACACTTCACACGGATAACGACCGTCTTTCCTTCCTTCCCTTCCTGCCGTCTCCTCCTTCTCCTTGACCTACCCTCGACCCGCGATTGACCCCCCCCCTTCCCCCCGGAGACTTTGTTCGCTGGCCGTCACCTCCTTCTACCACAGAACAGCAAACTTCTCCAGTCACGTCCCGGAACCATACGATACCAATACCAATACCGCCCAGCGAGTCCGTTGGCTCCAATGTGTACAACAGATTCGTTAGTCCCGTCAGAGATATTAGCCGTGTGCCAAACAGACAGAATCTTTGCTATTTGATCTTCTTCTTTTTTACCTCGAAATATTCTGAGACCTGGTGGATGACTTGTCCGTGTTCCATTTATGACCTACGCTTGAACCATACTACTACTACTACCACCTCACCTACCTTACCGCTCGACCTCTTCCAAAGCCTACCTTGCCTACACCTAGTTCCTCACCTTCGATTGCTACCCTACAACTACCTACCAGCTTATATCTACGCTCTCCCTCCCAGCAAGATCCTAGGACCTTCGTTCCTCCATCCCCCCTCCTCCTCGACTCTTCGACATTCATACCAACACCTTATATCCTTGGTATATCAAGATGGGCGGGGAATCAGCAACCCAGAAGAAGCCCATCTCGGCCTACCCGATACGCGCCCCCAAGCCTGTCGGCCAGTACATCACCAACATCTACAAGGACCGCATCAGTCAGTTTTACGCAAAAGGACAATGGGAGCACAACAACTTGAACGCCATGATGTACGAGGGCGTTGCCTCGGGCGAGCCCCATATCAAGCTCTCCGTCTGGGATGCCCCCGACCAGGACCGACCAACCTTTGACGAGGCCGTCAAGCACGAGTTCAGAAAGACAGAAGTCGGCGCCTGGTTCGGTCCTGCCTGGTCTACCCACTGGTTCAAGGTCGTCCTCACGGTCCCCAAGGAATTGCGCGACAAGAGACTGCTCGAACTTCACTGGGACGCCAACAACGAGGGCATGGTCTGGACACATGATGGCAAGCCTCTTCAGGGCTTGACAGGTGGAGGTGAACGTACCGAGTGGATATTACCAGACTCATTCCGTGACGGAAAGGAACACACCATATACGTCGAGATGGCCTGCAATGGCATGTTTGGTGCTGCCGGGGGCGGTGATATTATCCAGCCTCCTGACCCCAACAAGTACTTCCGTCTCGATAAGGCCGAGATTGTGGCCGTGAACCCCGATGCCCGGCAATTATACATCGACATCTGGATCATTGGTGATGCGGCACGCGAGTTCCCAAGTGAGTCGTGGGAGCAGCATCAGGCATTAAAGACATGCAATGAGATTATCGAGGCCTTTGAGCTTGGCAACAAGGACTCGCTCAAAAAGTGTCGGGAGATTGCGCAAAAGTACCTTGGTCCGGACGTCGATTCGGCCAGGGTATATGACACCAAGAAGGGAAAGGAGCCACTTGTCTTTGGTATTGGCCATTGTCACATCGACAGCTGCTGGCTATGGCCCTGGGACGAGACCAAGCGCAAGGTGGCTCGATCTTGGTCCAACCAGTGTGACCTGATGGACCGCTACCCGGAGCTCAACTTTGCTTGTTCACAAGCTCAGCAATACAAGTGGTGCAAGACCTTGTATCCTTACGTTTGGAAACGCGTCAAGAGGAAGGTGTCTGAGGGTCGTTTCCATCCTATTGGAGGTAGCTGGGTTGAGCATGACACCAACATGCCCAGCGGCGAGTCCTTGGCCCGACAGTTCTTGTACGGCCAACGCTTCTTTGAGAGCAATTTTGGAAAGAGATCACAAACGTTCTGGCTGCCTGACACTTTCGGCTACTCCAGCCAGCTTCCCCAGCTCTGCCGTCTCGCTGGCATGACTCGGTTCCTTACTCAGAAGCTGAGCTGGAACAACATCAACAAGTTCCCTCATACGACCTTCAATTGGGTTGCCCTTGACGGCACACAGGTCATCTGCCACATGCCACCTTCAGAGACATATACTGCCGAGGCTCACTTTGGCGATGTTAAGCGCAGCATGTCTCAACACAAGTCCCTTGACCAAGACCACACGTCATTGCTCGTCTTTGGCAAGGGTGATGGAGGCGGAGGTCCTACATGGCAGCATCTGGAGAAGCTTCGCCGCTGCCGTGGAATCAGCGATACCGTTGGTCTCCTACCGCGCGTGAACTTGGGTGGCTCGGTGGATGACTTCTTCGACAACCTTGAGCACAAGGCTGATTCGCTGGTCACCTGGTTTGGCGAATTGTACTTTGAACTGCACCGCGGAACATACACTACCCAAGCGAACAACAAGAAGTTCAACAGGAAGGCCGAGTTTGTGCTGAGGGATATCGAGCAGCTAGCAACGATTGCCTCGCTCAAGGACAAGGATTACAAGTATCCCAAAAAGGAAATCGATGAGATGTGGGAAGCAACTTTGCTCTGCCAGTTCCATGACTGTCTTCCTGGCAGTTCGATTGAGATGTGCTATGATGATTCGGATAAGGTATGTTTGAGTTGATTCAAATATTTTGGATGATGATTACTGACCTGTCTTTTCCAGCTATATGCTCAAATTTTCAAGACCGGCGCAAAGCTCTTGAAAGAAGCCTACCAGGCTTTGGGCGTATACCAAGTAGTAAGAACGAGCGTGGAACGCGGTATTGTCCTCAACACCCTTCCATGGTATCGCGAGGAAATTGTCGAGGTATCGAAGGGTGCTTTTGCTGTTGCCAAGGGTGTAGGACCTCTCCTCAAACTCCAACAGTATGAGATCAAGCAAGAGGAGGACGGTGTTAAGCTTCACAAGCTATCCAACGGAGTCTTCGTCCTGGAGAACAAGCGATTGAAGGTTCGCGTCGAGGCCGGCACCATCACGTCTCTCTACGACAGGTATGACAGGCGCGAGATCATTCCCGAGGGCCAGCGTGCCAACCAGTTTGTCATATTCGACGACAAGCCCCTCTACTGGCAAGCCTGGGACGTTGAGGTTTACCACCTCGACACCCGCAAGGAGCTCCAATCCAGCGAGACGCAAGTGCACGAAGAAGAGACACACCGCGTCAGTGTCATCACCAAGACCAAGATTTCCGACAAATCTCACATCTCTACCATCATCAGCCTCTCCGCCGCTGTCAACGAGCTCCAGTCCTACGTCGAGGTGCAATCAACGGTTGAGTGGCATGAAACCATGAAGTTACTCAAGGTCGAGTTTCCTGTCGACGTTCGCAACACAGAAGCCTCGTACGAAACCGCATTCGGAATCGTCCGCCGCCCAACCCACTACAACACTTCCTGGGACATGGCCAAATTCGAGGTTTGCTGCCACAAGTTTGCCGACCTATCCGAGCACGGCTACGGCGTCTCGATCCTGAATGACTCCAAATATGGCTTCGCCACCACCGGCTCTCTCATGCGCTTGTCTCTCCTCCGCTCCCCCAAGGCTCCCGACGCTCATGCAGACATGGGCTCACACACCATCCGCTGGGCCATCTTCCCGCATACCGGTTCGCTAGGCGCTATGACCGTCCGCAAGGCATACGAGTTCAACAACCCACTCAAGCTCCTCGAGTCCCCGCATGACTTTGCTGCCCTCGACGAGCAGGAACCGCCCGTTTGGTTTACGGATAACTCCAACCCTGGGCTGATTCTCGACACCATCAAGCGTGCGGAAGATGACGAGGATGTGTCTGTTGAAGAGGATAGCTCTCCGCTGAAGAAGAAGGGACAAAGCGTCATCTTGCGCATCTACGACTCGCTTGGTGGACGTGCTAGAGGTACTATCGAGACGAGGTGGCCAGTTAAGAGGGTGAGCAAGGTTAACCTGCTGGAAGACGAGCTTGAGGAGATCACGGGCTTTGATGTGGCGGAGGGCAGGTTCGAAGTGGATCTGAGGCCGTTTGAGGTTGCTACGTATCGGTTGGAATTGGCTTGAGCGGCTGGGTCGGGGGTGTTTGATGTCTGTTATGATGCGATGATTGCTACGAAACCTTTGATGATGACGGGAAACCATGGGAGGTCTAGTTGGTAAAGTGGAAGAGGCAGTGGAAGCACGGGCTCGGCAGTGTCTATGAAGGGCAGCTAGAAGGACGAGAAACAAAAAGAGTGGCGGAAGAGAAACAAAGAGTGCCGGGAAAGGCGTCAGCCAATGTGAAATAGGACAGGATTGGACTGGACAGAGACCTCTTGTGGTTGGTTTGTATGTGCAGAGGTAGAGTATCTGGAGTGGTGGTTCATAGTATACACTAGCCATCACAGGTCCATGATCCAAACAAGTGTGTTGAACATTTTAAGTTCTTTTAGAGTCCATCCATGCCCACTCTAGCGTTCTCTCGTGCAAGATCTCAAAGATGTCGGCTGACTGCTGGGGCAAGCTGGATAGCTGGTGTTCAACAGCCATACGCTCTTCTTCAGCCATGTCCTCTTTCGGTTCCGAACAACGTGAACTTTGTCGTCTCTTTGAATTAAGAGGAAATGACCCAAATCACTTTCGGTGTTAGCTACCTTGAAATTTGCGAAACCTGAATTGCTTTTCCCCTCCATGTACGTATTCAATGCTCTCCACCTCGGCACGTTGAGTGCCTTCCGCTTCTGTACCTAAATATTTGGACCATCATCACCCCGTCTAAACCACGCGGACAAACACCAACTTTTCCATAGTCACCCTGAACAAGCCTTATCCCAAAAAGCCGAAGCAACACTTCTTACTGCTCCTTCTTATCCTCCACCTGCTCCTCCACCTCCACCACCACCTGCTGCTGCTGCTGCTTCTCCCCACCACCATTCTTCTTCTCCTTTTTCTCCCCCGCCTTGGCAAAGTCCGCCTTCTCCTTCGCCTCCGCATACCACTGACCAGCCTGCAACACCAGCACACCCACAAGCACCATAGCCAAAATGGTATTACTAGCACTCAACACCTTCATCGTATCCTCCCTCCCCAAAATCACCTCCCCGCTCACGGGACCATCATGCTTAACCCCGGCAAAATCCTCCATGTCCCAAATACCAGCCGTAATGGTGCGCATGCCCTTGACGATGTTGCTCGTGTACACACCGACGCCGATAACATACAGAATGAGCGAGGCACCATCGAAGAGGACGTTGGATTCCGCGGGCCGGAACAGTTTCATGAAGAAGCCCAGAAGACCGACGAAGATGACGATGTTGAGAAGGCGCGAGATGATGGGGGGTGAGGCGTGCAGGTATTTGATGTGGTTTTCGAGAAAGTCGTAGTAAGTGGCCTGGACGGGCTCCGAGGTCCAGAGGAGGGGGAAGTCGTAGGGGAATTGGGCGAAGAGGATGCCGAGGAAGAAGCAGACGGCTGTTTGGAGGAGGGGAGGGTATGTTAGTGGAAGCTCTTTTTGATACGACCGCGCGATGCGCGGAGGGAATGCAGAGGGCGGTTTTATGTGGAATGCGCAATGACGATGATCATGGAGGGGGAGGGGCAGTGGCTAGCTCCGATGGGGGACAACATACGACCGATGATGATAAAGGTTGAGAAGGAACCAGAGCCACGGTAGTCCTTGGACTGCGTGTTCTTGTTCCAGTCTACCCAGTGACTTTCCGACATGGTGAGCTGATGATCGCGAACTCGGTGCTTTGAGGCAGAGAATGCGACGGACGGCTGGAGCTCTTGCGCTGGTGAGATTGGATAACTGTAAGGCGCGGGAGTAATCCGAGGTGAGTGTCGCTATAGTACAAGGTACAACTGACAAGGAGGAATGAAAAGCGCAACAGTCGGATCTCAAATTTGGTTCGTGATGAGGGTGACGTTGGCTTATGTTGCTAGGTAGTGGAAAGATGGTTGCTGTCCTCAAAAGCCAAGCTCAAAAAGTTGGGGAGAAACGCGCAAGACTCTTACGTGATTGAGCCTAGATAAGGCTCCGGAGACTCTTTGTCTAGCGGAACTAACAGGGACAGTCGCAGAAGACGTGTGATTGGCAGCGGGAAGGGCGGGATATCCGCTAAGGAACCTATCACATGTCGAAGGATTCATTAACGCTTGGGGGTCACACACTGCTTCCTTCCAGTCTTCCACCTCTAGACTACATATTCTGCTGCTAGGACTGAAGATGATCTTTGCTTCGTTCTTCTCAATCTTTGAAACCCGAAGAGAGCCATTGACCGACCTAATCTCACCCTGCAGACGGAGTGTCACATTCACCGCAGTAAAAGGTCGTAATGTTATGCATTATTGCTACCAAGAAGGAAGGTCTTTGGCAGGGCGTCAGATGTCATCTTCGGTGGCTTCGTTAGCACTCCCACCCGATTCCTCTTGACAACGCCATGTCCCCGGGCGAATAGCCGAACAGGCCCGGACCACACACGCATTAGTGTCAGGATGGTCGCATTCATCATTCACCTTCATCAGCCCTTATTCCATGAGATTCGGATATCAGATATTTACTGTCTATACCTTCGGCTCAGTTATCCAGAAGTTCCATGCCATGCTTATGGTACCTATCACCAACCGGAGCGAAATCCTTCTGGATTTTCTCAACCTCAGCCATATCCTCCTCCGTCAGCTCCATCTCCACAGCATTCTCCCGAACGCGCTCCGGTGATGAGGCACCCGGGATGGGAACGATCGTTGGCATTCCCGGTCGTCTAGAAATCGCCAAAATCCAGTTGATGGCGAACTGAGCTGGCGTACACCCCTTTCTCGCCGCGAGTTCCTCTACCTTACGAACCAGCCGAAGATTGGTCTCGAAGTTTCCAGGTTGGAACCGAGGCAACACCTTCCGGAAGTCGCCTTCGGGGATATCGTCAAAGGACTTGACCTGGCCGGTCAAGAAGCCCTTTCCAAGCGGGCCTGTGGAATCAAGGTGTTAGTCTCGACAACATACAACAAGCTTCATGAACCCACGACATACTGTACGCAATAACAGGAATATCAAGCTCAGCGCAAGCCTCCAACACGCCGTTCTCAAGCGGATCGGTATTCCAGATGGACAGTTCCACCTCAACAGCCGTGATCTTAGCCACCTTTGCCGCCTTCCGGATCGTCTTTGCGCTGACCTCGCTTAATGCGATGCCCCTGATATCTCCAGCTTCGACATGCTCGGCCATGGCCTTCATGGTGACCTCGATATCCACATTGGGGTCCTTCCGGGCCGCCTCAAACTGATCGATTCTTCCCTTGCCCCCGATCATGCGGACAGAGTTCTCAATGCTGTCCCGGACACCTTCAGGCGAGGAAGCGCAGCCCACCAAGCCCGGGAGCATGCAGCCTTTGACATTGAGGAGGATCCTGTCTACATCCTCAGGGTACTTGTCGTAGTAACGTTTGAGAACGGTAAGGGAGTTGTGATCGGGAGGGCCGTAGAACTCGCCGCCGTTGAAGTAGTTGCAGCCGGCATCGAGGGCGGCTTTGATGACGGCAAAGATCTCATCGTCTGATAACTTGGATGGTCGCCATGTCAGGCCTGGTGGTTGTTGTTAGCGTGGTCTTGTTATCTAAGAAGCTCAGAGATACCATACCCATCAGGCCGAAGCCTATGTTGCCGATCTGCTTTCCTTGGATGACAGGCATGTTAGTTCTTATGCACGTCTACGTTTAAAGGAGCCTATGTTGAGTTCACAGGGAGGAATGGAGATGCTCAAGCTAGTTGTTTGTCAACCTCGAACTTTGTGTTAGCCAACCTGCCAGATCGTGACCGCGCCGATGTCACCTTGCCGGCTATCGCAGACTGTGGGTCCCCCGGACCCGGGCCATCGGCAGGCCTCATAGCGGGGCAGTGGGGTAACGAAGAACGGAAAGAGGACGGAAGGTTCGGGCCCTGTCCCGGTGCGAATCGACAAGATCGGATGGATATTCAAGTTTCAGAAGCCATGTGAGATGAAAACCCCGGAGTACATCTAAGCCGGACATCATCGGAGCTGCAGTAAGCTTTTAGACCGGAGACGGAGCGGCCATGTGTACCATAACGTGCCCCACTCTGCCGCTGAAGGGTCCGGGTGCACTCCCTGCGGGGAAAGAGCCAAGTGCAGGATGACGCCAACAATCTGGACCCAAGGCCTGGAATCGCAGCTTCCCTGAACACATGCATCTTGGTTCCCGTGCGTTGCCAATTCCTCGAGTCGCAAATCAACTTCTTTGCCGCAATCTTTGCGCTGTCGTCCAAATTCCAATAGTTTAACCTTTCAATCGAATCGCAATCCTTGGCTTTGTTGACACCACCGTCCCGACGTCTCATTCTACCACGCTGAAACTGCATGTGTGCTCGTACGATATCGCTCAAGACCACGAATTGCACAGTACAATCGCAACCGAACGCAAGCATTCGATATGGCAGATGACGACCAGCAACGGCTCGCAACCTCGAGGTCTGCGCCAGCCCTCCATCCCTCCATCTTATCACCCTCCACAACCGGGGTGCCCTCTGCGAGTACGGAACCAGAGCCATACCTGGTCCGCCACGGCTCTTTAACCTTTCGGGCCCCGCGACGGAAATCGACACAAGACCGTCTTGATGAGATTCTCCAGGTCAGTGACATTCCAAACACAACACGCGCAATCACAAGCCGGTGACCGGGGCCTGTTTTGGTGGGCTGGATCTGGATGCCAAGAATCTCGACGACTAGGGACCCAGACGAGCCTTTACACTACAGTCGGAGAGGTTCTCGCCGGACTATACTGCTCGCGAAAGTCGCAAGCTGCGAACTTGTCTCCACCATTGAGCACGCCTTTTTCGACATTGCGGTTCCGGACAGTCGTCTTTCAGCTCGCCAAGCGAGCCTGAATATTTCTTCTTGAGGAGCAGTTGCGTTGCGAAAGGTCGTGCCGGCACTGGCATACTCGCTCCAAGACATGCCTAACAGTACTGTTCGTAGTCCGTCCGTCCCCTTCGGTCATACCGCATCCTCTCATTCGATTTGGTTTTATCCCCAGACTTTTCATCCAATTGAGTCTTCCACCGAGAGCTCCGCCGCCAGTTTTATGGGTCAAAATGCAACGCTGCGGGAGATGTTGTTAGGGGAAAAGTGGGGGAGGGATAAAACCAAATCGAATGAGAGGATGCGGTAGAGGCCTCGAGCAAGCATTGCCCACGAGAGACAACAAGAACAAGGCCAAACAGCTCAGCGAGAAGGGACGGCGTAGCTAACATTTGGGATCGAATATAGACTGCCCGTGAGAGGGCCGAAGCGCTCGACAACGCCAACCCCGGCGCACAACGAAAGCCTCTCCTGTCACCTTTGTCCCCTCGCACAACTGATATGACGGGAGCCGGTGGAGGTCCACCAGGCATCGTAACAAGCCAACCGCTCAACTACCAGAGCATGGTACAATCACCAACACCCAACTCGGAGACGCGCAAAAGACAGCCTGCGGGCCAATCTGGCGCTCATGGTTCGAACTCACAAACAAATAACGAAGGCGAGCCTGGGGATCGGTCGGCCGAGCACCATAGACCAAGTAAATGGAAGAAGAAACTGGAATATTTTCAAAGCATAGAGTTGGAAAACAAGGGGAGCGTAGCTCGTGACCATCTTGCTTTAGGTGAGCAGTGGAAGCCAAGTTGGAAGGCTCTGTTGTTGAGACACGAAAGGCTAACTTCTTGCCCTTTCAGAACGAACATTCCTCGCGTGGCTACGAACCTCGTTAGCGTTTGCGTCGATCGGCATTGCCATAACTCAACTCTTCCGTCTCAACACGTCCTTATCAGATGGCGACACTGCTCACCAAGCGGAAAAACTGAGGCACCTAGGGAAACCGCTCGGCGCAACCTTCTTAGGGATCAGCATCTTGACGCTGTTTCTTGGATATAAACGCTACCTTTTGGGGCAGCATTGGGTGATAAAGGGCAAGTTCCCGGCCAGCAGAGGCACGATCATGCTCTTATCATTCATCGCTTTGGCGGTGATTGTAGCATCGTTGATAGTAGTGCTCGCGGTGCAGAGCGCCGTGGATGTTTGGGCATAGGAAGTGTAACGGAAGAAGGTGAGACTTGGCTACGGGGGAAGCTAGGCCCCGTATCTACATAACAAGATCTGGGGGCCCTAGGTCGGACATTTGCCAATGCTGTCAGCGATGCAGCACTATAACCGAATGGCGAGGTGACGCCGCTAACGACAGCCGCATCATTGAAAGTCGCCAAGTTGTAGGCGGGGGCTTCAGACCACAGCGGAAAACAAAAATCGTCAAACGAACGACAGACAGCAAGACAAGAGAGAAATAACAATTTTGCCTGAAAACAGACAATTGGATCACGATGGACATCGGATTCTTTTCCAAGTTGGTGAATGGAAAAGCAACACACGGCGTCCGAATGGTTTTCTTGAAGCTCTCCGACTCCCCGTGATATGATTGGGATATTCCCGGGCGAGCTCCGCTGAAAACGTGTTGGGTGGGGGCTGCCAGGGCCGCCAGGGCCGCCAAGGGGGAAGCACGTTCAGGCACCGTCCGGGCCGGACTGGTGTCGATCTTCAGCCGGGATGTAATTAAACCACAAGAGGTTCTGAGTGCATTTGTTGGGTAATGACTGAGGGGTTGCCAAATGCCCCAATGGCAACTGATTTCTCATCAGGAACGGAAAAAGGGGCTGCCTCTTGTCCTAAAAAGAAGCTCTTGTGGTTTTGACTGGAGGATGATGAATGCACATTGCCTCTTGACGGATCTTCAAACTTCAAGCTGAGATTACAACGAAGTGAATGGCTTTGTTTACATTGGCCCCAAGACTCACAAGGCACTATCCGCTCGTGCAGGACAAGCTAGCCTTTTGGGGGTTAACAGTGACAGTGACAGGGACAGTGACGCCCTTAACGGCGAGCTGCCGTCAACATCAACGAACATGCTGCTGTGCCTGTTTGCATGGTTAGATGAGATGCAGCAGGCCGTTGACCTGACGAAAAAGGGGCGTCGGGAGAGTACCTTAACTTGTACATACTTGGTTGCTCTTGCAGCTGTATTGTCACAATGGGTTCCTTCTCGCCAACTTTGGCCTTGGAGGTTGTGTTGACGGGAATGTTCGTTGTGGTGTTGCTTCCTTGTTATTGTTCGGTTCCATTGCTGTGCAGGGTCCTTGGTTGTTGAACTGGTAGGGAATTACTTGATAATGGGAAGGAAGCCCATGATACGGAACAAAGTCGTCATCCTTTTCTTCCATCTCTAATTTTCACGTTGTTGCTCTTTGCGCCCATCTCATTCTCCCAGTTTCCTTCTCCTTCTCAACGGTCATTTGGCCTAACCGGCGGGCGGCGTCGTATTCCGGTGTGACTGATTATACAAGATTCGATAATGGTGATTCTTTCTTGGGGCGCGTTCCAATTTTCAGCTTATTAATTTGACCTGTTAATCTGTATATAAAGCTAAAATCTATAGTGTTTATAGGGGTGTCTTTGTACTTTTTACTATATAGTGGCGCCTGCGTGGCGCTTATAAGATTCGCTAAGCGAAGTTATATAATTGGGGTTTATAATAGATCGAAATCCTTGGCAATAGCTTCGTTTTATGAAATTATAGAGCCGTGATTATTATAACGGGCTCGATATTGAAATTATTTACAAGCGGAAATATTATTTCGATAGTTAAAAAATTAACCTACGTCCTTATATTACTATTAGTTTTTTTCTAAGTATAATTATTAATTTGGTTAAGCGCGGAGATTTCAAGGGTAAAAGGGGGATATTAATAAGAGTATAAATAATAATCTATTATAATAACTACTATAAACGAATAAATTATAATAATTATACTTTTAATTTATATTATTATTTATAATAATAAAAGAGTATATAAAATGGCCAATTGAGAATATAATCGAATATATTTAATCGAATATACCCAATCGAATATACCTAATCGAATAAATCGAATAAAGTAAAATAGAATAGAGTAGAATAAAGTAGAGTTGGGTATAAATATAGGCATTAATTTTATACTTTTATCGATTCGAATCCTCTATTATTAGTACTTTTAATACCCTTATTACCTTTTTACTTACTTTCGTTACCCACCTATATCCACTATATTTCTCCCTATCTCCAGCTTTATAAACTACGTCGATAATATTAATAATAATATTTTTGGTTTGGATTATTTTATTTATAATAGCCCGCGCAATCCGACGGCCTTAATTAGGTAGGAGGATAGCCCTATCGACGTCTTTAATTTTAGTATTATACCGCTAAATTATAATAATACCTTCGAATATAATATTATAATTATATAACCTTCTATTAACTTTACGGCTATTAATCGCCCAACTACCCCGCTACTTAATCGATAGGAATTTATCTTCCCTCCTTATATTAGCTATATTAATTACTATACGTATACTACCCGGCGATTTCCCCCCCCTCCCTCCCCCTGTCCTTCTATTACGTACATTCCTTTATAATTAATTCGGGGTACTAATTATAATAGAAGTAGAAATAGGATTAATTACGGTATAATTATTATTATAATTTACTCCCCCCTTCGGTTTAAATTCCCTCCCGGCTTTAACGAATATAAGGGGGCGAGCTTTACCCTTATTATTATTACTACTATTACCGCCCAAACCGCCGCCAATAATAATAATAATAACGAATTTTTTAATATTTCGAAATTACTATAATCGAAACCCCCCCTTAATATTTAACCGCCAATTACTCCCCTTAATACCTAACCGCCGCTAATTACTTCTATTAATACTACTACCGTCAAACTTCGTTAAATTAATATATAAAAGCGGGTATTTATTACTATTTTAGCCGATTTTATTAAAGTAAGTAAATTATATAGTGAAAGGGTAGGTTAGTTAAAGAGGGGGTTAAATAAAATTATTAATACCCTCCGCGAAAGATAGCTAAATATTAATTAGGGTTTCGAGAAATTACGTAATTGGTAGAATATTTATAAAGATAATTATAAACTATAATACGAATTTTTCTAAAAGACCGGTATAATTTATAATAAAGAAATTAATATATTTAATACCGATAATAATATTTAAACTTTATTTTTAAAAAGTAAATTACTTATAGTAAAGTAATTAAAGACTACCCCCCTTAATTATCGCAACGAATACGCCGCAATCTTCGCCAAAGATTAAACGATTAATAAATATATTATTCGATTAAACGAATAATTAAAATAATATTTAAAATCGCGGGAGATTAAAGAGGATTATAGTAACGACCTAAAACCTAAGAAAAATAAAGGGAAGGGTAAGGCTACTAAGAAGAAGGATAATTCGACTAATGAATTAATAAATAATAATAATAATAATACGCCGCCTATTTACCAAATTAGATTAGCGGTAAAGAAGCGGCTAACGGCCGTTAATAATATAATTAAATTAGCCAACTCTATATTTAACGTTTAGAAGTACCTATTATACAATATAATCTCCTCCTCTCCTATTATTATTATTAATCTTTCTAATATTATTATCCCTATTATTATACCGGCGGCGGCGGCTCTTAAATAAGTTTACGACCGTAACTTCGAAATTTACTTCTTTACGTTAATAAACGATTCGCTATACCGCCGCATATTTTGGGGTAATAAAAAGGAGCTTTTAAAGGGGTTAAAGAAAAATAAATCTATAGCGCGTCTCTTTACTAACGTACTATCGGGTAAGGACCTCGTCGCAAAGATAATATTAGAGGATAAACCTATATACAATTCGAAATCGTTATCCGAAGAGGAGGAAAATAGACCTAATAATTTAAATTAGCTTTTTTTGAAATTATAGGAAATATTTTATTATTTTAATACTATTCAATAACTTTCGTCGATACAATTCCAATAATTTTATTCTTATATTCGTACGTATTATAGTGGGAAAATTATATCGTAACGAACGTTTATTATAATTCGACGCGTTATTATTATTATTAGGAAATATAATAACTTTATTATTTTTTTAAAAATCTTTAAATTTACCCGTATAAAATAGCTAATTT
Source organism: Sordaria brevicollis (assembly GCA_033439795.1). Classification (NCBI taxonomy): domain Eukaryota; kingdom Fungi; phylum Ascomycota; class Sordariomycetes; order Sordariales; family Sordariaceae; genus Sordaria; species Sordaria brevicollis. The sequence goes on from JAUTDP010000007.1 coordinate 848,279, forward strand.
ATTACCCTATAAGGTAGGTTCTAGTAGCTAATTTTATTACCCTATAAGGTAAGCTCTAATAGCCAGTTTTATTACCCTATAAGGTGGGCTTTAGTAGCTAATCTTATATAATAAAAAAAAATCTAGTAAAATTAATAAAAAAAATCCAATAATCTAAGCACTCGAGCGCCCGCCCGCTAATAATTATAGGGTAAATATAGGGGCTCGGGCGCCCGATATAAAAAACGTAAACTTTAACCCTACAAATATAATCGGTTTTGTAATATTAATTACTCTTTCAATTTAATTCTATAATTAATATAACCAGTATTAATCGATTTAAAATAACCTAGCGAATAGAATAATATAATTGTATTAAAATTTAAATAAAATTTAATAAGGTAATTAACAATATAGAAAAATTATCGTACGCGCCTCCTTCTTATACATTCTAGGGTAGGGTTAAGCGTATAATTAATACGTTTTTAGGCTACCTATATACGGCGCTAATTAATATACGCTATTTATATTTACTATATTAAAATACCCCTAAAATCTAATATACGGTCGTTTTATTTAATTATTCTATCCTCCTCGATTACCTCCTCCTTATTAGAATTATTAATAACCGTTATTATAATAGCTTTATTATTGGCGGGAGGCTCTAGACCGTACGGATTAATCCTTTCGACCTAATTATAAAGCGCCGTAACCGTATATATAATATCCCATTAAATTTTAATCGAATACTCTAGAACCGATAACCTTACAATTTTAAACCGCCGTTTTATTTTACCGATTACGATCTTAACTTTAATATAATATTTCGAATACTTTAAATTATATAACTCCTTTTTATTCTTCGGTTAACCTCTCCCTATTCCCTATTTAAATAAGTAATATTATACCGCAGGGTATAATATTAAAATATTACGAATTAAATAAAACTTAGCGTTAACGAAGTAAAATTTCCCGGGTAATATTATAAATCTAAATTCGAAGGCTAACTTCAATAATTTAATATTATATATCGAACCCTTTACTCCTAAAAAAATATATATAAATAGCCTATCGAAACCGATTACAATAAATATATTCTATATTATATAATTCTTATAACCCCGCTATACATTAACTTCGTTAATTAATACCCGGGTATAAATTAAAGTCCTATCGATAGCGCTAAAATAATTTCTAAAGAATCGACTAAACGCCCGCTCCTATAACGCCTCCTCGTATATTGTATCGAAATTTAGAAGAGTAATAACCTAATTATATAATAGAATTATAGTACGTAGTACTTTATAAAATATACGATTAATAATTGTAATACTATAATTAAATCGATGGGTTACATTTCGATGGGTCTTATCGTACGCACAAATATATAAAAATATTATAAATTTCTATTCGATAGATATCCCTCTTATACCGCTAATATCAATATATTAGGATAGTTAATCGATTAATTATATAAATAGATATCTCCTTATACGGTATATATTAAATAATTTAAATTCTCGGTTAGGGTAGAAGGCATTACGAATTATACCCTCCCTTTTAAAACGATCCGTATAAACCGATCTACGTATAGTATTGTAATTACTACAAATCCGCGCTAAAGATATTATAAATAATATAGCGATTAATATTTATATAAAAAAGAGCCGTATTCGAATATTATCTATAGCGAAAAGGATTCTTCGTTTTAATAATAATTCTAGTATAAAATAAAGTAGATAGTTCGTAGTCAATAATAATAATACCTTATAGATAGCGCTAATACCCCTATTAATAATTAAATTAATAATATACGACTAATTTTAAGTAGCTTTTTATTATATATCGAGCGATATACCAAAATACTAATACTTGGCATTATATAATACCTATTTAGGAAGGTAACAAAGTCCTATGTAAGCGATACGTCGTTTATAAGGGGGTTATAGGGGTATTATAGGGCACCTTGGCGAAAAAGATACTTCGAGAGCTCGAAGCCCTGTTCACTAGCGCGTTATGCAGTGTGATCAACTGTATATAAACAATAAGGGGGTCGTTTTGTATGGGAAACAAATCAACAACCCGAAAATTGGAACACGCCCTTGGTCCATTGAAGTTCACGGGCTTTCACATCAGTTCACAAAAGGTACGTGCGCAACATGGCATACCGTCCATCACTCAGCTGCCACCCCTTTTCTCAGGTTGGGGCTTCTCGCTACTAGCCGCAGACCATCCATACCCGTCCTATCCTGACTCAAATCTCGATTTAAAATGAGCATCATCGACGGCTGACAAGTCTTTGAAGAGAACCACAGAAACTTCTGTCCCTCCCCCGCGGATCCGTAAGATTAACAGAGTGGGGGGAAGACACGTTTTGCTCTTGTACGGCCTCCAACTAAGAGTCCAGGAATAACCTATCATCATCCCAAAAGCGACCTCAACGCATGGGGAGGAAGCCCGGCGCATTGACAAAAGCAGATTCAACACCGAGAGCCATTCATACAAGAGGTGCTGAGAAAAAGAAATAAAAGAAGGATACGGAACCCAAAAGGCGGATACGCTATTTGACTGACAAGAGGTTCACGGTTGTCTCGGTCTAAAACAAAACTTCTCACAAGAGATCATCCATCCCCGTCCGTCTCTTCCACAAGTTTTTCACACTCCCTGACAAATCTGACTCCCATTCAGACCTTCCGTCCCGCTTCCACTTGCGCATCTCACCGTCTTCCCAGTCCCAGCAGACGCAGTCACCGAGGTCGGTGGGAATATTCCCTGTCCCGCCGCAACGGCAGTCGCACTCAACCCCTGGACGGGCAAAGAGGCTCCATCCCGCTACTTTTTAGTGGACGGGTACCGCAGACGCGGGTCACACAGGCATAGAACAGGCAAGGCAGGTGCTGTTTTAGCGAGCCACTCCCGTGCATTCCTGTGCAGGATTCCTTCCATCCATTCTGCGCTCGTGCACCACGAGCGCACACAGTCCAACTGCACAGCACAAGGAAGTACCGCGGTCAGGGGCGATCGCTCACCACGAGCTCCAATACATACCGGCTTACCTCTATAGTGGGGTGTGTAAACAAGAACCCATCACTCTCATCACTTTCTGACCTGAACCTTGTTCACCTCCCGCCAGACGCACGCCGTGACTGGCCTTCTTTCGGCATTCTCTAGGTAGTTGAACTAGTCGGCCTGCTAGTCTCCTAGTCTGCCCCCTACCGGTACCATACCCCCTAGCAATACATCGACCGCCTTTGCAGGTCCCGTCGGTGGCCGCCACAAAGGAAGAAGAGGAAGTTCTCCAAGATGACCTCCACCACCACCACTTCTACCAACACCTACACCACCGTTCCCAAACCCAGACTCGGACTCGCAAGACCACCACCACGTACCGGCCGAGGCCTCAGCGGCATAGCTACAGCATCCACCCCGAATCTCAACCAGCTATACTCGTCCCAGTCTCAGCAGTCCCCGGCCTCACAGTCTCCGTCTCTGTCATCGCGCCTTGTCCCGCCGGCGCTGTCGCGCAAGGCTTCCTACGCCGCCCTCACCCAAAACTCTCTGGCCACCATCCCCGATGATACCGAAGCCTACGCTCTCCATTCCGTCCTAAACACCGCCGAAAACGACAGCACGATGCCTCTTACCATCAACCCTGGCACCATGACCACCGGCGATGAGGTCACCATTGGTGACATTGTCGAGGTCCCCGGCAACATGACCGGTACCGTTCGCTTCATCGGCTCTGTCGATGGCCGCAAGGGTATCTTTGCCGGAGTCGAACTTCACCGCGAGTTTGCTTCGCGCGGAAAGAACAGCGGTGATGTCGATGGGTAAGCAGACAACTATCAGCCGAAGGGGTAAGAGACTCGAGCTAATGCGCAAACCTTTTGCCAGTGTCTCCTACTTCAACACCAGCCAGCCCGGTGCTGGTATTTTCCTCCCCCTATCGAAAGCAATCAAGCGGGATGCCGGCAGCGGCTCCCTCCCTCGCACGCCTACCGATCCTGTTCCACCCGGTCCCGCGCTGAAGCTCGGAGGCCGTGCGCCGGCTACCCCCTCGATACGAAAGTTCAGCCAGTCTGTTGGGCCCGGTGCTGTTCGTCCAGAGTCGCCCATGAGGCGGCTGCAGATGACACCCGGATCGCGCCCATCCCTTGCCACACCAGGCCCTCCCGGACGGTTCCCCAGTCCACAGCCCAATAAGTTTTCTCAGAGCGTTCGTGGAGTGCCAGGAGATACGGGCAAGCGATTGCCCTCACATACGAGGAAAGGTAGTGTCGGACCTCGTAGTATCTCCTCCCTCGGCAACGCCCACCAGCCAAACTTTGACGACGACGATGCCGCTTCCATCAGCGGACATAACAACGGAGGGGTCACTGCCGGGTCTATACCAGGAATGAGGTTCCGCGCCCCCTCGCGGGCGGCCTCGCGCCTTGGTAATAACGCCAACGAGGAGGAGCTAGAGAAACTCCGGGCTCAACTGGAAGACCGCGAGAGGCAGCTAAGGGACCAGGCAGCAACACTGGTCGAGATGGAAAGCAGTCTTACCGAGCTTCAGGCTCTCATTGAGAGCTCCGAAGGCTCGCTGCGCGATCGGTCACGACATGAAGAGTTTGAGGACAAGGACGTAGCTCAGCTTCGAGCGTTACTGCAAGAGAAGAACGACAAGATTGCCCTGCTCACTGCCGAGTTTGACGCACACCGGGCCGACTTCCGGAGCACTATTGATACCCTGGAGCTGGCGAGCTCTGAGACCGAAAGGATCTACGAGAAGAAGATCGAGGAACTCATGCAAGAGAATCAGGAGCTGAGGGAACGAACTGAAGACGTGGATGCCGTTGCTATACAGCTTAAGCAACTGGAAGAGTTAGTTCAGGAGTTGGAGGAGGGCCTCGAAGATGCCCGTAGAGGGGAAGCAGAGGCCCGTGGCGAGGTTGAGTTCCTCCGTGGAGAGGTAGAAAGAACGCGCACGGAGCTCCGTCGGGAAAGGGAGAAGGCGCAGGCCGCTATCAACGGTGCGAATGGCTCTCCGAACGGCGCTTCTCTTACGAAGGAACTGGAGCAGAAGGAGGATGAGATCAGAGGCCTCAAGGCTATCATTCACTCGCTTAGCAGAGATTCTGCTCCCGGCGATGATGACGATGCCATGACCCCAACCGCCAAGACCGGCGAGTCTATCGAGGATCGCCTCGCTCGTGAGAAGCTTGAGCGCGAGGTCGCCGAGCTTCGCGCCATGCTTGACAGCAAGGCCAGCCGCGAGGAGGACCTTGAGCGTGAAATCGAGACGCTTCGGAGAGGCAACGCCGCAAGCGAGTCGAACCTTCGTTCAAGCACCATGACAGTTGGCAGCAGCAAGGAACACAACACGCAGCGTGATTCCCGAAGCACTGTGGTGCCTTCCTCCCAGGGCCCTGAGAAGTCGCTCAGGAGCCGGGGGTCGACCCTCGAGGTCATGCCCGAGAGTGATTCGTACAGCACCGCGACCGACAATAGCACTCTCTGGTGCGAGCTTTGCGACACCTCCGGTCACGATATTCTGACATGCACCAACATGTTTGGCTCTAACAACGAGACTGAGAACGCCAACCAGAAGCAGCAGCAGCAGCAGAGCAACAAGACGCAGTCTCTTGCCTCCGAGATTGACGATGACGATGACGTCGAGGATGAGGACAAGGACGACGACATCGTCAGCGCCATGGGCTCCATGAGCATTTCTCACAAGGACGACGACGACATCAAGCCGGCGCCTCTTTCCCCTAACAGGACCAGGACCCAGCCCCTGACTCCTCAGCCTGCCGCGGCCGAGCCCGTTGCTTCTCGGTCCACCACCCCCTTGGAGCCTGTCTCCGCGGCTGCTCCTGCGGTGCCATCCGTCACTGTTGCGAAGCCAGCAGCAGCAGCAGCACCTCTTCCCAACCTGATGGAGCCGGGTCCCGTAGCCGGCAAGGAGAGTGGAGTCGTGGAGATGTCCAAGTGGTGTGCCTTGTGCGAGCGTGACGGTCACGATAGTGTTGATTGCCCCTTTGAAGACGAGTTTTAGGGAATTGGTGTTGGGGGGGTAGGCAACAAGGCTATTGATGATGATGAGATCATAATGGGGAAGAAGATGCCGTCGATGATGACGAGGGGTTGAGTTGAAGGAGGACGAACCAGTGGAGGAGAGGGGTATAGCTAGTTGGGAATGGCATCGCTATTGAATGCAACCTATTATCGTACCTATCTACTTGCCTACCTGTAACATACCTTATCATTCATCCCTTTCATTCGAAAGAGAAGGCCGTAAACTCTGTACACCTGTACGCATAGTTCCTTCTTTGGCTCACGCAGTCGTCACACGGGACTCTATCGTTATCTATTTAGCGTACAATTTATCATTTTAACTCGGTGCTCATCACAGTAGAAGTCTAGGAGGATACCCTGTGCAAAAATGTTCACGATCCACCACCCACATAGAAAGTTCACATGGTTGACTCTTGTGTTAGTAGTATCAAGTTAAAAGGTTTAGACGAACGGACATCCAACTGTTGTAATGACATAAAACCATCCATCATTCAAGGTGAGTGTCTATACATTCAAACTTTCGCTACTATTTACAAAAATCTACATCTACACTAATCATCACATCTTCCTCTTTTCTACATCGTAAACCCTTCAAATCCTAAAAGTCCTGTTCTTCCTGCCTCTGTTTCTGTACCTCCTCACCAGGCTGTCGCCTAAACTCCCCTTTGTACACCGAGTTTTCGATGTTCGTCCGCAGACTAAATTCCGGAATCGTAATTTTGATCTCCGCGTCCGTCTCCAAGTCTTTCCACAGATCCTGCTCTTCTTCTTTTTGCTGTCTGTTGACGTCGATCTCATTCCTGCTGCTGCTGCTGTTGCTGTTGTTGTCCACGATCGTGCTGTTTTCCGATGTCTCGTTCTTTTCTGTTGTCGTCTCCGCCTTCACCACCTCCTCACCACCCTTCCGCTTCTTAAACTCCAACCACAATTTACTCTCCTTATCCTCCCCCGCCGCCAACGCCCCAAACTGATATTTAAAAACCTGCACCCCGTTCGGGTCCCGCCAGAGATACTTGTAACCGTACGGATCCATACTCTCCATAAAGTCGGCGTCCCACTCGGGGACGTATTCCTCTGTTGCTGCGTCGGCGGAGCCGAGGATTAGGGTTTCCACTGCTGGTGGTTTTCTCTTGTTGTTGTTGAGGATGCGGTGGTTGGTGTTTTGATCGTTGTTGAGGTTTTTGTCGGACCGTTCCCAGTCCGGTTTGTCGACGGGTGCGGGGGTCACGAAGAATTGAACCCAAGACCCGGGGGAGGCGATGTCGCCTACGTTTTGCTCGCCGCGGAGGGTGCGGAGGAAGCGGTCTAGGGCTGCCATGTCTTCTGCGTCGTCTTCAGGGGAGGAGGAGGAAGTGGCTGTGAGAGGTTTGCGGTGATTGTTATCCCGGCGGTCTTGAGGGTCGAGAGAGAGGAGACCTTGTTTGGCGCCCCAGCCTCCGCCGCCGCTTACTGTAAGGACTTGTTAGTACATTTACACAGAAAAAAAAAAGAAAAATCAGAGGCGAGCAACTTACGAATCTCCCGAATCTCACACCCAGCTACCAACAAAGCCTTGAGATCGTGAACGCTCATCCCAGCCAACTTCTTTTCGTCCTTGGAACTAGCCCGTTCGATATCAAAAACACGCGGCAATCTTGCACCCAAAGGTACATCCCCAGAAGACGGCCCAGCGTCAGCAGATCTTGGTGCCGTAAATTTCCGGTACACCTCATCAGGAATAATCAGCGCCCAGACTTTGACCGTATGACCATCGTTTTCCGACCTCCACTTAATCGGTCTCTCACTGCTAGCTCTCATGGAAACCAACTTTGGGATGATATCCTCCAGCTCCTTGCTCGCTGGCACGCTCTCGCCGTTAATCTCCACTCGCTTGAGAATGTTACCCAGCCCGCTAACGATCTTGCGCGGGGAGGTGATGGCGACGAGCTGGAACCACATGATGGTGGTGTCGTGGTGAGTAACAGCCTGCTGAGCCTGCTGCTGCTGCTGCTGCTGCTGCTGCTGCTGCTGCTGCTGCTGTTGAAGGGAGGTCGTCTGGATGGTGACATGCGTCCGGGTGTTTGCCTCCACGTGGATGGGACGCAGCTTCTGCTTCTCTGGCGACCGCGCCCAGGCCGAGACTTCGAGGATGTGCGGTGTTGTTTGCTGGTAGCGGGCGGAGCTGGTAGAAGTGGCGTAGCTGGTGTTGGCGAGCGGCAGGGTGACCTGCACGGGCCGATTGTCGCCGCGGAGGGGGTTGATGCGAAATTCGAGGACGGGAGGGGGTCCGGAGGAATATGGCATCGGCTTCGGCCTCGCGTTACCCCCCGAAAACATGGGAAGACGATGCCACATTCGCTCCCTGAAGACAGGGTCTGTTTCGTTCTTGAAGTTGCTCCATGAAAATTCCGAGTTGTCCCACAGGCCAGGCAACAGGTCTTCGGTCTGTCCGCAGAGGATGCTGAACCCCTCCGAAGCCAGCGTGGCGGACAGAGCACGGCCGGGCACTTGCCATAGCGGGATCTTGTCTACCACGGCGGTCACGACGTTCAACTTGTCCTTGAGCACCTCGGCATCCGTCACAGGCCCCATCTCCATGCGCGGGAGGAGTTCGTTTATCGTATTGAACAAGAACGGGTGGGCGGACTGGACTTCCTGGAAGAAACGCAGAGAAGCGAGAACGACGATGCAGTCCGGCCGAACTTGTGGTCCGTGAGGGGAAATGCTCTGGAAGTAATTGTTGATGACCGGGCCGATGAACCAACGTGGGTTTCGTGGCTGTTCTTTCCCCGTAAGTTATTTATTCCGAGTATATGGGATACCTGACGATGTATGTACTCACATCCATTCGCTTGTTGTATGCCTCTAACGGGCCTCCGGAAATGCTGTGGTCCCATGCCTCTGGATTCACAACCACCGAAAGACACTTGACTGTCTTCGGGACAGCCCCGGGAACAGCCCATTCAGACTTGTGGAGAGCCCATTTGGAATCGGGGAGATCCCTTTCAGGATCGCGGTCAATGAATCTTCGTTTGGAATTCTGCGATTCCGGGTCACCGTCCAACACCCTTCTGTAGAGGTAGTCTGTGTGAGTTCTGTGTTGGTGTTTGAGGTTGGACGGGGAGGTCGTCGTCGACGTCGCGGTTATTGTTCCCCGCAAAGCAAGGGATGCCCGTTGAGATGATGGTGGAGAGAATCCGGGGAACCTCCCGACCCTGCCCCTGGGGACGAGCCTCAACAGCATCTCGACGTTCTCGTTGGCTGGAGACGTGCGCAATGACTCGCTCACCTCAACGTCGTTTGGTGCTGATCTGCGATAACGAACTGAGCTCGAGTTTTGAGGATGCTATCGACCCATTGAAGTTGTATAAGACCGGTTTGCTGAGGAACCCGGAATATTGGTCAGCTAGTGTGATGATAGTGTCCAAGAAGACATCGTGTCCCGTCACTTCTTCATCCCATTTTCATCGTCCCAAAATCGGCCGTTCAGCCGGCAAAGTGGAGTCCTCACCGAGGTGAGCGGAGGACAAGGGTCTTTCACGATATGGCCCGTGCACTTTCCTTCTAAGCTTATCGAATATCTCCACACTCTTATCGCGATGGTTACCAGTGACATCATGCCTTCCCTGGCCGTTTCTCGTTCATCTGAAGTTCAGAACTACTAACAAATATCAGCAACATAACGCAGTTTGACTTTCGAAATTCCTTTCATCTGTCATACTGTACCATAAACTCCTTTTCCAGAGAAACACACCACAAAAGACCACACTCACCACAACCCATCAAAGCCAAAGTTTACCCACCTATACAATTAAACATAACCTCACCAACACCACTCACATTCACAACCACGCTCCGCCTACAAAGGGTAAAAACACCCCCGAAACCAACTAAAATTAAAGATGGCAACAAACTCCTCCGCCGGCAACGGCGCAATCCAATCCCCCTCTCTCGGCCCCACCGCCAACCCAACGTTCGAATCCCAAGGTCAACAACCTCCCCTGACTAAACCCAACGCGCCCGTTTCCGAAGAGGCAAAGGCCCAGATTTTGGGAAACTCAACGACTGGGACTTCGACTGCTGATCAGTCAACTGGTGGAAAGGACGCCAAAGATGGTGGGAAGGGTGCGGCAGAACATGAGGCGGGGTCGAGTAAGGAGGAAGAAGGTGCGGCTAAGCAGGAGGGGTGGAGTGAGGAAGTTAAAGATTTTGAGAGGAGGATGGCTGGGGGTGGACACTGATTAGGTTTTGAGGAGGAAACTAAGGGGTTGGGTTATCGAGAGGTACATTTTGGAATGATAGGGCTATGGGGAAGACAGTGCGGAACCATGAGCGAGAGGAGGATTGTCGGGTTATTATCGGTCGGCTGATGGCGAGGAAGGATGGGTCCGGGAACACAAGTCAATTGGGTTGAAGGTTAGGCATGGGATCACAGAACCTGCTAGTACTATTTTGATGGGGAATGACATTCTTAATCGACACAAGGAATAAGGATTTAAAAGACCAGCAGGGTTATGAACAATCAAGTTGATTTCATACTTCTCGAAATAGCTGTTCTGTCAACCAGCAAGGTGAAGTCTCCAACTAACAAACCCACCCCTTGACTCCAAAGATTAACTGTTTATATGTAGTAGCGCCGAAATCCATCATTATATCCCGCCATGCTCCAACCCAACCAAATATCCAAGAACCCATCATATAAGTCATCCATCACATAACCACACACTTCTTATCACCCCTATCACCTATCTCTCCCTTCTCCTTCCCCTTATTCCTCCCCTTACTCTTCCCTCTCTTATTCTCTCCCGCCTCTGCCCTTTCCGCCCTCTCCCTCGCAGCCTGCGCCGCCTGCTCACTATTTTCAAACCTCATCCCACTCGGCAAAAAGCTATGTGTGGTGATATCCGTCCACGTACTCCTCGCGTCTTCATCATCTCCATTTCTCTGCTTTTTCCCCTTGCCCTTCTTTTCCTTCTTCTGTTTTACGCTCTTGGTTCGACCGCCCATCCAACCCTTCTTCTTGGCGTCTGCAATGTTCTTGGCTGCGCTTCTTTCTGCTCGGCTTTGGCGTCTGTTGAGACTTGTGGTGCGAGTGGCGCCGTTTGTGGATGTGGAGAGGGACCTGGTTGTTGCAGGTATGGTGAGGCCGAGACCGGCACCGCCGGTGTTGGAGCTGGCGCCGTTACTAGCGACGCTGTATATGGTCTCGAGTCGCTCGACGGTTGGACGGTTTCCGAGGACGGCTGATTGCGTCTGTGGACGGGGATGGCGTGGGACGGGAGCGAGAAGGGGAGGATCGCCTCGATGACCGGAAGTGTGGCGACCGGGCGGGTCGAAGGCTCCTGAGACACCTTGTGGTGTGCTGACTATAAGGGGCATGTCTTCAACTGCTGATGGTCGGCGGGATGCTGGTTGTGAGTATGCGGACCGGTTGTTGAATTCGTCCCCGAGGAAGTCAGGTGGAGGATGGTAGCCTCCGGATAGACGCCGAGGAGCTCCTGAACGGCTGTTCAGGCGTCTGAGTTGGTCTTGACTAGGAGCTGGCGTGAAGTATTCACTGTTTTCGACAGGAGGCGCAGAGTGCGGAAAATCTGTGGATGCTCCAGTAGGTATAACAGGCAGGTTTGTAACCAAAGGCCATGTCCCGGCGTTCGAAAGCCGCCTGACTACCGGACTGCTTGTTGCTTGCGGTGTAATGCTGCCAATGTTGGGTGAAGGTATATGGAGGTCCAGAGCAAACGGAAATCCTGGTTGCTGTGGAGGTGTAATATCTGTCTGTAGCGGAGGCAATGGTGCGTGTAGCTGTTGTCCAGAAGATGACGCTGTTGCTGGAACGGAGAAGTTCACATGAGGAGAGCTCACTGCTCGGCTGTCACTCGCTCTGCGCTCCTGACTATCACCACTAGCCGGGTTTACTGGCCCCATCTTGGGTGAATCGGGAGGAGAGACGTCGTAAATGTTCTCATCCCCAATATACCGGGAGTTGCTAGAAGGTGGCCGTTGAGGTTCTTGGTACGGGGTCAAATGTGTTGAGTGGGCGGAGCTACCACTATGCTGATACTGGATGGAGGACGACGAGGATTGCTGTGGAAGTAGTGGAACCGGCGGAATGGTAGGCAGTGACGGTACAGGAGGAATCGAAGACCCGGCCAGTGGTATTCCCATTGCCGTATGACTTCGAGGTGGCTCCAACATGGATTTCGGCCTACGCATCATTTCGTCGAGGTAATCGTCTGTTTGTGCCGACGTGACAGTGGGTGGAATGACAGGTGGAATGGCATGACGTAGGAAAGCCGGCAAGTCACCAGGGTCTTCCTTCTGGTACGGAGGAGGAGGAGGAACCCAGTTGTCTGCGTCACTCTCATGAGGATGCTCAGCTCGGCCATCAGCGCGACGATATTCGACAGGACCAGCAGCGGCAGGTGGCGGGTGTAAACGACGATTGGCAGCGGCAGCAGTGGCAGCTCGCCTGAGTGTAGGAGCTGATCGAGGGCTGGCATGAGCGTAAGGCGACTCCAATGCCTCTTGCTCCTCGATCGACGCAAATTCCTCGGTATCCTCGGTGACGGAAGGTTCCTCAATCCGAGGAACAGGGAGTGCTCCAACACGACGAGGCACGAGAGGATCATCATCCTCCTGGGTTGATACTGAAGGCTGGCTGGGCATTGACGCAGCAGACGGAAGGGCTGGAACAGGAGGAAGATTTCCTGCGCTAGTAGCAGCCCGCATCAAGCCGCCACGGCTCCCTCTCTTTTGCATAACCGTTCTCCGACGTACAATCGCGACTTCGGCTTCCATGTCTCGGTGTTCCTCCTCTAGCACCTCGGGTTCTTTAGATCCTACGTCGATATCGATCTCGACAGTGGAACCATTCTCTAGACCATAGTCGAAGTCAATCACTGTGATCCGACCACCGTCCACAAAGTCAAATCCATCATCCTCCGTGATGAGCTTTGTGGGCGTGATTCCTCGAGCACCGATGATCATGCGTTCCTTCACCGACGAATCCTCAAAATCTCCAACCCACTTCACCATCTGTACCCCCTCCAAATGACCAATCTTGCGGCCTGGAATAAGCTTGTTGCGCAATTTGTCGAGCGCTTGCCATTGAGGTACCCTGGATGGATCATTATCCTGTGTGCGTGAGCCACTTCGTGGTGGAGGTTGACTGTTACGGCGGTTTAACGCAGTCGAGTTCGAGGGACCTTCATTGCCTGGGCTAGTCACTTCAGGCGTGGCGTCTAGATCCTCGGGAATGCCGTAGATCCAAACGTCCTTGCCCTGGAATCCAGCTGACACAAGCTCTCCATGGTAAGAGGCTGCGGGCAGAGTACATGGTACTAGTTTGGGCTGCGCGGTAGGATTCGGTATTGGCCCGGTGAAGTACGTCGTTCCATTTCGGAGGTCATCAATCCGCACAGCCCTGAAAATCTCGTAACTGCGGTCATACGTGAACGTCCATCCCGCCTCTTCGTATTTCCCATTCTGGATCAAGACGGCGTGGCTGCAATCGCGACTCGTGTTGGGAAAGAGGATCGACGTTGTCCAAAGCGCACTGATATCGTCCTCCACCGAACAACTACCCGGGTCGTAGTAGGGCGCGGTTAGAATTACAGTGTTGGGCTGTGGCGCATGAACCGTAGTACCCAGAATCTGTGTCCCGTCAAAGGAGAAAGTCAAAGAGTCGACAGCCTCACACTTGACAGCTCTTCTCTCGGTTGACGTCGCGTTAGGATTGAGTGAGGAGACTTCAATGCCCCCCTCGTAAGCCGCCGCCAGAACTCCGCCACATGGTGAAAGCGCAATGGCACGAGGGCTGTTGTCCAAAATCAGAGATTGGGTTCGTCTCGGAGGTGTTGACTTGAGGTCGTAGATGTCGATTTGCATTTCGGTCAGCAGAACTGCTAGGATGGTTCCCTCATCATTGATACATGTCGCAGCAGGACGGCGCAAGATCTTGAACTCTCTTGTGACCGCAATGTCCCTTTGTCTAGCGTCAATCACATGTATCCGAGAGGAGTTGTAGGCCAAGATATGATGGCCCTTTGGCGATGGGCTGAACTGGATGCCATCTCCACCTGGCGCAGACGAAGAGCTGATCGAGTTGGATATGAGCTTGATGATCGTCGTCCTTGGGCGCAAGTATGCCTCGAACAGATTTCGTTTGACCTCCTTCGCAAATAACCGTCGAAGTCTGGGAAGATGGTCCTCGCTAACCGTTGGAGGCGAGGCATTGTGGTGGCTCAAGGCGTAGGATGGACAATTGGATAAGTGGTAGGCATATAGGTGGGCCTGCTGGGCGACACTTCTCCATTTCGAGTTGAGCAGCACTAGGGAAGCGAAGCCATTCGCATCGACGGTTTGGAAAATTCTACACCACTATGCGTGATTAGAGTAGGAACATGGATGCGGAAACACGGAAATTGGACAAAGAAAATGCCGCTGAGAAGACGAAGTGAAGGCTTAGTAAATGATGAGGACGCACTGCTGGATGATTTCGTCTGGTAACCGTTCAAAAGCTGTCGGTTCTGAGGAGTCCGTCGTGATAGCAGGCTTCTCTATCGAAGAGCGTCTGCCCTCGTCGAGGTTGGTGATGGTGGCCATGGCGCAAACAGAAATCGAACTCGGTGTAGGGCTGGAATGTAATCACGGCAGCCTAGCCGGCAGGGTATTGGGCTGCTGCTTGCTGGGTAGAGAGGTAGAAGAATGTCACCAGAAAGAGAAGGCGAGGGTGTTGGTGTTCAAAGACGGTGATGCTGGTCCATTCTTTGTGTCAGGTCTGGTGTCTTGTTTGGCGAAGGTATGTACACGAAAGAGAGAGTATCACCGAACTGGAAATACAGTGTTGAACACAGCAGCGAAGAGAGATTGTGAAAAGTGAAAAGAAGAAAAGATGGAAGGCAAAAAAACACGAGATGGGATGAACATCGGCAGGAACGAACAGACATGTCAAAAGAAGTTGGGACGAATGAATGGCTCTTTCTCACTGGCCGCACTGGCCGCACACTGAGTGGTAGGCGCACCAAGCATGGGTGTTACTGCAGCTTGTGGTTGGGGGCATGGCACGGCCGACATGGGCGCCAATGTTCGCTAGACGCCCACGCCAGAAGCAGCTAAAAGGGCGGCAACGGCATGGCGGCAATCAGCCAGCGGGCATGGGGACCCCGACTGTGAGCCATTCAAAGGAATCGAGTGATCGTCAGGTCTCGGTCTGGAGGCCACTCAGTTGCCGGTTGAAGAACGCCGAAGCCAAAGATTGGCACCGGATGGACATCCGTGAATAGGGTTGTTCCATGGTTAATCTACAGCCCTAAAACAAGACGGGAGGGATTAAGGGGTTTCAGGATAGTCGATCAGCGAGGTTCGGGCTCTCAACCGGTTACTCTGGACTAGGCAGCTCTTTAGAGACTTGGTGAAGCTGTTAGTTAGTCCAAGTGCTCTGAGACACATGGAACTCGAGAACTCTGCCCCATATGTTGTGAGTTAGAACAAGTGAAATCAATATCGATCAGGAACAATAAAGATAGGGTCTCTGGCCCTGTATGACTGGGTAGTATTTGCGACTTTTTCGAGGCCCTGGAGGCGGAGCGAACCAGCCAGAGTCAGCGAACAAGTGGACTGTGGAGGTGGGCTTCGTAAGCCGCCATAAGATCATCGGCCTACTGCTGCGTATGTATACTCCATCATCAACTATCGTCACAGTTCAGCTGCCATGGGGAATATCCCTCCCGGATAGCAGCTGAATCATATGGAAACTAGCAAGGTCTTCTTCAGCTGGATGAAGAAACCATGTGTGAGACTTTTTAGTAAGTGCTAGAGATCGAGTTGTGTTCCAGAGGTTTTTCCAAGGCGAGAGTGTACGCTCCAGTTTCAGTTCGAGACTTTTGACGTCTTCAAAGAGAAAATGCGCCATGGTCAGCCATGTTATGCTTCAGCCTTCACCGCCAGCGGGTTTAGACTTAAGCGGTTATGCTGTACTCTTTGGGGCTCTTTGAGGCACGGTAGGTGGCCATAATGTGGCGTAAAAAGAAGGAACCATATTCCAGTGTTCCTTTTTGAGTCTCTTCGAGGCTATGATAGCCTCCGGTTACGTTCTCGGTGTGGTGCCCTTTCTTTCATAACCCCTGGGCGGCCCCTCGATACCCTGATCTAGGCTGGTGGCCATGTCTCTGGATAATTCAGGAACCGAACTTGAAGTTTCCAAAGTCCTTCTGTGCTCTTGTGTTGGCAAAATGAAAAGTCTCATAGAGTTTTTGATCTCTTTTAGGTTGACTTCTTCGACTTACCCCTCCGTGCCCTCGCCTCCAAACTCCGGGTCGTGACAGCCCACCCGGCAATAAGGCACGTCTAGAACCGAACACCCAATAACAGCCACAGTCCTCATAAATAGTATGCGTTGTGTGACGGACCATCACAGGATGGCGTGCGAGTGCGCATACGGGAGGCGTGAAACTGAGGAGACTCAGCCATTCAAATCTGTAATCCGTGAGTGGGATGAAACGAGAAAGAAAACAGACGTTCATGTGTATGTGTGGCATCTGTTCGTCCAAGTCCAGTCATTGTAAAGATTGAGGCATGTCAGCAGCTACCGTACTAATCGTAAAAGACGTATAGAGGTAAAAGAACAGAACAACCATCACCCCGTCGGCGAGAAGCCTCAGAGGAACTTCATGGCGACATCATACCTTCCCTGTCGTGTCTGTTCATCCCACCCTCAATGTCTTCGGTGTTGGCTACCGATCTGGCGTTTAATCAATTTTGAAGATCCGAGTCTCTGTGCCTCTTTCGAGCATGTAAGCCCGTGAACCATGCATCGAAAGCAACAATAAGGGGCAGGTGGGTATCTCGAGGTTCAAAATGCTGCTGCCTGCTTCAAATGTCCCCATTGGTGATGGAGATGCTGACGGTGTTTTTCCTTCTTTCCGGGGCACTATGGTAACTCGTGTGCAACGTCCATTTTCTGATTTGTCGACAAAACGTATGAGAGCGGAAGTGATTCCGCATCATCAAATGATGAGTTGATCAACAATCCAGGTCAAGTTGGAATCATTCAAGAACATGCCTGATGGTAATGGGGAGGTGAAGAGAGAAAGTTGAAGACTTCGGCAAGAAATCGAATGGACAAGTCTGTGTAAAAGAGGAAGGTCTTGGCAGAACTTTAACCCCAAATCTTGGCAGAACTTTAACCCCAAATCTTGGCAGGTGTCAAACGACAAGTCCGTCCGTCCCAGTGGAGAGCCTCTCCGCACTTACAGGGGTCTTAATTGTAACTTACAAAACTTACACGTGCTGTCGCGAGTTTGCGCGTCATAACCTTTACAATACTATACGCGACCAACACGTTCTCCAAATTGCCATTGCGATACCTTCTCACTTCTTCCTCCTCCTGTATGAATCGAAGCTTCATCCGACTCTTCAGCCGTCTGACTATTGCCCAAGTCACCCAATTCTACCGGCCAGCCTCAACAATGTGTCCTCCCAGCCGTCCAACCCGCAGCGCAAAGTCGCGGGCGGCCACCAAGATCACTGCCGATACCGCCGAAGAAGCCACCGTTGAGGAGACCACCGTGAAGAGGACTACCCGGGGCAGAGGTGCCGTCAAGAAGGAGGAAGTTGTCGAAGAGAAGAAGGTCGTCGTCAAGAAAGTTGCCGCGACCAAACGCAAAGGGAAATCCCAGGATGACGAAGACGAAGATATCGAGAACAAGGACCCTGTCGAGGAAGAAACGAAAAAGCCTGCTCCCAAGAAGCGCAAGACCAAGGCTTCTGCTGAAGAAGATGCTGCTCCGTTAGCAGCCAGGACGCCAGTTGAGTCCATGAAGAGGAAGTTATACATAGGAGCCCACGTTAGCAGTGCTGGCGGTACGTCTCGCCACCCAACCAACATTTGTTTACTTTCCTCCTTCTCAAATACTAACTAGACCATAAACACAGGCGTCCAAAACTCCATCACCAACGCCGTCCACATCGGCGCCAACGCCTTCGCCGTCTTCCTCAAATCCCAACGCAAATGGGTTTCCCCTCCCCTGGACCCATCCGCCGCCTCTTCCTTCCACGACCTCGCCAAACTCCACTCCTACTCCGTCGGCGACCACGTCCTCCCGCACGGCTCCTACCTCGTCAACCTTGCCCAGATCGACAAAGCCAAAGCCGACCAAGCCTACGCCAACTTCGTCGACGACCTCCAACGCTGCGCCACCCTAGGGATCAAGCTCTACAACTTCCACCCGGGCTCAACAGGCGGCGAACCGATCGAAGAAGCCTGCGCGCGCATCGCCTCGCAACTAAACCGCGCCCACAAGGAGCCCGGAACCGGGCAAACAGTGACGGTGATAGAAAACATGTGCGGCTCCGGCAACGTGATCGGCTCTCGCTTCGAAGAACTAGCCATGATCATCGATGGCGTTGAAGATAAGAGTCGGGTAGGCGTGTGCATAGATACCTGCCACGCATTCGCGGCGGGCCACGACTTGCGCACGCCCGAAGCTTTTGCGAAAACTATGCAACTATTTGACGAGATTGTCGGCCTCAAGTACCTGAAGGCGTTTCATTTGAACGATAGCAAAGCCCCCTTTGGCTCCCACCGAGACCTCCACGCCAATATTGGCACTGGGTTCCTGGGACTCAGGGCGTTTCATAACTTGATGAATTACGAGCCCGTCCAGGGGTTGCCGATGGTGTTGGAGACGCCGATAGAGGAAAAGGGTAGCGATGGCAAGATGGTGGAGAACAAGCAGATTTGGGCGGATGAGATCAAACTGTTGGAGAGTCTGGTAGGGATGGATGTCGAAAGTGAAGAGTTCAAAAAGATAGAGGAGGAATTGCAAAAGAGGGGGGCGAGTGAAAGGGCCAAGATTCAGGAGCAGGTGGACAAAAAGGCTGAGAAGGACGCGAAGAAGGCGGAGAAGGATGCGGCCAAGGCTGGGAAGAAGGGGCTTGCGGCTGCGGCCAAGGGGACGGCATCGATATCTGGCTTCTTTAAGAAGAAGGTGGTTAAGGAGGAGAGTGAGGCGGAGGAGTAAAGTCACTGATGGTTGGAGACATTGAAGCATTGTAATTGTCATGTTCTATTGTATGATGACCGGCTATCTGGCTATGTACGGAGTTGGGGGTTTGTGGTTTTGAGACTTGTGTTCTTTATGTATAGCATCTGCATAGATAGACGACACTATAAAAAGGGGGAACGGAAGAATAAAGCTATGTCTCGCCTCATGAAGAATCATAAAGTCCACCACCTTCTTTCGCGCGAAAACGCTCTTTGCCCTTGATGTATCCTTTGACGCCGCAATCCATCAACTCCTAATCGCCCTTGAACTTTTAAAGCAACCTTTATAGCAAAACCAATGAAAGCAATCCACCATTATTTCGTGACCCAAGCCCGAAGACTTTGTAGTCCAGATGTCTGTATTCACCTCCGACCCCTAGACCAAGCCTCCACCTTTCCCATCCACCCTCTCAACCCAACGCCCCTCTCACAATTCGCCTCCAACCAATTCTCCATCCTCTCCCTCACCGTTTTGAGTCCGTTCAGTATCGGCATCTTTGCCTCAGCCTCATCATCCACATAACTCCCCGGATTCAGCAACAAATCGAAGCAATGACCCCAAATATCCGTCTGCCAATACCTCTTCAAGTTCTCCCTGATCTTATACCTCTTTCCCCCTCCACCATTCCCAACCCCGTTTCCTCCTCTACCACCAACCGGCACAGTATCAATATACTTCCCAAACAACAACGCGTGCACCACCCCGGCCATACCATGATAATCAATCTGCCACGTCCACCCCCGTCCCTCTCTCATCTCATTACAATCCTGCGCCGTCGGCTTCCAGTCCGCCTTAAACTGTACCCCCTCATCAAAAGCACCGAAATCAATCCCCCGCCCAAAATCAATCAACGTCAACCCCCTCGCCGCCCACCCGCCGCTCCCATCGGCATGGTACTGATTAGTAGGCAACACCTCGCTTGTCGTAGGGAGGCGCAGGAGGCAGTTATCGATTTTGACGTCGCCGTGCATGATACCCACGCTGTGGAGCGCCTCCACGGTGCGGAAAAGTTCCACCGTAAAAAACATGGCGAGTTGCTCATCCATTACTCCGGAGGATTCGGAGCGGAAGAGGTTGATGACGTCTAGCAAGGTGCCGTGGGGGAAGAAGGGGAGGAACAAAAAGCCTTCGTCTTGGTAGAGGTGGAGTTCAAGGGCTGGACTTAAAGAGGATAGGGCGCGCGTGTGTAAGGGGGTGCCGGCTGAGAGGAGGCGGGTGTGGGAGAGGCGCATCATGTAGAATTCCCAGGCTGTGGGGGGTTGTTCCATCTTGAGGGCTTCGCGGGGGCGGCGGATGAGGTGGGCGGGGAGATTGTTGTTGTTGTTTTCGTCGTTTTGGCGTTGCGAAGAGTAGGTGTAGGAGGATTGGGGCTTGGGTGTGGGCGTGGGCTTGGAGTTCTCGACTAGGTACACGGGCGCGTACGCACCGGCGCCGAGCTCCTTCTTGATGGTGTACTTGGTGTCTGGGTTTCCTGGAAGCTGCAACGTAATAGGTTGCGGCTCGCTGACCAGGGAATCGCGCAGCTTGTCGGCAGAGGTGCTCTTCCGGCCACGCTGTTTACTAGCTGCGGACTGGGCTTGAGCGAACTTGCGGATCTCGGTGCCCTTGCGGAATTTCTCGTGGCGGTGGTCGTAGAAACCCTCGTATGAGGTGAGGGGAGGCTGAATGTTGGCGAGAATTTTCGCGCGGACGGCAACGTCGACGGGGTTGCATTGTAACTCTTTGATGATGGGTCCATCTTCAGCAACTCTGGGCGCGAGAGGAGAGACCGCTCGGTGTGCCAAAGGTGAGGATGTGATTGATTTCACGGCGAGTGGTGATCTGGGCGCCGCCGCGACTGGTTGGTCGCGGAAGACGGGGATCGGCGAGAGCTTCTTGGGCGGCTCTTGCTCCTCTTCCTCCTCCTCGTCTTCCTCAGGAATCTCGCGAAGTGGACTGCTTTCCGGTTCTAGCATATCCTCATCCTCGTTCTCGGAATATTGGGCGTCCTCCTCGTCTTCACCATCCAACGACATGTCATCCCTCAGATCATGATCATGACCCGGTGCCTTAGACGGGGTCTTGGTGAGAATAGGGTGATGCATGTTGGGGTGGTGATACGTGACGTCGAGCGACGAGAACTCGGTCCTCTCCGTGATGGGCGTCATGAAGGGCAAGCGGTTGTTAGCCACTTCTACCGGATCTCGATACGGCCTTCTGGTCGGGACGTAATCTGCGGGAGGGACTGGCACGAAGATATTCCTCGTTCTAGGAGGGGATTCTTCAGGTGCGGTGGGGGGTTGTTGAGGGAAATGTTGTCCGCCCTGGTGTGAATTTGTATCTGAGAAAATGCTGAGCTTGGCCTGTGAATGGGACGTCTGAGGTAAGGCGTTGTTGAGCTCTTCGTCCAAAACGTCCGTCATCTCATGGTCTTCGTCTCCACCCCCACCTTGGTAATTGGGAATGTGTTTTCGCGCTGTGAAATCGGACCACTCGCTCTTGACATCGTCGTCGTCGTCCGCAGCGTCCGTTTCCTCAACCGCTTCAACCACTGTCGTCTCATCTCCCGCCTCACTGGTCGCAAGGTTTCTGGAAGTGTCGTCCACACCGCAGGTATAGTCATCCGAATCGTAGCGATCCTCGTCGTCGCTCAAACCGGCCTTTGCTGCGAGTTTCTGTGGAGCATTAAAGATGTCGTAGATATCATCCGTCGCTGCTTTTGTGTGCAGTGTCATGGTCGGCTCTGATGAAGAACCCCTCTTCTTCATCTTTGGTCGCCCGGAAGGAGAGTCCAACTTGGCTTTGACTATAGTTGTCCGTTAGCAAATCTGACAGAACCTGTTTATCTGGGAAAGTCAGAACATACTGATCTGTGTTTCGTTCACCTCGATCACTTTTTTCTTCTTGGCACTCCTGCCGGCCTTGTGTTCAGGATAGATCGGTTTGCCGTTTTCGTCCAGTTTCAACACATCATGGTAGGCCACAATTTTCGTCGAAGCCATCTCAAACGTCAAGTCCTCCATATTTTCGTCCCTTTTTGGGGTCAACATCGCATCCAACGGTCGTTTCCGTCGCTCGTCCTCCCAAACGACATCTAGCCACCCTCGTCGGGCAGCCCATATCTCTTCGAAACTCAACTCCGTGCCGGGCTCGTCTGGAGTAGGGTAGATCACTCTAAGGTCAACAAACACCCGCTCGCGCTTACCCGATACCGGATTCACCGTCACCTGGGACTGAGAATGGTGTATTGGAATGTGTGATTGAGAAAGCTGTTGCTTGTTCATACTCATCATCATCGTAGAATTCGTAGTCTTCTTGGTCTGTAACAATAACATACATAAACATGAGTACGCCGGAACGCCCGAGCGCACCACCCATCGTAAAATAATTAGTCCTATTCTTGATCAACATCGGTTGTTTTATGGAGAAGGGAAAAATAGGTTATAGCAGAGTATGACTTACCGTATCCCTAAACACCTGCATCTTCTGCACAGGTTTCTTTCCACCAGCCTTGAGCACCTCTCCAGCCCACGGCTTCGGCTCCATGGTATTCTCCTTCTTGCGATCGGACAAGCTTCCAATGCTATCCCATCCCTTAGAACCAGTGCCTAGCGAGCCGAACGCTGGTTGTTGCGCAGCCGCATCGGCATCCGAAAAGATAGCCAGCTTACTCTTCGGCTTCGATGGCCCTGCCGCAGCTCCTCCAACACCCATATTCGGTCTCGGCGCTTGTGGATCGCGCGGCAACCTCTCTACGCCCGCTGCCATGAACGGATCCGACTTGACGCCCAGCGCCTTTCTGACCACCGGAAGCACAGGCACACCGCTATTGCTCTGGTCCTCAGCGCCCTCGGGAAGCGCCGCACGCCGCTGCTCAAACTCGCCGAACTTGCGCACCAGCCTTGACACCGGCCTGGCCTCCTTCTCGATACCCATCTTGTATACCTCCTCAGCTTGCGACCAGAGTCCTTCGCCCTCCAGGTACGCGGCAAACTCTTCGTAGTACAGCGCCAGCTGGTCGCCGATCTGATGTCTGGAGAGAAAGACGAATGCCTCGCGGGGCGCATCGCTGAACATGCGGATGTAGTGCAGCCACATCTTCAGGTAGCGCGCATCGTTGCGGTACTGGGCGCTGCCGACAAAGGCGCGGGTCGCGCGCTCGAGCAGCAGATGTAGCTGCGACTGCGGCGTGGCCGATGCGGATGGGTAAGCGTCAAGCGTCCAGCGGACGTAGCGGTCGTAGATATCGAGCGGGTCATCTTGCTCTTCGGGGTTGAAAGCGGCTAGCTCGGCTTCGTATTCGGCGCGGATGGCATCGTTGACGGACTTGACTTCGGTTGGGTTTGGTGTTGGTGTTAGTTGCGGCGCGAGCGCTTGCCTAGAGCCGCTGGCGCCTTGTGATGGGGAGAAGAGCTCTGCGAGTTTGCGGGCGGAGCGACCGCTGGGAAGGGCTTGGATGTTCTCTTTGTGGGATTCGATAATGTCGAAGTTGACGGAGTCATCTTGGTGCGACATCTTGTCTGGGGCCTCTGTTGATATGTATTAGAAGGCAAAATCGCCCGGGCTGGTAAGTGTTTCGATTCCTCAAGTTTTGCGATACGATATTCTGGACAGGCGCGGCGCCAGCAATATGTTGTTGTTGATGTTGTGTCGCGCTGACAAGATCCTGCGAGTGGGAAAGTGTGTCGCTGGTTCTTTGTCGCAAAAGATGACCTTCAACAAGTTAAGATGGGAAACGCGATGTGGAAGGTAGGCCGTGTTTGAGTCCGTACAGTATGGAGAAGCAACGGGTGTTGCGATCTAGACCTTGCTGAATTGTGTAGATGGACGAGGGGCATGTGGATTTTCTTCGCTTGTTGATTCACACCAACCAAACAATCATGCGAGTCACCGTAGCAACGGCGTGGGCAGCTGGCAGGCACATTTGGCAGCGGCTTCTGTTTGCGCAGCGTGTGTGCGTTGTGTGCCGGCAGGCAGGGCAGGTTGGCATGGCTGGCAGTGTTCTGCTTTCTGCAGGAACAGGAAAGCGGGGTACAGAAAGCCACATTGGAGGACGATGAGGCTCGTGCGACAATCAGCCACACCTCTTCTCACCGCCCCGGTTCAACGGTCGCCGCGACTCGGGATCATCACGATGGATCGATGGATCAAGCGCACGTCATTCTACATAGAAACCCCTTGTCAAGGATTCGGCTTGTCCATCAAGGTGTCCGGGGCAACACGGGTGAGCGGGGCTTGTTTACGGGGCTGAGTTGTTGTCGTTGTGAACCTGTTCGACCGGCGGGGTTCTTGGATATAAGCGGCCATGAGTACCCGAAACTCGGCTAGATTTACAAATCGCTATACTCTAACGGCAAGTCCCAACCACCGCTTGCTCTCTACGTTTCTAACCCCAAATCCTCAAGAAGAAACAAATCACTGATCTCATGACCTCCTTCGGAAAACAGCGGTGATAGCTCTGCCTTGTAGCGGACCTGACAAGACGTCAAAGACGACACTACTGTAACAGGGGTGCCGTGTTGGTACCGGTAGCCCGGAGCGGGCCGGGAATGGGAACGGGGAATCGCGGGGAAAGGGGAGAAACAGACGTTCCAACACTACCGATCCATGTCACAGACTTGCATGTGGTTCCTGCCAACGCATATGGGGTAAAAGAAACTTGGTATTGATCATTAAAATTCTATGTCATTCCGCCATTTTCATTAGCCATACCCGTGTCCTTTGGTCATCCGAGGTAACACATGTCGATCAACCGGTCACCCCTTGAACCATTCCCAGGTTCCGATTCCATCCGAACGGGTCCCCATCATCAGCATGCAACCACTTAGAGCTCAACAGCCTTGCGGAAGTTCTCGCCGGCGTAGACGGCGTTGTCGCCAAGCTCCTCCTCGATGCGGAGGATCTGGTTGAGCTTGGCAAGACGCTCGGAACGGGCAGGAGCACCGGTCTTGATCTGGCCAGAGCGGATACCAACGACAATGTCGGCAATGGTGACATCCTCGGTCTCACCGGAGCGGTGAGAGACCATGACACCCCAGCCATCGGCGTAGGAGTCCTTAGCGGCCTGGATGGACTCGGTAAGGGTACCGATCTGGTTGACCTTGAGGAGGAGGCCGTTGGCAGCCTTGAGCTCGATGGCCTTCTTGATGCGGAGGGGGTTGGTGACAGTCAAGTCATCAGCAACGAGCTGGATGTCCTGGGTCTTGTAGAAGTAGCTCCAGGCCTCCCAGTCATCCTCAGCGAAGGGATCCTCGATGGAGACAATGGGGTACTTCTTGCAGAGCTCAGAGTAGAGGTTGGCGAGCTGCTCGTAGGTGAGCCACTTGGAGGAGTCGGACTCGGGGTTCTTGAAGTCGAGGTCGTACTTCTTGACGTCCTCCTTGTAGAACTCGCTGGAAGCAACATCCATGGCGATCTTGACCTGGCCAGTGTAGCCGGCCTTCTCGATGGCCTCGGTGATGAGGTCGAGGGCCTCCTCGGGGTTCTGAATATCGGGAGCGACACCACCCTCGTCACCGACGTTGCCAGCGGACTGGCCGTACTTCTTCTTGGCGAGGCTCTTGAGGATCTGGTAGACCTCAGCACCCTGGCGGAGGGCCTCAGAGAAGGTAGGAGCGGCAGAGGGGACGATCATAAACTCCTGGAAGGCGAGACGGCCACCAGCGTGGGAACTGTCGCATTGTTAGTTGTACTGTTGCGCAATAAGCTTTGGGAGTTGTAAGACTTACCCGCCGTTGAGGACGTTCATGAAGGGAACGGGGAGGACGTAGGGCTTCTTGGTACCGGCAAGGTCGGAGATGTGAGCATACAGGGGAACGCCCTTCTCAGCAGCACCAGCCTTGGCGACGGCGAGAGAGACACCGAGGATGGCGTTGGCGCCGAGCTTGGTCTTGTTGGGGGTACCATCGAGGTCGATGAGGAACTTGTCAACCTTGGACTGGTCCTTGACGTCAATGTTCTCCTTGATGAGAGCGGGGCCGATGACCTCGTTCACGTTCTTGACGGCCTGGAGAACACCCTTGCCAGCCCACTTGGTCTTGTCACCATCGCGGAGCTCGCAAGCCTCGTGCTGGCCTGTTGAAGTGTTGTTGTCAGTATATTGTGGACATGTTGATCGTAGTGTATAATGAGACAGTGTCGGTCTGACGTACCAGTGGAGGCACCAGAGGGGACAATGGCGCGGTGAAGGCCGAGCTCAGTGACAACGTCGACCTCGACGGTGGGGTTGCCACGAGAGTCGTAGACGTAGCGAGCGTGGATCTTGGAGATGGGCATTTTGAATCTGTTGATAGCTTGGTGTTAGCTTTGTTTACTTGTTTCCGTGAAGTCGCGAGAACGCGACAATGCTCTTGAAGTAAGGCGCAAACCAGGTGAGCTCTTGGCGGGGTAGGACAGACTGTTGTTTGTTGTTGCGACAGGATGAAGGTGAAAAGGAGACGGGAGGGAAGCTTTCGAGATGAAGAGAAGGATGACGGGAAAGCTTTATGCGATGATTCTGCTCAACTAAGAGCTGGGATGAGAAGAGTCACTGCTGGAATATCGCGCAGGACAAGAATGTTTTGACGAGTCGAACCAAGCCTCCTCATGGAGTAACAGGATGGCGGGGCTGTACCAGACTCAAGCGAGCGGTGTCGGAGGACATCATCATCGTGAGGGGACAAGGGTTGAGCTGAAGAGGGGAAGTGATGAAGCTATACGGGACCACTTACAGATTGGTATGTCTGGTATGAACAGAGATGGTGATAGTTTCGAGAAGGAAAAAGGAGAAAAAGAAGTGGGAGAGAGCAGGATATTAAATCTGGACGAGGCCTGGCGACGGCAAGAGCTTTCAGGTCTTCGTCAAGCTGGAAGATGAGAGGACGCAATTGAGGTGGGGTGATCCTCGCAAGTAGAGGGAACGCCCCTCCTGTTAATCAATGCCAAGCCGAGCATAGTCTTCTTGCTGTACCCTTGCTGGCGTCTGCAGCTAGGGAGGTCTTCCCGGTAACAGGAGCTTGCGCAGGGTACGTACTTGGTACCTGGCCAATCCTGACGCAGTCCCGGCCGTGACTGCCAGAGAGAAACTCTCGCAACGAGAACGCTGCAGCTGCAGAGCGAGGTGGGCACTTGGCATCTCATATTCTCATTTGACAGATTTGCTGTCGACGGCCATTGAGAGTTCAGGACGCACAGTCAGCGGCGGGGAGCGAGACACCTGGGCTCCTTCTGCACTGCGGACAGGAAAGTTGAAGTCCATGTTGCATCCATCAACGACGAGGTGTCAAGAAGCAGAAGAAGGGAAGAACCTCGACAGCCAACTCGTCTACGATTGGCATCATCCGCTGTCCAGTAAATACTCACACTTGGCTGAAGCCATTCGGTGCCATTGGCGGACCAGCCACGGGAGGGCCACCCTTCCCCTCCGTCTATCCTCCGTCTGGACTCCTGCGCGAATCCGTCGTCGGCCCTTTCCTGGACAGGACCCTGGCTTTTTCGCATTTCACAATGTCAACCGGATGACAAACTGCCAGACTCGAAACACCAAACCCAGAGTCTCGAGACAGATGGGGCGAAAGTGTCTTTTTTGGGTTTCACTCAATGGCAGGCTGTTGAGGTGAGTCGACGGGAGTTCCTGCTTCGTACAACGACCCTGAGCTTGTCTACATCTGGCGGTCCGAGTCTCAACAGAAAAGGCCAAGACATCCCGCGAAGTGAGCAACGGAGGATGACCGGCCACACTCACTCACGTCTTCATTGTTGAGTACAAACTCGTACTCACCCAGCAGGAAATTCTTTGCCGTTCTCCATTATTAGGGCAACCTTTTCGATTTGATATCTTTTCTAAATGGTGCCGGCGCCTATCTCCGAACGTCATAGGTATGCGTCTCTAGTCTGGCGCCGTGAGCTAAAAGTCGATGGACTCCTCCGAACCCTCCACATCCCGGTGCTTTTGTCGGCCAAAAAAGATGCTACCCCGCCGTGTCCGCAGAAGATTCGGGAAGCTATGCGGTCCGGAACCTCTCAACACCAAAAGCTCCGTTGACCGGCCTGGACGGAGCAGATGCCGACAGCATATAAATGCCGTCCCCGGCCACGTTCGGTGCTTTCCACTCCAGGCTATCACGGATCGATCGGCCCAGCTCAACACACGCTTCCAGTCTTTGGCGTTTTGCCGTATGGATCCTTGGATGGATGGACCCAACCTCCGTCATCAGGCCCCTCCGTGGGGGATTTCTGTTATCAATGGCAATTTCACCCCACGCTCACGACTTTTTGGCTGTGCGTGCCCATCCTCATAATCAACGGTTGCCCAAGCAATCGAGTTCTCTTTTGCCAGCAGCAGAACAAAAACTGAAGGGCCCGAAAGCTTTCTCAAATCGTTGCCGGTCGAGGTCTCGACTCTGAAAAGGGCGCCAGCTTATAAGCTCTGGGAGGCAAAAGCAAACAGATACTTCGGATGAATCTGGTTACTCTTTCATCTCGTGGTTTAGGTCCGTATAAGCTCATCTCTCATGCGTTTCCTTTGGCTCAAAGACCACACATCTCTTGTCTTGCAAGACTCATAGTCATTCTCATGTTTGATATAGGACGCTGTTGCTTGCCGTCGGGTCAAAGTTGACTGGCGACAACGCATTGCAACGTCTTGTTGATTGCTTCGTTGCCGATTTGACCGATCGAGCCCTATATCCAGGACCCTGCATCCTTTTCACGTTGACATTGAGACAAAGGCATTCATTGCAATGCAAAGGTCTGCATTCAATTCGGATAGCACACTCACTTCTCACTTTACATACACCTTCCTGCCACACCTCTCAAGATACACAAATTGACCTTCACTTTATGAACGACTGCATGTTTATGAAACACGGTCAACAACGATGGTCAATTGAAGTTGCTTTGGGGGGGCGATTGCTGGCTACAGTCGGCTGAGCTTCCAGACCGCCTTCCCAATCGAGCATAATGCTGTTTATTCAAGCTCACAAAGTGACATCGCCAGAGCCAACCAATGTTGCGCTGTTCAGGGGACCTCAATCGCCTCAGGCGCCTCAATCCGCAGTGGGCAGGTGGCATGGAGGGGTTCCATCCAATCATTCCACTTTTGAAGACAAGGATTGCCGATGCCTCACAAAAAATGTTAACGCGACCGCTTGCCGTGCGTTCTCACTCACACAGCTTTTGGCACTGCACTGCAAACGTCCGTCCGTCTTGCCCGTTCTGCCTGGTGTACGCAGGTCATCTCATTCTGCGGCTGTTGTGTGCTGTACGATACGTAACCCGGGCGCTGTTTTGGCAGCCGGTTCCACTGTTGCTGTTATAAAGTCATTCCTTCTTCTTCTTTTGTTTACACTTGTTGGTCATCATGATTCGCAACTGTCTCTCTCTTCGGCCTGCTTGTCAAGGAGCAAAGAGCGTTCTTCCTCGATCCAACTTGACAAAGACCTCACTTTTGGGTGCTCATCAAGCCACGACTAGATTCGCCGCCTCACAGTAAGCCTAGCCCGCCAATCCCAAGACAAAAAAGACCACCTGACTGCCCGTTTAGCAATGGGAATTGTCCGGGGGGATGACATCTGGCGATAAACCGAGACCCACGCACGCGCCGTCATGAAGCGGAGGAGAGGGATCAAAGTGGAAAGTGGACGATGTTCCAGTGACATCTGGACACACTGTTAGCAATGACAGCCGCGGCGGAGGGCCAAGGGGTATTAAGAAAATAGTCCAATGGGAATTCAAAGCGCTGATATAAGATAAATCCCCCCGCAGTTATACCTCGACCTCCTCTCCTGCAGGACCATCATCACGCTTCTACTCTGTTGCCTCTACTCCTTCTTCTTCTTCGCCATTGACCCCCCGCCAACGTCTTTCAGCAAACCGGTCAATCCGTCCTCGTCGCAACCAAACTCCCGTCCGCTACTGTTCGTACCGCAACCACAAGATGTGCAGGACACACGCCCAGGCCGATGTGGCAAGTGGGGTCAACATCCAGGGCCGCGAGCTTCTCCCCACCAACGTCATCCCCAGACACTACCACATCACCCTCGAGCCCGACTTCCAGAAGCTCACCTTTGACGGTACCGTTGTCATTGACCTCGATGTCGAGGAGGACTCCAAGTCCATCTCTCTCCACACTCTAGAGATTGACATTCACAACGCCAAGGTCACCTCCAATGGCCAGACCGTCAGGTAAGCAAGCTCGTCTCTTGCTGTGTATACTTAACCCCTGCATTGATTATGCCAGTATAACAGCTAACACTCTGCCAACAGCTCGTCGCCCAAGGTCTCCTACAACGAGTCTACCCAGGTCTCTAGCTTCGAGTTCGACAATGCCGTCACCAAGGGCTCCAAGGCCCAGCTCGAGATCCAGTTCACTGGCCAGCTGAACGACAAGATGGCCGGTTTCTACAGATCGACTTACAACAACCCCGATGGCTCACAAGGTCTCTTGGCCGTCTCTCAGATGGAGCCTACCGATGCCCGCCGCGCATTCCCCTGCTTCGACGAGCCTTCCCTGAAGGCCGAGTTCACCGTCACCCTCGTTGCCGACAAGAAGTTGACCTGCCTCAGCAACATGGACGTTGCTTCCGAGTCTGAGACCAAGGACGGCAAGAAGGCCGTTACCTTCAACAAGTCGCCTCTCATGTCTACCTATCTTGTCGCCTTCGTCGTCGGTGAGCTCAACTATATCGAGACCAACGACTTCCGCGTCCCCGTTCGTGTCTATGCTCCTCCTGGACAGAACATCGAGCACGGTCGCTTCTCGCTCAACCTTGCTGCCAAGACCCTCGCTTTCTACGAAAAGGTCTTCGGTATTGAGTTCCCTCTTCCCAAGATGGACCAGATCGCCATTCCCGACTTTGCACAGGGTGCCATGGAGAACTGGGGTCTTGTCACATACAGAGTTGTTGATCTTCTCTTGGACGAGAAGGTCAGCGGTGCTGCTACCAAGGAGCGCGTCGCCGAGGTTGTTCAGCACGAACTTGCTCACCAGTGGTTCGGTAACCTCGTTACCATGGACTGGTGGGATGGTCTCTGGCTCAACGAGGGTTTCGCCACTTGGGCTTCTTGGTACTCTTGCAACATCTTCTACCCCGAGTGGAAGGTTTGGGAGACCTATGTTACTGACAACCTCCAGCGCGCTCTTGCCCTTGACTCTCTCAGGAGCTCTCACCCCATTGAGGTTCCTGTCAAGCGTGCCGACGAGATCAACCAGATCTTCGATGCTATTTCCTACTCCAAGGGTTCTTGCGTTCTGCGCATGATCTCCACCTACCTTGGTGAGGACGTCTTCTTGGAGGGTGTCAGGCGTTACCTCAAGAAGCACGCCTACGGCAACACCCAGACTGGTGATCTCTGGGCTGCTCTTGGCGATGCCAGCGGAAAGAGCGTCGAGGAGGTTATGGATGTGTGGACCAAGCACGTCGGCTTCCCCGTCGTTACCGTTACCGAGAAGGACGAGAAGACCATCCAGGTCAAGCAGAACCGTTTCCTCCGTACCGGTGATGTCAAGCCTGAGGAGGACAAGGTCATCTTCCCCGTTTTCCTTGGCGTCCGCTCCAAGGATGGCATCAACGAGAACCTTACCCTTGACAAGCGTGAGGATACCTTCGAGGTTCCCAGCACCGATTTCTTCAAGCTCAACGCCAACCACACCGGTCTCTACCGCACTTCTTACACCCCTGAGCGCCTCGAGAAGCTCGGTGAGGCGGCCAAGAAGGGTCTCCTCAGCGTTGAGGATCGCGCTGGTATGATTGCCGATGCCGGTGCCCTTGCTTCTTCCGGCTACCAGAAGACTTCTGGTGTCCTGAACCTCCTCAAGGGTTTCGACTCTGAGAAGGAGTTCATTGTCTGGAGCGAGATCATCTCTCGCGTTGCTGCTGTCCAGGCTGCCTGGATCTTCGAGGACAAGGCTGTCCGCGATGGTCTTGAGGCTTTCCAGCGTGAGCTTGTTAGCGCCAGGGCTCACCAGATGGGCTGGGAGTTCTCTGAGAAGGATGGTCACATTGAGCAGCAGTTCAAGGCCATGCTCTTCGGCAATGCCGGTCTCTGCGGTGATGAGAAGATCATCGCTGCCGCCAAGGAGATGTTCAAGAAGTTCATTGCTGGCGACAAGTCTGCCATTCACCCCAACATCCGTGGCAGCGTCTTCAGCATGGCCCTGAAGTACGGTGGCAAGGAGGAGGTAAGTTCGATTGTTCAAAGAACCCGTAATGGATGACGCTAATCATTGTTTTAGTATGATGCCATTCTCAACTTCTACCGTACCTCTACCAACAGCGATGAGCGCAACACTGCTCTTCGCTGCCTCGGCCGCGCCAAGAGCCCCGAGCTCATCAAGTCTACTCTCGATCTCCTCTTCAGCGGTGAGATCAAAGACCAGGATGTGTACATGCCCACTGCTGGCCTCCGCAGCCACCCTGAGGGTATCGAGGCTCTCTTCACCTGGATGACTGAGAACTGGGATGAGCTCGTCAAGAGGTTCCCTCCTCAGCTGTCCATGCTCGGCACTCTTGTTACCATCTTCACCTCCAGCTTCACCAAGAAGGAGCAGCTGGCCAAGGTTGAGAAGTTCTTTGAGGGCAAGAGCACCAACGGCTTCGAGATGTCTCTCGCCCAGAGCTTGGATGCTATCCGCTCCAAGGTTGCATGGATCGAGCGTGACGGCGAGGATGTCGCCAAGTGGGTGAAGGACAACAAGTACAGTGCGTAAAGACGACAAAGAGTCACTGAAGGGTTAATGAAGGCCAGGGAAGCGTGTCTGACTTTTTGATGGCCAGGTTCCGCGGACTTGGGAAGGCCATTAGGGATGAGGTTTGTGCATAAGCTTTGAACAGGCAAGGAGTCGGTCATGAAATAGCATAACAAAGGCCATGTGTTTAGGGGCAAGGTTTTGAAAATACCATGAATGAATTGTACAATGCATGCAATCCGAGCGACTACCTATCAATATAATGTTGATGAAGTTAATGAGAAGATATTGTCATTTGTGACGGTTACGTACTCTGATGACTTGACTTATCACAGCAAAATACGCAGTGAAAGAGTACGTTTCAGAAAGAAAGGGTGAACCATGAAGGAATAAGGAGAACCCGATGAGATTTGTCTATAAAAGCAGACCAGAATCCGTATGGAAGATGCACACTTGAAGTTGTTGATGTTTCCCCAATCGTGCTGAACTTAAGAGCGCAATTTTTGTTAGTCGATACAAGTGGGTCCCGATCTTTCGCCTACATTCACAAAACATTTTCTCCACTTTTTGCCACGGTCTCATGAGCCCAATTTTGATAACTCACTTCAGTTTCTTGGACAGAGCAACCGACCCAACAGATTGGTAACCTGGGTCAGTAGGAAGGTTATCAAAGATGGCGAAGGACAAGAAGGGGAAAAGCGAGTCCAAAAAGGCCAAGCTGGCCGAAAAGAAGCAAAAGCAGGAGAAGAAAGCCGAAAAGAAGGCCAAGGTGAAATCCGCAAAGATCGAGGGCAGCGACGCCGAAGATGTCGATCTCGACGCCGTTCTCGAGGAGTACAAGAAGCAGCAGGAGCAGTTCCTCAAGGTCACCGAGAATGTCGTTGAGGACCCTCCTCGCGCCCGCGCGGCTTCTACCTTCATGGCCAGCCCCACCAACAGCAACCAGCTCCTCTTGTTCGGAGGCGAGTACTTCAACGGTGCTTTGGCGACCTTCTTCAACGACCTGATGGTGTACTACATCGACCGTGATGAGTGGCGGTGCGTCACCTCTCCCAACGCTCCCCTTCCCAGATCCGGTCACGCCTGGACCCGCGGCGGCAACGACAGCACGGGAGTCTACCTCTTTGGCGGCGAGTTCTCCTCGCCCAAGCAGGGGACATTCTACCACTACAACGACTTTTGGCGTCTCGACCCTGCCACCCGCGAGTGGGCGCGCATCGAGTGCAAGGGCAAAACTCCGCCCGCCAGGTCTGGTCACAGAATGACTTACTACAAGAACTACATCATCCTCTTCGGCGGTTTCCAGGACACGGCCAACCAGACCAAGTACCTCCAGGACCTGTGGCTGTACGACACGCAGAACTTTGTCTGGCACTCCATCACGCCTCCCCCCGCGCAGCTTAAGCCGGACGCCAGGTCCAGTTTCACTTTCTTACCTCACGACCAAGGCGCCGTTCTCTACGGCGGCTACTCCCGCGTTAAAGCCACAGTCGCCGCTGGCAAGCAGAACAAACAAGGCGGCGGCAACGGCGGTAGCAAGAATATCCTAAAGCCCATGATCCACCAAGACTGTTTCTTTCTGCGAATCACCCAACCCCCCGCCGACTCGGCGCCCAACACGGCGCCCACCGTCCGGTGGGAGAAGCGCAAGAAGCCCGCCAACACGCCCAACCCGACGCGGGCGGGCGCCACCATGGCGTACCACAAGGGCCGCGGCATCATGTTTGGCGGTGTCCACGACGTTGAGGAGAGCGAGGAGGGGATGGAGAGTGAGTTCTTCAACCAGCTTTTTGCGTGGAACATTGAGCGCAATCGGTTTTTCCCGATGGGGTTGAAGAAGGCGAGGGCGCCGGGGAAGAAGGCTGGTGGTGGAAACGGTGGTGACGTGAGGGAAAGGGTCGGGAGGAGAGACAGGGCGAAGCAGAATGAGGAGGAACTGCTCAGACAGCTTGCGGCCCTCCAAGCGGGCGCGAAGTTGGATGGTGATGATGCGGATGAGGCGGAGATTGAGGCTATTCTGAAGAAGCAGAGGGGTGAGGAGGAAGAGGAGGAGGAGAAGGATAGCAAGAAGAAGGTCAGGGATATGCCGGTCTCGATGGAGATGCCGCATCCCAGATTCAACGCCCAGCTGGCGGTGCAGGATGATGTGCTGTACATCTACGGCGGCACGTTCGAGAAGGGCGACCGTGAGTTTACGCTGGATGATATGTATGCGATCGATCTGGGCAAGATGGATGGCTGCAAGGAGATCTTTAAGAGGGAGGGTGATGATTGGATTGTGAGTCTCTCTCCACCTACCGCAATGAGGGATGGGTTACTGACAAAAGCAAATAGGAATCCGAGGACGAAGACGACGATGAGGAAGATGACGAGGAAGAGGACTCTGAGGAAGAGGCTGATGACGAAGAAGACGCTATGGAGGTCGAAGACAAGAAGGCCAAATTCACTCCTAGCGACAGGAAGAAGAAGAAGGCCGCCAAGGAGGGTGCTGAAGAGACACCCGCTGTTGCTGAGGCTGCCGCTCCGGCGGAAGAAGAGGAGGAGACCGAGGAGAGGGTTGATGACGGCCTGCCGCATCCTAGAGTACGTTTCCCCTCCTATTTTCTGGCACTGTTTGAATTACTACTAACACTAAAAACAACAACAGCCTTTCGAATCCCGCCGCGACTTCTTCCAGCGTACCTCGGCGGAGTGGCAGGAGATTCTCATGACCAACCTCCGCTGGAAGGGCATCCAGCCCGAGTCGCTCGCCGTCAAGGAGATCAAGGCCAAGGCGTT
Organism: Sordaria brevicollis; assembly: GCA_033439795.1. Taxonomy (NCBI): domain Eukaryota; kingdom Fungi; phylum Ascomycota; class Sordariomycetes; order Sordariales; family Sordariaceae; genus Sordaria; species Sordaria brevicollis. The sequence goes on from JAUTDP010000007.1 coordinate 883,766, forward strand.
CGAGCTCAGCGAGGAGAAGTGGTGGGATTGCAGAGAGGAGATTACCGCGCTCGAGGACGAGCAGGAGGCTGCCGGTATTGGTGAGGTGGTTTCGCTTGCGGATAAGGCGGGTGCTGGCGGTGGTGCTGGTGCTGGTAGTGCCGGAAGGAGGAGGTAAACTGGCGTTGAAAGGGGGACTAAAAGGGGGTTGTTTTGGAGGGTAGAATAATATCATATACCCGGCAGTTGCGGATTTCGTTCACATATTTACTACGTGTATGAACAGTCTAGGGCGAAAAGGAAAGCAAGATGAAGTCAAACTCGCATCGATGAACTTTGTCCTTCGCCATGTGTGGAATAAAAGAATGGGCTAGTACAAAAGGGGTAATATTGGACCGCTGTAAGTCGCTGTAAGCCGGACATGTGACTGGGCGTTTGCCCCTCAACGCGACCACTGCTGCTTCTCGTCAAAGACGCGGTGGCAACGAGGGGAAGCTTTTCACCACCTTTCACTTTTGCAACCTCAACGGTTTTTGCGTCGCCGCCAATTGATTTGTCTCTGGAGCCCAAGTGCCAACTCATCCCAAGAGATTTTTGTAGTCCGCAAAGACCACACCGCGACAATCCGATGCTCGGCGCATTCCCCTCGCGGAGCAATTTTTGAGAACCTTGACGACTGCGCAACCACCAAACAGACGAGCGAATCCATCACCATCACCATTCGAATTCGAGTCTTTGAGTTCTTCACGACACTCTCACAATGCCTCTCGGTATCCAGCGCATCAACGCCAAAAAGTCGCATCCCAATGACCGAATAATCTTCATCAAACCCCTGAAAGGGCCAGACGAAGCCATAGCCCAAGATTTCCTCGAAAGGATAGCAGCACAATGCCGTACGCCTCTTCCTCCTCCTCCTCCTACTTCTCCAATTACAACCCCCTCCCCCCATATCTTCAACATCTCTAACTCTTGATTTCTTGGTAAACAGTCCCCATAATGAAATCCAATCACCTCTCCATCACCTCCCTCGAAGAGTACGAACCCAACCGCGAATTCGTCGGCCGCAACTTCAACGCCGGCGAAGTGATCCAGCTCGTTTTGAAGAGCCAATCAGGCCACTGGCTCCCCTTCAACTACGTGCAAATGGTCATGATGCACGAGCTCGCCCACTGCAAGCAGATGAACCACTCGCGCGCCTTCTGGGCCGTGCGCAACGCCTACGCCGACGAGATGCGCCTTCTCTGGGCCAAGGGTTATACGGGCGAGGGGCTGTGGGGGAGGGGAGCGTTGCTGGCGACGGGCGAGTGGGAGAGGAATACTGTCCAGCCGGGGGAGGGGCTGCCGGAGCATTTGTGCGGTGGGACTTATAGGAGTCGCGGGAGGAAGAGGAAGGTTGCTAAGCCGAAACTGAGTTATAAGGAGCAGAAGGAACGGAGGATATTGAAGAAGTTTGGGGCTGGTGGGGTCAAGTTGGGAGATGATGAGAAGATTAAGAAGGAGTTGGAGGGAGGGAAGAAGGTGGCCGCGAAGCCGAGAGTCGCTGGTAGTGCGAGGGGAAGGGAGTTGAGGGCTGCGGCGGCTTTGGCGAGGTTTGAGAGTGTGAAGAAGGAGAAGGAAGAGGAGAAGATCAAGAAGGAGGAGGAGATTGATGAAGATGAGACGGAGAGTGGGTCGGAATATGAAGATGAGGACGAACAAGATGGTGTGAGTGCTGTGGATACCAACGGCAAGAAGTTGTTGGATGGCAAGGGGAGGGGGATGATTAAAGTGTGCGAGGATGAGAACCCGGAGGATCAGGATGCGCAAAAGGAGTTGAGGGAGTTGATGGGTTTCAGCGATGGTGCGAGCAATTCGACAGCTCGGCATCCCGTTATCAAACCTGAACCATCGTCGACGGATACCGGGATACCGGAGAGTATCGGCCAAGCTCCGGACATATTGCAGAGGAACAGGCCAATAAAGCTGGAGGGCAACGCAAGATCGAAGTCTACACAACCCATATCCACCGTTCCGAGTACGAGAAACAGCAATACCTCCGCTACAACAAAAGCGAAGCTACCGAGTATAAAACCCGAGCGGGAAAGCCCACCACGACTGAAAGAGAACACGCCCCTTTCATCAATACCAAAGCCTACAACCGAAGCCAAACCGAAAGTTCCATCGACGAGAACCTGCCCAATATGCTCCTTCGCCAACGAGCCATCGTGCATTACCTGTACAATCTGCGCCAATGTTCTTGATCCGAAGAACGTGTTAGGTTCCTGGGCATGTACCAGCCAGACTTGTCAGGGCAGTCAGTATCGGAATGCCGGGGATTGTGGTGTTTGCGGTGTATGTGGGGAGCGGAAGCCGGGGGGAAGTGCTGGGTGATCTTTCAATTATAGGCCGAAAGAACTTCCAGGTTGATATCACCACAACTCGACCTGGCTAGGTTTATCACATATTGGTTACATGATGCTGAGAGACCTTAACTCGAAGCTCAAAGGCATGGGCACTGGTGGGAGTAAGTAATGTATAATGCTTATTACCGTCGAGACAGCTGTCAAAGAGTGTCTAACTTGAATGCCCTACCAGTCTGGGAACCGTCGGGTAAGGTTTTAATTCGAATCGGGATTAAAGACTATAGTTACTGTGCCTCACGAAAGCATAGAACATCTAAAGCGAACAACAGACGCTTTGCCAAGTCACATCATACGCAAAGACTTTGTGTACACTGAGATTTGACACTTCCGCCGCAAAGCGGCACAGCATTCGAACAATATCCCTAAATGGTTCAAGATGATTTCCTTCCTGTCCAGGTTGTCAATGTGGTCGTTTTCTTCTCTTCTCTTTTTTACTTTACGAATTTCATCATGACTCTCTCACCACAATCTCTGACAGAAATACAGTATATCATCCATCAAGCCCCATCACATCTCCCTCATATCTTCTCTTCCAGCATCATCCCATCATCATCTTCTACTCACCACCTAGAAGACACCCTCTCTTCAGGCTCACAAAATGAAACTACCCCCCAATATCCCAACCGCCCTAATCCTCACCTTCCTCTTCTCCCTCCAAGTCCCCCTCCGCCTCGCCGCCCCTCTATCCCACGACAAACTCTTCCCCAACGAACCCATCCTACCCCAGATCCGCTACGAAAGAATTGACAACGGCCGCATAACCACACGACACAGTAACCCCAACAGCAACCAAGACTTTCCTCCTTCTTGCCTCCCTGACTCTCTCTCCCTCTCTCCCACCTCCTTTTCTACGTCTACTGGATCCCCCGCCAATGTCAACGCCAATATCACCACAAACCCACCAGGCCGCTTCCTAGGCCGTCTATCCAAACGAAGCACCGAGAGTACATTCGATACAACAGCCATCGAAGCTCAACTAAACCAACTTGACCAACGCCGCCGTCAAAGCTCTCACCCACCCCCATCCGAACCACGAGTCACACACACACTAGGACGCTACGCTCGCCCACTAAAACATCTCTTCGCCCACGCCTACCACTCCAAACTCGGTCGCGGCGTCATCGATTCTGACTCCCCCTTCGATACCTTTCCGGCTTTCCCCCCGGTTAAGAGGATACTAAGCGAGTCAGCAGATGATGACCTCTCTTTCACCAGCTTCGACAACGGGGCCGGGGCTGGGGCTGGAGGCGCGGTACCGACGCTGCTAAAGATGATTACCATCGAACCAACCATTACTATCAATAGCACTAGTATAGAACGACGTGGTCCCGGTACCTATGCAGGACCGGGAGCGGGATCGTATCTAGCTGGTATGAGTCTTGGTGGTGCTGTTCCGAGGCCGAGGGAATCTTCTTTGTGGGAAAGGAGGGACAGTGAACATGGGGAGGATGGGGCAGAAGAGGTCAAGAAGAACGAGACGAGTTTTATGAGTAGGAGAATTAGTAGGATTGAAAATAGGAGGGAGGAGAAGAAGTCGAATGGGACTATTACGGAAGAGAACAGTGGCGATGGAAACTTCAAAGGGACGGAGATGGAGAAGAAGAAGGAAGAAGGTAAGGTGGAGAAGAGAGAGGGAAGTGTACGGCATGGAAGGTATCATAGGATTTTGACGAGTGTTGCTGCGTCGGCATAGATTTTGGTCTCTTTTGTCTGGTTCTTCCTTTTGTTGTGTATATCTTCTGGAATTAACTGTTTACTTCATATATAGGCTTTGTGGTTCATGGGTTTATTCGAGAACGAAAGGGAAAGCCCATAGGGCTTACGTAGTGCGATTAATCAAGTTACACTCATAAAACGGGTTACATTTCAAACACTCTCAGGATGATAATGGCATATTTAGAAGAACGAATATTAAGACATCAAGCGGCAAGATAGTCACAATCAAACCAACATACAGGTGCTTTTATGGTCATTTGATTTGGAGTCATGGATATCTCTAGCCATATTCTAAGCATACAATCGCTCTCTACAATAACTCCAATAGCCCAGCTGCTAATATGAAGATGGGTAGGGTAAAACATTGTAGAACTGTCAATGAAGGAGGGTAATGTACGATTGTCCAAGCAATCGCAAAGCCTCTCCTGTAATAAGCTCTGAAAGATTTAACACGGTAATAGACCACGAGTTTAGATAGCACATGGCAGCCATCCATCTGTCATTGGTTTGCTGAGCCGGTGCATGCCACCAAAAAGGCCTGCCTTGCGTTTCTCATCCACTTACACATACATTTCCTGAAGCCTCTGGGCTGTGGCTTGGTAGTGTCGGTTGTGTCTCCGTCAGTTACTGGTAGGGCTGTACTCGTCGAAGTCATCTTCTGCCTGACGTAGCTGGTTGTGACTGGTGAAGCCGGGCAAATATGCTCACACGTCTCTTTGTTCTGCTGCCTAGACGTTAGAGGTTCGGTTGATCGAGATCTAGGCTGAGCAAGACGGTCTCGGATGCGAGATAGTGTTCTTTTGGGTCGACGTGGATGACGATCGCTGAGAGAGAACGAACTCCATATTTCGCAAGGTGATAGCGGACGGATACCCCTCATCGACCGGGAAGCCCCTACTGGAGTTCTTGCCTCTTGTTGACATTGTGGTCTCGAAGACGCTGTGACAGGGGTTGAAGTTGCAGATGCGAGGACAAACGCCTTTTCCTCTGTACACGTTCCGCAACCTACGCCGTGTCTATCAGAAACACTGACGGTATCCAACATGGTAGGGCCGCATCCCTTCTTGAAGGAGAACGCCGAAACCTCCGGTGGGCTTGTCATATCCACTGCCGCGGTCCCTACGAGGACAGGGTTCTGAAGTTTCTTCAACTCCTCTTGCGCTCTAATCATGGCAGCTCTCGAAACTTTCAACTTTATGCTGTTGCTAACCGATTCTCGCGAGAACAGGTTCTTGCCAAGGTCTTTCTGATCTTGTTCATCCGCTGTCATCGCCACTGTTGTCTTGAAACCAGAATGAGGTTCGTGTATAATCTCCGGAGCGCTCCCAAGAGCATTTTCAGGGCGGATCACTGGCAGGATGCGATTCCGAACTCCTCGTGTGCCGACTGAGGTGCCGTAAAGGCAAGGCTCACTTCTCGCTGGACTGGATGGCAGATCCGGCAGTGCTTTCATGAGCTTTGGGACGCTGTTTTGCAGTCTGAGTCTCTTGGCTGGCGAGACGGGTAAAGGTTGTAGTATGACGGGCTCTGATCGACTGGTAGTGCAGGGTGCATCCGGGGAAAACGGCATCGAGAATCCACTAGTCCGAATGTTGGGCAGATTGACCTTTCTCTTCTGGCCAAAAGCTTTAGGACTTTTAGTCCTGAGGTATTCTTCTAGCCCACGGGCTTGTTCCTGTTCGCCTTGACTTTCCTGCCAGTCCGGTAATGGCTGATTTGCCAGCACCAGGTCCTCAGCCTCTGCAGATGACTTCGTGGAGCCCCTCGTCAAACTGGGAGTGGGTAGGTAATCATCTTCAGAAGCGGATTTTGCAGCAACGTCGAGGTAGTCTACAAGAGATGCTAGATCAGACAGGCCCGGCTCTATCGAGAAGAACTTGCTTCGCCGCAGGTAACCACTGAAAGTTGACGGAACTCTTTCCCTTGGGTTCAAAAGAGACGATTGACGCTTATCGAGGGGTTCCGAATTAGACCTGTAGAGAGAGGTTCTCACTGACAAAGGATCTTCTGGCTGGGGTACGTGCATCGATTTGTTGACCAAGCTTGACCTTTGGTGGTCATCTCCGCTTTCTTCCGGGCCGTTGTTCTCATCAGGCGGTATTACCTGCCTGGCTTCAACCTTCAATTCGTCTGGAGTCTCGCCTGGAGTCTCATCTCTTGGCATTGCTGTATCGCCCTCTTTTCCTGAGATACTAGCGCGACAATTGTGTCCACTCATACTCTTTTCGGTACTGGGAACAACGGCAGTCGGCGGAACCACCAATATGTCGTCTTCGTTGGCTTCCTTCCTTCCTACACTGAAACTGCGCGCTGCTCCATTGTCAGGGTAGTCGAATGATCGTTCCTCACCCTCGTGCTCTTCAATCGAGTCAGGGGTAATATTCAAATCCTGAGACTTCAGGGACTTTGTTCCCGGAAAGTGATACTGCGGATCCTCGTAGGCATCCTCCAGAGGAGGGCAGCGGTTCATCTCCACGAAGGGGACAACACTACCATCACTTAGTATCCTCGCTCTGTGCATATTGGGTGCTCGAGTTGGGACCGGCGCTAGGGGTCCAGCCCAAGCGGAATTGCCATCAGGAAAAGTATCAAAGTCCTCCGAGTAGTCATAGTAAAATGTTCCGTTGCGCTGAGACCCGTATCTCATGTCGGATGAGGTGCCTGAAGGGGAGCGGTACATATCGACGATCGAAGTCAAACTTGGCGTTCTTGTACTTTGGTCGGATGAATCCATTTCAAGCTGCCTACGGAGTCCTGGACCCCAAGCAGAGGAGCCGCTAGAGTTCGTCCCGGGATAGTGTCCAGGGGCCGGCCTAGAATTATGGCTTGATGAAGACGAAACCGATCCATATGGATGAAGTCGAGACATGGCGGGTCCTGGTCTGCGACCATATTGGGCGTAGATGGGCCTATACGAGCCATGTATGGTTCGCTGGGGATGTTAGTAACCTCACAGATTGTAGACAGGGTAGGTAGCAAACCTGAGAAGCTCGGTCGATCTCGACCATTCTGCTATAATCCACGGCGCCACTTTCTGTCACAGCGGGAGAGGACGGTCGAACTCCCGGGCGCTTGAGCCTCGTTGGGTAGGGAAAAGGCGAGCGAGGTCGCTGTAGAGCTGGACCACTGGCCTGGCTTTGCATGGTCCCTGTAGATGACTTGTTGGGCAGCGCTCGAGAACTACAGCTCGTCATGGAGAAAGACCGCTGATCATCGTGGTATTTAGGCGAGAATGGACTGTGAGTGGATCGTTGGCTATTAGAGGCATACATGGAGATGATCTCTGAAGCCGTATCTCGGTAGGATGGAAGACATCTCCGATCGTCTCTAAGGCTGCTGTGGGTATCAAAGCTGTCGCTAGTCGAAGGTCTTGTGGGAACAATGTTGCTCAGGGGGGTTCTGGCTCGTTTCGGGGCTGTCAAGCGAGGAGTGGAAGCAGACTTTGTCTGTCCATGACGGCTGGGCGTAGGCGGACCTGGGATGTTGAGAGTAGATATAGACCTGACCGGTCTAATGGAGAACAAGCCAATATCGCCGGTCTCTGTTGTTGTCCTCAACATACTCTCGAGCGGTCCTGGCGATGGAAAGATGCCCGTATTCGCGTCAGGGTTTCGCAGAGGCCGAGAGAAGGCATGAGGTGAAGGAATTCCAGGATTCCTGCCAGCATCGGCATCATACCTGCGACCGAGAGTGCCATGACTGGCAGCACGTCTTGCTGTCCGTACTTGGTCCATGAGAACGAGTGTGATTCAGCGACGCCGAGCGAATGATTGAGTGAGTATCCAATGGGAGATGAGTGCTGGTTGTTGTTTAACAGTTGCACCAACACTCCAAAAAGGGTCATAAAGCTGTTGACTCCCCGATGTTTGCTGGAGGCCCCAAAAACCGCCCGACCGAGGTAACCAAGCAGCGACGCGACTTGAGTGTCTGTTAAAGACGACCGAAAAGCCTCGAGATTCGGGTGGGTGTCGTTGTCGTCGCCATCTCCAGGTCCGTCGCGGGACTGGAGACTTGGTTGCTGTGTGGTCGGTGAATGGATAGTTGGCGGTGTTCGGTGGAAGATGGCCGTGCTTCCTTGAGTGACCATCGATGAATGTGGTTTCGTTTGAAGGTTGATTCTGTACTTGGTGCCGGCTCGGTTACTCAGTGAATGGGAGGAAAGCACAAAGGTCACCCGGGGACACCAGTTGTTGCCTTTCTCATTCGCTGCCGTGCTGTCTCGCGCCTGGCGCATGAATGAATGAGATGTCATTGAAGACACCAGTTCCAAGACAAGGGAGGAAGGCACGATAGACATTCGGAGTCCATTCCATTCTTCAGGGACCGACTCAAATTCGATGCTCCCGGCCACCAAGATTCTTTCGAGTCTCACTCTCCATAGTATTCAGCAATCCCGTTTATCCCTTCCTTTATTTCTCGGCCTCAGCTAACCGCTTGATCTCGCCGTCCGGGCCATATGAAGAACTTCAGTTTGACCCACTAGAGTCACAATAACACCAAAACCATGGCCTCAACGTGATTCGTTCTTCCTGTCTTTATGGAACCTTCCCTCGCAGAATTCGGCCGCGTAAGACACTCGTCTCTTAATCTCGACATAAACAGCCCAGTCTCCGGTGACCGTGACATACAAGATCTGAGCCGGCTGCCAGCACTTCCCCTTGCTTGCGGCATCGCATTCACTCTCACAACGATTTCCTTCCATCGATGCGGGCAGACCTATACACTGACATCGATCTTCTTCGCAGGGCCAAAACCATCATGATCTCATGAGCACGAAAAGTTTCCTGACACATCAATGATGTAACAAACCTAGCCCGTTCGATTCGGCACTCATCTAGAACATCAAACTGTATCTGTTTGACCGTCAGCGCCTGTGTTGTGGAATTTCTCGAACCAAGGTCGGCGGGACTTACTGATCCATGAAACCTGGCGAACCATCCGACGGTGCCTGGATGACAAGCATCAGTTACTTCAGCGACTTCGTTGCACGTGCATCGCCATAACAACGACGACGGGAAAACATCCGCCTATGGCCGATATCTCTTCCGAGCATACCGTGCTGTTACGCTCGCCTGTACAGTCCCAGCCGCGTTGAGTGCTGACTTCCGAAGGGCAGCAAAGTTCCGCCGAGGAGATCCGAAGCTGACAAGATACCTAGATAGGTAGCGATGTGGGATCTTGCTGGATTTATACACAAGACTCGGATCCTCCAAGTTCAGCTGACCAAGCTGAGCTCACAAGCTCATTCCAATGGACATCGCCCGTAACACATATTTCACTTGAAATGGCTGACAGGCACTCGATATGGACCCGTGGCAAGATCTAAAGATGTCAAGTTCAAATTGCCCGATGTGGAAGACGGAAGCAACTGCTCGGCGGATACGGTCCCGTACTGCCACCCAGTGGAGCTTCCGGTCCCTGGAGACCCTGAAAGGAACGGCGTTGCGGCAGGCGGCATAGAGATGGTGGTTCTTGGCTTGCGGGGAAAGCTATCCTGATTCACAGGAGCCCATTCCCTTTTGATGAAACCCCAGTGATGCAAGGTGGTCGGTTCGGGGTCTACGGGGCGGGAATAAAAGGGGTTCTTGTGCAGGAACGGATGAGATTGTTACTGTGAAGAAAAAGAGGTGGCCAACTGGTTGTTTGGGAAGGTCCGGAAGAACAGTGAACAGGCAGCATGTGAATGTTTTTGTGATCTCGAGTTTCGTGATGTGAAGGGAACTTTCCCCATCTTGGAGACGAGTATCCATGGAAAACAACAGTGGTGCAACTCTTTTAACGGGTTGAAGTGATGATCCAATATGAAACCCAACAAACAGAAAAACGCCACCTGTTTCCGGGCAGGTTTGAAAATGTTGACAGTAAAGACAGCGACAAAGTTGCCGCCCCTGGCATCGGATCCCTTTCTTTCATCCTCGTTGACATGGAGTGTGAATGTCGGATGGTTCCCTTCTCTTGGTCTTGAGGTTCCCCCCTCGCGGCAGCTTCCCCACCCTCCCAAGGATCAGCCGCCGGCCCCGCGAGCGATTGAGCTCTTTGACCCTGGCGCCCTGCCCTGCATTGAATGGTTGCCATTGCGGCCACTGGCCACTCAGCAGGCCCCAAGGCTGATTGACCACTGGCGTGTACCATTTTCGTATAGTGGCGGAGAAGACACCTGTTCACTCGTCGACCGACATGTAAGCAACCTGGCTTATAAACACGGGTACGGTGGGAAAGATAAAACATTAAAAGCCAGATATCCCCCTTCCTCCACTTGTTGCCTTCACCTCCGCCCTGCCTCCATCTCTTTTGCTTCCGGGACATTTTTCCATCTTTACTCACCTTCTCCCAAACAGTCCCAGCTTCTCCCATAATCCCAGGCCCCTTTTTCTGCCTTTAAATAGCCCAGAGTAAGTGGTATCCACTTTCCACGTTTGCCCCGCCAGAGCTGCAGTCCTTCCCGCCCGGCGTTGAACAGATCCCATTCACCTCCGTACTCCGTCCTTCCTGTCCCACTGCTATAAAAGCCCAAGGAGACGGCTTTGGGAATTGCAACCTCCGAGCACCACACTTTTTATATACCAACTTTCAACTAACTCCCGCTTCCCCAGACAGCCGGGAATTCATAATCATGCACGCCCCTACCAAGTTCGCCCTCGGGCTTCTCGCGGCCGCTGCCGTTGCTACTGCTTCCGATGTTATCCAGTTGAAGAAGGACACCTTTGACGACTTTGTCAAGACCAACGACATTGTCCTTGCCGAGTGTAAGCATACATCGCCACAAATTCCTTGGAGACAACAACTCTCTTGCTAACAATGCCCTTCTCCAGTCTTCGCCCCTTGGTGCGGCCACTGCAAGGCCCTCGCCCCCGAGTACGAGGAGGCTGCCACCACCCTCAAGGAGAAGAACATCAAGCTCGCCAAGATCGACTGCACTGAGGAGTCCGAGCTGTGCCAGCAGCATGGCGTCGAGGGCTACCCTACCCTCAAGGTCTTCCGTGGCCTCGACACCGTCTCCCCCTACAAGGGCCAGCGCAAGGCTGCTGCCATCACCTCCTACATGATCAAGCAGTCCCTTCCCTCCGTCTCTGTCCTTACCAAGGAGAACATTGAGGAGTTCAAGAAGGCCGACAAGGTCGTCATTGTCGCCTACTTCGATGCCACCGACAAGGCCGCCAACGAGACCTTCTCCAAGGTCGCCGATAAGCTCCGCGACGAGTACCCCTTCGGTGCCAGCAGCGATGCCGCTCTCGCCGAGGCTGAGGGTGTCACTGCCCCTGCCATTGTCCTCTACAAGGACTTCGACGAGGGCAAGGCCGTCTTCACCGAGAAGTTCGATGCCGAGGCCATTGAGAAGTTCGCCAAGACTGCCTCTACTCCCCTCATCGGTGAGGTTGGCCCCGACACCTATGCCGGCTACATGTCCGCTGGCATTCCCCTCGCCTACATCTTCGCCGAGACCCCCGAGGAGCGCAAGGAGCTCAGCGACGCCCTCAAGCCCATCGCTGAGGCCCAGCGTGGTGTTATCAACTTCGCCACCATTGACGCCAAGGCTTTTGGTGCTCACGCCGGCAACCTGAACCTCAAGACCGACAAGTTCCCCGCCTTCGCCATTCAGGAGACCACCAAGAACCAGAAGTTCCCCTTCGACCAGGAGAAGGAGATCACCGCCGACTCGATCAAGAAGTTCGTCGATGACTTTGTCGCTGGCAAGGTTGAGCCTTCCATCAAGTCCGAGCCCATCCCCGAGACCCAGGAGGGCCCCGTCACCGTCGTTGTCGCCAAGAGCTACAACGACATTGTCCTTGACGACACCAAGGATGTCCTCATTGAGTTCTACGCTCCCTGGTGCGGTCACTGCAAGGCTCTCGCTCCCAAGTACGATGAGCTTGCTACCCTCTATGCCAACTCCGAGTTCAAGGACAAGGTTGTCATTGCCAAGGTTGATGCTACCCAGAACGACGTTCCCGATGAGATCCAGGGCTTCCCCACCATCAAGCTCTACGCTGCCGGTGCCAAGGACAAGCCCGTTGAGTACTCTGGCTCCCGCACTGTTGAGGACCTGATCAAGTTCATCTCCGAGAACGGCAAGTACAAGGCTGCTCCCTCCGAAGAGGCTGAGGAGTCCGTTGCCGCTTCCGCCGAGTCTGGTTCCTCCACCGAGACTGGCACCGTCGAGGAGCCCGCCAAGGAGACCAGCCACGACGAGCTTTAAGTGGTCAGTCGGTCGAAACAAATTAACAATATTTAATATCACATCAAATATGGGATTCACTGGGAAACATGGTCTTTTTATGATGGGGCAACAGTAGCAACTTTTACGTCGGGGAAAAGCGAACCTTGTGTGCGAAATCTGGGGGTTAGATACCAAAAGGCATGTTTGTTAAGGGAATTTCAATATAGTCTTGTCAGTTTATTAGCGGAATCTACAAAAAAACACATAACCTCAAGTTGTCCTCGTGGTGATCATGATACTTTGGCGCATCTCATTGTCTTTGTACTCTTTGTCTGGACTCGCTCGGACTGAACTGGACAGACACCTTGACGTCCTTATCGCGATCCTTATCAGTTAGCTCACGGCAAGGACACGTCCACCCGATTGACTTTCTGCCTCCGTACCCCGCCCAATTTGTTTGGTTTTCACTGATTGGCTGAAGCTTCTCGCACCACTCAAGATCCCTGTCGTAGCTGTCACGACCGTTGCGGGCGCTCGCTGCTCGCCTGCCCCCGGTCTGACGATAGAGCTACTGACCTGACGTCGTTTCCCCGGTTCGTTCGATAGCTTCGGGTTGCAGCCCAGCATTCAAAGATTCACCACGACGAGTTCCATTCGCTTTCCCAACATCGCAATTGTTTTCCAACAACATACCAGTCCATCGATACCCGCGACGATCGACCATTCCGAAGTTTTAATCCAACGATTTACACAACGAGCACACGGCCGAACGAATTCAATAGTCGCAATCGCATCGCAATTGACATCCCAAACCGATCTTCGATTTCTAACAAGACACAACAAGACACAAAAATGGCCTCCAGACTCCTCCTATCTCCCATCCTCCGCCGCGGCTTCCAAACATCGGCCCGCCGATTCGAGTCCGTCGCTACCACCACCGCCGCTGGAGTTCCTGGTGCCGGGGCTGCGTCGCCGGCGTTGCCTGCTAGGAAGCCGGTTGGGGCTTTTCGTGGGGGGTGAGTTACTGTTTGTTTCTGTCTTGTTTGCTTTGTTTTTTTTGGTATGGGATGGGTTGGGATGGGTTGGGGGGATGGAGGTTGTGTTTGGGTTTGGGTTTGGAAATGGGGTTTGGGGTGCGCAGATTGTGGTTTGGAAGGATTTGGGTTTGTGTTGAAGAAGATCTGACGGGAATATGGGACCAGTGGGTTGGAGTGGGCGGGTTTGGGTGCGGAATAGGTGGCGCGCATGAAAGCTACGAAAATACGGGCAGAGAGCAACAGGCGGACGACCAGAGGAAGAAAGAGGAGGTCGAAATGGGTGAGAGAAAAGCAGAAGAGCATGGATGGGTGGTGTCACCATGATGCGACTGGAGTTGCAAAGTTGCGATGATGGAGGACGACGGCACGTTTGCAATAACAGAGCGAGGAAGTGGCTTTGTTTGGGAGGAATCTGCAAATAACGGCAAGGGCAAACTTCGCTAACCTACAATCCCACAACACCCAGGCTCTTCGGCTTCTTCTTCGGAAGCACCCTCGCCGGCGGTGCTGTCTACTACTATGCGCTCCAAGAGTATAAGGCCTCGAACGAGCTTTTGACGGAAGACATCTATGTACGTTCTGGACATAGACATACCCACACCGTTCGAACTTGCGGATAGGATAGGGAGAGAGAAAGGGTAATGCTGACATTTGGTGAAAACGAAACAGGCCCTGCAGAACGCTGTCGATAGGTTGAGCAAGTACCTCGTTACGCTGGAGGAGAAGATGGAGGTCTTGGAGAGGAAGAGAAAGTAATCGATTAGGTTGTCTTGGGGGAGGACCATGGATGGGAAAAGGAGTAAAACCGGGTTGGGTTTCTTGATATCAAAAAGAAGGGATTTATGAAATTGAAGCTGTTGCCAGTCAAAAGTGTCCTTTCAAAATGGGGGAAGAGCATGCCGTGGCGGCTGTTGGAGCATTTGCTGTACGTATATCGGAATTCGGTGCTTTTGAAGTTAAGAATTGGAATTTATTCTTACATTTTCTCACCAGGGCGGTAGTGCTTGGACGAGTTGATATCCATCCACTCGGAGATTTCTGAAATTCCTCATCAAGCCTCAACAAGCTACCAGCAGTCGAGGCCAGACAGAAACGGCAGGTAGGTAAACATGCAGTGAGGCCCGGTCTTGTCTAAACCACTCTCCTTTCCGCCCAACATCATTAGTCCAACGATTGGAACCTTTTTGGGATCCAAACGCCTACTGCAAGCTTCTGTTCGACGACAATGCATTCACACACTCGATGCTGTACTTCTGGATTTTGGGCTTTGTTGCCGAGGTCCGGCCTTGTATCGAGGATAACATCAACCAACTAGTGTATCGCTCTACCGGCAGGCCCGAATTAGACCTCGGATCAATAAGCCTTATCGCGAACTGAAGCCGCTGAAATCGCAAGAGCGCAGGCAGGCCATCGACTGAGGGTGGAAAAGATAGACCTGGAGGAAAGGAAGTTGGCTTTCGAAAAAAAAGAATGTCGCAGTATGAGATAGAGAGGGCCAAGTTGACTTTGACTTTGAAGAAAGCAGAGGAGATGGAGAAATCGGAGTGTCAATGAAATAAAAAAGATGGTCGCAGAGAACAAGTCGGAGCCCGAGTCGACAGATTCTGAAACACCAGAGGCTTAAAAGGAATGGCTGGAGAGTGAGACGAAAACCTTGAGTGAGGAAGAGAAGAGACTAGAGATTGAAAAGGTCCAGTTGGAACTCGAATATTTTGGAGCGAGATGGAGACGAGATCAAGCGAGGAGTTGAACACTTGGTCAAGAGCTTTGGGGCAATATCCGACAACGTCAAGGCCTTGCGCGTAGGGGTAAGTTTTACCACCAGCTCTACTACCACAGAATAGCTGATACATATCGGACACTTCAACATAGCTATTCAATGCAAGCCCTCTCATGGAAAGTCGATCTGCCACACGACTTGAAGAAAAGGTCCATATTCTCACATGTGTGAGCACTTTATATCTGCCACTTGGTTCTGTGCCGTAGGTCGTTCAGTTCAACTCATTCCTTCCCTATACCGTCTGAGCTAACGTACCACGAATGCTTTCTGGTCCGTCCCCGACACCGACAAAAAGAACACTCAGACCCCGTTCGTCATCGTCATTTTTACCGTTCTAGTGTCCGTAAATCACATTCTTGGCACTTTCAAACAACAAAACCTTTCTCAACGGGGTACGTGATTTTCATCATGTCTACAGGAAAAGGGTATTGAAGGCCATGAGCGATCACTCTGATGAGAGGTGGAAGGAACTTCACGTGAGGTCGAGGAGTTCCCGGCTGATAAGCCTCATGGGATCCCGTCCGAATGGTGGCTCGCCTGCTTTCAAATACATCAACTGTACCGGCAAGCGAAGACTGGACTGGAGCATTGCCTACAACTAGCAAAGACGGGGCAGGAGCGTTGCGCACAGGCTACTCGTGATCGAGTAAACTCGGTACGCCAAAGAGCGAGACGAGGGTAAAGGACGGAGCCTGAGAGCATATCGGATGTATAGTGGATATTGGTTCGTTGCTTGAGGCTCTAGGGAGAAAAAAGGGAAATGCTGTGCAATGGCACCATGTGTTTCAACTTTCTTCATTTTTTCTCTCGCTTCTATGCAGTTTCCTTGTATCAATGCTTCGATGCTCTACTTTCTTCAAGAACTCGTATGGACCGAACTTGGTCCATCCTCTTGCTGGGGTGCCCATTCCCACGATACTCTTTTGGCCGCAGTTTCGCCATCCCTACTTGTCAAGGCAATCACAAAGCATGTAAGCCACCTTGTAAAGTTCTTGTTAGGCGCGTTCACTGTGGCTCTGGATAGATATTCAAGCTGTTCCTTCCCCGCCTCTGGTGTGGGTGGGCACAGATAATCGTCCCTGCCTGTTTGGTTCATGCCGTACGGGACACTC
Source organism: Sordaria brevicollis (assembly GCA_033439795.1). Taxonomy (NCBI): domain Eukaryota; kingdom Fungi; phylum Ascomycota; class Sordariomycetes; order Sordariales; family Sordariaceae; genus Sordaria; species Sordaria brevicollis. The sequence goes on from JAUTDP010000007.1 coordinate 899,950, forward strand.
CTTCTGCCATGAAATCAAATTGTCGTTGGAACTGCCGAATCTTTCTCATGGCTAGCTGAGGAATCGTATGTTTTTCTTACTACTCGTTGCTCTTTCAAAACCAGGCTGTCGATGAAATTACTTGCATTCGACCGATCGACGGCTTCGGGCGGCAACTGTGGCTGATCGTGCATAATGCAGGCAGACACTCTATCGTTGCTCCCCTCCACTGGTAGCTGTGCCTTCCTGAGCTTTCTTCACGAGAATGTACATTGTTAAAGCGGATATCTTCAGCTCCAGCGGGCTGTCTCTTCTCTTGCAGGTATTGCAGCACTATCATCCACGGAGGTGCCGAAAGTCTCGTTCCCGTTCCCGTCCCGTCTCTTCTTATGATGTCCCGAAAGTCGTTCGCGCACACTATCGTTCGATACCCCCCGCCTTTGGGGCATTTCTCTCCGACGGGATTGGTAGCCTTGTGGTTTACTTTGGGCGGCTTGCGTCTAGATAAGCCTCACGCTGACGGAAGATGGATCTATCTGGCCTGGGCGACGACGATGTGACTCAATCCGAACTTTCGAAAGGCAACCGTGCAGCGAGGCTAATTCAGTATGAGCAACTTTGAGCTTTTGAAGTAGTGAACGAGACCCTCACAAGCCATAAGGATGCATATGCGCCTTCGGTGAGTACAGGGGCACTTCACGGCATGGAGTGAACTTCAGCCCTCAAGCCGCAATCAACCTGTCACTTTGTTCTTCAGGCAGGAATACCTAATTGCGCAACATCTGCTCGCTTAGATCAAGGACTTATTGGATAAAGATAATACGGATGTACAAGTCGTGATACTTTGTCAGAGTGTTTAGATAAAAGTGTCATGCTCATCATGTCGCGGCCCAGTTGCTTTTTGCACAACTTGGACCAGCTATTACTTACAGAAGTACAGATACCACACAACACTCGTTTCATGGTTAACCTCGGATGTATATTGACCATTTTCTTGAGGACTGTCTCTATTCAACAGCACAAGTCGATAATAGCGTGGACGCCGGATACGCTGTGGGAAGTTTGGCAAAGGACAAGGAGTTTGAACGATCAACGATCAAATTTCCATTTGAAGCCCCCCCCCCCCCCAACAAACAATCTCACGGATGTTTAAGGGAACCCACAACTCTCGGTTTACTTGACGGATTGTGTCTTCATCAAACCTGTCCCCATACTCTTACAAGAAAATCATTTCCTACCGTCGCACTATGGCCTCGGAACGCAAATGGTCATATCCACTAGATCAGGAATTGACACTGGTATGGGAACGTATTCACGTAAGTCAGATAACTTTTCTTTTTCCCAAAGTGTCTCGATGAGTCTCCCTTAACTTCCACTGTCTGCTCATGAAGTCTTTGGGGTAACATGAAGTTACATGGTTATTGCTTTTACCAGGACTTAGCCTTCGGTGTCTGCTTTTATCAACTGCTTTGCTTCGGAGACAACGTCACAGTGACTGACAAACTTATTCAATCCATCAGCAAGCTTGGAGAAAACAACAGGTTTGTACCTCGCTCATAAGGCCTAACCCAACAGTTTCCCTTTCTCTTTCCGGTTTCTCACTAATAGTCTAGGATAACATTGGCAGTAGGCCACTTGACCCTGACGAACAGCATTTGATAGGCCTCAGATATCAGGTACGATCCACCAAGCCAATGTTCAAGTAGTGTACTGTAACGAGACTAACATAACTATAGATTGTAAGTGTCCCAAAGTCTAGCCACTTTTTTGCGGCTAGTTCAGCATAGCCAAGGTAGCAATTTGTGATCACATCCATAGGCTGACGCTTTGCATAGACGGTTAGTTCCACTATTAAAAATAGCGTAGGTACAACAATGTATACTTACAGTATTTTCCCCTTTAGACGGAAGTCAAGCATTACAATGCTAGTGCGGAGTGGGCGCCTGATTGGGCCACTACACGGGAGGCGCCGTTTCCCACTTTTGCATATCAATATGCGCTTGAGGATACAGACGACTCAGATACCAGCAAAAGTCCAGACGGGAGCTCACAAGATGAGGGAGAACCGAACATGAATCTGACACATGGAGAAGGAGCGGAAGGAAGCTCAGGCAGCGACGAGCCATCACCACGCAACCTGCCCTGGATGAACCCCTTGATGATGCAGATCCTGCTTGACTTGTTGCTTCCAAGACAAGAGTACACGGATATCCTAGAGATCGTTCCACGGGATGGGAGAATTGATCTTTCCTTCAATGGGAGGTGGTCATCGAAAAGAGATCAACTGCACAATGGAATACCCAACCTTAACCGTCTCCCCGGCACCGATACATCCAGTTTGCGGAAGAACACGGAACAGGCGCTACAGGATCTCGGAGAATTTGGTGTACTCGATATCTCCGACTTTGATCCTGGATCAAACGATCGTGTGAACTACCGGCTATCGAAGAATCTGCTCTACGTTAGCACCGTGCTGGATGGACAGTGGTGGTTCCAGCCGGATGCCTCCATAACTCGCGGAAGGATGAAGTTGGGAACGCAAATGCTGCCAAAGTGTCCACCAACAAAGAAGACTGCGAGCTGGAATCGAGTCATGTGAGTTTATAACGCTCTGCGAGCCATACAGTGGTTTGTCGCGGGTCAATGTTGGACTAATGTCCACCAGACAGATACGAGGTCTTGCCATGGCTTTAACAACATCACGGGACCCCTACTTCCTACTTGCCTTCCGTCGGCAAGAATGTGACGGATGTCCAGTTTCCAACGCTATTGATATACATCTCGCATGTGAACGCAGAGGCGGCACTGGCGCGACAAATCCGTACTCAAGTCGCTCAACCGCATTTCACATCACCTTCTACGAGATCATACCAACTGTTGAAACAACCCATAGTATGCATGCTGGCGATGACGAGAATGCAAGAGCCGACGACAGGGAGAAGAGCAACATCAAAGCTACGGAGTCGCTGGTCAGGACGTGCGAGCGCAACGGTATCAGGGTTGGGCATCTCTATGAGAAGCCTCGGACAGAATCGGAGGACAATGGAACACAGATTGCGAAGGCTCGAGCTTTCAGACAAAGTGCCTTCACGGTGAGTCCTTGAGCCTTATATTTGACGTGTATTTGTCTTCACGATGACGCTGCCTCTTAGCATTTACGTTCACTTACACCAATATATGTCACAGGTTTTGACCGTCACAGGCCTTCCAGAGATTATAGTATGTCTGCTGCCTATCTTCCCCTGAACGGTTGGAACTAGCAACTGACTTGATTAATAGCCGTCGAGTAGAACACAGGATGTCCGACCAAATCCGAGCAGCGAGGAGCGACCTATCCCGCTAAGGCAAGAGGATGATGATCCGAGTACTTCATCGAGGCCGGATAATGGGGGTAACGATATGCTTCTGAGGTCGAATGTTGAGGAGGGAAATACTTCGTCGGAGCCGAATGGTCGTAAACCAATCCCTGCTTCAAACCCAAACGACAAGGAACAGGACACACCATCAAAACCCGAGGATGGAGAACGCTGGACCACAATATCGTTTGCTCCTACATCGTTCTTTGACGACACCGACCAATGGTTTGCTCCAGATCACCGACAAGGATGGTCGTCAAATGTCGTACATGGCTACAGCGGAGACGTTGTCGAGCTGTACACGATAATCAAATCCCTCAGAACGGTAGAGAACCGGTGGCGTGAGCTGGAGCGATATATCAGTAGCCTTCTGGTTCAGGATTTCATGAACCCAAAAGATTACTGCAATCTTCTTTTTGATGACGAGACCTTCAGTCGGTCAAGACTCTACTTCTGGATCCTTGGGTTCATTATTAAGGTCCAGCCTTGCATCGAGGACAACATCACCCAATGGAACCTCTACCAACAAGCTCGGATTCAGCCTCTCAAAGAGGGTTTGAAGTCTAAGGAACATTCAGAATTAACAACGGTCGAACGGAGTATTCTCGAAAGCATCACGAAGTATGACAAGAGAGGCAACGATATCAAGCAAGACCTTGAAAACCTCAAGAAGAGATTCGACGCAATATCGGAGAGCGTACGAGCGTTGCGAGACGGGGTAAGGACCACTCGACATTCCTAACCAGCAATGACTACTAACATGACCATATTGTAGCTTTTCAATGCCAGCGCCCTTATGGAGAGTAGATCCGCTACTCGGCTGGGTCAAAACGTTCAGCTCCTCACATATGTGAGCATATTCTACTTGCCTCTCGGGTTCTGCGCGGTAAGCATGCACTGTCCTAGGGTCTTGATAGGCCGGGTACTGAAGGCGTATAGGCGCTCTGGGCGGTACCGAACATTACCCAGAGCGAGACACAAACCCCATTCATCGTCGCAACATGCCTGGTCTCTTTTCTGACCCTGACAACTGTCTTCAACATGGGCAACATCTCGGATGCTATCGGTCTCAGCTACTTCAAATGGAGAAGGAAGCTGTTGAAAAGGATGGAGAACGATTCAAACACCAAGTGGCAAGGTCGCCGAGGCATGTTCGAGGAGTTTCCACCCAACAACGAGCGGAGAACTGTTTCGGAGTGGTGGCTGGCTCGTTATCAGGCGTACCTGCTGCGTCAGAAGGCGAAGATTGGCTTCCAGTCATTTTTCAGAAGAGACGAATCGACACAGACGGCAGTGTGAGGAACAGAGATCGCAAGGTGTTGGCCAAAATGTACGAGCTGAATTACATGGGTAGTTATGGGCGCGAGAACGGTCCGTTCGGACATTTTTAATATTGAATTGAACTTCTCCATGATACACTCACACTCACTACCTTGGAGAAAATCGTTGACAGTCCTCAGATTCCAGTTGCCTTCACCAAAACGCCGCGCTTCAAACAACAATCGTGGTAAAAATATGTTTCAGATTAACAGTCACACGCCATTCTAATCACCACCGCCGCTAGCCTGTCCCTTCTCAGCCCAGTTATTATCCGAAGGAACATAGCCCCTTCCTCCTTCCGTGTCACTAGCACTTGGCCACGCATCAATAACATTGCCATTCCCATGTGCAGGCCCGTTCCCATACCCAGCACCACCATCTGCAACCGGATATACCCCCGGACCCAAACCACCCGCCGTTGTCTTCTTCCCTTTCATTTCCTTCCCACCACCACCACTTCCTCCTTCTTTTCCTTCTTCCTCCCCCAAAAACACCCTCTCCCCCTCCCCCACCACCACCCGCCCATTAACCCTAAACATCTTCGCATTCGCGTTACTCAATGCCAACAACCCGGCCGTAGCCAACAGCAACACCATCATAATCATCGCGCCCACCTGCGTCATGTTGCCCGAAAACGCAGCGACCATGTACACGAGAAGCTTGGCGGTTGCTTCGAGGTAGCCTTCTACGTGCGTCTTGGAGCGTAGCCAGGCGGTGGCGGTTATGGCGTAGAGATCTTCTGAGAGGCCGCGGAGGCGGATGGATGCTGATTGTGATGGTGATAATGGGGAGGAAGGGTCAGAGCCGAGAGAGATGAGGAGGGAGGTTATGGGGTTCGGGTTGGGTTTGTGCTGGCGGCCTGAAGAAGGGAAGGAGGGGTGAAAGGGTATTGGTGGGATGTGTGGGAGGGGATGATGGGGTTTGGAGCGTTGTTTGATTATGTAGATGTTGAGGATGCGGGAGAGCATGAGGGCTAGGAGGGAGGCTAGTGTCCACCCTTTTTTTTTCTCAGATTCTCAGTAAGTATGTGATCTAGCTAGCAACTGTCTATATAGAGTGGGGAAGAAGGACTTACAATCTTGAAACAAAATAACTAATACGATAGCGGCTATCGTCAAGACCGGACTGATCAAGTACAACACATGCGATAACCATCCCAGATCAGGCAAGTCGTCGACCGCCCACACCGTGGCATGCAACCCGCTCTCTGACCTCCTGACACGTAACCGCTGTTTGATGGCCGGGACGGTGCCGACGTCCAAGGTGACTGTCTGTCCTGGGCGGGCAATCTTTTGGAGATACAATATCGTGGCGGCGTTGTTGATACGAAAACTTGTCCGAGTTTGGATCCCGGGCCCTGGGTTCACGTTGCCATCTCCTCTGGTCACATCGCCTCCAACCCCAGGTCCGGGTCCAGTCCCGCCGGCATCAACAACAGCAGTGGCACTAGATGCAGCAGACCACTTGACGAGTCCATCGGCAGCCTGTTGGTAATGCAGACCCGGAGCGAGAAGAAGGCTGTCAAGCCAGCTAGAGCCGCCGGTTATGGCGGTGCGTTGAGCGACGGTGCTGAGGTCGGCAAGGGCCAGGAGACCGCCGGCGGAGAGGGAGACGCCGGGGATGGGGTGGGTAGTCCATTCTGGGAAGGAGACCATGGTTTGTCCGATGCGGATTTGTAAGGTAGATATCGAGGGTCTGGATCGGTGACCCTGGGTCTGATCGTCAGCTCCACCGGGACTGTCTCCGCTGTTGGTCAATGTAGGGCTGAAGTTGTTTCTTCTCGTTGTGATAGTAGCTTCAAAATCTTAAGGAGAAGCCTCAATGTCTGATCGTGTCGACTGAGATATTCTGAATTCCTGTAGACTTCCGAGTGGCTTGAAACCGAGCAGCGTCACTCCATACCTCCGAGGAGGAAGTTCTCAATAGGAGACCAACAACCGTCCTTACACCCGAGGGAAAACCAACAAGCACTGGAACGGGAGGGTCGATGAAAGAAAAATAATATACCGTCCCGGAAATGTGACACTTCACCGTACATTAGTTCTACTTAGAGCCCAAAGCCGGGCCATGACGCCAAACTGTGCGAGTGTGCCTAGCAAACTTGGAACCCTGCCAAGGCAGGACCTATAAGGTGAAGAAGCGCCATGTTTGACGCTTCGTTGGATGTTTCGCTCTTTCCCTACCTAGTGTCCAAGGGAAGTACGTAGCTGAAATGCGCCCACCCTTGTCTCTAGTCTCTAGTCTCTTGCATCAAGCCATTCACATGACGGTAGAGGGGTGTGGTCGCAAGTGCAACGGTATGAGTACCCGTGGACTCTGTTTCGTGAGCAAGTTCGAGATGGATGAGGGTTGTATATGGCCAGGATTTCACATTGTCAGTGAGTCTTGTGATGAAGAGAAACATTCACACCCTCTTCTTTTTTACTCTGAAGAGGGAGCAACGTCAAGACTAGAAAAGTGGAACCATAGACATCGGTGGGCCTAAGCTCCATCCAAGCTGCATGGTGCCTGATCAGCGACATCATTCGTCCAGCACCTGACCTTAAGCAACGGCAAGTGCGCTGCAGGAGGTGCATATATGCTACCTAGTTGTTGCATAATATCCGGTAGCTGATATACATGCAGATTCAGGGGCGAGATGCACATATACATATACAAGCTATTGCAACATCTCTTTATAATGACCTCTTTTATATCCCTTTTCCTCGCAAAATCCCATGCTTTTGCAATTTTATATCTACTTCTGTCGCCTGTCGAACAGCAAGTAAACAAGATAAGCTTTTTGGCGTCGTTCCTTCTTTCTTGGTATCGTAGAGACTTGACACTATGTATTGCGACTTTGTCACAAAAAGACAATGCGATCCTATGGTGTTGTACACCACGGGTCGACAAAAAAAAGCCAATGCCAACAACCTCTCGTATCATGGCCTATTGGACTCCTGTGTCCTTATTTAACCCCTAAATCAAATGGAACTCTTCACTCCTCCTTGGCAACGGCCGCTGCCGTCTCGCCCTCACCCTGTCCCTCATTGCTGGCACCCTCCCCACCTTCCGTGGCAGCACCGGCGCCGGTACCGGTTTTCTTGCGTCTCTTCCTCTTCGCCTTGCCCTCAGCCGTCGACTCCGCATTCGTCTCCGCCGGTATCTTCGGTTTTTGCTGTTGCTGCTGGTCTGATTTCTGTTGGGGCTGCTTCGCTTCCTTCTTGGCCTTCTTCATGGCCAAGGGATTTGGCTGTTTGGGACCGTAGTTCTTCTTTTTCTTCTTCTTCTCGGGCGCTGCCTGTCCTGAGCCGGAATCTGTCGACTTTTCCTTCTTCTCGTCCTCGCTGTCAGAGTTGTTATTGTCGTCTCCCGAGTCTTCTCCTTCATCTTCGCCATCTTCTTCTCTCTTCCTCTTTAGTGGCCTCCTGATGATACCATCCTTGAACCTATTTCAAGTTGTGTTAGCATCATAGGGTGGTCCGAAGCTGTGGTGTTGTAAATAAAGCAACTTACTTTTGACGCTCCTCCCTGTCTCTGATCTGCTGTGATGCGTCCGACATGGGCTCCAGGATCATGACACTCCTGCGGCAATACATCAATGGCGTGGGAACCACCGATCTCAACCTGTGCCTCTGTTTTGAGACGAACAAGCAAAAGTTAGCAGCCACCCTTCTTATTTCCGCATACGAAACTTTCCACATCAAGAAACCGTTCTCCAACTATCCACCGAAGACGGAAAACTTACCAGCCACTCATCATTCGTCGCCACCACATAACGGAACTTGTTCTCCCCTTTGCCCTTGGGGTCGACAACCGAGAGCATGCACTCGCGCTCGGTCAGAGGGTCCTGGTCCATCAGATGGCCGCACCGTCTCCTCTCAAACGTCTTGGCGCGCTCGATGGCAGCCGCGACGTTGGGATCACGATCGGGGCCGGGCTTGTTCTTTGCGTAGAGGGCGCGGATGCAGCACTGCGTGATCATGGGCTTGATGTCCTTGGTGTTGAGCGTCTTCTGGAACAAGTTCATGACGTCGAGCTTGACCGTGTCGAGCACGATGTCGCTGGTCAGGAGCAGCTGGTAGGGCTGGCGGAAGCCGAGCTGCTCGAAGGAGCGCATCAGCTTCTTGTAGGCCTTTCTGCTCTTGCCCATTTTGAGAGCGTTCCCGGCGTGGCTGCGGTCGTGTCGGGTATTCTAGGTTGTTTCGATGAGGGGTGTGGTTCCGTCACCGAGAAGGATGAACAACCGAATCGAAATTGGGGAAAAGGGTGAAAAGTGAGATGTGGTGTCCAGGAGTGAAGTGAAATCTGGATGCTTCTTTTGATCAAGGCCCACCCTCGTCCGTCAATTTGATGTCGAAGGCGAAGCTGAGAGGCGACAGAAGAAGATCTGAAAATGACCCAATTCCGTCGAGAAGAGGTCACAAAAAGGAATGACCAGATAATTTCTGGTAAAACTGGAGTCGTCTGTAAAAAAAGAAAAAAGAAAAAAAGGCCACGAAAAATCGGTCCAATTGTCGTTGTCTGGTCGAACCTGCCTTCTCACAGCGAGTTCCTGATAAACTTTCAGATGGACTTTCCTCGAAAAATTTCCAGGCAGGCAATTGGTCCAGGGGTGTTGAGGAAGGTTTTGGGCTGGTCCGAGCGTAGCGCGACCCCTTCGTGGAAAAGCATCGAAAAGGCCCCACATCCCGCTCGATGGATGGAAGCTGCAGCCCCAGAGCCCCAAAGCTGAGCCCCTGCAGTACGCTGGAAGACAGCACATGTCCACTTCCTGTCAGCCGCACTGGACCCTTCACTTACAAGTACAAGTCACTTTTGAGAGATCATCCATCTGATCCCACGTGCGCCACACCACATCTGGTTCCCATGTCGAGAAGCATGATGGCTGGGTGGATTTCACCGAAAGGCACCTTACGGATGTCATACAAATAGGAGGGACATACCGTCTGCAATCAACGAGACCCTTATTGGCATTTTCACATGAACAGTACCGGATGCTTGCAAGGCAGCTTGAACCTCAGCTCGAAGAAATAGACACAAGGTTCAGGAATATTTCCATTTCGAGCCTGGGCAGTGCCGCCGTCGCGAGGAGGTTAGGGGAGCATGATGAAAAGTGTAACGTTCGTGCTTTATCGAATTGAAACTGCATTGGCTTGCTAGCCCACGCCAGACGCCGCCCATAGAGCCCTAACCCATGGAATTCTCACTACACACATACCGCCGCCTTCTTCCTCTCCCGCATGTGGTTGGTTTCCACCCTTAAAAACCAAACACCTTGATGTAATCCTCAGAAACCACTAGTGTGTATGTAGAAATTGCAAGATGTGGTGAAATGTGTACAGCCCAAGAGAAGAAGCCGCTCAAAGATATAAGCAAACCAAAACCTGTCTGGAAACTCCATGCTGTGGAGGTAGTCTCCGGTTAAAAACACAGTCGTTCATCCTTTTGTCCCACCTCTCCAGAGAAACCCAGAAAAAGAAACCCATATCTATAATAACTCTTGCTTAGAAAGCGATCAAAGGCAAACGAAAAATGCGAAAAACAGTTGGTTGGTCGTTCAATCGTTCTTTTTGCAAATGCCTGCAACGACGCTGATATCGTCTGGCTTGCCTGTCCGAGTTTCCCACGTTAGTTACGTGTTTGCCAAGTATGTAGAGCTGGGGGAAAAAGGTTCAAAACTTACCGCCTTCGCTGGCAAGACCTTCTTCAATAGCATGTTCCATGAATGGACTCTCTGCATACGGATCCAGAGCAATGGCTTTTGCCGCTTCCATCAGCTCCTCCGCCACGAATCCCATCATGCCAGAATCATTTTCCAGCACGTTCCCCCTTAGAGCGCTCTTGCTCACTTTTACTTCGCCTGCCCGCCATTTCTCTATGCACTCACAGACCTTCTCCGAGATCTCGTGCGACCAAAGATTGTCGATAACGCCATCCGACATGGCTAGTACGACATCTCCCTCCTTTATTGGCACCTCGTCCACCACCGCAATGGTACGAGGCGTGTCGGGACTGTTGGTGCCCAGTTGACGTGGGCAATCAAACCAATGCCACTGCTCGGTCGACTTGTAGACTATTTCGCGCGTCGACGGCCGCACCACCATCACCTGCGAGTCGCCAAGGTTGGTGACGTAGAGCAGGGGCTCCACATCGCTCCCTCCGCTGTTGTCCATTTTCTCAGTCTTCCCCTGTTCCTTAGCGTCATCAGCGCTATCAGCGCTCTGATAAGACGAGCCATCCCCATCCGTTAGGTTCGTGGCACCTCCACTTGCGGAACCCTTGTCAGACTCAGCAGCCTTCTGACTAGGTTGTCCCAGTTTGCGGCGGTAATGCAGCTGCGCGCCAGCAACCGTCGTTGTGCCTTGCCAGTCGTTCGGTGATGCCGTCGCTTCCATTGTGTCTTCGTACGCTTTCTGCAGATATGCGATCGGGTCTGGGTTGTAGGCGTCGCCTTGTCGTACGGCGTCCTCAAATACGGCGCTGGCCCAAAAATGCAATATCAGTCGCGACCAGAGGCTGTAATGCGCAACCGGGTTCATGTCGGTTAGCAATCTGTAAGTGACTCTTCCAACCCCGGACGACCGGGACGGCAAGTGACGTAAAAGAATTTCCAGCACTGCAACGGGGCAAAAGGGCCGAACGAGAGAGAGAGAGAGAAAAAAAAAAAAAAAAGTGTGACAATGTAAGAAAGAGGGAAGAGAATTCGACGGGGGAATAGGACTCACCCAGCATGGCCTCTGGGTCGTGTGCTCCATGCGCCCACGCCATCGTTTGCGCAGACAAAGTACTTGCTGGCAAATACAGCATCGTCGCCATTTGTATAACCTCGTATCAGCTTCCCGTTGACATAGGCCGCGCGGCGATCTCGACTGCGATCGTGTGTGCTGAGAGGGTCGCTGAAAGACCCCGAAGGCGGCGAAAGAAATGGTGGTGGGAAAGGACGTGGCGGTCGCTTTGCGTATAGACCAATGCCTGTGTCGAAGCGGAACGGAAGCTTGGGGAGCTCGTCCTCAGTGATACCGTCTTGGTCGAATCCAGCGGGTGACTGCTCGTCATGGCCAGCTTCTTCAAGGCCAGGAAGTGTTGCAGTTGGCGCCGTAGAGGATGTTTGAGCGATCGTAGGAGAGGGACTGGCGTGGCTTGTGTCATTTTCGATGGGACGAAGCGACGCCGGTCCTGTGAAGAAGCCGGCACGCTGTTGCTGCCATTGAGGGTGGCATTGCCATTCCGCAATGACTCGTAATCGTGGTCCCTCTCTTCGGTTCTGAAGTCTCGGTTTGGCGATGTAAGACGGTAGTAAGACGGGCACAGCGCCCCGCGGGCTTGCGTGTGGTATCGAGGCCAGCAGTCGGGGAGGTAGTCTCCTCATTCCAGTGGCGCGCGATCGAACTGGGCTATGGTGATGCTGAGGAGCAGCATCCGAGGAGAGAGGAAGAGGCCCTGAGGAGGGATGGGAAGGAGAAACAAAAAGTGCACCGGGCAGAGTTTGCGCAGGATGTTGATTCTATGTCAAGGATAGGGACTCCTGACCTGACGAGTCGATGAACGACAGAAAAGAAGGGAAAAAAGAGCGTCTGGGCCAGAAGGCAAGGAAACTTCGAGTTTGGTGACGCTTCCCAGATTTCTTGCCCTTTTGGGGCGCCTGGAGGGATGCTTACAGGCTCGGCAGGCAGGACTCTGCACTGCACCTTCTGCAACAGTACAGGGGCCCGTTATCTTATCGCGCATTGGGTGCGGGAAGCCTCCCTCACCTCCTGCGCTACTGCGTGAGCATATGTAGCTAAAATCCTGCTAAGATTCACGCCTGCTAATAATACCACCGAACGGCATTATTTCACCGGAACATCGGGAATCTTTCCAGGGGTTCTAGAGCGGTACATGGCCATGCAATCCAAATCTTTACGGAGCGTTGGCCGTTGTTGAGGAGGTACATACCTTAGTGGGTGTGCCTATCGCTTAGGACGGGATGGATGTAAGCGGGCAGACTCCACTGTCAACGTTACTTGCCCTGGGCCTCCCTCTTCTCTAATCTTTGACAGACATGGCGACCAGAGCTAGGAGTTGAGGCAAGCTCAAAACTGCTCGTATAACATCGTCCGATGGCAATGACAACATCAGAAAAAAGACACCGTAAAACAACTCAGAAACGGCACCAAGTCACCCATCCAAAGTTGTAGGTGACCATGTTTACTGCGTACAAGTACAGTACCTAAGTAATCCGACTTCATACGAGATGGAATCTCCAGTTTTTGCTCCTGGGATCGGGAACGCCCGTTAGCCTGACTCGCCTGATCTACATTGGACGAAAAGTCAAATTCACGAATCCTCCCGATTTTAAATTTCGTCACTCGAATTTTTGGATACGTCCAATTCCCGAGTGGTGGACGCGCGCCTGGTGTGATAAGAGTCATGTACAAGTCTAGAGGTACCTAGGACTGTCCTTTTTTTTGATCATTTTCCCGGATAAGATAACCAGAGACTATACACAAACAAAAGGATACGACGGAGGCTCTAGGTCTAATAGAAGCTTCAGGTTCTGACAATGTCCAACACCAAATTATCCAAAGAGCGAGTCGAACAGGGGTAGAGTCCATGAGAGATAAAAAAGAAAAACAATATTAGTGTATTCAACATAGGTTTATCAGGTTTTTGAATCCCTCCTGACCCAACACCGCCATGACTTTATGCAATCCGACAACGATACCAACTGCCCAAGGCTTTCTTCAACATGTAAACCAACAACCCTGTGACTTAGACAATTCCCACGCCACCATCTATCGCTAGAGTATCCAAAAACCCTATGCGCATTCTGGTGATAACCATTCAAAACAACCTTACGCCAAACAATGCACAAAAGAAAAAAAGACATCTAACTTCCAGCGGGTCCTTGCCTTCCTTTGTCCCTGACCCCAAATTTGATCTGTTCTGTCCTAATACTGCATGCGACCTGGTGTTGCCGGCCTGCCAGGCATTCCGTTTGGTGCATATTGACCATTCGATGTCGACCGAAGCATGGGAAGTTGTGCCTGGCTGTTTTGGCCGCCAATATTGTAACTCGAAGGAGACTGAAGAGGGTGCAAACCATGTTGCATATCCATGGCAGGGCTTGCCCACGCAGCGTTGCCTGCTCCGTATCCAGCGGCAGCAGGGTCGGCGAGGGTATATGAGCTTTGCTGCGCGAAGAGCTGGGACCGAGGTCTGGGCTGTCGGGATCCGTAAACATTGTTTTGTTGTAGAGGCTGACTATGCCCCATATGATTCACATGTCCATTATCGAAACCGCTCGTGCCTAATCCGTACACGGAGGCATTACCGTTGCCCATCATTCCTGGGTTGAAATGGCCAGAGAGACGCTTTGCTTGCTGTTGGGCATAAACGGCCTGCGCAGCCCGTTGTGCTTGTTGGTTTTGCTCTCGTTGTCTCTGGTCAATAGCATGCGCAACAGCCTGGCCACTTACTCCTTGCTTCATCTGCGCTCTTTCCTTTTCTCTATGCTGTATGGCACCAACGAGGCCGCTTTTCGGTTGTGCATCATTCTTGCTCCCCGCCATTGCGAGCAGCGGAGTTCCAGTGACTCGAGCGACATACTCTTGCTCACGAGCAGAGAGGTGGGATGGGACCTCAGCGCCTGATAGAACGGCTACCGGGCCACGACTTGCGGGACGTCCGTATGCAAGTATTTCGGCAGGGCCACGGCTCGCTGGACGTCCTGATGAAAGGAGCTCAGCAGAATTGTGCCTTGAGTGGGCACCATGAGCGCCTGGTCGTCTCAAGGGTGATGCAGGGGTAGCTGATCTGAAATCGGTGACTGTTTGGGATGAGGGGCTACGTTGATGTACAAAGATGGGGGTAGTAGGAGCAGCCGCGCGTTGTTGAACAAACTGTTCCGGAGAAACAGCATTGTGATTGTGGGCCGAGGTCGCCTTCAGACCAGAGCCAGGTTGCCAGGGGACAGTGCGGCGGATAGTGTCATCCGAATCTTGCCGGAAGTGAGAATACGAAGCACCAGGTCCCGGCGACTTTCTCCCAGTGTTAGAAGAAAAGGACCGGTTTGGTTGTGGGCTGTACCCAGTAGGCTTAGCGGTGGAACTTTTCATGGCCGAATAGTTGAAAGTCGGCCCAAAATTAATGTCAATCCCAAGGTCTGTCCTCCCATTGCTACTGCTGTTTCCGTCATCAGGAGAAACAGAGCTATCGCCAACGACTTTCAAAACTCCAGCACGTGGTCGTTCTCGATCTGCCGACTCCTGTGTGTCCGTGGATCTGTGGGTGCTTGCGTAGTCCGGGCTCGCCGTAGATGCAGCGTCAATGGAACGGTTGTCCGAATAGCTTCGCATGCTGTTTTGCCGTTCAAGCATACTCAACCACAAGTTGGCGTCCTCAAACTCCTGGTCATGACCTCCGGCACCACCGCGCCCCGGCCTAACGGCCTGTGACGAGGCAGAGTCTTCAGATAAGCGACGGAGGACTGGCGATCCTGGGGGGAGAGGTTTCCTAGTTATCGGTGGGGATCTTCCGGGCATATTTGAACGCGGTGGTCCTTGATTATAAGGTGGAGTACGTCGGCCGTCAGTTGTTGGTCCTTGGAAACTTGTCATCGGGGAACTGGCACTGTTGCGGGCTGGGCTTTCGGAAGAGCGAGTAAGGGAAGCCGTAGATTGGGTTGGAGGCGATCTCATGTGCGGTGTTGGAGGCCCTGGGGAGGGATCGAAGGGGCCGTTTTTCGTCGGCGAAGGCGAACTTAGAGCTTCACGAGTTCCAATAAGATTAGCATTTATCCTCATGGGTTTGACGCTGGCTTGTGGCTGTACCGCTGGTTGCCCTTGTGATTGGCCTCTGCCCTGATCAGGGTATCTGTCAAATTCATTTGTTACCGCATCCGATGGCAAGCCGCCTACTGTGGCTATCTGCGATAATGTTGTGTTTGACAAACGGTTGTGAGCTCTGCGCATCTCGGGTGAGTGGTACGGCTTTTGTTGCGGTCGAGAGCCTGCACCATGAGCGAAGGCTGGTGGAGCGTTGACCGGCTCTGGTGTTTGCATCCGTTGAATCTCCTGGAGTTCATTGGTTAACTGGGTCCTCAAGGGGCTTTCATCCTCTGAGCTGACTCTCTCGGGAGTAGACGCCAAATCGGTAGCAAAAGTCCTGGCACGCTCGGGGCCACGCATATTGGGCTGCGGGGCTCCGGAACCATCCAATCCATGGGCGGATGCGGCGTTAGCAAGTTGCGTGTCAGAGATATTGCGGGAATGGCGAGCATGTCCAGCCATTGTCGATGGGACGGGCTCTCGATTGGGATCCGGCGGCGCCGAGTCCGTCCTTTGGGCGTTCCTGGACAGTGATAGTGACCGAGATGATCGGACGGAACCGCCCTCCTCCGCGAAACCTACACGCGGCTTAGAAGAGGATGCTGGATTTTGGCCGAAGCTTAACCGCTTGCTGCTGCGACTCGCACTTCGACTGTGACTCCTGGGTGCATCTTCGACGGCATTCATACGCTGCCCTGTCAGTTCCTTCATCTTCTTTTTCCATTGCTGCTCGGTCCACGCCGAGCTCCCGTCAGTCAGAATGAGACCGCTGACATCAAGAAGCTCCAAATATCCATATCGCTTGTGCTTGGGCATGGCAAACATCAGGGAGCGTGGGTCAAGCACGCTAGCGACTAGGCGGCCAGGGCGACCGTAGAGTGCAAAAGTATCCCAGGTGGGAAATAGGAATCGAAGTAGCATCTCAAAACCGGAAACGGCGGGGTGGACCTCGGGCATGATGAAAACGAAGCCTTCTGTCGACGATGGCGGTTCCGAGTGGATGGTGATACTTCCCTCTATCTTGACGAGTGTCGAACCATCGATCAACGCCTTTGCCTGTGGGTAAATAGCATACGCTGCATAGGCGTCGGTAATGGAGGCAATTGGTTTTGAGTGCTTCTTCTTCTTTTCGGCGTCCTTCCTCGAGTCGTAGAACTTGATTTGACCCTTCAAGACTGGGCCGTGAGAACGATCATAAGGCGAGCGCTTCTTGAACTCCTTCTGGGCCTTTTGTACTTCTTTCTCGCTTGGAGGCTCGATGACACACCAGCAGCGTCTCCAGGGGACACCAGCTCCAAATCGAACACGCACCCATTCTTGGATTGGCGTTCTCGCTCGTTCCATGATGACACCGATGTTGTTCAGGGATTTGCCCTTTCCGGCAATCAGGGCTCCTGTGTAGGCCTCCTGGAGAGTTGAGTGCTCAAAGATGGCCAAACGAATGCCGGACGTCCATTGAATCAAGGAATGATGCGAGTTGAAATGAAGAAGGTAACGGTTCCTCCCAGCGGTGCTGATGCTGAGAATGTTCTGGAGCGGCTGTTCGTCGCTTGATCTTGTCGGAAGTGATTCGATCTACATACTCGGTTAGGATAACAATGCGGGCGCATGCGCATCAGCAGTATCTGTACGTACCATTTTGATGGAGGCGTCAGTGAGGTTGATGAACTTGGGAAGCACTTCGCCGTCTTCTCCGGCAGCATCGAGCTCGGCCGCATCCCAAAGAGACAGAACTGTGCCCACCAACTGGGCAAAGCACTCTGTCCATGTCCGGTCCGGATTCGGTCTCCCCTCTGATTGGGGTTAGCTGGAGTTTGGACGGAGCATAAAGCAAAAGGTGAGGTGAAGAGAACGCACTTATATCCTGGTCATCTAGCTTCAGAAAGTACCCTTCTTGATACAACTTGTTCGCATGACTGCTGAGCAACGCAAAGATGGGCTGAAGCTCCGGGATGATTTCCTCGTTGTTTTCCATGAGGGGCCGCTGTGCAGGCAATACCATAGACAAGGGTCGTGAGTTGCTCCGCTGTCTCCCCGTAGGACTTTGTGTAAATGGATCGTTGACGGGCGCAATAGAGCTGGTGACGGCAGACTCTGGTCCTTTATCAAAGGTAGGCGACGGTCTATCGGGTGAGGGCTCGCGGGAGTCTCGCAGTCGAGGTGGTGATGGAGCGGGAGTTGGGAGAGAAACGGTCGGGGAATCCGGTTTGGGGTCAGGGTCGTCACGGGCACGGAGATCGTTAGGGGGTGACGGTGCAGGCGTCGGGGTCTTTGAATCCCTGTGGGGTGCCGAGAATTGGGATATAAACGAGAGGACTTTGTATGACGTGCCAGTAGTCAGCATTAATAACGTACGAGATTTGCACATCCAGACACCCATGTACACTTGTAGCAATGGCTGGGGGGACGGAAATCAGCCCTGACGCAAACGTCGCGGGATGTACAGAGCGCAGCGGCGATCCAGCGAGTCCTGGTGACAGGTATGGAGGTAGGGTGAGAGATGTAAGAGTAGCCAAGTCTGAACCAAGTCTACCAAGGTGTCCAGCACTCTTGTGGGTGACTGGGTTCCAGATTGGCGCTGGCCAACGTGGACACACACCCTCGTGTACCTTGGTACTCCCGCTTCTCTTCCGCCGCCGCAGGGTCTTCAAGTGAATAGTACCTGGGCGGCTAACGCAGTGGTGCCGGAGGCCGAAGGAGGTAGAGGTAGAGGTAGGTGGTGATGGGTGTGGTGACGATGCCCTGGGAATGACATGGGCGGCATGGGCAACAGGAGGCCCGAGAGCTGCGTGGAGGTAGACAGGTACATGTCTAGCGAGTCGCGCGGGTGACGGGGTATCATTGCCCTGCGAGAGAGTCTCGGTGGTGTTCCTGTGGTTGTGATGGTGGTGGTGGAGGCCGCAGCAGATGAAGGGGAAAGCAGATGAGGGGCTGCTGTTGGGGTGCTGAATCAGGACAAATTGGGGAACGTATACACACCTCGATTTCGACCCATCTTGTGGCCTCGGGACGAAGCTAGTATCTAAGACAACTTCAAAGAGTGTTGCGGATGCTCCGTCGTATAATTTTAGAAGTTCCGATTGCGATGGTCGTGCAACCTGGGTCTCCAAAGAATAAGAGTGCAAAATGGATTTGTTGTTCCAAAAATGTCCGGGATTCGTCGTTAAGCCGATTTGGCGAGCAAGGTGAGGTGATCTGATATGATAATCGAAGGGAAGTCGGAAATAACGCTACCTAGACAGCGAGGACGAAAGGACGCTGGCTATCTCGGGCTACAGGTAAGTTGGGACGGACGCGCGGCGATAAAAGAAGGGAATGAAACAAGAGGAGAAAATCAAAACGTTGACAAAAGTCCGGACGGAAACTGGAAGTTGAAGGGGTAGAGGTGGAACGGGATTTCCTTTGTTATGGCGGCCCTCCCTGGTCTACCTGGTTGTTGAAAGTTGTATGGATGGATGGATGGACGGATCGCTTTGTGAGCTTCTTCGTATCGAGAAAAAAAGGCGTGCTGCGCCAAGGGTCCAATATACGGAGGGATTCGATGATTGTGGATGGGGGATGGAGGCTCGGTATTCTTAGGTCATTGATTGTGCTGCTTCCACTGTAACTCCATTGGTAATGTTGGCGGGTGGGGATGCGGGATCGTCGGATGGAGATGGTGCTTGCCCTGATTGCGTACACCACTCTACCTAACCACCTCTCTAGGACACTCTCTGGCAGAGGTACTCTTGGGACCCCTTCCAGGTTGTCTTGTCTTTTTTCTTCACCTGTGTTGTGCACTCTACCGATTCGGCTACCCAAGTCTCCCGTCCAGCCCGTCCAGGTTCCGTGGTCCTGCCTGATCTGACCGACTGCCTATGTCTGGACTCTGGATGCCTATCACCGCAGCGAGCGCCGGAGGTCTCCCGTTGTCTTTCGGTTCTATGATCCCGTCCCGTCTTTTAAGAGCTCTGGTCTGCTCTGACTTTGACGGGCTTGTCTCCGAGTTTAGGAGCACCAAAGATGGAGAATCCTAGCAAATATGCAGGGTGTAAAGCTCGCCGGCGGCTACTTTGACAGCTTGATTGCGTATCAATTGTCCGCACTCGAAACTGCAGGACCCGACTGTCCGGGTGTTGAGGCCCTGCTTTGCTCCTTTTCTGTGGCCGCTTTCAGGTACGCTGCTCGGCCTCCCTCGATTTCGAAACGTTGGCGCTTCGGCCAGTCAGCTCAGGTCAGCTCAGCGTGGACTTGACAACCGCCTTTGGTCGAAAACGGCTTGGATACTGTAACTCGTTCGACTGAACCACTGAAAGTCAGCAAGCAACTCCTCGACTTCGTCCTCTCTGGGGTTTGGTGGATGATGTCGTCGTCGTCACATGGCGGCTTGGCGATGCGAAGTGGATAAAGGCCAGCCAAGTCTGGCCAGCTCTATTCACAGCTGGGGGAGCTGGGGTACGTACCTGGTGACAGGGAATGCTTTTGGGCAGTAGTTGGCGTCAGTGCTCCGGAATCGATCCCCTGGGCGATCAGACTTGATACCAGACACCGACACTCTTGATTCTCGAGATCGACAGACTTTACCTGCGGTAAACAGGCCTCTTGATGGTTTTCTGTCCTTTTCGCTTCTCAGAGCCACTGCAGCACAAGGAAGAACGGAAAGAATATTTCCAGTCAAACTGACTTGCTCGATGGAAGGCAGGAGGAATCGTCACTCCCTTCCGGCTGTGGAATATAAAGTACCTGCAGCGGAATATGCCGGGGAAGCCCGGGCAAAAACGAACAGAGCAGGGAACTGCCTACCTTTGCAACACAGCTGAACGACCAAATCCGTCCATTGAACAACTTCAACAAGCCCACCGAGATCGATTTCGAAAGACTGGAAGTCTGCACACATCAACGTCACGGTACCAACTTCAACGAGTCCCGGGGCCCGAGTGGCTGGTGCGCGAGCATGCATTGCATCACCAGACGCAGTTTCCAGCATTGCTCAGCCATTCCAGACGCCGAGCAAAAACTGCTACAATACCTCAGATCGCCCTCTAGGCCCCTTCAAAGCTACAATTGAAAAGAGCAACTGTGGTACGCGAGGATTGAATCACTTTTCCGAGTTCTGTTGATGCCTTCATATCCCAAGATTTTGGCTGGAGCCTCAACTCTGCTAATATCGCCAAGTGCCCCGTCCTGCAAGCCAAGTGATCGGCTCACATGCCGGTCGAATCCAAGATGCCGGAGCTCATGACGATAGTCCACTACAGCATCCGATTACGGAGAACATTCCTTCTTGAACTCGACGACACTGTCTCGATGCTGAATAGGTATTGGTGCGTCTTTCCCAAGAGAGGAAGAGATATGATATTCCGGCAGCAAAAACACACAGATTTTCACAAAATGTTCTCCAACGAGGACCATCTAAAATGGAAACTTTCGTGGTCAAGGCGCTGGGCGCGCTTCATCGGTGACGCCCTCAACACTTGGCGGTTATTGTACACGCCCAAGAAACGCCTAGGCGCTACAAAACGAGGATAGAGGCTTTCCAAGCCGGGAAACTGTTTTCTCGACTCCAATCAATTACAAGCCCAAGAGACTCACGAGTGGCTGTGCATCAGACCCGCGTACATATATCCAACTAAAAGCACGCTTGAAAAGGTGGTTGGAGTTCTTAAACTTCTTGGGGGTTTCAGCAAGCTCGTACTGTTAGTACTAGCATGTTTCGCAGCTGAAGAGAATACGAGGAATGTCATGAAACAGGTGATGGCTAACACATGATGTTGAAAGACGTTAGGAAGGGAGGTAGTGTTGTAACTGTGGCCTTAATAAGCGCTGGATCAGGTGTGTAAGACAAGTCCACAATTCTATAACAACGCTATACTATAAGATCCCTCGAGATGAATCGTGTAAGAGCTAGTTCTTCGGTGAGATCCAGTAGTCTACAAAGTGGCCACGTATTGCTCACCGAGTTTCGTGCCACGAACAGGCTAAGAAAAATGACGATAGCCTAGCAAGTGGTTAACAGTGTCCGAGAGTTGCTCGAGAGACTTGTATCATGCTTCCAAGAAGAATTAGAAACCGTGATGGACACTAGCAAAAAGTGTCCGGCTTTGAGGATCACGATGCACGACATGTGGTTGTCCCAATGTAACCTTGGAAGGGTGGTTGACTGTGGACCTCTCATGGCTCGTATATGGCTAAACGACTGTGAGAAGATGAATTTATTTTACAGCAGACATCCACACCAGTCCAGGCCTTGATGGTATATTCAGTTGGGCCATGGTTAGATAGGCATCAAGCGCGCAGCTCGCGGTGATAAGGATACTTTGGAAATAGTTTTCAGTCATAGCAGCAGAGTAACTGTCAAATCCAACGAAGAAGAAACGACACTGTACTCACATGAAAAGTCACCGAAGCCCCCAGTACGTCATCTATTGATTCTCTGCTTGAACCTAACTGCACGCAGCGACTCGATCGATACTCGAGATATTTTCCGTTGGTCGGTATACCACTTAGTGGAAGGCTGGTGCATGACACACAAACATTGGTTTTTCGCTTTGTTCCTTGATCTTGCTAACTTTCGCTGTCATACCAAGCAACTGGCTACCTCTACTCATGATCAAGCTATTCAGCACGATGACACTGACGCTTGTCTGGATCGCAGACTTGCATGAACCTTCCTTGATTTCACTGACTTGCTAGACTTCCCTACAGTACACAGTACAATTCTCAGTTACTATCAATCTCAGACATCACCATCAACTTCCGAGTAAACCCCACGATTCCATGTGCACACACACACGCACACGCCAGAAAAAGGACGGATGATCCGCACATGGGCCGCAAAGGTACATACATTCCCCAGAAGCGGATGAAACCAAGATCTTTGCCCTGTAACATGCGTACCCGTCCGTCCCATCAAACAGACTTGAAGTGAGGAGCGAGGTAGCATCCCAGAGCGACTCGGGAAGGGGTTGTAGGGTACTGTAGGCACCAAAGTCGAAAAGAGTAGATCCCGTGTGTTGTGTGACACAACAAGCCCAGTCAACTACGGTACAGTACTAATGCGATTTATTGACTTGATTTGAGGAGGTTGACGTTGATGGCTTGGTTGAGCCGTTGTCCACCTGTTCAGATGCAGTGTCACGACGGATCAAAACGTTGGGATTGCCCAATACCTACCTCTATGTACTCAAAAGACATAAAATAAGAACCCAATCGCAACTTCTTGTGGAGTCGGGAGATAATTAGGACGATAACCCGAATAGGCTCATTGGATTTGAATCTTCTTCTCTTCTTCTTAAGTCGAACCAACCCACCTGCTTGGAACGGACGACCCGACCGCTGGCAACGCATCAAGAATTCGGATAACCAAGTGAGGGCCGGCCAGATTAAAGAGAGGAGTGCAGCTATATGAGCACCTCTCCTTGATGGTGAGGAGCAATACTCACCAGCGACAAGCAATCATAATGACAGCATTTCACGAATTCGACACAAAGACCTAACGAGTCCTCCGAGCGGCGGTAACTTGATAAACCAGCAAACGGGTCCATCTGCATCTTCTGGTTTGTCCACGGAGAACCTTGATAGAAGCAAATCCCTACCATTGGATGTGGCGCAAACAAACACCCAAGCTTTCAACTCACTCAGTGTGTGTCGAGGAACTGCTGAGATGAGATTTTGCACCTGTCTGTATGTAGGACCTGACCTGTCCACTCCCCAATGTCGAAACCGAACGTTTGGTAGAAATAGAGTGTCTCTGATTGAGGGCCAGGATCTGTCACTGACATCCCCTCGAGACTCATCGCATTGTCTCCACGCTTCCTTCTGCCGTGAAATATCACCGAATGGGACTCTCAAAAGAGCAAAAAGGTCCAGGCACCCATCGGAGACAATGTCTTTTGGGATAAGCCATGGGCGGTGTAGGTATTCACATACATATGACCCGTCCGCTTTAAGAGGTTGACGGGCTTTGACGATCGCACCTGCCTGCTCTTTCATGCCGAAGCCATGGATGGTCAAGCATGCACTCAGGCAAGGGATATCAGTGACCTTGGGTGCTAGTCCTGATATAGTCCCGGTTTCTTCCCTGGCTGGCTATCATTGGGGTCCAGATCGCCTGTGGAAGCGTGATAAAGCCAGGTCATATGACTAGGTCAATGAGAATTCTGGTGGTGAGCATAGGTATATAACAGGAGGAGGCAAGTGGTGAACTTTTGCGTGATGTTTGCCCGGTGCTTCTCAAGGGAGGACCTACAGACAGAAGAAGGCGTTGTGAGAATGTACTTCTGTACATACGTACAATACAATACTGGTTTGTTTGTTAGTTCGATACTTCTAGCCGGGGTTAAACCAGGGGGTTTTGGAGCTCTCATTGGCCTTCTGAGGGTTTTCGTTTGAAGCAATTCACAATGACCAGGGCTAAGAACGCCACGAAAGCCTCTCTTCTGCTTCTGTCCGTCCCTCTAAAGCTCCTCAGAGACCGATAAGCATAAGAAAGCCGTCCCCTCCGGCGCCCTTCCGCTCGATGCCTGAACGCTTCTCAACTTTGAATGGCTCAAGAGAGGAAATGGGCGCTTTTTGGTACCAAGCTAACAAACAAACCAGGGTTAGATTGTAGTCAGCGGGCAAAGGGGTGAGACGGGTGGAATGCTGATGTCTGGGCCAAATGAGCAAGTGCGCGTGGCACGCCCCGTGGACGGGCTCTCACACGACCATTGCAAACGACTGTGCAGTTCCTAGCTGGCTGTCGAGGGAAAAGCGTTTGGCGATATCGAGTCCTTTTGATAGGTCTCTAGGTAGGGAACCCGTCGAGGCTGATCGTTTCCCCTCACCAGGTGTCTTGTACGCTTTCTTTTTTTTTTTTTTTTTCGGAGGTCCCTTTGCTCGATGCCCGCCTGTCCACCCAGGCTCCCTGCCGGTTGCCCACTGTGTGGTTAACATGACAACCTCAAACCCCCGGGCAGCAAACGAGTTCATGTGAGCGTATTATTAGCGACTTCGTTCTCCAACATGGCAGGCTCTCAAGCATTTCCGTTTGTTTCGTATAATGATGTGTCATGTCAGTTGGGGTTTCGGAACCCGTGCGTCTTTATTGCGATTTTTTGGACTTTGGGCCAGTTGAAGGTGTAACCTCCTGGTCTCTCACCCGCACGTCGGGCGCCTATTGCAAGTGTTTGTTCGCCGTGGTGGGTGGCCGGAGCGGGCATGAACCGGCAAGGACCTTCCACTTCCATCTCGTCCGCGAGTCCATTAGTTCGAATCCCGCGTGCCGAGCGTGTCGCCGCCCCCGCCCGTCCACTGACCGGGCACTCCAGTCCAAAGTGGATCCGTACGCTAGACTTTTATAGTACGCTAGAGGTACCTACCCAAGTATGTAAAGTTCTCCCCCGCTTGCGCGCCCTACACTTTTTGTCATTAACGCGTCTTGTCACGCACCTTCCCTTCCACGTACCGCCCTGCACCGCATCTACCAGTAGGTTGTGAACCTCATTGTACTGCTCTGTACTGCACGACGCACAACTGCACCGCTGGAGTGTACAACTTCACGTTCACTTCCATTCAATCTGAAGTGCGCTAGAGTCAATACTGCACCGTATCTGGCATAATTTCTGTCTTGTTGCATGCCTTAGTGCGCTTGATCGCCTAGCAACCGTCTTTGCCATTGGCTCAACATTGTTTTTCTTCTCTCCCAGCTTTTTTGTTTCCAGCTTCTTTCCTTTTTTTTCTTAGACGCGCCCCATACCTCTACAACCACATTGCCATTGCCATTGCCCCGTCGAAGCCGTCCGCCTTTGAGGTTACTGCTGCCCGAATCCTTTTACCCGATACCTCTACGCTCTCGACGAGTTCCGCGACGACGAAACCATTTCGAAGGGTCCGAAACCTCGACTTCTCTTACTTCCCTCCAAACCTATACTCGTCTCCCGTTCTACGATTCGCGGCTACTCCCGCTAGTTTCCTCGCCTGCTCCTCACCACTTCCTCATCGAAAACCACCGCTTTGCCTATACTCGACATCGACACACCTCTCCCAAGATACCCCGTAGTCCCACGGCTTTGATCGACTCGCTGGCAGCCAACTGGGTCGGCCACCACAGCCGAGTGTCTCGGGACACCAGCCTTCGCCCTTGTGTACCGTTGCCTTGGATGCTTCCACAGAGCTTCCATCATGGGTGAACTTTCAGACTCCGAGCTGGAGCTGGAGGCTACCCAAGCTACTCAAGGTGGGCTGGTTTCTTTCTGTCCCCTTCCCTTAGCATGTCCGGTATTGTATCCCCTGGGCTAACCGAGCTAACCGTTGGTATTGCAGCCACTCAAGAGGCGCTCGACCCTCGCCGCTTTGGAGAGCAACAGTCTGGCTTCTCTGACGAGGACCTGGCTGATATAATATGCATCCTTATCCCATACTCCAACGCGACAGTGCCGGTGGCGGAAAGGGCGGCCGAGCTTACCCCCAACTTCGTGATTGAGCAAGAACATACAAGCCGAATACGCATGAACTATAACGACACCGAGCAAGTGTACCCTGTCGGCCCTAAAACCTCTTCGCCTCACAATCTTGTCTTCCGATTCTCGTCCAAGCTCAAAAACGACCGTGAAGGCTTTGTGTTCGGTCGGGACGTCAAAAAGTGCGATGTCACCGTCAGCAAGGATGAGAAAGTTGTCAGCAATACGCATTTCAAAATCTACTTCAACGAACATGGCTTTCTGATGATTGAGGATTTGTCCTTGATGGGCACTTGGGTGGGCGACGTATTTGTCCATTCAGGAAGAAAAGACCGTTTTAAAACCGTTCCTAACCCCCCTCCTAAAACGTACACCTTGGGGAGCGGGTCGGAGATCATGATTCCAACTACCCTCACGGAAAAAGTTGCAGGCATGAGTGACGCACAAAGACGTCAGGCAGACATTCGCTTTATGGTTAGGATTCCACATCGTCTTGGGAGGCACGCCGAAGTCTACGACGAGAAGTTAACCAACTACCTGCAACGGACGAGGCCGGATCCAAACCAGACGATTGTGCCTGGACCAGATGGACGGGTAAGGCAACATTCGGAATCCCACCAGCCCACCTTTCCATTCAGATTCTGACGCGCCATTGTACAGCTTGATGTTTTCAGAAACTCTCCTCATAGACCCTCGGTCGGCCCATCTGTGGTTGCCACGCGCCAGCTTGCGTCTGCTTGGACCTTGAAGGGGTCCCACAAGTACAACTTTTTGGGCAAAATTGGACAGGGTGCCTTTGCCACGGTGTATGGGATTTCCGACAAGATGAACGGATTTCCATATGCCGCCAAAGAGCTTGAGAAACGGAGGTTCATGAAAAATGGCGTCCTTGACCAAAAGGTCAAGCATGAAATGCAGATCATGAAAAGGATATCTCACGTAAGTTACCGTACCCTCTCGGAGGCGAGGGTTGTCCAAACTAACGGCCTTGTCACAGCCAAACATTGTTCAGTTCAAGGAGGCCCTCGATCTTGATGATACACACCTTTACATAATCATGGAGTATGTCGGTGGAGGTGACCTGACTAAGTATGTCGACGCGAACGGGCGTCTTCCCGAGCCAGATGCCCAAACAATAGCGAGGCAATTGGTGGGCGCTCTTGATTATTTGCATGGAATGAACATCACTCACCGTGATGTCAAGCCCGACAACATCCTCATCCATTCCCAGTCTCCGGGCCCGCTAGTTGTCAAACTTACAGATTTCGGGCTTTCCAAAATGATCGACAATCAGGATGCAACATTCCTCAGGACGTTCTGCGGTACGTTGCTCTACTGCGCTCCGGAAGTTTATGTGGAATTTGGAAACTACGACGTATATGGCCGGCGAATCAGGCATGGCGTTGGACCCAATATCGCTCCGAAAAGTCCGAGATATGATCACAAAGTCGATATTTGGTCATTGGGTGGTGTCTTGTACTACGCCTTGACCACCGAGCCACCGTACACTGCTACAAACGGAATCGGTCACGCCGAATTCCTGCACCAGGTCATGACAACTGTTCCCGACCTTACCAAACTCATCAAGAAGCTCGCTTCGCCCAATTGTCAACGTTTCGTATCAAGCTGTCTCACCAAAAGACCTGAAAACCGACCGACGACAAAAAAATTGCTCAAACATGAATGGATCCGCGCCTCTCCAAATGGTGGGGTAGACGAACTGCTGGAAGCCGAAGCGTCCCAGCTGAGTTTGCACGACATACGGGAGGCTACACCGGACGCAGATGGGAATGAAGATCTCACCGTCGCGAGTGATGACAATTTGCTTCAACAAGAGTTGACCGAAGACGAGAACCATGTTGGCCACTCGGCAGAGCGGGACAAGGAGAACCATGCCCCCAGGTCGGCCACTCAGGACGAAAAACTATTCGGTGAGGTTAGCCAGTCGGCCCTAGGAAGCCAGGGGCAGGTGGTCGAGAAACGCCTTAATCTGCCCGCCACGCCAAAAAGAGAAACAATTCCTCGGCCTTTTAGGTCCAAAGTTGAGATTCCGGATAGTCAAGCATGTTCTGACGACGAGGAAGACACCCCTCGTCAAAACGATTCAGACTTGCAATGGTCACAGCCCATTCCGCTTCATATATCGTCCGATGCGGGCAGATCAGTCAGCGTGGTGAACAACGTCGACCATGGCGGCAACTCACAAAGCCTGGATGGAGCTGAGAGCATAATGGGCCAACTCGACATGCAATCTCGCCGTGGCGTTGCAACACCATCGATCGGGGCAGATTCGAATAGGAGCAGCAAACGAAAAGCTTCCCATACCACAGACAGCATTCCACGTTCGCCAGTCGAAAACGAGCCCGCCCCTAAGAAGCCCCGATCTGCCAAGCGTGTCGGTGATTATCTGAACCGCAAGATAGCACCTATACCAGACGAAGATGAGTTACTCGCCCACATGAAGGGCTTCGAGCCCTCCAAATCCCATAGTCAGGTACCGCAAGCCAAATCAGTATATTGGGACAGCAAAGATGAGACTACACACCACCTTGACTATCCCGAGATGACGGTGGCACAATGGAACGCCTTCCGTAAGGCAGCTGAGGACAGGAAAGTGAAGCACAAGTCGACTGAAAAGTTTGAACCGAATCAAAGCCCGTTGTGGGCTCTGGCGGAAAAGTACTTCCCGCCCATGAGCAAGATCCGGGATGAACATTCACCGCTGTTGGATTTGGCGAAGCGAACCAGCGTTGAGAGGCAGCAAGCTGGCTTGGAATACCCGAAAGAAGGAGGCTACTTGCGATCATCAGGCGAGTCTCTGGTGCCTGGCATTTCGGTAAGACTGAGCACATCAATAGTCACATGGGGCAGTTCGAGAAGGAACACCACATTCTGTGACGACCACCCGAATATACCAAAATGCGCGTTCAAGATCATGGTCTGGAGGGAAGAAAATTTCGACCCCTCGCAGAGTAGCAGTGTCAGGCCCTGGTTCCGGGACCTTGAGAAGCGCGATCTGTATTTTTTTTACATTGCCACCAAGGCCCCCGACGGAATATATATCAACGGCCAGCACTTGCCTTCGAACGATCATGAGCACCGAGAGAGCAGCTGCAAAAACTGGATGCGACTCTACAATGGTGACAAAATTACCATCTGGAGGGAATCCCACGAGGACGACACCCTGGAAAAGATTGAGCTCGTCTTTGATTGCACGTGGGGCGGCAGTAAAAACAGCCGAGAGTCTTCCGAGTACCCAATCCCGCAACCGGTGAGCGAAGAATGGGCCAAGAAGCTGGATATGGTGTGCGTCAAAGCCGAGAAAAAAGCCAGGAGTGATAGTCGCCAGGTGGAATGGCACGAACAGGACAACGAGGAATGCACGGAACGGAAGGCACGCATCCAGTGGGAACAGGAGCTGTCGAAAAACTTTAAGCATCAATGTCGTCGGGCGAAAAGTGCGCCAAAGAGGAAGGCCGCCGAGGCCGGCACTGGTTTTTCCTCCGGAAGCTCCTCTTCTAGCTCCCGGCAATCATCGCTATTGGGGTACTCCGATATAGTTGGTTAAGGGATTTG
This sequence comes from Sordaria brevicollis, assembly GCA_033439795.1. Classification (NCBI taxonomy): domain Eukaryota; kingdom Fungi; phylum Ascomycota; class Sordariomycetes; order Sordariales; family Sordariaceae; genus Sordaria; species Sordaria brevicollis. The sequence continues at coordinate 929,389 of JAUTDP010000007.1, forward strand.
AATTGTACTCATTTGGGGAGGAGACGAAAAGTTTCGCTGGTGTTCGAGCGATTCTACTTGGTCGAAGCAATAAGGAAAGAGGTGTTTTCGGGTCTTATCAGAGGCAATGGAAGTTTATGGTCACAAGTGTGGGTTGGTGTGTTTATTTTCCTGGTATTATCTGTATGGGGGTAGACTTGATTTATGGAGGTCTTTTTGTTTTTGGATATAGGAAAACGACGGTAATCTGCGGACACCAAAATACATCTCCAAATTTAGAACGTACGGCATATCCATCCTTTAGGTACCCAGCTATCAATATCCAACCCTTGCGGAGCTGGTACTGGCCTGCAGGATTCTCAATGCCTTGACCCTCATATTCAGACTTGATTTATGACTCTTTGCTTGAAGCAGAAGTAAGAGAAAACCTGGATTGTATAGATGGTGGAACTAGCAAAGTTCAATACGAAAATAATGACAGAACCGCACAAGCTAGACTTGAATAACAAGGAACAGCAGTTCCAATTCGATAATGGCAATGAGGAGTGACTATCACGGCCACTCTTCTCCCTCACAAAATCATGGCACCTGTAATCAACTTCAGCCCGAATCTGAGAGTTCAAGGCCAACGGTATGCGTACTAAACCATCTTTCCTTCATCAAGCTGCCGCAGCCGCCATGATATTACACTCATACCTTCATCCTATCTCAAACCCAACCACATCCTCACAATGAAATGAACCAGCTGGGTAGATTTACACCTCAAGGCTGTGGCCGTATGCAACTGAAAAGATACGATTAGATAGAGAACCAGCCTGCTTAGCACGTAATGCATTTATACATCCACGAGATTAAGAACTCGAAAACCGCTATATGAACATTATGAAGTGTTCCTGCTCCTGAAAGAGTGGATCCAACTGACAGGATAAGATTGATGACAGATAAATAAAAGAAATGAAAAATGATAACTGAAATCAACGATGACTGAGATGAGTTGAAAAAAATTAAAATGATGAGTTAACCTCCCATGCTTTTTAAACCAACAAGGCCAAAATGCCACCCGGTTTCGTACGTTGCGTGTGTTGTGAAGAACCTGCCTCTTACCAGTACGTCATTTTTGTTCCTCTCTTCTTCTTCTTCCCCTCCTCCTCCTCCCTCTCCCCCTTCTCCTGCTGCTCCTTCTTTCGCCTCCCCCCTTTCCCGTCCAGTATCTTTAACCCTTCCTTCCCCCATCATTACTGCCCGATCCACACACATTAAAGACTCCCACCACCATGTCCATGTCCATGTCCATGACCATGACCGGCATTCCCACCACCACCTTGATCCGCGCCCCAACCTCCCAAATCCATTCCACCATGACACCCTCCCATCCCCTCCATACCCGTCACACCAGCACTGACACCAACACCGTCCATATTCCCCATCGCCATAATCGACCGTAGCACACTATCCGGCGTCATGTGCCCACCACCATCTCCTACTCCTACTCCTACTCCCACGTCATTGCCCATATTCATGTTAACCCCGCCAGGCGGACATCCCATGCCGTGCCCATGGTGGTTATTATGGTTATGGTTATGGCTATGGTTACCATGACTGTTATGACTGTTGTTGTTGTTGTTCGTCGGATCACCGGCACTGCCGCTGCCACTACTCATTCTTGCCAAGCCGGGGTTGGTAGTATTCCCCGGTGCTATGCCTACGCCTGGCATGCCGAAGATGGTGGGGTCGAGGAAGAATCCGACGGCGGAGGCCGGGTCGGAGTTAGTGTCTAGAGCGGTGCTGGTGGTCGTTGTTGGTGGGATGGTGGTAGTGGTGGTGTTGGTGATAGGGTTAGGATTAGAATGAGAAGAGGAGCCGCCGGGGGTTATGGGGGTGGTGTTGCTATTGTTGTTGGAGTTGTCATAGGACATGGAGGAAGAGGAACCGCCGGAGTTGCTCATGTGTCGGGTGTTGTTGGTTGGGGCTAGTCCTGGTGTCTGATGCTGATGATGTTGATGATGAGAAGGAGGGTGATAGGCGTGATGGTGTGGAAGTTGATGTTGATGTTGATGCATTTGATGATGCATATGCTGTTGGTGATGAGTGTGGTGGTGATCAGAAGACCCAGTGCTAGAGTTGGGCGTGGGCTGGTTGGAAATTGGCGACGGAGTGGAGAGAGGGACGCCGTTGTTGCCCGGACCAGTGTTCGTCTCTGGGGGTGGGTGAGTGTGATAATTGGGAGGGAGCGAGACGTTGTTGGGCATCATGCCGTGAAGAGACGTGGAAAAGGGTAGGCCGTCAGTTCGTGTAGCACCGCCGCCGCCGCCATGTTGGCCGCCAGTGGGTGGAATGGGATTTCGCTGCTCGGCTGATGACCAGTCTGGTGCGGTGTCTCTGCTTGAGCCTGGGAGCTGAACAAGAGGGTCGTTTAGATCGACGGGCTCGGCAAGGTTGGGGCCGTTGGTGGGATTACCGTCGTCTTCGACAGTTCGGAGGAATTGACATTCCTGGCGGTACATGTTTTCTTGTGTCGTCGATGTGCCGAGTCCGGTCCCAGGGTTCATGTGTGATCGTGATGTATGCTGATGTTATCGATTTGGTTGGTCAGTCTATGGACATGTAATGTGAAAGAGTCGAGACCTACGCCACTGGAACTTGTTTGAAAAGCATTCTTGAGCTTGGGGACTTTGGCACCGAGTGCTTCGAGGTCGACATCGAGCTGTACTACAAAAGATTCGGTGAGAGGATTCCGTCGCTTCAATGCGTTCATGGCTGACAGCAGGAACCGAAGAGTGTCGGCCACCTGGCTTTCGTCTGGCTGGCTTTTGAGGTACTGGACAAATACTCTTGTCGCAACATAGAGACAGAAGGAGATAAACGGATTCATCTGATCTCCAAGTTAGTCAAGCCACTGATAATATCCTAGTGTAGTGGAATGCGACGTACCGTGTCCAGATCGAGATGAGATGCCATCTTCATGATGCTTGCGATCTCGTTAGCGGAGGCAACACATCGCATCTTACACTCGTTACTGACGGCCTCAGGTAAGCCGTTCTTCTCTGCTTTGAAGATGGCTGCCTGGTGCAGACAGATAGTCGATGTGTGGATGCACATATTCGTAAATACGACATTAGGATTGCACAGGCCTTGAGGTAATTTAAGGGTAGGCGGTATGCAAAGTGAAACATTGAGGAGGATGTTGTCCATAGTTCGATGTCTCTTCCAGAATTCGCCATTGAGGTCGTGATCCCGATCGTCCTCATGCGGTCGGTGGAGGTGGATGAGGTTCCTGCCAAAGAGGTAGGCCAAAAGGATTACACCACCAAAGGGCGACAACTTTCCAGGACCTGTATGGACTGTCACGTCTTCCAGGCTCTGGGTCTCTTCAGGACGACTCTGTTCGTAGGCCTCGTCGGATGCAGGGAGATCCGTGAGAATATCTTTCTCGTCAATGATCATTGGCCACCCCGTCCCAATACTGGCGTAACGGTCCTGGCAGAAAGCCATCCAGAAGGTTCGTCGACGCTCTTCCTTTTCTGTCCAGTCTCGTGGAGGCGGTAAGCACTCTTTCACTTTCAGCTCACCACCATCAACTCGATGGAGGCCCATCCTAAAAGAGTGTGAGCACACGATAAAGGTCGATGTACAGAGCTTCTGTGTAGAGTTGACTTACATCTGGCACAGTCGTACGGACGATCCTGTACTCATCCACGCTCGGGGGAAGTACATCCATCTGAACTCATAAGATGCCAGTAGAACATGGGTTTGGCAGTGTGACACAGTTATCATGTGTTCTCCGAAGCCTCTGATGGTATCCAACTCCAGATATTTCCTGGCCCTCTGATAGAACAACTCTTTTAGATTGAGAAAGTGGTCTGAAACTGAGCAGGCCAACGTCCACATTGCGTACCGAAGACACACTGGTGGCCGCTGGTTAGGGGCTCTGTCGTATGAATGTAATCAGCATCCCATGTCAAACTTTGCACAGTGCCGAGAAACGAGACCATCGTTTTGGGTGTTCATAGAGGTATGGTTGGCCAAGGAAACCAATGGGTAAGGTGTCTTACAGGTTCATCGCATGAAAGTAGCGGGCGCGGTGGATCATGGGGAGAGAGGGGTGTATTTTGTCAAAATAAATCTGGTGTCTACGACGCAGATCAGTAGCATTAGTAAAAAGACGGGGTAACAAGGGTATGCTTTTTTTGTGAATATAGGAACTTACAGCTCGTCGATGGTCTCCTGAGGCGGTAATGGTTCCTCGAGTCCCAGGCCTATCATTTCCCAGGTAAAGTCGCCGCCGCCCATATTGTTCATGTTTAGCCCCAAATTGTTGCCGAGATTGAAGTCGTCCAATCCAGCAGTGTTCGGGTCACCATGGAACTGCCATTGATCCATACTCCCCCCAGCCGGCATTCCACGCGAAGGACCTGGAACGCTGTTGAAGTTGGCGGCCGCGGCAGCAGCATGTTGACCTGGCTGACTGGGTCCAGCAGCACCATCGACGATGTTGGGTACTATTGGGGTCCCGTCTGCCTCCAGTCTCGGTTCCAATGTCTTCATAAAAGCTTCAACTTGCTCTGCGAGCAAAGAAAATAAAGTGCGAGTTAGCAAACTGCTCTCATAACGGAAACCAGAGGGACCGGACACGGTTTGTAAAACGGCGGCGCACTTAATCGTTCCGTCACGGCCTTGAGCTGACCCTTCTTGGGGCCGCTCTTCTTTCTCCTCTCATCGTAGGCGCAAACATGGCCCAGACGCGAGCAGGTGCTGCAACTTGGCTTCGTGCCGTCGCATTTCAGTTTCCTCCTTCGGCATATCTCACATGCGAGTCTTTTTTGCTTTGGGGTGTTTGAGTTCGCCCCAGTGGTCGCAGCCCCTGTAGCCCCTTCTGTGCGGGTGGGCGTGTTGTTTTGGGCCTCCGAAGCCATTATTGTGTCCGAAGGGTTGGCTAGGGATGATTCCATATCGTTATCGTTGATATGAGACGTTAGAACCTAAAAGGCCGGCTGAGGAGCAGCGAGTTTCTTGCCGTTCTGAGAAGCGGGTTAAGGAAAACTCATCGATGGCCTGTGAAGGATGTGTAGCAAAGTGCACCTGCTTCCGTCCAGGCAGCCAGACGAATACGCAATGTGAAGATCGAATCAAGCCAGATGCAAAAACAAGAGGCTCAACGACTGGACTGATGCTGTTGCTGCCGTCTTTGAACCACTTTTGACACACAGAAGTTTCCGTCACAGCAATGGCCCTGCCTTGGAGTGTAGATGGGGTTGGAGCTATGGATAAAGTAAGCAAACGAAGATAGGTCGACAAGTGGACGGCTGATGTGCGTTGAAAGGGTAAGATTTAGGGTCTGGAGTACGAGAAGCTTACCTATCTTGGGTAGCTACCTCGAGGCTACCTTATTGTGTGTCCGGGTTGATAAGGTACAGTTCCCGGACGGCTTGTGAATGTTGGTTCGACAGAGAAAGGAAGTTTCCCCACCGATCACTCACTCACAAACCAAACGTTCCGTCGTCTGAGTGGATGGTTGGCCGCGGCCGTTGACAATGGAGAGGGAGTGTAGCCTCCTAGGCCACCTAGAGCCAGGCACGTCAGGACCAATCTAGAGCCAGACAGTGGTGCTATGCCGGGTACTTCCGTTCCTTTGCGCAGAATACCTTACCTACTGACCCTCTGGAACGCTCTGGCTGGTGTGAATGGGTACCGCAACTGCTACCCTGTCTACGCACTAAAATGTAGATATGCTAGAGAACGGGACCGAGAACGGGACCTAGAAGCTTGGCAATACGTTAACGTCGAGTTCCCAAAGCCATGTCCACCTGGTATGCACTTTGCTGCTGCTATATAGTAGTTTGTACTCTACCTACTCGTCGGCGCCACTTTTCCAAGGTCAGTTTTACTATCCTAGAGTGTCGTACAAGGCATGAGAGTGGCTCAGCTGGTCACTGACATTGCCTATTCGGGGTTGTTGATCACGGAACTTTGGGATTCGTTTCCTAATTCCGCGATGAATCGTGGATGAAAAGGAAGAATGCTGAGGCTGCGCGACTGCTGATGGCGAGTTTCTTTTTGGTGTTTGAAGAATACCACAAATGAATTTGTCCAATGACTCTCCGAGAGTGTTTGAAACTCGGAAATACTGTATGTGAGGGACAACTCGTCGCGTTTATGTTGAGGGTGTTCCTCGCCGGAATTGTATACTTGACCCCTGATATTAGCGCACCTGTGTACATATGTACCCCATCTGATCATCCCTGCCGTAGCTAGATTATTAATAGCTCTGCCCAATCCAGTTCGACGGAGTTCCCCCCTTACGTGTCAAAATCCGGGACCTGGATCCGCTGCGGGTTACCCTTTCTGCTACCCACAGGTTCTGAGGGTCGAAGATGTTTTAAATTCCTCAAGACACTGAAGGTTCACGATCGCTAGGAAACACAAGAAGCCAAAGCTGGAAAATTGAAGATTCTTTAGCTATCTGAATAGCGAAACTCACCAAGGCCCAGACTACGTTGTAGTCTGGGAAACTGTTGCGGTTCTCTCTTGCCTTGCCAGGGCATGAACATGTGCTCATATGTTATATCTTCCCTGCTCTTAATGACGACTTTGCATTGATTCTTTCATCAATGAGTTTTGGTCGTCCGGTGGTTTTCCATCTCGGTCTCCGCTTGACAGAAAGACCCTCGTCTTGACTGCGTATTGCGGTATGTCTCCCAACAAACCTCTCTGGATAACTCAGCCGAGGCCGGTTGAATTCTTAAGAGGACGCCCATTGACCCCTCTTGTTGCATACGCGGCACGTGGCGTAGTCCATGAACTGTATGGTATCGATGTGGTACTCCGACATAGAAGAGCCGAGGACGACTTTGGGCCCTTTTGCTGTTGCAATGGTGTAGTAGCACGCTCAGTCTACTATGCGGCGCTGGGAAAGTTTTGGAGCATGACTCTATGTGGAGATTGCTCACTTCCTGTCCGTGTCCACACCGATGATGCGAAGTACGCCTAGATCACTGTAAGCAAGGCAGTATCTTGTAGGTGCCCATGCCACCGCCTCACAAGCACCGGCCGTCTTGAAGGTATGGACATGATCGCCAGTCTCGGTGTGAGTAACCTCCAAACTGCCACCTGTCGAGGGAGTTAGTCTCTTCATCACACGTTACAAGTCGACAACCACGAATACAGCGAGCGTACCTTCTTCACAGCCACCGACAACATAACTACCATCAAATGTAAAGCCTGTGGAAGTGGTTAATAACGAAACAAGTCCGGTGAGCAAACTAGGTGAGGTACTTATGCTCTTGACCGGCCCAACCATGCGGGTTACTGTCCGCTGGCAAATCCAATCTTTGGTGTCAAACAAGGCAATGATGGAATCGGCACCTCCGGTTGCCAGGTATTTGCCTGTGGGTGAGAGCTCAGCCGTGAGGCAAGATGCTGTGTGGCCTTTGAGCGTGAACTCGGTCGACTCTCCTTCTGGGACGGCGTGATTCACATGCAGGACGGGTTCGAAGTCGGGGTAGGACAAAATGCGTATCCTTCCTTCGCTGGTGGGCAGAAACACCTTGTCGCCACTCCAACAGAAGGCCATCTGGTTCGTACCAACCGGTTGATGATGGGTGGAAACGATGGCCGACTGAGAGGGCAGGATTTGGAACAAATCGCCGTTCTTGACTTTGATTAGCCGGTGGACTTGTGTGTGTTTTTATGGATTTCGCAAACTACTCACCTTGCTACCAACCAGCAATGAGGATCCATCAGGAGCCCAGGCGAGAGATGTGGCGTGTCCAGAAACCTTGACCTCGTTGACGCAAGCTTTGGTCCTTACGTCCCAGATCTTGACAGCGCCATCACTACTGACGCTGCAAAGCTCGGCGTCCCTGACGGGGTTGAAGGCGACCTTTTCAATCGAAGCAGCATGACCTTTGAGTTCGGTTGAGAATTTGACATTAGGCTTCTCGGGATTCCAAACGCGAAGTGTCTTGTCCACAGCACCAGTAGCAATAAGAGTTCCCAATGGATTCCAGGCTATTGTGCTTAGGCTAGGAGATGACTGCCGTCAGTCATGAACGAGAATGATCATCTCAGCTACGAGGACATGGGTAAACTGTGACAAAAGAAGGAGACGTACCTGTGATGGCTTCCACCACCACCACCACCACCACCCCGCGGCCCGGATGTGTTGTCATTGTAGGACTGGCTCTTTAGAGGGCTGAAGTACGCCGAAAACTTGTCTTTGTGCAAGCTATACCTGGGGCGTAAAAGCGGCGCCATGCTTTCGTTGTTCAAGGGGCCTTCAGCTGAAGCTCTCAATTTAGTGAAGATTTCTGATCAACAATAAAAGGTTGAGATGATGGAGGCAGCTACTAAATTTGTATTGGTTAGCTCAGCTGGCTTTGTATTTAGTGAGGCTCAACTCAATGTCCTCCTCGAGTCGCGATGGGTAGCAAATCGGATAAGATGGGTTGTGGGAGAGCAAATGAAGATGATGCGTGGCTAGTTTGCGAATAAGAACAGCGCCGTCAAAAGATAGTGAGAGAGCGCAAGGCGAGGAAAGGCATGCCTGGATGAACTTGAACCTGAAGAATTGAAGTCTAGATGCTTTTCTTTGTTGTTTGTCGAGTCGTTTGGTCGTCAATGGATTCCATGCATTGTTCTTGGTGTCTGTGCACTAACGCAAGGTACTTGAGCTGCCTGGAGGTGGCCGCGCGCAGGGAGCTTGAAGCCGTGATGCTGGACGATGGGATCCTTAACCGAAACTAGCGCGGCACCTGTAGCCGCCGCTTACAGCATGTACAAGGTGGAGGTACTTCCCCACTCGACACCTACAGTATCGATGCTCCCCTGCCGCTCACGGAACGCCCCGTCCCAAACTTCCATCTCGTTACGTCCCGTCGACCAGAACACCATCCACAACACCTTTGTTCACCTTATACATACACTACTACCAGTCCCTCGGACTCGAAGCCCACGACCACGCCCCGTCTCAAATTCTATTCCGGGCTCGAAATGATATGATTCTACGATCGACAACAAGCACCCGAGGCTGTTAACGCGCATGAGGCCGCCGTGAAAGGCATCGGCTTCAGGAAGCCATGTATTGGCCTATTGGAACTCCCCGGATCTATGCGACAAGCGCCAGCTGCCCGCCATCCTATCCTCACCCTCACCTCTACTCCCACGATGGGTTATCAGTCCCCGATCAGAGGCCTGCTCGGGACTCTCTACTGTCCCCAGGCGCCGCCGCTACCGCCGCCGATGGCCTCGAATCGTCGAGTGTCCCCCCTACGCCCATCACTCCGGTGACACCCTTTACACCGGCCATCAAGTCCGTTGAGCACGACTATTACGATGACGGCCAGTCCGAACCACCCTCACCACCTCCACCAGAACCATCACAGTCCAATGCTCCGCCCAGGGAACCAATACTGGCTCTGCGGGTTGCCAGAGCTGGTCATTTGTTCGCCGTCATCACGTCCACATCCATGACCATCTGGCAAACAAAGGTATGTAGTCTTGGCTGGGCTGGGCTCCTTTCTTCCTCTCTTGAATTGCCGCCCTGCTAACTCATATGTTAGCCAACGGTTGTTCTCGCTGTTGTTGTCCGATCCGAGGCATCACTAAAATCCTACGGTACCAATACCAGCTTGATGCTGCGCCCGGATGCCGCCATCTTTGTCGTGCGTACAAGCCTGGGCTATCTAATCACCTACTCTCTGGCTACCGATGCCGACTCTCGAGTTTACAAACCCCATTTTGCCAGCCATACCAACGTTCAGAAACGGCGACAAACCCATGCAGGCGGCCCAGGAGGGGTGGCCCCTGACCAAATACTATGGGGTCCCGGTGAGGGCTCAGGAGTTAGGGATGTCAGTGTTCGTTTCCGCATGGTCATTAAGGTTGACGCCGGCATTGAGAGCGCCTTGGCTTTGGACGACGAGTTGGTGGTGGCTACCCGGAAACCTGCGGCAGTCCAGTGCATCCGATGGACCCCTGACAGTTCCGGAAATCAAACCACCACAGAGCTACTGAGCCGTATGGGCTGGGTCGACAAAAAGGTCATGATTCGCGAAATGACACATGACAGGCGCATGAACCTGTCCACATGGGTAACCAGCGACGGCAAAGCGTACGCCGTTCAGCGCATCACGGGCAGTCAACAGGAACCCGAGAGTAGTCAGCCGGCTGACCCAAAGAAGCTTTTCAAGGGGTACTGCTTTTATACACCCGATACCCCCGGTGAACAAGCCATACGCTGCGTTGTCAACGCCGTCTTTTCTCTTATAGCGGTTGGCTGTGCAGATGGCAACATTCGCGTGTTTTCAGCAAGAGACTATTCTGGGAATATTCCGCCTTCTCATGTTCACAATCTCCCTGCCTCAACCAGTACCTGTGGCAGGCTTACGACTCTTAGCTATTCACCTGACGGTTATTGCCTCTTTGCTGGCTACGAAAAGGGCTGGGCAACATGGAGTGTGTACGGAAAGCCACTGAGCAATAGCTTTGGGGCCGATCATGCTATTGCGAGCACAACCGGAGAAGAGTGGATATCAGGTGTCCTCGACGCGGCTTGGATTGGAGGTGGCTGTGAACTGCTGCTCGTGGGTCGAGCCCATGAATCAATATGGTTGCTGGAGATGGCACGGAGCGCGGTAACCGGATGCTACAACTCTGCGAATCTCTTCAGGACGGTTCTTCAGAGCACTTCCAGCGTCATGGTATATAGGGGATATGACCTGCCAGATCTCACATCTATCTCGGCCGAACCTGGGCTATGGCATACAGCGAGGATACCAGCCAGCTACTTGATGAACCAATGGCCAATCAGGTGTACTGCCATCTCCAGCGACGGTCGATATGTTGCGGTGGCTGGCAGGAGAGGCTTGGCTCACTATAGCGTCAATAGCGGTCGCTGGAAGACGTTTGTGAATGCGGACGCGGAAAATGAGTTTATGGTAAAGGGGGGCATGTGTTGGTACCAGAACATCCTGGTTGCCGCCGTGGAGGCTAATAGGAGCTTTGAGCTTCGCCTTTATTCGCGCGAGGCATCACTCGATGGCTCAAATGTGCTGCACAGTCAGGAGATGTCAGCACCCATTGTCCTGATCACCCCTTCCGGCGAAGATTCGCTGCTCGTTTATACTTACGACAACCTTCTCTACCATTTCATCTTTGCACCCTTTGGTGGGACCGTTAGGCTGGTGGAAGTTGGCCATATCGCTTTTCACGGCATTATTCGATCACCCGCACGAGTTCGAGGTCTCAGCTGGATCTTGCCCGAGAGCCAGCTCTTAGACGGAGACCCGTCCCAAGATGTAGCTCACGCTTCTGTCTTGTTCTTGGTAGACGGCAAGCTGGTCCTCCTTCGGCCCTCGTACAATGAAGTCGGCCTCAAATACGATATGCGCGTCATTGCCAACAATCTCGAATTTTACGTTAGCATGAGGGACCAGCCATTTGTGGGCGGCGTCCTGACACTCTCCGAAAAGCAGGTCTTTACGGCTGCTGCTGATGACAGCTTACGCAATTCACTTTGGATCTTTGACGGTACAGAAATCAAGGCCTGGACGGATGTCGAGCCTGTTTTGAGGGCCATCTCTGGGGAAGCCACAAGAGAACTTCCACCCATGACTTCTATCCCTATCGACTTCTATCCCCTATCCGCGCTTCTCAGCAAGGCCATAGTACTAGGCGTGGAGTCCGATCTCATCCAACGCCGTGATGTCAGCTTCTCATTCTTCCGTTTCTCGATACGGGTAAGTGGCTAGATCTCAGTACAAAGCAGTTGAAAGAAACGACCTGCTGACAATGACAGACACATCTGTTTTTACCCGACATACTACGGTTTTACCTCACTAATAACAGACCGGTTGAGGCATTGCGGCTAGCTCAGCAATATGAGCACCTTGAGTACTTTGCACATGGACTAGAAATTCTGCTGCACCACGTCCTAGATGAGGAGGTGGATGCTCATCCTCCACCAGCTCCAGAACATGCGATCCTCCCACGTGTGCTGTCACTTCTCTCGTCGTTCAAGCAGTACTTGGACATTGTGGTGCAGTGTACCCGTAAGACAGAAGTGCGTTCATGGCGTACCCTGTTTGCTTATCTCCCTCCACCTCAGGAGTTGTTTGAGGAGAGCTTACAGCGTGGCAGCCTTAAGACTGCTGGCGGCTACTTGCTCATCCTCCACACTTTTGACGAACTGGCGACAGCAAGCGAGCAGAGCGTGCGTCTCCTGAGCAGGGCGATGCGTGAGGGCGACTGGGAGCTATGCAAGGAATTGGCACGCTTTTTGGCCGCGCTCGATGAGACAGGGGACACACTCCGTGAAGCAATGGAGCTGGCAAAGATACGAGTGAAGCAGGAAAGCGAACTGGAGGATGGCCATGGCAGTGTAGGCAGCGGGCTGGGCACAATGCTTGGAGTTCCTCAGGGCGGGGGTGTCAACGGTGTTTCCAGCACTACCAGCTCGCTGATTTCGAACACCAAGGGCATCTCGGGCAGTGATTGGGATGCCGACAGGAGAACCATCAGCGACGCTGGCAGCATTATCAGTACTAATCGATACGATGGCTAATGGGAGTTATTTATGGATGGGGATTGGAAAGCGGAATGGTGATGTTCTTTGGGGGGTTTTTGGATATTTATGGCCACGGCGCTCGCTGTCTTTGCAGAAGTTCAGCTCAAGAGAAGGATCCCTTTGTCTACAAAATAAGACAGTAGGACAAGACAGAGTTTATTGAAGCCGCGAGGCTTCAAAATGGTATAGAACAGCTATAATCAATCACTGGCGACCAAGGTTGCCTTCTTTCAACCAACATACATATTATACCCGACCCTTTCATAAGTCAGGCACAAACACCAAGAATGATCGCGATGACGCCCAACGCAGCAACCTAAGGTAGAGTGGATGGAAGCACCCTGCAGCCTAGAGGTAGCTTTCCAATTTCATATGCTGAATTTCATTTTTCACAATTCCATAGAGGTAGCATGGCCATTGGGCTGACTTCCCGGAGGCCGACGATACCTCTGGGACGGGAATGGGGATGAGGGGATAAAGAAGCAGGGGGGCAGCGCTAATCTGCCCTGCGGGGACCACTGCAACGGCGATGAACCCCCCACCATAAAAAAAGAGTCCCCTGTTACTGTCAGCCTGTTTGCCCCTGGCTCCAAGCTGAGTCCAGACCCCCCCACCTGCACTGCCCTGGCCCGGCTGCCGCTGCACGACGAGCGGCCGGCTTCCCTTTCAAACCCCATCCTTCCACCTGAACTCCCCGTCCCGTCGTCAAGCCAGCCCGTCGCAAAAAAGCATCACAATCCTTCTCTGCCTCCAACATCTTGTCGTCATTGTGCCTTGTGCCAGCGCAATCTCATCCGACCGGTCCTCCTCCCACTTCCCTCCCCCATCTAGGCCCGGTCGCTTCTCGCAGTTCGGTCCAACAAAAGTTTCAATTCGCCGTACCCCACCCAACGGCGCCCTTTCGGACTCAATTTTGGCCTCGTTGATTCGAAGCGCCTAGCACTGCAGCCGACTGTCCTTCGCGCCCAGCACCGAGCACTCCCCTCACCATCTCCCTTTCGATTTATGCGCCGAGGATAAACCTTTGATATTTCGCAACCATGGATGACTTTGTGAGCGAGTCTGAGAGTGACTATGCCAGCTATTGGCGCGACTGGGTATGCTTTTTTTTTTCTTGGGGAATTACAGTTGATATATAGAGAGATAGAGAGAGAGAGAGAGAGAGAAATTCAATGGGCTAACAATTGCGCGTCTGCCTGCAGTTCATCTCCTCGCGGGGCAATGAATACTTTTGCGAAATCGACGAGGACTACATCACGGACAGGTTCAACCTGACGGGTCTCAACACGGAGGTCCAGTACTACCAATATGCCCTCGACCTCATCACCGATGTCTTCGACCTCGACTGCGACGATGACATGCGGGAAACAATAGAGAAGTCGGCCAGGCACCTGTACGGTCTCGTCCACGCTCGATACATTGTCACAACCAGGGGTCTTCAAAAGATGGTCAGTAGCCAAGCCCTCAATGTTCTAGGACAGACGGCATATCAGCGTAGAACCCAAATCACTGACTTGGTCTCAAACAGTTCGAAAAGTACAAAAAGGCCGACTTCGGCAAGTGCCCGCGCGTCATGTGCTCCTCGCACCCGCTCCTGCCCATGGGCCTCTCGGACGTGCCCAACTCCAAGCCCGTCAAGCTGTACTGCGCGCGGTGCGAGGACATTTACAACCCAAAGTCGTCGCGCCACGCCGCCATCGACGGCGCCTACTTTGGCACCTCGTTCCACAACATCTTCTTCCAGGTGTACCCGACCCTGGTGCCCGCCAAGAGCGTCGAGCGCTACATCCCGCGCTGCTACGGCTTCAAGGTGCACGCCGCCGCCGCCCTGGTGCGCTGGCAGAACGGCCAGCGGGACGAGATGCGCAGGCGGCTGCGGAAGCTCGAGGTCGAGAGCGGGTTTAAGGATGCCGACGACGAGGCCGAGCTGGACGAGGATGAGGAGGATGAGGACGAGGAGGAGCTGGCTGCCATGGAGGAAGTGGAGGGAGGAGCTGTCGCCGCCGCCGCCCAGCAACAACAACAGCAGCAACAGCAACAACAACATGCGGCAGCAGGAGGAGCGGCAACGGGAGGCGTTGCTGCCGGTGGTGAAGGCGTCCATTAGAAGAGACCAGCAGCTGCTACTGAAAGTGAAATTGGAGGAGGGGTGGATGACACGTACTGGAACTCGGAAGCCACAATCACGATCAGGACAGGGGACACGACCGAAGACGACGAAGGAATCGGGCTATGAGCTTATTCCCTTGTTCTTGTTGAGGCTGTCACGGAGTTTAAGACTTGTCATGGAATCTCAGGATGGGAGAGGAGTATGAAGAGCAGGCTCACGCGGAGCTTGCGATGTCGGTTTAGGCGATGATGGATGTCTCTTTTTCTTTTTTCTTAAGGGTGGTGGAATGCATATACCATAAAGTATTGAGTAAACAAGTATGAGAGTACAGGATGTTACATTTTATGTGTCTGTTCTTTTTGCATCCTACGGGGTAACTTGGTACTCTTCTACAGCGGACTACTGGACAACGGTATGAATGGAGCGAAGTGAGTGCGGGAGAAAGACAGAAAGCCATCGATAGAGTGTTTGAAGTTGTTTGGTATAGTTATCAGGATTTTCTGTTCCTCTATCCGAGCAGGCCCTCTTTAGACCGCATCAATTGCTGCCTTTTCATTCATGCCGCATTATCTCAAAATGAAGGTAAGGTTTGGCGTACGGTACATCTCTGCCAAGCCTGTCCTCAAGAGACGGGCACATAGACGGGCAAGCATATGCATCAACAACTGACAGTGTCTTGGAAGTAGAGAAATGCACAAGACGATACCCTCAACCCAAATGTTCGACAGCAAAGTACATCAAGCAAGGTTCGCAAAGCTTGATAACCCATCATGTACACGCTTCACCTAGAGAGTACTGGTAGATGTCAGGCTCTATAAATGAGTTCGTCATTTCCCATACTGCAAAACGCCTCCTGTACTTATGATGAAGAGAGACTGTTCCCAGAAAAACAACATATGTAGGTAAACTGTTGTAACATAACCATTTACTATCAATTTGCCATCCCCAGGCATCTTTTTCCCTCCTCAGAACGATGAAGGAAGAAATAACCGCTTTTTGTCATCAAGCAAGCCCAGCCACCCGGGCCAGGCCCCTTTCTTCATCCTTTTCCACAAAATGCATGGACCTTTCCTTAACTTTCTTGTCAAATAACACAATGTCTACTGACATTGCCTGCTCCTTACTCACTCATATCCGATTGTCATGAGCAGCCCCCCTGTAAGTCGTGTCAACCTGTTCTCGTTCGTCAACATCAAGCGACGACGGTTTCCTTCCCGTGATGCCTGGCTGGTCCGGTCCCACATTACTACTTTCCAGACCGGTGCCGTTCCCTCGTCCTAGCTGCCCGGGACGTCCACCATAGCTGCTGCTATGATCCAAGGAATCAGGACCCAGCGCCTCCTCCTCGTCTCCCGCGCGATAGTACTCGCCCACGTCACGGTTGGTCGCATAACTGTAGCTTCCAACACCGGCCCAGAACGCCTTGTCGCGGCTGCGAGGGCCCCAAGCCCACCCTGCACCTTGCGAAATAGGCAGGTGGTAGTAACGGAAGGCGAAGAACGAGGATACGAGCCCGATGATGTAGCCGAACAGGATGTCGAAGCCGTGGTGGCGGAAGTCAAACCAACGCGAGGAGGCGATGAAGATGGACGCGAACCATGGGATGATGCAGATCAGCAGCAGGTACAGCGGAGGCGCGGCAGCCTGGCGGCGTGCGGCGGCAACCGTGCGCGTATGCTGCGCAAGACGCTTCTCTTCGATTGCGCCGATGCTGCCGCCTGTGTAGGTCCGTCCGCTTCCTGCGCCTCCAGGACCCCGAGAGGCCATCTCGTAAGATTCGGGCCCGCCCATGGAGATGCCGGTGTTATGGCGAGTCCTTGAGGGGAAGGCCGAGTAAGAGGAGGCATCGACGGTGGGGCCGGCCGCAAGGAAGGGGAATGTGATGGCGAACTTGCTGGCAATGAAAAGTGAGAGGTAGACAAGACCTGGTGGGAAAAGATCAGTCAGTCAGTCACCAGGAATGGATTCATCCCCAAAAAAAATTGATTAGTACTCACCAGCTGCTGCCGAGCTGGAGTGACCGCTGGGGTAGCTCCTGAAGCCATCATCCAACTTGGACTTGTCGGTGCTCGTGCAAATATCTGCGCTGACCAGCTGCCCATTCATGCTGGAATTGGCAAACCCCCCAACGATATACTTGGCGACATTGGCGATATCGGGCTGGCATCGCGAAAGAAGATCAGGTCGTGGCTTGCCGTAGAGGTTCTTCATGCAGTTCGTGATCAACCAAGCAGAGGCAATCGATAGCGCCAGGCCCAACCAACCAATATGTAGTTCCCATAGCTTGCGCTTCCAGATCATGGCCTTCGGCGTGCCCCGAGGGACAGTGTTTCCAGGGACGAAGATCAGCGAAATGACGGCGATGAAGAAGATGGGCGCAATGACACTGATGCATGTCGCCATCCATACGGGCACGGTTTCGTTTTCTGTAAAGGGGAATCTGGAGTGTGTGTACGTCTTAGCATCGCAACCACTGAAACAGTCCAAACAGAAGAAACCTCTGGGGAAACTTTTTGGTTTTACATACGAGATGTTGGGATCGTATAGCGAAAAGTGTCTCTTGTTTGGTGTTTCTTTCCCAATGATATAGCCAATGACTCCGGCAACAGCGATAATGACCCAGTCAAAGACGTATGAGACCGCCACCACCCATCCTCCCTTCTTCTTCTTTGGCCCGCCAGGCCGGGTGTGCCTCAAGTCGTCCATCATCAGCGTCGTCGAGGTTTGTGTGTAGCCGGTATGGGTTGGTGAGAACGAGCGGGCGTGTGCTGGTGGAATAAGGAGGTCTTCTGAATCGTCGGGCATGAGGGACCTAAGAATGATCCGAGGGGTAATCGGATGGGAAAGGGGACCTCAAACAGAAAAAAGGGACGGCAAAGAAGTGAAAGGTTGAGACTAAAGCGCAGATTCGGCTCGGGTGGTGCGTCCACTCGTCCAGCGGTTGTGCAAGGCCAGCTGAGTCTAGACGTAAGCGGTCCGCCGGGTCGCGTTTGCCAGCCGGAAAAGAGCGTAAAGGGGATGTTTCAATAGGCGCAAACCGCAGCTGAATGTAAGGATAAAGCGACAACAGTAAGCGGCCAGGCTATACAAACCTAGGGCCGAAGTGGTTGGGAAGAACCGAGATGATCGTTTGGGGGGAAGCAGTACCTTGAGGTACAGGCACCCGCAGTCTAGCGTAGCGTAAAGATGTCGTGACGTGCAGACTGAGAGCACGGCACTCAAGAGGTTGAACAATTGGGTTCAAAGAGACGGGAGTCTTGAATCGAGTCGATCGAACTTGTCCGACAGAAAAAGAGAGGTTTCGCCCAGCGATCAACGTCCACGATTTTCCACACCAAGACGTCTAAGCCTCTTTCCAAGACGGCGCGTGTAACGCCAACAAAGGAATCCCGATGGCTATTTCCACTGGCTGGTAACTGGTTGGTCTCCGCGTGAAGGGACGTCAGTTGACAGGTCAGTACTACCTCCAGCAAGTGAGGGACAAAAAAGAGTAAGTGCTGATCGTAAAGAGAGAATAAACGAAATTATGGACGGGCAATGAACCTGAATGGTCAAGAGCGGATGGGAAGCAAGAGAATAGCAGCAGCTTTTCCTCGGTGAAATCAAAACTGCTCGAAGACAAAACAGTGAAACCAACACAATCCTGTAACATGGAAATGATCTTTCAAGGGGGCAGTGGCGGGGGCCTGGCCATACATTATCCCCAGTCCAGCGTAACGCTGCATGGAGAGCGCCCATTGGGGAAACCATGCTGCGGCCCATCAGAATGTACTGCTTCTCAGCCTTTGTTAGAAATGAAACTCGACTATGCTGCATAATACAGCGGGGGATATGCGGTGTCTCTATCAG
Source organism: Sordaria brevicollis (assembly GCA_033439795.1). Taxonomy (NCBI): domain Eukaryota; kingdom Fungi; phylum Ascomycota; class Sordariomycetes; order Sordariales; family Sordariaceae; genus Sordaria; species Sordaria brevicollis. The sequence goes on from JAUTDP010000007.1 coordinate 947,889, forward strand.
AGTTAAATCCGAGGTACATGCCAAGGTGGAGCAGCCCTTCAGTTCTTACTGCCGCGTGGATCCTTTCCCATTCAATCTCCAAAAATAATCAGACGGCCCTGGTCCCTGAAAGAGTCGAAACGATGGAAACAGCAAAAGAATGACGCAAAGTAACCGCACCTTACACACACTGCCGAGACTATGGGAGACACTTGCAAAAACAATCACCAAGAAATAAGTATTTGAGATATAGAGCACTGGTGGTGAAGTCAAGACTACGACTCCCGTCCTCCCTTCTTATGGTCGAATGCTCATCCCTTAAGGGCGTTGCGACCTGACTTACAAGTACAGCTTTGTTCGGCCAAAGCGCGAACGCATTCCGAGACGCTGTCGTGACATGCCCTTGGGCGGTTAAGCAGTGTAAAGATCTGCCGCAGGAATGCATAAGAACCTCACTGCGCCCCCTTTTGCCTACGCGTCTGTATACAATTTCCTCTTTTCCTGGCCATTGTCTCGTCGCCCACCTCAGGACGGCATTTATAAAATAGTTGAAGAAGGGATCGGTATTTTATGTCTCTGCCCCCTGAAAAAGGGATGAACGCCAGATTTAATTGGACGGCTTAAACCGGTCTGAATGCTCGGACGGCTTCCTTCATACACACTGGCCCATTGTTTTGAAGTTGTAAGAGACAAAGCGCATTTTGTCACTTTCTGGTCGGCACATGGTGATCGAGCCGAACGAGTACCCAAGGCTAGCATTTCGTAGATCCACAAAGTCATGTCCTGGTCGACAGCAGACTTACACCAGGCATACACTCTCAACATAACTCCGTAACCTATCGCCGCCTGAAGAGGGTCGCTGAGTTGGAACTAAGGCTTGTGAAGACATAAGAGCAACATCGGGGGGTCGCCAACAGTCGATGCCGTTCGCCCTAGGACATATGGCTTCCTTCCGGTAAAATTGGGCCCTCGAAACTGCCGGCCTGCGAACAAATGAATACGTTTTACTACATAGTGTACAAGATTGTGGGTATATAGCCCAAGTTGAGCACAGCAGGTTAATTCGTTTATGTAGTCTTCTTGTTCCTCCGGACACCCATGTTGCGCACCCGGGGAGTAACAACCCACTTGTTGATGTTGGACTTTCTGCGTGTCTTGTAACCACCTTTGGCCTAGAAAGAGAAAGAGGGTAAGGCGTCTGTTTGAAACAAAGAAGGCAGATATGCAGGGACAAAAACTTACGGGTGTACCCCAAGGAGAAACGGGGTGCCTGTTACCCTTCGACTTACCACGACCGCCACCGTGAGGATGGTCATCTGTCGAGCCGTTAGTTTGGTTCTGCTCGATTGACAAGCGGATGTTTCGGATCTCTACTCACTTGCGTTCATGGCCAAACCTCTCACAGTAGGCCTGATGTTGAGCCAACGGCTTCTACCGGCCTTGCCCAACTGTCTGTAGTGATGCATGATGTTGCTGGCAACGCCAACGGTGGCGCAAGCGTCCTTGCTGACCCTTCTGATTTCACCACTCTGAAGTCTAACGTTGACGAACTTGCCCGTCATAACCTTGGTACCGTCCTCACGGGTCTCCTCCTCCTTGGAAATAATGGTTGCGTATGTTCCGGCACTACGGCAGAAGACGGCCTTTCCGTCCGGACGAGAGCCGACGCAGTAAATCTGAGTTCCGACAGGAATCATGGACACGGGCAAGCAGTTGCCTCTCCAGCATGTCCTCGCAGCCAAGATACCGGGATCGACGACACCACCCATGGAATCGAGCAGGTCTTGGGGAAGACCGGACCGGTAGCTCTGCACTACATCTCCCGCCCTCATACCATCCGCCGCAACGATATAGCTCTTCTTCCCTGTAGCCTCCTCCTTCACCAACGCAATGTGGGCGCTGCGACCGGGATCGTACTCGATGCGCAGGACTGTGTGCGGACCCGGAGTCCATCTATCAAAGTCGACCATGCGGATTCTTCGCTTGTGACCACCACCACGATGTCTGACTGTGATACGACCGCTGTGGTTACGTCCACCCTTGGACTGACCCTTCTTGGGGAAGGTCAGAGGAAGATACGGCCGGCCCTTCCACAGATGGTCGTTGATGGGGCGCTTCAAGTGACGGATACCGGGCGTGTGCGGCTTGTAGGTTCTCATCATGCCGGCGTCCCGGACGTATGGGGTTTTGGCCTTGGCATCTTTGCTGTTGGCGCTGGTGGTGCTGGTGCTGGCGTTCCCTGATGGTGTGGCGGCCTTGGTGGCATAGCATCTGGCGACGGTACGGCCCAGTACGGTTTGGGCAAAGGAAGCTGTCCCCGCGAGGAGGGGTCGGAATTGAGGCTGCAGCATGGCTGCTCGATCGCTGTCGGATATCCCAAGCTCCTGGCCGTGAGCTATGGGTTGGTGGGGGTGCTGGAGGGGACGATTGCTGCGATACCTATCCAGCAACCGGAGTGCGACGTCCTCGCAGGCTGCTCGTCGAGGTTCCCGTCGTCGGCTTGTCGTCGATAACTGCTGTGGAAAATTGCTCGGCTGATGCGCCAATCACAGGCTTGCATTGGCTGCGACCCTGGACTGTTGTGGCTGTCAGTAAATGTGGCTTGTATGGTTCAGCCACAGGACTTGGGTGAAGGAGCTTTGTTTCTCTCCAGGGCCGGTTCATCGAGTGCTGCAAACAGCGCGCCAAAACACGAGCGCGGGATGGAAGGCACCTGCACCACTCACATTCGCCAACCAGCGCGTGGAAGATTCGTTGCAGGGGCCTGGTGGCCTGAAGCAAAGCGCGGCGCGGGGAAAGAGCGTGCATTTTGCTCCGTTCCTTCCCCAAGGTTCGCGGTGTGAAGCGGGACAGTGTTGTAAATGCGGAAGCAGCACGGTGCTTTTCGAAGGACTGAGCCAATCAAAACCCGGTTGCCCTGCGGTTGCCAATGTTGACGGTGGATGAGTGACGGCAAGGGAGGAGACGTGGCCCGCGCTGACCCTGCCGTGCCTTCCTTCCCTTCACTGGCAATGCGTGTTTGAAGTGCGGCCTTTGTACCTTCTGCTTGCTCCAAAAACGCAGGCCCAAGTACAATTCCAGGCCGCTCGCTTTCTCGACTCCGGATTCTGCAACTCGACACAACCATTTTCCTGGACGCACCACCACCAACAATCGACATTTCAGCAACAAGAACAGCAACAACAGCAACTTTCGACTCCGGTCATTGAGGTCTGCATTTCTTTTGGCAATACAACCTTTTTCGACTTTTTGCTTATCCGACAGCAACACTGCATCCTAATCATTCGGCAATCTAACGGCGCAGACAACAGCAGCAAGACGTGCGTCTGACAAGCTCAAGCTTCCAAGCTCACTGCAAACTACACAGCGCGTCATCAGCTCCGTCTTTGTTGTGGTGTCTTTTTTGTTTTCCAGTGTTTTGGACTTGACATTCACTACCAGGTCACTGCCGTGCACTGCACTAGTGAAGGGTACTTTGTCGCATCCCCAGCACGTCCGATCAGGTACCTGGGTGGGTGTCCACACGCCCGCTCCGTCCACTGGCACTCCAGCCCCATCCACTGGGCTGCACTGGCACTGGCACCTCCACCAAGGCCTCGCAAAAACAAGACTTCCACCCTTCTTGTCTGCACCTCATAAACAATCATATCTCCCTTTCCCGTCGGCCAACTAGCCTTCCTATCCCGCATCACCAGGACCCGCAAGGCTATTGTCATCACGACGGCAACCCTTGGCCTTGATCAGTCAATCTTTCGGACGTCGCTATCGCGTTTTCCGCCTTCGACCGGTGTCGCCAATTGGGCCCCAGTCCGATCAACAACAGCACGTCTTTCACGGTCTCGGCCAACCTCCTGTCGCGGGACCTAGGGTTGATCTCCGGCTTAACAACGTGCCGACAGCGACATCACTGCCGACCGCCGGTGTCATTCCTTCCCGACTTCTTTGGGGTTTATAGTCGGTGCGTCTAGTCCTCTTGCCGTCCGTGTTCGCAATTCCCTCGTCGTTCGCGCGTCAAGGCCTCCCTCCGTGGCAGGGATCGATCCTTCGACAAGACCCAGCCTCTCCACCTCGAACTTCACCAACAACAAACACCCAAAGCAGGTAGCTGACCTCTGTCGTCAGTAGACATATTTCACATCAATTCATTTACCAACATCAGACAAGGCCATCATGCCCAATCTTGTAAGTCCCTCTTCGCAGTCGCATCGTCATGCTTCCGTGCGATTGGCTGTCCACAACCCGGGATGTTAGTACTAACTCAACCCCAACCCTGCAGAGGACGAGAAACCCGCGTTCACTCGCGAACGAAAATGACGAGAATAGCACAGCAGCCACGACACGTATGACGAGGGCCAAGGCGGCCACTCTCCACGTTGACGAACTGTCTATGCCAGCAAAGACCATGTCCAAGAAGACGACGACATCGACAACCACTACCGCCCCTGCCGCTCGTGCTGGCGCTAAGCGGAACGCACTCGGCGATGTCAGCAATGTCACCAAGGTCGAAGTTGCGGGAACGAAGAAAACGATCGCGAAACCCGGTCTCGTGTCGAAGGCAGCTCAGCCGAGTGGTATCCAGAAGAAAACCACGTCTGCTACGAGCCGTACTTCCACCACCGCCCGCCGTGCGTTATCCAACAAGGAACCCAACAAGTCCGTCGGCCCCAGTGCGGGTGCTGGCACCATCCCCGCCAAGCGCAAGCTTCCCCCGTCCACATCCAAGCTGGCCTCTGTCAAGGAAGAAGCACATGTCAAAACCGAGCCGACGCGCAAGAAGCTCCACGTTGAGGAGCCCGAGAAGAAGAAGCTCATCAAGACGGAGGTCAAGGAGAACGATGCTCCCATCAAGTCTGAGCCGATTTCCGAACCCCCCGCTCCTGTTACCCGCGATGTCGTCCCTGTCCAGCCAGTGTATCCGCCAGGTGTTAAGGACCTTGACACTGAAGACCTTGAGGATCCGCTTATGGTTGCCGAGTATGCGACGGAAATTTTCGAGTACCTCCGCGACCTGGAGTGCAAATCCGTGCCCAACCCCCAGTATATGAGCCACCAGGATGACCTCGAGTGGAAGACCCGCGGCATTCTCATCGACTGGCTCATTGAGGTCCATACCCGGTTCCATCTGCTGCCCGAGACGCTATTCCTCGCCGTCAACATCATCGACCGTTTCTTGAGCGAGAAGGTTGTCCAGCTCGATCGTCTTCAGCTGGTGGGTATCACCGCCATGTTCATTGCCTCCAAGTACGAGGAGGTTCTCTCACCCCACATCGCCAATTTCCGCCACGTCGCCGATGATGGCTTTACTGAAGATGAGATCCTTAGCGCGGAGCGTTTCATTCTGTCCACCCTCAACTACGACCTTAGCTATCCTAACCCCATGAACTTCCTTCGCCGCATCTCCAAGGCCGACAACTACGACATTCAGTCCCGCACCCTTGGCAAGTATCTGATGGAGATCAGTTTGCTTGATCATCGTTTCATGCCTTACCGCCCCAGCCATGTTGCCGCTGCTGCTATGTACTTGGCACGACTGATCCTGGATCGCGGTGAATGGGTAAGTTATATCTGGATTTCCCTTGCTCATCTTCTCGATTTGTTTCGTGGCTGACATTTGTGATTCTAGGACGAGACTATCGCCTACTATGCTGGCTATACCGAGCAAGAGATTGAGCCTGTTTTCCATCTTATGGTCGACTATTTGGCCCGCCCCGTTATCCACGAAGCATTCTTCAAGAAGTATGCCAGCAAAAAGTTCCTCAAGGGTATGTGTACCATCCAGCTTTGCCTGTCTCGAGTTTTGTACTGACGTCTCCTTAGCATCCATGCTCACTCGGCAATGGGCCAAGAAGAACGCTATTCTTTATGGCGTCGTTGACCCTGAGATCCCCCTGGACCAGCTCAGTGATCGCCCTGTTGATCAGCTTCCTTAAGCTTGTCTGGGTTGATTTTGCGTCCATAAGCTAGCCTGTTGGTTCTATCTCTGCGATATCCTCAGGATAGGCTACGACGCGGTTGGGTCTCGCTGGCGTCCGACGACACGTGTTGAAGCTATAGGTGACGGTATGCATTTTGTCTCCTAATCCAATGGAGACGGCAATCGTCCAACTTGTCTATTATCACCAAAGCATCCTATTACCTGCTTGATGCACAGGGAGCTGGTTCTAGGAGACGCGGCGAAGGATAATCACCTGGCCCGCATTGACGGACAGGCTTTTGTTTTTCCCTTCATTTATTCGGCATGGCAGGTTTTTGTTTTTGCGCTGCTACTTCCTCAAAAGCTCAAAGTTTTCTTTGCGGTGGCGCTCGGTGTCAAGGGATTCAGGGAGAGGCGTAGAGGTTTCTCTTTATTTCATGGTCCTTCATGCAGAAGGGACTCTAAAGGTATGGTTAGGTTGCGGTTTCTCATCATTCACCCCCAACGGTTCGGCACGGAAGTTATCACCACTGTCTTGTTGCTGCTGCTCTTTCCAAACATTGGATTCTGTGCGCGATGAAGGTCGGTGCAAGGTATGGTCCACGGAGAGAACACACTTTCTTTCATTGTGTGATGGATATGAAGCAACGTTTTTTAGCGAAAGAGAAAAGAACGAAAAAGTTGTTCCAATGGGAGGCATCAATGAAGGCATGGCATGGAAAGGTTCCTGGCGGCGGCAAGGGGGAAAAGCACTACTGTACATAGATACATGTGTCGGATTACAAAGTCCTCATTTGATTGGGCTGCTATTTGGCCCGAGGCATACGGAATGAAAAGCATAAGCATAAAGCATCTGTCTTGGGGGATGTGATTCTGCCTTTTGGTTGTATTAGTCATAAAAATGGTGTGTATGAGAATGGAACGAATCAAGGTTTAACACTGTAGCGATACCCATTTCGAAGGCAGACGATGATGATAGAGCAATAATGTTAGCGTATTTCTATTCAAGCTTGTGCAAGAGGATGATGCTAGATACCCAGTCAAGGCTGTGGACGTGAGTACCTCCCGCCAGTGGGAGGCGTGACATTCCAAAGCCAAGTTATAACTTGGAGACCGCGATGTTTGGTTCGGAGATTACTTCATTCCAATATGACGATAATGTTCTTGTTTACTTGAAAATGCAGATATGAGTTTGTGATCAACATTCCTACAGATCATGACTCGGTTACAGTTCAAGAAGAGCTACTCTTCTTTTTTTCTTCTTTTTTTCTTCTTTTTTTTTTCTTTTTTTTTCCCCTTCGATTCGTTTCCCTTCGGTGTTTATGTATGGTCACCATCTCACACATTCCTCCACACCTCTAAGTAATATCACCAAAAGTCCTTACTTCTCCCTCCCCTTCTTACCCTCCTTCTTCTTCAACTGCCTCACACACTCCCCCACGACACCCTCCATTAACCCAACCCTCACTCCTTTATCCTTTAACCACTTTTCCAGTTTCTCCTCCCTTTGCCGCTTCTCCTGCTTTTGTCTCTCCTTCTCCACCTTCTTCCGCTCTTTTTCTTCCTTCTTTTTGACCTTGGCCGCTTCTTTTGCCACTTGGAGTTGAAGTTCCTTCTCGAGACGATGTTGCGTCATGCGGAGGAAGCTGGTTTTTGTTGGGGCACGGTTGGATGTGGTGATGCGTCCGCCACCTGTTAGGAACCAGGGGAGGATTGGGAGGACATCGTCTTTAGGGGGAGGGGTTGGAGGGAGGGGAGGGTTGGGTAACTTCTTTGAAGATGATGTGGGTATGGACTTGGCTTTCTTCTTGCCTTGAGGTTTTGGATGAGTGCGCGGAGTGCGCGGAGTGATTGGAGTGTTTTCAGCTTGGTTGTTGTGATCACCAGGTGGGGTGGGAGGTGCAGGTGGTGGAGGTACATATGGTGGAGGTTGAGGTGGCTGTGGAGGGGTGGGAGGTGGGCTTGGAGGTGGTTCCGGCGCTGGATCATTGTCTTCTGGGGGTTCGGGTAGAGGGCTTAACTGCCGGGAAGAAGAAGTTCCTGGAAGGATGGTGGGTTCGTGACTGTTATCTTCTTCTGGCTGGCCGTCATAATTCTCATGGCGGTTGGGAGAAGCTGGTGAGGCAGTTGGTGATGCGGGTCTGGACGGCGTCGGGAGTTGCAGAGTCTCTCCGGTTGGGTTTTCCCGACTCGTAGCATTTTGGGCTTCAGTATTTCTATTCTGAGTGTCTGGTGATGGGTTAGTTCCAGTCATAGCGTTTTCCTCCTCAGTGTCTGTGATGTCAGTGTCTTGGGTCTGAGTTTCCAGTTCTTTGACTTCGTTATCCTGACTCTCCTCGGTTTCAGACTGCTTGCCCTCGGCGTCTCTCTCTTCAACCCTCTCTTCTTCAACCCTCTCTTCTTCAACCCTCTCTTCTTCAACCCTCTCTTCTTCAACCCTCTCTTCTTCAACCCTCTCTTCTTCAACCCTCTCTTCTTCAACCCTCTCTTCTTCAACCCTCTCTTCTTCAACCCCCTTCTCCCCATTCGTCAGATTTTTAGACTCCTCGCCTCCAACCATCCCATCCATGGTCTCTTGGTCTGTAGGTCCGTCTTTTGCACTCCCCTGAGATATGCCTCCTCCTTCGGTGTCTTGAGATCCAGTCTCTTGGACTGTCGAATCACCAGCCAAAGAAACAGCGGCGGCAGCATCTTCGCCACTTATCTCCTCCGGTCCGGCCATCTCGATATCACCATCTTTGAATTCTATTTCCTCAGGCTTTAAGGGCGTTACAACTTCAACGTCCATATGCTCCGAGTCTATAGGACCGGTATTCTGTACCTTGTCATCTTGCTCCTCGGTCTCGTCAGACTCAGCGTCTTCCTTGCCAGTGTCTTTCGGTTCCAAGTCCTCAGGTTCCAAGTCTGTATCTGTATCGCCTTCCTGGGCACCTTCAGCTTTGGTATCGTCGTCAAGCTGTACAGTATGGGGTTTTCCATCTTCAGATTTTGTGTCTCCTTCTTCAGGCTTCATAAGTTGAGCATCAAAATCCCCATGCTCTGGATTGGTGGTATCCGGAGTTCCATCATCGTCTTGGTTTCTGGTCTCGTCGGGCTCCGTTTTACCTTCTTTTTCGGTATCACCTTCTCCAGTGGCAGCTTTGAGTTCCTGGTCTCCGGGCTGGGCACTTGTATCGTCATCGTTCGGATTATCAGACCTGGTGTTCTCGAGCTGTAGGCGATCGCTGTCTATATCTCCCGGTTTTGCATCATCGGTCTTTGTAGGCTCGGGCTCGACCTCCTCGTGTTTCGAGTCAGCGGGTTTGGTATCTTGAGACCTGTTATCATTAAGGTTGTTATCGTTGGGCTTGGTTTCTTGAGCTTCGGCTTTTTCGGGCTCGTCATTCTCTCGTTTGATATTTTCGGACTCGAGATCTTTCGGTTCGGCCTCGCTATCTTCCTTCTTGGTGTCACCCAGTTCCTTGTTCACATCATTCTCCCTTTTGTTGGTATCCTCCTTCTTGCTACCTTCCGGGCATTTGCTTGTGTCATCGGTATCTTGATCATGATCATCATCATTGGGAACTCCAGATTTGTCATGGTCATCTTGAATATTCGAAGCCGCGTTGTCAGATGGTGCTGCGGGAGTGTCTCCTCCTACTGGGCCTACCGTAGTATTATCGACATCGCTCATGTTATCGGCCGAAGATGTCGCCCTTGCGTTGGGATCATCTTGCTTTTCAATGGCCATTCTGCCTTGTTCTGGGAAAAGGGTCACAAATGTGAATTGAAGATGCTGCTGATACCCTTTATCGTAAAGTCTTTGTGTAGTTCGAGGCGAGTAACTTTGATCGAGCTACTATTTAAAGAGCGAGGCACCAAGTACAGTCGCACCTGGGTGTGCCAACGAAGGTAACAACTTGGAAAAGTGTTTCATTTGCCTGTTCTTCGGCAATGTTTGCTGTATAATGTGTGAAACTTCAACAAGATGATCCCTTTGTACCAGTCCGGTATTATCTGCCACATAGCCAGCGCCGTATGGCAGTTCTCTATACGAAACGGGGTTATACATCTCCCTCAGGACCTTCGCCGTGATCCGTGCCGTATTCTTTATACCAACCAACCGCCGTATTGTTTGTATCATGCATCGTCACTTGTCGTTACCATGAATCATCCATCATGCCGTCCCAAAATGAACCCTATACGTCTTTAAAGAAAAAGGTGCCCCATTAGTGTACCCCAGCAACCGAAACACGCTGTCCAGCAGTCATGTCCGTCAAGCTGAGCCGACATGAATGCCGCCGAGAAGTCATCATCCTCCGCTTCGCTGCCCTGCACCTCGAGACAAAGCTTCTTACGATCGCCTGGTGAATCGGCTGCTTCATGACATCGCTCGGCCCATACGTCGGGATCATGGATGCGTCTGCAATAACAGACCACTCGTCGGATATCCCTGCCGAGTCGGTCACCACAATATCTACCACACTTCTCCTCACGCCGGGTGGGTGCTGGTAGGCAAAGGGCATGCGCATCGTTGACATGTTGGCGTCGAAGTCAATCGGCCTGCTATCTCGTCTCCGGTCGTTCCACGAAACCATTTCTGTGTCATCGAATTCCTCCACGGTCGTAAAGGCAATGTCGACCAGGTCGAAACCCGGCGAGAGAGGCGTCGGCGCCAGGCTGTCGCTGGCGTCTTCGTCTGATGGGACTATCAGGATGTTGCTCGGTACCGTGATGATCTTTGTAGACGCGGACGGAGTGTACCCGTCCTCATTGTCGTGCCGGCTTCGCTTGCGAGACCTCAGTGTTCGTGAGCTGACCCTCATGGTAGCACGGATGGGTGTTGGCGGTGCCTCGCCCGGCCTTCCCAGTGATCGCTCAACCGCCACACATCCATTAGACGCCTTGGGGGTTGCTGCTGCTGGAGTTGACAGACGGTTGGCCACGTAATAACCAAGCTCGGGAGCCAGTCCTGCGTCGGATAGCCGGGTCCTGAAAGAACAGGGGTCGTGTCTTTTGGCGAGGGCCACGATGGGAGTGGTCGGAGTCGATGGCTCCACCACCGCCCTTCTCTTGTCTTCTTTCTTGCTTCTGATCCTTTTTCGAGACATGAGACGCCTGAGCTTGCTGTTAATGCTGTCGGGGTCTTGGGAGGGGCTGAAGGAGAGTGCCATGGTTGCTGAAGGCGGCTGAATGTGATGCCAGAGAAAGCTGATGATTTCGTGAATTCGTTCTGCGGAAGAGATGGTTCTGGTAGGTTGACGTGACGGTCTGTTCTGCCTTTGGTTGCAAGAAGGGGTATATTGCATTACTCAAAGAAGGCTTTCGAAGGCGTTGATGACGTGGTGAAAGGTGCCGGCACCTCTTACTTTGAAGCTGTTGTTGGCTCGGTGTTTGCTGGACTGGTGGTTGACTGTCTGGTTTGAAAGAAGGACCGTGGAAGAAATGAAATCGTGAAGGAAGGTGGGGAACCTCTTTATGTTGGTATTTGAATCAGATGAAAAGTCAGGTTGTTTCCACTTGGGTCTGCGTATCGTATCCAGATTCCTGGCGGCACTGCGTGGCTCAGCAAGCACAGCTGAGGACACCTAGAGGTAGGTAGCGTCGGTACTTAGTCCAAAGCACGTCTCCAGTTGCCTTGTGCTGCAGAGAGAGAGAATTGTGCCGTACTAAGAGCTGGAAGTTCCACTTCGGTGACCAACGCCCAGTGTGCGACCAGCGCTCCTTCTGTGCGAATGTTCCTTCCTTCAGGCTGAGAGTTTCTGGTGGGTGAAGTGATGCGAGAGTGAATGGCAGCTTCCGAATGAAGCAGTGACCACAGGTGAAAAGTGCAAGTGCAACTGAGAGTGTCGAACTATGTTGCCCTTTAGACTTTTAAGCCGGATGTCGTCATGGAACGTCAGACGAAACGTTCCACTGGTGGCAGCTGTCTCTCTCAGCAATTGAAGCGGTAGGCTGGGTGAGACGGAAGACGGAAGTCGTCCAGTGGAAGGAGGGCGGAGGGCGGAGGGCAGAGGGAGAAGGAAGCGGAAGGTGAAGGTGAAGCTGCACAGAAGCTTTCCAGACTGGACATGAAGCCTATCCCATGCTGCTTGCTTTCGTGCTTACACGCGTCTCTCTTTAAATAACTGGGCAACATGGGCACTTTGTAGTCCACTCATGCACTTCGTGTAAAGTGCACCCCACATAGGAACATCTGGACCAGTATCCGACGCCTTCTTTAGCCGGGCACTGACTAACTTTTTGACATGCCGGGAAGCTGGTTCACCTGATGGATGAGGGTGTTGAGTGTTGAGCAGGGCATCGGAGTAAAGGACAAAAGTGGAATGACACGAACCGTGGTGGTGAGCTTGGTGCCCGACATCCAACCAAAGTGACCACTCGGTTCAGTTTATGGTCGTGACGGTGTGAGATGGGTTGTCGGAAGCACTCGCTCTCAACAACTGAACGAGGCGGGCCAAACAAAAGGCGGCAAAGGCGCTCAGGAAGTTTGCAAGAAAAAAAAAAGATAAGCTGAGATGTAGGTAATCACACGTTCTTCGCCTTGACCTTCTGGGTGGATAGAGATTCCACAAAGTCTGGAAGCTCACCCGGGCCGGGCACTTTCGCTCCTTCGCGTCACCGCCTTGCTGTCGTTGGCCCCCGCAGCCCCCCCAAGGCTGGGCAACACTGTAGCGAATCCAAGACGGCCACATGTATCTGGACCCAAATGCTAGCTTGCAAACCAGCACTACCGTAGTTAGCAAACCTGCGTTGCGCCTTGACCTGCGCATGTTCATCATGTGGCTAATCGTGATCGTTGCAACACTGACTGACCCTTTGGTAAAGTCTTCGCTGCTCCGTCCTTTCCCGGGCAAGCCAAGCGATAACCGGAGCAACAACACAGAGGTCGGGACCGAATAGTGGGGTTAAGTCACCCGGAAATCGGTACGTCCCGAGACCCATATCAGGACCCACTCCGGTAGATCAGCCCCGCTATGCCCCCACATACGACGGGGACACGGGAACACAATCCCGGTTATCGATACCTCTTCCGTCCATCAGGAGTCGGGTCACGATACCTGAAACAGCCTTGAGACATCCCAAGCATAAAAGACAAGCACACTGCAGTGAGTTGGCAGAGACAGCACAATAGAGAGATCTCGACATCGACGATGAGGCTTTTTTTTTATTTCATTATTGACATCATCATTGTTCAAGTCTTGCCTAACAACACAACACCAACATATCATGATATCACCACCAACAAAAACAGTAGAGCAGTTCCAAAATCGGGGTGAAGATAAGACACCGCTCTCGAGAAAAATACGCTTCCAAAAAGTTCCAACAATAAGGTGAAAAGAGCCTGTTCATACCAGGCCGTTCTTTCAAAATAGTTGCAGTTGTGAGTGTCAGAGAGAGAAAGAGAGAGAGACAAGAAGACAAAACAAACCCCCCAACAAAAATCAAATAGCCCCAAAGCGCCAAGTGGGTTGCCTGGTTTTGTGAACATCAAGCCGCCGTTGAAGTTCCCCCCCCAAAAAAAGATAACCCTTCCCATTTCCGTTTCCATTTTCCATTACTCCCCCCCAAAGGGTTGACATGTCCTCATTTTCATCCTTCCGTCTTCCAGAGCTCGGGGTCCGTTGGTGTTGTTCATGAACCATCAAAAAAAGTCGTCGTTCCTCCCTTGGCCGTCAATGCCCCGGTGGTGCGGTATAGACATGTGTAGGCAGGTAGGTATCAAACCACACACACTCCTTTCCCACAGCCTTTTCATTGTTTAAAACGACCGCATCTGCATCTTCTCCTCCAGGCTGCAAAAGTACATGTCGTCCGTCGGCCTCGGCTCCAGCACGTTAGCTAGCTCCTTACGGCCTAGCACCTCCTCCTCATCTTCCTCCTCAGGCTCCGCAGGCACCAAGCGGATGCCGAACAAGGAGCTGACGCTGCTTCCGGCGCGGTTGAGCGTGCCCCGGCGGCTGCTGGCCGTAGAGCTGGTTGGGGATACGAGCCTTTCCACTTCGCCGTCTGAGCTGCTAGCCCGAGACGATGTTGATGATGAACGGGAGCGCCGGCTGCGGAGTGAGGTCCGGAGACCGGAAGGGGTGAAGCGGGCGGCGATCGAGTGGAAGCGTGAGTTGTGCATTTTGAACGGTGGTTGGCTGTGATTTCCCGATGGGCTTCTTTTTTGAGAACTGTTGTGGTCGTCGATGTGAAAGAGTGTAGAGCAACTCCGGTAGAAGGTAGTGAGTGTGTTGGCAGCGTCTGCTACTGTTAACAGCTATGTGTAGAGCGAGTGGTAGATGTAATGACCCGAGCTGTTAAACGACTGAAGTGGTATGTTGGACTGAGCCGTGGATGTGGAGGTGAACCAAAAAAGAGAGTAAGGTGACAGAGACAAGAGACGAAGACAAGAAGCCGGCTTCTGGGTTCGTCTGGTTTTCAGTCAATGTACCGGAGATGGGAAGGTTGAGGACTTGACGGCGAGCTCGAGCTGACGAGATAAAAGGACAAAAGCAAGGCTCGAATCTCAAAGGCGTGAGTGTTCCCTTTTAAGTAAACTGTAGTCAGCATTGGTTACAGCCGTATTGATGGCAAGTGCAAGGGGTTCCTTGACTCGCATCCGTCTTCGATTCCGTCTGGAGCCGAGAGGGAGAAATCGGTCCCAGGGGTTCCCCGTTCGCTCAGTTCTCCAATACATGCAGTTGCTTCCCTTGCTAAAACGATGCACAGAGGGGGAAGGGATGGAGGGCGAAAAGGGAGAAGGTGTCCGGCCAGGAACGACAAGGCAAATGGAAACCACTGCTACCTTCTGCCTTGTGATCAGCATGTATCGCAACCCGGGAGAACTCGCTCACGACAAGGGGCAGGTATATGGAAAAAAAAGTTGAATCGGTCATGCATTCCATGAAACAGGACTAACGGCCCCGGGAAGAACAAGGTGGTTTGTGATGTGATGCAGGGAGAAAACCAACCGTCAATGACTCCGGCCAACAGATCAAACCTGGAACTCTATTCACCGAGGGCAAAAGAAAACCAACCAACCTAAGTCATGGCACCAACATCGGATCTCTCTTGTACTACAAATCGTGATATCATCGGATAGAAGTGCTCGTATAGAAACTCGGGGAAATGTGCAGGTACGGGGCGCGACGACGAGGAATTGAGGAGGGCGGGGATAACCTCAAAAAGATGCCATCATGCTGCATGCATGACATGGAGAAGAGGTCTGGTCCAGACCACCAATGCATCCCAAGTGGTGAAACAACTTCCGAACATTCGCTATTTTTTCTGCTTTGCCCTGGTTAAGCGGGCCCTTTTTGAAACCAGCACGACGGGGCTGGATGGGAGATGGTGCCGTGATTCATATCGCCAAGGGACGGACTTGCACGAAGTCACTAACAGATTGGTGAGTATGATACGTAGAAGTCTGTTAGTGCTCCCCACACATCAAGTGGGGGAGGGCGCACGTTCGAAAGCGGTTTCAGGGGTAGTATTGGAGCCATGTGTTTCACAAGGAACATCACGAACCTCGTCATCCTCGCCTCTTATCAATGCTACAGTCCCATCTATGGCCCCTTGCCCCTATGTGCTCACTAAAAAAGATACCCACTGCCGGACATGTTTCCGGCTTCCGAAGGCATAAACCAAGCCACCTCCTCGCGGGCGTGCAGTCATATCATTTACATAACATCACACTAGAAAGAGATCCTTGGGGATCATTTCTTCTACATCTTGGGGATAAATGTTTCTTCTAATGTTGGCGACTCTATAATTCATGATTCCCGTATCTTCTATGCGGCATATTCCTCAACGTCCCTCTTTTGCTTGTGTCGTGCAAAGCGGACGACGAAAAAAAATGGAGAAAGAGTATGAAGTCGCCAACGACAAAAGAGACGTACCTAGCCGAAATAACAGCATGATATCAAGATAAAGATAGAAAAAAAAACAGTCACGTAACGCCTCTGCTTGCACAAGAAAGAAGCAACCGTAGCTGTATGCACAAATGAGAAAACACAAAAAAAAAGTAAACCTAGAAAACTTCTCTTTCCGCCGTATCTCTTCATCATCTTCGACATCTACGTCATTTCAATAAGCCCCCGAGTACCCCCCACCAGAAGTTCTCGACGAACCTCCTCCCCAATCCGTATTATTCTGACCTCGTCTCATCGTCGCGCTCCTCCTGATACTGGCCACCCATACGGAATCATCCAGCATCGAGCTGAGCTGCGCCGGACTAACCGAGCTTCCGCGCTTGCCATCGCCACCGGGGCTTCTTCCGCCGTTGTTATCATCCAACCCACCACTTCCACTGCCGCTCACTCCCAGGCTACTACCCATCGTCCCTGATCCGCCGCCCCAGCCACCAGGCGAAGGGGCGTTCCCTCCTCCTCCAATTCCGAGTGAATCGTGCACTTCGAAGCTGAAGGCGTGCGTGTTGCGATGTGACGCAGAGCCGGACGACTTGTTCGCGCGAGGCCCGGCAAGAGGGTGGCCGTATGAGGTGTCGAACGAAGAGAGATCCGCGCTCACCCCAGACCAGCTGCGGTGATGAGCACGAGCATCGTCTGCCGACAAGAAGGACGCGGCACCCCCGGGACTGAGTGCGGTAGAACCAGAGCCGAACGGATTCGTAGGGGTGGATTCGAAGGGATTCGTGCTAGTAGCCGCACCGCTGCCGCTGCCGCTGGCCGTCGCGCGGTTTTTGCCATTGCTGTCCTTATTTTTCTGTTCATTGTCTGATTGCTGATCATTATCCACGTAGATTTCTGGCACGCCTAGTTGTGGGATTGCCGTGAGCCGCGCAGACCGCTTGAGCTCCATGTGACGCTGGAACTTGCGAGAGTAGTAAATCATGTCGAAGAAACCAAGAACGACGCGACGCTGTACTTCTTCATGAACTCGTTGCAGTCGTGCACGGCGACGAAGGAATTCCTCGAGACTGCAGAGAGAGAAAAGGGGTTAGCATGCTGAAGCTATTTAATGCTCGTCGGGCGATGAATTCATGTAGTACATACCGTAAACTCTTGCTATCGTTAATGATCTTGTAATGCGCCAGAATCATTAGAACAGCGGTAAAGGAAATGCCTTTCTCTGGATCAGCAGACACCATAACCTCCTCAAAGAAGATGTTGTACCGCCGTCTTCGCTCCCGCACCTTGGCAACATCAATTTGCGATATCCGCTCGTTCAGCTTTTTGAGATCCAGGCTGGTTTGGAACTGCGTGGTGCTGATGATGGAGGCGTGTCTGATGCTTGACGTGTCCTCACCTCGAACATCTTCGAGGATCTGGCGTACCGAGTCACGGCTGTCGTAAATGCGCATTTCGAATACGCCGGAAAGCTCACCCAGGAGGCGCGGGAAAGCTTCCTTACTGATAAACCCAGTGCCTGAAGGGTCGACACTACGCCACGCCTCCTTGAAGCGCCGAATCTCATCTCGATCCACCACGGCAAGCCCGCTTGTCCGTTGGAACACGTACGAGAAGCTTTCGTAGATCAGTGAGACAAACAAGTTCACAAAGATGTACATGCTGATGATGTTCCATGCGATGAAAAGACCACGCGCCCACGCAGTGCTACCACAATCGCTGTCAGAGAACTCGACACCCTCAACACAAAGCGGCGGTTTGATCTTGGCAAAGTCTTCCATGACCGAATTCCAGCCCTCTCCGCAACTGAACCGGAATAGTAGGATCAGGGCATTGGGCACCGTGCGGAGGTTGATATTGTAGTCAGTTTCTTCTCCGAATCTGGTGAGACTGAATGTCTGCGTGAGTGCGATCGCAAACACCAGGAAGAAGACGAGCCATGTGGCCAACAGACTTCCGATAGTTGTAAGACTGGCGGCAGCTGTCTTGAACAGTTGGTCGAGCGCGTCATTTCGGGGGATGAGCATAAGGACAATCGCCACCAGAAAGAACTTATGTAACTGAATGTACGTGTCCAGCTTCGTGTTGGTCATAAACAGAATCGTTGTCGCGAATGCGCCCGTAACTGTGACTAGGGAGAACATGTCCCAGGAACTCTTGCGGAAGCGGCTCCAACCAAGCCCCACAATCCGAATAACGATGTTGGCAATGTAAATGAGAGTGAAAAACAAAAACAAGGCATCTCTGGTGTTTGTCCACCACTCTGGCTCGGTGTAGAATTCGGAGAGAAGGAGGACAAGATGGAGGACCAGAACGGTGGTAATGGCCACATACCATTTCCCGCGCTTCTCGATGGCACGTTTATGACACCATATCTTCCACTTGTTTTTGCTCTCGTCGTATGAGCTCTTTGACGGCGATATTTGGCGAAGCAGCTTCCGGAGCTCTAGCCAGGATCTTTGCTCGGAAGTCAGGAAAGCAACGCCTGTCTGTTCGGTATAGTTTCTCATAAAGACGGAGATGAAGAGCGTCAACACAAAGACCGTCGCCAATAGGTTGAAGACGACCAGGAACAACGCATTTCCCTGGTTATTGTAGGGAGCCTCCGACTGTGGCTGCAAACCGCGATCGGTGATGGCCTGAAGAGCAAACGACACGTCAACCCAGCCTTCCTGGCTCACAATCTGGAAAAGAATGAACAAGGACGAGCCGAAATCGTCAAAGCTGAAGTATGGGTTTGATACCGCTCGCGGAGCAAGGACAGGCCAATCGTTGTTGTAAGGAGTGCTGTTCCATTCACCAAAGCAGTCATCCAGCTTCACGATCCCCTCGTCACTGTCATTGCATGAGAGCAATTTGCCGTGAAAGAGGTTGACTCCGTAGATAGCAAAGGGAATAAGAAGGGAGATGGAAACGAAAGCAGCGCTCAAGATCTTCCACCCGCCAACGATGAGGAGCGAGTGGAAAGTATCCCTTGCACTTTCGCTGATGTTGAGAAGACGGAGGGCCCTCAGTGCTTTGAAGGCACCCACAGCTCTAGACACGGCTCCGTTCCGAGTGAAGAGGGTGATGACATTGATCCAGAGAGTGATTAGCACGACGGCATCAATCACACCCCATGTGCTGCGGAAATACGCATTCGGTGTCCAAAGGAAGCCGTCTGCAATGACCTTGATGAGTGCCTCAAGGGTGAAAACAATAGCAAATCCCGTGTCCGCCCAGACGAACCAGTTGAACGCAGTCTTGCCATACTTTTCGAAATATTCCTTCTGGTACAGTGGTGTTGTGATGCAAGCCAGCACCACCATGGCCACGATGGCGGCGTAAATCAGAGTTGAGAAGGTGTACCACGCGAACTTATTAGGCTCGACTCCGTCAAACCGATCAGTTCCCCGACCAGGACCGACCAGCAATTGGCAAAGACGTCGTATCGGATTCTTGGGCTTGAAAATGAACAGCGAATTATTGTAGTTGGGATGGCGCATCAGGTACTCTCTCTGCTGCCGCCGCCGGCGGTTTGAGGCGTTCATCGCCTGGGCGGCCATGGTCCGTGGATCGAGGTTCTCACCCAGCCCATGCAGGTTGACGTTAGAATAGAAGGGATTAGGTTCACGGCTAGTAAACAGCGACACGACTTTTCCCCAGACAGCGGAGAGTATTCCGGGAGTGACGCCGTCATATTGCATCGTTTTACTACTGCCGAGCTGGGGAGTGGGCTGACCATCAGGGCCGCTCTGCTGAAGAGGGTCCATGTCGTCGTCAAGAAAGTCGTGCACCACAGCCTCTTTCAAAAGCATTTCCATCATAGCAGGACCATAGTCGAGCGGATCCCTGTCTTTCTTTGACCGGCCAAAGTTTAAGACTTTTGATAACGCTAGGTTGCTCGACGCAGAATGGCCCAGCTCCTTGCGTTGGAGGAATGCCTTGACCTGTTCGAGACGCTTGACATCCTCTCCCACGTCGAAATTCTCTTGAATAACAGCAATGAACATGTTGATAAGAATGAAGTAAGCGAGAATGAACCAGCCGACGAGGAAGATGGCGCCAATCCAAGCGGTGTGCAGGTGATGGGTGCCGGCAGTGACACTGTAAAGAATGCTGGTCCAATCCTCACTCGACAGAACCTGATACATCCCAAGGAAGCAGTTGTAGATGGTGTTGAACGGAATTCTGATCTCCTCTCCATCTTCATCCTCTCTCTGCAGTTCGCCGCGGAACAACTGGGCCGCAAAGATGGCCATCAAAAAAGTGATAAGGAAGACGAACGACATCAGGTTGCCGATACCAGTCACGTTTCCGAGCACAAGGCGGATCAGTTTCCTTGTCATCGGAATAACCATGACCAAACGGTAGACTCGCAGGATCTGGAACGCAGTGAGCCAGTTGTAAACTTGGCCAGAATTCCGGATAGGGGGTATGAGGATAATTGAGGTGGCCACAGCAAGGAAGAGGTCGACAAGATTCCGTTTCCTGCGATGAAACCCTCGAATGTCTGCTACCAACCGAATGATGATTTCAACGTCTAGCAGAATGGTGACCACGGGTTCTGCTATATTGACGAACCGCTCTCGTTTTGACTGCATCCTGGCGCTGCGGAGCGACTGGGCCAGCAGTCCAAAAGCGATAATCAAAATCCACAATGGTTTTGTTCTGTTGTAAATTTTTTGCAACAACGTCGGTCTACGCAGAGTCTCGTCAACTCGAGATGAAGCCATGCCGGGAGGTTCATCCGCAGTAAAAGCGCTGGCCTTGGACTCTTCCCTGATGACCTGGAACGAAGATGTGATGACGGCAATCAACAAGTTGGTCATCCACAGCATCATAATGATAATGCCAGCACCATAGAAGAGGGCCGACGGGAGAAAATCCGAACTGATGGTGTAATACATCAGATCCGAGAAGGTGTTGGCGCTCATGATGACAAACACGAGCTCCAAAGAATGGCCAATATCGTCGAAATTGACCGTTCCGTTGAAGGGGTTTTCTTGCCGGATACATATTGACCCTCTCGGACAGATGAAGCCCTTGGCCCGCGAAGTTCCGTTTTGCAAATTAAGCAAGGATTCCTTTTCGTCGCTGTAGACCCAAGGCATGGTTTCACCAGTCGCATTGTCGATATGCCCTCCGCAGAAAGCCTCATCTGGAGTGTAGGCTGCTTGGAAGTTGGTGGGATCATCTGGATCGATCCAAAGACATTGGCGACTCAAACTCGACTTGAAGCTCTGTACGCCAATGATGGCAAAGAGAAGCCAAAAGAAACCCATCAGGAAAGATACTCGAACGAGCAACGGGGCAGCCTTCTTCAGACTTCGCAAGATGATCAGATTGCCCTTCGTAAGGGCAAGTAACCGAATGATGCGCAAGCAGCTTAGCATGCGGAAGACGTACATATGGTGCTTGCTCTCAAGACCAGTGACGCCCAACACAAAGGATATCCAGAAGGAGACAACGGCGACGAAGTCTAACCTATTGAAGCCATGGCGGAGAAACGCACGGCGAGCCAGATGACGTCGCTGTTGATCTTCCAACGTTTGCATCTCACTGTGGGCCATGGTAAATGATCTCGTAAACGGAGCAGGCTCAAAATGTTGCTCTCGGGGTTGACGGACCGATCTTTGACGCTGAGGCCTAAATATGACGCGGTATTGTTCGGCCAGCCTTTCGCGGAACCGTTTTTTGTTCTTGGCTTCTTCATATTCAGGGGCGTTAATGATGAAGCCAGACACGATAATTCTTGCTATAAGCTCGATAGTAAAAATGACGAACAGGACGAAGATGGCCCAGTCTATCCTGGTGCTACCCCAACGCTCAGGGCGGCCGTTTCCATCAGCCAACACATCCGGTGCCGCCTCGACAGCTAAAAGAACCGCTTGAAGCACGATTAATACGAGAATAAATGGCTCAGCCCATGGATTGACCAGCAAATCGCATAGCCATAAGCGCAGTGGATTGTCAGGGGGAAATATCCCCAGCGACTTGCCCTTGAGCGGATTGTTCCGAGGATCGCGGGACCGGGGCCTGAAAGCTGGGCGCTGCTGTTGATAAACATGATGTGATTCAGGCCGCTTTTCCGTCGGAGTTTGTCCTGTTTGTGGCGGATAGGAAGTGTCAACCAGCATAGGACCCGATGCATGGCCCGGCCGGGGACGTTCCATACTCGGCGAGCGTGAGCGGTCTCGTTGTGTTTGCTGATCAATCAAGTCGCCTTCTCCACTGATCATGACAACACGCTGGGACATGGCTCTCATGATGGAACCGGCCCTTGACAAAGCGCCACTCGTTGAGAGTGACCGAGAGCGGCGGCTGTCATCAGGAGCCAAGCTGTCTCCATAGCTTCGGTGACGGTCGGCGGTGAAATTGTTTTCCAGATCGAAACCAAGCATGGTGTTGCGGGGTCGTGAGGAATCATTACCCAAATCAGAGACGGTCTGGAAACTATTCCTCGGTGTTGCGTCTCCTCCGGGCACGTCCAAGCGACCAATGGGTTGGGCTGCAGGCTTCAGAGGGACCCTATCCGACTCTAAAGAATCCGTCTCGGCACGCTCCTCGTAATAGGGATGCGGTACACCATAAGGGTCGTTGGCGCCAGGCATGTAGGAAGCTGAAGGGGGTGGTTCATGACCGTGGCCAGAAATATTCGGAGGTAGGGCGAACTGAAGGGCCATATGGTCGATGGGCGAATTCGTGCCGCTTCGGTCGTCGTGGCCAGAGGGATAGGGATGCTCCCAATATGTGGAGAGCCCAGGAAGGTTGGCAGACATGGGAGCAGCCGATGGCGAGGGCATCTGAAGCCCAACTCCCGAGTTGCGGATGGTTTCATTGTGATCGCTGGTCCTCCCACCACCGCTCTCTTGACCCTCTGGAACCGGCCGTAGGTCACGCAATGGAATAGACTGTTGATGGGAAGCTGAGGACACTGAGGCCCGTCGGGGCGAAGGTGTTGGATGGTCGCTCATCTTGACAGATCAACCGTCTTGAAGTATCCCTTAGCAGCCTCCAAATCGAGCAATACTATCTCGAAGGCTCAGCGAAATGTGCCACGGCACTTGGAGCATGTAATTTCAGGACTTCCGACCTAGCATTATATGGAGACCAAATGATGATGAACTGGCGTCGCAGCCGCGGACCGGCGCGTGTGAGATCGGACGAAGCTGACAGCTACCGACGTAGCAACGGTAAGGCGCACAACTCGGAGTGATGGACTGGCTCGGTGGCACGGTTCGCTTGGAGAAAACGGCGGGGACTTCTCGATTGCTCGGTCGGTCGTAAGCTAGTCTAGCGCGCAGAAGTATTTCGAGGGAATATGCGCTGGGTTCGAGGAATTGGATATCGCAGTAAGCAGGACAACGCGGGGCGCAGTCAGGGGCGGCACCGGCTGGATGTGGTGATCGGAATCGCAGGGAAGCGGGCGTATAGACCAGCAGTAAAGTACGGATGGAGTAAGGTAACGAGCGACAGGGAGAACGGATGATCGGATGAGAGCGCGGCGCTCTTTTTGTCTCTCTCTCTTTTTTCTTTTTTTTTTCGTCTCTATGTGTATGCGACTAAGCTGATCCGTGAAATCGGCTTGTGGTTGAAGGTGACGGTGATATCGCTGAATCCAGACAAAAAAAAAGAGAGAGAAAGAGAGAAAGAAAGTAAGAATAGGTAATAACAAGGTTAAGCAAATGCTTGAGACGACAGGCAGGGTCCGTAGTTTGCGATTATGTGCGGGGATGGTGTCGGGTCCTGGCGATGCTGACTTGGAGGGTCAGGTAGTCAGCCTGGCTGAAGATTGTAGATGTCGAGGGGAAGTGGAAGATACCTCCAGATACGTAGAGGTAGTACCTAAAAGTGTTCATCCATTCTAGAAGTCCCATGTTCGATCTCGGCCCGGGAATGCCAGCCCACTCCGTGACGGCGCTGTCTGGGGTCGGCGGGCCACTATCCAGCCGCAGTCTCCAGGGCTGCCTTAGCAATTGTCAGGTCAATTCCACTTTGACGTTTCCTGTTCCTGGCGTCCCTTCTCAATTCATCCTAGTGTGCTGCGCGGCCACAGGCGCAGCCCGGGCACGGGCGCGATGATAGGCAGGTACCGTTACGATGGAAAGCTTATCAGGGGGCTGCCATCTTCAGCGAGCGCTCTGCCAGGCGGAACCTCCGAGGTACATGCATATGTCGGAGAGGATTCCACTT
The DNA here is from genome assembly GCA_033439795.1 of Sordaria brevicollis. Taxonomy (NCBI): domain Eukaryota; kingdom Fungi; phylum Ascomycota; class Sordariomycetes; order Sordariales; family Sordariaceae; genus Sordaria; species Sordaria brevicollis. The sequence continues at coordinate 971,790 of JAUTDP010000007.1, forward strand.
TTTGATGCGCAATAAAAGTTCGGCCGTCAATTGGGGTATTTTACAATACGTATATACGGTATTCGGCCTGAAATTCAAGAATCGCTAAACTTAACGAAGCCCCACCTGCCAAACGTGAAACACGAAAGAACAGTGGCATCCCTGTGCAAACTCGTGATAATATAAGTAGAGTGGAAGCACCCTCTCAGCCCGCAGCGGAGTATACATCCAGGTCCGCGCAACCTCCTCCAAAGTCCATTTTAAATAGTCTCAATTCTCAAACCTACCTACCTCCAAAACGGCACCCCCGGGCGCTACCCCACCACCCCTACTCTAATACCTATATAACCAATCAGCGCCTAAGGATATTATTTCTACGGTAGTAAATTTAAAGCGATTTTATACAATTTAGCTATAGGCGATAAAAAAGTACTCCTATAGGAATAAATTCTATTACCCTATTAAATTTATACTTCCCTCTTATAAGAATAAATTCCAATACCTATCCTATATTAATATTATAATAATATTCGGTTCGTAATTACCTAATTATATTATTATTTCTAAAAATTATTAATAATTCTTTTTAATATTCACTGCAATTCCCGCTAATTTTACTAAACCGGCTAATATTTACTTTCTATTTACTTAAACTTATATCCGAATTTTCTATTTTATATAATATATTATTATTATAAATAGGGGTTTATTTACCCTCGTCGTCCCCTACGCCGTATCTTATAAACGTATTTCCACTACCGAATTAAATATTAAATCCTAATAAAATTAATAATAATCCTAAATATCTTATTCGTATTACCTAAAAATTTTAATTTAATATTTACCCTAAAAGTATTTTAAAAAACTTCTTCTATAATTAAATTAATATTATTCGGAAGGATAATCGATTATTTAACCCTTATATTAAATAATTAATTACCGCGCTATAAAATTAAAATATTCGCGAAACTTTCTATTATTAAAACGTTATAATATAATTCGAAAATAAAAATAAATTATATAAATTTATTATACTCCGGAATAAATTTATTAATTTATTTAAATATATTAACCTTTTTTCATCCTTCGCTAAATAGAATAGCGCTTCCTATATTAATAAATATAAACTTTATAATATTATTAATTTAAATAATATAAATTGGGTTATATCGGTTATAAAGGAGTATATTAACGATTTACGCCTCTATACCCCGTAATTATATTCCCTCCTTCTTAATTTAATATAATATTTTTATATATATTAATTATCGTTTATATAACGCTCGGATTACGTTTAATATATATCCCTTAAAATCTATATAATTTTTATTATTATTATAAATATAATAATTCCTGGGAATTCGGACTTCTTTATATAAATAATCGGGTTATATCTACGTAATAATAGGGTAATTAAGCGTATATAAAATATTTTCGCTACGTTCGGCGTTTCTATATTTTATATTTGGATTATAATAATTATTAAAGATTTAATTACTAAAAGGATTATAAATTTAATTACTAACCCCTCTTTTTAAGGATTAGGTTAATCGGAGTAGGCTAATTTTAAACATATAATTTCTAATCCTAACCTCGTTATTATTTATAATAATTATAATTATTTAAATATTATTTAAAGCTTTAAATTAAATTGGAAAAATATAATACGCAATTTTATTATTTATTTATTAATTAATAACCTTAATATTTATAGACCTTTTTATCCCTAATAATTTCGGCCGTTTATTTTATTTTAAAAGCGGTAAATAATCCCTACTTTTATTTAAACGCCTTATATATTCCGATTAATTATATCGTTTTTAATTATTAATAAATTATATATTTTATTTTTTAAGCTTTATTAAAATTTATATATATTTTCCTAATATCGCTTCCCAAAAGTAGAATAATATTGAACGAAAAAGAATTATATCCTTTAAATTCCTATTATTAATAAAAACGAGGGAGAATTCGTTAATATTTACCGCTTATATAATAAATTATTCTTAGACCTTTTAAATATAAATCCGGCCTAATTTGGAGATAAGCTTTTCTTCGTTTATAATAATTAGAAAACGATTTTTTATATATGTAAAATTATATCCGCCTAATTAAATACCTAATAATTTTATAATTATAAATAATAAATAATTCCCGTCCTTACTTTCTTCTATATTAAAATAAACTTTATTAATTTTATCTTTCGGTACTTTTAATTATTAATCGAATAAAATATATACGGATTCGGTAAATTTAAAAAAATTAAAGAAACTAAAATTAAATTCTATTATAAAACGCAATTCCTCTATAATATATTTTATTTTAAAATTATAGCCTTTCTTATATATAATTTTATCGATATTCGCTACTTTTAATTTATTAATATTAATAATAAAAGTATTAAAATTATATTTAAAATTACTATTCGTATTAAAAGTCCCTCCTATATTATAAATTAAATCGTTTAAATTTGCAATAAAGTATTTATATTACCGGTTTAAATTAAGAAATACCCCGATTATAATAAATTTAATATCGATATCCGCTTCTATAGTATATATCAATATTTATATATTATACGAATCCTAATCGTTTTTATTCGTATAATTCAATTTAGCGATTACGGTATATTCCGTTAAATAATTAATTATTTCCCCCTCTTCTTTTATAAAAAGAAGTTTATTAATTATAAATTTAAAATATTATACTTTTCGTAATTCTTACGATTAAAAATTATTAATTAAAAGCTTTCTATTATTATTTTAAAATCGGGTTTCGTTCGGTATATTATAGCCGGTAATAATTAGAAAGAGATTAATTTAATTATAAAATACGTTAATCGCTTGTTTACTATTAATATTAAATATAATAAAAATTTTACTTACGATTATAAATCGACGTTTATAAAAATATTTATTATCGGTCTATTAATTATAATTATATATAAAGCTTTAAAATTAAAATTTAAAAAATTTAATAGAAATAAATATATTATACCGTTTACCGATGTAAATATTATTAATTATACGTATATAATTTATAAGAATAATTTCGCTATTCATTAAAACGGTAAATTAAATCCCGTTAATTTCGATATATCCGACCTCTAATACGACGGTTTATTTAAATTATTATTTAATATATTAGAATAATTTAACGATAAGGAGGTCCGACCCGAACGTAATGAGGACTATAAATATTTTAAACTTTCTAATAACGAAGACGAAGATAATATAATTATATATAATTAAAATAAAAATTCGGGGGATAAAAATAATATATAAAATTTAAATAATAATAATTTTAATTCCAATTCGAATTAATATATTTTCGCCCTCCTATTTATATAATTATTAATATTAAAGGCGTTTATCCCTACTTAATAGTATCGATTATATAAATACTTATACGTATATATACTATTAATTCCTATTATATTTCGTATATACCCGCCATATTTAATTCTTACGAAAATTATTAACTTCGTAATCCTAAGATTTAAAATTTCGTATTATAGTATATAATATAGGTATTAAAATTTACTCCTACGGGAATTATTTTTAAATCCGGTTAATAATAGGAGTTTTATACTATTAAAGTTCGAATTATTACAATTATAAATAAGTCTATTAAATTTGAAAAATAAATTTCGGGAGTCGAATACGGATTATTGCGTTAAAAAAGTAAAATAACGCTACTTAAAAATAATAATCTAATTGGTTAAAAGCCTATATTAATTATATTACGGCGCCGAATTTAATTAATTTAATTATTTAGCGGCTATTATTATTTAATTACCGCGGCCGTCCTAAAAATAAATCCCTTAATTATATAATTAAAGTACTTCCTGCTTTAATTTTCAAACCCTCTCCTACCTTCCTCCTTCTTCCCTCTTATAATTTACCCTCTTATAATATACCCTTCCTATTACTGTAATAAACTTCGTAATTCCTATACAAATAAAAGATTAATACCCTTTATAATTATATTAATAAAATAATAAAAATTTAAAACTTATAAAAATAAGGCTAATAAAAAATACCTATTCTTTAAGGATTTTATAAAGGTTAATAACTTTTAACCGTTATATTATACGCCTATATTATGTATTTAAAACTTCAATTTATATTCGAATAAATTAAATAAATATATAAATATAATAATCGTTAAGGCCGGCTACCTAATAAACGTAGGGTACTATAACTTTAATAAAATCGCCGCTATAATTCTACAATTCCCTAAATATAATAATATAACCGATTTTAAATATATTCCTACCGAATTATAATTAATTAGTAAAAATTCAGAAGGTTTTAAAAAGCTTAATAGGAACCGGGTCCCTAATTAAATACTTACGTATAATTTAACATCAATATAGGAATTTAATATAACGTTTTTTATCGGTATATTAAAATATAAATCTATTAAAGATTATTATTAATATATCGATTATAATTATAAATACCCTATTAATTAATTCCTATAGGAATTAAGAATTACTATTTTAAATTTATTCTAATTAAAATTAATTAATTAATTTTAATAGGAATAAATTATACTAGCCCAAATAATTTATACCCGTTTATTTTCTTTATTCTAATAGGAATAAATTATAGACCTTATATAATTTATAACTTATATAATATTTATTATTAATAAAATTTAATAACCGATTAATTTAGACCCTTATTAAATATAAAGAGCTAAAACGGTAATTTACCCTTCCTATCCTTTAAGGTAATACTACGCGACGTCCCGAACGCGTTTAAAAACCCCGTTATTATACGTATTATAAAAGCTATCTAGAATTACCTATTTATTAAATTACCTACTTATATAATAATAATAAGAATTAAAAATATACCCTAAATTAATCCTAGCGTAAACCTATAAATTATTTTATAGAAAGAAACTCTATTTATAAACCTTTTCCTAATTCTATAATAATATTCAATACGACCCGAATATTAAAAAGCGGCTAAATTCATATAATACTAAAATAAATTCGCGGGTATTAATAAATATTTAATTGACGATTAATTCCGGATTTTATTTTTATTTAATTACTTTAATAATTAGAAAAAGGGTACTTAAACATTTAATTCTATTAAGGATTATAAATTAAATAGCGAAAAATAAATAATATTAATCTTCCTTATAAACGTCGATATTTAATTCGTAAAGGACTTTAAAGAAAATAAAGCCGAATATATATAATAAAATACTTTTATAATATTTTAATAAATTATTTATATAATCCGTATAAAAATACCTAAATTTAATAATAATAAAAATATTATAAATTATTAAATTTAAATAATATATACCCGTAACGCTCTAATATTTAATTAGGCTTTATAATTTATTATTTTAATAAACGTTAAAATTAACGCTAATAAAATTAATTTCGAAAAGGCCGTAAATTTTAATACCGGATTAAATGATACCGTTAAATAAATAAATATATAATCTCTCCAATTAATTATATAAATTTACAACAAAAAATAGGAAAAACTTTTAATTTAAAGACTATTCGAATAAATAACCCGCTTCCCTCTTTTCTACAATTCGGGCAATATTATTACCTAATATATTATTTAAATAGAGGATATAATTTAGCGTCTTTTATATATAATAATTAAGGATATACTATTTTAAAACGATATACGCTTTAGGTTAAAATTATAAATAGAAATAAGCGTTATAATTAAAATATTAATTATTCGGAATTATTTTATAAAGAATATTATAACGGATAGTAAATTAATAGTCGAAAGTACGTAAATTTTCGGGCGAAAGGTTAATAAAAAGAAGATTATCGTATAAAATCTACCGCCGCCGTTTAAATTAAAGGAATTTTCGGAGAAATTTAATTAAATTAAATAGGAAATTAATAAGATTAATAACCGTATATTATTCCCTTATTAAATTGTAAATAAATTTTATTTATAATTAATTTCCGTAGGAATTAAATTCTTAATTCCTATAAAAATAAATAATACCCGGGCTAATATTTAAATAAATACTTTTATTATTTATAAAATAATATACAAACCCTTTAATAAAGTTATCCTATTTAACGAAATAAAAACCGGCAAAACTTTAATTTATAATTCTATTTTATTTATAAAATATTAAAGGCTCTTCGATTTAAAATAAAAGGGTAAAATTATATAAGCCTACTTTAATATTATAATCCTCTTACCTTCTTTAATCCTTTAAACGTTTAAAGAATTATATAATATATTTAACGATTTTAAAATCTATTATTAATACGCCGAATTTAATAATATCCCGAAGAATAATCTTCGTTATAATAAAACCTTAAATTAAAGCCGGTTCGACGAATTAATAATTAAATATATTATAAGCCGCTATAAAGTAAATACTATCCGGATTATTATTATTACCGCGTTTATAACGATTAATTAATACTAAGGTTATAAAAATACGAAGAAAATTTAAATACCGTAAGGGAATCGGATATTTAATACGGATAAATATATATAAAGGAAGGACGCCTTTATAAATTAACGTATACGAAATTAAATTTATTAAAATAAAAAGGCTAAAATTAAAAGGAAGGTAAAACGTCGGGGTTCGGACTTTAATACTAATTCGCCTAAAATTAATAATAATAATTTAAACGAAAAATTAGGTTTTAAAAATGAAAATTGCAATTCGGTATAAAATAACGTTATTATAATTAATTCTATTAAAAAGAACGTATAAATTTACCCCTTTTAATATAATATTATTTTCTTTTATAAAAATAAATTAAAATATAAATTAATTTAATATAATTTTAAGAAGAAGATATAAATAATTCTACTCTATTTAAAAATAATTATAATTCCTAACGCTAAATTTTAAACCGTTATAATTAACGAAGCCTAATTTACCCGGAATATATCTATTAATACGTTTAAAACGATCCGGCTATTATTAACCTTAATATATTTAATATATTCGGCTACGCCAATATTAAATAAATTAACGGATATATAAATATTTACTATATTCGTATAGTAAATTAAATTTAATAAGTTTTTTAAGCTACTTATATTTATTATCGGCGATAAAACGGCTACTATTTTCGATTTAATTTAGGACGAATTTTTTATTCCTTTTTTTAAGCCCGGTAATCTTAATAATATTATCAACGGAAGGGCGTCGGTTATAAAGGCCAATAAATTAGAAGAAATTTATTATAATTAGGGGTATTAATAATAATTCCTCTATCCCGATATTTAAAAAGCGATTACCGATTTAAAAAAAAATAATTAACGATTTTACGACGTTAATTATTAAAGAAATATAAATATTTATAATTAATAAAAAGATAATAACCCTATTAACGTTATTTAATAATATAACGATATATCCTTTATTTAATATCCCGCTAATATAAATTAATATTATTTATTTTAATTATAATACCCGTATAAAAGTTATTACAAAGTATATTAATAGCCTCTTATAATATATTACCGGCGCGCCTACAATTAATACCGAAAATGTTATAGGATTATACCTATGCTATACCCGGTATACGCACTGACTACTTATATAGGTGCCTAGATCCCTAGCGACCATTCCCGACTATAGTACGTATACTATAGCTCGATATAGTCTAAATCTAATTACCTATAATTACGTACAGTATTACGTAGGTACGTACGGATTAGGGTATAGGCTCGCGCCTATATATCCAATCCTCCGTATATACTTTTCCCTTCCTTTTCTTTATATAATAATATATATTTTATTATATATTTAACGGTATTAACGCTATCCTTTAATAATTTATTATACTTTCTTTAACGCTACGCGCGTAATTTTCGAGGAAGATTAATTATTAATTATATTAATTAATATTAAAATTCGTTTCTTTAATAATTAACGCTCTAATAATAGTCCCGCGGTTAATTTGAATTAAATAATTATTAAGACGAATATTACTATTACGGTCGTTCGTATTCTCTTTTCCTTTATATTTATTAAAGTATATTAATTCGAGCGATTAATATCCGATTTAATCTCCGCCGTAATTATTAATATTTTCGTTGCGGTTATTATACTTTCCGAAATTAGAAACGTCGACCTTTATAATATCGAATTTTAGGATTAATTTACCGACGTTATTTATATATTTAATAATAATTTTATTATTATCCCGGTTTTTATTATTTAAATTCTTAATTTAGGTAATTATTTTACGTTCCCGGCCGCCGTTTATACGCTCGCCCACTTTATATAATTTAATATTATTTCTATTACCGCCGAATTCTAAAATATTAAGGAGGACCTTTAATAATCTAAGGACGAGAATAATTAATTACGCTAGGATTTTAATTAATTCCGCATTCTAATTTAAAATAAAGATTAAATTAATACGATTTTTAATACTAATTTCGCGATTTTTAAAGCTAATTATACCCTTCAATTCTCGGACGCCGCTATTAAATAATAAATTTAGTACGATATTTATAAATAAACCTTCGCTAATGCTACCTTTTAATATAACGATATTGTTAACGATTTTTAAATTCGTTTAATTACCCTTTAATAAAATTTATTCGACGTTTAAAAGCGCTATTCTAATTTTAAGGTTAATTTTTAGAATACGATTAAATACAAAATAATTAAATATTAAAAGATAATTAACGACTTTTATTAGCGTTTATTTAAGCCTACCGACCTTACGTCCGTACCCCTACCCGACGATAATAACGATAATAATTTTAATTTTAGTAATTGTAAATTTAAATTTAATAATATAATTATTAACGACCCGGTTGGAGGTAATAGCGGTAACGGTTATAGGTCGGTATCGCGTATTATTATTTCCCCCGCTTTCGATAGTATTAATAAAATTTTTAAAAGAATTACCAAATTTCGTTAGTAGCGTATTAATATCCTATTCGCTTTTAAGGATAAGCCCTCCGCCTTTAAAATTAAGGATATTAAATTTTCTTTAATTTCTCGCTCCCTTTATAATAAACTTTAGGAGGTAATCGAGTCCGAATTTATTAAGATTCTATTTAGTAAATTGGTTAAATAATTTATTGCCTTCGATTTGTTTAAATAAATAGTTAATAAATATAATAATATCGATACTATAGTTTAAATTCGTCGTAAGTTCGAAGATTTAAAGATAGGCAAAATAAAATGGTTTAATTTCGAGGATAAATTCGTTATTATTATCGAACGTTATTAATTTAATAATAATATAAAGATTTATTATTTTTATTAACATTTAACCGAGCGCTTCTATAATATTATTGCCCTATAATACTCTTAGCCTAAGGATAATAAATTCGACGAATAATTCGAAATAACTTACGATTTTGCTAAATAATTCGAATAGAAGGATTAATATAATAAAATTATTAACCCTTATTATAAATTTAATATTAATAACCCCGTTACCGGTTTTAATTCCGCCTTTAATAATACGAGCGGTTTTGCTCCCGAATTTATTATTAACGAAGGCGGTATTATTATAAATTTCGATTCTATATCTACCTCTAACGTTTAAATTTTTTATATAATCGATAATAATATATTTTAATACTATATAAAAATTGGTATTTATATTTATTATAATTATAAAGGTTATTTTTTTGCCGAATATAAGGGTTATATTTAATTTAAGAAGGAGGTACCCGAATGTAAATTATATAAAAAGAAAGAGAAAGAAAAGAAAGAGAAAAAGGATAAAAAGGAAAAAAAGAAAAATAATAATAATAATAGTAATTAGTAATAGCGCCCTATTTAAAGTTAGTACGGATATAGTTAGTATAATTATTATAATATTAACGTTATAGGTATTCCCGCTCTTAATACTCCGGCTTTTAATTATTTTATATTATAATAATAATTTATTTATTACTTTACCCCTATATACCTTTATAACTTTATAAGCCCGGTTATAAGTAATAAAAATAATTCTATTAATAATTAAAGAAATATATAACCTTTTATTTAAATTATAATTAGAAGTTAACGTTTATTAAGTATAAATAAAGAGGAGGATAATTAAAGAGTATTTTTATAATTAAATTTAAAATTATTAAAATTAATAAATTTTCTATAAATAACCGTTATAAATACTCCAATTTATTAAATCTTTTTATTTATTTATTTTACGGATTGCGTAAAATATATTATACCGCGTTTATTAATAGCGGTTATATTACTTTAAGGTTTATTAACCGTCGTTTCGTTTTACGTAATAATTTTCTAATTTTTAAATTCTAATTCCTTAAATTCTTATATTTCGTTAATAATTAAACGAAGGGGAGTATTACGTATTTTAATCGTTTAATTATAAATATTAATATATATTACGAATTTATTAATCTCTTTATTTACGATTTTATAAAGGATAATTTTATTATTTTCGGATACCTGTAATTAATTTATTACGCCTTTAATATCGATTAATTTAGCAATTACTTTATTTTCGGCTCCGTTTATAAATAATACGGTTATTTTCTTTTAAGAGTACTTTATTATTTATATTATATATTATTATTATATAAATATAACGTTAATACGCTTTTAATTATTATTCTTAGCGGCGTACCCTCCGCTATTATTCCTAAGAATTCTTTTAAAATATAATTAATATATTAGAAACCTTCCGTTTTAAACGTCCCCGATAAGGGAGAACTGGATGCCCCCGCTTTACCGTCGGAGGCTATTCGCCGGATCTTTATCTCCGCGATTATTAAACGCGTTATTTATTAACGTTTTAATAAATTTAAATAAAAGGTCGCTAATAGAATAGGCGTAATCCTTATTAATAAAATTGCTAACGGTTAAATTCTTATATTAATAATTATAATACGTTATTACCCCCCTCCTTTATTACGTATAGTCCCCGTATTATATTACTTAGCCGGAGGAGTACGTACCTTTTTCCCCGATTATCGAACGCCGGTCCGCTTTTATTATATTTTTAAAGAACCCTTCGATTTAATTAATATTAAAAAATTCTTAATAATTATATTTAATTAGTTCGCCGAGAAATATAAACTTTAAATTATTTATATAATAAGGGCGAATATAGTAAAAGATATTTAACGTATAATAAACGAAGATAAAGTAACGGAAGAAAAAAGCGCCCCAACCTCGAACGTAATTAGCGTTAATTTTATAGTTAATATAATTAGAAATATTATAAATAGTAAAGTAATTTATTATAAAAAGTTTTTCGGTAATAATTATTATATTTAAATCGATATACTTTATAGTATTGGAAGTAAGGAAGTTATTAAAGTAATTAAAATTTCCGCTTTAATTATATTTATTAACGATACTTCCGATTTTTAAATTTATAAAGAGATTATTAACCGTTATTTTATTGCTAATAATATTAATATTAGTAAAATTACGTTTAAAAATGTTATTAAATTCTACGAAAAGGTAAATAAACCCTTAAAGACCGACGTTCAAATTTAATAAAAATTATTTCGGTAATATTAATAATAAACGAATAATTTCTATTAAAAAAGCGTTAATACGCTACCCCTTAACCGGTTTTACGATTTTAAATTCGAATTTAAATTTAATATTATATTACCCGTTTCCCGTAATCGTGTTTTTAACCTAGAAAAATTTAACGTTATTAAAAAATAAATCGACGATAATTTAAAAAAGAAGTTTATCTGGCCGTTGCAATTAAAAGCCTCCGCTCTTATATTTTTAATTAAGAAGCCGGGAGGAGGAGTCCGCGTTTATATTAATTACCGAAATATTAATAACGTTACCCTTAAATCCCGCTACCCGCTCTTATTTATTAAAGAAATATTCGACGTTATTTATTATATTAAAATTTTTATTAAATTGGATATTATTATTACTTTTAATCGGGTTTGTATTAAAGAAAATTATAAATAATTAACCGCGTTTATAATAAGGTTTAAGCTATTCGAATCCTTAATCGTACTTTTTAGCCTCCAAAACGCCCTCAACGCCTTTTAGAATTATATTAACGATATTTTATATAATATTTTCGACGTTTATACGACTATTTATTTCGATAATATCTTTATATATTTTAATAATGAGAAGGATTACGAATAATATATTAACGACGTTTTTGAGCGTTTAATTAAAGCCGGTTTGAATATAAATATCGATAAATATAAATTCTATATAAAATATACGAAATATTTCGGCCTAATTATTATATTAAGTAATATTGAAATAGATCCGGATAAAGTTAAAGTTATATTCGATTAAGCGCCCCTTTAATTTAAAAAATCGCTTTAATAATTCTTCGGCTTCGCGAACTTTTACCGGCGTTTTATTAAAATATTTTTAATAATAGTTTCTCCGTTATACGAATTAATAAAGAAAGACGTATTATAATTATAATCCGATTACTATTAGTCCGCTTTTAATACGTTAAAGAAGGTTTTCGCGACCGGATTTGTATTAAAGATTTATAATTAGATTAAAAAGATTATAATTGAAATAAATATATTTAATTAAGTAGTAGGGGGTACGCTTTTATAATATAATAACGACGGGGTATTATATTTAGTCGTTTATTTTTTAGTAAAATATATAATTTAAAAATATAATTATAACGTTTATAATAAAGAATTCTTAGCTATTATTAAGGCGTTAAAGGAGTAGTAACCCGAATTTAAAGGAGTATAATAATTATTTAATATTTTAACGGATTATAAAAATTTAAAGATTTTTATAATTAATAAATAATTTATATAGTAATATATACGCTAATTATAGTTTTTATTATATTTTAATTTTTAAATTTAATATATTTTAGGGTCGAAGAATTTACGCCTCGATACTTTTAATAGGAAGTTTAATAATATCCCCGCGGGTATTAAAAACGAACGTTTCGCTATTTATTAGCATACCTTTTTTTAATTTTTATAATTCGTAGACGGCTACTTCGACGAAGAAAACTTAACTTTTTATTATTCTTTCTCTTTAATAAATAATTACGAAAATAAATCGATCGACGATATTATTCTAAATAATTATGAAAATTCTATATTCCTTTAAAAAGCGGTCTCCGCTTTAAATAATTTAAATAATTGTAATTAATTAATTTTAATTCGCAAAATCCTTTATAAAACCTTTAGCGAATATTAGGTTACTCCTAATAGTATTATTAAATAATACGACCGTATAATAATCGACCTTTATAATAAGGAATTCTAATTTTAATTAATTAATTATTAATATAATTCGCTTAATACGGATTATTTTAATCGTAATATTATTTACGAGCTTTTATCCTAAGAATTTTATTAAAAAGGTATAATTAACGACGTATATATATTCTATAAAGCCTGCCTACTTTATATAAAGATTAAATTCCTTAAGTATAATTTTACCGGCCTCTTTAAAACCCTACCCGTTACGCTAATTCCTTAAATCCGTATTTTTATTAATTACGTTATTCCGCTCCCCGGTAACTTCTATTTTAATTAAGAATTTAAATATATTTATATCGTTATTAACCGGTTAATAAAGATATAGTATTTTATATTAATAATTATATTATTAATAGAAGAATTAACCGAACGTTTTATCGATTACGTTTATTACTTTTACAGCCTTCTAAATTCTATCCTTTCGGATAAAAGTATTTAATTCGTATTACGATTCTAATCTTTTTTATATTAATATTTAGGTATTAAATATATTTTAACCTCCGCTTTCCACCCTTAAATAAACGCTTAAATTAAATATATTAATACGGAAATAAAATAATACTTCCGATTATATATTAATTAAATATAAATTAATTAGGTTAAATAATTTCCCTTTATAGAATTCGCTAGTAATAATATAGTATTTTCGTTAATAAGTTTATTATTTTTCTTCGTTAATTATAATTATTACCCCTATATAAGTACCGAATTTCGTAACCCTTTACTATTAATATTATTACTTATATAATTAAAAGAGTATTATAAAGTTAACGAATTCGCTGACCGCTTCCGTAAAATTTAGGATTTTATAATTTAGTAAATTAAGCGCAATTAAAATTAATACGAGGAGAATATTAATAAAAAGCGGGTCGATTTAATAAAATATAAAGAAGGGGATACTATCCTACTCGATACGTTTAATTTAATTAATGGTCGTTTATATATTAAATTTTCCCCCTATTAAGAAAGATTATTTAAAATTTTAAAAACGGATTTATATACTATTAAACTATAATTACCCGATAATATAAAATATTTATTAATCTTTTACATTTCGATAATCTAACGTTAAACTAATTAAAATTTCCCCGGTTAAATTATTAATTCCGACGTCCGCGCTAACGAAGGTAAAATTATAATTCGTACTGACGATTACGAAGAATATATTAAATAGGGATTTAATAAATTACTAAATATTAAATAGAAAGGAGAGAACCGTTATTAATATTACTTAATTAAATAGAAGGGCGATTATAACCCTATTTAGGAAAAGGTTAATAACGTTATTAATTATAAAGTATATTTTTAAGAATTTTATTGCAATTACCCCGATAAATTAATACCGCTTTACGTTAAAGAGCTTTTCGACTACTTCGAATAAAAAAGAGAATACCCGATAATAGACCCCGTTATTCGTAATAAATAACCCGACGTTAATACCGAACCCTGTATTTTACGCCGTTATTCCGCCCGCTTAGCGTAATAATTCGCTATTTCTAAAACGGAATTATTATTAATTAAAAAGGAGGTAGAGGAGGGATTTATAGAGGTAATAACGAGGATTATACGATTTTTAATAAATAAATAATTTAAAATATAATTAGCGTTATAATTAGAAGTATTTAATAAATTAATAAAGGATTTTAAATTATAATTATACGTATATATAAATTTTTTTTAATTTTGCGAGTTTCTTTTGAAGGGGGATAGTATTATAGGATTATACTTATACTATACCCGGTATACGCATTAACCACCTATATAAATATTTAAATCCCTAGCGATTATTCCTAATTATAGTACGTATATTATAGTTCGATATGGTTTAGATTTGGTCACTTGTGGTCATGTGTAGTATTACGTGGGTGCGTACGGACTAGGGTATGGGCTCGCGCCTATATATCTAGTCCTCCGTATATACTTCTCCCTTCCCTTCCTTCGTACAATAATATATATCTCATTATATACCTAACGGTACTAACGCTGTCCCTTAATAGAAAATAGCGAACTTACCTCTAATAAAAATAATAAAATAATAAATTTAAATATAACGTTAATCCGTTTATTTTAATTCTTTACCTAAAATATATATAATTATTTTATATTACTATAGGATTTAAACGTTTAATTTAGTAATAATATTACTAAAAATACCCTATTCGATATTATATAATTAATTAATAAAAATAAGAAGGAGATCTTCGAATTGGCTAAATATATAAAATTAGTTAATATTAAATTAAATACCAACGTTATAAATCGATTCGTTAAATTCGATTTTAATAGCGGCTTATTATATATATTCGTATATTTAATATAAAATAGAAATATATTACCGCCCTTTAATAAATTTAATATATTCTATTAAGTTTTCGGGTAATCGCCCTTATTTACTTAAATTATCGAAAAATATATAAAAGTTATAATAATTTATAAACGCGTCTTCGTAATCGCTAATTCCCTATAATCGCAAATATAAGTTTATATCCTTTTATATTTATTCTAATTAGAATAAAGAATAATCTACTCCTATAGGAATAAATAAACGTACCTTATTAATAATAAATAAAATAATTTATTCTATTCTATAAAAGGTTAAATTTAAAATTTAAATAATTTTTTTTAATTAATTATAAATTAAACGTTTAAAAATCGTCCGGAATTAGAATAACCCTTTTAAATATATTAACGTTTTAATCCTAAATTCCGCGGTTTACGCCGCCGGTCTAAACTTCTACTATTAATACTATATCGAAATCGGTCTCGGACTAATTTAAAATATAAATACCATTTTATAATATTTAAATCCTTTATATCGAATCGGATAATAATAACTAATAGAATAATTCCTTCCGATTATATATAATACTATTTACAATTAGACGGAGGAACGAATCCTCTATAAAGTAAATTTCTACTAATTTATTTAGGAGAATAATATACTAATATTTTTATTTAATAAATTTACGAATTTGTATTTAACCTCTAATTAAATTTATTAAATATTCCCGACGCCGCCGGTCTATATTTTAAAACGTTATATAAATATAAAATTACGAAGTATTTAATATCGTATATTTTTAATAAATATATTTAAATTATTAAACCCCTATAAAATATTTTCGTATATTATAACAAAAAGGTAATAATTATCGGCGAAATATATTCGTACTTTTTATTTATTATTATAAAAATTATAAAAGCCGG
The DNA here is from genome assembly GCA_033439795.1 of Sordaria brevicollis. Lineage (NCBI taxonomy): Eukaryota > Fungi > Ascomycota > Sordariomycetes > Sordariales > Sordariaceae > Sordaria > Sordaria brevicollis. The sequence continues at coordinate 988,178 of JAUTDP010000007.1, forward strand.
ATATAAAATCGATTAGGACGCTTTTAATTCCTTTATTCCCTTTATCGGTACGTATTACGCTAATTCTAAAAATTCGTTTAATATAGTATAAAAGATTTTTAAAACGTTTAAACGAATAAAAAAGGATATTATTATATATTTTATTAAATAATATATTAAATCTATTATAAAAAACGTAAAGTTTAAGGCTAAATAGCGGATTGTAATAGCGCGCACTTTAACGAAAAGTAATTAAACGTTTAAAATAAAAATTAAAAATAAAGAAATTTAAATACCGAATATTAAAAAAATTAATAAAAAAATTAAGGGAAAAAATAATAAGGGTATTAACCCTTCGACGGTAAATCCTATTCGCTTCTATAATATTATACCCGCCCTTAAAAATAAAGAGTTTATCGATCCGAATAATAAGTTTACTACGTTAAAATAATCTTTACCGGACCCCGATTCTAATAAATAAAATAATCGTATAAATTTTAATTTAATAATTTAACGGGGCCGCAAACGTTTTAAATCCTAATTTCCGACTACTATCCGGGTATTATATATACGCAACGAAAAATAAATAAAGGGTCCCGAAATTATTCCCGCTAGAAATAATTTTTAAATATTTAATTTAATTAATAATAGATTTACTTTAATTCCTATAAAAGTAAACGCCGAAGAATTTAAAAATTAAATTAGTAATAGGATATTTAACCTAATTAATAATAAATTTATTTTAATTCCTATAGGAATAAACGCCGAAGAATCTAGAAATTAAATTAATAATAGGATATTTAATTTAATCGATACTAGATTTATTTTAATTCCTATAGGAATAAACGCCGAGGGATTTAGAGATTAAATTAATAATAGGATATTTAACCTAATCGATACCGAATTTACTTCAATTCTTATAGGAGTAAACGCTAAAGGATTTAAAAATTAATTTAGCATTTTCGAAATTGAGGACGTTTTTAGCAAATATTTAATTCGTATAAAGAAAATTGTAAAAATAATCGCTAAAAACCCTTTACTTAATAAATTTAATAACCGGGTTTTTAATAATTTAAAGGGAATCTTAAATAAAATTATAATTTAGGCTTAGAAATATATTAAAGTTTTTAAATTATAAGCTTAAATATTTTATTTTATAATTATAATCGTATATAATATTTAAAATAATTCTAATATAAATATACTCTTTAATAAATTTAAATAATTTATAAGAAATTATATCTATACGCTATATATATAAATAACCGGTTATAATATTATAATTTTAGAATATATATTAATTATAATAAAGCCCTATACCGATTAATATTTCGTCGTTATCGGAAAGATACGTATTTTTAAAACCGGACGTTTTTAATTAAATTAAATACTTAATAAAGAATATAATTTATATAATATAAATTATTATCGCGAAGTTCTAAAGAAGCGTTTTAATTGGATAGTAATCCTTTTTAAATAATAAATTTCTACGAAAGTAAATAACGAAGACCGTAAATTAGAGGAATTTATTTAGGTCGTTATAAATTATATAATTCGATTATTTTACCCTCCTTTTAAATTACTTAAGGGAAAATAGCCTAAAAGTATTTTTAAAATAAAAGAAGTTAATATTTTTTATAACTGCGTTTACTTTCCTAATAATAATAATACGGGTAGAGTCCGTAAATACGAATCCCGATTAAATTGTAGGAATATATATTATAATAATAAATACGGTTTTTTTAATAAGGACGAATATCGGTTCGTCTAATAGTTTAGTAAAGCGGTAAATATATAGGTAATTTATAGATTCCTAGGCGGCGATGTATATAACGACGAAGCGATAATTTAAATACCCAAAGTTTCGGCTAAATACGTTCGCGATTATATTATTATTTACTAGGCTAATTTTAGCGATAATTAATAGGGGCGCCCTATAAATTATAAGGAGTTTATTTTACTTTATTTAAATTATTCTTTTTATAATTAACCTTTCTAATTTAGAGGAATATAGGATTAAATTAAATAGAGGTTGGGCATTATTAAAGGCCGTAGAGGTATTAAATATTTAGGGTTTGGAAATTTTAATAATTAATTATAAATATAATTTCCCGTTTAATATTAATAATTCTATATAAATTTATAATAATTATAATCGTATTTAGTATATAATAATATTAAAATATAATAATAAAATAATTAAACGAATTTATAATATATAGTAAATAAAAAAGTAAAGGTAAATAATTATTATTATAATAAATTATATTTCTATTTATATTTAATTCTTAAAATAGATATTAATAAAATAATATAATCGATATAGGGTCGGGTTACCCTACTTTACCGAATGCGAAAATTTAATCGATTTGTTCGCTTAACGGTTATACTTATAGTAATATATAGTTAAACCCCCTTTCGATACGTTAATTGGTATAGGGTAAATATTAGACTAAGAATTATATATATACGATTAGGGCAAATTATTTTGCGGATTTATTATTAGGGATATATAATACTTCGATTAATAGCCGGTTATAAAATAAGAGAAGCGGTAAAATAAATAAGCTTTATTCGGTAAATTTAATATTAATATTACGGATTAATAATTAAATATCGGATATATTCTAATTTGATATATTTATGTACTTACGTAGAATTTCCGTTTAATATCCATTTCCAGCGCCCTATATAACGTTTTGCGTAAATATTATTATTTCGATAAAGAAAATCCTCAATATATAATTTATTATTAAAATAATACGGAAAATATACTTTAAAAGGATAATTAATAATATTAAAATATATAATAAAGTTTATAAATAATATAGTTTAATAGAAAATTTAGGAAATAAAACGAAATTGCTTCGCCTCCGATTTTATTTCCTAAAACCTCCCTCCTTCCTAATTTTAATTTATTCTTTATATTCTTTACTCTTTACTACTCTTTATACTTTTAAATACAATCTATAATTATTAATTATTATTATATCTTTTCGTATTTAATTATTAAAATATTTTATTTAGCTTTTTATATATTATATTAATAAATATTTTTAATCTTTATAACGTATTACGAATAGCCCTTGGGTTTTTAATTTATTATTCGTTTTGTAAATAGGTTTCGTTTTCTACTTTCTATTATTTATACTTTTAAATACAATTTACAAATATTAATTTATTACTTTATATTACTATTTAATTATTAAAATACTTTATTTAACCTTTCGCTAATTATATTACGGATATTTCGGTATATTTAATATATTACGAACGACCTTTAGACTTTTAATTTATTATTCGTTTTATAAATAAACTTATCGAATAGAGTAATAAATATATTATTATAAAAGATACTTTTAGGAATAATAATATAGATATTATTATATTTAATATATAAATATCCTATTATTTATATTTAATAATTTCGTTTAATTTATATTTTTAATAACCGAATAATTCTAATAATTATTAATTTTACGAGGATATTAAATCTAAAGGTCGGGATAGTAAATTAAAAGCGTACTTTATTATTTAACGATTATTTAAAAAAAGGAAAATAAAAACGATATATAATAATAAATTGCCCGCGGGTAGCGGTAATTTTAATAATTTATACCCTTATAATAATAAGCGAAATACCGGTTAGGAGTTTATATTAACGAAGGGATTTAATTAAACTAATTAAATAAATAATATTTAATTCCTCGTAATAATTATATTAACGTTTCGAAAATAAAGAGACCTATTCCCACTTTTTAATATTCTAAATAATTTTCCTTTCCGTTATATTATAAAAGGGAACCCTAAAGTTTATAGCGTTCGGATTCCTATTAAACGCGTATAGGTCGTTCGCGAAATTCGCTTCCTAAAAATAAAATTAAATTCCGAAGATTTATATTCAATTTTATATAATATAATTTTAAAACCTTTCGACTTTTAGGTATTAAAAACGATTAAATTTAAATTTTATTATTAATTTACTATTTTAATAATTCTTTCTTCGGAATACCCTTTAAATAGCTAACGGCCGAAAAATTACTAATTTTAATTATAAACCCATTTCGAAACTAAAGCGTTTAACCTCCTCTACGCTAATAAATTTTTTATATTTAATAATATTATAATACGCCCCGCGATTTAAATTATTCTCCGAGAAAAATAAATAGGATATATAATTAATTATACGCCGAATATTCTATTCATACCCAAAATTCCGTTTTTACTATATAAAGTTTTTATCGCCCAACCTTTATTTACCGGACGGGTAATATTATTTAAAATTAAAATTATTAAAAATAAAATTAAGGGTAATAAAAAAATAGATTAGAAGGATATAATAATTTTATTTAATAATTATTTAAAATACTTTATTATAATAATATTCGGGAATATATTAAATAAGGCGGTTATCGGCGGGACGTATAATAATCGGCGATATTTAAAATAAATATTTCGAATTCCTCTCTTAAAATAGAAAAATTATATTTTAATTTATAATAATTTAATTCTATAAGCTTCGCGATATTCGCCGGACTAATTTAAATTAGGACCGAGAAACGAATTTTTAATAAATAAAATTCGCTTTTTATTTTATCCTCTATTCTATTTATAATTAAAGAATATAAAAGAGCTAAATAAGCCCCCCGCCCTTATAAATAGAAAATTATACCGTATATTAATATATTTAAATATTTACGCGTTATAATAATATATTATTTAAATTCGTTTATAATATATAAATTTTTATTATAATAAGTAATATTAATTAAAAAATTTATACGTTAGAGCGAAATAAGGGGCCCTATATATTATTAATTTATTTATAAAGATTAAAATTAAAAATAAATAAATTAATAGAATAAAATAATATATTTATAAAAAGAATTCTCGTTTCTATCGATATATAATTATACGTATTATCCTCAAAAATCGGTAAATATCGTACAAAAACGCTTTAGAACGTAAAATTTTAAAATATAATACTATAAAACGTAATGTACATTTTCGAAGCTAAATTGAACGTAAAAACTCCTATTATACGGGCGGAAATTAAAATAGTATTCGATTAATATATTAAATCGAAGGTAAAGATATTAAAAGAGGGTAAAATACCCTAATTTCGGTATAAGTAAAATAATATATAATAATTTAAAGAGAGTATATTTTTTATATTTATTATATTATTTTAATATTATTTAATCTATATATTAATAAAGTATAAAAAATCTATTCTAAATCCTACGCTAATAGTGCGTAGCCTATATATAAATATAATATAAATTGTATTTTTCCCTTATTTAAACTCTTCGATAATTATTTTCCTCCCTTTTTATAATTTCTATACGTTATAATAATAATATATATTAAAGACGAAAATTTCCGGTTATTCCGGCTTTTATATAATAAATATATTTTTAAACTTAAAAAGTAAATAATATATATTTAATATCGTTTAATTTATTCTAATAATTACGCTCTTAATTCCCTACGCCGCCGGCTTTATACCGCTTCTATATAGGCCGTAATTTAAATAATTTTTACTCTCCCCCTAAAAATTAATATCGAAGCTATTAAATTTATTACCGCGTAATATATTTATATTTAATTCTATAAATAACCCTTTACCCCTACCGTTTTTAAAAACGTATTAACTTTCAATTATGTAATAAATACGAAACCGAATAAATAAACCTATTATCGATAATCCGGTATAAATAATAATATTTATAAATTCTTTCCTAATTTTAATATAAATGTATTCGAAACGGTCTTTTAAATAAATATTATAAAAGTATATAAATAAAAAGCGGGATCGGCTATAAAATTATAAATTATAAAGGATTTGTAGAAATAAATTAAATACCTATACTACATTATATATCGTTTTTTTGATAAAATTTACGAAATTATATACAATCGCATTTATATTTATCCTAAGGACTACTAAAATTTAGGTAAGTTTAACGTTTCGTAATTAAAATATTATAATTTCCGGTAACTAATAAGCGGATAATAATAATATAATACTTCGAATAATAAGTAATAAATATTAGTAAATTAAATATAAATAAATATATATTAATTTTAATAGGAATTAAAAGATACCCGCGTATATTAATTTTAATAAAAGTCGAAATAATTTTATATACTTTAATTCTTATTAGAATTAATTAATTTAATTATTATTTTTATTATTTTAATCCTACGAAAATAAATTACGTAGAAGTAAATAATTCCTATAGGAATAAAATATAAAGGGATTGAATTAGAATAAATAAATCGCTGCGAAGTCGAAGTTTAGAATAATTTTATCGGCGGCGCTTACAATTATTATCGGTAATACGGCGTTTAATTAATCGCAATTTTAGAATAAAAAATAAAACCGATAAGTACGTAATATATAATATAACTTTATAAATTATAAATAGGGTAGGTTGCGTATTGTATTCCCTATTTACTATTATTTTAATAATAATTATATTTCGTTTATTAATATAAATAAATTTAATATCGGATATAATTTTCTTATATTCTTAAAAAAAATCCTATTTATAAATATTTAAATATTCCTATTCCTATAGTAAAGGAATATATTAAATAAAGTTAAATAAATTATAAATTATATTTAACGCTTTATTTATAATTATAATACGAACGACCTATTACGAAATTTCGGGCGGTATAAAGATGATATATAATAATTGGAAATTGATGTTAAAGGGATAGTTTAACCCGAAGCGGTCTACGAAAAAGTTATTTAAACGAAATAGAAGTAATTTAATTTATAATATAGGTTTCGGCGCTTTAAATAGTAATTTAACCTTATTAAAGAACGCTTCTATCTAATTAAATTAATAATTATAATTATTATAATAGATTATATATACCTATTTCCTATTTATAAAATCGATTTAATTTTAAAAGATTTTAAAAATAGCGGACCGAAAATATTTTGTATTAATAATTTTATATATATTAAAGTAATTAATAATAAATATAACGTATTTATTAATATTTTCCTAAGATTATTTCTTAGGGCGAATATTATTGGCGAAAATACCGAATTTGGAATTTATATTAAACGAACTACCGGGCCTAATACAGTAAAAAGGTTAAAATTAAATTATATTATAAATATCGGTAATTATAAATAACGCTTACGAAAATTCTAAATCGGAACCGAATAAATTATTATTTACTTCTATTTAATATAAAGTAGTTAAATTAGAAGAATATTTAAATTTATCGAAATATTAATAAAGTATAAAGAAGTAGGTTATCCTTAATTTACTGCCGCGTACGGCACGCCTGAAACGCTATTATAAATTAATAACGTCTTAAAATACAATTTCGCTATATTATATTATACGGATAACGTTAAATATATTTATTCCTATATTTAATATAATAATAAATATAATAATCCGATATTAAAAATCTGGAATAATAAATTATTAATAAAACCGTTCTTAATCCGCGGGTCGGATATATAAATAATAAATCCGGATAATTAAAGGGGTAATAATTAGGGAGCGAATTTTATATTTAATTAGCGTTAAAATAAAGTATTTCTTCGCTTTATTAATTAAATCTTTATTATTAATATAAATAATAATTTTTAATATAATCGAATTAATTGGAATAAATAAGAATTTAAAGCGTTCGAAATATTAAGTTTCGCTAAATAGAATATAATCGAAGATAATATTAATATTAAGCCGATCGATTAACGTACGGATAATATAAAGAGAATTTAGAGAGTTATTAAGTAATTAGAAACCGGTATACGTTTATACGTATATTTCGGATTTTTTTAATTAGTATAGTAGTATAATCGAATTATAAGATAGAGAGTAGAAGTATACGCCGAAATTAATAAAGGTCCGCGAATTTGGATCGGAAATTACGTTATTAATATATAGTATAAAGTTTATTAATAATTATAAATATTATATAATTAACGAATTCGGGGGAGCGAAAATATTTAAAGAAATGGTAATATAAAGTTTATTCGGGATTAAAGAGGATATAAATATAATATTTAAAAATTATACGCTTTTAGAATTTATTATTCTTATAGGAATTAGAAATAGGTTAAATATAAGAGGGGATTTTTAAAGGTATAATATACTTTATAAAGGTTTTAGTCGATAAAAAGTAGTTTAATATTATAATACCGGGTAATAATATCCTTTTATTTTTAATTTAGCCGATTTAGGGGGATAATTTAGATTATAATTTTATAAGGTTATTACCGGATATGTACGATTAAATATAGAGTAAGGTACTGGGTGAAGTTAATTGAAGAACCGACCCGGCGCCGCGACTATAGCTATAGTCGCATATAGAATTGCCAGCCGGCGCCGTCGGCCGGCGGGCCGGAAACGGGAAGGATCCACCCTAAATTATAAAGAATGGATCCTACGCGTCGCGGTCCTTAAAAGGATCCTTCGCGACGCGGGCTGCGGCCCGTTTCCTTTCCTTCTATATTTCGCTTTCTTACTTTAATATTATTAATTATTTATTAAAGATATTTAGAATTCTAAATAAACCCTAATTACTATAATATCTAATAACTATAATTAAAAGATCTAATTGACCAAACCATTCCTATATTAATCGAATCCTTTTATTAAAATATTTAATTAATTTACATCTATACATCGCCTACTAAATACGCGATCGCTATATTTATATATCTTTTTTAATTATTAAATTCTATATCTCTTTCCGGCGAATATCGACCTTATAATCACCTTTCTTTCTACCGGTTATAGCGACTTCGGTAATTTAATTATTCATTTTCCCTTCGTCTTTTCCTTTTTTTATTCTTCTTTAATCGTACTTCGGCCTTTTAAGAAAATCCCTACTAATTTAACGTATTTATTTAATTAATTAAATTATTAATTTATTACTTTAATCCGAACTATTATATTTAAGCGGACTTCGGTACGTAAATAAAATCCTTCGACGCTACGGGTTTCCCCTACTCCGATAATTCACTTCGGTATTTAATCCTAATAATATTTAAAAAAAACTTTATATTTACTTTATAATTTAAATTTACCCCTAATCGCGGCAATCTATTACCGCTTCTTCTTCTCCTATTCTATTATAGTAAATTCGAATTTTAATTTTAATTCTATACCCGGTTCTTTTAATAAAAACCTACCTATTTTCGAACCGGCCCCTTTATTCCTTAATTTTATTCGGTTATTTAAAATTATAAAATACCCCCTTAATAAACGTTATATTACAATTCGCATTAATTGCGAAATACGTACTATAAGCGTTAATTTAAATAACGACGAATTAATTACGGCTATTTATTTCTTCTTAATTAATTTCGATAAAATTAATATTTTTCTTATTAAAAAGGATAAAGGTAAAGGTAAAGCGCCTATTTTTCGCGCTTCAGCCTTTTTAACGGTTAATCCTAATAAATTATTTACCGCTCCGCTTTTCCTATTTTATTTAAATATTACTTTAAATATATCCCTTAAATTTAATAATTATTCTTTACCCTTAATCGGCCTTAATACTATTTATAAATTACTTCGAATTATTATTCCCCCTAATTTATTAATTAGTAAAAATACTAATTAATTCCTATTAAGAAGAATAAAATACTATTAATAAAAAACTAGTAAAGAATTTAATAATATATATAACGAATTCGAATTTATTATAATTCGTATAAGTATTACGGAAACTACTTTTAAAAATATACGCGTACGCGTAAATACCTTCGATTCCCGTATTAATATTAATAATTCCTATATAAACCGAAAAATCGACATAGTAATTAATAATTTAAAGAAAGTAATTAATTATATTAATAACCTTTAAAATCGTATTAATTCTTATAAAATTATTATTACCTAAAACCTTATTCAATTTAAAAATACGGCTTCCCACCTACGTAACGAATTTAATACTAAACGTTAATTAATCGACCGTTATTTTAAGGGTATAATTACCTCTATAAATGCTATTAATACCCGTTATAATTATTTTACTAAATATATTAAACTTTTCGAAACCTAATTAATTAATATTAATAATTTATATCGTTAAAATATTCCCCCTACTTTCAAAAAGGTCTTTAAGCGTATTAAATCCAAAATTATAAATTAATTTTATACCGCTTATAATTAAATAAACTTATTTATTCCCTCGATTAAACGTAGTACCGAACCCGTATCCTCCCGGGCTAATCCGTATAATTATAAATATTTTAATATTATTTATTAAATTAATAATTAATATACTTATTCTTTAAATAACTTTTATACTATAATCGCTAACGAAATTAATAGCCCTAACCCTAAATATTTTTATCGTAAGAAATTTATTAATTTTAATTATATTATTAATAAATTTAAAGCCCACTTTAAATTCTCCCCTAAAAGTAAATAAAATAACCCCTACCGGAATAAGGTAAAGGAATAATTAGAGAAACGCCTTTATAAATCCTTTCGTATCTAAAAAGAATTCTAAATTTAATTACGCCGTCTTAATAAAAATATTAATACCCCCAATTCGGCCAAAAAGGATAAATTACCCAATAATAATAAATCCTACGATAAAATAACTTTATATAATTCTTATTATTAGAAGAAAAAACGCTCCTATAATTACCTCTTTTATAAAAATAATTGCAATTCTAACGGAAAAAGCTATAATAGCCCCCCCTATAATAAACTACGTTATAACCCCTCCTTATTATTAAATTCCAACGATTTAAAGGATTTTAATTCTAAAGATTATTATAAATATAAGGATAAACGTAAAGCGCGCGTTTTAAAATCCCGCAAAGCCTAAAATTACCCCGATAATTATAATTCTAATTCTAATTCTTTTAATAACGAAGATTATTATTAAGGAAAAGGAAGCGGTAAAAGACGTAAATCTCTTCGTATAAATAAAGGAAGCTTTAATAAAAACCCTAACGATAACCCCAATTCACTTACCGAAAAGGGACGTTATTAACGCCGCAATGGTATTTTCGATACCGCTAACTCTTTTTTTACTTAATATTATTATAATTTTAAATTAAAATATAAGGAAATCGGTTAATTCGTTCCCTTCTATAATAACCCCAAAGATATTAATATTATTATTAATAGAAAAATTCTAATTTATATTAATATATTTATATTCTGCGAATAATTATTATTATTTATAAAAAACGAAGAGATAAAAGCCGAAGCCGAAAAATAAATTATATAATACTTTTCTATTTTATTAAGGGGAGCTGCTATATTATAATAAAATAACGAAATCGACTTCGCTTATCGCCGCGCCCTACGTAAAGGAAGTTTCGACGTATTATTAAATATTTTAATTTAGCGTTTTATACCCGATTCCGCTACGGCTATATAGAAGTTTATAAAATATTATTTTAAATTAAAGGATATTATTAAAAATAAAAATACCCTTACCTAATTCGTTTAGCGTAAATTACGTTATACTTATACTATAAATATCTTTTATCGTACCGGCGAAAATTAATATAACGTTATAATATAAATTTAAATTAATATAGACTTTAAAATTAAATAGTATTTTAACGCCCCGTTAAAGAAAAATAATTTAATCGACTATTTTATTAAAATCGAAAATATTAAAATAATCCTATTAGTAATTACCCGCGAATACTATCCTAATATCCAATAAAAGATTATAAGCGGATTATTTAAAATCGAAATTATAATTCTAGTCCCTAACCCTTCGAATAATACTTCGAACCGCAATAACTATAATTACGGCTATAACCGAGACTATAATTATAATTAAAATTATAACTATAATTACGATTATAATTATAATCGCGAAAGAAATTATAACCGCAATTGAAACGGCGATTATAACCGCGACCGAGAAGGACGTTATTATAATTCTTATAAGGATTAAATTAATTATATAGAAAATAAGAATAAGGATATTAATTCGGATTTAAATTAAATAATTTATATTAACGATTTATTTACTTCCCGCGGTTTTAAATTTAATAACGAAGATAATACTTTTTATACCTCTAATATATTTAATTTTAAATTAAAGTATATTAATTACTATAAAATATTTTAATTAATAAAAATAAAGCGAAAATACGTAAAGGTTTACCCGTCTTATTATAAATTATTATCCTTTTTTATAAAAAGCCCTGTTAAATATATTTATATATACTATTTAAACGTATTACTTTCTAGGAATATTTTATTCCGCTACTTTAACGAATATAAAAACGCGAAAATCGGTTATAAGAAATCTTACCCTTTAAAAGCGGTAACGCTTATAAATAACCTCGTAATATATAAGGCTTTAATATATTAAAAAAAGGAAATTTTAAAGGGACCCCTATTTAATTATACTTATCTTCGTATTAAAGCGCGATTTTTTCTAACCGCCGAAGAAATAAAAATATACTTAAATTTAAAAATAATAAAATCTATTATCGACCAAGCCTTTTTTATAAGCTTTAAATATACTATTTCTATTAAATACGCTATTAAAATTAAAGGAATAAACGGGAAATCTATTAAATTATCCGAATAGACCACCTTTAATTTATACTTCGAAAAGGAAGTCGATAGAAAACTAAACTTTATAAAAATAAAAACCGCCGTATAAATAATAAATTAACTATAATTAAACCTACTCTTAATTAATTCCTTTCTCTACCCCTAATAAGTCAATATTAATTATAATACCGAAATTATTATTTTCCTTAATATAGGCCCTTTAATAACGCTTTTCTAAATTTAACGATATTTAATAAAATATACCCGTAAAATTATTATCCAAAAGGCTATAGTATTATAATTAGGAGAGGAAATATTAATCCCTATATATTATAAGCCCTTACTTAAAAGAAGGAATTTTATATTCAATTTTAAAAATAATATAGCGGTAAATATTATAATAGATTATTAAACCTCTAAGTTCGTCCTATTTAAAAATATTATTTATAGCGTAAAAAAAATCGGGAAAAAGTAATACGTAGGGTATATCGAAGAATATAAAAATAGTAAATATTTCGCTAATAATTAATTAAACGTCGAAATAACCGCTTTCTCTATCCGAATATTAAATATATTAAACGAAGACCCTATATTAATAATAGACAAAATTATCGAATAAATTACCGAGAATTATATCCTACTGGTTAATTTCGAAATAAATTTATCCCCCGCCGTCGAAATTACCGTATACGGTTACGAAAAACCCTCTACTATATTAGAAAAATATTCAATATTCGGTATTAAAATAAATGGCTTTAAAATCGTAACCGAAGAAGGGGTATACATTTATATTATATATAAAGGTTATACTAATATTCTAAAGAATATTATTAAAGACTTCCCTTCGTTATAAAAGGAAAGAAGTTTAGTAAATATACTAAAAAAGGATTATATACGCGTTTTATTAGTAGAAAGATAATAGAACTAAAAAGTAGCAGCCCGATTATACCCATTAAGCCGGAAAGACTAAATTATAATCGACGAAATCTTTAATATTCTATATCGCTAAGGCAAAATATAATAAATTATTCGGGCGACGCCTTTCGCCTATTTAATATTTATTATATAAAAAAAAATTAAAAACGGGAAATAGAAAAAACGGCCGGTAATTAATATAAAGGTAATTAATAATTTAATAATATTAAATAATTATCCCCTTCCTTTATAAAAGGAAATAATTATATTTATATATAAGAAGAAATATATAATTACTATCGACGCTATAATTTTCTTCTATTAATTCGGAATATAATTATTATATTATAACCGGCTAACCCTTATTATTTATAGAAGGTTGGAAGTACCGACCGTTATTTAAATAGGCTTTAAAAATACCCTAGCTTATATTTAGTATTTTATAAATTACTTTTTAACCGATTATAAAGATTATTACCGGGCTTATATCGACGATATTATTATTATTTCGAATATTTAAGAGTAATACGTAAGGTATTTAAAGATTATTTTCGGCCTATTCGCATTTAAAAATATTTTTTTATTATTGAAGAAATCTTTCCTAAGTTACCCTAACGTAAAATTATTAGGCTTTTGCGTCGATAATTTAGGTTTATAGAATACGGAGTAGCGTATCGAAGCCTTTTGAAAATTCGAATTTCTAACGTAGTTAAAAACCCTCGAAGTATACTTAGGAAGCGTTAATTTCCTATAGCACTTTATCGCTTATTATATTTAATTTTCTAAACCCCTTTAATAGAAAAAAGTAAATCTCCTAATTATTAAAAGAATTAAAGGAATAATAATTAATAATAAGCCGGTAAAGTATACCGTTTATTATAATTATACCCGCTTTACCCTTATTATTAAAGAATTTACCGCTTTCGACGCCCTTTAAAAGGAAATTTATAACGGCCGTATACTTTATTATTTCGACCCCGATAAGTAAATCTTCCTTTAAATTAACGGTTCCTTAGAAAGAAGGAACGGCGCTATATTATTTTATTTAAAGGACGGTTATAAATAGACCTCCAGCACCCTTATCCCGGCGAATTAAATATTACCTATCTTATTTTTAAGTAAATACCTTACTTTAGTAGAATTTTAATATAATCCTTTAAAATTAAAAATAGCCGTATTAATATAAATAGTAAAGAAGCTCCATACCTATATTTATTCGTATAATAAGATTATTATTATTTTTATAAATTATATAATTACGAAGGGGATTATCGAATAGAAATTATTATATATATCCTTAATAAATAAAAATAACCGCCGTTTAATTAACGCGTTTATTTACTTCTCCTAATATAATATTAAAGTTTATTATTTACTTAGGAAATTAAACTTCGTTCCCGACGCTTTAAACCAATTCCGTACTAAAAACGATACGGATTTAAAGCTAAACGGTATTCTAATTCTAAATAATATTTAGGATAATATTTTAACCGTCGATTAAATATATTTAACGGTAGTAAAAGCGGTTATAAATAACGTTTTAAAAGAACGATTCGTAAAGGCGTATAAGACGGATAGGAAATATATTACGGTAATTAAAGATTTATAGGATTTTCGATTGGATAACGAAGACGTTACGATTTTTTAACGGCCCGAATACCCGTTTTTTATAAGCGACGGCTTAATATATACCGAATATTTAAAAAAAATATTATACATCCTATATAATTACGTTTAAACTATTTTTAAATTCGCCTACGATAAAAAATACCACTTCGGTCGAGATTATATACTATATAACTTAAAAGGATTTTCTATCGTTAATAAAATATATTTAATAAAATAATACGTTCGAAACTACCTTTTCTATAATTTAAATTAAACGGATTAATTAACCTTAATAAGAGAATTTCAATTTATTTACCCTAAGGCCAATAGCGCTTTACTAATACGCACTTTAATTATTAATTTTATTATCGGTCTACCCGAAATATTAATAAAAGATTCTCTATAGGAATTACCTAAATATAAAATATTCAATACTTTAATATTAATTACTAATATAATATTTAAACGGATATTATTTATCCCCGGCTATTTTATTTATATAGTATAAGAATAGGGAACCGCCTTCGTACGTTTATTAATATTATATAATTAGAGAATACTATTAGGTATTATTTTTAACCAAAATTATAAATTTATTTTAATATTCTAAAAAGGTATATAATTTATTCTAGGCACTAAATTACTAATAATTATAATATATTACCCTTAAGGAAATAGAGCGTCCGAACGAAAGAATTAGAACGTTAAAATCGCTATCCGCTTTTATATTTTCAATTACCCTAAGGAAAATTAATTAATAATTTTACTTACTTTATAATAGAATTTTAATAATATATATATTAACGTTATTAAAATATCCCCTTACGAATACTTCTTCGGCTATAAATTTCGAAACCCGTTAAAATCCTTTAACGACTTTACGCAAATATATAACCCCGCCTTTAAAAATTCGATTAAAGAGGAAGTTAAATTTATATCCAATTTCGCTATAATAAAAGCTAAACGTTATTATAACCCCGGTAAAAAACTTATTAATATCGAAATTAGAAATAAAATATTCCTAAAACTCTATTACGGTTATTACCTTCGAAATTAACCGTCCCGCAAATTTTCCCAATAATATATAGGATTATTTAAAATATTATAAAAGGTCGGTAAATTAGCCTTTAAATTAAATTTCCCTAATACTATATAGAATATCCACTTAATAATTTCTATTATATATTTAAGGAAAGCCCTTACCGAAGATCCGTTCTAACGTATTATTCTACTGCCTAATTTAATAAAGGATTTTCAAAATTTAAATCCGGAAGCGGGACCCCAATACGAATTGGACCGTATCGTTAAGTATAAAATTCTACGTAGAAATATTATTAAATTCTAAATTAAATAAAAAGGTTATAATAATAAATTTAATAAATAGAAGAAAAAGGAAGAAATAAAAAGAATTAAGGAATTAATAAAGGACTATTGGGAACGGAACGGAGGAAAGCCGGCGTATACCCCAATTATTTTTATAAATATTACCCGGAAGAAGAATTTAAAGAAGATTTTAAAAAAGTAACGAATTATTAAGGATAGTAGTAATTTATTTATAAAATTTAGTATATATTACCGGATATATATAATTGAATATAAAATAAAGTACTAGGTGAAGTTAATTGAAGAATCGACCCGGCGCTACGATTATAGTTATAGTCGTATATAGAATTACTAGCCGGCGCCGTCGGCCGGCGGGCCGGAAACGGGAAGGATCTACCCTAAATTATAAGGAGTGGATTTTACGCGTCGCGGTCCTTAAAAGGATCCTTCGCGACGCGGGCTACGGCCCGTTTCCTTTCCTTCTATATCTCGCTTTCTTATTTTAATATTATTAATTATTTATTAAGGATATTTGGAATTCTGAGTAAACCCTAACTACCGTAACAAAGGTAGAATAATTAAAATAATTTAGAGAATAATACTTTTACTAAATTTAATAATTATAATAAAGATAATATCGCCGTATTAATAAATAATCCGACGGATATATTCAATTTACTTTATATAGGGGTAACGGATAATATCGCTAAACTTTATTAAATTAACCGGATTAAATAAAAAACGGATAATAGTATAAATAAACCGACGTTGCAATTTTTAATATTCGTTTAAATTAATATATTTAATAATTATAATTATATATTATTAGGAAGTTCGGTTAGGGTATAATAAAATAGCGAATATAGTAATAGATTCGAATTATTCGATAAAATATAAAATATTATTAGAGTAAAATTCAAATTATATTATAATTCCTATATAATTTAATAATATTTAAATGAAAATTAATTAATATATAATATATAATCCTTAGAAGTACGTTTCGTTATCTATAAGAGTAATCCTTAAGTAATTACTAATTAAAAATTATAAAACGTATTAAAGAAAAAAAAAAAGGAAGAGAAAAATTGAAAGGAAAATGAAATACTTAACGCCGTTAGATTGTAAATATCTATTATTATTGTAAAGATATTTGAGAGTAAATATAAGATTATATTTAATTTAATTAAAAATTTATATAGGAATTTTGTCGCTTATAGCTAAATCGTACAAAATCGATACAAACCTCCTTTCACTTCATTCGCGGAGACCCACCCAATTCCTAGGGTGGGGTAGAGTGTCGTTGTGGGGTGGTTTGTGCTCAGAGACTAATTTTAGGTAATTTTCCGTGCCACCTTTAGCCACCGCACGGACAAAAAGTGACCTTTTGGAAATCCCTTCTACGAAACTCAGCGCCCCCAATACCCAGCTTTTTGCTCTATTCCGCTAAGTATCGGAATGAAATAAATGGAAATAAAGGTTGGGAATTTAAATGGGAATTCTATCTTTTAAATTGAGTGTGGTAGGTTTAGGAATAGAAGTGTTGAAGGATATTGTTGTTGTGGCACAGCAAATTGCCTAAAATGGACTTTGGAGTAGTCTCTCACAACAGGCGTTCATCTAAAAGTGTCAGCCCCCACTTTTGTTCCCCTCCGCATCCGCCCCGCTTTCGGCCGCCACAAGTGGCGCGTGGCTTGGAACCTGCGGGTCCAAAAATGGTGTGACATTTGATTGGTGGGGGGGTGTATGTCCCCATTTGGACCCGCAAAGTTCCAGCCGCAGCGCACGGAGGTTTGAGAGAATGAGACTACTTTGGAGGGCGTTGCGCGGACCTGGATACCGCCCTCCGCCCGCAGGCTGCTCCCGTTTACAACCCAGATCCACCATCTGCCTGCCGCAAAATATCAAACGCTTATCAGATGCCGGCCAGTCCAATTTGTTCAGAATCGGTACGTAGGTACCTCTAGCGGCGCGTCTCTGGAACCTGGAACCTTTCTTGACGTACAAGCGTCCCTACTGCACGTCAAGCGCGCCCCTAGTTCCCGGTCCCGCGTAGCAGCAGGCCACGGCAGCGCAGTACTACCCAGCAGCACTTTCAGGAATTCGCAGCTTCCTGTCCGTCTTGCCAATTACGCAGTGGTAGACGCGCCGCGACGGGAATCTGAACTTCCACGAATTCAGTTCGTCCACCGTTGCTTATCACCAAGTCCACCGCCACCAAGAGTCCCCGACTCTCGTGTAAGACGACCAATTCATCATTTTCATCACCATCAATTCCCCCGAATTAGCGACAACTCTTCCGGTTCCAGTTCTGTCACTGGCAGTACTCTAGCTGGCCTCGATATCGATCCAATTCCCGGCGAGGTCGTCAACTTCTTGACTTGGTCCTCGAGACCACGCCTCTTCTTCACCTCTCTTCTTCTCCACCACGAACCCAAAGGACTTACCGCACCTACCCATTAACGCATATCCGAGACCCATCGTCACGATGCCGACATCGCGCAAGCGGGCCCTCCCAGAGGCCGACACTGGCAACAATGCGCAACCTCCCAAAGAGCCCTCCGTCCTCCATCGCATAAGGAACATGTGGCAATTTGCCAACCTCTTCCAGTTTATCCTATTGTTCGGCAAGGCGCTCAAACTGGACGACAGTCTTGATATCGAGGTACGTCGGGAGATCAAGACGCCAACCTAGTGCTCCCACATTGACGAATCCATTGCGCTAGGACCTCGAGGCCGAATGTCTCAAGCCAGGTTCAATGGTCCTCCAGAACATTGGCCTTGGTATTCTCAAGTTCCTCTCGTCCCATCGAGGCCTTACGTACGTCGACTTGGTCCCCACGCCCCGACTCCTGTCCCGCCTCATCTGCTTACAGACACTAGCCACGACGTTTTCGAAGAGTACACCCGAAGACAATTTCTTGCCAAAGCTCCCGAGAAGAATCCCTTCGGAACCGAGGATCTACCTACCAAGTTTTCCGACTTTGACGTCTTTACAAAAGTATGGCAGCGTATAACTACAGCTCGTGCCATAACATGAGCCACCCTTTGGCTAACGCTAGGTTCTTGCTAGATTCGTGTACTCCAGCAGATGAGCCAGCTTGTCATGTGCACCCCCGAGCGCCTCCGCGAGAGAACAGAAGAGCAGAAAGATATGGACCAGACGAACTGGGTGTGTAGTACCTAGTACCTTTACAGATCGGATGGGCGTGCTGGTGCTAACAAGATGTATAGCGAATTGAACCTTATGGATGGGACAGCCAGGATCGCACGTACTTCGTATTAGACGACAACCGCATTTATCGGTTGACCGAGGGCCCGGCCTCTGCTCCCAAACCCAAAAAGAACACCAAGAAGACCAAGGCCGCCTCTCGAAGCAGCAAGAGACGTCGCGTCTCGGCAGCGGTCAGTGAAGATGGCGATGCTGGCGACGAGGACTCGGTGACTGGGCAATCAGACGAGCCTGAAGATGACGGTCTTGGCGGGATGAAGTGGGAATGCCTTGCCGTCTCCCTCGACGAGGTTCGGCAGTTCCTAGCCACCATCCAAAAATCAAAGGATCCGAACGAAAAGATTTTGCGCGAACAAATTCAAGACCATCTGGTCCCCATTCTCGAAAAACAAGAGGAATCCAAAAAGCGCAAACAGCTGCAGCGAGAGAAGGAGCTTCAGGCACTGGAGAAGATGGCGCACGCAAAACGATCGAGCCGTATTGCCGGCAGGCTAGAGCAACAGAAGGCGGAAGAGCAGGCTCGGGAAGAGGAGCGTAAGCGGCGAGAAGAGGAGGCTGCCAGGCGGAAAGAAGAGCAACGGCAAGCCAAGATGGAGAGGGAGAGGGAGCGTCGACTTGTGTCAAGAGAGCAACGACTCAAGGAGCGCGAGATGCGCCGTCTTCAAGCTGAGGAGGAGCTGGCGCAGTTGTCGGAGGACAGCAAATCTGTCGGCTCAGGACCCGGTCGCATGTCGGAGCGGCACCGACAGGCAGCTATCGAGAAAAATAGGAAGGCTCTGCAGGAGCTGCAAGACGAAGAGGATGACTGGATATTCGACTGCATCTGCGGCGTCTATGGGCAGGTCGACGACGGGACTCACAGCGTTGCATGCGAGAGGTGCAATGTCTGGCAGCACAGCAAGTGTCTCGGTATCGCCGAAAAGGACGCCGATCAAGACGATTTCCATTTCATATGCAGCTCCTGCCGCCGGAGTGAGGCAGAGAAGGCCCAGCAACCCCGGGTCATCAAGCTGAAGGTTAACCGCCATGCTTCATCGTCCCCTCCTCCTCAGCAGGAGACTAATGACGACATCTCCGAGCCTCAACCTGGCCGGTCACAGCTCGTTGTCGAACTCGAGGCTCGGGCGACACCTGGGTCGTCTACCGATCGTACCAGTGAGGAGAACCCGCGTTCTGGATCTCAAGATGTCCCATCGGAGGAACAACAAGAGGCGGGGACCGAACCAACCACACTTCCCGGTGAGAAGGAGGGTACGGCAAGGCCGGTCACAGCGGTGGGGTCTTCTGGAAACTCTCCAGGGCGACGGGAGATGAACCCATTTTCATCGCCGCATCCCCATCTGTCCCCTCCCAATCAGTCACCTGGCAAGTCGAGAGCATATGACAGCATATTTGACCATTCTGCCCCCTCTCCTGCCGTTGGTCGCGAAAAGTCGGCGCACCTCAGAGAGGAAGGCTCGTTGCCGGTGTTGCCGCCCCCTGCCGGAAACGGTCGTTGGGCCTCGCCATCAAAGCAATCGCAACGCCCATCATCGCCTCTGGGAACAAAGAGCTCTCCTGCCGCGGGCGCCAGAATAGTGAGCACCCCATTGCCACAGCTGACCCCTGTGCAATCCGATCCCCACGCCCGGAATGGAGTCATCGACCGGTCGTCACCTTTACCGCCTTCTCGTGGAGGGCTCTCGCCAACCAAGCATTCGCCGCCTGTACCGCCGCGCCATCAGGTGAACGGCTCTGCCGGTACTGGTGCTTCTCCATCGGCCACTCCAGTCTTCCCCCCTTCGGCAGCCCTTGCCCCTTCCCCTCAACAGCAAAACTTGGCACCACCGGTGAAGCCGGCGAAGCCTGTTGAGGCAGCGAAAGCGCAGTCCCAGACATAGATGGTACCGTTGTGTTAGTCATATGCATTGCCAACTTGATCGAGGTTGGATGGCTCGCGTTGCGGCCACTGATTCAAGGGGAAATGGGCAAAGAAGAAGAATCAGATGAACAGAGGCTAGTGGCAGGTTTGCACTGCCATTTGTGCCAAATCAGGGAAACTCATGAGATAGGTAGTGGTGCTTCGACATTCGGCTATTGTTTCCCTTCGGAGGGAGGCCCGAGAACCGATCAAAGAAGTGGTCGAGGGGTCAGCGAAGCCTCCGGCAGACCAAGAACCCGCGGTGGCCTTTCGGTCCCCTGGGTCGGGACCGACAAAACTCAATCTTGTTTGACAGGAATTGTCTAGGGTCGCCATCGAGGGATTGGCCCGTCAGGATCAAACTTTGTCGCATGGTATATGCGTTCTTGTATCTACACAGGCAGGGATTTTTCTGTAATTCACAGGTCAGCAGCATTAGTGTAGATGGATAGATTCAAAATGAAATGGATGTCATGAGAAGCAAGTGATGACACTCGCTCTTTGGAATTGCCAAGATACCTGTCATGTTGGGTCCCAGATACCGGAATTACCGGCAAGTGGAACGTAATCAGCACGAATGGTCTTGGTGAGCCAGTGAGGTCGTTATAAGACCGCGTAGTGAAACTCAGCTGTACTGTCGTCGAGAGAATGATGATGAGAAGTGACAGGTTGTCGTCCCCATAGCCGACAGCTCGCAGGAACAACTGACTTGGGCTTGTGGTGTGGGTGTGAAATCAGGGGTCCTAGCCGGGCCAGGATGATGAGATCTTCCAAGGTATTTGTTTTGTCGATATTTCTCAACCCTTCACGATATCGCTGCCGTCCCCAGCCAGCACCACTCAACACAGCATGTATGTAGCTGAGAGGTATGTGATGGACACTTGCCGTAATGCTTATCGTCCGACTTAACCATGCCGTCTATTAGTTTCAAACTTGTGTTCCTTTTGTTGAATATCTTAAGGCCGTTACCCCTTCCCTTTCTTTCTGGAATGGATATAGGGCTTGACACAAGGGATCGCCCTTGAAATCCCACGTGCTTACATGCTACCAGCTTCATTGAACTTTGCGGAAGCCGAGCATCTTGTTAAAGATGGAAAAGAAGATGTTCACCTTACCCTATTCACATGTGCTTATGCCATTGGTCAGCTGCCCCAAATACCACACCCCTTTTTTTATATAGTTTTCATTCAAAACAGAGATCCATGAGTCCCTTTGATCTGTCGCGTGCTTTCCTTCCGCGTTTCCAATCTTCATGTAGGTTTCAGGGCCCGTTCGGTAGCGGACTGCTTGCTCCAGCAGTATGGACTTCTGCCCGGTTTTTCCCTGCCAAGACGAATTTCCGAATTCGCTAAACTGGTTTTAATAGCAATTGTATAGAGAAAATGATTAAATAGTTCGGACTGTTCGAAATCGACTCCGCTTTTTTATACCTTGCCAAAATAATTTAAAATTGGGCTACAATTTTCTATATTGAGTATAGCGTCGTAAGATTTTGCCGTTTTTTTGGTATTGAATTGCCATTAACCGTACTATTGAAATCCGGGTAATATAGCCTATTGTGAATAATTTTATTAGTATTTCGTATATAATAATTTTACGCTTACCGACGATATATTTAAATAACGACGGTATTATATATCTCTATTATTATAACCGCGTTATTTTCATATATACTACCTATATAGTAATCCGTATTATACTCTAGAGTAAAAAAAATCGAAATATTATATACCCGGGTAATCTTACCGCAGTTCGAAAGATTATAAATAACTTTTATTATAGATTAGTAACGTAATTTAAAGATTATTTTAGGATAGACCGACTTACCTTTAATGCCCTCGTAATTTAATTAAAAGAATATATTAGTTTGAAGTTAATTCGCTATTAAATATTAGAGTAAAAATTTATAATTATTCTTTAAATATTCGGTACGGCCTAATTTTAAAAAAAAACGTCGTATAAATTTAATATTAATTTAAATTCGGTTAATACTATTATATAAAATATATTAAATTGGTTATATATTTTGTATAAAGTTATTATCCGCTTTCTAAAAGATAATTATTTGAATATTAAAATCGAATTGGACCTTCGGTTTAATACCTTTAACGGTTATATCGGTACTATCGATAGGATATACGTAGCCGCTTATATAAAAAAATCCTAATAATAACGGTAATATAATAGGAATAGTAACATTATATAAAACGTCTTTATAGTAATAAAATTCGATTATTTATTCTTATATATATTAGCGGGGGTAGAGGGATTGATTAACGACGTTGTATTATATTCGTAAGCGTTTAATAAGTTATTTCGGGTATTAAAGAACCGTTATTACGTTATTAATACGGGGTTTAATATTCGGAAGGGAATTATAATACCTTTTATTAATATTAAATACTATTTAGAGGATTGGAGAAATGAAGGGAGGAAACCGAAGAATGCGAAAGAATTATATAATTTACGCTACGTTCGTATTTATATTATTATTGAGTATACTTTTAATATTATAAAGAAAGTATAGAAGATCGTATATATTATATTATTTAAATATAATATTAACCAATAAATTAAAATTATTTATATAATAACCGTATTATATAATTTCGTAATATTTTAGCGACCAAGGATAGAGTTAATAGAGAAATAAAAGAGGGTGATAGAGGAAGGGAGATAGCGAATAAAAAGGGTTTTAAGGGGGAAAACGAATTATTAAATCCGCCAATTTATTACGGTCGCTATTTGGAATTAATATTAAAGATTATTATAGAGAAGGAGGGAAAGGAGGGAGATAGGTTTAAATACCGAATTTAAATCTAAATTTAAGTAAAAAAATCGAATAGAATAAAGTATATAAATAAAAATTAGAATTATTAAAAAAAATCGAATATATATAAAAAATATAGAATTATTAAATAATTCGAGTATTTACTTAAAATCTAAAAAAAAATATTAAATAATAACTAATATATATATAAAAAATCAAAATTATTAAATAATTTGAATATTTAGTAAAAAAATATAAATTTAATAAATAAATTATTTTTTTTATTCTATTTTATTTATTTATTTATATATAACTACTTTATTTTCCTATTATAGCCGTTATATTTAATTACGCTTATTGGGTTTTCCTCTAAATAATTTAATACCTTTATTATCTCTTACGTAATTATTTTACTAATAAACCTCTTTTAGATATCTTCGACTACTTTCTATAGCGCGTTAACTCCTAGGAGCTCTAATACCGCTAATAACAACGCCGCCGTTACTATTAATTAATTTAATATATCCCTATTATTACGGGTAGCCTTCTTTTGCGGGGTTCTTTTATTTTTAATTAAAACGGGCTCTTTAATAGGGATAGGAATACGGTCCGGGTTAATTTTACGAACGAATTTTTATATAAGAGTTTCGCGAATCTTCTTCTTAGGAGTAAATTTATTTTATTTTCCATTATTATTATTATCGTTACCCTTATTACTCTTATTATTAAAATCTTTTTCTTTATCGGAATTATTATTATCCGAATTATTATTAATATCCTCCTCCCCGGTAGTATTTTCTTTATTTCGGTCCTTTTCCCCGCTTTTATTCCCTATTTCGCAAATATAATAATTAGCGGGGTATTCTTTTACGAAAATATCCTTATAAACCTCCCAGTCGCTTAACGGGGTAGTACGAAATTAATAATAATTTTTGCGCTCGGTATTATAACGAGTAAAAAATTTATCCTAAATTTCTTCGGAAGTAATTAAAATATTGGTCGCCTAATCGTATTTTATACTAAACGTTATTATTAATTTCTTTTAAATAATATAACAATTACGTTTAGTATCCTATTTCGATTTAATCGCGTTAACGGTCTATAGGTAACGCGGTTATTTCTCCTTCGCCCTCTCAAATATATACTCTTAAACTTTATTATATTTTTTTACTTTACCGGATTTGAAATATCCCTTTCTCTTATATTTACCGAATTATTCTATTATTTAATCGGTTATTTTACAATTATAAATAATACATTTAAATGGGGTAGAAGAAGTATTAATCGACCGCGATTAAATAGCCCGTTTACGCTTAATCCCTATAGTATTTTAAGTAGCTTATTGCGATTAAAATTAGGATTAGGTCTAAATTTAATTTTAAATATACTACGGTTAACTCTATTAGGTATATTCCAATTGATTATTCTATTGGGTATATTCTAATTAATTATTCAATTGCTAAATATATTCTAGTTAATTATTCTATTGGGTATATTCTAACTAACTATTTAATTATTGGGTATACTTTAGTTAATTAGTTTATTAGGTAGGAAGAGGGTTCGATTAAGTAGTTTAATTAGTTTGGTTTTAAATTTAAGTTTCGAGAGGTTAATTTTCGAAAAGTAGAATCTCGTTAATAATTATATCGTCGTTATCCGTAATAGAGGTATAGAAGTAATCGTCGATAGAGAGGTTCCGGTTACTAGCGTTAATTGAGGATAGGTTAATAAGCTCTTCGATTAGACCTTAGTCTCTATCATTATCTATATTATTGGTTTTGGCGGGCAAAAACACTAGGAATATAATTACGATATCAAAAACTAAACTATTAACTTTATTATATATCTAAATCGAAGGCAGTGAGCCGGATTATATAAAACTATACCCAAAACGTTCAAATCTAGAAAGTGGACTTCGTATACACTATATCGATTAGTGGCCTCCACTCTAGGCGACTAAGAATTCACAGAAATCTATACTGCTGGGAGCAAGCAGTCCGCTACCGAACGGGCCCCAAGAATTCACAGAAGTCTATACTGCTGGGAGCAAGCAATCCGCTACCGAACGGGCCCTCAAAGCCAAGTCTCTCGCTTCAAGTTTAGGCTTTTCGTAGTGGATGGACGTTCGTTCCAAACAGAAGCGAGCTAGAACCCGGTGCCTTAAACATAGGCAAGGGGGTGGGAAGGGAAAATGCTAGTGATGCAGCTACCCGACGCCATCTTTGGAGTTTATCGACATCCCTCCAGTGAAAGTGTCTACCAAATTTTCCTTTGCTTGCTTCTGTCAAATTGTATGGGGGAATTGATTGATTCTGTATATCTATATATAATTGTGGAGAATAGGATTCTGGAGTTCTGGTCGAGGGAGCTAGGGGTATCCCTTATTTACTAAAACCTTCTAGGTAGCTGGTAGTGCTAACCAGCTATATATTAGTCTATACTATTTTAGCCTAAAATATTACCCTAGAATCTAATATACCCCCTTATTCGAAGACTATTTCGATTACCCTTTTAAGGTCGAGAGTAAAGCTATTTATACATTTCCTATTCCTTTTAATTAATCTACCGTTGCTTTTCCTATTGTAATACCCAAATATTTATCCAAATCCTCTATTTCTAAAGTCTTTTTATTATTACCTATTATAACCGGGCGTAGTAGTTTTATAGATATCTTTAATAATTCTCTAAATTTCCTATACTTTAATACTCTAAATACCTTCGTTAGTCTATTTATAGGTATCTCCTTTATTTTTAAGTAATTAATTTTGAAGGTCTCCTTTTCGATAATCTCCTTTCGAAATTAATATCGATAAATATCGATATGCTTTATTTTAGTAATAAAGGTGGGAATCTCCTTAATAAGTATTCTAATAATTTATTAATTATTATATTTTATAATAGGGATAGGGTCGTTAAGTAATTTTATACTTAGAGCCTTAATAAATTGGTTAATAAATAATATTTCCTTAATAACTTTTTTAATAATATAAAATTCTATTTTTATTATTAATATCGCGATAGCGGTTTATTTAGTAGTATCCTAATAAATAAGTCTATTGTATAATTTAATTGTAAATCCTTGAAAGCTTTTACGGTTTATTTTATTATTGGTAAACGAGGCGTTTAAAATTACTTCGAATCGGTTATTATTTTTATAATATAAGTATTAATCTTTAATTGTATAAAGGTAATAAATAACCTTCTCATTAGTATTATAATATTTTAAATTAGGATTGTAATTAAAACGAATTAATCGATTAATTAAAAAAGCTATATTTAATTGTATATTAATAGCGGTATATAATATAAAGCCTATATTAATTTAGTAGTTTTTAATTTTAATATAATTAATTAGTCTATCGAAGGGTAATAATTTTTATTATTTTATTAGTACTATAGTAAATTTATAAATCGATTTTAATAATTTACTAATCTTTTTAATATAAGTTTTTTAAGATAGTTAGATTTTTCCTACTTTACGGTTATAGATAATTTTAATACCTAAGAATTATTATAATTCTTTATTACCGGTTAATTAGTATTTTAATTATAATAAGTTAATATATTCTTTAATTTAGTCCTCGCATTCTTTTAAGTAAGCGAAAACGATGTTATTAACGTAATATAATATAAATATTCTCTCCTTCTTTATAATGTATAAATTTTTAAGAATGGCTTTAAATCTTATACCTTTAAACGTTCCGCTCAATTCCCTTTACTATAATAAAGGGGTTCGTTGGAAGTTATAGAGCGCTTTTAGTAATTTGAGAATTTTTCTTTTTACCCGATATTTTAGTAGTATATATATATAAATTTTTTTATCGATTATAGCGTTTACGAAGGCGTTTATTGTATTTTATTAAATAAGTTTTATATTAAAACGAATTATTAATACGACGATAGTTCGGAAGGACCTTTTTGCTAAGGTAGAGGTATAAATATTAATACTTATTTTACGTTATTAATTTCCTCGGATTATTAATTTAGCCTTAATTTTATTTAAGGTATTATTTTTATTAAATTTATAAATATATACTTATATATAATTAAAGATCTATTTCCTTTTAGTATAAAGGATATTTTAGTCGATTTTAATTTAAGTTCTTATATCCTTATAGCTATTAAGGTAGGTTCGTTCTACTTTATGAAACTTTTTGTTAAAAAAGTAATTCTCGAGGTTATAATAATTCTTTAATACTTTTAGGAGGTTACGGTAATATAGATTATTTAATTTATTATATTTAATTAATAACCGTTATACTTCTACTTTTATAACCGTTTTAATAATTATTTTTATTATTAATTGTAATAATTTTTTTATTAAGAAAATATTCTCCTATAATTTTAATTTTCGAAAGTATTTATCGATTACTTAATTTAATATAACGCCCGTATATAAGGTTGCTATATACGAAGGAGGGGTATTTAACGGCGTTGGGTATAAATTTATAATAAAGTCGATAATTATTTTATCCGGCCTTATAATTTCGTAGATATCCCCGGCCTTAGTTTTTTAGGCGGTTTTTTACTAGGAATTTGGGGTTTCCTCTTCGAATATCGTATTTAAAAAAGGTTCGACTTCGGTATTTTCTAAGTGGGGATTCGTTGGCACCCTTTAATTTGGGTCTTATTTATTTATTTTATTTAATTTTTTAGCGAATTCTTCGGTAATTATTGTTTTTAAAATTATTAAATCCTCTTTAATATTAATTTTATCGGGGGAAAATTTAATGCGTTCGTTAAATATTACGTTGTATATTTATATAATTTATTTTGTAATAGGGTTTTATATATAGTATATTGAGGAAGCGTTATATTCGATTAAATAACCGATTTACGTTCTAAGGAAATATTTTTAGCGACGTTTCTCTTTTTTTTATACTGTATTAATTATAGAATATATTTTATACTTATATATTCGAAGGTAATTGATATTTAATTATTATAATTTTTATTAATTATATTATTAAGTAATATAAGTATAAAAGCGTTCGTATAAGGATTTTTAATTATAGAAGTATTAAAGTAACTGGTTTAATAAATAAATTATTGCGTATATAATTTTTAGCTATAAATCGATTGGAAATTTTAAATTATTTTTTATAATATTATATCGTTACTTTATTATACCCTTTGAGTATTTTATTTTATTATTTTATTTTTGGGTATTAGGAATAGAAAATTTAAATAATATACTTCTTATTCCGAATTTGGTTAATATTTTTCTTCGGTTGAATTTATTATTATATTTGAAGGCTTTAACCTTAACGTTATATCGATATATTAATATATTTATATAATTATATAAAATTGAGGTAATATTAATAAATATTTAGTTCGAAAAGTAGTAATTCTATATATATTTAAATTATCGGTAGATAATAAATATAAAGTATTAGTATCCGTTAATACCTTTATCGAATTCGAAGAAATTTATTATAAAGCATTACCCTAATTTATATTTACGGTTTCGAAGGATTCGCTATATTTAACGTCGTATCTTTATTATAATATAGGTATTATATTCGACTATCGGTATCCCTTTTAAAGGTATTATAAAGGGGAAATTGTTTAAAGGCTCTTTAATTGAAGTAGAATTTATTGCGACTATATTATCCGTATCTTTCTTCTTAATTAAAATACTTCGTAATTATACCCTATCGACGTTTTATAAATATTCGAATACTTAGGGACTAAAGTAATTAAATCGGTAGTATTATATTTTAATAGTTTAAATCGACGGTTTCTTCGTATAGGAATTAATTTAATATCGCCGCGCTATAAATATTAATTTAGTAAATAATATAAATAAGTATTTTAAGACCGTTTAATTAAAGATAATATTTAAAGAATAGAAGAATAATTTATTAATTTTCTTTAAATAATTATTTAAAAATCGATAATTTTAATAAAAATTTTACTTTCGTAGTAGGAAGAGGGAAACGAAATTAATAGCGAAATTAGGGCAAAACGTAACCTCTTTTAACCGTAATTTTAAATTACCTTTCTTACTTTTAATAATAACGTTAACTTCCTTAAAATTTTAAATCTTAATATAGGAATTACCTACCTATAAGTAATTATCTAAATCGGTATAACGAAAGTAATAAAAACGAATAATTTTATTAAATATATAAAAAAAGCTTCCCGAATTTAGAATAATTGAATTTTTGAGGGGATATTTTTTTCGTTTATTTCCGTTATTAATTTAGAAAGTTACCCTATACTCTTCCTTAGGGAGTTATATAAATTTAAATTTTATTATCTTAGTAGCTTTCTCCTTAATAGCTTTAATTTTTTTAATTAAATTAATATCCTTCGCGATATTAATTTTAATAGTTCGTATAGTAGAGGGATATAATTTAAAAGCTTTAAATTTAACGTTTAGATTTACGTATTAATATTCTTTAAAAAAGTAAAATCCTTTTTTATATACTTTATATATAGGGAGATTTTTACTTTTACCCTTCTTATTTTTCGAATTTTATTTTTTACGCGTATTTTCGGAATTATCCGACGCTTATTTTCGTTTACTTACGTTACCCTTAGGCTTCTTATTTTTATTTTATTAATAAATGTCCTTATTATTAGCTTTTTGGTAATTATTAATTTTATTATCGTTATTAATATAATAATAAATTTAATTATCGATTTCGATAATAAACGCCCTACGATTATTTCTACCCGCGGGGGTTATAATATTATAGCGATTATTTATACCCTATTTCTTAAAATCTTCGTATATTTTTATATATTTTAAAATATTATTTTCTATTTTATTATTAAATTTTTATATCGTATCGGCGTAATTAAGTTGAATAATTTTAATAATAGCGTAAAAATTATTATATTAGGATATAGCGTTTATATATTCCTTAATTCCTTTAATAATACCGTTATTTATAATTATAATTTAATTTTAGAATTAAATATTAAAATTAATCGGTTCTTTTCGAAGGATTACAATATTATTGGTATAAATTTTACGAATATTAATAAATTTATTAATAATATTATATTGGGTTCTTTATTTAAGGAGGTTATATTAAATTTGAGTATTTTATTCTTCCTTTATAGCCGAGCTTTAAAATCCGTAATTAATTAAAAATTTTATTTAAATTTTTACAGCCTTATCCCCAATTTCGAATTTTAGCCAATCCTTCTTCTTATCGGGGTAGGTAGCCTTAATATTGTAATAGAATTAAAAATTGCCTAAGTCTTCTTCGGTAAGGATCCTATTAATTAGGATATCGTTTCGATAATAGTAAGGAATTTCGATAATTTTTCTAACTTTATTTGTCGTAGTACGAAAGAGACTAGTTTTAAGAAGATGTAATTCTTTATTAATTATTTCGATACGGAGTTTAATAATTAGTTTAAGAAGGAAATTGCCGGGTTTAGGGTAGAAAGGTTCGTAGGGTACGTCGATTTTACTTAGGAGCTAAGTTTTAATAATATTAAAATTATATTTAGTCTATAGTATCTCCTCTTAGCGGACCTAATCGTCGCTATCGGTAAGGAAGGGGTTATTATTAGTTATTTTATTAATTTGCTTTAAAGAAGATATTATAATAGTAATAGTAATAGTAATATTATTATTATTATCGGTATTAATAGTAATAAGTATATTAGATTGTTAATTATTAGATTATATAGGGGAATTAATTAATTTTATATATTTATGTATAATTGTGGAGAATAGGATTCTGGAGTTTTGGTCGGGGGAGTTGGGGGTATCCCTTATTTGCTAAGACCTTCTGGGTGGCTGGTAGTGCTGACCAGCTGTATACTGGTCTATACTGTTTTGGCCCAGAATACTACCCTGGAATCTGACAGCTTCCGTGTCCCTCCCTTGACAGGGGTCCGTATGTAGCAAGGAGCGGTGCCAGATACATACATTTTCGGATTTCGCACTGCCAAACATGTTGCTGTTAGTTGAAGATTGATTTGTGCATGTTGGAAGGGAGGGCGGACTAGAATGCTCATCCAACATGTTCCGTGCCTTCGCCCCCAACAGCGGGATGGTAGGTTGATCATGTATCCTACCCACCCTCACCACTTACACACACCATACATCATCTAGTTCTACACCGTAGTTTATGGCATGCATGGTAACTACCCTGGATGTCAGATCTGGGATACAAACTTGGCTTACATGGCTTGCCTGGCTTGCATACATGTGTAGCGGGAAGGGCCAAAAAAATCCATAATAATATCATAAATCCCGGTATTCTTCTCAGCCTCCATCCCTGGGATCCTAAGGCTTGTTGAACCTCCCTCCCTTTCCCTGATCTTGACCTTGGCAAAAAGTATGCAACTGATGACCGCGCCCAACGCCAGTCATGTGCCAACCACGGGACGTAGATTGGAGTCGATATTCAAGATAGATAGCAGCATCTTGGAAAAAACCTTGTTAGCCCGCTCCCCGGATCTGGATGTAACACCTTGCTCTGATGAAAGAAACCCGCAACGCCATCAGGTCCCTTTAGCGGCAGGTCACCAAGTACCTGCTCATGCCGTTTCCGGGAGTTGCCGGTACATTCCAGTCGAACACCTTTTGGACCCTATACCGTGCAAACAAGCCGCCCTCTCTTCGGTGAAAACTCCCAAATTCTCCCACCAGCCGCACTTGCGAGCGTACTGTAGCATGTAAAAGCCGCACCGTACTTGAGCCCGCTTTTCACCACTGTATGCCACTTTCTTACTTGGGGCGTCCTCAGGTCCTCAGAACATACAGCCCCCCCGGAGATGGTTGCGGCGTTCGTTCACCGGCTGGGTGCTCGAACCGGTGGAGCAGAACCAAACAGTCGATGGCCAGGGACCCCAGATAGACTGTAGAATCTAGAGCCTCACTGGCACGAGAAGGGTCCTCTTCCCATCTGCCACCCCATCCCTCCCCTAGGAAATGGTTTTTTGCTGCCGGTTCATACTAACCCCTACAGCTTGTCTGCTCCCCGGAATCCGGGACAGGCCAAGAACAGTTGGTCGAGGCTCTGCAATCCCTGTGATGCAACGGCTCATTGCCTCTGTAAATAGACATGACCATGGATAAGTTTCCTAGGTGTCTACCGCTTTTCCCATTTAGATTCCTTCCCTGGACACGGGTACGTCAGGTTTGCCAGGTCTCCGTGAGGGCAACTCGCTCCCGCACGGCAGCCCACTCCCCCTTGACCTCCCCTACCCTCCCCCATGATGTTGCCCGTGCTTGCCCGGCTCAGAGAGAGAGTTCCCTGGACTTCGCCCAGGTGGCTCTTCCGAAAGCAGCGTCCTCCTGGATGCGGCAAGAG
The DNA here is from genome assembly GCA_033439795.1 of Sordaria brevicollis. Lineage (NCBI taxonomy): Eukaryota > Fungi > Ascomycota > Sordariomycetes > Sordariales > Sordariaceae > Sordaria > Sordaria brevicollis. Next base: position 1,021,722 of record JAUTDP010000007.1, read on the forward strand.
TATGGGATCGTAGACCAACCGAACCTCCAGCGAACAATGTCTAATAAAGAAATCATGAATAAATACATGCTCTTGGTCGCCCCGCCTTTCTTTCTTTCCTCGTGTGTGCCTCATCAAGAGAAGTGTTGCTCTGTCCCAAAGCCAACAAAGGTGGTCTCTCCTCGCACCCCCTTTTTCCTTTTCCTTCCCATCATTCAGAGCGCGGGAGACACAGATCACAGCCGGTCAACAAGCATCTAGCCAGTTATCGCCCATATACGCAACGCCAGCGACCTGTGTGTCTGTCCTGCGGCCGAGCTCTCACAAACAAAGAAAAGAGGATAGGTACCGCAATCTCCTCCAGCACACAACGCGAACCAGCTCAAGAGACACCATCCCAGACCCATACTTGCATCTGCATATCCTGCAAGACCGGCTAGAGATCCCGGAGTGGTTGGAAACTGGCGGTAAAGGTGTTCGAACAGAACGGACGCACGATACCTCGACATCTCCCATTCTACCAACCTTTCCAAAGGCCAAATCGGCATCCAAGAAGCCCGACATTTTCTTCCACTTGAGAGAAGGGGATTCCGATTGGGAAAAAAATAAACAGGGCCTGTTTGTAAAGAGACAGAGAAGAGACAGATAGGAAAGGCATCTCATCCTTGCCAGGAAACGAACAGTTGCAACAACTCTTCGCTTTGCCCCATGTTCAAAGCCCGAAACAGCTCGATATATATCACTCCTGTTCCGGTACCAGTAACCGGATCACTTCCTTTTTGGCCATCCACTCCACGAGTTATCCACTAGGACAACAACGACAACGAGCCTTGATAATAACAACAAGAGCAAGCTGGTCTCAGATAGTCCCCATTGCTTCCAGAAGACCAAGAAGGAGAGAAGACATCGACGACATAATTTGGCACCCAGACGAGTAACCAAACGACGACAACCATCGCAATGGATAGACACACACCACCATCACCTGCCCCTTCTGGGATAAGTCTTCACCATGACTATGTCCAGCAACACCACCAAATGACCTTTCCCTCACAATTACTGGAAAACATGGCGACAGTGCCCTTCCAGACACACTCGCAACCAGCGACGAGATATGGGACACCGGTTCCCCATCCTCTATCCCACTCTCAGAGTTTTGATACCGGGCTTCAACAACAGTATCAACGTGCCATCAGTGTCCAACCTGTAAGACAGCACACCACATTCAGTTCCCTCCCCATGGATGTTCTCGAAGCCATGAACGTGATATGCTGACACGGAATGGAAAATCCAGCAATATCACAGCCAGTTGTACGGGCAAGACAGCAGTCCATATGGCCCCATCCCTGAGGTATGTCCGTCGAACTCTCTCTTTCCCGATCTGGCTTGAATTTGGGTTGTAAGAGGTCAGTTTCGGATGCTAACGTGGGTACCGCACCCCCTTTTCAGCCCTACAGCACTCCTGCGACGTCTCCACCAACACCGGCACGACATGCCGAGCTTATGAACAGCAACCACCGAAACTCTCCTCTCAGGAACCTGACGCGGAGCTCCAAAATCGAGAAGAAGCCGCCAAGGAAAAAGAAGTCGTCGACGGATTCCAAGAAGCTCGAGGGCAAGGTAGCAGCACTGCTTCTCGACAAGCCACTAAGCCAGCAGAAGGTTCCCGATGATTTGGTGCTGACCAACATGGAGGAATACGTGAACCGGGGGAAGGAGGTGCGACAACGGGAAGTCGAGAGCGGCAAGAACCCGGGCAAAGTCAAGCGGCCGATGAACGCCTTTATGCTGTACCGCAAGACGTACCAGGGCGTGGCCAAGGGCTGGGCGGACGAGCACAACCACCAGGTGGTGTCGCGGGTGTGCGGCATGAGCTGGCCGATGGAGCCGGAGCAGGTGCGGGAACAGTTTAAGGCGTGGGCGGAGAAGGAGCGCGAGAACCACCAGTTGGCGTTCCCCGACTACAAGTTCACGCCCACCAAGCCGTCCAAGGCGCCCAAGTACAAGGACGGCAACGAAAGCGACTGCTCAGATCCCGACTGGGACCCGACCGGAAGCAGTCTCAGGTCGGCACGAGCCCTGACGCGCGCTCGTTCGCTGACCAGGGCGTCCAGCGACGACTTTGATGACCATCCGCAGTACATCATGGGCCGTATGACCTATCCCCCATATGGCTACTCATCGGGTGGCTATAACTCGATGGCTGCCCTTAGCGGACATCGGTCGGGCTTTGAGTATTCCAACCCGGGCAAGGCCATGCCGGCGCCGTATGAGCATCATAGCGGAGCGCTGCGGGACGGATCATACTATGAGGCGCAGGTGCACACGCCGCCGTCGAGACATCTCCATCATGGCATGTCGGTTGAGGATGTTGTGATGCGTAGGACGCCATCGCCGACCATGGCCTACTCTAGTGGTCATAGCCATGGGCTCTCAATGTCCAAGGTTGAGGCGCACAACCTCAGTCAGTACAGCCAGCCCATGTTTACCGATCACTTCACGGGCAGTCCGGCGTCGTATGACCTCCCAACTCAACAGTCACAACTGATGAAGGAGGAACAACACCACTACGACCACCACCACGAGCAAAAGTACGACCCGCATCTGGAGCAAAAGTACCACCACCATAGCCATGACTCGCAGCACGAGCAAAAGTACGAAGTTCACCACCATGAGCCCAAGTACCATTTGCTTGACGAGGCACCGCGATCGAGCATCGATCCCTCACTAGAGAATGTGTACTCGACCTCGGCCGGAGCAGGCATTCACAGCATGATTGGCAATGACGGCGGCGGCGGCGGCGGTAGTGGTGACAACAACAAAAACAACATCATGACGCAAGTGACGGCCTCATCGACGCAGAGCGCATGGCAGCCCAATGCATCAGGCTCATCTGGGGGAGCAGGGCCCATGGCGTCAGGGGCCGATAGCGACAACGGAAGCAGCAGCCAGTTTGTCGACAGCTTCGGGATGTACGAGGACGAACACATGCGGGTGCTGAGCGAGGGTAACTGGCATGTGGAAAGCGTGGACCCTCCGCTTCCGGACGGCAGCCACTTTGACACGAGCTGGATGATGGACCAGCCCACTGTCGCCGACACAGTGACAGTGAAGGCGGAGCTGGTCGGCCATACGCCCTGAATTACGACTGGAGGTTCGGAGATCAACTGACCGACCACCGTCGTCGTCACGGGTACGGTAACCACCTAGATGGAAACCCCATGTCAGTTGATTGTTTTTAGATGATGGCACTATCTTGGGATGCAGGGCATTGCCACAATGGCGTGGTCAAGGGAGGGCGAACAAGTCCATTTTCCCTTTTCTCAGTCTTTTTCTTTTCTGGGAATCGGAGTTACGGAACTAAACCAGGTTGCAAAGGTCAGGAGTCAAGGAACTGGAATGAGAACAACGGACAAGATCAAGGATGAAATCATTTCATGGGTACAGGACACGGGAAACGGGGTTAGGGATTTTGGAATTTCGGGAATTTGGATATTGGGAATTGGGAACAGGCATGGGATTGAATCATTGGAAGATGGGTTGAGAGAAAGATACCTTGGATACCACAACCACCACCACTACACCCTTTTTGGATAGAAGAACCTTGTATGTTTACCACATGGCGCAAACACACCATTGTATTTTTGAAGGCTTTGAGGCTTGCCTGGCTTGTTGTGTCCTCGGGACCGAAAGTGTACCGGGCTTTTCTTGATCTGGGGTGTCTGATTGTACTAGTAGACTCGTAGCTGAATTGTAGACAAATCTCGCCGTCGAGAGTTCGAGCAGCAAACAATGTACACCAGGTAAAAGGCATGTACTGTATGTCGTGCACACCAGCTTAAACATGTTCATCTGTAGGTTTTCCCGTCCAGCTGTCGTCTAAGCCGTCGCGGTGCCTTGCATCCAAATCCATCCTGGGTCCTCATGATTAGCCAATTCATCATGAAGTAAACAAATAAAAATAAAGCGGTGGAGGTGGCTGTGATGCTAAAAGTAAGCGGGAGTTCCCGCATGTGAGGTGGGTGGGTGACGAGGACGATGAGCACGGCGGCCGTGACGTTTCCGGCATGCCCTGCGGTTGTAAAGATCAAGGGTTGTGAATTGGGAGTTGAAGTCATCCTCTCCCTGCGAATCCAAGGGAGCCGCAATTGGCACCCTAGCACTGGCTGACGTGCAATGTGACCCCATAGCCCCGCTTCGTCCACCGAGCTTCGTATGAGCATAACATGAGCTTTTACCCCTTTAATCGCAAGCCCTTTGCACACTCGAGCGAGTAGTTATGCAATCAACCGAATAATGTAATTGCCAAGCTACCAGCTACACACGGTGCTTGGTAGCTTTGGACGTCAACGTCCACCACTTCCTGACATTGACATCCATCATCATCAACATTCCAGACACCTCGTACGGCCATAGCGACTACACCCGTCCAGCCCCATTTTACGCCTCTTACGCCCTGATTGTATACCGAACAAGGTCAAGCCATGACGTGGATATCCAAAACTATCACCGTCTTTGGCGGTCTTCTCCTCGCCCATGCGTAAGTGTCAATCGCGTCGGACCCCTGTCTCCTACATGGGATGCTTTACCATACCATACTCTATCTACCTGTTCGCGTTGTTCTGACGATTTCGTGCAATCTAGATGCTACTCGGCCCAAGAGCACGCAGCACTGCAGTCCTTCAAGGCGGCGGCCACGAGCACACTCACCTCGTCCACTCCGGCCGCATCGTCGCTACCGGTGGACATTGCCATCGAAACCATCGTCGCGACTCTGATTACCGTGCTTGGTCTGGTGCTGGGAACACGCCCGCTTCGGCCGATTCAATGGCGCGTCTGGGCCGGCAAGATTGAGCGGGAAGGCGAGGAGGGTTTCTTGGGCAACAACGGAGAGGTGGAAAAGGACTATATGGGCAACCCCTTCAGCTATCTCGAGTCCAGGCCCAGCTTTGTCGACATTCGAAAGCAGCGCAAAGAGTTTTCCCAATGGGTCAAGAACGGAGGCAGCCAAGGGAAGAACTGAAGAGACTGCAGCGGTAGTAGGTCCACAGGACGGGGATTCACCAGGAGCCTCCTTATGCTGAGTTGGTGTAGTCAACGAATTATACATACCTTAGTTTCGGTTCAGACTGAGGAGGGTATTGTTCTCTAAGTGGAAGCAAAAGGTATCACCTCTACGCGTGCTCGACAAGTATGATGATAGCGGGGTGGGGTGGATGTCTCTTGTCCTGCTCCGGGCCGCGGCAGCTTCGAGCGCTCCTTCCCGGATTGTCGGTTGGAGGTACACCGCGGGAGGGGTAGGATAGGATAGTTCCTGCCTCGTGCCTGGACCGCACTTGCCGTGTGGTATCAGAGGCACACATGGAGGGGTCGACCGCTCATGGTATTCAGTTCAACTCAGAAAATTTTCTTGCCGAGAGAACTGGACGCGACCTCTCACACTTCAACTTCGATCTGTCTTCGGGTGACGGTTGTATTTTTGTTTCTACAGGTGCTAACGATCCCAGTTCTTCTTCAGCACTTGTTACCATCGTCTGGTATCCTGTTTGAATTTATACAACTTCCTTCTCACATCCCCGCCTCCTCTCCCGATATTACCAGTGTGGGTGTGATGGATCAGCCTCCCAACCATGGATTCCGACCTTCAGATTAGTAGTGGCCGTTCTGGCCGCTCTGGCCGCTCTGGCCGCTCTGGCCCCTCTACTGGCTCGCCGGCGCTCCCTCCGTCAAGTCTGAGAGAACTCTCAACAGCCGCGTCTCGTCCATCCACTTCAAATTCGTCTCGTGCGGCGTCTCTGACAAGGCGGGCTGTCGCTCGCAGAACGGTAAGCGGCTCCTCCTTGGGCCGCGGTAGACAGCCTAGAGGTAGTTCTGCCCTACCTTCTTCCGTGTCATTGGGAAATTCACGGTCTCGAGCCTCATCACGGTCCCTTCCCCGGTCTGCGTCATCCTCGTCTTCTCACCTACCGCGAGATTCGATTCAAAACAGCCGAACACAGGCATCTAGAAACATGCTCTCCACTCCATCTGAGAGACGACCGAGAACATCATCATCATCGTCATTTCGGTCTACACCGCCCGGCTTCAATTTCCGATCTCCTAACCCTATGGAGCCTCAGTTTCCATCTATCTCTTCATCGCGTCGCGGTTCCCAAAGCTCTCCGCAGCTGCCGATTCTACCAAGAGCATCCAGTCGAGGCACTCGCCAATCCTCGTCAGCAACGCCCCTAACCGAGAGATCTTCGACTTCTCGCCGTTATACTCGGACCGCTACATTTTCCCGATTCGATGAGGCAGAAGAGCAGAGGTACAGAGAGCAGACTTCTGATGCCCTTAACGAAGTCATCATGGCCATCGATATGAACAGAGACGGCAAGGTTGGGTGCGCATACTATGTCGTCCTTGATGAGACGCTCGTCATCGAAGAAGACGTCTCCATGGGCGGCATCGAAAGTGTGGACACTTTGGTGCTCCGAGCACAACCAACGACCATCATGATACCTAACAGGGCACCTCAGACACTTATCGAGTTTCTTGAAAAGGATGCTCAGAAACTCGACGATGACGATGCCACCACAGTTGGAGGCCACTACATCCTTCGTCACCTTGTCAGCGCAGAGTTTGACTATGACGCAAGTAAAGAATCTCTACTGGGGCTTTACAATGATCCCTCTTCTGGAGATGGTCTAACGCCGGTGGATGGAGAAGAAGATGCGGTGCATTGCATTGGCTCCTCAAGTCACAGACGACTGATGCGATTGGAAAAGACCGTTAATCTCAACAGTCATCTTTCAATTGGCTGTGCTGGGGCCGTGTTGAGTGATCTAGAGCGTCGCCGCAGCACCGAATATCTCGCTCCTGGTGCCGACGCGCCAATCTCTTTTCGAGTCAAGGCAGTCACCATGAGCTCGCCGTCAGATGTGATGCTGATAAGCGCAGACTCCTTGTTATCATTACAGATATTACGAACAGAGCTTCATCCAAATCCACAACTCCAGTGCCATGGCGGCTCCGAGAGGAAAGTCAAGGAAAGCCTTTCAATTGCAGGCCTTCTCCAAGCTCTAGCAGGCACAGCGCAAGGAAAATCAAGACTTCGACAAATGCTCTTCCAACCAAGCACCGATACCGGTGTGATTGAGGAGAGGCAGAAGAGCATCGCAATCTTTCTCCGTCCCGAGAACCGTGACATGGTGCAAAGCATGCGGAAGCAGTTAAAGAAGGTCAAGAACATCAGGGCCGCATTGCACCATGTCAGAGGTGGTGTTGACCGGATAAGAGGCCACTTGTCCCTTCGAAATAACGACTGGAGGGCTATTCTGCGGTTCACAATGGTCACCACCCAACTACGAGAGGACATACGTTCCCTTGTGGGAGGCCAGGACTTGAGCATCTTCACAAAGGTAACCCATATACCGGGTGGTGAGTGTGTGTGAATAAATTGCTGACGCTTGCTCAGGTCCAGGAGGATATTGACGTTCCGGGTATTGTTCAGGTCGGCGAGCTGATAGTGAACACGATCGACTTCAAGTTGTCGAAAGACACAGGCCGAACAGAGATTCTCCCAGGCGCCAGTGAAAGACTGGACGATCTCAAGGAGGATTATACCCATGCATTCGAACTGCTTTCCGAAATCAAGCGAGAGGTTTTGGGTCAAGTCCCGAGATGGGCTGCCCAATACATCCAGGAGTGCACGGTAGCACCCCGAATCGGTTTTCTCATTGCTGTGGCCCTAAACCCTGAAACGAGAGAAGGGGCCTTCAATGGAAGGGGAATCGCTGATGACGAGTGGGACCTGGTGGTGGTGGACCAGGAACGGGCTTACTACAAGAACAGTGCAATGGTCGAGCTTGACGAAGTATACGGCGATTTGCCTGGAGATATTGCCGGTGAGTTTTCATGGCTAGAAGTACTTCAAACTGCGTATCTGACAGCGATCCAGATGAGGAAATTGAGGTCATGGTAGAGCTCGCGGCGGCTGTTTCAGAGCATGAAGATGCAGTGCTTCGCGCCTTGGAGCTACTTGGGGAGCTTGATAGTCTGCTTGCTTTGGCTTTGGCGGCAGAGAAGTATAACTGGGCTCCGCCCAAGATGACAACTGCGAACATCATCGACATTGAGGGTGGACGCCACCCACTTCAAGAGCTTCTCGTACCGTCTTTCATCCCCAATGACTGCTTGCTCAAGGGTGGCTGTGGCTCGGAAGATGGCAACCGGGTCGATCTGACGGACGGTGAAACCGAACCTAAAGAGCCATCGATCATGATATTGACTGGTCCAAACAGCTCCGGAAAGAGCATCTACATGAAGCAGGTCGCCCTCATTGTCTATCTGGCGCATATTGGAAGCTACGTGCCAGTCACGAGGGCCACAATCGGGCTAACAGATCGAATCATCACCCGAGTCGCTACGCGAGAGACTGCCATGGACGACGAGAGCGCTTTCATGACCGATCTCAAGCAAGCAGCCTTCTCTATGAACTTTGGAACCCGGCGAAGCCTTATCCTCGCGGACGAGTTCGGAAAGGGCACTACCATGGATGCCGGCGCGGCGATCTTCGCAGCCTATATGTACCACTTCTTGGAGTTGGGTGCGGATCGGCCCAGGATGTTTGTTAGCACACACTTTCACGACGTTTTCAGGAAGGGACTCCTGAAACCCGAGGAGGGTGTCAAGTATGCTCATATGGAAGTTCGCCTGGATCCGGAGGCGAAGGAGATTGAAGACCAAATCACGTATCTGTACCGCCTTGTCCCCGGACGCTCTGAACAAAGCTTGGGAATTATGTGTGCACGGCTCAATGGTCTCGATGAAAAGATTGTGAAGAGAGCGGAGGAGATCAAGGCTATGCTTGCAAGAGGCGGGTCTCTTGAGGAGGTGTTTGCAAAACCCGTTGAAGAGAATATGGGAGCATTGAAGTATGCGGAGCGGGTCGCCAGGCGGTTTCTTGCTCTGGATTTTAAACAGATCAAGAAGGATAGCGCGGCTGGTAAAGGTTCGATTAGGGATAAGTTGAAAGAGGTCTTGGAGCTCAATGAGGATGAAGGAGAAGACGGTGAGGATGAAGGAGAGGCGAGTGAGGTTGAAGAAGAAGCCGATGAGGTTGAAGAAGAAGCCGATGAGGTTGAAGAAGAAGTCGATGAGGTTGAAGAAGAAGTCGATGAGGTTGAAGAAGAAGACGATGAGGTGAAATCAAAGGAGTGAATTCTACATGGATGTCAACTGTAATTTAGTGTACCATGTTCATTTGGAGGAAATGTCGGGGATTTGCGTAGATGTTTCCAAACTAGATGGGCCAACCATACCACATACCAAGGTGTGCGTGAGCATAGGAAGGACTTGCTCATATATTCGGTCAAGACCTTCCCTTCACGTACATTTACTGTTCCCGTAATGTAGACTACTGCAACAACTCCCCACCAGAAAGTTTAAACATAAGATAGACGAGCAAAATCATTCGAGAACACTCGCAATGAGACGCAATGTTAGACAACTGCGTAAATCGGTTATAATGCGAATCAGAGCACCGTTTTATATTCGTTTAGGTAACCAGACTGATAACTCTCCTCCCTTTTGTGTACAGGTATCATAATCCTCTCTCTCCTCTTAACACTTTTCACACGGGTATCATAAATTGCCAATCCTGTCCCCCTCCTCGCTTTCCAACGCATCCGATATGTCCAACCACCCCAAAAACAAAAACCACAAGAAGCCCGCTTCTGGATGTCTGTTTTCATTCACTTCTCATAACTCATAACCTCTTAAAGCCCGTTCCTTCTCCCCGCTGGGACCTCGTTGACGTCCCTCTTCTCCTTTTTTCATATGTACAACCCCAGTCCTTTAGCTCAGGGCCCCCATCCATCACCTACGCAAAGACCGTCCCTGCAAGACCGATGCACAAGAGTGCTGATGCCCAGTGCAAGAACGATGGTAATATCGTTTGCCCGCCCTTGGTACCAGAACTTAGGATCGGCCCAATACCATATGGGCTCGAGTCCGGACGCGGTCTTGGTGGGGAAGGAGGAGCGGAGGTGGCTGCCTCTTCGGCTGGTGTGGTTGATGATGATGATGATGAGGGCTGGGGTTGCAGTGTGGTAGTGGTGCTGCTGCTTTCTGGTTCCTCTGATGGGGAGGGCGCAGCACTTGTTGATGATGATTCAATGAGCGTAGTCGTTGATTTCGATGTAGATGCTGGTGGAAGAGGCGCCACATCGGTGGTAGTCGCCGTCACTGGTGGCGGTGGTGGCGGTAGTCTAGTAGTTACCAGCGTCGTAGGCACCACCGGCTGGTGAACTTTGGTGGTGGTGGTTGCGATCGTTGTCGTCGTCGCCGGAGGAAGGTTCTTGATCAGCTTGCTCGCCCACGCCTCAGCCATCTCGATCTTCTCCTCGGATATCGGCTGACGAATCGATCGGCACCCGGCTGCCATGATGTCGATGAGAGTGTCGTCGGCGCGGCGGAGCTCGGATTCGCAGTAGTAGGACATGCAGGTGAGGGCGAGCTCGAGGAAGATGCCCTTGCCCGAGAACTTGCACATGCATTGCGGGTTGTCGGTGCCACAGCCGGAAACGTTGACGCAGCTCTCGACGCAGGAGGGGAATCTGAATGCTACTGGCGATGGCGAGGATGTGGGAGATGCTCGGCAGGGAGTTGTGAAAAGGAGTGATGAGCTGGCGCATAGAAGCGCAAAACGAATTATTCTGTTTGAAATCATGGTGTATCTTGGGTTGGCTCGGCTTCACGAATAAGGGAGTGTGCTTGAGGTGGTCGTTGGGAGCTCCTCTTGGGAGCAAGTAGGTGAAGGATGTAAGGAGAGGTTTTTATAATCCTCTTAAAGAACATGCATGGTGGCTGGGTGGTCTGAGATGAGCGACGACGAGGTTGGTGATGAACGACGAAGGAGAGACAGACGCAAGCGGAAAGAGACAGATATGAAGAGGAGGTTAGGAGAAGAACCACCAGGTGGTTGGAAGCGATTGGAATTCTCAGTGACGTTCCAAAGCCGTTGACACTTCTTGTCCACGATGACTTGGACGGGCGGGAAATGCTTGGCCGCCCGCTGGTATGGAAGACGGAAGCTTGTCTCACTTTGTCAAGCCCCCGTGGGCTTCCAACCGCGCGATCGCGTGCGGGGGCGCGTTGACCAAAAAGAAGATGGTGCTGGTGATGGCGCTCCCATTCTGAAACATGAAAGAACAGGGCTCGGATCTTGATGTTGCCTTTTCGAGAAAGGGCAGCCAATCATTCATGTTTTCCAATGCTACGTCAACGCCAGGTAAGACTTCAAAGCCTGAGCGCACTAATCTGACTGATACATGTGGGAGTCGTATTGTGATGTAGGAGGGTGTCCTATGAGTTTGGCAAAGATTGGCCAATCGCTCAATCTTCGTTGTCCAAATAGGGAATGAAATGAAGCTATTCAGAGGTCTTGTTGTATGGAGACGAGAATGAAGCATGGAGCCCAGCCGATTAAGTTACGTCCACGTACCGTATGGTCTTGTATGTTTGATAGGGTAACCGTATTAATACCATTACATACGTGGATAATACGCCCCACACAGATCGCCCATTTTGTGGGGTATCGGGAATTTCCGTTCTGGCCTGGGCCTCTTGACCGGACACTGTGTACCGCACTAGCTACAGTGCTGGAAATTTCCACCCTGACGGTATCGTGGGGCCTTTTTTCTTATCGAGCGTCGCGATAAGCCCAAAATTTCCCAGTTCCAACTGAACACCACTGATCCCGTCACCCCGTTACCTCTAGGACCGCAAGCTGGCAGTATACACCTAACCGCCGTCCTCGCCCTCCATCCACTCCCGTTCTACCCCGAACCCGCCACATCAATCGCACAAAATGGCGCCCACGAAGCCGAAAAACAAGTCCCAGAAGGACAAGGCGAAGGCGCGAGCCAGAGCTACCGCCGCTCAGCCCTCGAACGTGAACGTCAGAGAACTGCTCAACAACGCGAGTGCGATGCTCGAGGTTGGCGACATTGAAAACGCGTTAAGGACAGCCAAGTCTGCCTACAAGGCCACCGGGGAAGATGGAAAACTAGCTGGTGCCGCGCTCTCCCTCCTGGGTCACATCAATGTCGAGCTCGGCGAGATCGACGCTGCTCGCCAGTTCTTCCTCGCCGCAGTCAGCAAAGACGAGGATGGCACACTCCCCGAAGACGTTGCTGGAGGCCCCGAAAAGTTCCTATGGCTTGCTCAGCTTAGCGAGGAAGGCGGACAAGACAGTGTTTCCTGGTACGATCGCGGTGCCTCTGCTTTGCGCCTGCAGGTTCAGACTCTTACCGACGAGCTTGAGAAGAGGCCCCACGGCAAGGAACAACAAGAGGCTCTGATTACCGAAAAGAAGAGACGACTTGCGGCAATTCTCTGCGCCGTCGCTGAGGTCTACATGACCGATCTGAGCTGGGAGGAGGACGCCGAGCAGCGTTGCGAAGCTTTGATCACCGAGGCCATCATGCTGGCACCTGAGTTGCCCGACACCTGGCAAACCGTTGCCAACGTTCGCATTTCTCAAACAAGGGTGGATGAGGCTAAGGAGGCTTTGAGGAGGAGTATGGCCTTGTGGGAGCAACTTGAGCCTGAGGACCCCAACGTGCCACAGTTCCCTACCCGCGTGAGCTTGGTCCGACTACTGATCGAGGTTGGCATGGAGGAGAAGGCGATAGACGTCGCAGAGCGCTTGATCATTGAAGATGACCAAGCCGTGGAAGTCTGGTACTTAAGTGGTTATGGTCGATATCTTCTGGGCGAGAAGATCAAGAACGGAGAAGTGCAAGCTCCCGAGGGCGAGACATGGCAAGATATCTGGCGCCTGTCGCGCAAGTACCTTGCCCAGTGTCTCCGGACATACGCCGCCATCGAGTACGAAGATGAGAGGCTCGGAGCACACGCACAAGAACTGCTTGACTCAATCAAGGGCGAGCTTGGTATTGTTGGTGCCGAGGAGGACGAGGTTTGGGAGGATACGGATGTTGAGGAGGACGACGATGAGGAGATGAACTAAAGAGCCGAACTGGCTTCGTCTCTTTGGTTTTCTAACTGTACCACGTTCAGTTGAGGGGTCTTTTTTTTTCATGCGAATTGTTCACGGCATATCCTGGAGTCCGGTTACGAGGGAAACAAAAAGTAATGTTCGGGATTGGTTTTTTGAAGGGGTTAGCAACGTGTATACTCGGAGCGTCATAGAGCGTTTACCCGCCAACAGTTAGATAATTTGGCGAACAAGATGATGGGCTTTGCATTTCTCTCAACTTCCCTACACTGCGAGTTTCTGGACCTCTTCCACAGGAACATCATCGTCGCCTTCCAAATCGTCATCGCCCTTCCCAGCCAAGCCTCTCTCCCAGAGCTGCTTACCCGTCAGCTTGACGGGCTCCTTTATCCTGGCCTTCTTCATCTCGGCGGCCTTTTCCTCTTCTTCCTTGATCCTCTGGTCTTCCATCTCCTGCAAAAAGCTCTCCCTCCACTTCAAAAAGGTCTCGCGATTGACGGGCGTGCCCTGGAACTTCTTGTTCTCTTCACGCTCTGCCTCAAGGGCAGCTTCTTCTTGCGCCTTGATGGCAGCCTCCCTCCGCTCTACTGCCAATTGCTCCGCAGCATCCTTCAACGCCGACACCACGGTAAAGATCATGGCCATCCCTAGGTTCTCCTCAATCGTCTCGTGGATACCCTCGAGCAGCTGAACCTTGTCTTCGGCAATGTTTATGTACTGATGCGACGACGCATTTGGGGCGGGCGCAAGCTCTAGGAAAGGTGGCTTGTCTGGATAGTCTTCGGGGTACCGTACGGTAAGGACCATGCTTGGCGCTTCCTCGGCATCGTCGTCGGGAATGTCGAGCGTGATAGAAATCCTGTACTCGGTATCGGAGATGTCTAAACGAGTCGAGCTTGGGTTAGGACAGACCCATGCCTGGGAACGGCAGCTGAAGTGGGCGAGTGATCGAACCTTGGATCTCATCTGGGAAGATGGAGTCGAGGACTTCCCTCTCCTCAATTTGTTCTTCGCGGCCCATGATGTGTCAATTCTCTCGGAAACCTCTATTCTTGATTGTATCGTTGACGAGATACGTCAAAGGCTCCTTCAAAGACGAATGTCGAGTTGGCAAACTGTTGACTTTGGGTCGTTTCTAGCGAACTGAAGAGGAGGGGCAGACCCGACGGCAGTGACTGCAGCGTGCAGGCCAGACGAACTCCAAAATGCGAGCGCGGCTCAATCCATGGTGGGGTTCCGCCTGGGTTCCTTGTTATCAATGGACAGTTCCAGACAGTGCCAATCCAACAGCCCCACTAAAAGACCCCGGTAGAGCCCCTCACCGCCCGGCAGATGCTAGGATGCGGATCCAGAAATTTTCAGCGGAAACATGCTGCAGAAATTCCAATTCAGAGGCTTCAGATACAGGGCCCTCCAAAGTTTTGGATTCTGAATACCTGCACCTTCATCCATTCTCTTGCTCGACTGTCACCTTTCCTAGCCAGCATCCACCCGGAATCCAAATCGACACGAACTTCAAATTCGAGATCAATTATACGTACTCCGAGACACACAAGACATAACATTACAATAATGGCGACCAAGTCGTCTTCAGCAGCCGCTGCCGGCGGAAAGAGAAAGGCGTTCGGCAAGCACAACGAGGACGGCCGTACAAAGGCAGCAAAGACTGCCTCTGGCAAGAAGCACATCAAGTCCGAAAGCGAAGATAACGAGTCCTCCGATGAAGGCTCAGACGTCGAGTTCCACACTGGAGAGAGCACAACCTCCCCGCCCAATGAGTCCGCCAATGGCTCCAACCCGGCCAAGTCTGGTAGGTCGCCTCTTCTTCACCCTATCTTCTCTATGATGGACACACCTCACTCTGTTCATTGACTGACACAACACAGGCACAAGCTCTAGGGAGGCGCACGCCAAGCAAAAACAACTCGCCCAAGAACGCAAGAACGCAAAGCCTCTGGCCGACGAGGTCCACCGCACCAAGAAGCTGTGGGAGAAGCTCCGTCGCAAGTCGCATGTACCCAAGGAGGAGCGCCAGCAGCTCGTTGAGGAGTTGTTCACCATCATAACTGGCCGTGTCAAGGACTTCGTCTTGAAGCACGATGCTGTCCGTGCCGTCCAGACCGCCGTCAAGTACGCCACCCCTGCCCAGCGCAAGCAGATCGCGAAGGAGCTTCAAGGAACCTATGCCCAGCTCGCCGAGAGCAGGTACGCCAAGTTCTTGATTGGCAAACTTCTGGTGCAGAACGACAAGGAGATTCGCGACATCATTATTCCCGAGTTTTACGGCAAAGTTCGCAAGCTTATCAACCACGCTGAGGGTTCATGGATTCTCGACGATGTTTACCGCGGTGTTGCGACCAAGGAGCAGAAGGCCAACCTCCTTCGCGAGTGGTACGGACCCGAGTTTGCTCTGTTCAGGCAACCCAAGGGTACCGAGGTTACCGGCGAGCTTTCCAAGATTTTGGCCGACGAGCCCAGCAAGAGGACGACGGCGATGAAGTACCTTTTTGACATGGCCAATGGCCTTATTCAGAAGAAGATGACCGGCTTCACCATGCTCCACGATGCCCTGCTGCAGTACTTCCTCAACCTTAACCCCGGCACTGAAGAGTTCAAGGAGTTTTTCGAGACTGTCAAGGAGGACGAGACTGGCGATTTGCTCAAGAACATGGCGTTCACCAAGTCGGGCGCCCGCCTTGTGTGCTTGCTCCTTGCACACGGAACCGCCAAGGACCGTAAGCAGTTGCTCAAGGCCTACAAGGACACCTACCAGCTCATGAGCGGTGACAACCACGCGCACGCCGTCATCCTCGCCGCCTACGATCTCCTCGACGATACTGTCCTCACATCCAAGACGATCTTTTCCGAGATTCTTGGTAAGAATGAGGAGAACGAGCACATTGTTTTCATCGCCAACGATCTCAACGCTCGCACGACGGTACTATATCTTTTCGAGGGAATGTCGAAAGCATTGTTCCCCGCCAGCCACGCTACCGACCTGGAGATCCTGAAGGAGATTCACGAGATCCGCACCAACACCAGTAAGAAGGACCCCGAGGTCAGGCGTAAGGAGTTGGTGGCCGCCATGTCGCCTCAGCTGCTTGCGGCCATCGCAAACTCACCCGCCGATCTGGTGGCCACCTCTTTCGGTTGCCAGTTTGTCACTGATGTTTTGCTGTCGGCGACGGGCGATAAGAAGGCCGCTTTGGAGGCTATTGCTTCTACTGCCGGCGGCGATCCCAACGCCGAGGCGCCTGAGGATGCCTACCAAGCCCTCCCCCCTCACATCTCGACGACTATCCACGGTGGCCGCATGTTCAAGACTTTGATTTCGGGCGGCCGGTTCGACAAGGCCACGGGCAGCGTTCAGAAGTGCGACCCCCCTCTCAACTTTGCCGATCTTCTCTATCCCGTAATCAAGGATTACATTGTACAATGGGCTACCGGCCCCAGCTCCTTCACGGTGCTGGCTCTACTCGAGGCCTCGGACTTTTCGTCAAAGAAGGAGCTCATCAAGACCCTCGAGGCCAACAAGAAGGCTCTTACCAAGGCCGCCACCGAAGCACCAGCGCCGAAGAAGGAAGAGACTGAGGAGAAGCCAAAGGGCAAGAAGGGCAAGAACGCCTCTGCCCCCAAGGGCAACCAGGGCGCCAAGCTTCTTTTGGAGAAGTTGGATGCTTAGATGGAGAGAAGTGGAGGAGTCTCGTGGTTATAGTGACAAAAGTGGACGGTGGTCACAGGTTGACTAAATACCCCTTTTATGTTGTTTACTTTGTCAATGCGATTTTGTTGGGCCCCGCGTAATTTGCGGACGATTGATAGCCCTGTTTACATATTTGGACATGATATTTACGATTGTATAGAGAAAAGTTGTTTGCAGACTGTCCCGCTGTCTCGGATATGATGTTTGATGAAACCTAAAGCCTACTTGTAGTGAAGTCCGTTAATTTTCAGGTGGATAGAGCTGAGCAACGTCCTTACTCTCGGCATGATGTATCAGTTCTCTCATCCCTTCGGTCTTTCGTATGGAACACTCGATCCATGCCATCCAGAGGCAGAAAGACCTCTTTAGCAATATGGTAATGGTACTGAAGAGGCGAACCAGTGTGCAACATTGGGACGTGGTGCCAGGACAAACATGTGTCGAGTTCACCGTCGCATGATAGCCAAGTGGCGCGTTGAAATCGAAGCAAAGAAGAAAACCGTTTGGGGGGCTACACCCGTGCAGGCCGCGTACATCCTTCGTGCACCGGCCAGCTCACCGGATGGCCATCAACCGGACGACCTTGCAAGTTGTGGTGTTCTGGCAGGTTGGACGAGGGGTTCTGAGCGTATTGCCTAACGGCCAGTGTCCTCGGTTTGCGTTCCGCCAGCCTTGAAAGCCTGCTTCCATGTCTTTCCGTGAAGATCATGGGCGAGAAACGAGGTTAGAGACTTCGCTTCATGGGCCAGGGTGAAGTTGATGAAGCTGCCGAATTATCATCTAGTAGTGCAGTGTCCGTAGGCCTTTCATCCCAACCGTTGAGCCTCATAACTGAACTGCCTGTGGTTACTAGGGAGGGCGGCCACAACTTCCAAGTGGAAATTCTGGAATACCGGTAGGGAGGCGGAGGTGGCAGGCGAGTGTCGTTCCTTCCTCAGGTTTGCCCTCGAGGTGCCTTCACTCGCTCTTTCCGCTTTCGTGGCTCGTCCCTCCACTGGGTTACTGGTCGTTCAGGTGCCACTTCCTGTTGCTGCTTGCTCTCCCGTCTTTTTTCTTCCACACCTCCCATTTCCATTTCTTCCTTTGCAAGGCGATACCTTCCAGGCTGTAACAGATCTCAGCTCGGCTGTGGCTGTCACTCTTCCATCGCCTTCAGCTCCAGCCCAACTTCGACCTTGACCGCGACCGATTCTTCGACGCAAACTCCTTCCTCACACCTTCACCCACCGATAATTTTCCAGGTACGACCAGCCTCTCGCACCCGACCAAGTCGAAGCAATCAACATCGATGGAACCGAATCCGTCCAGAGAGCCACCTCCCTCGCGACTCCCAGAGGGAGCTCCTCTGATGGTGGCTCAGAGGGACCACGATGGCGGAGACTGCCCAAGGGGTTACCAGTGGTACACTTGCAACGCGGGCTTTGGCGTTCCCTATGCCGGTTGCTGCGCCATGGACCCTTGCCGTCCCGATATGGCCGACTGTCCTGATCGGTACAAACCTCAACTCGTCACGTCCATTACCAGCGTCATCACCATTACAGCGTCCGACGACACCACTACTTTGACGAAAACTAGTTTCACTACCATTGCTTCCTCCGCCAGCTCGGAACCCACCACAAGTCATACCTCTACTTCCCACATATCATCAACAAGCGCCAGTGAGAGTGCTTCGTCAAGCGCTAGTGCCTCGTCCACTGCTACCTCTACTCCTGACGCATCGCCCACTGTAGTCCACAAAGACCTCTCGGTTGGCGCAATCGTAGGAATCGCGGTAGGATGCTCGCTTGCCTTCATCTTCTTCGCCATTTCCGTCTGTATGTGGTGGGGCCGACGCCGAGCAAAGAAAGCCGAGAAAAAGGGCATCGCGGAGACTACCAATGTCGCATCCTTCCTCGGCCCAACCGACATGCGCAACCCATCCGAGACGGGACAAGGTAAGAACATGCCCCAGTCCGGCTCCAGTTTCCCCCATGGAAACTACCAACCGGTTCCCAACGGTGCTCCTTACGAGTACAGAGGTCAAGGTACGCCAACTCCTTCCTCAAAGCGTCAAACGTAACGCACTCATAGTGAGGCGGTAAGGACTTCTTCGCTGACCACAACTTCTTAGACTTGACAGGCTCAAGATCCACGACCAACACGACTTGGCCCGGCTCGCCTATGGACTACCAGAATTACCGCTTCAGCGGCGCGACCAACATGTCGACCTCAGCGAGCCACAATGGCGGAGGCACTCCAGTTAGCCCAAACTTCCCATCGCGAGGTGCCTCGGAACTCGACACCAACCAGATGTACCAGGAGGGTGGATGGGGCCCAACGTTCGCGCCTATGCACGAAATCCCCGAGCTCGAAAGCAATGAAAGGCCACACCAACAGTCCCAAGGCCCGAGCAACTAGCGAGGACTCGCCCCATTGTCCTGAGTAAAGAGAGATGACAGCTTGGCTCTGAACTTGGCAAAGAGATGGGTTTCTCTCGTCTTCGCGAGAGGTTTCGGAAAGAAGGGGATAGACCTTCCCAGGTCGGGCTGGGTTAGGATGTACCTGCGGTCAATTGTTGTGGTATCCAGGGCTCATACAACAAGCAGCACAGGTCAACTCGTCTCGGGTTCATCGTATCCTTTGGCCGCGCGGCTTTGGATCATCGTCAAAATGCGCCTTTTCAAGCCCATCCGTCTGATTCCCTGATGATGGTTGACAAGCAAGGGTGGAAATACATGGTACCAGCTATACAAGCATGGCTCGCGTGGGACTTTTGAAAAGGCGATACGGTAGTGCTACAGACGAGGCGGCGGGGAGTGTGTTAGGCTCCTGAATAAGCAACATTCGGGAGGTGACGAACTGTGAAGGAAAAGGCAATGACTCTGGCATGGCGGGTGATTGGGACTGTTAATAAAGGTGCTTCAATAGCGAGGTCCACGCGTGTGAGGGTGAGAACACTTACTGCCACTCGTGTGTAAAACTCCCTGGCTCTAACATCGCCTGGAAAAGCAAATTGATGGGGTCACTCGAACAGAAAACTAGGTTTAGCAGAACGCAGTGAATAGTAAATAAAATAGATGGTCTATTTGATCAGACAGCGGCCCTTAAGACGCCAAACCATGCATTTTTCCCACTTCCGTGACCTATACTGACAACGACGATGATCCACCTTGTGGTTCGTTTTGATATCTTTTTGACATGATGACCGATTTCCCAGATATTGTTCAGTCGTCTCACCTCCAACACGGGAAGTTATGTGATGTGTCCGTAAGAAGTAGTTTTAACAGAAAGAAATAGTGAAATAGCGACGGAACAAAAAAAGCAGAAATGCCCAACCCACCCACAATTAACGACTTGCTGAATCAGAGCTGTCCTTCTCAGATATGCCCTCCTAGGTGCTCATGAGCTTGGCCATCTCGTCCAGCAATTCTTGTAGCTCGTCGTCCCTGATCTTGTCCGCCAGCGAGGGGATCAGCGTCTTGCACTCGTCGGCACTATCGCAACAGAGTGAACCTAGATTTTGATAGATATCAGTCAGCCACATCGCTCAATAACGCACCATCCTCCTCCCCGATCCAACTCCCAATTTCCCCTCCACAGAAGATAGAGTCAAGTTGAAAAGAAGAGAGAAAAAAAAAATAGCATACCAATCTGCGCCCTCTCGAACTTGGTCAGCTCCTTCCGAGCGCTCAGCAGCCGCTCCACGGCCTCGACGTTCTCCTTCTGCTTGAAGCGCGCAAACGCGTCCAGGTAGTCAAGCGTCTTGTTGAGCACGTCCGTCTCGTTGCGGTCCTTGCGGTCCTTGCGGCGCTTGGTCATGAGCGCGTTGATGACGAGCGACGCCTCCGAGAGCGTGAGCGTGTCCACCTCCTGGAACTCGCCCAGCTTGAGCACCGCCGAGGCCTCCTCCTCGCCGGGCGGGGGAGGCTTGGAGCGCGAGGTCGGGGCGTGGTGTTGGTCCGACATTTTTTTTTTATTTCTGTTCTGACTATGAAAATGGGGGTTGACGTTTGTTCGTTCGTTTCGGCTGGAGAAGTCGTCGTCTACTTGATTTCTCCGTCTGTCTGTAGATAGAAAGGGGAGCGCGCCACTGGCTGGCTAATCGGCGTTCCTATGGTAAGGTATCGGGGGATGGATGCGCTCGTGGACGGGATGCTCAAGAGGTATGATCAAATTCGACAAAATGTGTTCCGCTGGACTGTTGCGCTTGTGGGTTTCTCGTCCTGTCCACAATGGCCTCGACGTTGGCGTTTGTGGTATTCCTTTGTCCTCCTACTGGACCTTCCAAACTCCCAGCTACAGCTGTCGCGCTTGAACGCTATTACGCTAATGCTGGTACTGGTGGTGCCGCTCCGAGATCAAGGTACTATATTTCAATAAAACGATGAAAACGTCGTGTTTGATTTAGTGTCGAGGTGTGGTTGTCGGCTCGTCTTTCTTCTCGCTGTTATGGCAGATATGATTTGGCGTTGAATGGTTGAGGTTGTTACGCATCTGGAAGACTGGAACTGTCACTGGAAGTTACATAATTGGAGGTCGCTATTTGCCGGCCGGGTCCCCTGTCCGGCATTGCATTGTTGTTGCAAATGGTAACCACAGAGTAATGTCATGGTAAACCTGGTGCCGTAAGATACCGTTTCTGTAAATTATGTTTCTCGTCAAGTGAATGGTGTCGATTAATACGACTACCATACAATACACCACTACAAACGTTGCTGTTTTGTACGTTATTCGATGACGGTGTTGGTTTAAATCTGAACACCCTCTTTCAAAAGATATCGATCAGTTAGACCCAGCTGGTGATTTACATCTTTATCATCACCACGCGACACCCAGGAAACGCCACTTCGCATCAATTCTCTGTATCAATTTGATGAACAGGCTCGCATCGGACTGTTGTATAAAGACGAACGAAAACGAGGATGCTTACAAGTTGGCTAGTTTAAAGTCCACCGACCTCAGACAAGAAAGAAGACTTCGATCTCGGTACTGATCCAAAATCTGCACTTAGTCATGATTTCATATTTATATCTTTTGTCATCTACGTTCTGTGCGGATTATCTGGGAACTGGTGGGTATTCCGTGCCGGACCTTTCACCCCATCATGACATGACACTCGGCGCTCTGTCCTGCAGACGGAATGAGAAGGACATGATGGTTGTTCAACATACGAATTATACTTCCCCCCTTCCCGCCCGGGATTGTGCCCTGGGCTGGCGGCTCTTTGGGCCCTCCATTGCACTCCCGCTTCGTTCCAAACACCGGCGCTGTGTTCTTAAAGGGGTCTAGAAAAGTCGATGTGGTGAACCGGGGCATAGCTCTTCATAGCTGGTGCTCTCCCCGCAAAGCTGCCTCCTATTGCATCCGTGACCTATACGTGCCCTTGTCTTTCAACTCGACTATATGCTCCTCGCTCCGCTTAGAGACACCCCCCATGCCCCTAAGCCCCAGCATTTCGAGCGCCAACAAACCAGAACTGTGAACACCCCAGCAAGACCGTGGAACGAGAGGCATAACAGCCTCAGCGATCATGTGAAGGGAATCCCGATCTCGCCCGTCCCCTGTCTTCCACATTCTGTTTACAGCGCGGAGAAGACGAAAAGCTACATGAAGTTAGATATCAAACAGAGGCCAAGGTGACGACGCTATCAAAGACTGGCGGGTCAGAAACTTACGTTGTTGGTCGCTGCAATGGCGATGCTGTCCTCGAATGGATGCCAGCTCATGTGGAGAATCTTCTTGTTGAAGTCGATCTGGTCTGCGTCCGTCTCCTTCCGCATTCTTTGACCTTGGCCTGCCGCTGCCGGACTTCCTGCCCGTGAATTTCCCTTCTTACCACCGTTAGCTGTAGGACTTGTCGACGAGTTAATGGGTGTCGGCACCCCAACTTTCTTGGCCTTGAACGCCGACTTATCCGCTTGCAGGACGACCTCCACCTCCTTGTCGGGATCCGATGGGTAGATCATGAAGTTGTTGTTATAGCTCCCTGTCATTACGTTCTTGGCGTCGCCAGAGAACACGACCTCGAATTTGTCAAAGATGCTGTCGTTTTCGTATGTGTCGCAGAGTCTCGGCCTGAGGTGTTCGTGAATGGGAATCGTCTTGACCGGCTGTCGCTCCATGTTGACGTCCCAAATCTTGACCGTCAAGTAGTCACGGGAAAGGATATATCGGCCGTCGTAGGAGAAGCGAACGTCGGAGATGGAAGATATAATTTCGGAAAAGAAAGACCGGGACGATGGGTCCTCTTCTTGTTCGAACACTGTATCGGAGAAAAAACAAATGTAAGCAATGGCCAGCAGTAGCTCGAGGAGAAGTTGTTCTCCATGTATGGCTCCCAGAAATTCAACGTACTCTTTGCGTGCTGGTCGCACAACGCCCTTTCGCGCATATCTGCCAGCTTGATTGTGCCCTTGGAACTGGCATACATGAACCAGTTGCAGCTCAGAGGATGAAACTCTGCGGCTGTGATCACCTCTGTCAATTCCTCCATGTTCGCCGGCTTGATATCCACAATGTTGAAGCTCTGGTCCTGGATATTCAAGTTCCATAGGTTGATCCGCAGATCATCGCTGCTGATGAAGGTCTCGCCGTCGCTGTTGACTGAAATGCTGTTGATATGGTACGCATGGGCATTTGCATATGTTCTCCGAGGAACGGCGGCAACGACGGTGTCGTGGTGGGTAAGCCTGGGGAGCTTGAGATCGGCGGAAGTGCGAAACTGAGGATGAGGTAGGGCACGGGGTGCGCCTCCACCACCGGCCACATTTGCAGGCGTCAAATCATGGGATAGGTTGTTCTCGGCGACCACCTTAAGAGACTTCTCGAACACCTTCCATAGCTTGATCGTCTTGTCGTTTGTCGAGAGGAGGTAGTGGGAGGCATTCTGTCTCCTGCACCACTTGATTTTGTTGATCTTTTCCTCGATTTCAAGAGACTTGAGATAATCGAACTCGGGCTCGTGGGACTGAAATTCGGTATGAAACTTGTATTCGCAGGTTTTTTTCTGGCGACAGGTAAGCAACACATAGACAAGAGGGGACAGAAAAGGGGGGATTCTGCGACTCCACTAACCGTCTCGTTCCTTTCGAATAGCACAACTCGTCCACCCTTATCACCGGTCGCCAAGTAGTTTCCGGTGTGGTCAAACTCTACCGTGGAGATGATATCGGCTGGTGAAGGCAGGTCAGCATGGTTGAGGATGTCGATGACGTGAGGGGGGACATTGACGAGCTCCTGATCGAGGGACCCGTCGTTGGAGGAGGGGTAAATGGTACCTTCGGTAATGTCTTCAACATCTCCCTTGTCGCCGAAGCATCTGTAACAAAATCTCAGTATGAAGAAGTGGGGCACACGCAGGACGGCAAGACGATGTCTCGTGCAAAGAACAGCAATGACGGAGAAAGATGCGTAGGGCAACGTAGAGCGGAGATCGGATCCAGACGACGCGGACGCGAGTGCGGGCACGGGGACAGGCACGAGCGCAATCGCACAAAGACGGACGCTCGCGATGCAGAAGTGTATGAGGAGCGAGGACAGGCCAGAGGGAAAGGGAGTCGAGGAGATCAACTTACTGAGTGAACTTCCATGTCGGAGAGTTGGTATCTGTTTCCACCATCTTCAACGATTCCCAGGGCCGTGGGCGATTGGATCCCCACCTCTACCAGATTGTTGGACAAGGGCGACGAGCGGGCGGGGAGACAGATGGGCAACGATGGCACGGGACGGCGTTCCCAATGGCGATGATGTACAGGAAGAGATTTCACGGGGTCGAGTCGCGAAACCAAGGGATGGCGGAGAGACTGGAGTAGGAGATCTAGAGAGAGTGCCCAACAGAGCCCGGGTCAATACAGGTAGGTACGCCGCTGTGAATGTTTTTGCAGGGAGCATACGAATGTGGATGAAGGTAAGGGTTGGGTAGGGAAGGATGGGAGGAGGGCAGCAACCTGGAAGTGGAAGCAGACTTGCACTCGTTTGATGGGTGTAGAGGTAAGGTAGTGTAGAGTATGTAATGTATGTGTATGTACCTGACTGATGGTGCGGTCGGGTGTGGTGGAAGCAGAGCCCGACCCGGGTGGTAGTAAGGTACGGAGGGCGGCGGGAGGTAAGGCGAGGTAGAGGTAGCGCAGCAAGACGGCTGGGCGGAGGAGGACCTGGAAGGGGACCGGGATGGTGGGTATGAGGCTCAAGTGAAGAGCCGGGTGTATAATTACTACCTATGTAGTAGCGCCGAGCGTACCTCTAGAGCGACGGATTGAGGTGCAAACCCAACTGGGAAGGAAGTGGTTTGTCGCAACGACGAACCTGCGCTGGATACAAGAAGACTGTGTGTGGGCGCCGACCGAGCGATAATCTGACGTTGCTTCCTCGCTGGAGCTGGGTGACAAGAGAGAGAGAGGGATGTACCTAGAGGTAGGTAGACGTGGACCAGCTTCGTGCTGCAGGTGCGCAAAGCCAAGTGAAGATGCGGGGTACGTCAAATCGAGAGCTGTATGCGGATATGGCGTATTTTGTTGTTGTTGAAGGTCGGGGTTGTTGCCTTCAGTTTGCAAGATCGAGCAAAGATGGTGGATGAAGATGGAGATGGATGGGCCGAGACGTGGGAAGGAGCAGCGAGACAACGACCTCTCCTGCCGGGGACGGGTGTTAAGCTTTGATTGAAGGGAATGACGAGCTAGTTAGCGAGGTACTGAGTGGACACTATGCTGAAAGGCGGGCTCGGAGGTACCCTTTAGGATGGTGCTAAGGTTGGCCCCTCCCTCTCCAACATGGCCCGGGGTAACCTCACCTCAGCCCACTCTCCATGCCCGCCCATGGGATCATGGAACTCCCTCTCACAGACATCCAGCCAGGCTGCCCGGTGGAGGGTCCGCTCCCGTCGTGCAACGACACAGGGCAGCTTCCACTTCCGCCAGTGAGCAATTGCGGGGTCCATTCCATTCCACCTGCAGTGTATAGAGGTACAATCACGACGGGAGATACCTCTATACTGATACAGTCAACTCTACAATTAACGATCAGAGGAATAACGATATTCTGGGTATTACGATCAAATACGCGGGAACGGATTTTTTTTAATATAGATTACAACAAATTAACAATATTTCCCGTATTACGATAACGATCAGATTTCTACTTAGTAATACACATAAAATCGAATCTAATCGTTATTTTTACCCAAATTACTAATACCCAAACTAGCCAATTTACTACACTAGGCACCCTAATTAGGTCTAACCTCCTCCACCCCCTCTTTCCCCTCTTTTATTAATATATTAATAAATCCCTCAAAATACTACCTTTTTTAATTATAATAAACGCTTTAAACTTATTAATCTCTCTACTATACCCTACCATTAATATCTTAATCGTTATTTTTACCCTTATTTACGTACTCTACTATATTTAAATCTAAATCCCAAAAAATACCCCATCGCTATACCCTCACTAAATCCCAACGGTAAACTATCCGCCGCTACGCGAAGCGCGGTACTAAATAACGTAATATTACCGCTTAAGCAACCCGCGAATTTAGTTATAAAATTAACTAATTTACTATTAACGAATCCCTCAAATCTAAATAGGATTATCTCGATACTAAAATATTCCTTCGAAACTATATTAGTATTACCAAAATTCATTAAACCGATTTTCTTATCCTCGAAAAAATTTTTTATAAATAAATCCTTTATATAAAGGGGACGTAATTATTAATTACGGGGGATATAATCCAAACTACTACAAAAATTTTATAGAATATAATACCCAAATATCATTCTATTAATAAACTAAAATTCTCAATAAAGTAATTAATAAAATTTAAACAACGCTACAATATTAAATAATATAAATAAAGCGGGGAATCTAGTACTACCGACGTTATTAATTCTATAGAAGAAATCGAAGGTATTTAATAGCTTATTAAAGGGTATTATTTTAATAATATATATAACGCTAACGAAATTAAACTATTCTAATTATCTACACCCGATTTTACACTAACCACCAAACCTCAATTTAGCGGCAAAAAGAAGAAAAATCGTATTATTATTATACTTACCTCTAATATATTAAATATATATAAATTCGACCTTTAAATTATCGGCCATTTTAAAAATCCTTGCCTATTTAGTAGAAATTGCCGTTTAATTGCTAATCTACCCCTTATTTAGCAATATAATAAGAAGGTATAAATAATAGCCGTTATTTTTATTAAATTTTTATTATAATTTAATTAATAGATAGCGGGCAAGAAAATTCTCCTTCTTATAAATAATTTCAACGCCTATATTTCCGCCCTCAAATAGCTTTAAAAAAGGGATAAGGATTATACTTTACAGAATATAATAATTCGTATCCTCCTTACTAATACTACCTCTTTATACCAGCCTATAAATTAAAGGATTATTAATAATATAAAGGTATACTATAGGAAATTCTAACTTCAATATATAATTAATTATACGCTCGCTAGCCATAATCCCTTCAAGAATACTACTATTTTACAAATTATTTACTAAATTATTAATTCGTAATGTAATAAAATTATTCCCGGTACTATCGATAATTATTAAAGGAAATTAATACTATTAGGACTAATATAAAATCCTAATAAAAAGCCTACTAATTAAATTAACCCCGCCAATAATAAAAATCCCTATAATAGTAATAAAATTATTACCCCGCCGGTTAAAAATCTAAATACAAATTCTAATAAAATAAAGAGGCTCGTAAAAGGTTTAATACGTATAAAGACTATCAAATTTATAATAAATATCAACAATTTTATTAACCCGCTAAATAAAGAAGTTATCAATAGCCCGGAAAACCTCCTAATCCATATAATTAAAACGTTCTCCTAGGTAATAAGGGATAATAATAATAACGAATAAAAGTAGTAAGAATCCGTCTACATTTCGCTAACGGCCGCGTTTAAAATTATCGCGATAATTATTCAATATTAAAAATAATCGATAACGGTTAATTTAATAAAGATAATTTTCTTTCGGCGGGTATAAAAGAGATTCATTAAATAATCGTTATTAAAAAAGTTCAATACGCCCTAGAAAACTCTAAATTTATACTTTATAAAGTAATAATATACAAATTTGTATAGGAGCCGTTCATTAGACAGAATACAGCATTTTTTCTAACTCGAATCGATTGGAAACGACGTAAAATAACGTAAAACTACCCTATCTGGTTAAAAAATACGGTTTTATGATATCTTTCACCAAATTCTGAGTGTAACGATATTCTGGGTATAACGATTAGATTTGCTGGTACACTCGATATCGTTAATTGTAGAGTTGACTGTATGGCATATTGGCATGTGGTGCCCTGCGGCCCCGTCGTTCTTTGTTCATTGCCTCTTGGGCCTTTTCTATCCAATCTAACTGCCCTTATAAGGGGAGGGAAACAGCTCTTTCATTCCGTCTTTTTGTTCGCAGCTACCCAATTGAATTCAATTCGGCACCGGGGGGCTCACCGGGTGGGACGTGGTCTACACATTCCATGGAACATTTCCCATCAAAGTATCAATTCGCAAACGGGGCAATGAAATTTACCGGATTTGACATAGTTGTCTACCACCATATCTACGGTTATCACAGAAGTCCAAGAACTCTAGAAAACTCCAAACGTTGCTGCAGCCGCACGGTAAAGGTTGAAACGCACATGTCGCATGAATCATCGGAAAAGCACGTGTAATGTTCCGACCGGCCTGCCTTGAATCTTCGGGCCTAGGTTTCTTGCAAGTTGCGGAGCCCCCCGGGAGCCGGGACTATATAAGTTGATAGATACCCACTTTCTCCCCGTCCGCATCATCGTCCCGGACGGGCTTGGACATCCTTCGTCTTCTTGAGATTTCGACAGGTCACAGGGGCCTCCACATGTTGGTCTTGGACAACTATTAACCGGTTCCCGTCTGGATTTAACTTCCCTCTCTTCTCTTTTTTGCCATCATCTTGTTGGCAAGACTTTTTTTTTCCCTCCTATCTACCTCTTCCACTTACAGCCCGGACTTCTTTCTCCACTCACCATTGGATATTATATACCGACCAAAGCCGCGTCCGTTTTAGGGTTGAAGATGGACGCCAAAGGGACCGTACCTGAAAATGGCAAGGGTAAAGGAAAGGAGGTGGGCACGTTGGAGCAACCAGTCGGGACCGGTGACGGCGGCAACAATGGGCAGACCGGGGGAGGGGATGATCTTCTTTCCCGCATCGCCAAGTCAGCAACGTCATTGCCTTCAGCTTTGTTCTCAAGAGAAAACATGTCCGGCGCAGTTTCAGGGCTAGGAAATGGTGAGAAGGGAGAAGGTTCACGGACGACAGTAGCAGCGGCAAGGGCCACGGAAAGTCTCGAGCGTGCTGGCGAAAGTGCTGCCCAGCTTCACTCTGCCTCTCGTGGCGCCGAGGCCATCAGGTCGGCCCAAACACAAGAGCATGTTGCCATGCAAGAGGCTTCCTTCGCTGCCTTTCTCGACACGACCGAGCCTCTTACGGCGCCCGAAGGACCGCGCGTACTGGAAGGGGCATGGCACATGAGAAGCAGTGTTCCAAGCTCGACCGTTCCAACGACAAACAACCTATGGTCCCATACTCTTCCGGCAGCAACTGTCGCCGAACAGGAAGCGCGCGATGGCCAGGAAGTTGTAGCATTGCTCTCGGGCGATCTGGATTTGGACGCAGAGCTCGCAGGGCCGGAGGATGATACAATATCACCAGATGATATGGCTAGCTTGCGCAAGGCTTTGTTCGGGAACCAGGATGATTTCAGCAGCAACACATCTCCTATTGCTTGGGATCATGCGCTCAACTTTATCCCACCCTCCTTACTAGGGTTCGACGGCATTCCATCGGTGTCGAATACCAAGGATCTTATGGGCACGGACGACATGAATGAGGGTTGGGAGTCATGGATTGATCAGTGGTCTCGCGTGTTGACCGGCTATCACGACGAGGTTTGGGGAGATCTGGGTGCGCTGGTGGAGGAAGCGAAGAAGGAAGTCAAACAGCTAGAGGAAGTCAAGCCGGGTGAAAGGCCGCCTGAGCCAACAGCACTATTGCGGCTTCGCGCCATCCTCGGTCATTTACGGGGGGCATAGTGGACGGTATTCGGGGACGTTCGGATTCAGTACTGTCCGGAAACATTTTTGGCTCAACGATCACGGGCCCGCTGGTCCAACTTGGCTGGTGGGACTTGAAATCGGCGTCGTGCCGTCTAGCCCTACGGAGAACAACAGCAACAGCAAGCATGCCGATGGCGGAATTATAGCTCAATAGAGGAAAGGGTTATAGACAAGAGTAGCTCAAGCTCTTGATCGCTGCTGCTGGTGAAACCCTTCTTGAACTTGACCTTGTGACAAAGGGGAGATGCGATAGGCAAAGCTGGCAAAGCGTATACCTTATATGGGTTGGATCATGTGTATTTATATGTTCTACAGACTTGCTGGGCAACGCTTACAGTACCGTGTATGGTGGTTGCTATGGCAGTGGTGCCGCGTACAGTGCTGGTTCGGCTCAGCGAATGACATCACTGAATGTTACACAAGCGGGTGGAGAGATGGGACCTGTGTCGTGAAGCTATCATCTACGGTAAATCAACAGTTGAGGTACCCTTGCAATGCCACACAATGACTTTCAAAGGCGGAAGATATTTTGTTATCCTTGCCCAACGAATGCTTAATGTGCCATCACGATTGATATTACGCACTCCGTTCTTGCTTCAATCGATAGAAGAAAATCGACCTAGAATAAGTACTACCTACTATGCTCACATTACCATAAAGCCTGTATTGACAGACACATCATTGGTCGATATGGGTCCAGACTCCAGGCCCTTCCTTCCTCACAGACGCTCCTTCGGAATATCGGCCGGTCTCGCGGGCACCCACAAGCGCTTTCCTCGTTAGCTGAGATGTGCCAGCGCAAGCAGCCCAGCAACCCAGTCAGCCCGCCGCGATGAATGGTGGGCTCGCCAAGTCCTATCACGCCGCTACCAACCACGATTTCCAGCCTCCCGGGTTCTGTAAATGCGCAGGGTTGCATCTTTGTTTTCTGCATAGGCTTCCCACCTGGATGCTCACTCAGGAACCCATTCGTTCTTTCCTCATATTACTTCTTGTGGCTGAATATGAACTGCTGCTGACCGACTTCATCCAGAGGCTTCATCGAGAGAAGGCGTTTCAGAGACCAAACCCGGACGAGGGACTGATAGCACACTCATCGATCTAAACCTAACCTCAGGTCTTATCGAAACACAGTGGACTTTCAACCACATCGATCCCTCTTACCGATATTTTGGCTCCAGTCAACCTTTCACCATACATACCTCTACCCAGATTTTGCCATGATGGGTAACAATCAGCAGTCCCATTCTTCCCGTTTTGGGACATGGCAAGCCTTTGTGCTTTCCTTCCTGGTCTTGTCCGCCCACGCTCAACAGCCCTTCCTCCCCGTTGAAACGGCAAGAGCCCTCAGCGGCGCCGAAGGCAACGCACTCGAGAAACGGCAGGGATGCATCTCCAACTTCTTCAGCTGCTCGGGAGTGGGAGCTGCTTTCGACGACGTGTGCTGCCAATACGGCTACACCTGCGCCCTCGACCAGAGCAACCAACCGGCCTGCTGTCCTGTAAAGTATGTCAAAGAAACACTCAATATTGCTCTTACCCTGGATAGTATATCAAATATGTCGAGGGCAGTGATGGAAGGAAAGCCTCACATGTCACTCACATTTTACAGTTCCCACTTCACACCTCAGAGAAGAAACTCTACTAACATCATCTTTCAGCGCCGTCTGCACCGGCACCGCCCCCGCCGGCTTCGCCGCTCCCAGTCCTACGGCACCAGTCTCCTTCGTCGTCAACCCTTACTTCTCCTTCCCCTACGTCGCCACGTACTTCCCAAACGCCGAGCAGTGCTCGTCGGCCGTCAGCCAGTGCAGCGCCAACTACGTCGCCTGCAGCGACAAGCTGGACGGAATAGGCGGTCAGTACGGCGTGACCATTGTGGTTCCCGGCGGCGAGGGGACGGTGGTGGGCGTGAACGTTGGAACGACGGTCGGGCCTGAGAGTGCTTCTAGGATCTGTAAGTTTTTTTTTTCCTTTTTTTTTCCTTCCAACCCTCCTAAACACTTTGGATTTGAACGGGTTTTCCTAATCATCTTGTTTCTTCTCTCCCTTACAGGCAGCAGCTTGTCAAGCGTGGCTTGCCACGGTCTGGAGAATGACATGTGCTCAATGACCGCCACGACTGCCAGTGGCTTCTATTTTGGCACGGGAACCCCTGGTGCAGCGTCATCGCACGGCGGCTTTACTCGTGTGCTCGTAGCTGCCGTTGCGGTTGCGGTGAGCGTCGCCCTTTTTTGATTAAAATGGCCCTAGAGATGGGTGCTTCATATCGGCATGGAGCGAATCGATGGTGGGACGATACTTGAGACGAACGTAACGAAGGTACTGAGTGATGACAAGTGCGAGAGAGGCACTTTAATGAGGCCGGCACATTTTTTCTTACCCTTTTTTTAGTTATGATATCAACAAAGTCATGGAACAAACCGAGACACGAATGTGATGTGGTCCTTTATCTGTATGTATATAGCACGATTAGCAGTCGCAACCTCTCCGAGTTTAACAATCACAGAAAAGGGTGATGGATATGCAAAAGCTCAGTATCAACATTAAAAGCAAATGTGAAAAAGATGTCGACACAACAACACATACCGCAACGCATAAAGTCGAGACATTCGCAGTAAAAGAGCAAAAACATCATGAATTCAGGTCTCCAAAACATATCAATTTTTGTAGTCGCTTGTGTACGCCACGCTAAACTTTCAGAATCATAAAGCTACATAAGGAACTTATTTTGGTCTCTCGATATCCATCTCAGCTGGGAGCGAAAATGGCGACGAGAAAATAACCAAGAGAAAAACAGCGCTAGGTCAACAGAAGAAAATTTTTTGAAACTCGGAAAACTTCTATGCCAAGCTAAACCTCCCAAGACCTTTCATTTTCATGCTTGCGAATATCGCGAAGTAGTTCCTGTGTGACTGCTCCCTCGAGAATTATCGCGGCCAATTATGCCCACCTCCGCCACACTGCCCAACAGGTCCGGCTCGTGCCCCTGCTCAACCCTGTTTACGTTTCCCTGGTTCACAAATCCGTAGCTTTCATTCAACCCTGATCCGGTTCTGGATCCTGTATAGGCGTCGCCGGAACTCAGATCCTCGCTTACTCCGATTGAAGAGCTGGAGTGTCGCTTTTGCGAGTTGGTGCGTTCAAACGGAAGGCGTGCAGACACTGCCAGTGAGGACGCAGGCCTGGTGTTTTGCTGTTGCGGCACGGATTCTAGAACTTGCTGGGCGGGAGCTGGTGTGTTGCTGACGGAACCGTGGCGTGTATGGTGGTAAGAATTGCGTTTGGAGCTTCTCCGTGGCGGCGAAAGGAGAGGAGACGGATCGTTGTCCTCGTTCGACGTCCGATTACCGCGGCGAGTAACTGTCTGGGCCCTACTGGTCTGGCTAACTGTTGCGAGATCCGGCTGAGTAGGTAAACTTTCCGAGTCATGATATCTTTCCGTGTCGTCCCGAATGTCATCGTTTGTATCCTCTGCTGTCCTAAGAGGCACTGCTTCTGCTGCTGTACGAGCTGTGGCGTCCCGATCCGCATTCGCATGTCGTACATTGTCCTCTTCGTCGGATTCAATCGGCCCATTACGGATGACGCCCATTGCTACTGGTATTCCTTCCGGTGGCGAGTCATCCTCATAGTCGACGGCGCCGGTACGCATTGCTGGTGGCATACGTGCACTCCTCACTACTTCAAAGCCTTTGCCTTTTTCTTTACTACTCCTGCCAAGAATGTTCCGGAGCCACCCAGCCGCCGAAGCCATTGGCCCGGTGGGGTCAGCCGGTCCGGTTCCGAGTTTGCGGCTAGGTGCGTCCGAATTGAGCCTCTCTCCTCTAAGACCGTAGTAGTAATCAACTTCGCGCGTGGTATAGTCGGTTCTTGGGGGATACGCAATCATGTAAGGACCTGGGGTAGCACTTCGAGACATTTGAGGATCAAACTCGGCCGTGTCGTTAAGCGGCACTCCGGACTGGCTTAGACGTTTCTGCGACCAGTCGGCGCTGGTCCACGAACCACCTGGTTTGGCGCCAGGAGAGTATGCGGTTTCGGTGGTTGTGCGTCTTCGGGGTGGTCTGAAGTACGGGTCGACAGTTGGTATACCGAATGCACCAGGGGACCGTGCTTGGGCTTGGGCTTGGGCAGAAGGGGCAAACGAAAATGTGCTGGCATCTCCAGGCGTTGTCGGCGTGAAAGATCCACTGTCAAGATTTCGAACGGCCGTGTTGAGGCTGACGTCTTCAAGCCCGGACGAGCTATGACGGTGATGCTTCGCCATAATTCCCATGCTCCCTGCAGATTGGCTCCGTATGCGGCCATCGTTCAAAACATAACCGGTCTTGAAGGTTTCATCCGTATCAAGCATCGCCGCGCTAGAAAGTTGGCTGTGCCTGATGGGACCGCCAGCACGCCTTGGCATACGGCGTGACAACTGTCGCATACCGAAGATCTTGGATAGTCCGCCTCTCGATTGTCCTCGAACATCGTCTCCACCAGCGCCCAAGAGCCGTGCTACGACCTCAACAATGGTTTGGACTGCGTTCAAGAAGAATCCTAGAACGAGGACGCCGGCATGGACAACCAGAATTGCGTAGCCAACCCACCCCTTTGGGCCTTCGTGGACCTCTAGCGACGGTACAAACGCCACCATCATGAGGATGGTGACGAGACGGAGCCCAGCAAAGAGGGTATGGTACGCGTTCATCGAGGTTGGTGAGTGGAAAGGGCGGAAGGCATGTAAGGTCAGAATCTGAATAATTTCGCAGATAGCCAGGAGAACCACCTGGGCTACTCCTGCAGGCTGGACAGCTCCAATGGCAATGCCTCGAAGAAAGCTCAGGAAAACTGGTATAAGAGCAAAGGCCGCTGCCTCGTCCGAGTACGTGTTGTAAAGGGGCCCATAAATAAGCACCGTAGGGAGGTCGTCGAAAAGAAACGCTCTTGGCCTCGAGGTAGCAATAAGATGAAGCAGCCATGCGGCAAATCCAATGATGAGGACCAATGTGACGACTGCCAGTGCGACTGTGTAGGCTGGCGATCGGGTTGCCACGACAAGCTGAAAGGTCGAGAGAGCAACAATCGGGAGCAGAAAGTAGTTCAAGACGAGTCTGACGATGTTGCCCAGAGTAAAGGGGAGGTTCTTGTGTCGGAGATCTTCCTCGGGAACTCGCCTGACGGCTCGATATAGCCACTTGACCAAGAAGGCCCCTTGGGTAAAGACGAAGACAGCTCCGATGATGGCCATTAGCCACACCATCATGCCAGCCCAAATGTCTTCGACCTCTCCCACTCCCACCAAGTGAGCAAGCCGCTGAAGTCCGTACTTGCCCTCGGTGAAATAGACGCCATCCCGAAGGCTTATCCACCCAGGGCTGTCGCTCACAAAGCTCTGATTAAAAATTAGTGACGACCATGACCCCTGGCTAACAATGGGCTGATAAAAGCCCGGATAATTGAGGGTTAGGCCTCCAGTTAGGACGACGAACTGTATGTACTGAAGGCAATCCCCAAACCCTGGCGTGACCAGGCGCAGCAGGTCAGGGTCACGGCCGTAGTTGGATGTCCAGTGGAAAACGTCGCTGGTGCCCCATGGACTAAAGACGGCGGCGAAGATGGTAGCAGCTCCGACAAAAACCAGGACTATTAGGGGCAGAAACTTGAGCATCCAAGCCAAGTTTCCTAGGTCGGGCGTCACGGTTGCCGAGACACAGCCTATCTGAGTACTTCCAGAATCTCCGTAGATGATGGAAAACTCAGAAGCGAAAGAGCTGAAAGCATAAGATGAATAGAAGTCTTTGGTGTAAGTCACATAGGGAAGATGGTCCCGAATCGTTCCATTCGTACTGTGAACATTTGTCAGCCAACAAACTCCCCACGAGGACAAAGCCGATACCAAACTTGAACTTGGCCTTCTGTTATGAAGAAGCAGCGATGTTGAACGTACCTATTAAACTCCCAAATAGGACCCAAAGGACAAACTCCGTGCCGCAAGGATTGGTTGCAAAAGTCGGTGCGTTCCGTGGCTTCGTTATACGTGAGAACATTGATATTCGTGAAAAGAGTAGTAACCCTTGGATCAGTTGATGAGGATTCCGGGACGCGGACGATTTTCCCATCGAGCTTGGATGTGTCGTTCCATTCCGGACTGCCGGGAGCGGGAAGCGTGATGTTCCCAGAAGAATCCACGCCCGTCACATTCCCCCACATGGTCAGCTTCAGCGTATGTCTGTCGTCCTGGTCATCAAACGAAGCATCGACGAAGAGAGGCACCCATTGGAGACGTGTTGGTTTGTCCATTTGGTAGGACTTGTCCAGACAGTTGTCGAACGGGATCAGAACCGCCGTAACGGCTTGCATCCAGAGCAACTGCAAAGCCAACAGGAAGAAGCATCTCAACCTGGCAGACAATCGCAACAAGGGGCGGCCAGACGTAGCATGTGAGCCAGGGGTCATGCGTGCGCTTGCCCTTGGGCGCTTCTCATCCGTGCGTCCCGTCTTTGCCAACGACGGGGCCGTCCACAATGGTGGTGCCGTCGGCCGTTCGCAACATCGGACAGTGGAACGGATTGGGGCAGACCTGGATGCGACGCATGGCGAGGACATGATTTTGTGAGTTGTCGACTTGGCGCCGTCGACGCAGGAGCCCGCTGGCCTGTGGCCACAGACAGCAGAACCTGGACAAAGACGTGGGACTTTTTGAATGCTTCCATCCTCCAACTCCATGTCCAATTTTCCATCTTCTGGCGCAAAAGCTGCGGATGGCGCAAACCGAGGGTCGAAGGGAGAAAAAACCACCGGCATGGTTGAGGATGATAGACAGCAGTTGGGCAGCAATTGTCTACATGCTGTACATATTGAAGCGTATTGGGGTCCTTGAAGTTGAGAAGAGCAAGAGTCGGCGCTGCTTCGTCGCGCAGCTTTGTGATTCGCTTTTCTTTCCTGCCTTGGTCTTCGTCCTCGTCCTCGTCCTCGTCCTCGCCCTGGTCCTTGTTCTTCCCGTCCCCGCCGTCCCAGCCGCCAATCTTGATGGTGTATTTGGAGGTGCTTTTGTGGTGGCGGTTGGAAGTACGGATGGAATTGCGATCGGATGGCTTGGTTTTCTCTTTCACGTCGTCGCACAGGCTGTAGCTGTCGTTGTAATTGATGTGATGGTTCTGTCTGTCGCGACTGTTGTCGAAGTTGTAGTGGTGTTGCTTGCTCTGTTTTGAGCACTTGACTGCTGGAGGTATGCCCAAACGATGCGCCGGCGTGGGGTGCCGAGCTGGAATCCGGTGGAAATGGAAATCGCTCTGCCGGTCTGGTGCATGAGGAACAGGAAGACGGTAAGGTCCAGCCGAGTCGGTCCATCAGATGTCCACCGACGGAAGTGATGGGAAAAACGGTTTTTTTAGGCTCCTCAGGTGTATTTTCAAACCCCAATCTCGATGTTTGGACGGAATGAAGCAAGACGGGACCTGGAAAGTGTAGGTAAGGAACAGGCATCGCAGTTGGCACCAAGGAAGGAAAGAAACCCAAGTGGAAGCGGTATCCATCATCCACCATTCAGCAAGGGAAGTTCCAACCCCAG
Organism: Sordaria brevicollis; assembly: GCA_033439795.1. NCBI lineage: Eukaryota > Fungi > Ascomycota > Sordariomycetes > Sordariales > Sordariaceae > Sordaria > Sordaria brevicollis. The sequence continues at coordinate 1,059,076 of JAUTDP010000007.1, forward strand.
CACACCACACTCCACGGCTCCAGCGGCAGCGGACGGTCAGCCGCTTTTACAGGTAGAGGTATGTAGGTAGCACCGTAGCACCGCTCTCCAGGTATGTATGTATGGCAGAGAGCGGTTCCATGAAGCTTCCGGCCTGCCAGCCAACTTTCCACCTCACCGTCCTCAATCAATCAATCACTCAATGCACCTTATCGTCGCTGATACTGTGTACATTTGCTGAGCCAAAGTGGAACACCAAGAGCTGGGCAGCCACCCAGGATCACCACATCATGGCCGAAAGAGGCAGTGCCGCCAGGGGGTTGCAGCAGCTACTGCCAGCATCAACGGGGCATGTCCACACTGATCTCGATGTATGGATGCCTGGGCTGTCAAAATCCACTCTGCAGCCTCCGTCTCTCGATCGAGGGTATCTTCTTGTGCAAAAGACACAAAATATGTGCGTCTCAGAACCTTGTAATGGAAAGCAGAGGTCCAAATGTCCCTAATAGCTCAGGGTTTCGACCTAAGAATTGAACAAAGAGGGATGCCAGAGTTGCCGGAGTTCACGCCCCAGATAACCCGCTGAACCAAGAGGTTGATGCTGCGTGGACGCGGCATGTACCCGCTAAATAAACTCGGAAATCATTCGCACGGTATGCATCCTTTGGGTCCGCCGCCGCTCGACGCTCGTACCCTAAATGACGTTCTTTCCCGATTGGAACAATGAACGAACACCATCTGGACTCTTGAGAACAATTCGTACTATGTGGTGAGGCATTGAAACTTTCCAACTGCCTTATGAATGCATACCTTTGCAGAGTCCGTCGTGAGAGCCTCTAGCTACCTAAGAGATTGAACCAATTGCATACACAGTCCATGTAAGCAGCCACTCACTCTCACGCGTTACTATGCGCACTAAAATCTGCAAAGTGGACTTTCAAGCAGTTGGGGTGCCGCGCTTCATCCCACACCCAGGCTCGCCAAAAGGTACGTACCTATCACAACCTGAGCTCCCGTTCTGCCTGCAAGATCCACAACCTACGAAGAGATGCCTGTGAATACGAACTTCCAGCTGGACAAATCATCTCAATTATGCCGTGCCACTGAGCGAGTATGTTAATAGTCATTCAGCCATATCCAGGCTTAATGGGTCACCTCAATCGACAAATATCTGGTGTTCTGGTACGAAACGTTGCAGTCTAATTTTGCCATGGCCTCAACCTCATGCCGTTACACCATGCCTTCATCCAGCCATCTTCATCTTTGTCCCAAACACACTTCCCAACACGGCAGTATATGTCCATCATTAAGCCTTTCCCCTCCTCAGAACATCGAATAGACCACGATGAAAAACTTATACATGACGACATTGACAAGGACATGGCCAACTATTCCCTTCCTCTTCGTTTCACCATCTTCCTTAATTGTCACCCAGTTTGTCGGCACCTCTCCGAACCAATATTTGACCGCATACTTGACACCTGCGCTTCACAGATGGTTGACTTCTTCCTCTCCCTCCTGTTTCCATACAAATGCCCCATTAGCTCGAATGTTACAGAACGCTGCTAACTAGCATTATTAGGTGCGTCTTAAGCTGTGCAGCATAACATTGCTTCCTTAATCCGCTGGGAGAGCAGGATCACCGATGGTCCTTGACCTGTGTAAGAAGAAATTTGACTCTGGTTTCCAGTGTAGCAACTTCTTCTTGACTAAGACGGTTCCTGAAAGAGTCTTCCACCGCGCCTTCAATCAAATAGCTGTCGAGCAAACCTGTTTTTGCCATGTTTCTGGCCAGTGTCTGTGGGTTAATATGAACTGATAAGGCAAGTTTGTGAGTTTCGAACCCTAGTGGCGTAGTCTCCAGTGGCAGTAAGTTCGTCTTCAGGCGCTGGATCTTTCTCCTCTGGGGATTATCCGCAAGTGACCGTTGTCTCCTCATCAGATAATTCCTTGGATCGTTTTTTGCCAACGACGCCTCGGGGCTCTTCTGGCAGTCCCTGATGATGGATAGATCATCAAAAGTCTTCCGGTTGGCAATCATTCCGTTGTCAGGCACGCCAGCCAGACTCTCTTCTCTGGTTCGAGCTGTACTTTTCCGCCGTCCATCATTGTTGGCTCTTTTGACGGTATGCTGGTCAGACAGTTTCACGAGTGGTACGTTGCGTCTGGCAACTCCATCGTAAGCATCAGAGCCCAAGTTTCCGAGTGGTTCTAGCTCGTGACTGACATTCATCTGTGGTTTCCGTGGCCGTTTCAACCTGGTTCCGCCGAAAGATATTTTTGACTGTACCATTCCGGTGCCCTGTCCCGCATGCGTTGAATGGGGGCGCATACCCAACGGCCGTCCACCATGCCCTCGTGATGTGTACGAAAACTGTTCCAAAGGTATTTCCGGTCTGCTGTTGTGTCTGTTGACAGACTGCGAGTGTGTGGGTCCAACATTCAGTGGGGGACTGTAGGTTGGGATCCTTGCGCTTGTGTAGTTGCCCTTGGTCGCTGGCTGAGTACGTCGGAGAGGTCGATGTATGCTGCCACGCCGTGGTGATACTTCCATTGGTAGCTCCCTGAAGGGCGGTGCTTCCTCGGGAGTGACATGTTCAATATTCCGTGTGGGACTCTTTAGGCCTTGATGTGTCTGCCGCCGAGGCGCCACCAACTTTGCAATTGTCCACGGATTTAGGCCCTCTTTTGAATTGCCGGAGGTGTCGTCATCAGTTGGAGGCGTCGTGAGTGCTTGGCCTCTACCGTGCTGTTTCTGGATGTTGACAGCATCGTCTCCGTCACTGATGGCACCATCGCCCGCAGACATGTCTACGGACCATGAGTGGACTAAGGGCGCAGTACTCGCAACGGATGGTCTTCTCTTGTTGCTTGATGGTGTAACCGGGTGATCAATGGGAGTACCAGTCATAGGGCCATAATCCGCCCTTGAAGTATCAGCCTACTCGCATGTTAGTAAATTGGCGGTTCCCATACGCTAACATGGTGCTCACCTGTGACATTGGTGGAGGTTGATTGGGTACGCTGGTCTTGCATGCATCTCCATCTTCTTCCATCGATATATCCTCTCGACAACCACTTGTGTCTTCGTGCTTGGCGGGATAGATTGTCGTAAGAAACTCTTCGAACTGTCGAATCAACAGCTCTTCGTCATGAAACAGAACGTCGTACTTGGATGGTTCGACGTTGGGATCGTAGAACCCACCAGGACATCTGATATCCAGTCGTATGAACAGATTTCCTGCAAGCTTTGACGAGTCTTCCGATACCAAGGACCTCTTGAAGTGCTTCTCAAACAACTTCTTTAGTTTCTTGGCAGTCCCTTGGGTGAATGAAAGGGGTCGAGAATCGACCGAGACAAAGGCTCCCTTGCAAATCTTTTGAACATCGGCCGCGGGACTGGGGAGGTAAGCTTCGAAGACGAAGTGGGAGGACTGATCAGTCGCAGGTAGACTACAGCTCGGTGTGCTTCCCCTCTCATTGTCTGATACTGTGAACGACCAAGTTCGAAGCATGCATTGAGCTGCCAATTCCCTGCCCATCACCTGGATAACAGCATCTTTGAGGGAGCCACCGGAGGATGGAACATAGGACCACCATTGCTTTCCTCCAAGGACCTTGAAAGATAACTTGATTTGTGGTCTTGCCAAGGCATAGCACTCCAAGAGACCCTTGATCTTCAGAATCGTCGCAGTTGCTTCACTAGCGGCTCTCTTATATCGCACTGGATATGAACCGAACAGACTGGTAACGCAAACAGAAGTTCCAACAGGGGTTGATTTTTGTCCACGAGCATTGGTGACACCTTCTCTCGAGAGCTGTAAGATGGTTGCCACAGGTTCTGCCGACGTTCTGGTGCAGATCGAGATATCTGCCAGAGCAGCAGCACTAGCCAAGGCTACGCCACGAAATCCGAGACTTTTACACCCGACGGTTTCAAGGTCTTTCAGTGATGTGAGCTTGCTCGTATGTCCTGGCCGGCCAAGGAGATCAAAATCGCTTGGACTGATACCGCTGCCGTTGTCTCTGACTTCGACTTTCTCCAGGGTATTTTGGGAAACAAAGATTTCGACTGCTGTTGCTCCGGCATCGATGGCGTTATCCAGCAACTCTTTGACAAGAAAGAGGGGCGATGTTATGGCCAAAGCCGCGCCGAGCAAACGACTGGTGTCTTTGGGAAGAGGTAATATCGGCATATCGGAATAACCAGGAACGACACCGAGGCCGATTCTAAGGATTAGAAGCGGATTTGGCCAACTGCGGGATGCGCAACGAGTAATAATGATGAATTGGATAGAGTGACGAGAGACAGAAAACAAGTTAAGAATAACCCAGCATGGCTGGTTTGGTCGGAGATGATACTCTCGCCCTTCCTACCAGCGAGGCTGTGGTAGAGACAAAAAGATGGTCGAAACAGATGATGGTGCCCTTGAATAGATACAAGTCTGAGGCTGATTCAAAAGAGAAAAATTAGTTTTCATCATGAGCAGCTGCCCGTGGGCGAGGAAAGGAATTGGAGGAAGGTATAGTTCGTGGATTCAGCAAGAATGGAAGGAGTGACTGCTCAAGGATTCAAAATGGGAAGTGACGAGACGGGAAGTGGATTAAGTATTAGGTAGGTAGAATGGCGCATAAGCCTAACGCAAAGGGTCGTTCCTTCCTCATTAACTCGAGCACACACCGAACACACGCCTTTTTGCCTCCTTCCATTGCCCTACACTCCTCGCTTGAGACCGATAGCCTACTGGGGACGTCTAAGTCCATGACGCCTAGGTATTGCCCCTTTGAGGCTTCACCATGAGTATGCATTTCAGCACTTGTCCTTGCGGACGATGACATTCCAGTTGCCCTTGACGAAGACCTGGCCCTTGACGCCGTTGTCAGAGGGGAGCTCACCCCAGATATCGCCGCATTTTTGGTCCTTCGAGTCCAAAACAAACTGAGCAGCCCAGCCAATGGAGCTGTACGAATCCAGAGATTGAACGGTGGGGTTCTGTAATGCGCCGAGTAAAGTTAGCAGTTATGTCAAACCTCGGCCAATCCCCTTCATCACCGTAAAGGTCCAACTCACATCATTGCACCAGTAGATGGCGCTCTCGTAAGAGCAGCTAACGCGGCCGCAGTTTCTGGGGCCGGGTCCGTTGGACGGAGCACCGGGGACACTGTTCAGGTGCTTGATACCGTCCTGGGTAGCAGTCCTCTGAGCGTAATCGAACACGTCGCAGGCAAGCGACTGAAGCTCGTAGTTGCTGTTGGACTCAGTGGTCATGGCGAGTACAGAGTTGTTGGACTCGTTGCCGATGCCAAAGTCCTTACGGAAGTTGGGGTTGACCTTGTCGAGGGCAGCATAGACCTGCTGAACGGTGCCGGTCACGTTCATGCTAGGACCGTCAGGGTGAGCCTTGACCTTCCAAGTGATATCCTCGATGCCGTAGCCGAGAATGGGGCCCTGGGCCAACTTCCCATCGGAAGCCGGCAAGGCGCTTGACGGAATGGCCTAATATCTGAGTATCAGTACGATGACATGCGCAAGATTGTGGAGCCACAAGTTTGCCAACGGGAGTTCATACCTGAAGAATGGCCAGAACGGCTCCGGAAACGAAAGTAGAGGAGCGCATGATGATTAGGTTGGCAGTAGGGTCGATTTGAGGGCGAGAGCAAGAAAGGAAGCTGGCAGTGAAGGGCTAGTACAGGAGTAGTAGGGAAGATGATGAGGAGAGAAATTCTACGAGCCTCGAAAAGTGTGGGCAAGCCCTACCTTTTATACCTAGAGGACCATGAATTTCGAGGATAATCCACACACTTTCTCCCATATCATCCCAAAGCAACACCGCCAGTCAGTGGAATTGCCGTCCCATGAAAGTTCTAGATCCATCACTTCCACTAAGACAGCAAACAAGTAGATACATCAATCCCGTCATTTTTTCCATTTCATCCACCCGGTTTCCACCCTAAAGTGGCCGGCCGCATTCATCTTGCGTTCTGGACCAGGGTCATTTTCTTCAGACGGGATGAGATTCCTTCTGGGGCCGGTTTTTTCGGCTTGTTGGAGCCCAGATGCAGAATCCATCTGGACCTGGGTTGTGGACGTGGAAATAGGCAAACCAGCCTTCGTCAGCCTGTCCATGGGAAGTGAGCGCCTGCCGGGGTAAAAAACGCAGAATCAATCCCCAACCCGGTAATAACCAACAGGGACGACTTCCATCCTCGAAGACACAAGGTGGGCGCAAATTGGATATCATCCATATCAACAGCAGTTGAGTGTCTTCGGCCGTATGATCTTAAACAGCACAAGGCCCTGGACCTCCATCTTATCAAGTCAGACGTGATGAAAGTGAAGGCCGCCTTTCAATCCCTCTGATAGACCTGCCAGATACTTCTGCCGTAAGATTGAAGTTTGGCCCAACTTCCAAGCATCTCGAATTCTTGCATCTATATTACCATCATTTCCTAGCAGATCAAACTGATTCACCTGTATTGTCTGGTTAGCACACCGTCTCTCGAGATAGATTAATGCACATACCTCTAGATTGCGAGATGAATATCCTTAATACCAGCGGGAAACCGGGCCACGCCGCAAACGTGGTTAACATATATCCCTGATTTCGAGCTGTGTTTGTGCTTGTTTGGGTCGTCGTTTGTTGGCGTGTCGTGTCAGGGCTGGTGTCATTTGCACTAACAATAGTGAACAGCCAAGACATAAGAGCGGTCACCTTTTCCTGCCAGTTGGACTAACGCAGTGTTAGATCGTCACAAGATCCTGCGTTGCACACGTATGCGAGTGGCCCTAACGCACTAGCATCAGGGTCAAAACCAACTGGTCTGCTGCTGAATTGATCTGCCGCGTGCCTTCATGCAGCGATTGTAAAATGATGTTGAGCCTCACACTACAGGCAATGCCCCGAGATCAGACCCTGTATAATGACCGGACATCATGGCATTGAAAGCCGAAGCCTGAAAGAGGCTGCTCATTCCTATTCCTAAATTCGCAGAGACAATTTATATCCATCCCCCGCTCACATATATCTACCTACCTATGGGACATCTTGAAGAGGTCAGCGACAGAAGGCACTATTGAGTCACCATTACTGTGTAGCGCAATCGAACATCTCGGGCAAAAATATGAAGTGGAAGAATTACTAGATAGCTTCTTACCGCTCTAATCTTCGCTTGACGATACAGTTACCAAGAGGGTACCCTGATACCTAGTGAGAAAGGTAAACCCTGTCTTGACCTCCACGGAAAACAACCCGCTCCGCCATGGGCTGGGACCAGCTGTTGACTCTCTTTGCAACAAGATGCTTGTTCAGACATGAGACCCCCATGTTTACCGTGAACATGAGCCGCTCCTTTGTACCGATGTGAAGTTCTGGGGATACAAGCAGACACATCCCTGCCAGAGGTGCACACATTTGTACCTCTAGTGTATGTACGATTGAGCTACCCTATGGTAACGTAGGGCTCTGTAAAATGCTCCGTACCTGAGCCCGCCGCCGTAGCGTACCCCCGTGCGCTAACCTTCACGGCTGCTCCAACCCCAAGGTTCCCCTCCTTCCTGGGGTATCACAAGCTTTAGACAAAAACACCAACCCCAAGCTCGTCATATAAACGAAACCCGCAAGCGCAACTTGTCGCAAGAATCCCCGGATTCTCTACATCTCACCATATTCTCGGACATACAATCACACACACATACACAGACAACACAATGGTACATACCAAGGGACCCGCCCCGCAGCACCACGACGGCAGTGGCCTGCGCATCGGCATCGTCCACGCCCGCTGGAACGACACCATTATTGAACCCCTCCTCGCGGGGACCAAGGCCAAGTTGCTCGAATGCGGCGTTAAGGAGTCCAACATTGTGGTCCAGTCGGTTCCTGGCTCGTGGGAGCTTCCAATTGCTGTCCAGAGGTGCGTTCACCACCCGCTTTCTTTCCTTCTTCTTCTTCCCCGCCCCCCGCATTGCTTGCCCTTGCCTGTAGCTCCTTGCTGCTTGCTCGCTTGCTAGCTGTCTCTCCCTACTTTCCCACTCCTTGCGCGCAAGAGAGAATTGTTCCTGTTGTATGAACTAGTCATGAACCAGTGAGAGGCTGACCAAGATCCCAATCCACCCATGACGACAACAGGCTCTACTCAGCATCGCAAGTCCAGTCCTCCTCATCCGGCATTGGCACCAGCGCTGGCGACCTCCTCGGCAGCTCGACGGCCGACCTCGCCTCCCTTTCCAACACGGCGGCCGAGTCCGTGTCGACGGGCCCCTTCGACGCCCTGATCGCCATTGGCGTGCTGATCAAAGGCGAGACGATGCACTTTGAGTACATTGCCGACACGGTGTCGCAGGGCCTGATGCGCGTGTCGCTTGACACCGGCGTGCCCGTCATCTTTGGCGTCTTGACCGTGCTCACCGAGGAGCAGGCCCAGGCGAGGGCTGGTCTCATTCCCGGAAGTCACAACCACGGAGAGGACTGGGGTCTTGCTGCTGTCGAGATGGCTGTCAAGCGCAAGGATTGGGCTGCTGGAAAGATCGAGTAACGGTCGATCGGGCGGGCTCGGGAAGGGAGATGTTGGAAAGAAAAAAATACAAGACAGACAAACAATACAGAAACAGATACAAGCCATATATGCGTCATATGAAGAAAGGGAAGATCAGATATTAGCGCCACCAGCATACATTCCTCGGTACATCCATCATCTTGGCTGAGGAAAGGGAAGCGACCCAAGAACCACTTCCTGTCACGGCGAGGCGTTGTGCACAAACTTGGCTTGCGCTCAGCAACATCGCGGGTGAGCGATCGAGCAGGTAGGTAGGTATCTGACCATGCGTGACATTTGGAATTACTAGATTACTGATGGGTTGTATATGTCTATCGTGGATCGTCCCCCAAGCAGTTTGAATGAATAGAAATAGCAAAGCAATCGAACTCCCATCTCGCCAGGTATACAAAAACCGCCCCGTTTTAAAAGCGATGCGCATATACAATATGTTCGAACCTCAGCCTACATCCACTTCCTTCCTTCGCGCCAAGCGGGCCCGAGACCCAAGAATCAAACTATCCAACAGCTATCCAATTTCGGTCTCAGGATTCCCTGGTGCAAGGCATACCACGTTCTCACATGATAAGAGTGCCGGCATCGCCACTCACTGACTTCTTCCTCTTCCACAGCGATCTCTTCTTCTCGCGCTTAGCCTTCATGGCTTCCCATCCTTGCTCGTCGTCATCGTCATCCGAAGCACTGCCAGACTGCTTCACAGTGACAGTGGGCTGGTTGGCCCCCGACATGGTCGAGGATTTGCGCATGTGACTCGCGCCGATCGCCTGCACAGTCGTTGGCATCGTTGGCAGAGCTGGCGGTGGTACCTGCGACACGGGACGGTAACGGCCAGGAAGCCCAACGTTGCTACGTTCCGACGGCGCAATCGACGGCGCATAGCCTCCTGTAACCCGAATTGACGGTGCAAAGCCAGCAGGCTGTTGAGGATGGATCCAAGAAGCCGAGCTGGGCTGAACCATGCTCATGGTACGCATCTGAGCATCACCCCGAGGGGGAGGTAAATCAAGCATCGACTCGTTGCCCATGAAAGAATGACGCATATCAGGTCCGCCAAGTCCAAGGCCACCAGGAACACCAGGCATTGGTGGCAACCCGGCGAACCCAGGCATGCCGGCGGCGGAACCTATGCTTCCGATCGAGCCAGTAGCTATATGCCCTTCGGGACGCGGTGCTCCCGTGCCGTTCTGACCCGCCATCATCTGCATGAATTGCATTTGCATCTGCATGAACTGCTGCATCTGCTGGGTCATCTGAATCTGGGCTTGGTCTCCAGGTGTCAGGCTTGGCTTGTTGGGGTACATCATGTGCGGAGGGATACCGGCAATAGGGTCAAAGGCGGTGGCGCCTGAAATGGGTCGTTGAGCTTCGATATGAGGGCTGCCCCGTCTCATCGCCCTAGCTCTTTCTTCGCTTGCAATCACGCCAATCAAGCCACCCGGAGGGCCGGCCGGGTTGGGATAGACGGGGGCAGGGCTTCCTCCTCCCAGGGCAAAATTTTCGCGTGGGTTGTTGCGAACGAGACCGGCACCGAGGAAAGGGTCCTGAGGCAGGTTTCGGGCAAAAGCTGGAAGGTGACCGCCTACCGCCGCCACCCCTCCCGCTGCGGAGCCTGGCCGTTGATAGCTAGGTTCCTGAGCGGCGCGGAGATTGGGATTCGACATCATGGTGCTCAGACGTGTCGGAGGTCGGTTCTTATTAGGGAAGCCATGGGCGGCAAGAATGGCCAGGGGTACTTCTTCGTCTTCATCCGAGTTATCTGACGTGTTTGGCCCAATGGCAGGATTCTGCAGATTTGGCGTGCTGAAAGACATTGGGAGGTTTGGTCGTGGCATGGGTGCGTTTGCCGACTCTCCAGTTACTTTCATCATTTGCTGTCGGTAAACGGACATATGGGCTTCCTGCTTCTTCCTTTGCTTTGCTTGCTGCTTCGCTTTCTCCAAATCGTCCTCCTCGTCATCGTAGTTGTCCTCCTCGTCGTCGTCGTCCGCGGCGCTCTTGTCCTGGTTTCTTGACACTTCCATTTGCCGCTCCCTATCCTGACGTTCCTTGTCCTTGCGGTACTTTTCGAACTCGGCCGGGGTCATGACCTTGTTAGCGCCTTGTGACTGCGAGTTCTGGGCACGGGTGCGGCTGGCTGTTGTTTCGTATGCATAGCTGTGTGTGGTATCGAAGAGGCTGTCGTCATCACCGAGAGAAGTGTCTTTAAAACCAGAGGGCAGACCGTTGCCGCCCCTGCGATATCTTGAGCCAGAAGAGGGGCCAGATGTAGATTTCGCACTGCCTTCATCCATATACTTGCTCACAGTGGACAACGAATCCTTCAAAAGCCTTGCCTCCTCATCTTCGCCCTCGCCTTGTTCCGTGTCCGAGTTCTGGTGCGCAAGTAACGGCTTCCTTGGGTTGGATTCAGGGGAGGCGCTTGGTCGGATAGTGTCGCGAGCCAAAGGCGACATGTGACGGGAAGGGGGAGAGGTCATCTCCCTGTTTCGGGGCGAATGGGGAGGGCTCGTCGGCGACAGAAGCTGGTCGTTGGAGCGCTGGCTAGTCCACGACGGTTGTGCTGGTTCGACATTTGCGGTTCTGTCAACCTGAATAGGCGACGGCTGGCTGAGACGGTTCCCAGTCAAGGACCTTGGTCCCAACCCAGGATGTGTGGGCTGGTTGTTCTGGTTGTTATGGCTGCCCACCATGGAGGCTCTTTTATCGTTTCCAAGCACCATCTTCCCGAAATCACCTCCCAAATCCATACCAAGATCGTCATCCACTCTTGGTGCTGTTACAGTCGTCGAGGTTGAAGTAGTTGTAGCTCTCGGTCTAGTAGGCGCCATGGCTTGGTTATAATCTTGGCTTCCGGAACTCAGTGGCGGAACTGGCTCTTGTTCAGCGGGTACGATGGGCAACGGCTTCTTCCCTCCCCCAAAAGAGAACGTTCGACCGGCGGCCCTCAAGAACCCGCCTGAAGAAGACTTGGGAATAGGCGGCACAGGAACATCGCCAGAATCCGCGGATGACGGGGCAGTGCTAGAGTTGCTATGGCGCGAGGAGTTGTCAGTTGACGTGGCCTTGGTGGTGCTTGAGGATGCGCTTCCCCTTTAGGCGGTTAGCCAGTTAACTCTGTAACAGGAAAGAGACCTAGTGAGGGTAGAGCAAGAACGGCCGCAAACACAGTCGCTCATGCCAACAAAGAGGGAATCTCGACAAGCGGCAAGACAGGGAGGGAAAGGACCAGGGGTCGGTCGGATGTGTGTCGACGGGACGAAAACAATGGCTCTGCGCTTACTTACCTGTTGATGCCGGCGAACAAATTATCGTTGTGTATATCGCTGCCACTCGTTTTGGGCCTGGAAGGAGTTTTGACTCCCAACCTCACGGTCCCATCGAAAGACTTGCCAGCCTCGTGAAATTTGTTCCCCCCAGCGTCGGGGCGCTCTAGAACACGAAAGGACGGCTCGGATGGAGCATTGTCGGCGTTTTCAGCGGTCGACTTCCGCCTTCCGAACGCGACCGAAAACCTAGGCATATAGCTGTTCGGGGCGGTCTCCTCAACCGACTATGCACAGCAAACGTCCTTTTGTATCCGCCCAGTCAGGCTTGTTAAAGGGAGGTTTATGGCCTCGTCTTTTTAGCAGTGGCTTAAAGGGCTGCGGGTGTCGTAAGATGGCGCCGGTGACGAACGCTGCTGGCCTGGTATAGCGATGTCTTCTTGCAGGTCAAGATTCGGAATCTTCCTACTCGATGGTGGAAGCGCGCTAGGTAGGGATGAAAGATAATCGGCAACCTGCAGAATAAAGAGGACCAAGATTAGCAGCGGTCGACCAGAGGAGAGTGCATCAATGCGAGAGCCCGACGTGTCGCATGGAGGTTGACTATCGTGGGAATGTTTTGAGCCAGTAGAGAACACCGACGAGCGGTGCTAGAGGTCGGGAAGGAGGACGATTCCGTCAATTTCTATCGCCAGTTGCCAGTCGCCAATCCCCCAACCCCCGAGCCCCGGTGCTGGCTGGCTTAGACTCTTCAGTGCTAGGGTGACATCCATTGGCACTGGCGCAAGCCAAATCAAGGCGGGAGCGCAGCAGGTACGGGCAGGTACGGGCAGGTACGAGCAGACATGGCGGCGCGTCCTTGTATGCCCTGCCCTGTCTGTTTTGGTGCCGGGAGCAAAGTTCAAAAGGGGATGGGGCGGAAGATCCCAGGCGCTCCAGGCACTCCCGGTGCATAATTGGGTGGCATGTTTAGGTAAGTCATGCGTAGAGGTACCGGCAGCAATCTACCAGGTACAGCCGCCATCAGACCCAACAAAGAGACATGACTTTTGCACTTACGAAAACTAACGAGAATGCCACCGATTGGGGTAGATTTGTGGCATATATGTTTTGTCGTCCGGTGGTATCTTGTTGATACTTTACACACCTTTTCTGTGTATGTGTGTCGAGGAAGCTTTGTGGGAAGGCGTATGACAGTTGTCGGTTGATTTGCTGGTCAGATCTGCAGTTTTGACAGCACCCAACAGCGAGTGTTGGCAAAGGGGTTTTCCTAGAAAAATTCGGGGAAAAAAAACCAAGCTGGGTCGGTCGATGAGCGAGCCGGCGTCGACGAGAGTCTCGAATCGGGGGGATGCGTCGATCAAAGTGGAGAGAGCTCGTCGGGGCGACAGCAAAAAAAAAAAAAAAAGTCTGAAGGTGCGCGGCGGGAAGGGACGGCGGATTCCCGAGAAGTGTACAAGTTCAAATCCAAGAGAGAAAAAAAGGAGGCCGAGGAATGAAGAAGGGGGTAAAAAGTTAGACAAGGTCCAAAGAGACAGGATGGGATCGGGAACAGAGCTGTGAGTTCGGGTGACGGAGTGCTATGTACAAAATAGGGGAGATTGGCCGATTGACACGATTGGTGGGCCGGCGCGGTGCGTAAACGCAGTTGGTAATTTTGGGGCAGTGTCTTTTGTTACTGCCCTCCAGCCTGGTCTTCTTGATGCTGCCGATGGACTGTCAGATCCAGGTCGTTAGGTCCGGGTAAAGGCCGCTTTTACTGGTTGTTGGAGGAGGGCGAAAAGAAGGAAAGGAAAGCAGAGGTTGAAGATTTCACGAGGAAGAAAAACAGAGAGAGGGAGACCAGAACGATGGGCTGGATGACTGAATGGAACGATCAATATGGAGATCAAAGCACGAAGTGAAAAGAGCACCACCCCAGTTTAGCGACAAGAGTGGAACGGCCCGAGCTAGCACGCAGGCAGAAGCTGGAAAAGAAACTGGAGACTTTTTTTTCCCTTTTCCACATTTTCTTTTCAAACCCGTTCAACCATCTACAACACTACACACGGCGAAAAAAAAAAAAAAAAATCTTGGGTAGTATACGAGCGCCGACGACTTCCCGTCTGGCCGTCTCTACTCTTTCTCTCCAAACTCATACACTAACTAGCCTGTAACATGGAATGGGTGGATGGGTGCTAAACAAGTCGGGTCTTGGGAGAATTACAAAGTGGAGACTGGGGGAGTGAAAGAGGACTTTGCAGGCACTAACTGGCGATGGCGAGGTGACGGCGAGAATAGCGCCCTTCTGTTGGCGACTCGCCCGAGGAACCAGCTTCTCACTTGTCACCACTTGACCACCCTTGTTTGGCCTGATCATCTTCTTCATCATCTTTTACATACGTACCTATGTAAAAGCTCCTTCCCGGCTTTCTGCGTTTCTTCTCACAAATTGCTGGCCAGTTCTACCAGGCTGGAATTCGCGGTCATCCAGCGCGGTCATCCAGCACGCTCATCCACCTCTCAGCAGAGTGGGCTCAGCTGCTCATCAACGGCTTTGTCCTCATGGTGGAATCGGGTTCTAGGTCGCTATACTTGGCAGTCGTCCGTCCATCAGCATTGCTTGAGCAAATCACCAGTCCGGTCCCGCCCCATCCCTTGTCGAGCTGTCAGGTCCAATGGGTCTGGTATGGATCTGGATGGAGCTGTTGGATCCCCTCCCACCCGTGTCTACAGAGGAAACCTCGTTCCCTCTCAGTGTGCTCCCTCGGAACTTCTTGGCGAGCATTAAACAATGTTTTGGAGGACCTGCTGTGAACTGGGAATATGCAGAGTCGAGAGAGAATCATCAGAAAGGCTCTTGGAGGGACGGGGATACGACAAATACACCAGGGCAGCAGCAGCAGTTCATGTTTGGCCTGGTTCCTATCACGGCCTTTAGAACAACAGGCACGCAACAAGTTACTACAAGCCGGCAAGGATCTTTTACCAAGCAACACGTGCATGACGTCCACGAGAATGTGTGGATGCATGAGCGGCATAGACCTGCAAGGCCTGCTGGGCCACCTCGGCCACCTAGCGAATTTGGTGGGTATCCAAAATTGGGTAGCCCCGTTATGGTGACTGCTCCGTTGGTGAATCTTCGTTTTCAGCGGGCGCCGCCGCCATGTGCTTGGATTGGGGATGCGGAAAGGATCTCCCAAAACCTACGTATCCGTCTCGCCGTCTTGGTCTTCTTTGGGTTATTACAGCAAATGATTTGCAGCCATCTGCTGGTGGCCTTGAATGCTGCTCGCACCTGGCCGGCATCTGGTGTTTACATGATAACCGATCGGTATGGTAATATCTACATGCTCAAGGCAGTCCCGTCAGTGCACATGGTCCATCATTTCTATTCGTTGGGCGGTCCTGATCTAGTACGGTAATGTAGTCTATTTACCTTACCCCAACCCTTTTGACCATGGAGGGATGAACCCCCAAGTCTTGTTCCGCCTTGATATATTGGCATAATGTTCCTTCCGTTGCTCACCGCGACTGTCCATGGCGAGTATTAGCCGAGCTGTGTAATTGTTGACGCCAAGCTTAGTGAACACTGATCAAAAAAGCTTGCTTGTAAGGGGTCAAGGAGTGAGTGAGTTCACGTGCTCCATGGTCCTATCGGAGTAAATGGGAATTGCCCTTCGCTTGTGAGATTTCGCTCGACAGCAGAAACATGCTGTCCCCCAGTGACAGGGGGCACTTGTCTCACTCTTTCGTCGTTGCCCGCTCATGGATATGGCCGAACCACCAGGTCTTCCCCACGGCCGTCCCACAGACACAAAATCTTTATACGGGGTCTGAGTCCGAGCACATCGTATATACACCACTTGCTTCCGCAGGAACACGTTTTCCTTGTGCTGTGGTTTGTGTTGTGGCCGGTAACACTGCCATGGCTATGGCCGCACTGGCTTTCCAAGCTTCCAAGTCTCCTTTGCTACCATGGCAGCATTCTCTCGAAATGAAAACTCTCGCCAGAGGCCCAGGGAAAGAACCCAGACCGAGTGACTTGGAGCAATTGTGAGGGCTGGACGGTGAACAAACTGGCCCATATGGGGTACATATTCCCTGCACATGCGAATGTCGTCTTGCGGTAAGTGCCTTTCTGCAATCAAAATTTCCTGGATTTCGGGCCATTCTGCCAGGCAAAATGCCCCTGAGACAACTTCCCCTGCTCGACATATGAGCCCAAAACGGCCAGGTGCGGTGTGTGGTTGGAAGCGCAATCAATGTAGGTAGTATATATGGGATTCTCGTCGTGAGACGAGTATACTAGATCACTCCCTATGGGATGAACTTGCGGAGCGTGGACGGCCGTAGCTCACTGACGAGAGCTTAAAAGTAGCTGTGATTGTGAAGGAAAAGCGCAATTGGTTCGACAGAGCGAAATAATACAGTATTTTCATATGACATGCACGAAGCCACGTGATAAAGCAGGTTGCAGGTATGTAACGAACAATACGCCATTTACCTTACGCTGACGTTGGCGGTCTCTCTTGCAATCCCTTTAGCTGTGCAATTGAACCATTTTGTGCCAAGCACAGATCTAGAGTAGCCGATTGGCTAGAAAACCCCACAGTAACATTTGTGTCCATGTCGATACCTCGATTTTACCAGCTTTTGCAGCGATTTTGACATTGCTCTGAATGTGGAGTATAGGCAAGAGGAGGTGTAAATAGAAGCGAGCCAATAAACAGATGGCTAGTCGGCTTGGCAATACCTCTCAAAGTCACGAAGTACTGCAGGTAGAAAAAATCTTGGCACAAAATGGTTCAATTGCACAGCTAAAGGGATGGAAGCCTTACTGTGCATGTACAGAATCAGATGCACCGTGTGTAACGTGACGGTGGTTCCTGGAGCGCCGCAGATCGGGAGTTTTCAGGTTTCATTCAGGTTCCATTCCGAATATGGATATGCGGATGCCTGTACATTATCAACTGAAACTCGAACAAATCGCGACTCAGCGCGCTTCAAGGCAATAACTACATTCAGTTCTGCAAAGACGGAAGGCGGTTTAGGTTTTGCGGGGTGCAACCTACCTCTAGGTAGGCAATGGGGCTGCTTCTGAGGTGCCGTGGCTGCTCTGGCTTCGGCATGGGCTGGAAGGAGCACTTTACTGTGTTATATACACAGGTGTACATTGATGTTTCCAGTTGGTGAACCCCGTGCCTCGTTTACCCTCGGTGTTTCACCCTCCGACCGTGCAGACCGAACTGCAGAAACAGCGGGGATCCACGCGCTTGAAGCTGCACATGATGGAACAAGCACTCCTCGAAGGCCTTTTAGTTTCGAGCTTGTTGTTGGAAGAATCGATACCTGTCTGCTACTGTACCTAAGAAAATAACCTCACACAAGCCAGGTTTCGACAGGTGCCTACAAAGGCTACCGTGCCTGCCGAGCCTGCCTATCGTTCCACGCCAACCCATGTTCACCATATAAATACCACACAGCAATGACAGCATATTCAGACGACCAATCCCGTCTTCCATGCTTCCATGCTTCTCGAGGTACCTTGGAGCTACTCCGTGCCATGACGTTAAACAGGCATGAGACTGTACCTGCTCCTGCTCCTGCTCCTGCTCCTGCGTATCTTATCGTTACATACCGTGAGTCCGTGACGAGCTGCCGCCACGCCGGCGTCCCGCAATCTGGGGCTAGCCCGCCCCGGAAGAGAAGGAGAGGAAGGCGTGTATCAGGTACCATAGCCCTCCTTTATCACGTCGCCGTGGACAAAAGACCCGGCCGGGTCTCGGAGCGCCGCCGAAGGTGCCTCGTTACCGGTTACTGACTCGACAACGACGTCCAGGTTCGCCGCAATGGATCTTATCTGGATACTTCTTCACACGGATCCATGGACGGCGCCTGGATGGGAGGAACCACGTAAAAAAAATATTCCGCTAAAAAAACAAAAGAATGAAGAAGAAGAAGAAGCTGCTTAAGTAACAAGTGAATGCCCTCAACTGCTCGAGTGCGCAAAATCTTGACTCGCCTACATACATCGGTTCTTCACCTCCTACTTCGCTCACTGATCGACCATCTCTACGGTCTTGTTGACTTTGGATCCGGATCCATTGTTTGTTTCATCTTCTCCTCAACAAGCACCCTTGTCTCTCAGCCTTATCACTTCCTTGCTGGTTCTCTTGAATTTTTTTTTTATCTTTGATCTGGCCCATTCTTATCTTTCCTTCACTTTCATCACACACTTCTTCTCTCCCTTCAAACCCAGCAACGGCGGAAGCGGAAATGGCATCTCCAAACTACACACACCCACATCCGGGCCTCCGCAGCGGTCCCTTTCTTTGCCTGCAGGAGCCGCAACCACCAGCACCCAAAGGACATAGCGCGCTGGCATCGCTCATCAGAAACCGGCCTACTGTGGCCCTTCCAAACCCTCTGAACCCTTTGAACCTTGCCCGTGACGATGAAGAGGCGCTTACAGGTCTTGGGGCAGAACGGAGACTTGTTGATGATGAGCCTCCGCGCCGGGATGAGCGCCGCATGAGTGCCGTTCTCAACGGGCCTCACATGCGCAGCATGCGCCTGATCGGAAACAGCAATCCTCGATATCGATGGGAAAGATACTGGAAAACTGAAGAGGAGCTGGCGACTATGAGAGCGCCCATGTTAGTGTTGCCGCGCCCCCCGTTCATGAGCTGCTTGACGCTGACAGACACCCTGATATAGCCGTGAATACTATGAGCGCTGCAACTACCTAGTTCAGCAGTATCTGTATATCGATAAGCTCTTGGATTCCTCCTTACCCCATGACCTACTCAATGAGTACAACGACCTCCCACCATGGGCTTTCCGTGGAGGTCTTGAGGCTCCTGCTACGACATCACCAACCTACGGTGCCACGGCTGAGCCCGCCTCAACCATCTCCAAGACTCGCAAGGTAAAACGAACGCCCAAGGACATCTACAGGCCAACCGAGACCACGCCCCTCTTCAGTGATGACACCAACGCTGTTGATGACGAGGACGGGGACCAAGCTGCTGGCCGCGAGACTCGGCCCGAGATTCCATGGCTAGAGGATGACGATGTTGACAGCACTGCCTCCATTGTCACTCTTGCTATTTACATCAACTTCGCTGCCAACGCTATTCTCTTGGCCGGCAAGCTCGCGGTAGTTCTGACCGTCCCATCCGTCTCGGTGTTGGCAAGTTTGGTGGACGCGATTCTGGACTTCTTGTCTACTGCCATTGTTTGGATTACTACTTGGTTGATCAGTCGGCAAGATCAGTATCGGTATCCCATCGGGCGAAGAAGACTGGAGCCTATTGGCGTGCTTGTTTTCTCGGTTATCATGATCACGTCTTTTGCTCAGGTCGCTCTTGAGGCTATACAACGTCTCATGTCAAACGACCGGGAGGTTATTCAACTGTACGTATCATCATCCCTCAACCCCCTATGCACCTATCTGGCATCCTCCTTCCGGATTCTGAAGGCTAATACTCGTTCTTTGAAAAGTGGTGTACCAGCCATAGCCATCATGTTGAGCACGGTCGTCATCAAGGGCATGTGTTGGCTCTGGTGCCGTCTCATCAAGAACTCCAGTGTTCAAGCCTTGTAAGCAGAATCTGCAACTTGTGGTGTCATGAAATGCAGCAGCTTACACGCCTTGCTCCAGGGCCTCGGACGCAAGCACGGATGTCATCTTCAACGCCGGCTCAATCGCTTTCCCATTAAGTCAGTTGTCTTTCATCCCCACCTAGCCAAATACTTCATTCGCCTCATACTTACCTCCAGTCTTTTGTTTTTTCCTCGGTGTAGTTGGCTACTATTGTCAGATCTGGTGGCTCGATGCGCTTGGAGGTCTGCTGCTCTCCCTCGTAGTCATCTTCAACTGGTCCCAGACATCCGGAGAGCACATCAGACACCTGACCGGGTTTTCTGCCACGGCTGATCAGCGCAATATCCGTAAGTGTGCCGTTGCGGAGGATCAATCACGTTCACTGTCCCCAACCTGCCTCCTTTGAGCCCGCTAACAAGCCGCGCAAAAACCGAAATAGTGCTCTACTTGACCATGCGCTTCGCAAAGACCATCAAACAGATCCAGGGCCTGCAAGCCTACCACTCAGGAGACAAGCTTAATGTCGAGGTCGACATTGTTTTGGATGCCAGCACCTCACTGAAGGATAGTCACGATTTGGCGTTAGTACACAACTCTCTTTCGAATCCTCAATCTCACTTCATCCGCGTTGCTGAACTTGCCTTGTTTTCTTTCTTTCATTTTTTTTTTTTTTCTTTAGTGATTGCTAACGAACTGACGATCTGACCTCCCCGGGAATACAGTGAAAGCCTTCAATACGTTATTGAATCTGTTCCTATCGTCGACAGGGCCTTTGTTCACGTCGACTATGCCAGTTACAACCTCCCAACGCATATGGAGCAACAACACAACAACTAAGTACCGCGCAGATAACGGTATTTGGAAGAGACCCGCCTTGTGTCCTCAAATCTCCTGCCCAGACAAGCCAGGTCCATTGTGGAGGTAGGATGATATCATCAAGTGGGAGGGTAATCGGATTCTCGGCATTGGCTGGGTCTCAGTGAGCTTCGGTCCTCGGTAAACTCAGCTCTCTAGCTCAGAGGCGCTGGTATCTTGCGAGTTTGCAGCCGCGCCTGCCGGTTGAGGGCTATCAGAGATCCCTTACGTGGGTGAAGCACGTTTGTCTCCGTCTCTGCGCATGGGCAGACATGCGTCTTTTGCAACAGACGATAATCGGCCGCTTCGAGGGCTGCCGTTGGTTGGCGGAATGACCAGGCGGCATTGCCAGCCGAAGAGAGAGTATCATCAACTTCCTAGGTTTGCAAGGTCATAAAAACTCGTAAGGCACCCTGATGCCTAACACAACCTACACCGTATGGTCAAGATCTGGTTAGAGGTGCCATCAATACCCAGCCAAATCAAGACCAGACCGTCGAGCGAAGTCAAGCAACGACTGAAAGAATGATCAACTGTATATTATGAGATTGTCATATGGACTTTCTAAAATCTTATGAGCATTATGTAAAAATCCTATCAGATGGGCTGAAAAGAAGACCCCAGTCAACATAGACTCCAAAAACTTAGTACGGGATACCGTTCGTCAGAAGCTGGAACTGGTCGTACAATCCCGTCGAGTAGCTCGCGTAACTCTTCTTGATGAGATCCTTCATGAAATCAGCCGCCTCGCGCTCAGTCTTCTCCAGCACAAACCGCTCCTTGAAGTGCTTCACACTCTCTGGCTTGAAGCATGGCAACCCGCTGTCCATCATCAACAGCACAATCTGTGACAGCTTCTCCGTGTACTGACGTGAAGCCAGGAAGGCTTTGATGCACAGCTCCTCAAACCATTTGAAAGATTGGTGATCCGGACTGCCGCCCATCACGGCAAGCATCTCGGATGTCAGCTTGAATGGGGCGCGCTCAAACTTGATACCGCCGGGAGCAATATCGAAGCAGAACCCGAAATCAATGTGCAGAATGTGGCCGGCGTCATCGATCATGATGTTACCGTTATGTCTGTCCTTGAATTGCAGGAGGAAAGAAATCACCGAGTACGCCGCCATACTCTTGACAAAGTTGTTTCGAGCTTGCTGGAAGCGGAGTGAATCCTCGTTACCGTACTTGGAGATGAAGTAGTCGTATAGTCCGTTGACGGCTTCACGGCCTAGCATGTCTCGAGAAATGGAGTTTGGAAGGACATCGATGACACCACAGCCGGGGGCTGTGGCCGTCACACGGTAAGGAAAGACGAAGACATCAAGACCAACCGTCTGGAAAATACCTCGGAAGGCGGCGATCATCTGAAGAGCCAACACGTCTTGCCGACAGTCATCACCGACCTTGAAGATGGCTGATTGCCACACCTCAATGGTGTTGGCCTTTGCCGCATCGTCTTTGCCCGCTTCTGATTCCTCGATCATGTCCTCGGCCTCGTCAACCCCTCCCTTTGACTTTTGGATACGGAAAGTTGCCATGAAGGGAGCCTTTGCGTGACTCTGCAGTGGCTTTCCTGACTTTCGATCAATGCCGATGACCACGCCATCCGGGTTACTGGGCAAGTAGACGCCAACCTCAACCTTGATGTTGCGCAATTCCTCCTCAATCTTTTGCTTCTTCTCTGGCTTGGACTTCTTGATGAAAGGCTTAAGCTTGCCCGAAATGCTGGTAACCTCATCGAAGAAGGCAAACTCGCGTTCGTAGAATTCGCGATCGACAGGGGAGAAGCTGTCTACCATGTGGCCCATGACTTTATCAAGGGTAGGTTTGATCGCATCCGGCTATGCCATATTAGTACACCAAGCTCTTCGTCAAATACCCAAAGGGATAGAACTTACGATTGTGGCGTCTTCATCTTTATAGGCGTTTGCTTTCATGTTCCAAATGATTTGATGCGCGAAGAGTTGCGAAAACTGGGCTGTCTCGAGGATATAGCGCTCCACGTAGCCGAGGGCATCATAGCGAAGGGTTTGCACAATCTGTGGGACATAGAAGAATGTCACGTCAACGGAATGACTTTCCAGTGCCCTCATCGCGTACTGGATCAAATACGGATGATTCCGATATGCGGGCAGGAAGTACGTGATCGATGTGATCGGGTTGACCGGGGCCCAGAAGAGAAGATACTAGAGATATGGAAGTTAGCAGCGAGTACAAGAGCACAATGTCCGCGTCATTAGTTAGCAGCTAGCGTGTGTAATTACCTTGAGCTGGAAGCTAACATCTTCAGGCAATGAGCCGTCAACAAGTGTCGCCACTGCTTCGGGCTCTTTGATGGCCTTGGCAGGAAAGTTGAGGAGAAGCCATCGGACTTCATGCTTGACCCGAGGATATGGAAATCGGCTAGCAAGATGCACTGCCAACGAAGGAGATTCGAGCCACGCAACACGAATCAGGGGGAAGATGGCAGCCTAAGCAGCGGTTAGTTATTCTGATACTCTTATGGCTAGTATATGCGATGCTTACCTCTACAAGGTTCTTATTCGTGTTTGTATGATGGACCAGATGATGTGGCGTCTTGAGCGGCTCGCCCAAAGGTTGTACCCAAACAGTAAGGCGTGACTGCTCATTTTCCAGAAGCAACTGCAAGAGCCTCTCCTTAGAGGCCAAGGACTTCTTACCCACAGTCTGTGCTCCGACTGTTGCCGTTGTCTTCAGAGCCACGAGAACATCCGAAATCAAGGTGATTTCTGTCTTCAGCTGCAATACATTGCTACCGAACGACCAGCATGGGGGCGCACAAAACCAGCTCAGGCCTGCAGAAAGGACCAGGTCCTTCAGCCTCCACTGTGCTGTGGTTCCCATGGTTGTGCTCGTGGCGAGAACTCGCAGACCAAACAGCACCGTCTGGAACCGAATCTCTCTAGCCATTGGGTGAGGATGGGAGAGCTTCATCGCAGTCAAAGTTACCTCAAGGAGACGGAGGAAGGTCTGCTGAGTATCAGGGTTTCCAAGCCGCGTGGCATTGTAATGGCTTGCAAAGAATTGCAGAAGTCGAGTGTGAGGGGCGAGAATGTTATGCACTAGCTGCTTCCGCTTTGCAACAGACGCCGCGTCGCTGGGAGCAAATTCTTCTTTCAAGAAGAACGGATCAGGGTTGCAAATGGTAGGACTGAAAAGACCGAGTCGCTTTTGGACACTGAATTCCCATTGCTGGGCTATTTCGGCGAGGATCCGGGGTTCCATCCGCGGGTTCTCGTTGATCACACCTAACCAGAGGGAGACACCCAGTTTGATGGACTGCTTTGTGAAGATGGCGAACGGGATGCTGACCAAATAATGAACGATAGAGCATTCATCATGCGAACTCCGACAGAGCAAAGCAGCAGCCCGGCGTAGGATGTCTCTAACATCTGTAAGCGGAGTGGCTTTGCGACTGAGAACACGCTGCTCAATATGAGCAAGAGCGGTTATGGCATCGGCGCTGTCACTGCTCGCTGATGGAAGAGGAGAAGTTGCCTTGACAGGACGCATGAAACCCTGCCATTCCAGGCTGCGGTCCGGAAGCGCCTCCGAATATCGATATTCCTGGCGCTTCGTATACTGCGCCATGAAGTCAGATGCTGTGTTGATGCGGTAATCCCCTAGCACGTCAAGTAGGGACAATCTCTGGTCTGTTGAGGGAATTGCTGAGCCAATGTCAACGGCAAAAGAACGACCAAGCGACATGTGTCCATAAGAAGCGTCGTCATCAAAGTCGGAGAGATAGGTCTGCAAAAGGCCCTTCACATCGGCAGGGGCTGTGTTAACAGCGCTAGTAAGCCATTCCTTTGCCTTCCGATGTAGCCTTTCGAGCGTTAGGTGCCTGAATTGGTAGTCATGGGATAGTTCGACCATAACGTTACCCCTGGACGACTTGAAAGTGGTTCTCGGTTCATAGCGATCTGTCTCGGCCTCAAGACAGCTTGTCCACATGAGGGAGAGAAGTTCAAGAAGAGCAAAAAGAGAAGATCTCTGGCAAAGAGCCGATGGGATCTCCCTGATGATACGGTCTGCACAACCAAAAGCAGCCTGCTGGACTCGATCAATGCGATGACAGCAAGCGCAGAAGATCCTCGCAAGTTGACCAGCCGCATATTGTGCTGAAAATGTCGGGTTAGAGCCTCCGAGAGCCCGCTTCAGGTATCTGGTCATCACGGCGTCCATGATACCGTCCATCGTACGACTGACTTCTCCACGGCGCATGCTCGGTTCGTTGAAGTACGAAAGAGCCTTGGTGCAGTCGCCCGCATCCGCTCGCAAGCTCTCGACGAGGTAAGCGGCGTTAAGGAAGATCACCTTGCGATAACTAAGGCCCCTAATCTCACTGGCCCGGGATGGGATGAGCTCCAAGAGATATTTCTTCTGCAGGGACTCCCGCTCAGAGCTCTCACCTCGACGCAAGATAGGGTTGAGCTCGATATCGCTTTCATCTTGTTCACCACGGCTGTCGAGTACCAGGGGTGGTGAGTAGATAGCCATGACACGAAGCTCATCCGCATAGCGTTTTCCACGGTCTGTAGACGGCGTAAAGCCATGAACAACTATGTTGAACCACGAATCACGAAGCATAGAGTACGTGTCATCATCTGCGTCACCTCCAAAGCCAATGTCGTTGGCATTGGTAGACATGAACAAGGCAAGAGGTTGGAGCAGTTGCGCAATCTCACGAGCGGCAAGCTCCATGTCGGATTCCTTGGCGTTTTGAGACGGAAGACCGTGGGCGTCTCCCTTGGAGATAATGCCATCCAATAAGTGCTCCAGGTAGATACTGTAGAGGGGAGAGTCGCGATTGATGTTGCAAGCAAGGTAATTGCGAGCTCGCATGATCTATAATGACAGTCAGCATTAGGTGCGTGTGACGTGAAGTACGGCCTAGACTTACGGCAAGCAAAATTCCCTCCCTGCTTTCCACCACTGCACTGTGAGCGAGAGCGGCGTAGTGTTTGAGCAGGTTGCGGAACTCGGACTGGCTGCCACTGATAGCCAGAGTGGCAGCACCAGTAATGATACGGGCATCAAGGGGACTGCTTAACCTGACGATCTTCTGGGCAAGCATGGACTGAGCAAGGCCGGTGATCTTGACATCCTTGCAAATACCAGCAATTTCACAGATGGCCTGTACAACATTGCCCTGAACGGCAGAGGAATCTTCCTCGCCCGATAGCTGAAGAGATATTGCACTGCCTGCCGACTGCCTGTTCCCGTATACTTCGAGAGTGTCGTTTCTGGTCTCACCGCCGATTCCGTTGGCCGTGGACCGCTCACCACCAGGGCTCAAAACATTGCCAAGGGTGTACAGAGTCGTGATAACGGCATCCTTGGAGAGCATCTGCAGAACGAAAGCGAGGCACTTGGAAGCCACCGTCACTGTCTGGCTTCTATACCCACCCTGGACAATAAAGCGTGGCAGTAGGCGACTGACATTGGCGGCATAGCTGGGAATGATCCTGCACAGTAATGCCATTGACTTGAGCACAATAGAAGCCAGCTCCTCGTCTACCATGCTCGAGGAATCGCCAAGGGAATCCTCGAGCCAAGGCATGAGGACATCGGCATCGGCCACTTCTTCGTTGAGGGTAGCCGCGTTGAGATAACTGATCAATGCAGCCCCCTTGACGGCAAAGGCGAGTCTCTGCTTGGCGGGCGAAAGGCTGTCGAAATCGGCGCTTGACTCCAGATCGTTCATCTGGTCCATGGCAACCGTGGCATATATCTCCACGGAGCGGGAGTCGGCATCTCCAGTTATGTCGGTCAGCGGTTGTCGCAACCCATCACCCGACATGAGGATATCCAGTACGTGAGTAGACCGTAGCGCCTCGGGCTCTGCAACCAAGAGAGAGGTGGCGGCAACCAGCAATCTCATGAAGCTGCGTTGCAAGACCAAGGCCCCAAATGGGCGGCCAACCTCGTCATAATGGCGAAGCGACCGCCTCCATTCCTTGGCATGACGGTCGTGGGAATGCGAGTTGCGAATAATGGAAAAGGCAGTCTCTACCGCGACCAAAAACGGCGGGGACAGCAGGTCACGCAACCGCTCGACCAAGCTCAAGCGGCCCCCAGACTTCCAGAAATCAGCCTGCGCACAGGCAGCGTCCAAAAAGCCCAACAGAGCAACGGTAATGGTAGCGGTCCGGATGGCATCGTCGAGTGCGGCCGGGCCCTCGTAGTTGGCCTCGGTAAGAGCTTGGGTCACATGGGCACAGGCGTTCAGAAAGACCCAAATACTGTCAGAAACCTCTTGTTGGACATGAGTTGCGTGCCTTATTCCAAGAGCCAGCAAAGCAGCGGTGACGTGATAGCTGAGCGATTCGGTAGGAGACGGTTCAACTTGTCGGAAAAAGGGCGAAAGGGCAAAGGCCTGGGAATGCGAATCCAAAAGGTAGGGCACCAGGTGTCTAGTAAGCTTCTGTGCGCTCTGAGCAGTCGTCAGGCTAGGCGCGGCTTTGCAGAGAGCGATGAGAACCTCGAATTCCTTGATGGTCTAGCATCTGAGTCAGTGAACAGTTTGGAAAGGCTAAGGGAGCAGAGGGGCATGTGCTGCTGTACCATGGGGATGCGTCCAACATCGGGCCCGGCCCGGGGGACAGAAGACGGGGATGATGGAGTCTGTCCATTGACGGCGGCTGGAGCAGAGTAGCCTTGCTTGACCGAGACTCTGCATAGCTTGTCAAGGTCAGACTGGTCGAAGGAAGCGGCCGGGTTCACGGCCGACAAGGCGGCAATCTGTTGCAGAGCCTTGCCGCGAATGTTGCGAGCCATGGCAAGCAGCGGAACCGGGACCTGGAAACAAAGACGAAAGCCGGTGCCTCTTGGAAGGACACGGGTCAGACGGCTGAAGTGGTCTGGGGAGCCGAATAGGGGCGAGTGGTATGGTATGGATCAATTCGAGGATTACAATATTAGATGTCCGTGCCTCTGGAGAAGGCACAAGAGGACGGACGAGTACCAGCAGCCGCTAGATAGACCTAGCAGCCGAGCGTAAGTATGGAAATCTGCAACATCATCAAACACAAC
Organism: Sordaria brevicollis; assembly: GCA_033439795.1. Taxonomy (NCBI): domain Eukaryota; kingdom Fungi; phylum Ascomycota; class Sordariomycetes; order Sordariales; family Sordariaceae; genus Sordaria; species Sordaria brevicollis. Next base: position 1,086,373 of record JAUTDP010000007.1, read on the forward strand.
TTAGCAAACGTATAGACGGGTACGGTATAGATGGCGGTGATGGCGGTGATAATAAAGTCTGGAGATGTAAGGGACATCACCTGGCACTGCAAGGTGCATTGACGGAGCGCCTACCTTGAACTTCTCCCGGGTCCCTTCCACGCGGTCAAAGAACCGAAACCAGAAGATCAAAACCCTTATTCTGTTTGGTTGCGCAAAAGGGTGACTGGCGACGGTGAAGATGCAATGTTCAAGTTACCTGCAGAGGTCAGCTAGAACTACAGGAAACAGCCCGTCGTTCACAGGTAAAAGGAGACGATGGCGTGTTGACGTTGAGTTGCAACTGCCCCGGTACGCGACAACCCAATTCCAGGAGTCCAGCCGGGATATTACACTCCAATTTAGGGGTAAGCACGGTATGTACCTATGTACCTCTATGGTAAGTCGAAAGACAGACGGGAGTGGATGAGTCCAGGCAGGGGCAGTCAAGCAGGTGCCCCACCATGCTTACAAGAAGCGACTTCCCCTTCCAGGAGGTACAGATGGAAGGAGATGGCACCACGTAAAGAATGCTGGTTTGTATCTATCCGCTTGTACAGTTTCAGCGTACTCCAATGTGCGTACTCTCAAAAAGCTGTACAAGTATTGATGAATATAAAAAGCACATGGGAGTGTGTCGCAGCTCGATATCAAACGCAGACAAGACATCCAAAACGAGCCAATCAAGCACTTGTTGCACAACGTACAGTACCGTAACGTGGTATTTACCAATACCGGTATATATTACTAGTCTGCGGGAACTGCCCCGGTCCTTACTTGTAACTGCCCCGTCAATCCGTCAGTGCTAGGTACTGTCCCCGCCATTAGCTATCAGGCGGCTGCAGGTTGACGCGTGCAGCTATCAGAGGTCGGGGCTAGGCGGGAGCTTCAGGTGCTTGTCCAGCCCGTTGCAACCTCCATCATCAACAATCACCATCACCATCACCACCCACCTCTTGATTGCAAACGATACCCCGACAGACGTAGCCGATCTCTCACAAACAACGTCGAGCTTTTCCCGAACCTTAATATTCTGCTCCCAACGCCATCAACCATCAACATTTCGCAAACGTAACCACAAAGTGATTTCACCATGGCTGCCATGTTCAGTCAGAACCCCCTCATGAACGGGCCAAACTATTCCTTCAACGATGCGCCGAGGACAGCTGCTCCCGAGGGAGCGCGGCAGCATCGGTTTGATCCGTAAGTGTGCCTTTCGGGCTTGTTCTTGTTTTTGCTGCTGCCGGTATTGCGTTTTGGTACTTGTGATAATGTGCATGGCGCAGCTGACAGTTGGCTTTCCAGATACACGGACAACGGCGGCTCGACACTTGCCATCGCTGGCGCCGACTTCACAATCATGGCCGGCGACACCCGCCTGACATCTGGTTACAGCATCAACTCGCGATACCACCCCAAGCTGTTCAAGATCGGAGGCACCACAGCCGACCAGAAAGACGCCACCATCGTCTTGTCCGTCGTCGGCTTTGCGGCGGATGGAGAGGCCTTGAAAGAACGTCTCGACGCTATTTGCAAGATGTACCGTTACCGCCACGGAAAGCCCATGAGCGTCAAGGCATGCGCCCAACGCCTATCGACCATTCTATACCAGAAACGCTTCTTCCCCTACTATGTCTATGCCATCCTCGGCGGCCTGGATGAGGAGGGCAAGGGTGCCGTCTACTCGTACGACCCCGTTGGCAGTTACGAAAGAGAACAGTGCCGGGCTGGCGGTGCGGCAGCCAGCTTGATCATGCCCTTCTTGGACAACCAGGTCAACTTCAAGAACCAGTATGAGCCCGGCAGCGGTGTTGGTCATGCGCTCCAGGAGCGCGAGCGCAAGCCGCTAACGCGGTCTGAGGGCGAGATTTTGGTCAAGGACGCCTTCGACGGAGCAGTTGAGCGCCATATTGAGGTTGGTGACGGCTTGCAGATGATGGTCATCACCAAGGACGGAATTGAGGAGATCTTGCTCCCACTGAAGAAGGATTAAACAAGTCACACCGGTTGCTCAGCTGTGTGATTCTGCTAACGGGGGCACCTCGGCATCCAATAGCTGGTTGGGAATATGCGCTCGGACTTGACACCTGAGGGCAGTTTGCCGGCCTCGGAGAAAAGGTGCTGATAGCCGCAACGGGTGGGCTCCGCTAGCATAGTGCTCAGCGGGAGCAGAGGGTATCCAAGACCGTAGACCAATCGGCATAGAGGGATAATAAGGGTTTAAGGACCAACACCAGGTGGAAGGAAGCCTACAAGGCACGTTGTCTTCGCTCCTGCGTGCATGGGTTGCCAGCGACCAGGTGTCTGTTTCTGGCGTTGCAGGAGTAGACAAGCATTGCATTGGCCGCCCAAGTAGTTATGAGATTATGATATTCGTTTCTGTCCTTCCCATCAAATCTGCCGAGCAACTCTATGGTATTACATATTCTGCCACGTCGTCTCCTTGTCGGGACAAACTAGTCTACAACTTATACGGGTCAAGTGTCGTCGTCCGTTCTGTTTGCCATCGCAAGCGCGAAGACAGAATGGATCCAGTATTGCTGATGCCGTGCCAGTCCATCCTGTTTTCGAGTCTCTAGTCCCAGCGTGACCGGGCTACGGTTAGGCAAGGACAGGACCGAGAGAGAGATGTAGGGTTAAACCAGGCTATTGTGAGCGTGAGCGTCTCTTTGGATATCCTTGGAGCTCGTTGTCAGAAAAAGCATCACAGGGCATCACAGGGCATATACCTCCAGGGAAGACAGCGTAGCAAGGTTTCCAGATAGTCACGCAGTGCATGTTAAGATCATGAGAAATAAAGGCGGGCAGGCGGGTAGAGCGAGACTGCGGTAGAGACGAAAGAGGTCGGGCGATGATGGCCTTTGATGATCGCTGGTGCATAGCCACAGCTGACCCCCAAAAAGGGCTAAGAGTGGCTGGGCAGCTTCAAGATCGACTCTCGGCTGAGCAGTTCGGTTGGTTCGTTGGTTCGTCACGTTGTCCAGGCTCCAGTCCAAGTGGCTTGAACTCTTATTACACGTGTCCATGTTGCGCAGTGCAACGCGCACGCAGCTCGCCGCAGTGGCAAAACGCCTCAGCTAGGCCAGCGTCTTATTTGGGGTCCTTTTCGACGTCATCCTCAACGCTCTCTCTTCTGGGACCCAATAAGAATGTGGCCCTGATTGGCGGGTTCCTGATACAGAACCTCCGACGTGACGATACAGCGGGTAGCACTACAGTAGAGGTAGAACGGGGTAGGGAAGAAAGAGAAAAACACCAACACAAGACGAAATGGTTGATGGGAGAGGGTTTTGTGGCAATTCCCAGCATTGACTTTGATGGTTTTACTGGAGATGTCCAAGAGAAGTAAAGGTCTTTTGAAGAACTATTGAAATATTTACGAGGTTCTTCTGCCCACCCGTTCGGAAGAAAGCGTCCGCAGAGTCTCTATTCGCTTTGAATCCGTAGTGCTCTCGAAGGGGATATCCATACATGCCCAGGCCCCAGGGTGGCCAGGTAGGTACGTACCTCTACATCGATGCAGCGGCATGCTCGCTCTGGTCCTTATCTTATCAGACCTATTCAACAGGGTTTATCTTGCACCACATGCCAGATGCTACACTCCGAGTCGCCTTGGCTATTTCCCAAGCCGCTGGGAGCCTGGGACAGCAACTTCAAATGACACAATCCAAGCTCTGGCTCTTGCGAGCGTGGATTTTGATGTCGAAGTTCCTGTAAAATGGATCCGGACCTTGGCCCGCTGTGGCTTGCCTCAACCGTCACTCTGGCCGGGAGTGTTTCGTTGTTTCATTCCCACGATGGGGTCTGGGAGACACAAGGGTTCGCGACAGACGTATCATATCTACCGAGCTGTCATGGGTACCCGCGAGTCTCGATGACGTCGGAGCCAGCCCTCGACACTCCAAGCTGCCGACCAGCGCTCCCCAGGAATGTTTAGCCACCATGGCTGGGCAGAAGGAGGTCGTTCAAAAACCGTGGAATGGACAGAAATACTCAGATTGCGTTGGGAGGGAATATGTTAGGTACGACGTGTGCGCAAACTTGACAAACTACCTACGCTCACAACCACAGGGCCCCAGTTTATCTCCCCCACAGTCCAAAGCGAGCCATGTACACATAAAAATATACATGCGTAATAAACTTCGCGGCCAAAAGCATGTGGTTGTGCTATTTCGCAGGCCAGCTGCGGCTCTTTACGACCATTCGTCACATATGATACGAGTACCTACCAGCCTGCCTCTAGACAGCTAGAGGTACCTACCTCTGGAGTAGTTCGCCCGCTGCCGGGTATTGCTTCTCAATGAACGTGATCGTACAACATGAACCCTGCGGTCTAGACCATTCTCAAAATTGCACGGCATGGGGATTGCCTGATTAGGAAACACCACGCCCAAGCGACTTACACTGGCGGAACTGGGAAATGACGATCAAAATGATTCCGGTCTTTCGTCCCGCAACACCACATCATCGCGGGGCATTCCACAAAGGTCGCTGTCCCAAGAGTCCCGGTCGGTCGGCGGCAGCACCGAGGTCGAGTGGCAAAAACGGTTTGCTTTGTGTTTGCATCAGGGGTTTATTGACAGCTAGAACAGGGTCCTTTGATGCCTGTCTACACTACACTACGTGACTACGTACCGCTTGATGTAGACGTAACATGCCACATTCCCGGTCCAGAGATTCCCATGGTGCTCAAAATCGGATTCTCAACCTCCATTGCCCCCCGGCCCCGGCCCCGGTACTCTCCGTACCAGTTATTAGAAGAGGAGGCTGTCTTTTGCCCATCGATAGGACGACGTCAAGGGTGTTCAACGCCCCAACCCATCTTGCCCTCGAGGTTGCTTGCCCACATGGCCTGTCCATCTCGCCCATCTTGCCATCCTTCCCCCAAGCCTTTCCACCTCTACCACCCAAGCAGGCCAAGCAGGCTCCTCTAGCACCATATCCTCGAACCCGGTGTGCCGAGTGAGGGTCTTGTGTGTCCATGTCTGGCCCAGATCTTCATCCGCATTTCCAACATCTCCGTTGGACAAAGGGGCGCCTGCCATGTAACCCATTTTACTGGTTACCCGTCCACCTTTGCGAACACTCCGAGCTGCCAAGGTCCCCTTCAATGTCTCCTCAGCCTCCCATAAACACCCCATACCCACTATCCCGAACATCATTTTCACACCTCCACATCCGGCTGGCATGCTCTGCTACCTAGAGGTACTGCCTGTCACTGCATGTGTGCCTTGCCCCTGGCCTGCGTGCCTGCGTGCCGAACACATGCGACATCTGTTCGAAACTTTGGCCACTTGCTAGTTGTGCAGATCTTTTGGTTCCGTTCTCCTCCCCGTGTCGCTGTGTAAGGATGTCGGTCAGTCGGTATCGCCTGCCTGGACTCAAAGCTTGCTTATTGGTCCTTGAGCAGCTGGGTTGGCTCTGAGAGAATGAGCCGCCGAGGCACCATCGATGCTTTGGAGGCACATATGAGCACCAGCCACCAGGGGAGGAGTAAGGAAAGAGTGTCCCAACTCGTAGTGTCGTGCCTTGCGCCACTCTCTCCTTCGGCACTTTATAACACGTCCTTGGACCCAGGAGCCCAGCCAAAATTGTGGCACATCGGGCAGGCAAGGTGCAAAAACGCCGTGAGCCCGAACCTTCAAAGCAAGTGGAAAGACCCCGTGTTCGGTTATCGACTCTATCGCCTCGTCAATACCTCTATACCCTGCCCTCACTCCTCTTCCGCCCCATCTTCACTGGTACACCAGTGCTAGTGATAGTCTAGCCTGCCTGGTCCGATACACGGGCAACCGCACCGGAAGATTGTTGGTCTACATCTCCCCCCCCCCCCCCCCCCCCCCCCCCCCATCAGAAAATATCGACCGGCTCAGGCGGAAAATTCCTGGAGGACAGGTACAAGCATTTGGTGGACAGCTTGACGCATGGGAAAGGCAAGGCAAGCAAGCTGCTAAGGACACCCCCTGCGAAACTGAGCTCATTTTCCTACCTCTGCATTGGGCACCTGCTTCCGACGATCCGCCCCGAGCTTTGGGTTCGAAGGGCAAGGGCTCTGAAGCCCTCGCAACCCACCCCCACGGCCCGTCGTGGTGCTTAAAATTCCTTCCCTTTCATCGATACGCCATCCTGGACCATTGCTGAACCTACAGGTTCGCACCTCGGCACCTTTCCTGATTGGACTTGTCAAACATCTCCCATCGTGGCGTAATTCGGGGGACTCCAAGCCTCCCGTGCACGGCGACGTCGTTTCAGACCTGCCAAAATCACGGTCGAGCTACCCAAGTCAGGCCTGCCACTTCCATAGGTACCCCTCTACGCCACGACACACCTTGAAGCTGCTTTCCCTGGGAGCTATCTTGAGTGTTTGTTGGTTTCCGTCTGTTCAAGAGCTCCAGGTATATCTAAGAGCGACAGGTGTTCCTCTGCCTCGAGTTCTAGCTCCTTGGACCGACTAGAACCTTGCTGTTGCTTGAACAAGAAGAAAATCAACAATCTACGCATAGCCGATTCCTTGGGTATTCATTGCTATCCTTATGGGCGACGTGCGAGATCAAACCACTCCTTCAGAGTCCACAGGGTCCATGGAGTCTTCTACGAGGCCATGTATGGCACCCGACTCGCCACTAGCTACCGCCAATACAGCTTCAGGCCAAACAGGCTCCGAAAGTGCAGTCATGTGCCGTCCGGCAGGCTTTCAACAGCAGCAGCAACAGCAACAGCAACATCATAGCAACGGGACCCATGTCATCCCTGCAAAGGATACACCGTCACACCATGGAGCTGGCCGGGCAGGGCCGTTCAGTATGGGGTTTATGGCCAGTGCTCTTCCTCAACAGCAATACCGTCCGTCGCCGTACATCCCCGGCCACCAGCCAGGCTTCAACTCCTTCTCTGGCCCAGGTCATCTGACTAGCCAGATGACGATGCCTCATTATGGCACTCAAGGGAGCACACCTGGATGGATGGGTAACCAGCAGCAGTACTATATGTCACAGCATACGGGACAGTACTATGGGCAACCCATTTCGCCATCTCCCCAGGTTAGCCTACCTCATAGAGCCGAATATGGCTACCCTTCCAGCGCTATCATTGTTGGCCAGCAGCCGCATACGAATTCGGCCTACTTTTACCAACCGGGAGGTTTTCCCACTGGACAGACGGCTCAAGCCCATGGGCAGGCGATGCCGGGGATTTATGCGACATCGACACCAGGTACTCAGATGGGTGTCACACGTTCGGTGCTGCCGCAACATGGAGCTCAGGGGGCTTCTACCGCTGCTCTCTTTGGGCAAAGCAACTGTAAGTCAATGGTGTTGGCTCACGCGTTTGTTGAGAGACCAATTCTGACTGCAACAGCGTCGCTGGACGAGCGCCGAAATTTGGTGCGCGGACCACCGAGGAAGCCTAGGCAGAGCGGTAAGTTTCCTTTGGACACTCTTCACGACACCCGACACGGAGGTGGTATAATGCGCTTTGTTTGTGGCAGTATGTGATGCTGAGTGCTGACGTGGCCCTTGCTATTTCCTACTTAGGACATGCCATTTGGATCGGGAACCTCCCTCCGCAGACTGACTTGATGGAACTTGTCCATCACGTTGCTAAGGAGGCACCGGGCCTTGAGTCTGTGTTTCTCATATCAAAGAGTAACTGTGCCTTTGCCAACTTTCAAGACGAAGAAACTTGCTCTGCCGCGCAAAAGTCGCTCCACGACTCCAAGTTCCAGTCAGTCCGACTCGTGAGCCGGCTGAGGAAGAGCACGGTGGAGGGAGCCTCTGGTATAACTGCACCCACCGGCCCAGCGGCATCCATGCCTCCGGGAAACTCGACACAAAATGCCGGTGGCCCTTGGGAAGCTGTGGGCGGTACAATGGCGAACGGCAGCAAGAAACCAGCGGTAGGGGTACCGACAAAGGACGCAAATGCGGAGGAGCCAAAAAGCAACGGCGCACTAATGCCCGACGGCATGGCAGTAGAGATGAAGGACCGGTACTTTATTCTCAAAAGTTTGACGACGGAGGACCTTGAGCTCAGCGTGCGTACCAAGGTCTGGGCCACACAATCGCACAACGAAGAGAGGCTCAACGAAGCTTTCAAGGTAAGTTTCTCCGGCCAGAAGTCCTGAAAGTATTGCAGCTTGAGCACCCCTGACACACTGGGCAGAACGCAGATAATCTTTACCTGATTTTCTCGGCCAACAAATCCGGGGAATATTTTGGCTACGCGCGCATGACTTCGCCCATCGATGACGACCCGGCTGCTGCCATTGAGTTCGCACCTAAGGCCCAGCCATCAAGCGAGGTTGACCTGCCCAAAGCAATTCCGACCGAAGCGACCGAGTTCGTGCCCAAGGGGCACATCATTGATGACTCGGCACGCGGTACCATCTTTTGGGAGGTGGTGAGAGAAGACGATGGCGCGGATGGAAACTGTCAAGAACAGGACGGTGCTGCCACAGATGCCGGTCTTCAGGGGGTCTCGGAGGACGACATGGGGAGTGTCAAGAGTACGGAGACTGGCGGCGGAGAGTCCAAGGCCTGGGGAAAGCCATTCAGGCTTGAATGGATATCAACGACACGACTGCCGTTCCACCAGACCAGGGGCCTGCGCAATGCATGGAATGCAGGGCGGGAGGTCAAAATCGCGCGAGACGGAACCGAGTTGCCCCCGCAGATAGGCAGGAAGCTTATCGGTCTCTTCAACCGAGCGCAAAACCCGCGTTTAATACCTGCCATGGCCCGGCCTCCCCCCCTCAATACCATGGTGGCGACGACACTTCCTGGCGTATCCGCACTCCCAATGCCCGCTGCAGGTCCCATGATGGCAGGTTACCCTCCGCAGTTGCGCCCAGGTTATCATCATCCTTGAGACAAATCGAGTACGACCTCTGGTCACTATCGACCATAGGACGGAACGGGCGAGGCAGGCTCGTGAATAGTTTTGTGCTACACTTGTCGTACCAGGCACAGTACTAGACCCATATAGCTCCAACAGTTGGTTAATACTCGGTTCTCTGTTGCCAATTATAAGGCGCCTATTGTTTTGATGATGGAGGTAGTCATCCGCATGCTTACAAAGTGAATTTGTTCGGAAGCCAGGAGGAGGATGAGTCGCAAAGCGTTGCCATCAGTACCTGCATACCGTGGCCGATTTTACACAAGCGCAATCCGGAAGCTGTCCAGTACCAGCGCCAGCGCAGCATTTGATGGGAGAGTTTTGTGGTTTGAGGAACGTTGAAAAGTGCATGTCACCGCTCTGACCTCAATATCGGGCGTTACGGATATTTTCGTCATCGATGGTACTTGATACATCGCCGTATAAATGACCCAACACCTTACCATCAGTATAATGAAGTACACAAAATATTTGAGTTCCCTCCCTTTCAGCCCAGCAAGGCATTTTACACGCCCGAAGAAGAAAATGAAGGTAGAGAGGTAGTTGTCAGTGCCGAAGCAACTCAGTTGTGTCATTGAAAGAACTATCATGGATATATGGTGGATTTTCTACCCATGTTAATTTTCCCCTAGCATAGTACAGTATCTATGTGGGTAAGTGAAGGTTTGCTGTACCAGGAGGGGATTGGCTGGCGAGGTACCTTCAGGTTGAAGCTCGGTAGTGCAATTAGCCAGTCGACGCGGGCGTAAAGGGGAAGCCGGGTAGCCTATCATATCGCTAGAAACAGCTGATGTCATAACATGCACCTAGGAAGGCTACGTACTGAATGTCTGTATGTAGTTATTGAGTAGTGCAATGAAACCTTGGCATGAAATTTACAGAACCAGCAGGGCGGTCACCTCTTGGTCCGTGCACGGCACAACCCTGAGCGAAGCAGGTGCTGTTGGAGAGTGGAACTTTCTAGGCTGCTCCCGAAGACGTGCGAATGGCCTCGCGCTTTCTCGCACACTGCACTTGGGAATAGCCTCATTTGTCAAACAGCTTGCTCACCCACATTGTACTTTCTTTGGCAGTCGTAATCCCATGGAGCACGATTTCCCTCAAGAGAACTCCAGTGAATCACAGTGCAAGTTCTAGAATGGCCTGGTATCTGTTCCAACCGCGCCTTCCACCTTCTGTATCTTTCGCGAATGTAGGAGAATGAGAGCACCACAAGGTAAGATGTGAAGCAAACAGTGCCCTCGTTCAAGTATAAATCCAGCAGGACGTCCCCTCTTTCGCCATATCGTTCTTCGTTCATCAGATCAACATCATCAAGCAAGCAAAGCAAACACTCTTCTTAACGCTCTCAACACTCTAAACCACTCTCGACGCCTTCGACTACACTCAGCATCCGCTCAGTGCAGCATCTTCGATCCCACAACATCACAACACACAAACCTCTTCATCAGACTCTCACAACTTACTGTCAAAATGGCGCTCTTCCCTCGTGGTTTCTACGGCTCCTACGGCTCTGACCCCAGCTTCACCAACCTCTTCCGCCTCCTCGACGATTTTGACACCTACACTCGCGAGGTTCAAGGAAGCGCCCCGGAGACCAGCAGCCGCCGACACGCTCAGCCCGCCCGCACCTTCAGCCCCAAGTTCGATGTCCGCGAGACCGAGCAGACATACGAGCTTCACGGCGAGCTCCCCGGCATTGAGCGTGACAACGTTCAGATCGAATTCACCGACCCTCAGACCATTGTGATCCGGGGACGGGTTGAGCGCAACTACACGGCCGGTTCCCCACCCGCTCAGGTTGCCGGCCACCTCACGGAAAAGGGCGAGCCGCATAGCCCTGCTCACCACGCTACTGTTGAGGACGATGTCGACGAGGACAACCGCTCGGTGACCACCACCGCTACCGGCGCCAACAACCAGAACAACCAGCAAGTCGCCCAACACACAGTCGCATCTCAGACCGAAGAGCAGAAGCCCAAGGCACCTACCGAAAAGTACTGGGTCTCTGAACGCTCCGTCGGCGAGTTCTCGCGGACCTTCAGCTTCCCCGGCCGCGTCGACCAGAACGCAGTCAGTGCCTCTCTCAACAACGGAATTCTTAACATCACGGTTCCCAAGGCCAAGAAGCACGAAACCATTCGCATCGCTATTAACTAAGCGCAATGGGTCGGACTTCTTGTACGGAAGAGGGTCCGAAAACTTTGGAGAAGGAAAAACGGTGTGTTGCATGACGACGGGAGCATGCACTTTAGCATTGCATTGGTATGGCGCCCTGGTTCGGTTGATTTGGAGTGTGAACGCAAACAGATTAGCATTGTGGTTATTGTTTTCCTGCTTGTTAGCATTTGCAGCTCGAGACCATAAGGGAATGTTACAATCACAACAGGTTTCGAAGGATAAGAATAGGGCGTGGCAGTTTCAGGATCATGAACAAGCACGGTTGGTAGTATTTTTCAGGCAAGCAGTTCGATTCACCTAATAATCAAACTTGAATTTCCCAAACAAGAATAAAGTGGTCCAATTGTGCACTTAGTGATGTGACGATAAGCGTTACTCATCTAATTCTCTGCAGTCGTATGCGTCTGATTCTGACTGGTTCGTTTCGTGGCCGTAAATGTAGTAGGGGAACAGCTAAACAGATAAGGCAGCTGGACATGGAGCACAAGTTTTCGCGGGTACTATACATCAATGAGTGCTTGCCCACATCCCATCACGGCTTCATTGATTCACATGAATGTGCCCTCATATGACTGTCTCAATCCGCAGAGATATACATGACTGCGCAAGTGTTAGCCCATAAGAACTGCCAACGTGAAAGGGCCAAGAGAAACGCACCGTTGTTTCCGCGGACAAAGGCATCACCGTAACTCCGCTTTTTCACACCGTTGATATACTCCTCCGTCTTATCCAGGGCAATGTTCATGTAACCGTCAACAGATTGCAGCTCGCCTATACCACCCGATGCCCCAGCTCAGGCGTCCTGTTAGTTTTCCGGATTTGGTATCGAGAAAGACAGAGAGAGAAAGAGAGAGGCGGGGGGGAAGGGAGTTGAGATGAAACAGCGATTTTACAGCCAAACGCTGCGGATGGAAAACTTTCACTGACCCTTGTAGACAACGCCGGAGTTCAGCTTGACAGTGACGGGGTTGCCGATGATTTCGCTCAGAAAACCCGAGGGGTCTTTACCCTCCCCCTGAGAAGTGGCTCCGTTCTCCATGGCTAGTTGCTGTGATGGAACTCAGCTTCGGGCTGGGAAAATGCTGTCAGCAGTTGAATCACGAGATATCAAGCACAACAAGGGCTGGGGGAGGAGGGCGAGGGAGGGCGAGCAGCCATCTCTAAGCGTGTGGTGGGTATGGGTGGCTGACTGACCTTACTTGTGCAAGGAAATAAGTAGTGGATGAAGTGACTGTATATGGTGTGGGCGGAAGAGTGTGAGATGGGCGAGTTTCCTGAGTGGGACTTCAAAAAAGGCTGGTGGTCGTTGAGTGACTTGGGCACAAACCTGGAGGCAGGTACGTCTTTGGTTGTCGTGATAGGTAAATGGTGTTCTTGCACGTTTAGGGGTTTTAGTTGGTATTGATGTTAACCGTGTGAGGCCCGTACTGCAGGCGGCCCGCAGCGCCCATGGGAAGCTTTGACACACGTGCATGTCAGGTAATCGAGGCGCCAAGTTGCACCAAATGCAACTAAGAGACATTCTAGGATGACATTGTATGATGCATAAATCGTTTACAAAAATACACTAATGCTGGAGTAAGGAACGATCCCAACTTCTCCCGTCATCTGGGTTCAAGTCATAAGCATGTCACTTCCCAACAGTGGTTTCGGAATTGCTTTCCAGCCCTAATGGGAAGCGGGACGGGTACAAGGTTTCTTATTATGATTATTCCTTCTTTTTTTCCCTTTTTCTCTCCCTCCATCCTTTGACCCAAGACTTGAAAATGGCTGCAAGAACGATGATGGTGGTGAACCTTGGTTCCGTTGTTGTCGAGTACCTCAGGTTGCAGCTTGAAAACCTACCTAAGCAAACGGGCACCACTCAGATTCCATTTTGAACCTTATTCGTGTGTAAACGGATTGAGTCCAATCAAAATTCCATCTTCAATAAGCCAACCGCGATAGGTTTACACTTCATCTGTGTCGATTTAGTCGTGTATTGCCTCGTGCCTTGGGGGCGCTGAACCGCTTGCTGATAAATATTTATTCAAGAGAGACCCTTTACCTCCCCCCATTACTTACTCCCGCATACACTTCAAGCTATTTTCCCTCGGGATTTGCCAACGATCAGCTTAAACCGTCGCACAATGGGGGGCTCATTGTTCTCCTCCGGGGACGACCCGTTACACACTCCACGCATGCCGCCCCATGTCTATCATCAGGTCAAAGCCGCATGCCACGCTGTCCTACGCTCCATGTTCCTATGCGTTGCCACGCCCATCGAGGGCCCGGAGAAAGAGAACTATGGGGATCTCGATATTCTTGTGACCATGGAGACCGGCCTCGTCTTTCCGACATCTCCCCAACAAGTTGTCCCCAGAGAATTAGAGGAGCTTGCGGCTGATATCAAGACGGCCTCGAACGCAGAGCGTGTCATGGTCAACCCGCACACGAGCTCGGTACATCTTGCTATTCCCTGGCCCAAACTCGATTTCCCCGTTGGAGAGAAGAGAGAGGACACGCCACTACGCTTCGTTCAGGTCGATGTCCACATCTGCAGGGACCTGGATCAGATGTTTTGGGTATGTTCGCCCTCGAGGCCCCCAGCTTTCATGTTAATATTTGAGGCACAAATCAAACTAGAATAATACTGACAACGACCCATGGGTGGCCAGGGGCTTTTCAAGAGCGCACATGGCGACGCGTGGACTCTACTAGGGTCCATCATCCGTCCCTTTGGTTTGACCGCTGACGATGAAGGGCTCTGGTTGAGGATTCCTGAGATTGAGAAGCTGGACCGGAAGAAGGCCAGGGTTCTTCTGACTACCGATCCCGTGGAAGTCTTGCATTTCCTTGGGATGCAAGTGGAAGGATACTGGTCGGAGCCATTTGCTACGATCGATGACATGTTTACTTACATTTCGACCTGCCGTTTTTTCGTTCAGGAATCGTCGTCCGAGTGTCTTCAGGGCAGCAGCAACAGCACCAACAAAAGAAATATGAAGACCCGCCCTATTTTCCGGAAATGGTTCGAGGACTTCCTTCCCCGCCTCCGAGTTGATGACCACTCCGAGTTGCAACGCCAGGGTGTCGTCAGCCCCAGTGACCTCCGAGTACGCGTTCGAGATGAGGCATTCCAGACTTTCTGCGTTGAGTCCACATATCGGACGCAACTGAAGGACTGGCGACTGAAAAAGGAGCCCGAGATGGTCAAGAACCTGATTAGATCAGCAATCCCAGATAACCTCGATCCGCAATTCAGGGGTAGCCTGTTAAGTGCTATCAAAAAGATTGTTATGGAGGACTCTACCGAGTTTGGAGGCCCGAGGCCCAAGACGCCCCTTCGGGATGAGGAGGGCTTCTACGACAAGGAAATGACGCGGGCCTTTGTGGAGGAGCACTGGGAGGAGATAGGCAAGATTGCTTTCAAGAAATACAGCGAGGCATATTACGCAGGGCTGCAAGCGAAGAAGCTGAAGGATGCCCAGGGGACTGCGATTCATTCGCAATGATTGGTACATGTGCAGTTGCGCCATGGACGAGGGCTCAAGGGAATGGCGGTGTCGGGCGTCCGATGCATCACAATTGCGACTTGATCTCGAATAGCGGAGCGAAAGAAATTCAATATATCATCATTATTCCTCTAGGCTGATTGCTCACTCTCGCCCGTGCAGCATGCATCGCTCCACATCACCACGTGTTCGAGGTATCAGATCCCTTTACGCCATGCTATCTTCGCTAAAACAATATCTTCTGTCTGTCTGTTGATTGAGAGCCAACACAGCAAGTACTTGAACGCAGAATAGCAAGAGGGGAGAAAGCGCTACATTACTCATTTGATCGTATCACGTTATCGTTGGCCAACTCCTTCCACACATAGCAGGGAGTCTGCAAACCCTTGCACCTACCTGTACCGGTGTACGCAATATCAGCTTTCCATTATAGTTGGCCAGTCGTCCATTGACTGCCTCCTACGGATTCTCGTCGTCCCCGTCCTCCGAAATGCGGAAACCTTTTATTAAGTTGAAAGGGGTTGCCAAAGCCTCGATCGGCCAGCAAACTCATCCCCCGTAATCTTGTACGACTGACGACCCGACAAAAGGTTATCAGGGCGCCTTAAAAACAAGCCTAGGTCGAATGTGCCAGCCTTCCTCTTATCTCCCCGCTGGGTGCTTTCTGATATCATCACAACAGTCTACTGGCGGGCCTGGCCTTGCCACGCTTTCGCTCTCTGGAGGGCCTGAGCAACCCTTTGTTCAAAAGCCTTCTGCGATGTTGTCGTTTCTGCTCCAAAGTGTAATGGGACGTATCAACCTTGGTGATGTCAACGCCAGTTGCAGCATCCCACACATCGGCAAACCAATCGGTAATGTCCAGCGTGGCCTGGTTTGCAAAAACTTTCCCCCTACCTCCTGTAACCCATTGGTCAAGTTTGACCGGAATCGAATATCCCCACACCGGATCATCGGGAGACCAGTTACAGGGCTTGCCAGAATAGCAGTATTGTGGCTTGCAGTACATGGAGCACATGGTCGATTCTCCAATGTACCACAGCGTCACAAGGAAGAGGACAAGCCCAAGCAAGGTTAGTCTGAACCTAGGTTGTCGTTGATACAGCTGGGGAAGTGGCAGGTAAACGTATGTCACTTTTGCATGCCCAGCAGAAGAGTCATCCTGGCAGGTAGAACACACCGAGCTGGTATCTCCGTTGTGTTGGTGACCAAGGTCCTTTGCATCGGCGTGAAAAACTGATGTTTCCAGGCGCTCAATTCCCTGCTTCGCGGTTCGGATTCCGAGCAGGCCGGTCTTGAGGGATTCACTCATCCGTTTATAGACCTCGATGTCATCTTCCCCGTTTATGGATTCATTCTTGGAAGCCGCCTTGGGAACAACATTGGCCGAGTCTGTAGGACCACGGACGTGGTCCTTGGATTCGAGTAGATCAGCAAGGTCATCCAGGGTGGAATCCTCAATTTGGTTGGTTCGATGAATTTCAAATAGATCGTCCCTCACGGTTGGAGGGTTGGCCGAATTAGCCAAGGGAAGGCGCAACTGTGAAAGGGACTTAGAGCGTCGATGCGGTCGAACCAATGATGCACGGTCACGCGTCCTGTCACCCCTAGCAGACAGAGTATGCTTTATCTTCCGAGGTGACATACTTCGTTTCCGACCACGGGTACGCGAAGAAGCTCTGCTATCCGTGTCACCGTTGGGAGCTTGGGTGCTTCGATGGCCTGTGATTCCCGTGTCCAGCACATCGCTTATGGGTTTCACCGTTGCGAAATGGGACGGCACTTCCATATCTTCAATCTTGACCATGGTGGTAGATCCGGCAGAGGCGCGAGCGGATGGGAGAGATTGTCTCATAGCTTCGGCTCTGTTCGGTTTGGGAGTCTCGCTAGGCGCTTCGGGTTCCTCGTCTTCATCAAAATCCGGGGAGGGCGCACGCTGGGAGCCTCTTTCAGATTGGTTCTCCATCGGCGCAAATAAGCTCATTTCGCCCTGGATGCGTTCCGTGGGATCAGACTCTGACTGTGCTGGGTTTGGCCTGCAGCCTGAGGCTGAATCAGCTGATGGATCTCGGCGCAGTCCAGTGAAACCGACACTAGGCCTGACATCGCCTTTAACGCTGTCCAGCCTCTTTTGCCTGATTGCACCCTTCAGTACTCGACCTCGAGTACCAGACTGGTGTTCGCCTTTCAAAAGGGCCTCTCCTGTTGATGGACGATCCTCCGTCTCCTGTGGCTGACGGCCGAATTCTTCCGAGTTTCGATCACCACGTGAATCATGACGAGCCGGACCAGCCCTTGCTTGACTCTCGTCATCACGAGCAGATTCCACCAAGTTGCCGCGAAGGCCACCATGTTCCCGAGGAGTAACGGCGGATGTTTTCATGTCGAGCGCCGATGTAGGAATTTCCTCTGGGGTCACTCGCACATCTCCGTCTCGTGTATGGCTTCTGCCGCTTGACGTGCTTCTCCGTATCGGAAGCTTGCTCAAGGTATCTGAGGTGTGCGGCGCCTCAGTTGACGCGGTCGTCTGGGCAGATTCTTTGCTGGGTTTTCGACTCAGCGCCGAGGAAGGGGGCCCAGACGGATGCTCTGGATCGTACTCGCTGATGCCATCCAGTTTGGAAACGATGGGGGTCTTGCGAAGCAGGCTTCTACTTTCTCGTGCGCGTAGCTCATCGAGTGTGGCGTTTGTACGGCTCGACTCACGGCCTCTGGTCAGTTGGTTTGACCGTATTGCTGATGGTGTCTCCTCGTCGGGGAACATGGAAGCTGCCTCCATTTCGAGGAGTCTTATCTCATCAATTTTAGGATTGCTGCGAGCCAAACTCGGGAAGGGGCCGTCGAATGTCTGAGAACCGTCGGCGGCTACGTCCACTTCCCCGTTCTTCTCGAAGCTCTTGGCCCGGTAGACACCCTCATTAGGCGGCACCGTGGCGGGTCTTGTGACAGGCTCGGCTGGCGCAGCTGTAGAGGATTGAAGAAGGGCCGAGTCGCCAATCTGTTCCCAGCTGGGAGATTCGTGTGTCGAAATAGCGCTACTAGCATCGTTCCGCACGCCCGAGAGACGGCGAGTCAGCCAGTTGCTGCGAGAGTCAAGGCTGCTCCGACTCGTCTTACGAGCCAGACCTTTACCCATCTCGGCAAAGCTCCTAAGTTTGGACCGCGATAGGATACTGTTGGCACGTGAAGCAGGCCTTTCTGCATCTCCCTGCGCCATGGCGTGCTGACGCAATTTCTCGTCTATGTCACTATCAGAGACATCGCCCTGGAGTAGGAGGGCGCCTGGACTGCTGGCTGACATGAAGGGTTCGTCACGCCCTGAGCCGGACGCATGGCGGTTGAAGGTTGCGGGGGGGTTCTTGTGCAGCTTATTCCTGGTGGAAGAGCTACTGCGGGTGCGCCAGGTCCGGGGGCCCGGACTTGGGGTGTTCTGCGCAGCCTCCTCGGCCTCAACTTGTTTGTAGGCGTCAGTGAGGGTGTAAGGGGTGCGTGTTTGCGAGGGCCGTTGCTGCTGGGTCGGTCGTGGAATTCTTGTGATTGCGGGCGAGGCATGCTTCGAGTCGGACGACCCAGAGCTAGCAGGACGGGATTCGGCAGCGTCACCTCGTTCGGAGGTCCCGTAGTTATCTTTGGACTTGGACCTCGAGAGCGAGAACAAGCTCGAGCGTCGTGATGGGGTGTTGCCATTCCGAGAAGATGCAAAGCGGCCGTTCGCTCGGCTGGCCAGAACATCGACCCCGTCCGAAGCGCTGCGTTCCATCTTACAAATGCGATGATGTCGGGTATCTCGCCAGGTTTTCCTCAAGCGCGAATAATTTTCAAGCAGCCACGATTATGGACAAGTGGGCGCCAGGGCGACCGAGGGTGCGTCCTGACGCGACTGGGGCTAATATGGACAGGTTCCGACGTGGCTTTGCTAAGGTGAGGTCAAGGGCGGCAAGTATGAAAGTAGTAGAAGACGATGTGGTCTGTTGCGGTATGGAATGGTGACCGCGCTCTCGAGTTGATGATCGCTTGAAGTCACCAAAAGAAGGTGAGGGAAACAGCCATCTCTAGTCGCACGCGGAAGTTGGTGGGTTGATTCAGTTGAAGTGGAAGTGAATGGATTGTTCAGTTGTGAGCGTTACTTGTAAGGTGGTGGTGGCTGACAGACACAAACAAATAACTTGTAGTTGAAGGCTGTATGGTGGAAGGTAGCTGAGTTTGTGGTCTGGCTCGAGTGAACAACAGCTGTTTGGATTGGCAGAAGTGGAAGTGCGTGGGATCAGCGGTGGTTGAGGAAGAATAAAAGTGTTACTGGGATCGAGTTCACGACATCGTCGGGTCCGGTTGTTGTAGTGTAGTGTATACAACTATCGATCCCCAAATCCCGTCCTGATGTCGACGCGTTTGAATGGCTTCTTGGAGAGCTACAACGGATTGCGGATGACAGGTGGGGCATCATCGCGCTTGTACATACGCTTAAGTTAGGCACTTGCCGCCTCTTGCGCAGGTACTTGCACCCCACCCCCCGAAAGTTACGTAGACACGACTTGTACCTTTCTCGTACTGCCGTACTGTAACGTACCAGTGCGCTAAAGCTTCACAACCTGAACTACAGGTAGGGAGGTACCTTTACCTACTAACTGCTCTGCGTTAGGCTGGGATTGGAACAGTACTAGGTGCACGGATGAATATTCCATCCCAGAGGCAGCATGCCCCCGCCATCCGGTCAAGAGCAACCCGTCCCGTTCCCGGGTCCCGGCTCAACGACCCAACTTGGCTTGCATACACCGAATGCAATCGGCAATTCATGAGGCTGTCGGCAGCACCTCATCAGGCTCAATCATCGTCAACAGCAAGGCAAGGGACACTGAGACACCAGTTTGGAATTGCCGCGTGAGTTGAATGGTACCGTAGTGTCTCGGGCTATCCGGATCGAGATTTCTTAGGTAAGCTGGCCTAATCTAGCAGAACTGTCAAGTATACTGCGCGAAGACGGCTTTTCTTTCCTGCACGAAGGGCAGGAAATGTTAGCCTTGGAGACTGGAAGACTCTAGGATCAATACCATGCACTAGATTTTGGTGGACATGAACGTTGCAGTATGCTTCAACTTTCTGCCAGATTAAGCCAACTTACCTAAGAAAACTCGATCCGGATAGCCCGAGACAATGCGGTACACTATGGTAGAGGTAGACACGCTTTACTACGGACTGACAGCCTGGCGGTTTCACGGCCTGGGCTGCTTGTCTTCCGTGTGAGCTTGCTTCGGCGCAAAAGGCGATTCCCTTCACCATCGAGGCAGGATTACCTCTAGGTACTACATACAACATTCTTCCACACGTGGTACCTCTACCGTATTATTAGCGCCTGCAGATGACGAACATCCTTCAGCCGATCCGGCCTCTTGGGCCGTGGTATGTTCCAGTCCCAACCCATCCATCCATTCCGTCCCCTATCCTTGGTCATCCTACACCTATCCCGCTTCCCGCTTCCCCTCATCCCGTCGGTCTTGGATGTTGGTCGGGGCCGCTGCGCATCATGATGTGGACGGTCATCATCTACCATCGGAAGGCTTCTTAGGCCCTTTGGATCGTTCCGAGTGTATGCACTACGCCGTCTCGACCACCCTCCGTCCCGCTCCCTGCATTGGCCGGTCGTGTTTCCAAACGGGAGTCCCAGCCCCCCTCTCCCTCCCCTCAGCCGGCGTACCTCTTTCCTTTGGACAAGCTCATCTCAAGGCTAATCATAATGGCTATGTCCCGCCGCTATTCTCAGTGAGGTTTACTCCTCTTCGAGGCACGCCCTGGGCTTTTATCGGTGCCTGGCCAATACCTGTCGCTATGCTGTCCCTTGGTCTGCCCTCCATGGGAGGAGTGTTCCCGACGTGATGGAGGCCGCAGTTGCAAATCTGGTCCTCCGCCTGCCCCGGTTGGGTGTGGTAATCACTGGTGACGAAGCATCTCGCCCTTGTTTTGCCGCGGTGCCCTCCCTGGATCTTGCTTACCACCTGGAATGTGTCGAGTTGCCTGCTGAACTTGATTCTCAGGCTCGCGACACGCACTTACTTCATCTATTGGAAGCCCAACACGACCGGTTGTGGCCTAACGTTGGAACCCGACCTCCTTGGAGGGTGCTTGTCATCTACAATCCCCGGCCGTCAAAACCAAAAGACAGGCTGGTGCTCGATGTTGTGCTTGCTATTCACCACTCTCTCGCTGATGGAAGGAGCACGGCCATTTTCCAGACCAGCCTCTTGGACGAATTGAACAAGCCACCAAGCCGTCCGTCGTGTCTAGAGGGCCACGTTCTGCAACTGCCCAGCAAGCCTCATGGCCACATTCTGCCCTCTCAAGAGGAGCTCGTCAAATTTACCACGTCTTGGAGATTCCTCGCCAGCACGTTGTGGAACGAATTCGGGTCGGGTTGGCTACGCAAACCAGCTACCGACCTTCTTCCTTGGACGGGTGCACCGATCGAACCTGACCCTTATAAAACCAGGCTCCGTCTGGTTGTAATCCCTGCACAAGCTGTGTCACAGTTAATTGCCAATTGCAGGGCGAACGGCACCACCCTCACCCCCTTACTTCATGCGTTAATTTTCGCATCTTTTGCTCGACGCTTACCAGCAGGAACAGCCACGTCGTTTCGGAGCTGCACCCCTATAGACTTGCGTCCCTTTGTACAGTCCGAGGCCCATGTGACTAATCGCGCCGAATCCTTTGGCGTGCTGGTTACTTCGGCATCGCACAGTTTCGACTCTTCTTGTGTCTCGGAGCTGCGGGAGCAACCAAGCGGAGCAAAGATCTGGAGCCTTGCTCAGCGCCTGCGTAAGGAAATCCAGGAACGTGTCGCCTCTATTCCTCAAGATGACATGGTAAGTATGCTTCGCTGGGTTACCAACTGGCGCAGTTTCTGGCTCAACAAGGTGAACAAGCCGCGCGAGCAAACCTGGGAAGTCTCCAACATCGGATCCCTTCAAGGCAGGACAGAGGGGGCTGTCGGGACGAGAGGAAACACCGGTTCAGAATGGCAGATACTACGGTCTGTCATGTCGCAGTGCGCCATAGTCGCAGGGCCGGCTCTATGTGCTAGCGTCTCGGGCGTTGTACAAGGCCCCATAAGCATTGCGCTGAGCTGGCAGGAAGGCATCATCGAGTCAGAGCTTGTCGAAGGCGTAGCCCAAGATTTGCAGCTTTGGATGGACCAAGGCGGTTCGGTGCATGGTCCAAAGATGCCGTAATGTGCGCTGGCACTAAGGATTGGAGTCTCAGAACCAAGATTTTGCCGGTTCATGTTTGGGGTATTGGGATCAGGGTGGACAGCCAGGCGCCTTTCTGAATCAGAATATTATAGGTTTGAGTCACTTCATGTACCCCTCTTACAGAGCACATTTGGATATGTTAAGAGTCGTGTGTCTTTCTTTTGCTTGTAAGCTGAAGCTCCCTAAACTTTTGATTCAGCTTTCCCTGTTCGGACTACGCAGAGGTCGGTATCTCTAGAATCAATATCCTAGGCACCGAGTAACATTAACGTTTATACACGCAAACAGCGGCAGTACTACGCATTAGGTGCCAGATCGCATACATGTAACCATAACGGTACGGCTTTTTGGTAATTCTACACAATGTTAGTTCTTTGTGAAGTTGATACGCATGCAATTGCCTAGTGAAGACCTTGGCCCTGCGTAGAGATGGGATATAAAAGCCGGTAAGGTATGTAGATGTAGGTATTACATACCTTCTGTTGGGCAAACTTTGCTCGCATGCTGCTTCTATCTGTAGAATAGGATGATACATATACCTTAGCAAACAATACAACAAGATTCTACGGTAAGGACGCTCGTCGCTAGTCTACATACAGGTAGGTATATGAGTAGAGTAAATTTGAGGCAAGATACGCAGCGGGTACTGTAAAGTATGACCTGACATATTGACATACTGTAACTGGCCTGGGCCACTAACGGGTGTCTTGGTGGTCTTAGCGCCCTGAGCTCCGGGGTCCCGCTCCAGGTGCTGGCCATCGAGGTTCCATCCGGCATGGAGCTCTGCCGCATGCAGCCGTGGGGTATCCGTCCCCGAAATTTTTGGGTAACCTTGATGAAGACCGCACGCAGTCCCGCGCCAGCACGCGCCTAGCCAGGCCGCAACCCGGACGGTAGCCACCATTGTTGCCGGACCTTTCCCAAACCGCCTCCCGTTTCCCTCGCGGCCTCTCCCACGACGCTGGTCGACCACACGCCAAAAATGACGGCATCTGCGCTGAACAAGTGGCCAACGTGCCTGGCTTGCTTGCGCCGACTTGCACAACCCTTTGGCACCACTACCGCCGGCCATGGCGGATCCCGCGCTCCCGCTGTACCGGTAGCCCGGCCCATTATCCACACCCAGACTCGGGCGGCGTCGCATAAGATGCGCCTTCAAGACCAGGGCGTGGTTGTCCGGCTGCTCGAGGACATTCCCAAGTTCGGCCGCAAACGTAAGGGCAAATACCCCTTGCTGGACTGTGCAGGCTAACCAAGGACCTCGTCATTGCCATCCAGATGCCATCTTTCGCACCGAGCGCGGCCGTATGCGTAACGAGTGGTTCCCCAAGAACAAGGCAGAGTATATGACACCTGCTCGCTTCCAAGAACTTGGTCTTACACGCGACGCCATTGGCGAGGTTGACCGCTCCTTCGTCGTCCTGAGCGCCCTCGAGGCCGTTATCAGGTCGGAGCCTGAGGAGCCTGAGGAGCCACAGATGGAAGAAGACCCAGTCCCGGAGGTCCCAGTCTCCAAAGTCAAGGTTCCGGACGTTACTGTAATGACCTCCCCCGCTCTCTTTCTCTCCTCCCTCCCCAGTCTTCACATGCTGTGCTTGTCGGTGGTTCATTGGCGCGGACGGTTTGGGCTAACTCGTGCGACTGCAATTACAGCCTGAAACTGCTCACTCCCTTCTATCTCAGCTCATCCCCAACACTCTCACCTTCTACCGCAAACCTGTGCCGGCCCCAGAGCCCAAGACCACGAAGGAGCCCCGGGTTTCGCCTCTGATTCAGGGTACCAGACATGTGCCGGCACCAACGACAACGACCCCTTCCAATAAAATCTTTAGCTCCGTCTCGAGCACCGATATTTACAATCAGATCAAGGCTCTGATTGCTGATCACGAGGAAGCCAGTCGCATTAACCTTGCACCATCAAGTGTCAAGATTCTCGGCTTGGGCAACGACACTGATCGCATTAAGTATCTTGGCCGATGGGACATTGAGATCGCGGTTGCTAGAGCAAAGTCCGACGTCGAGCCAGTTCGCAAATCCGTCGAGATCTTGCCCAGCGCCGAGTGAGAATCAAGTGTATTCCATACCTCAGGCGGCTCACGCACTACACACAGCCAGATGTGTTATGTGTTGCGGTTGAGAGACACTTGAGCCTCTGATGCTCAAGCCGGCATTTCGCCCCAATCGCATATGTCTTGTACACTAACAGACGTGGTCCGTCCTTCCCCATTACCTCTGTTCACCCACCTCGACCATGTATTTTAAGACGGATTGCACTGGACACCTTGTACGATATGATAGCGAAGCATGTCAAACCGTGTATAATGCGAAAAGACATACGGCACGAACGGTCCCGTTGCGAGATTACTAGACCTGATGTATACTGATTCGAAAGAGATAAAACATACCCCGATACCCCTTCAATATTCTCTCAAGTAGTTACAACAACCTGCAATCTGCACAGCGCTGCTTTGTCGTAATCTATCAGCCAGTGTAAAAGAAAGGCGCCGGAGCAACGGGGCCACCCTCCTTGGTTGTGGCTGACTAGCGATCTTACTGTTGGTTACCCTATTTCGCAGCTGACGTCTATACTCCATAGTGGTTCCCAAACCCTACCTCTGCCCTTGCTACAGCGCTTGCCAATGGTGGTAGTATTCTGTTCTTGAGCCCAGCCCTGACCGCAGCGGGCCTACAACCCGTCAGTATGTGTTCAAAGAGATACGTTCTAAGGCCCTATCAAAGAGTCTATCTCGTTGCGAACCTCAGAATGAGACTGCGATGGCTGTAGAGTAGCCTGATCGCCATCTGCAGCGCCGGCCCCGCTACCACCCTCTGTTGAAATTGCATTTGTCTGCTGAGGGGCTTCCTGCGAAGATGCATCTGGAAGCTTGTCTGCAGGTGACATGTGGTGTTGGACTGCGCTCGTTGGAGCCGAGCTGCTGCTGTCCGCCGGAACTGCACGGAGGGAGTTTGTCTCGCTTGCAAGAGCGCTCTCACGGCCCCGTGACGATGCACCGATCGCAAACGGTAGGGTCTTCCTGGAACCCGTACTAGACCGACGACTCTCGAGACTTTTGGAGAGTGTCTTGCTGACACCTTCGATTCCCGACGCCGTGCCTCCCCGTCCAGTGAGCCCTCGTGTCCTTCCGGCATGCCCTTGAGTCCGCATGTCGGCCACTGCTTCAACGTTATTTGCCGCAACAGTACTCTTAGCCAAGCCTGGCGTCGATGGGGCCCCGGACTTGTCTTCAACAGCTTCGATCAAGTACCACCGTAGGCCATCGGAAAGATCGAACGGGTTGTCATTCTCATCGTCATCGACGGACTCCGTTTCTCCCCTGGCACCATCTTTCCTCGTCTCTCCCACTTGGTCCTGTTGTAGGGATTTGGATAAGTCCACAACCCGCTCTTGGATACGCAAGATTCGGGCAACGAGCCATTCGCGATTGCGCAAACGATGCGAGTCCTGCTCGCGTAGAAAGTAATGTGGAAATCCAACGTTGAAAGCGGCCCAAGCGCCCGTGGACTGATTTCGCGTAGGAAGGAACAAAGCAAGGTCGCCTTCCTTGAAGTGTTTGAATGCAATCTTGTCATGAGCCTCCTTTTGGAAGCCATGCGCCTTCTCACGGTAAGCCCGCGCATCTCTTTGGAGTTTTCGTGCCATGTGCTCCACATCTTTGACACGCCGGTACACCGCATCCGTAAATACATCCATATCGAATGAACCGAATGAATTCATGAATGTCTTGTACTTTTCAAGCTCAGTCTCTGGGGTTATGCTGCTTGTCCATTGCAGCGACTCCAAGTTACCATGGTCGGTAACGGGCCGTACGTTGAGTACATTGGACCGACGGAGTGACGAGCTGGGATCTGAATCATTAGGATTCGCAGTTGTTGCCGATGAGCGCTCTGATCGAGGTATTTTCTGAACGTGCATGGTGCCATCGTTTTCGCGAGAAATGGAAAACCCAAGCCGCTCAAGCAAACGAGTAAGACGGTCGTTCTGGGCCCAAAGACGCTGTGTCAGATCCTTGGCGCATTCTGTACGTGCATCAAACCGCGTGGTGAGCTCTGATAGTTGTGCCTGGGTTTGGTGAAGCTTTGTTCTGAAGTGCGTGGCCTCTTCTTCCAGACTTTGCACTTGAGACTGCCGGGCCGCTAGTTCCTCTGTCACGGAAGCGAGCTTTTGTTCCTCATCTTCGAGCTTCTTCCGCATGAACTCGGAACCAGTTTCCCCATCAGCAATCTTGACTCGAAGGTCGCAGAGCTGCTCACGCCCATGAGCCAATTCGTCCTCCATAGCAGCCACTTTTGCCTTTTCTTCCGACAATTTCTCGCGCAGGCGCAAGGAGACCGATTCCTCCGACGTGAGTCGATCCTTGGTGGTTTCCATCTCTGCCCGAAGCATCCTAATGTCGTTTTGCAGCGTTTCCACGTTGAGCTTCATGAGAGACATGTTCCCCTCTACGCCTTGCTTTGTGTTTAAAATATCGGCAGTCTTTCCGGTAATTCCATCCAAAATGTCTGGCAACTCGGTAGGAATGGCATCGGCAGGTGACAAACGTTCCCAGATGTTCTCCAAGGCTAGCCGGTGCTTTTGCTTATCCTCACCCACGGCTTCGAGGCGCTTGTTGAGCACTCTAATCTCATCCTGAGCAGCTCGAAGTTCATTATCTTGCGCCGCGATACGCTCACGTTGGAGCCTCGCTTCATTCCGCAAGAAGTCGACTTGCCCATCCGCTTTGAGAGCTTCATCTCGTTTTTCCCTGGTGAGCCGCTCCACCTCGAGCTCGAGGAAGTGAACCTTTTCATCATATGACGCCTTTTCATTTTCGCGCGACTCGCCAAAGTGTTCGATTTCGTCTTCAGTGTATTCAAGCCTAGCTTTCAGCTGCTTGACCTCTTCTTCAAGGGACTTTCGCTCTTCCGTGAACTCCCGTTTAAGGGCTTCCATATTCTGCAAGAGATCCTTCTTGGTGGAGTTGGCTTCGTCCAATTGACATTTGAGGTCTTTATGCACCGCTGTTAGCGCGCTGATCTCTCTGTCTAGGTCCGCACACCGTTCCCTCTCGGTGCTCAGTTCGGACTCTAAATGTTGCGTTCGTTGGAGGAGCGTCTCGAGTCCATCCGAAGATCTCCTGCCGTCGTCAGTAACACGGGGCGACCTAAGAGAGCTGGTTGAATCGTTGCGGTCGAGAACCTGCTGGCTAGAATTCTGGAAAAGGCTGCCAATGTTCGGCCTGGAGGCCTGCGTTTGCCGATGAAGCAGGTCTTCCAGCCGGCGCACTCGGCTTTCAGCGGTCTTGAGTTTGCTTTCAAGCCTTGTTTTTTCTGCCTGTAAGGAGCGGAGCAGATCATCGTCGCCTCGGACGAGTAAACCGCTCCGTCCGATGGAAGTCTCGTGGACACTTCCGTTTTTGAAGGCTTTCATTCGCCTCGACTGTTGTCGTGTTGGGCTGTCCATGTCTGCGATAAGCTTTTCGACCTCTACCACAAGATCGGGATCGGCCTTTTGGTCTCTAAGAGCGTTGACAAAGTCGTCCAGGTCTTTCCTGTTCATCACGGGCCATTCCCCATCATCCCCCCGAAGGTTGATCTCAAGACTTGGAACCTTACTGTCGGCCGTCGGGACCTCAGGACCGAAAATGGCCCCGATTGACTTGTGCCAGCGCCGCCTCCTCTTTGCCTCTTCTTCGTGGAAGACGGCCATCTCATTGGCAAGTGTTGTTGAGTCTCGTTTAACTTTATCAAGCCACTCCCGCCGCTTGATGGACTCTGCCACAAAGGAGGCGTACAAATACGGGATTTGCTGGATGAGCCGCAGATGATCAAATGTGGAAAGTTCGTCCTCCTGCCCAGCATCGGAGATTTGTGATTTTACGCTGTGGCTATCGCTTGTGATTTCGGTGATACTACGCATGAACTCGATGGATTCGGCAGCGAGGCTATTCCGCGCCTTGGTGGCGTAGCACAGTATATCACCCATTTCCTGTGCGCGCTTCTGGATACTGGGCAGTAGCCGTTCGGTGTGGTGTGCTGCCGTCCTGGACACCTGAAGAAGCGTGTCCCGGGTGGAGCTTGTGTATTCTAACGTTACATGGTAGTCGTTGTCGATCTTGTTCGCCAAGGCCTCTATATCCTGAAGAAGGTGCGACGATTCACCGTCGTGGGATAGAGCTGAACGAGACATGGTCGCCTCGAATTTGTGCATCAAAGTGTCGGCGTCTTGGAACAAACGAGTAGCCGCCTTGTCCAGGTTGATGATGCGATCCTTGAACTTGCGCAAAGCAGCGGGGGCGAGTTTGGCTGCTTGCCGCGCGTGCTCCGTATTGATAAGGTCTTCAAGGGTACTTTGTCGTTGTGGACTTCTTTTCCAACCACCACCATCACGGCACGTCATGAACTGGGCCATGCTCGACGAGATAGCGATGGTCCGGACCAGCGAAAGATGTCGATCCAAGCCTGTCGCCAGAGCACTGTAATCGGCGTGTGCTGATGTCGACCACTCCTTTAGTTCGACGTATTTGTTCTCGAGCCCTTTAACAGCATTCTCTAGGTTTGCTACAGCGGCATCCAGGCACCTCAGCATGACGTCCATCTCGGCATAGCGCTCCCGCGTGGCGGCGTCCATCCTGGCGCAGTCCCCCACAACGTCCAAAGCCCAAGCACGGCGTGTCTCAAAGAGCTTCTGCCACGCCGGCACGGATCGCGTATCGTCAATCGCGTTGGGCGGGTTAGGTGCATTGTATCGAGGAAGAGGCAAATCGGATATAGGCGGCGGCGGCGAGGTCCCAGGCTGGGGCCGTTGTGTCAGCCGGCTATCATATACATAAATCTCTGTCTATCGCGGAGAGTTAGCTGCCAAAAGAGGGTACATCATATTTGATCAAGTCAATTGGATGTGCGAACCTCTGGTTGTGTTGGCTGCCATCTCAAAGACCTTCCCTGGGGCGTCAGAGCGATCAAGCACTCAACGGGAATGGAGCTCTGGCTCGCCACCGATTCCTTCAGGTCATGTAATCTGGAGGGACGTTAGCAGCTTGCATACAACGCGCTAGGAAGTCATTACGAGTATCGAATGGACAACCGATGGGATGTGGGCACTGGCGTGGAGGCGTACGATGTGATGGTCCGACTGTCCAGTTCAAGGCGTTGGCCCGTGTGGGCGATCAACACCTGGGTAACCATTTTGACGCATGCTTCCCATGCCGCTTCCACGATAAAAGACGGAAGCAACTTGAGTCGGCGGATCGGATGGGTGTCGATGGGGGCGGTATCAAAACACGGCGGACAGGTTGCGTATGGTCGATAGAAATATAGGTTAGGTTGGCGCCGAATGCCCGGTGTGGTTGGGGGTGTTTTCCGGTCGGTGATGGCGTCCGTCCCGGATGAGGTCGACGGACGGGTGTCGACGTGGGGAAGCAAGGTGGAGGTGGCAGTGGAGGAAAGCAGTCACCGGGCTCTAGAAGGCCTGATCCGCAACGGCCCTAGCGCCCCGCCCAGCATCGGGCAACGCCAGGGGCACAGCCGCTCAAAGGCCGGGGACGCTCGGCATTCCACTTCCAGGCTGGATGGCCCGAAGTGGAACTGTGAGGGGACGGCAGCGGCAGGTATCCTACCCCAATACGTACGTACCCCTACCTACCCTACCTCTACCAGCCTGCCTCTATCTACACACCTCCTAGCTGTGCTGTGTGCTGCAACTGAAGTGAAATGGAATTAAAGTGTCTGGAGGCACACCTGTGGGTCATCCTTACCTGCGTCTGGGGTTTACTAGAGAAACCGTATTGATTTCACATGCATTGACTGACTACATACATACCCGACCTCTACATCGAGTGAGAGTGTTCTGAGTGTATAAGTCAGGATGTTACCTCTTTGTTGCTCCTGCTAAGGGTAGTGAACTCGACGAGCCAAGTGGCATACCGGTATACTACCAGGTCTCCCTCCCCTCACTCCCATCGTTTGTACATTCGGATGTACCTCTAGGCTCTGCCTACCTCCTTCTTCTCGACCTACCATACGGCAATCCCTCTCTCGTGTTCATCTTCCCGTCCTGTTAGTACTTCTAGCCCTGCCTCGTTCGGGCATGGATGGTGTTGGGCGTTTCCATGATATACCCCGGACGTTCAGCGCTTTACTAACGACCACCCCGAAGGTCAATCACGATCCCGAGTTCTAATTTTAACCAGGCTAATAATCTCACGGACTGTGTGGTCGTGGTCGTTTTGCTCTTCGTGGGTTGAATCGCCCTTCTTTTGGCTTCAGACGCGTTACCGAGGACGCCCACATCTGGACTCACGTTTGTAATAACGGGGTCTGCCGCGTCAATCTACCTTGCAACGTTCTGTAGACTGTGACAATCCGAACCAGCATCGAGCACAAAGTCAGGAACTACGCCGTACAACCGACCATCAACATTCAGCTATAACCCTCCAGCCGCAGCACTTTACCAATTGGTTATGTCGGCTCTTGTTCCCGATTCAAACTCTCGCCTTTCAGAGACGGAGGAAGAGGCGTTGGCTCTCTATGATAGGCTGCATGAGCTACATATACAGATAGGCCTTCTGCAGGCACAGCAAGATCATCCCGAGTCCCAAAGTCAGCAGTCCGATGTAGCCCTCGAGACCGTGTCGTGTGCTGACCAGGGGTGTTGTATTAGGTCCTACGTCTTTCATGGGGCATTTGGAAGCAGATCAGGCCCGCACGCAGCTACTCGAAGCAAAGGCGGCGCTTGAGTTGCGGGACTACATATTCGAAAGCGCCCTTGTGGCCCGGCCTATTTTGAGAGCTGTTCATGGCGGAACTCAGGCCTCTCCGGTAGAAAGGTCTGTTTTTACTACAATATGGATTCGCACTCTCGTCGTGGGATATCGCTGACGGTCATTTTGTTTCAAGAGACATCTTGCCGTTGATCGAGCAGCGGGATTCGATATCTGCCAAAGCGGCCCTGCAAGCTTTAGCCTCCGATGAAGCCAAAGACCGCGCCCTGGATCTCGAACTTGAGCGTCTTGTGTTTCGTCAGCAAAACGCGACATTAGCTTCAGAGATTTTGCGGTTGTCGAAAACAACCGGCACGCATACTGTGCAAGCGGATGGAGCTGCCAAACTTGAAATGCGGCTGGGTAAAGCGAAGGGCGAGCTACAGATGAGCCGCCAAAGATGGAAGACCATCAAGGGTGCTACGAGCGCGCTTGTAGCCGGTAGCGGAGTCGATTGGGTTCGAGATGAACGACTTAGGGGTTTGGTCCTCGACCCGCCGGATCTGTCTACCACAGGCCTATATTGAAATGAGGGCAAAATGCCCGATTCCATAAACGGCAAGGACCCGGTTCGGCTGGCGAGAGGTCCTAGACAATTGAACATACAGTTCGTGGGTTCGCAGGAGCACGTGCAAGCACGCCGCAAAGCAATGTAGACCATGCCATGTTGCTACTGAAAGAAAGATGCTATATCTGAGTCCTGATCTTCGCAATGGTTGCCCCTGGCCTACTCTCTGCTTCTTTAAAGGTCTTGTTCGCGTTTAGTAGCTGGGCTGCTTGCCGGTAACCAAGTTGTAACACGACAATCTGCTTGGTTACCAAGCTGGGCAGTCCTTGGAGAGAATGAACCCCTGCAAACCTCGTTTGTGCTGTTCTTGTTCCTCTTTTGGTCACCTCTGTCCGTTTTCACTGGTACATTGATCATATCGTGATGTCATCTATGCCATACTATTCAAGGGGAGATGATAAAATATTCCGGCGGCTTTATAACTATTACCACGTACTAACAGATGATAAGCCTCCAACCATACGACGAGGCAATGACCGTTTCTAGAGTAGGACATATTATAGCACGACAGCCGCTGTATATTGAAAACGACTGGCCAGTCCCCACTTCGCACAGGCACCCCCCTTTACAAACACACATATAAAATCTATCTATACGTAATAATCCCAAACCTTCCAATATATATATCTTAATTAATTTTAAGGGTATTTATACTCTAATTACTACATTTTACTCGTATAAATACCCCTAATCGAATAAAATTAATATTAAAGAATCCTAATTAACCTATTAATCTATTTAAAGTCCGCTTTGCATTTAGTACCGCCGCCCCCGCTCCCGTTATACCTCTTAAAAAACGCGCCGCTAATAATAATAATAATAATAATAACGGCGACCACCAACGTTCGAAACGGCTATTATAGCTTAGCGCCCGCTTAAAAGAAATTAACGCCGAATTTAAAAGCGGAAGAGAATAGAATAAGGGGGATAAAAATAGGGATAGGGATGGGGATAACGAAAGGACCCTAAGAAGATTAATACCTATTCAATTCCGTATTATTTTTAAGAATAATAATAAGAATAAAAAAACGACCGTTAAATTGAAAAGGAATACTATTATTGGCCATATTACTTTTAATTTGAAAATTAAACTTAAAGTACCCGCTCCCTCCTCCTCGACCGTTCCCTCCTCCTCGATTATTCCCTCCTCCTCGACCACCCCCCCTCCTCGACTATAATTTTAATTTCGTCGTCTTCGATCTAACGTAAGCGTAAATACGATTAACGGTATAATAAAAGAGGAAGACTACAATAAATAATAATAAAACTAATAAAACGAAATCGAAATTATTAAAGTAATACTTCGTACCGTACTTTCTCCTCGGTCTATTAGAAAATCGTATAAATTAACTTCAATTCCCCTAACGCCGCTACCGATTTTAAATTTTTTAAATATCCTATTTATATATAATACTTAATAAATAGCGGATATATAATTCAACCGCTTATTGGTTAAATTTAATAAATTACTTACCTTCATTTTGAACGATTACGTCCCTATTAAGAAAGATCTTAATAATACTATTAATACCAATAACAATTTTAGTACCTTTAGTTTTACTTTATTAAGTCGAGTACAAAAAGTCGAGAATAGTATTATAAATACTATTTACAACAAGTACAAGCTCTTAGGTATAGATTTTACTATTTTTATATAATACGTAAATTAATCGGTTAATATATTAAAAATAATTAAAAATAGGAAAAGTATAACGTTATTCTAATTATACGTTTTATTTAAGAAAAATAACCTAATTATATTATTTAAATTTTACAATACCGCTAGAATATTACGTAACTTACTTAAGGAGCCCGTTAAATAGTATTTTATTACAGTTATTACCCACTTTCGTATAATTAGGGGATTTTAACGGTAAAATACTATTTCTATTATAAATATATTAATACTTTCTAAAGTTACTTCTTTTATTAAAAAACTTACACAATTATAATTATAATCGTAATTACAATTTCACTAATTCTCTTCCTTACACTAATCTTTTATATTTACCACGCCTATTATCGCCGACTCTAATACTCCTATTAATAACTCTAAATAATCGACTATACTTACTAATACTATTAAATTAACCATTATATTTAAATCGAATAAAAAGAAGATTACAATTAATTTAATAGTAGAGGAATTTATAGCGCGCCGCGTACGCGATTATAAAAAAATACGTAAAGGTAAAGAAATAATTAATCTAATATATAAGGATTTGGGTAAGGTATAGGGGTATAATAAGGGTCGTAAATATAAAAATTACCGTAAAGGTAGCGAATATAATTAGTATTTTTTTTTTCCCAATTTTAAATACTATTACCCATTAAATATAAAAGATTTTATCGATTAGGTATATACTATTATTTATAAGTACGCTACTACGAATTAGCCTCTAACCTCTATTATAATATATTAATTCGATTCTAAATACGAATCCTCTTCTTCTAATACGTAAATAATTTAATAATTAAATTTATAACTATTTTAATAATATATACTATATAGCGTA
This sequence comes from Sordaria brevicollis, assembly GCA_033439795.1. NCBI lineage: Eukaryota > Fungi > Ascomycota > Sordariomycetes > Sordariales > Sordariaceae > Sordaria > Sordaria brevicollis. Next base: position 1,120,045 of record JAUTDP010000007.1, read on the forward strand.
CTAGGGTCGAAGTATAGTAGCGGCGGGATAGGATATATACCTATACCCTAAATTTTTAATATTTCTCTTTAAAACGGTTATTAGGGTAATAATAATAGTAATACGATACTAATTATAATTTTTATAACCTTTATTAACATTAGTAATATAAATATAAATAATATAAATATAGTAATTAAATTTACTTTATTTACTTTATTTATTACGACCGCGACTATAATTAATTCTTACGTTAATAGTAATCGAACTAGTAATAATAACCCTCTACCTTCCTCCCCTCTACCTTTATTACTATTAAATAAATTATTAGAATCCCTTATTATCGATTTTATAAAATAGTTAATATTTCGATACGCGCTTAGAATTAATAAAAATTAGGGTTTATATAATACGCTATTTAATATCCAAAAATCCCTTATATCCGGTCGGTTCTCCTTCTATTATACGCGCGACCTCCTTAAGTAATAGTATTTTACTTATAGGGTTAATAAGGGTATTTATATAGTAATTAAAAAGGGGATTAAAGAATTTCTTTATTTCGAAAGGGATTATATATAATAATCGTTATTATTACTACTATTACTATTATTATTATTACCGTAAGCGGTACTAATTCCCCTACTATTATAATGCGAGGTTACTTTAATACCCTAAATTATAGACCCTAAATTCTTATTATAGGGTAAATCCTATCCGTTTATTATTTTTTTATAATTATATTTTATTAACTATTATATTTATTAGATTCGTCTATCCTTTAAAATTCGCTTTAATAAAACATTTATAATTACTACGGCCTACCCCTTATCGATTAAAACTTCGATTAAAAATAAAAAAATAACGACGATACCGTTTATATTAATTTTATTAACGACGATAAAAAAATTAATCTAAATAATAGCCCGCGTACCGATTACGATAAAAATAAAATTGCGATTGAAATTAACGAAGAAGAGGATAACGAATTGTAAGGGATTTTTTTTATATAAAAGGGGGATTCTATACTTCGATTTATTATTATAAATAATAATACTTTTATACTTTTAATAATAAATTTAATACTTTTAATACATTTAATATATTTTATACTTTACGGGATTTTTTTTTGTAATTTAATAATAATCGACTTCGAATATATTTAAAACGGTATATTTACTATATAAAATAATATCTTTATACGATTATTCCCATCGTTATTAATTCGTATAATTAATCCCTATATAATACAACGTAATCTTTATTACTATCGATATTATTACGGAAGGGTACATTTACTTAGTAATAATATTTGCGTATAATATCGACCCGCTGCCCTACCTCCTACGTAACCTTTTTTAAAAAACTTTTAAACTTTTTATTATTTAACGTATTATTATTAATATACTAATATTACCATTATATATAGGCTTTTATATTATTAAAATATATTTCGATAGGGTTAAAATTTAGAGAATATAATAATAAGAATTATAATAATATATTTTTATTATTATATACGGTTTTAATAGAAGGGTTTTTATATTATAATACGTTATTTATTATTAATATACTATAACGATTAAAGAACGGATTTATTTTAAGTAATATTTCTTCTTCTAATTAAATAATAAAACCGGTTATATTTATTACTCCTTTATAATATAATATATTAATAAAGCTATTTATAATTATTATTAATAATAAATAAAACTATTTCCCTTTAGTAAGCGTATTCTTTACAATTAGTACTATACCCTTTAGTACTTACTTAATATAACGAGCGCTATCCTTCTTATTAATATTAAATTCGTTATAAAATACGTATATTTTTATTAAAAATGCGGAAACCTTCTTCAATTAATCTAATTATAATAATTCATTACGCTAAGAAACCTTATACACTATTTTTTTATTAATCTACTTAGAAGCTCTTAATTATTTTAATATAGCGTTCGTTAATACGTATATATTTATTTCGGTAATTAAATAATATTATATTTTATCGAAGTATAAATCGGGCTTATAACGAAGGAAATCGAGAATTTCCTATACGATTAATAATTAAATACTTTATAAAAATATTAAAAGTTATTATCTATTATCTATACCTTTATAACCGCCGGCGTTAATATTATTACGTTATATTTCGAATTATTCTAGGGGTAAATTATATTAGTAGTTTTAAAATTCTTCTTTAATTTCTAAATATGGTATTTAAATATATTAACCGCTTGCGCGATTTTTTTAGGGTACTCGCTAGCGGTTAGTATTAGGTATATTGTTCGCCTTTATTGTTTATTAGAGTGGTTAGGTATAATTGTAACGTTTATAGATCTCGAAAGCTTTAAAAACCGTTAGATTTGGGTATAAAACGACTAAGATATTCAAATTCAAAGATTCGACATGGTATTTTTGATGTATATTCTGTAAAGGGGGGTGCCTGTGCGAAGTGGGGACTGGCCAGTCGTTTTCAACATACAGCGCAAGTCCAGGTTGCAAAAGACCCCCGGATTCGGGCAGTAGTATCGTGGATCCTCCGTACATGTACCGTGTGTATTCGGGAAAGGGTAATAATTCCTGCTCGGCGTTGGAGTAGATCTGGCGTACCTCAACCGGACGCGAGAACAAGGGCTGTGAGTGGGCGAGAATTGGCGTGTTTTAACAATGGTTACTGTGGCTGACATTGGAAGAAGCACCTCACCCGGCTCAAAATCAGAACGCTCATCTTCTAGAGAGGCCTGCTAAATGCTGTTGGTAAAACAAGACTGACCTAGTGACACTTCATTCCTAGACTGGCAACCTCAACCTCTCGCATATCCACGACAATCACTTGATGTTGCCCGACCAGGGAGAGACGGTGAAACTAGACAGCGCGAGACCTTGATGTTAGACCTGGAAACCAGTGAGCATTTTCAAGCTGCGTGTCTCACACAGGTTATAGTAAACCCCCTGCAGAGCTTCATGATCCGAAATAAGAATCACCTGGTGAGAAGTGAGGCCGTACTGGCTGTACTCGTTAGCTCTAATCAGTTTACCGCCCAATGGCCAGGTCTTTGAGGCAGGGCAGCTCATGGAATGAGGGAAGACGAGGCAGCTGGAGGGATAGGGTGGGCTATGTGGTTGGCGGTACAGCCGACCCCCGGGTGACCAGGCGTCCTCTTGGACCGTCCGTGACGCCCGGAAATGGGTAAGCAGGCGTTCTGAACGGGGCAGCCTGCCGTTCCATGGAAACCTAACCTCAAGATACGGACGAGAGCGACAATGGCTGACTGCTAGAGAAGAGTGACGGGTGCGCACCAGCCCGCCCAGTGCTCGCCAACAACAGACTGGACCATCATCTCATGGGCGGAAACCCGGGCGAGAACCGGGTAGGCGCTTGACCCTGTTCGAGAGAAAGCACGGCAAACAGCCGACTCCGCCGAATGCATCCAGACCAAGACCAGACGAGGATGGGATGGCATCCAGTGGGCGGTCCCGTCGCGAGCGAATGTCTGAGGTGCGGTGGTAGCCTGTCAGAACTGGGGAAGGGGAAGTGACAGTACCTGCCCCTACGTCTAGGGGGACGTGACACGCCGAGTAACATCCAATCCATGGATGGAACTGAAAGCTGAGATGGACTGGAAGCTGGAAATGAAATTGTGGCTGCTTTGCAACTCACTGGAGGTGCCCTCTGAAAGTGGGCGGGAAGCTGGCAGGCCCGGCCGACACCTCGAGCGCTCCGCAAACGCTCACAGAGCACGGACCATACGCAGGTACACAGTACCGACAGACACGGCGTAGGTCGGCGTAGGTAGGCGAGTTGGCCCTTGTACTTGTACTTCCTTCTTGGGGGGCGTCGACGCTTGGCTCAGCGCCAGGCCGGCCTGCCAGCCATTGACCGCAGCGCAATTGGAGTGGCCCGGTCCGAAGAGGGATGAATTGTGAGTGGGTGCCTTCGCCTCCCTCCCAAATCACGCTGCAAAAATCAGCCCGCGCTGCACCTCGCTTTTTTGTTATGAAGTAGGAAGGAGGAGCTTGGTTGCCCCCGCCCCCCAGTCTTCAATCAGCCGCCCATAGTAAAATACTAGGCAAAGGCGTCGCCCCCTCCTCTCTCTCACAAAACTCCCTCCTCTTTTCCCATACAAACGAAACGCACCGCTCACCACGCCAAACTCGATACCCATTTTCCCACGCCTATTGCACGCGTATGTGAGTACCTCCTTTTTCCTACCAGCACCAGCAATTTCACAAGTACTACTCTTGCCCATCTGGCATTTGGCCTCTTTGCCTTTGCCTGCCTCTGGTCCACGCGAAACTGCCATTGGATCCCATGCAACCGGCCAACCTCACTGCCAACTTTCCCGACGCTGTCGCCATCCAAAAACGAAGCCCGCGCACGCTCGTTGCCTTGCGCGTCGGTGCTCAGCACTTCAGCGCCGGCCAGCTAGCTCGAGTCTGCGCGTCGCCGTCTCCACGCAAAGCTTCCTTGGGACCTGCCACCTTCGCACACGCTGGGAGCTCACTTTGCGCTGCCCACACACGTCTCCGGTCTCGCGTCAAGAAAAACATCACAACGTACCGCGATCGCTGACCAGGGTGGCATATCTCTCAACAGCAGCATCTCCACGCTTTCAAAAACACATCGTCAGCAACAGAATAAAATAAACCAAGTACGTGTGTCGCTGGGATGGCATTTCGTCGTTTTTTTTTTTTTTAATTATCATCTTTCATGAGGCAGCATGCCTATCTTTTGCATCATCAGTTGCATGCCAAATCAACTGTTCTTGACAGCTTCGGATGCCGCACAAGCTCTGCCAAAGGAGCATACACAACCTCATCTCTCGCTGATGCTGTGCGCTGTGCATCTTGTCTGGAGTCAGACGAATCATAGTCTGCCGTTCAAAACCGCCGGGCCTGGATTGGCCTTCATACGTACCCCGACGCGGTCCCAGCTGTTTTACCTATCGCTAACAGGTTGTGATTTGCAGATAAGACAATATGCCCAAGGCCGCCGCCAAAAGCAAGACCACCGGCAAGGTCGAAAAGCGCCGCGCGAAGAAGGGTGAGTTACTGCAACCCAACCCCTCCCCTACCGAGCCCTCGATATGATGTTTCCCCGTTCGCATATCAGACCTGTAGCAGCCTGGCCGCTTGCCTTGTATGGTCATGCTTCGATCACGATGCCCGCTTGTAATGTTTGCGGTGCGCTTTGCTTCTGGCTTGTAACCAGGATAGACAAGCGGTTGCTCTTCTTGTTTCGCGGCTCGCAGTTGCTGACTTGTGTTGCTCAAAGATCCCAACGCCCCGAAGCGTGGCCTCTCTGCCTACATGTTCTTCGCCAACGAGCAGCGCGAGAACGTCCGTGAAGAAAACCCCGGCGTCTCCTTCGGACAGGTTGGCAAGATTCTTGGCGAAAGGTGGAAGGCCCTTAGCGACAAGCAGCGCGCCCCTTATGAGGCTAAGGCTGCTGCCGACAAGAAGCGCTACGAGGACGAGAAGCAGGCTTACAACGTGAGTCATCCCCGTACCATGTTAATTCTACTAGCAACGGAAACTGATCATGAGGCGCATAGGCCGAGGCCGACGAGGAGGAGTCTTCGTGAATGAACCCTTCTCGCCGACTCGATTGCGCTCGCGGAATTCAGTCTTGAAAAAAAAAAAAAAACATTACTATTTGATCAGAGCAAGACACTGCGATCAGCAAACGAGGCTTTCTTTATTTGACCTTGTATTTTGGGACGGACGGTGTTGTTACGGTGCCACGGGATTTCCTTTTTTACGCTATGGTTTGCACGAGCTTTGCTATGATCAAGGGATAAAGCTATCCCTCCATTTGGGGGACCAATCGAATCAGTCAGCTCATTCGCTGGCTAGCTTGTACAACAATTCTCAGTTTTGATATTCGGGAACAGGTGGTCACGCAATGGAAGGGGATCAAGAGTTTGCCATGGATGGACTTGAACGAACGCGCGGTCAACGATGATATATTGCCCACGTCGTACCAGGGCTCATTAACCGGTTGACGCTTCTTTTTTGCGCCGGAACTAGTTAATACAGGCTTCTGCTCGAGCCATCAACAGTCCCATTTGGCGCATTTGCTGCTGTTCGCCGCAAGTCTACATACTCCTGGGAATCAGGGCCTGGGACTTCTAGCCAACACATACGACTAAGTGAAAACTGGCTCACCACGGCTTATTGCAGCCACTTGCGCAATGTATACATGCCATGGTAGTAGTAACTAGTAAGTTGCTGACAGATCTGTGCAATTGAGAATACCTCAACTCCGGACAACCACCCTGGTGAAAACTGCTGTTCAAACGATGCCATGTATAGATGGGGTCGGAACTATCGAGGCTAACTGCGCACCCAACCAAGTCAACAAATCGCATGCAATCAACTGTGGGCATTATACCACCCACCTTTCCTACACTAGGTTTGGCTCTCGGTTGACATACATAGTTAGAGATCTCTAGAACGGTTCCCTCCATACCCGAATCTATGAGTCCTTGTGCCTCAGTATATTTGGATGGTTCAACAATGAAGGTGCGTCCTAATACACCTCAAAGGCATCACGCTAGTTCAATTTCACCTGAGGAGTTTTATTACCTCTAGGTCCCTCTTTGTGGCGGTTACTGCTTTCTCAACCACAGTCGGATGCGCAGACATTTTGTGCAGCAAATCCAGTTGCACACGAAGAACCTCCTCGTTCACGGGGTCACTTTTTTACAGCATGGGCATTTTATGGATGGGTTTATCTCGGACAGCATAGCTCAAGGCAGACGAGACTAGGGTCCTTGCTATGTCACTGACTTTCCGTAGGTTGGGCGCCTAACAAGTCGGTTAGGCCAACTAACTGCGGCCGAAAATCCTGCATACTACAATCCGCTAATACTTTGTTTCCCCTACCTCCAAAAATGATACCCAAGTACGATCCTGCCGGGCAATCGTCTCCCGTCTCGTTAAGCAAAGAAGTTCTCCAATCCGTTGTCCCCGCCGTATCACAGTTCAGTCATCGTCCGGTCAATTTATTGCATGCTCATTCCATTATACATTGCTACCAGTCGAGTTTCGCGGCGTCCACCGAGCCCAGCAGTTGGCAGGCCGCAGCTAGTCAAGTCAGAAAAGGACGACGAGGTGTGCAAACGCTTCGCTCATCATCGGTCTTCGAGCCTAACTGGCACTGCCAAACTGACAGGTCCTATCAATGACCATCGCCATTATCCGAACCACCCATCGATGTTCATGATGGGCATTCCCATATCTGCGAACTAGCCCTCCCGCTGTACACCTGTTGACGGTCGCCGCCCAGTTTGTTTTCATAACTTGTCCGATTTTCACCGGCTCCTGTGGACACCATGAACCACACCAACGGCGGCATACCTTGCGAGATGCAGCTATCTCAGGGCTGTTGCCATGAAGCCGAGCGAGCTGCCATTGTAGCCATGGCGTTAGATCAACTACGGGAGGCGCTCCCAGAGTCATTCCACGGCCACCTCATCGCTCTGGCTGGGGCCGTCCGAGATTCGAGCAGGCGGCTCCGCGACCTTGTCAATCATTCCCAGCCCCATGTCGAGCGCGTCCCCCTTGTCCTCAACTACCTCAATATTCTTTTACCATGCCTAAGTCAGACCCTGAACGAGATCATGAGTTATTATGATGACAGGACACTCACCCGCGAACACCGGTGGCGGAAAATGTACAACAAGATGACGGAGGAAGCCGGGGGGGTTCCTCTTCCCCAGCATTTCGTGCTTTACAACAACTTTCTGGTCATGTTAGGATACCTCCTCAGCAGGTGAATGGGTATCCTGGTGGTAACTTGGCAAAAGCAACCGGGCTCTAACCTTACATAGGTCTCCGAGTTTCGATCCAAACACACTGGAGACACTTCGTGGTCATCTTCTTGAGTTGCGGGAGAAACGAGGGATTCGTAAGTGGTCTAGATGGGCATTCGTAACCCGCAGGTACTAACAACATCCATACACAGCCCCATCGCCAGATCAAGCTGACCCGGTCAGTCCTGCTGACATTGGGTCTTCTTTAGTAGGCCTTGCCGACCCAGTGTGTGACCGCCTCTAGTCCACTTCACCGGCTTGTATGCTAACTACACAGAATCAGAATGCACATTGGGCCGAACAGATATTTTCGCTACCCTTAGCCTCTCGAACTTTGCTCAAACATGTAAAGCCGTGCGTACCATACTACACCCATAGCAGATGACCGATCTCGTCTGATAGATGAAGGTGGACTAGGTCAAAGGCGTGCGGTCCATTCTTTCGGCGAGACCAACTTCCCATACCTCCAGAACCCAAAGTTCTCTTCCGACGGTGAGTCTATCGCCTCGGCCATCCCATGCAGTCTGCATCCGCCTTTTATCTGATCTGCCAGCTATCTATGGTCGCCTTGTGTACAGCAACCTCTCGATGCTTTAGTTTCCGTTTGTGTTCGCAATGCTCCAAGTTCACGTACTAATGAAATTCATGCAGGGCTTTTGACAACGACAGGACGTCTGTGGTGGCATACCTTAACCCGATCGACCAGGCCCCTTATCTTCTTGTACGCAGCCTTCAGGGCGAGGTTGCCTGGTTCTCGTCCTATGGGGTTCACGAGCTTTGTATCGGGCGCGAAGGCAGCGCACTGCAGCTTAAACGATGGAGCCGGTCGGGACAGTGTAGCAAGCTATGGGCTGCTTTTTACTTTATTACATGGGAGGGTAAGATTCGAGAGCTGCAAGCGTGTCACAATGAAGTCAGTTCAGCTAATCAGGCCCGTAACTCTTCAGAAATGGTTCTTTTTTACTGCACGTTTGCCGCACTCAAGGCCCGTAACAGGCTAACGGTCCAAATTCATCCATCCGAGTTCCAGTTGCAAAGAGAGAAGCGGCTCTTCCAAGCGTACGCATCGTCAAAGACCGTGAAACAGGATCGAAGCCCTTACTAACCGGGAATTGCAGGCAAATCGTGGACGATGGGTATAAACACTCGCTTGTCGTGTATGAGGACCAACAAACCAATGGCATTCGCCTTCACGCCGCAGTGTGGGATGGTGAATTAAAGCAATGCCCGGTTTGGACTGCGTTCGGTATGATACGAAACCTCATACACTTGGCCCATGGTTGCTAACAAGCGTGCTACCAGTAACGGCCCAGTCGCAGTCTTCGACATGGATCAGCCGGCGTTCCAAGCATCGTGTGTGGCTGAGAAACATACAGCTATACGTCTTTTGCAAAAACTACCGGCAGGAGGTACAGCGACAGAACAAATCAAATGCATTCGAGATCTACTTTGTAACAGAGCAAGGTGTGTTTCCAGGCGGCATAGACCGTGGCGCCGAGTCGATTAGATACTTGAAGACAGCTAACCTTGAGTTACCTTGGGCATAGGCGCCTCGAAGTTCAAGGAGGTCTTTTCAGCTATGGGAGCATCCGGAAGCTCATCTGCGGGCCCAGAGACCGCCGTAAGTTCTCCGGGTGGGTAGATCTACTCTCCGCACTCTCCGGAGGTGGCAGATCTTCTTAAGCATCCTTCTCTGGGTCGATGATCTCCGCGCGTATGACACCTGGTGTAGGTTTCGCCCGGTGGAGGATATTTTCTAGCTCTCAAACACCAATATTTCTACTATCAAAAATGTTGAGAAGGCCCAGCACACAGTGAACTAAAATACCTTATACTCACCGATAACGAGTCGGCTAAATCAAGAAGCACACTTTCGACTCTTGGCTTCATTTTCTTCTTGAAACATAGTTGGTGAAGAGTGAAGTCACATATCATTGCTTTACATGCTTACTGAAAAGGTAACATGGATGGTGTTGCTCAGCTGCTTATTGAATATCATATTATACCTAGTGCCCCAAATTACATGTCAAGTATTTGTGTTCTTTTAAAGCTGGGATTGTATGTCTAGCATAGGGTTCTTATCTAGTGTGAAATACGTTCATCCTAGTAGAAGTTTGAAACATGTAATATTCATAAAAGTAGATGTATTTGCAATCATTGTAAAATGGATCCCAACGTAGTGATAGTAACAATCTATTTAAAGAAGAGGTTCGCTGGAGTTATTTCTTACAGTTATAGGAGCAGGAGACGGAGTGGATTGCGTGACAAAGAGTGGAGCCGCAACTACAAGTGTAAAGGTAAGTTCGATTACATTCCTGACCACCGCTCCTGGAAGCGTCTCACTCCCACGCCGACTTATTGTGAAGTCTGTTGGGTGTGAGCGTGCAACGCGAGCAATTTATACCCTACCTACTACCTAGGGTAGTTTGCCTTTACCGAGCCATTACGGTGTAACACAAGCCCATTATATCGAAGCACTGAGAGAATACATTGCATAGGTATATACTACTGTAGGTATCGGTAGACCTTGAGGTTGAGAAGCTGTATCTTCATCCTCGTAACCTAGCCAGTTTTATACTTTGGGTACGTAGGTGGTATAAACATAACTTTCCAAGATGTCAGCCCAACGGTTCCGCTTGGTTTCAAAGCAGATTCAGTACATCTACCGCACTGGACGGCCGGCATAGAGCGCCGTAGAACAGAAATGCGTTGGTGCTGTGCCTGAGCTACGTGCATAGCTGCCCCGTTCTCGGGCGCTGAGGATCGGGTTGGGAATGTTCTTCGTTCGGGTCCATTCGATTGGGTCATTGCGGCGTCCAGAGCCGTTCCCCCCCCGCTCGGGCTCCCGTCAACGGAAGCCTGGGTGCCATAATGGATGGAGTGGTAGTAGAAGTGGTTCCAATGACGGGATATCGTTGATCGCCAAGCATCATCAGTTCAATCGACTCTTCGTCGTTCCCTTCTTTCCTCTTCCAGCTCCTACCTTGCCTTCCCCCATAAGCCCCCATACCTGGCTCCTACTGGTGTCTGAATGGTAACCCCCGCCCCCTGCCAACGCTGCCCCACCTTTGCCCACCTTGCTGGCCTGCCAATTACCTCCATACCATGGAGCTACCTACCTACCCACCAGACCGACTTATGACGGGACCCTCTCTGCCCCTCCTGGGCTGGCCTCTTTTGATTGAACTACCCACGCCGCTCAGGAGACAACTGGGTTTAAATTATCTCCTTGCTCCCCTTCTCGTACAAATTGTAAAGCTTCCTTGCCATCCACTCGTCTTACATTGATCCTCCATTCTTGTCATTCCTTCCAGCCATCCGTCTCTGATACCTACCCTACATACATACCCTACCTACACGCAAGTGTCCAGACATGGAGGTCCAAACTGTCGAGTTCAAGCCGTTCACCGACCAGAAGCCGGGCACGTACGTCACCACTTTTTCTACTCCGCTCGTCCCCCTAATGTTCCAGACAGCCTCCCTCCCCCTTTCGGGCACGTCAAAGCTGTAACTGCTTGCTTGCACCGAGCGAGATCTGGCGGTCTTTGAGCCTACACCAAGCAGCAAAACTAACAACAAGCCGTGTGTTGGCACCGACGTCACAGCTCCGGTCTTCGTAAAAAGGTCACAGTCTTCCAACAGCCACACTATAGTGAGGCCTTCATCACCAGCATCTTGCTCTCCATCCCTGAAGGCGCCGAAGGTAAGAATCTACACAATATCCACACCGACAAGCTTGATAAATAGAGCTTGGTTGCAAGTGGGCTTTGGGAGCTGACCGGCGGATGCAATCGATCACAGGTGCCTTCCTCGTCATCGGTGGAGATGGCCGCTTCTGGAATCCTGAGGTGATCCAGCTCATCGCCAAGATCGGTGCCGCGTATGGCGTCAAGAAGCTTCTAATCGGCCAGAATGGCATCTTGTCGACCCCCGCCGCCAGTCATGTCATTCGCAAGCGCAAGGCGACAGGTGGCATTCTTCTGACCGCCAGCCACAACCCCGGAGGTGAGGAGCAGCGCCCTTTCAGAGTGTCTTGGTTCATCCCGTCCTAACAGCGGCTCAGGTCCCAAGAACGACTTTGGCATCAAGTACAACCTCGCCAACGGTGGCCCGGCGCCCGAGTCGGTCACCAACAAGATATATGACGTCTCCAAGACCTTGACTTCATACAAGATTGCTCGCATTCCCGACGTTGACATCTCGACGATCGGTTCCAAGACGTACGGCGACCTGGAGGTCGAGGTGGTCGATAGCACCGCGGACTATGTCGAGATGCTGAAGGATATTTTCGACTTTGATCTGATCAAGAAGTTCTTTGCCACTCATCCTGACTTCAAGGTCCTGTTTGACGGTCTTTCGGGTGTGACGGGACCTTACGGCAAGGCCATCTTCCAGCAGGAGCTCGGCCTGGGCTCCGAGTCGACACAGAACTGCGAGCCTTCCCCTGACTTCAACGGCGGCCATCCCGATCCCAACCTTACTTATGCCCACAGCCTGGTTGAGGTCGTTGAGAAAAACAACATTCCTTTTGGCGCAGCCTCTGATGGTGACGGTGATCGCAATATGATCTACGGCGCTGGCGCTTTTGTGTCACCCGGCGACAGTTTGGCTATCATCGCTCACCATGCCCAGCTTATTCCCTATTTCAAGAAGAACGGCGTGTACGGTCTTGCACGTAGCATGCCTACTTCGGGGGCGGTGGATTTGGTCGCGAAGAAGCAAGGCCTGAACTGCTATGAGGTTCCTACCGGCTGGAAGTTCTTTTGCGCCTTGTTCGACGCCGATAAGCTCTCCATCTGTGGTGAGGAGTCGTTCGGAACAGGCAGCAACCACATCAGAGAGAAAGATGGTCTCTGGGCTATTGTGGCTTGGCTGAACATTATTGCAGGATTGGGTGTCGCCAACCCCGGAGTGGCGCCCAGCATCAAGCAAATTCAGAAGGATTTCTGGGCCGAGTACGGACGTACCTTCTTCACCCGGTATGATTACGAGGACGTGGATTCGGAAGGCGCCAACAAGGTTGTTGGTATCCTGAGGGATTTGGTGGCGGATCCCAACTTTGTCGGAAGCAAGGTCGGAGGTAAGTCTTGATCATGATGATTGCCGTACCGTGCGGCAGGGCAAACGCTAACTCGAATTCTGCTTTGTCTAGACCGTACTGTCACGGAAGCTGGAGACTTTTCGTACACGGATTTGGACGGCTCGGTCTCTTCTAACCAAGGTCTGTATGCCCGCTTCTCCTCGGGTAGCAGGATCATTGTTCGCCTATCCGGCACTGGTTCCTCGGGCGCCACCATCCGTTTGTACATTGAGCAGCACAGCACGGATCCCGCTACGTATGATATGGATGCTCAGGATTTCCTGGCGCCTGAGATCAAAATGGCTACCGAGCTCTTGAAGTTCAAGGAGTTCGTTGGCCGTGACGAGCCCGATGTGAAGACATAAGTTGGGTGTCGATGATGGCATGAGAAAACTCCCAACGGCTCGGTGTGGCTAGTTCTCTTTTAAGGATTAAGACGGTGCAGATAGATTAATGTAATTCATCTCTCAACTGATTACCCCATTTCATGACGCTTGATACCTTTCCCCTCTAACCGCCATTGGCCTGTTGGTGTAACTTATGAGGGGTATGGTTCTGTGCGTGTTGTTTGTGGCTATGTCGTCGCGATACCATTATGACGATGCTGGCCTAGTCCTTTTGAAAGATGGCAGACCGATAGTATCTAGCCTCTGCGATGCTCTCGAGAATGTCCTCCTTTGCCGTATGGAGTCCCTTCTTGGTAGGAGCTCCCAAGGCAACGTGGGGGCACCAGCAACGGGCAGCTTCTTTCAGACTACTTACGTCCAAGATGCGGTAGTGCAAATGATCGACTACCTTGTTGTAGGGCTCCTTGCGGAGAAAGGCACGATCGGCATGGACGCTGTTTCCGGCCAAGAGGGCGACGCGTCTATTTGGGACATACTTTTGGATGTAGGCCAGCAGCTCGTCTGCTGCCTGTTCCGGCGTGACAGTAGAAGCCAGGACGGCAGCCGTGAGACCACTGTTGCCGTGGACCCGAGTACACCACTCGTCCATGGCATCCATCCGCGCCTTCGGTTGGTGAATGACAGTGCCCCAGCCGTTAGGCTCTAGGAGGTTGAGATGCTCGTCGGTAATGAGACAGTAGATCTCGATGATGGCATCGTGGTCCGGGTCAAGGCCGGTCATCTACGTGAACATTGTTATGTGTGAGCGAGGTGAGACACTGGCCATGAGAAATGCGGTCAACAAGGGGCTGGCAGTAAGCACCTCACAGTCGATCCAGACCAGGGCGCCTTGGCTCTGCTGCTGGGCGTGCGCGTGCGCGGCTTGCGATGTCGACGGCATACTCGAATATGTCTTGTAAATGAGCGGCGTGAAGCCGAAGTGGAATCGTCGTAAGGTCTGGAAGGCGTGCGTAGCTGACCAAGCCAGCCACCGTTGACTGCTTCGACTGCTGATTTCGGTGCTGTGGCTGGTGAGGTGTCGTGTCCGGGTCCTGGAGCTACTATATGTAGGGCAGAGCTCTATACTGTAGTGTCGGGTAAGGGTAGAACCGAACACGGGCCCGGCCCGGTGGAGAGTGACAGAGGTATCCAGCTTTGGCCAATCAAAGACCCGGACTGCCGTGGCAGTGGACACACGTCCTCGCCGAACCGGGCACCAGCCTGCCTGCGCCGCCATCCTCACCCGACGTCGAGCAATGGGACAATGACGATAAAGAGTGATGGTGCTTGGCTACTTGCAAACAGTTCACGATTAGTCAGTATTGCAAGTGTTTGATCCAAGTTATGGAAAGCCACGGGAGGATCTGGGGTTGCATGCTTACCTATGCCTATATGTATTGGCAGAGGTCATACGCTCACAGGAATGTAATGAAGAGAAACTAGGTACCTATTGAAGCAGGCGAACGGCAACGTGAGAAGCGAGGGCAACCTCAAGGACCATCTGTGGCCCCGCTTGGTTTCTCGACCTCAACCTCGAAACCTCACTGACCTCCAGCCCCGGGAGCCCAGCAGTGTTGGACGCCGGCACGCCCGGCATCTTTATACATAGAGACATGCACGCCCCGCCCCAACACGTAACTTTCAGCTGGTGACAGTAGGTACAGTATACCAAGCATTTCGAAACCAAATAGAGATAAGTATGTACTGTGCTTTACTTATCCCACGTAAACATGGGTAATACGTGCCGCTCTCAGATGTAGGTACCTCTAGCTGCTTGTAGATTTCGAGTTGGACGCCGTTTACAAGTAACAGCATGATGGACTGGACCACTTCTACAAGCTACGACCGGCTTTGGTTCAACGGTTGGGGCGTCCCTCTCGAACCTATGGGGTTACTATTCCGTGTTCATCGGCGTCATACGTGATCATCGTGATGCGCCCATCACTTCTGCCTGTGCATGTTATCGTGTGGCTGCGACTATAAGGTATCGGAGCTACCTATGTACGCCGCACACGTGTAAGTAGCTGAGTGAAAGAGAGTGACAGAAAGTGAAAGAGCTACGGTTGTTGTACCACTTGCACATTACCCCTTCCTCCTCTGTTTGCTCACATCCAACTCCAACCACCCTCGCAATCACAATTGTTTTAGTTTGTTATAAGCGACACTTACACTTGCAACTGGGAAGCTCTCACCGCGATCGGCCACCATCACCATGGCACCTAGCCCGCCTCGAATTCTCATAATCGGCGCCGGCTCCCGTGGTAGGGCGTACGCTCGTGCCATTCAATCGTCAACCGACGGCATCGTCACCGCAGTAGCTGAGCCAAACGAGTATAAGAGAAGGCATTTCGGCCAGCTCTTCATTTGGGGATCGCAGGGTCTTCCGTCCGAAGGCACCCAGTTCGACGATTGGCATGCCTTTGTTGCTTACGAGGAAAACCGGCGAGCCCGGATTCTGGCCGGCGAGAAAGACGTCCCCCTCGGTGTCGATGCCGCATTTGTCTGCGTTCTGGATGAGATGCACAGGGAAGTCGTTCTCGGCCTTGCCAAGCTCGGAGGTCTGCACATTATGTGCGAGAAACCACTGGCCACGACTCTGCGGGACTGTGTCGATATGTACAAGGCACTACGCACCAACACGGACGCTGGAGGTGAACAAATGGTCTTTTCTATAGGCCATGTGCTTCGATACAGCCCCCATAACATGCTACTCCGCAAGTTACTCCTCCAAGATCGGGTCATTGGCGATGTGCTCTCCGTCGTGCACACTGAGCCCGTCGGTTGGTGGCATTTCACCCACAGCTACGTCCGGGGCAATTGGCGTCGGGAGAGCACCTCTGCCCCGAGCCTGCTGACAAAAAGCTGTCACGACATCGACGTCTTACTGTGGCTTCTCTGTTCGCCCGGCTCTCATCTTTCTGCCCAGCATGACCAAACCCCCCATCTACCATCCACCGTCAGCAGCTCGGGCTCTCTGCAGTACTTCAAAAGGAATCGAAAGCCGGCAGCCGCAGGTACCGCGACCAACTGTCTGTCCTGCCCTATCGAGTCGTCGTGCAAATACTCAGCGAAGCGCATATACCTTACTCAGGACGAGTTTGGCTTGGACGCGAACAATACCGACTGGCCAGTCAATGTCGTTGTTCCCGATATCGAAAGTTACGCGGACAAGAATATGGCAAAGGAGACGTTGCTCCGCGAACTGGCCAAAGATTATGATTCCGGCACCCCGTCCTTGGAGGTCGAACAGAGGAACTGGTTTGGCCGGTGTGTTTATGAGAGCGACAACGACGTGTGCGATGAACAGATTGTTACCATCACTTGGGATGATGATCCCGTTTCAAGTTCTCCGGACGTCGCCCACGGAGCAATGTCGAGAGACATGGATGTGTTGCTTCCAGACCGCATGCGTGGCCGCGGCTCCAAAACGGCCACTTTCCATATGGTCGCTCAGACTAACAAGATCTGCCAAAGATATACAAACCTGTACGGCGTTGACGGCGAGGTCTTTGCCGACTCGTCCACCATTACGATTCACGACTTCCGCACCGGGGAAACAACCACCCACCACCCTCGAAATGAGGACCGCGGTCATGGAGGTGGAGATTTGGGACTGACGCGCCAGTTTGTCCTAGCTGTTGACAGAGTCAAGAATCATGGCTGGAGTACCGACAGGGCGCAGACGGAATTGGTCGGGTGTACTCTGGAAGAAGTGATGCGCAGTCATGCCATGGTTTTCTGTGCGGAAGAGGCCAGGAAGAACAAAAAGGTTGTTGATTGGGCCATGTGGTGGCAGGAGCATGTCGAAGGTAAGTTCAAGCGTGATACAAGCCAAACAAGCCATACAAGCTAGGACTTGTTTGATCGGCGCGAAGGTGTACTGCTGGCCAGGGACGCCTTTGCTCTCGGCTGCGGCTGCTTATGTGTTTGTTGTATTTCGTGGTCTTGTTGCAACGAATGGATAGTGTTTTCTGTGATGAGCGTCCGTGTCATTGCTTGATACTAGATCAGTGCTTCGGCGGGTAACCGTCATTCGTATTTGTTCACCGGCCGCCTGCTCGGTTAAGGGCAGTTCTGCCCTTGAGAAGCTTGACCTGGCGACGACCTAATAAAATGCTGTCGCGAGCAACTGAATCCAATGTACGTGATCCAGCTACTCTCCGATGGCTCTCGAATACCATCGCTCTTTGCTCTTGCTCGTCCTGCTTCAGCACATATGCTCACTGCTGTGTACGCTGGTGGACCTAGGATAGGAAGAAAAAGTAAAAGGTATAACCCGATTATTCGTCGCCCGGCTAATTAGAGCATCCTGAAAGTCCTCTTGTAGCTGGTTTATACTGAGGTTGGCCCGATAATACTTGCCGAGAAATTTGAGAGGCTGTACGAATATTACGATGGGGCCAAACACGTAGGCTAAGGTGCCTTTGAATACTTACCGAACGATAATGGCAAGGTGCGAGCGAGCAAGTGGAAGACGGGAGTTAAATTGAGACTCGTAGGTAAGCTTGTCATCAATTTCAGTTGGCTTGGAATTAACAGGTACTTTGATTTTCAAATCGTCCATGCCAAACGACAACACGTACCGGTAAGTCTAGTATCTTGCTCACCTATTTCTCCTCAATCTTACCTCTTTTCCTTTAGTGGATATTGGCTAACTGCATATACTGTATTTATTCAGTGTTATATGTGCGATGACGTCGGCCACGTTGTTGCTACACGCGCCGACGTAATTACGTGAATGGACAACGTCTGACATTCGGGCTTCGTATGTACGCTACTCTAGGAGTGTAGATGCCACCATATCCACCCACTCTGCAGCACACGTACCTCGAGAAAGGCTACCTAGCGGTAGCCAGCTGAGGTCCCTACCTCTATTCACAACTTCGCACGGGCGCTGTTGGAGGGGACACTAGGTATGTACCTCTACTGTAGACTGTAGTTGTTGTGGTACTCGCTAGATCTTTTCCTCAGGTACTGCATCGATTGTTCATAGTACCCTGCCAATGCGGGACCCGTTCGTACAGGCATCCCGCGATGCGCAGCGTGTCCCGTCGTCCAGACTCCAGAGGAGGTGTTGTTGTATAATGGAGGGAAGTTGCCTGTGACGAAGACCCACAGTATTCCTCCTCCTCCAAGACTCGCATAGATGTCTTCCACCGACCACACCACACCTTTGTTCCCGAATCCATCTTTCCTCCACTTGTGTATTCCGGGACAGCCATTCTCAACTCTCTCTCTCTCTCTCTCATGTAGATCCGCCTGTCATCGCATTTCTGGCGCCTCAGCTCGCGACTACCCATTCAAGCGCGCACGCAGCCGCATCGTTGGCTTGAAACCCGAAAAGCCCACCACACATCCACCTACGGCACCCACCTGCTCACCCACACGAATAATCGACTCCTGACTCTCCGACGCCCGCACCAGCCGCCCTTGGAAGACATAAAAGTTCCCTGGCTTCAACCCGCCCCATCGCCAACTTCCCCCCACCCCCTTTCCCCTACCCCATACATAGACCGCTGCAGTCAGCCGCATCATCGCTTCTTCTACACATTCCTTATCAATCGAACAGACATCATGGATTCTGCGCAGCAAAACAGCAATGCACCAGCAGGAGGAGGCAGCAGCTGGGGTGCCTTTCTTAAGGTCTGTCCTCCCCAATCGCAAATACCCTGCGCATTGAATGCTGGGTCACTGACAGCTCCGGCCCTGAACAGTCCATCGCTTCCTTCAACGGGGATCTCGCAAGCCTCACGGCACCCCCTTTTATCCTTTCGGGCACCAGTTTGACCGAGTTTAGCTCGTACTGGTGTGAACACCCTCCCGTCTTTGCTGCTCCCGCCAAAGAAACAGATCCGGCCAAGAGGGCACTCCTGGTTCTCAAGTGGTTCTTGACCACGTTGAAGCAACAGTATGCCAGTCGCAGCGAGCAGTACGGCAACGAAAAGAAGCCTCTTAACCCCTTTCTGGGCGAACTTTTCCTCGGCAAGTGGGAGGATGAAGCCGGCGTCACCGAGCTCATCAGTGAGCAAGTAAGGTAGGTGATGATGGGGGCGCCGTCTGCCTTTCGTGTTCATTAGTGCTGATAATCATGCACGTCTAGCCATCACCCGCCCGCGACAGCCTACAACATTACCAACATTCCAACCGGCGTTCGACTCGAGGGTTACAACGCCCAAAAGGCATCGTTCTCCAAGACAATCAACATCAAGCAGATTGGCCATGCTGTTTTGACGGTCCCATCATCGACGGCGGACCAGGCCGATACGTTCCTCATTACCCTCCCATCTCTCCATATTGAGGGCTTGATCTTCGGTTCTCCCTTTATCGAGCTAGACGGCGCGTCCTACATCACTTCCTCTACTGGATATACGGCCAAGATCGATTACAGCGGCAAGGGTTGGCTGTCCGGCAAGAAGAACTCGTTCGTGGCTACGTTGTACCCGACGGGTAAGGAGAAGGAGGTGCTTTACAACGTCTCGGGCCAGTGGACAAAGTCGTTCGAGATACATTCTGGTGCAGCTAAGCACAACAGCAAGAGTACCCTGGTCGACTCCTGGGACCCTGAGAAACAACGTCATACTCCTCTTACCGTTGCCCCAATCGAAAAGCAACACCCCTTGGAATCCAGACGAGCGTGGTCAAAGGTGGCCAACGCCATTCTCAAAGGAGACCTTGAAGCCGTGGGACAGGAGAAGAGCAGAATCGAAGTGGCTCAACGCGAGGCACGCGCTAAGGAGAAGAGCGAGGGGCGTATGTGGCAACGACGATATTTCAGCGTCCGCACCGATGCGCCTGATCGCGTATTGACCCAGCTTGGTCCTGCTATTGGGCTAGCGGAGCATGGTGACGCGGATAAAACTGGTGGACTGTGGCGGTTTGACGCAATTAAAGCCGAGAAGGAACGTGGCCAACCGCAGCTTAGCGACGAGGAAGCCTCCAAAATCGCTAGGGAGCTCTTAGGGCAATGAGAGGATGTGACATCAGCAATCGTCGTGGCGTTGGCAAGCCAGGTCTTCCAGCCCTGTTGTAGTACAAGTAGTCGTTGGTTAGAACACATAATATTTATCTGGTCACTTGTATTGGCTTTTGGTTACGTTTGCTGCAAACCATTGCTGGAATTTTCCACCTCTTATCACAACCTGAAGTTAACTATGGGTAAGGGCACGGCAAACATGTATATAAAAACATGCCTAAATATGACTCGGCGTGTGCACGATCGGAACAAATGCTCGAGTGCCACGCCAGATTTTCACACCTTCCATGTATCCCTAAGTTGATGAACGCCGTTGACCGGCACATGTCTCTCTATTGTTTCGTTTATTTTTTTTTTCTTTTTTTTTCTGGCTTACCGCTAACTAAGGTCACTGGTATCCCACCTCGTAACGGGGTTTGTGCTTTATATGGTTGGGCTTTATATGGTTGCGCTCAGTAAAACATTCACGTCCTCCCTTGTTCTGTATATCGAATGCCACCTATGAAGTCTAATGCTATACTCGACTCAACACAAACCACGGCGAGACCCAAGCGAGACCTTGAACTAGTATTTGTTTCCAAAGATGCAGCTCAACCTCATGCACTCTCTCGTTCGAGTTCGTAAAACAGCAAATAAACCTCTCGCTGCATGCCAAGCACATCGCGTGTAGTTGCTTCTTTGACTTTGTCGTCACTAATACGCCACCATCGGCTGTTCGATTTCGGCCTTTTCGTTTTGTTCATCGCCCTTGGTGATTTAGTCTTGAATTTCAACGCGGTTGTGTCTGGACTACCAGCCCTAGAGGACGGTTTTGAGGCAATCTTGATGAGGGTCGAGCGCGCGGATGCGGCGGCAGATCGCAAGCTACTCGTGTCGGTATCCCTTTCCCGAGACGTAGATGTCGACCTATGCTGGCTGGTAGTCGTGATCCCACCATCTACTGCCTCTGTTGTATCAGCCTGACCAGGTTCAGGCTGACTGGCGTGTGCCTGGCTGGTATTTGAAGGGGAACTGGTGTTTATGTATGCTCCGGAGGGCTGAAAGGTACTGGGGTTGGAGAAGGGCGGATATATGTTTTGCCGTCTAAAGGACTCATAGTGCCCGCTGTGGTGATTGCCCTTGTGGGTCACAACACCGAGAAGCTTGTACTTTCTCTGATTCAAAAGGCCGCCAAGGGGCAGCTGTTCCGGAAACGCGATTTTCGCAAGATTTTTCTGAGAGAAGTTGCTCATGTCGTAGATCGACCGCGACAAATGGATAGCCAGGATCCTGGGAAATCCTGTCATGCGGATGTGCCGAGCTATCTTCCGCTTGGGAGCATAGCGAGGATCCGGCAATTCGACACCCTCTGGTGCTTGCTCGGGATCTGTTTCGATAGCTAGTTCGAGACTGGCTAGAGCCTTACGAGCCTTCTCTCTTGAAGACTCCGACGTGGAGCGCTGGATATCTGCTTCAAGAACAGCCTTGGCATGCAGCAACCGGCACTTTTCACACTTGAACTCTTCGATGTACTCGGTCTTGAACATGCCGTCAAAGCAGGCGTTCAGAGTTGTTGATGGAACATGTGGTACATTAAGTGTTAGCGTGCAGAAAGTCGACTGGGTAGGCCTGGGTTTAAAGCCACAAGTCAGGCATTCAATCTGGGACTCGAAGCTCCCTTCAAACGGGAACCCTTCTTCTGCCCTGTCTTCCTCGCCGCCGTCGGGAACCGCTGTCGCGGACGGCGTTGCCGGTTGATCAGCGCAGTCGACCTCCTCACTACCCATTTGAGGTAGAGGCCGATCCAGAGCTGCACCGTCTGGCCCGTGGTTACCGATGGAAATTTTCGCAGCTGTCTGGTTGGCCGCACGCCTGGCATAGCTTCGCGCTCTTTGGCCCGCGTGATACTCATCGCAAAGCCTCTCAGCAACGACCTGAAGAAACTCCTGGGCGTCCTGTTGCTGTCTGCTGATCCGCTGACCAAAAGCAACCTCCAGTGTCTTGACAAATGGCGCGGCCGAGATCGTCTTTTTGTAAATCGGTCTTTCGTTCAAGGCGTCAAGTATATCCTTCAAGCCCTTGGTCACTATACCCATTTGAAGCCCTTCTGCTTTCCACTCGGGCACGTCCTCCTGAACTCGCCATTTGCTTGTCTCGTCGCCATTAGCATCCCTTCTTTCCCAAGCATCGCTCGGGATCGTCTGCGAATAAACCGAACCACCGTCCAGGCTGCGACGGTGCGTTTCCCGTATAAGATATAAGCGAAGATCTCCAAGGCCAGCGAGAGCTTGAAGAACTGAATTGATGAAACAGTCGTTTGCCGGATTGACTAGGCCCACGGCGCCATTCTTCTTGGTCGAGAACACGCTGGTTGCGTTAGAGGATGGATCGTTATCGAGGAAGTAGGTGGGACCGAAAACGTAGATCAGTGTGATCGCGGCAAGGGAAGCACCAGCTGCGTAGGCTGCTACTGTAAGTGTCTTATCGGGCATCCTCCCGTGTTGTGAGCGTGGTTTTGCCTTGCGACCAGCGATGGTGTTTTAAACGTGCGTACTTTGCAAGTGTGGGTGGAATTGGTGGCTGTCTTGCGTCACACGGTCGATGTGGTCTGTTACGAACCCCCTGCCACAATTAGGTAGTGTTCGATAATTTCTGTAATTCAAGCATTTTTACGTTTCCTTACATTTTCATTCACGAAAATTCGTGAAAACGTCTGTGCACACCGTCCATGCGCCCTCTCCTAACACTGCCGACCTGTTGATATATAATAGGGTAGATTTTTACAAACTAATTTACTTCTTAGCATAATTCTTGTTTATTAACAAGGCTGGCGCCCCCGTACCTATTCTATAGGGGTATTATCAAAAATCCTTAATTTTGGTAACGTTGCCATCACCATCCTATATTATTTGAAGCGGAGCTTCAATATTGAGAAGTGTTGAAAAAACACGGAGCAAAGCATTGAGCGTAGCTTCTTCTATAATACGGTGACCCCCCTGTCAATAATCCCTGTAAATAGTCACGAGGTTTACCCGCAATTTCGCGACCTGCATAGTCTCTTCTATAGAACCTCCGTCTATGGCGCTCAGCGGACCCACCCCACAAAATGTGGGTCTCCTCTCCTCGAACTTTAGTGAAAGGAGGTCTGTTACCGTTTTGCGCAAAATGGCCGTCGGCTATAAGAAGTTTCGATTTTTTCTTCTTTTTATTAACGTTTTTATTAATAATTGTCACGGCGCTGGCGGACAGGGTCCCGGTACGAAGGTACGGGACACCCAATCCGACGGCTCGGTTATCGCTCGGCGGTCACCTATCAAAGGTTGACCGCACCGGCGTACGTGATAGCGTGTCGCTTCCGCGCCCAGGTATAAAACCTTAGCGCGGGGCGCGCCCTTTGCCCGTTTCTTCTTTTCTTTTTCATCTTATAATTCTATAATAAACCTAAATTTAACTTATTAAGCTTATTTCTTGTAATTACGTCGTTCGTAATAATTATAAAATTAATTTTAATATATTAGGGAGGTATTTAAATATTCTAAATTTATATACCGATTAAAGTAATTATTATATATATTATTGTAGTTGATTACGATAGTATATATTTTCGATAAAAAGGTTATTACGGTTAAAACAGCCTAATTTAAGAATATTTAATTTAGGATAACGACCGACGAAAATATTTAAATTAATAAAATTTAGAAAAAGATTATATCTAATAAATTTGCTTTCAAATAAATTAAATTCAATATTATTAAAGTATTTATTACCCCCAATACCATTATTTAATAAAATAATATTTTTAGGTATTATTTATTTAATATTATTACGATCGGCGCTTCCTTTAAAGAGAAATAGGACGTTTAATTTCGCGGTTTCGATAAATCTAATTTAAAGGCTTATAAAATATTAGAGGATATTAACGAAGCTTATATATTTTTTAATTAAAAAATTATTAATTAGATTTCCGATATTTATTATACGTTTAATATAAACGATTTAATTAATTTTTTATATACGAAAATAAACGCGATCGTTAAATATTATATTTAATAGAATAATGGTTATTTATTTTTCGTTTTTAAGCTTTTAATAGTTATTAATTAAAAATATTAAAATAAAGCCGAGGATAATATTATATTAATAAATTTCGAGCAATTTTATATTATTTAAAACGAAGAAGGTATATAGGCTTTATTTTAAGAAATTAAAATCCGAATTATTTTAGCCGAAATTATTTTATTTTAATAATATAATTATTAAATTATTATTATTAATTTAAATATTAATTTCGGTACTTTATATAATTATACCGTTAATTTATTTAAATATTAAAAGGGTATTAAAATCGAAGAAAACGCCGATTTCTAGTCGAGGAACGCTCCAAAACGAAAACCGACAACGGGAATCGATTCAAAAGGGTCTTTTACGTCCCTTACGATATCCCGCGACGATTATAACGACGATAATATATTATTATTACCGATAATAATTAATAACGGCGACTGTAGATTCGAAAATAGCGTTTATAACCCGTTCGTAGGATTCTTAATATATAATAACCCTAACGTAGCGCGCGCTACGAAGATTTCGGAAAAAACGTAAGAGGACGACGAAATTATAAAAAAATTTATCGCTAAAATAAATAAATTTTCGAATTATAATACTATTTCGTTTGAGGATTGTAATTAAATTCGTAAATTATTTAATAAATATACAAACATCTTCGCGAAGAAAAATAAGGCAATATATTCCGAAGTTAATAAGGTTAATAATAATTAAATTATTATTAGGAAAAATTTCGACGATTTAAAGAAGACGATTTTATAAGAATTATAAAAGAATATTAAAAAAGCGTTAAAAATATAGGCTAAAATTATAAAGAACGCTCTTCCTAAAATTAGATCTATTTTTTAATATATTGTAATTATTACCCCCCCCCCCCCCCCCCCCGAAGATATTCCCCGTTAATTACGATTATACCCTCTTTATTCGAAATATTACGATTGATATTTAATATTCGAAACGGACGAATAAAGAAATTAAAATTTAAATTAAAAAAATATTTTATAATTTAAAGACCGGTACCCTTAATATTATATAAGCCGCTATAAGATTATTTATAATTAGAAATTGTAAAATTATATTTAATAATATTATATATAAATAATATTAATAATATTAAATTTAAATTAAAAAGGTTTTTAGCGAAAAAGTATTCGTATTTTTAAATATTATTACGCTAATTGCTAAAAGGTTCCTTTAAACGAATATCGCTAAATATATAAGGATAAAAGATATTATTTATAAAATATAATAAGCGAACCCAAACGTTTTTATTATTAGAATACGCCCGTAGAAAAAGAGAATTAACGAGGATAGAGGATTTTTTATAATAGAAGTTACAATTATAAAAATAACCGAAACTCTTTATAAAGGATTCTTCTTCTAAAAAGGTAACGTATATATTTATAAACCGTTTATTTTTTTAATTAATATTTAATAATATTTTATTTATTAGGGCGTAAAATATTTAGAGAAGTTTTATTATAATACTAATATTTATAAACGTTATAATGAAAATAAATATAGTAAAGACCGTTTTAAAAAGGCAAATTACCTATTTAACGAGGATAAATTATTAATTTTCTATATTCTATATAAAAAATATAAATATTACGCCTTCGAAAAGAAAATATACCCCCTTTTTAAAAAAAATTATTACGAAGGCTATTATAATATACGCCGAAAGGTTACGTTCTTTTATATATTAGAAGGATTTTAAAAGAAATATTATATTAAAACCGGTAATAATAAAGGATAATAAAAATATTAATTTCCTTAATACCCCCCTTACTATTTATATTATTATTATTTATAAAAGAGAATTTAAAAGTAGAAATAAAAGCCGTACTTATAAATAGATTAATAAGCCTTTTATTAAATCGAAATTAGTAATTAAGGGTTTAATAAACGTATTTATAAATTTTTAGGGTTCGGGTACCCGGAATAGCGTTAATTTAATCGCCGCTACTAAATTAATTATTTAGAAAGAAAAGATTTTTATTCTTATTCCGTCCGTAGGGTTAGAAAATATTCCTTTATAAAATAATTAATAATTTAATTAAAAATATTTTATTAGAATATAAGGAAATTATACGAGAGAAGGAAATTATTATTCGAATAGGGGGAGA
This sequence comes from Sordaria brevicollis, assembly GCA_033439795.1. NCBI lineage: Eukaryota > Fungi > Ascomycota > Sordariomycetes > Sordariales > Sordariaceae > Sordaria > Sordaria brevicollis. The sequence goes on from JAUTDP010000007.1 coordinate 1,146,447, forward strand.
TTTATAATATTGTAGCGATTTAAGAGTTGGATAGGAATTTAAATAAAGATATTTATCGTTTATAAAGCGGTAAATATATTAGGGTAGATTATTTAAAAAAGGGGAGGGTAATTATTTATATAAATAAGAAATAGAATTTTAAAAATTTAAATTTCTATATTGGAAAATATTAGGCCTTTATAACGTTTAAAAATTTAAAGGAATTATTAACCGTTTATTCGATTTATTCTCCTATTAAAATATATAGAATATTAGAATACGAATAAGGGTTTCCCCTCTTCGAATTCTTCGAAGAAAAACCCCTAGTAAAATATTAAATTATAGCCGTCGGGGATTTTAACCTCTATTATTTTAATTAAAATTTAAAGAATAGAATTAATTTAAAAATCGAAAAACTCTTTATATAAATATAATAATAATATATATAATTTATTACCTTTAGAAAAGAACCGACTTGTATAAATAATATAATATAGGAAAAAAGAAATAAAATAATCTATTATATATAAATAATATTAAAAGTCGAAATCGAATATTAAAGGGCGTAACGGTACGAATAAATTAATTCGGATTATTATTTTTAAAAAGTTTAAATTTATATTAAAGGAAAAATTAGGAAAGTAAAAATAGAGGAAGGTTATAATTAAAATTTAATAAATACGGAAAAAGTACGAAAGGCGGCGTTATAATGGATTTCGGTCTTAACGAAAATCGATATAAAAAAAGAATTGGAATTTATATTTAATAGGTTTAATAAAGAATTTATAAATATAATAAAAGAGTTCGTCCCGTACTGGAAGAAAAGTCGAAAGAGAAGAGCGAGGTAATAAACGCTAAAATATAAAATAGCGATAAAAAATATAAAGTAAAAATAGTAGAAGTAATATAAGGAAAGGATATTTTTAAATTAAATAAAATTCGTAGAAGTATTAATAAAAAAAAAAAGGATTAACGCGAAAGTTTAATAAATAATATAACGAAAAGGTATTAAAAAGGCGTTAAAGAATTTAAATAAATTTTAGACTTTCGAAAAATAAGTTTATATTTAAAATTATTTATTAATAAACCCGCCTAAATTCTTAATTTTTGAATAATATAAAGGAATAAAAGAAATTAAAAATTATAATAATAAAATAAATATTTTCGCCGAGCGTTTCTTCCCGAAAGTAAACGTCCTTATAAATTATTTATTTAATTAAATTCTTCTTTTAAATATTAATAATTCGTTATTTATTAATAAATTAATTACTGAAGAAAATATTTAGGGTATTTTATTTCGGATAATTCTAAATAAAATATTAAGCGTCGATTAATATTCGAATAAATTTTTGAAAATTTATAAGGAATTATTTTAAAAGGGTATAACCGTTTTTATAATTACAAATTTTCGTTTTAAATATTTTTTATAGCGGTTTAAAAATATAAAAGTAATTATTTTTAAGGAATTAAGAAAAACCGCCGTATAATAAAAATTGGCCGGCGTATAGAAATTAATTTTATTATTAAATAACGTTAAGAAAATCTTCGAAGCGTTCGTCGCTAAAAGATTTATTTAAACCGTAGAAGAATTTAACCTTTTATTAGAAAGCTAAATAAATAATTAGGTAGGCCGTTCGACCGAATTTATTATTTATATTATTACGGATATTATATATATAATTTGAAAATTTGGAGCTATTACGTCGCTAATATTCTTTAATTTTAAAAGCGTATTTAATAAAATTAATTATAAATAATTATTATATATTTTATAGGAAATATAATTCTTATAATAAATTTTTAAATAGGTGGCGAATTTCGTTAATGGACGAAAAAGTTCCCTCTTTTTCGACGACGAAATATCCGCTCCTTACGCTATAAAAGCCGGAATACCTTAAAGTTCCCCCCTTTCTTTAATTTTTTTTATCTTCTTTATTATTTTATTATATTATAAATTAATTATAATTAAAAATACAATTATAATCGGCTTTGCTAATAATATTAATATTATCGTTATAATAAAAATTACCGAAGAAAATTGTAAAATACTTTAAACGGTATAGGAAATTTATTCCGAATAAATAAAAGAAAAAAATATAAAATTCGAAATAAATAAAACGGAATTAATATATTTTATATAAATAAAAGTATTAAGAATAAAAACTTTTTAATTCGGAGATATTATATTTCGATCGACGGAATTAATAAAATTTATAAGCGTTTAATTAAATTATAAATTTAATTATCGAATTTACGTAAAGGTTATTAAGAAGAAAATAAAGATTTAAACGAATATATTAAATAAGATTCTTATTCCCTAACTAAATCTATAGCGCTAATATAATATAGGGTCTATCTCCAATTCCCCGTAGGATGAAACCGTAGGCGTTAAGCGCCCCGGATAAAAATTCCGGCTATATTTCTCGGCGCGGACCTATCCGCGCCGCTTTTTCGGCGTTTTACGATTGCGGTATATACCTACTACCAACGCGATTAATATCCGTCTTATCCCTTCTATTTACCGTTATATTAGAATATTAAACCGTTCCGCCTTCTTAATTTATTGTCCCGTCCTTTATTTATTATTACTTTCCGCTTTTTATTCCTCTATTTATTTACCTTTCTAACCGCTATTAAATTTCTTAACCATTAAATTTTCCTTTATTCTTTTTATCCTTTTCCTCCCCCTATTACGGCTACGTTTTTATTACAATTTATATTAACGTAAAGACTTTCTTCCCCTAAATATAAAAACCCCCTATCCCCTAGGTTTTTTTAAGTTTTTCCTTCTTTTAATAATAATAATCGATTTAAAATAATTATTCTTTATTAAAAACGTATTAAAATATTCTATAAAATAATAGAAATTTCCGACGAAAATAAGGGCGAAAATTTATTTCCCTTTTACCCTCCTTCGCCGACTTTTATATTTAATACAATTAATACCGGTATTAAAATTAATTTCGAATATATTATTAAACGCTTTATTAATAATAAATTCTTTTATATATTAAAAAAAGGGTAAATCCTCCTTCCATTATATTCTATTTTTATATTAATTTTTCTAAAATTATATTTATTCTCTTCCGTATTTCGTTTATACCCTCTAATTAATTAAAGCCCTTTTCGCTTTTTTAATCGTCCCGGATTATAATATTTATATAAAGGCCGTCGTTAAATTAATTTATTATATCCTTAATTATTCGAATAAATTACTATCTTTTATATTATTAATATTTCTTATTTTAATTCGTTTTTAATTAAATTTAATTAAGCTATTTAATATATTTTAATAATTTCGCATTATATAATCGATATACTTTATAATTTCTATAATCTTTATAATACCTTTTAAAAGAAAATTATTAATAAAAACCTAATTAGTAGCGAATTCCGCGATTATTTTATCCGCTTCCATATCGTCGCTAAAGAATTCACTAGCGTAATTCGCCTTCGCTTTATTAATAATAATTTTACTAATACCCTAAAGTAATTTATTCGCTATAAAAAATAATCGGTTAACGATTACTTTTAGAAAAGTTATTACGAATTCTTCCTTTTTAATAAAAATAATTTAATTAATAATTATATTCCTTTAAATAATATCCCTTATAATAATAATAATAATTTACTTCGTAACGGTAACGGTAATTTATTTCGTAATAATAGTAGTAAAATTCCCCCGAATAGTAATAATATTTATATACTTTCCTATAATAATTCCCCGATAGAAATTAATTCGCTAATTATTCGTCCTATTAATCCTATTTTTATTAATAATAATTAATTTACTTAGCGTTAATTCGTAATTAATATTATACGCTAATATATTCGTTAATTCGATAAATAGAACTATTTATTCGCTAATAATAATAAAATATTAAAAGTTTTAATTAATTATAAAAAGAAATAATAATTAAATAAATTATCGCCTTCACGGCCCGATAAATTCTTAATTAAATAAAAATCCTCCCCTATTTTTATTCTAATATATTAATAAATAAAAATAAAAGAAAAAGAAGAAAAGAAAATTAAAAATAGCGAATAAATTCGTTTCGCCGTTCTTTTTTTAATTTAATTATTAAGCGGTATTTATTTAATTATTTTAATTAAAATACTTATAATAAAATTCTTTCGGCTTTAATTCCATCGTTTAAATAAATTTAGAATTATTCTTACGTTTACGGTTAATTAATTATTATAAATTATATATTTATTATTCAAAAATATTCGAACGTAATATAGTAAAACGTTTCCCGTCCTAATTTATATAAATAAATAAGGGTATTAATATCGGGGACTCTCTTTTAAAAAAAGAAGGCCTTAAAGCCGATTACCTTCGTTTTCGTTTAAACGAAAAGGGAACTCTTCGTTTTCGTTAATAAATAATAATTCTTATTATCCTCCGAAAATTAAATTCTCTTCCGCTTCTTCTTTTTTTAACCAATTATATACCTTTTTATTATAATATTATTCAACTTCGGGTCGAAATTAATAATTATAAATTTATACCACCGATTTAATTTAATTACCGCTATTATTAATTAATAATTATAATACGATATTTACTTTCTCTCTATAACGTCCTTTAATTATATTTTTTAATCGAAGGCTAAAAATTCCGGCGGTTATAACGATTAAACGGGTACGCCCGTTACCGGGGGTAATTTTATTATAATCGCTATAAAATTCTCTATTAATATTTATTCTTCCGCCTATTTAATTTTAATAATACCGCTTTCCGGTTTATTAATAAATAATCGACTTTTTATTCGTTTTATTTAAATATAATTAATTATTTAAATTACTATTTTTCGGACGAATTTAACCTAATTCGTACGGGCGAATTTCTCTTCGAAAGCCCTTACTTATTTATTAAAATAAAAGTCGAATAGTAGGTAAAACATTTCCGTTTTAAAATTCTATACCGGTGTAATTTTATATACCTTAACGACGATTTTTAAATATTTAATCTAATATTTAATTAATCCGATTATTATCCTTCGGGGTTTATTATATATTTTTATTAATTAATATAAAATTAAAACTTTATATATAATCGTATTTCGAATATATTTAATATAAATTTCCTTCGTACGAGCGAAAGAATAATCCTAAATCTTTACGGCTAATCGAATTAATATATTTATTTAAATTTTTTTTTTTTTTTTAATAACTTCTATATAAATTCGATAATTAAATTTATAATTTAATTAAACGCTTAGGAATTTTATCGATTCTATCGGTCGAAATATAATATCCCCGAATTAAAAAATTTCTATTCTTAGTACTTTCGTCCGTATAAAATATATTAATTCTATTTTATTCGTTTTAAATTTTATATTTTTCTCCTTTATTTATTCGGAATAAATTTCCTATACCGTTTAAAATATTTTATAATTCTCTTTAATAATTTTTACTATAGCAATAATATTAATATCGTTAGCGAAGCCGATTATAATTATATTTTTAATTATAATTAATTTACGGTATAATAAAGTAATAAAGAGGATAAAAAGAATTAAAGAAAGGGGGGAGCCCTAGGGTATTTTAATTTTTATAACGTAAGGAGCGGATATTTTATTATCGAAAAAGAAAGAACCTTTTTATTTATTAATAAAATTCGCTATTTATTCGAAAATTTATCGTAAGAATTATATTTCCTATAGGGTATATAATAATTATTTATAATTAATTTTATTAAATACGCTTTTAAAATTAAAGAATATTAATAATATAACGGCTCCGAATTTTTAAACCGTATATATAATATCCGTAACGATATAGATAGTAAATTCGGTCGAATAACCTACCCAATTACTTATTTAGCTTTCTAATAAGAAATTAAATTCTTCTATAATTTAAATAAATTTTTTAGCGACGAACGCTTCGAAGATTTTTTTAACGTTATTTAATAATAAAATTAGCCTTTATACGCCGGTTAACTTTTATTATATAACGGTTTTTCTTAATTTTTTAAAAACGATTATTTTCGCGTTTTTAAATTACTATAAGAAATACTTAAGACGAAAATTCGTAATTGCGAAAACGGTTATAATTTTTCGGAATAATTTTTTATAAATTTTTAAAAATTTATTCGAATATTAATCGATATTTAATATTTTATTCGGAATTATCCGAAATAAAATTTCCTAAATATTTTCTTCGGTAATTAATTCGTTAATAAATAACGAATTATTAATATTTAATAGAAGGGTCTAATTAAGTAAATAATTTATAGGGATATTTATTTTTGGGAAGAAACGTTCGGCGAAAATACTCGCTTTGCCGCTATAATTTTTAATTTCTTTTATTCCTTTATATTATTTAAAAATTAAGAATTTAGGCGGGTTTATTAATAAATAGCTTCGGGTACGGGTTTATTTTTTAAGGGTTTAAAATTTATTTAAATTCTTTAACGCCCTTTCAACGCCTTTTCGCTATATTATTTATTAAATTTTCGTATTAATCCTTCTTTTTTTTATTAATACTTTTACGAATTCTATTTAATTCGAAAATATCCTTTCCTTATATTATTTTTATTATTTTTGCTTTATATTTTTCGTTATTATTTTATATTTTAATATTTACTATTTTATTTTTTTCCTTTAACCTTTTTTCCAATATAAAACGAATTCCTCCGCTATATTTATAAATTTTTTATTAAATTTATTGAATATAAATTCTAATTCCTCTTTCGTATCGATTTTTGCCGAAACCGAAATCCGTTATAACGTTACTTTTTATACTTTTTTTACGTTTATTAAATTTTAATTATAACCTTCTTCTATTTTTACTTTCTTAACTTTTCTTTCGGTATAGATTTAAATTTCCTAAGGATAATAATCCGAACCGGTTTATTTATACTATTACGCCCCCTAATATTCGGTTTTAATTTTTAATATTATTTATACGTAATCGATTATTTTATTTTTTTTTTCTTATATTATATTATTTATATAAGTTAATTCCCCTCTAAAAGTAATAAATTGTATACGTTACCGTCGTATTTATATAAAGAGTTTTTCGATTCCCGGGTTAATCCTATTTTTTAAATCCTAATCGAAATAATAGAGGTTAAAATCCCCGATAGTTACGATTTAATATTTTATTAAAGGTTTTTCTTCGAGGAATTCGAAGAGGGGAAACTCCTATTCGTATTTTAGTATTTTATATATTTTAATAGGGGAATAAATTAAATAAATAATTAATAATTCCTTTAAATTTTGAAACGTTATAAAGGCTTAATTTCTTCCAACGCGGAAATTTAAATCCCTAAAATTCTATTTCTTATTTATATAAATAACCGCCCTCCCCTTTTTTAAATAATTTACCCCAATATATTTATTACTTTATAAACGATAAATATTTTTATTTAAATTCTTACCCAATTTTTAAATCGCTATAATATTATAAATTTCTTCTTATTCGAATAATAATTTCCTTTTTTCGTACGATTTCCCTATATTTTAATAGAATATTTTTAATTAAATTATTAATTATTCTATAAAAGAGTATTTTTTAACCCCGCGGGCGGAATAAGAGTAGGAATTTTTTCTTTTTAAATAATTAATTTAGCGGCGGCGATTAAATTAGCGCTATTCCGAATACCCAAGCCTTAAAAATTCGTAAACGCATTTATTAAACTTTTAGCCGTTAATTTCGGTTTAATAAAAAGCCCGCTAATTTATTTATAAATACGGCCTTTATTTCCGCTTTTAAATTCCCTTTTACGAATAATAATAATACAAACGGTAAAGGGGGCGTTAAGGAAATTAATATCCCTATTATCCTTTACTACCGTTGGTTCTAATATAATATTTCTTTTAAAATCCTTTTAATATATAAATAAGCGTAATTTCTCAATATATTTTATAATAATTTTCGTAATAATTTTTTTAAAAATAGAATATACTTTTTTTTCGAAAGCGTAATACCCGTATTTTCTATATAGAATATAAAAAATTAGCGATTTATTTTCATTAAATAAATAATTCGCTTCTTTAAAACGGTCCCTATTATATTTATCTTTACCGTAATATTTATAAACGTTAATATTATAATAAAACTTCCTTAAATATTTTACGCCTTAATAAATAAAATATTATTAAATATTAACCGAAGAAGTAAACGGTTTATAAATATATATACCGCCTTTTTAAAAGAGGAATCCTTTATAAAGAATTTTAATTATTTTTATAATTATAATTTCTATTATAAAAAATCCCCTATTTTCGCTAATTCTCTTCTTCTACGGGCGTATTTTAATAATAAAAGTAATTAGGTTCATTTATTATATTTTATAAATAATATCCTTTATCTTTATATATTCGGCGATATTCGCTTAAAGGAACCCCTTAGCGATTAATATAATAATATTTAAAAATACGAACGCTTTTTCGCTAAAGATTTTCTTAACCCAAATTTAATATTATTAATATTATTTATATATAGTATTATTAAATATAATTTTATAATTTCCGGTTGTAAATAATTTCGTAATAATTTATATAATATTAAAAATATTGGTTTTTAGGTCGCGAAGTATTTTTTCAATTTAAATTTTAATTTCTTCGTTCGTCCGCTTCGAATATTAAATATTAATTATAATACTTCGGATAAAGAAAGTACAATCGTAATTAATAAAGAATATTTTTAGGGGGGGGGTAATAATTATAATATATTAAAGGATAAATTTAATTTTAAGAAGAATATCCTTTATAATTCCGGCCTATATTTTCGGCGCCTCTTTAATATTCTTTTATAATTCTTATAGGATTATCTTTTTTAAATCGTTAAAATCCTTCTTAATAATAATTTAATTATTATTAATTTTATTAATTTTAGGGTATATTATTTTACTTTTCTTCGCGAAAATTTTCGTATATTTATTAAATAATTTACGAACCTAATTACAATCTTCGAACGAAATAGTATTATAGTCCGAAGATTTATTCGCTTTAGCGATGAATTTTTTTATAATTTTATTGTCTTTTTACGTTTTTTCCGAAATTTTCGTAGCGCGCGCTATATTAAGGTTATTATAAATTAAAAGTCCTACGAATAGGTTATAGACGCTATTTTCGAATTTATAATTACTATTATTAATTGCTATCGGTAATAATAATATATCGTCGTCGTTATATTCGTCGCGGAATATTGTAAGGGATGTAAAAAACCCTCCTAAGTCGATTCCCGTTATCGGTTTTCGTTTTAGAGCGCTCTTCGACTAGAAATCGGCGTTTCCGGTTCTAAAGCAGTTTAAACGAATATATTAATTCAATTAATTATAAAAATTTAAAATTATTCTTTTATTCGTATAAAGGAAATTCATATTAAATATATTCGAAGCGTAATTATATAAAAAGCTTTAATTTTCTATTAATTAATAAAAATATATAATAAACCCCGAAGGATAGTAATTAAATTAGTTAAATATTAGATTAAATATTTAAAAATCGTTATTAGGGCGTATAAAATTATACCGGTATAGAACTTTAAAACGGAAATTTTTCGCCCGCTATTCGATTTCTATTTTAATAAAAGGGTAAAAGTTTTCAAAGAGAAATTCGCTTATATAAATTAAATTAAATTCGTCCGAAAGATAGTAATTTAAATAATTAATTATATTTAAATAAAATAAATAAAAAGTCGATTATTTTTTAATAGACTGGAAAGCAATACCGCTAAAATTAAATAAGCGGAAAAATAAATACCGATAGAAAATTTTATAACGATTATAATAAGATTACCCTCGGTAATAGGCGTATTCGTTTAATTATTATAGCCGCTAGAATTTTTAATTTTCGACTAAAAAATATAATTAAAGGACGCTATAAAGAGAAAATAAATATCGCACTATAATTATTAATTAATAATAATAATAATTAAATTAAATCGGCGGTATAAATTTATAATTATTAAATTTAATTCAAAATTCAATAATATTATAATAAAATAATATATAATCGGTTAAAAAAAAAAGAAGTGGAAAAGAATTTAACTTTCGGAGGATAATAAAAATTATTATTTATTAACGAAAGCGAAGAATTCCCTCCTCGTTTAAACGAGAACGGAAATAATCGGCCTTAGGGTTTTCCTTTTTTAAAAGAGAATCTTCGATATCGATACCCTTATTTATTCGTACAAATTAGGATAAGAAACGTTTTATTATATTACGTTCGAATATTTCTAAATAATAAATACGTAATTTATAATAACCAATTAGCCGTAAACGTAGGAATAATTTTAAATTTATTTAAATAATAAAATTAAAGCCGAAAGAATTTTATTATAAATACTTCGATTAAAATAATTAAATAAATACCGTTTAATAATCGAATTAGAAGAAGAGCGGCGAAACGAATTCGTTCGTTATTCTTAATTTTCTTTTTTTCCTTTTTTTTTACTTTTATTTATTAATATATTAAAACGAGGACGGGGGGAAGATTTTTATTTAATTAAAAATTTATCGAATTATAAAGGTAATAATTTATTTAATTATTACATTTTTTTACAATTAATTAAAGCCTTTAATATTTTATTTTAATTAATAAATAAATAATATTATTCGTCGAATTAACGAATATATTAACGTATAATATTAATTATAAATTAGCGTTAAGCGAATTAATTATTATTAATAGGAATAGGACCGGTAGGATAAGTAGTTAGCGAATTAATTTCTATTGGGGAATTATTACGGGTAGGTATACGATTATTATTATTATTTTAGGGAATTCTACTATTATTATTACGAAGTAAATTATTATTATTATTACAGGGTAAATTATTATTATTATTATAAGGGATATTATCCGAAGGAATATAATTACTAATTAAATTATTTTTATTAGAGAAGAAGAATTCGCGATAGTTTTTTTTGAGGTAATTATTAACTAATTATTTTCTATAGCGAATAAATTATTTAAAAGTATTAAGTAAGAATCTTATTCCCTAGCTAAATCTATAGCGCCAATATAGTATAGGGTCTATTTTCGATTCCCCGTAGGATAAAACTGTAAGCGTTAAACGCCCTAAATAAAAACCTTAATTATAATTCCCGGCGCGGACCTACTACGCCGCTTCTTCGGCGTTTTATAATCGTAGTGTATACCTACCGCTAACGCAATTACTATCCGTCTTATCCCTTCTATTTACTATTATATTAAAATATTAAACCGCTCCGCCTTTTTAATTTATTATCCCGTCCCTTATTTACTATTGCCTTCCGCCTTTTATTCCCCTGTCCGTTTATCCTTTTAACTATTATTAAACTTCGTAATTATTAAATTCTCTTTTATTCCTTTTATCCTTTTCTTTTCTTTATAACGGTTACGTTTCTATTACGGTTTATATTAATATAAAAATTTCCTTCCCCTAAATATAAAAACCCTTCATCCCCTAAGCCTTTTTAAATTTTTCTTTTTTTTAATATTAATAATAATCGATTTAAAATAATTATTCTTTATTAAAAATACGCTAAAACGCTTTATAAAATAATAAAAACCTTTAATAAAAATAAAGGCGAATATTCGTTTCCCTTTTATTTTTTTTCGCCGACTTTTATATTTAATATAATTATTATTAATATTAAAATTAATTTCGAACGTATTATTAACCTCTTTATTAATAATAAATTCCTTTATATATTAGAAGAAGGGTAAATCTTCCTTCCATTATATTTTATTTTTACGTTAACTTTTTTAAAACTATATTTATATTCCCCCGTATTTCGTTTATATTTTTTAATTAATTAAAGCCCTTTTTACTTTTATAACCGTTTTAAATAATAATATTTATATAGAGGTTATTATTAAATCGACTTATTATATTTTTAATTACCCGAATAAATTATTATTTTTTATATTATAGTTTTTTATTTTAATTCGTTTTTAAATAAAAAAACTGCTTTAGAACCGGAAACGCCGATTTCTAATCGAGGAGCGCTCCAAAACGAAAACCGACAACGGGAATCGACTTAAGAGGGTCTTTTACATCCCTTACGATATCTTATAACAAATATAGCGACGACGATATATCGTTACTACCGATAGCGATTAATAACAATAATTGTAAATTCGAAAATAACGTCCACAACCCGCTCGTAGGATTTTCAATTTATAATAACCTTAACGTAATATATACCGCGAAAATTTCGGAAAAAACGTAAAAGGATAATAAAACTATAAAAAAATTCATTATTAAAGCGAATAAATCTTCGGATTACAACGTTATTTCGTTCGAAAATTATAATTAAATTCGTAAATTATTTAATAAATATACGAAAATCTTTATAAAGAAAAATAGAGTAACGTACCCTAAAGTTAATAAAATTAATAATAATTAAATTATTATTAGGAAGGATTTTAACAATTTAAAAAAAACAATCCTATAGGAATTATAAAAGAACGTTAAAAAGGCGCCGAAAATATAAATTAAAATTATAAAAGATATTCTTCTTAAAACCGGGTCTATCCTCTAATATATTATAATTATTACCCCCCCCCGAAAATACTCCCCGTTAATTACGACCGCACTTTTTTTATTTAAGGTATTATAATTAATATTTAATATTTAAAGCGGACGAACGAAGAAATTAAAATTTAAATCGAAAAAATATTTCGTAACCTAAAGACCGGTACCCTTAATATTATACGAACCGTTATAAAATTATTTACAACCGGAAATTATAAAATTATATTTAATAATATTATATATAAATAATATTAATAATATTAAATTTAAATTAAGAAAATCTTTAGTAAAAAAGCGTTCGTATTTTTAAATACTATTATATTAATTATTAAAGGGTTCCCCTAAATGAATATCGCTAAATATATAAAAATAGAGGATATTATTTATAAAATATAGTAAACGAACCCAACCGCCTCTATTATTAAAATACGCCCGTAAAAAAAGAGAATTAACGAAAATAAAGGACTCTTTATAATAGAAATTATAATTATAAAAATAACCGAAACTCTTTATAAAGGATTCCTCCTTTAAGAAGGCGGCGTATATATTTACAAATTATTTACTTCTTCGGTTAATATTTAATAATATTTTATTTATTAGGGCGTAAAATATTTAAGGAAATTTTATTATAACGCTAACGTTTATAAATATTATAATAAGGATAAATATAATAAAGACTATTTTAAAGAAGCGAATTATTTATTTAACGAAAATAAATTACTAATTTTTTATATTCCGTATAAAAAATATAAATATTACGCTTTTAAAAAGAAAATATACCCTATTTTTAAAAAAATTATTACGAAGGCTACTATAAAATATACCGAAAAATTACGCTTATTTATATATTAAAAGGACTTTAAAAAAAGTATTATATTAAAGCCGGCGGCGGTAAAAGATAATAAGAATATCAATTTTCTTAACGCCCCCTTTATTACTTATATTATTATTATTCGTAAAAGGGAATTTAAAAAAAAAAATAAAGGCTATACCCGTAAATAAATTAATAAACCTTCTATTAAATTGAAATTAGCGGCTAAAAGCCCGATAAACGCGTTTACGAACTTTTAAAATTTAAGTATTCGGAATAACGCTAATTTAATCGCTGCCGTTAAACCGGCTATTTAAAAAGAAAAGACTCCCGCTCCTATTCCGCCTATAGGGCTAAAAGATATTCCCTTATAGAATAATTAATAATTTAATTAAAAATACTTTATTAAAATATAAGGAAATTATACGAAAAAGGGAAGTTATTATTCGAATAGGAGGAGATTTATAATATCGTAGCGATTTAAAAATTAAATAGGAATTTAAACGAAAATATTTATCGTTTATAGGGCGGTAAATATATTAAGGTAAATTATTTAAAAAAAGGGAAGGTAATTATTTACGTAAATAAAAAATAAAATTTTAAGGATTTAAATTTCCGTATTAGAAAAGATTAAGCTTTTATAACGTTTAAGAATTTGAAAAAATTATTAATTATTTATTTAATTTATTCCTTTATTAAAATATATAGAATATTAAAATACGAATAGGAATTTCCCCTCTTCGAACTCTTCGAAGAAAAACCCCCGGTAAAATATTAAATTATAATCGTCGGAAATTTTAATTTCTATTATCCTAATTGGGATTTAGAAAATAAAATTAACCCGGGAACTGAAAAATTCTTTATATAAATATAACGGTAGCGTATATAATTTATTACCTTTAAAAAGGAACCGACTTATATAAATAATATAATATAAGAAGAGAGAAATAGAATAATTAATTATATATAAATAATATTAAAAATCGAAACCGAATATTAAAGGGCGTAATAATACGAATAAACTAATTTAGATTATTATTTTTAAGAAGTTTAAATTTATATTAAAAGAAAAGTTAGGAAAGCGGAAATAAAAGAAGATTATAATTAGAATTTAATAAATATAGAAAAAGTATAAAAGGCAATATTATAACGGATTTCGGTCCCGGCGAAGATTGATATAAAAGAGGAATTAGAATTTATATTCGATAAATTCAATAGAAAATTTATAAATATAATAAAGAAATTCGTCCTATATTAGAAAAAAAATCGAAGGAAAAGAACGAAATAATAAACGTTAAAATATAAAATAATAATAAAAAATATAAAGTAAAAGTAGTAAAAGTAATATAAGGAAAGGATATTTTCGAATTAAATAAAATTCGTAGAAATATTAATAAAAAAAAGAAGAATTAACGCGAAAATTTAATAAATAATATAGCGAAAAGGTATTAAAAGGGTATTAAAGAATTTAAATAAATTTTAAACCCTCGAAAAATAGGCCTGTACTTAAAATTATTTATTAATAAACCCGCCTAAATTCCCAATTCTCAAATAATATAAAAGAATAAAAAAAATCGAAGATTATAATAATAAGGCGAATATTTTCGCCGAACGTTTCTTCCTAAAAGTAAATATATTTATAGATTATTTACTCAATTAAACCCTTCCCTTAAATATTAACGATTTATTATTTATTAACGAATTAATTACCGAAGAAAATATTTAGGAAATTTTATTTCGAATAATTCCGAATAAAATATTAAATATTAATTAATATTCGAATAAATTTTTAAAAATTTATAAAAAATTATTCCGAAAAATTATAACCGTTCTTATAATTACGAACTTTCGTCTTAAATACTTTCTATAATGGTTTAAGAATACGAAAATAATCGTTCTTAAAAAATTAAGAAAAACCGCCGTATAATAAAAACTAGCCGGCGCGTAGAAGCTAATTTTATTATTAAATAATATTAGAAAAATCTTCGAAGCGCTCGTCGCTAAAAAATTTATTTAAACCGTAAAAAAGTTCAACCTTTTACTAAAGGGCTAAATAAGTAATTGGGTAAACCGTTCGACCGAATTTACTATCCGTATCGTTATAAATACTATATATACGGTTTAAAAATTTAGAGCCGTTATATCGCTAATACTCTTTAATTTCAAAAGTATATTTAATAGAATTAATTATAAATAATTATTATATACTTTATAGGAAATATAATTCCTATAATAAATTTTCGAGTAAATAACGAATTTCGTTAATAAATAAAGAGGTTCCCTCTTCTTTAACGACGAAATATCCGCTCCCTACGCTATAAAAGCCGGAATACTTTAAAGTTCCCCCTTTTCCCTAATTCTTTTTATCCTTTTTATTACCCTATTATACTATAAATTAATTATAATTAAAAATATAATTATAATCGGCTTTACCGATGATATTAATATTATTATTATAATAAAGATTATTAAAGAGAATTATAGGTTATTTTAAGCGATATAAAAAATTTATTTTAAATAAATAGGGGAAAAAAATATAAAATTCGAAATGAATAAAACGGAATTAATATATTTTATACGGACGAAAGTATTAAAAACGGAAATTCTCTAATTTAAAAACGTTATATTTTAATTAACGGAATTAATAAAATTCTTAAGCGTTTAATTAAACCGTAAATTTAATTATCGAATTTATATAAAAGTTATTAAGAAGAAAATAAAAATTTAAACGAATATACTAATTCGGTTAGCTATAAAAATTTAAAATTATTCTTTCGTTCGTATAAAGGAAATTTATATTAAATATATTTAAAGCGTAATTATATATAGAGCTTTAACCTTCTATTAACCGATAAAAATATATAATAAACCCCGAAGGATAATAATCGGACTAATTAAATACTAAATTAAATATTTAAAAATTATCGCCGGGGTATATAAAACTACGCTAATATAGAACCTTAAAACGGAAATTTTTTACCCGCTATTCGACCTCTATTTCAATAAATAAGTAAAGGCTTTCGAAAAGAAATTCGCTTATATAAATTAAATTAAATTTATCCGAAGAATAATAACTTAAGTAATTAATTATATTTAAATAAAACGAATAAAAAGTCGACTATTTATTAATAAATTAGAAAGCGGTACTGCTAAAATTAAATAAGCGGAGGAATAAATACCGATAGAGAACCTTATAATAATTATAGTAGGACCGCCCCCAATAATAGACGTACCCACTTAATTATTATAACCGCCAAAACCTTTAGCCTTTAATTAAAAAGTATAATTAAAAAACGCTATAAAAAGAGAATAAATATTATATTATAATTATTAATTAATAATAACGGCAATTAAATTAAATTAGCGGTATAAATTTATAATTATTAACTTTAATCCGAAATTTAATAATATTATAATAAAACGGCATATAATTAATTAAAAAAAAAAAAAGCGGAAGAGAACCTAACCTTCGGAGGATAATAAAAATTATTATCTATTAACGAAAGCGAAAAACTCCCTCCTTATTTAAATAAGAACGGAGGTAATTGGCCTTAAGGCCTTCTTTTTTTAAAAGAGAATCCCTAATATTAATACCCCTATTTATTCGTATAAATTAAAATAGGAAATATTTTACTATATTACGTTCAAATATCTCCGGATAATAAATACGTAATTCGTAATAACCAATTAGCCGTAAATATAAGAATAATTCTAAATATATTTAGATAATAAAATTAAAACCGAAAAAATCCTATTATAAATACTTTAATTAAAATAATTAAATAAATACCGTTTAATAATTAAATTAAAAGAAGAACGGCGAAACGAATTCGCTCGCTATTTTTAATTTTCTTTTCTTCCTTTTTTTTCACTTTTATTTATTAATATATTAAAATAAAAACGGAGGATAATTTCTATTTAATTAAAAATCTATTAAGCCGCGAAAGCGACGACCTATTTAATTATTATTTTTTCTTATAATTAATTAAAGCCTTTAATATTTTATTATTATTAGCGAATAAACGGTTCTATTTATCGAATTAACGAATATATTAACGTATAATATTAATTATAAATTAATATTAAACGAACTAATTATTATTAATAAGAATAAAATTAATAGGACGAATAACCGGCGAATTAATTTCTATTAGGGAATTACTACGGGAAAATATACGAATATTATTATTATTCGGAGGAATTCTACCGTTACCGCTACGAAATAAATTACTATTACCGTTACGGGGTAAATTATTATTATTATTATAAAGGATATTATTTAAAAGAATATAACCGCCGATTAAACTATTTTTATTGGAAAGGAAAAATTCGTAATAGCCTTTTTAAAAATAATCGTTAACCGACTATTTTCTATAATAAATAAATTATTTTAGGGTATTAATAAAACCGTCGTTAATAAGACGAAGGCGAATCGCGCCGGTAAATTCCTTAATAATAATACGGAAACGGATAAAATAATTACGGAATTCGCTACTAATTGGATTTTTATTAATAACCTTCTCCTAAAAAATATTATAGAAATCGTAAAAGCTGCGAAATATATCGATTATATAATGTAAAACCGCTAAAATATATTAAATAACTTAATTAAATTTATTTAAAAATAAATTAAAATAAGAAACGTTAACAATATAAAAAATAATAATTTATTCGGGTAATTAAAAATATAATAAATCGATTTAGTAACGGCCTCTATATAAATATTATAACCCAAAATAGCCGGGAAGGAAAAGAAGGCTTTAATTAATTAAAGGGTATAAGTAAAATATAAGGGAATATAAATATAATTTCAAAAAAATTAATATAAAAATAAAACGTAATAGAAGGAGGATTTACCCTTTTTTTAATATATAGAAGAATTTATTATTAATAAAGCGTTTAATAATACGTTCGAAATTAATTTTAATATTAATATTAACCGTATTAAATATAGGGGTTAACGAAGGAAAGCGAAAGGGAAACGAATTCTCGCCCTTATTTTCGTTGGAAATTTTTATTATTTTATAGAGCGCTTTAATATATTTCTAATAGGGAATAACTATTTCAAATCGATTATTATTATTAAAAGAAAGAAAAGCCTAAAAAAACCCAAAAGAATAAAAGGTTTTTATATTTAAAGGAAAGAAATCCTTATACTAATATAAATTATAATAGAAATATAATTGTAATAAGAAAAGAAGAAAATAAAAAGAGTAAAAGAAGGTTTAACGGTTAGGAAATTTAAAAATAATTAAAAAAGCAAACGGGCGGAGGAGTAGAAAGCGGAAAATAGTAATAAATAAGGGATAAAATAGCGGATTAAAAAAGCGGAGCGGTTTAATATTCTAACGTAATAGTAAATGGAAGGGATAAGACGGATATTAATCGTATTAGCGGTAAGTATGCACCGCGATCGTAAAACGCCGAAGAAGCGGCGCGGATAAGTCCGCGCCGAGAAATATAGCCGGGGTTTTTATCCGGGGCGTTTAACGCCTACAATTTCATCCTACGGGGAATTGGAAATAGACCCTATATTATATTGGCGCTATAAATTTAACTAGGGAATAAGAATCTTACTTTTCGTTTTTAAATAAATTTAATTAAATTATTTAATATTTTTCAATAATTTTATATTATATAATCGATACGCTTCGCGGTTTTTATAATCTTTATAATATTTTTTAAGAGAAGGTTATTACCCGAAATCCGGTTAATAGCGAATTTTACAATTATTTTGTCCACTTCCGTATTATTATTAAGGAATTTACCGGCGCGATTCGCCTTCGTTTTATTAATAACGGTTTTATTAATACCCTTAAATAATTTATTCGCTATAAAAAGTAATCGGTTAACGATTATTTTAAAAAAGGTTATTACAAATTCCTCTTTTCTAATAAAAATAATTTAATCGGTAATTATATTCCTTCGGGTAGTATCCTTTATAATAGTAGTAATAATTTACCCTATAATAATAATAGTAATTTACTTTATAACGGTAATAATAAAATTCCTTAAAATAATAATATCAATTATATACCTACTTATAATAATTCCCCGATAGAAATTAACTCGCCGGTTATTCGTTTTATTAATTCCGTTCCTATTAATAATAATTAATTCGTTTAATATTAATTTATAATTAATATTATATATTAATATATTCGTTAATTCTACGAATAATACCGTTTATTTATTAATTAAAATAAATTATTAAAAGCCTTAATTAATTATAAGAAGAAATAATAATTAAATAAATTATCGTTTTCGTAATTCGCTAAACTTTTAATTAAATAGAAATCCTCCCTCCGTTTTCGTTTTAATATATTAATAAATAAAAGTAAAAGAAAAGGAAGAAAAGAAAATTAAAAATAGCGAACGAATTCGTTTCGCCGCTCCTCTTTTAATTTAATTATTAAGCGGTATTTATTTAATCGTCCTAGCCGAAATATTTATAATAGGATTTTTTCGGCTTTAATTTTATTATTTAAATAAATTTAAAATTATTCTTACGTTTATAGCTAATTAATTATTACGAATTATATATTTACTATCCGGAAATATTCGAACGTAATATAGTAAAATATTTTTCGTTTTAATTTATATAAATAAATAAGGGTATCGATATTGGGGATTCTCCTTTAAAAAAAGAAAACCCTAAGGCCGATTACTTTTATTTTCGCTTAAATAAAGAGGGAATTTTATACTTTCGTTAATAAATAATAATCTTTATTATTTTCCGAAAGTTAAGTTCTCTTCCGTTTCTTCTTTTTTTAATCGATTATATATTATTTTATTATAATATTATTAAACTTCGGGTCAAAATTAATAATTATAAATTTATACCGCTAATTTAATTTAATTATTATTATTATTAATTAATAATTATGGTATAATATTTATTCTCTCTTTATAATATCCTTTAATTATATTTTTCAATCGAAGGTTAAAAGTTCCGGCGGTTATAACGGTTAAGCGGGTACGCCTATTATTAGGGGTAGTCTTATTATAATCGCTATAAAATTCTCCGTCGGTATTTATTCCTCCGCCTATTTAATTTTAACGGTATTATTTTCTAATTTATTAATAAATAATCAATTTCTTATTTATTTTATTTAAATATAATTAATTATTTAAATTATTATTCTTCGGATAAACTTAACCTAATTTATATAAGCGAATCTCTCTTCGAAAGCCCTTACCTATTTATTAAAATAGAAATTGAATAATAAGCAAAAAACTTCTGTTTTAAAATTCTATACCGGGGTAATTTTATTCGCCTCGGCGACGATTTTTAAATATTTAATTTAATATTTAGCTAATTCGATTATTATCTTTTAAGGTTTATTATATATTTTTATTAATTAATAGAAAATTAAAATTCTACATATAATCGCACTTTAAATATATTTAATATAAATTTCCTTCGCGTAAATAAAGGAATAATTTTAAATTTTTACGGTTAATTAAATTAATATATTCATTTAAATCTTTATTTTCTTCTTAATAATTTCCGCGTAGGTTTAATAATTGAATTTATAATTTAATTAAACGCTTAAAAATTTTATCGATTCCGTCGGTCGAAGTATAATATCCTTAAATTAAAGAATTTCTATTTTTAATACCTTTATCTACGTAAAATATATTAATTCCATTTTATTCGTTTCGAATTCTATATTTCTTTCCCCTACTTATTCGGAATAAATTTCCTATACCGTTTAAAGTATTTTATAATTCTCTTCAGTAATCCTTATTATAGCGACGATATTAATATCGTCGGCGAAGCCGATTATAATTATATTTTTAACTATAATTAATTTATAATATAATAAAATAATAAAAAAAATAAAAAAAATTAAAGAAAGGGGGGAGCCTTAAAGTATTCTAATTTCTATAGTATAAAGAGCGGATATTTCGTTATCGAAGAAGAAAGAACCTTTTTATCCGTTAATAAAATTCGTTATTTATTTGAAAATTTATTGTAAGAATTATATTTCCTATAAAGTATATAATAATTATTTATAATTAATTTTATTAAATACGCTTTTAAAATTAAAGAGTATTAACGACGTAACGGTTCCGAATTTCTAAACCGTATATATAATATTTATAACGATACGAATAATAAATTTAATCGAACGGTTTACCCGATTATTTATTTAGCCCTTTAATAAGAAGTTAAATTCTTCTATAATTTAAATAAATTTTTTAATAATAAACGTTTCGAAGATTTTCCTAATATTATTTAATAATAAAATTAACCTCTATACGCCGGCTAACTTTTATTATATAGCGGTTTTTCCTAACTTTTTAAAAACGATTATTTTCGTATTCTTAAACTATTATAGGAAATATTTAAAATAAAAATTCGTAGCTATAAAAATAATTATAACCTTTCGGAATAATTCTTTATAAATTTTTAAAAATTTATTCGAATATTAATCGACGTTTAATATTTTATTTAAAATTATCCGAAATAAAATATTTTAAATATCCTTTTTAATAATTAATTTATTAATAAGTAACGAATCGCCGGTATTTAGGGGAAGGGTTTAATTAGATAAATAATTTATAAGGACGTTTATTTTCGGGAAGAAACGTTTGGCGAGAATATTCGTTTTATTATTATAATTTTTAATTTCTTTTATTCCTTTATATTATTTAAAAATTAGGAATTTGGGCGGGTTTATTAATAAATAATTTTAAGTACGGGCTCATTTTTCGAAGGTTTAAAATTTATTTAAATTCTTTAACGCCTTTTTAACGCCTTTTCGCTATATTATTTACTAAACTTTTATATTAATCCTTCTTTTCTTTATTAATATTTTTACGAATTTTATTTAATTCGAAAATATCCTTTCTTTATATTATTTTTATCATTTCTACTTTGTATTTTTTATTACTATTTTATATTTTAACGTTTATTACTTTATTCTTTTCTTTCGACCTTTCTTTTAATATAAAACGAATTCTTCTACTATATTTATAAATTTTTTATTGAATTTATTAAATATAAATTCCAATTCCTCCTTCGTATCGATCTTTATTAAAATTGAAATTTATTATAACGTTACCTCTCGTATTTTTTTTATATTTATTAAATTTTAATTATAATTTTCTTTTATTTCTACTTTCCCAATTTTTCTTTCGGTATAAACCTAAACTTCTTAAAAATAATAATTTAAACCGGTTTATTCGTACCGTTATACCCTTTAATATTCGGTTTCGATTTTTAATATTATTTATACGTAATTAATTATCCTATTTCTCTTTTCCCGTATTACGTTATTTATATAAATTAATTCCCTTCTAAGAATAACGAACCGTATACGCTATTATCGTACTTATATAAAGAATTTTTCGGCTCTTAGGTTAATTTTATTCTTTAAATCCTAATTAGGATAATAAAGGTTAAAGTCCCCGACGGCTATAATTTTATATTTTATTAGGGGTTTCTCTTCGAGGAGTTCGAGGAGGGGAGACCTTTATTCGTATTTTAATATTCTATACGTTTTAATAGGGGAATAAATCGAATAGACGGTTAATAATTCCTTTAAATTCTTAAACGTTACGGAGGCCCAATCCTTTCCGATGCGGAAATTTAGGTCTTTAAGGTTTTATTTTTTATTTACGTAAATGACTACCCTCCCTTTTTCTAAATAATCTACCCCGATATACTTACCGCCCCGTGGACGATAAATATCCTCGTTTAAATTCCTACCCGGCTCTTAGATCGCTACGATATCGTAGGTCTCCTCCTGCTCGAGTAGCAGCTTCCCTCTCTCGTACGATTTCCCCACATTCTAATAGAGTATTTTTAATAATATTACTTTCCGGTCTATTAATAAATAATCGATTTTTATTCGTTTTATTTAAATATAATTAATTATTTAAATTATTATCCTTCGGACGAACCTAATTTAATCCGTACGGGCGAATCTCTTTTCGAAAACCTTTACCCTTTTATTAAAATAGAAGTCGAATAGTAGGTAAAAAATTTCCGTTTTAAAGTTCCGTACCGGTATAATTTTATACGCCCCGACGACGATTTTTAAATATTTAATTTAATATTTAATTAATCCGATTATTATTTTTCGGGGTTTATTATATATTTTTATTAATTAATAGAAAATTAAAATTCTATATATAATTATATTTCGAATATATTTAATATAAATTTCCTTCGTACGAACGAAAGAGTAATTTTAAATTTTTATAATTAACTGGATTAACGTATTTATTTAAATTTTTATTTTCTTCTTAATAATTTCTACGTAGGTTCGATAATTAAATTTATAATTTAATTAAACGCTTAAGAATTTTATCGATTCTATTAATTAAAATATAATATCCTTAAATTAGAGAATTTCCGTTTTTAATACCTTTATTCGTATAAAATATATTAATTCCGTTTTATTCGTTTCGAATTTTATATTTCTTTTTTCTATTTATTCGGAATAAATTTCCTATACCGTTTAAAGTATTTTATAATTCTCTTCGATAATCTTTACTATAGCGATAATATTAATATTATCGGCGAAGTTAATTAAAATCGTATTTTTAATTATAATTAATTTATAATATAATGAAGTAATAAAAAGGATAAAAAAAATTAAAGAAAGGGGGGAGCCTTAAAGTATTTTAATTTTTATAGCGTAAAGAGCGGATATTTCGTCGTCGAAAAAGAGGGCACCTCTTTATCCGTTAATAAAATTCGTTATTTATTTGAAAATTTATTATAGGAATTATATTTCTTATAAAATATATAATAATTACTTATAATTAATTTTATCGAATACGCTTTTAAAATTAAAGAGTATTAATAATATAACGGCTCTGAATTTTTAAATTATATTCATAATATCTGTAACGATATAAATAGTAAATTCGGTCGAACGGTTTATTCGATTATTTATTTAGCTTTTTAATAGGAAGTTAAATTCTTCCGTAATTTAAGTAAATCTTTTAGCGATAAACGTTTTAAAGATTTTCTTAATATTATTCAATAATAAAATTAGCTTCTACGCGCCGGCTAACTTTTATTATACGGCGGTTTTTCTTAATTTTTTAAAAACGATTATTTTTATATTTTTAAATTATTATAAGAAATATCCAAAATGAAAATTAATAATTATAAAAGCGGTTATAACTTTTTAGAATAATTCTTTATAAATTTTTAAAAATTTATTTAAATACTAATCGATACCCGGTATTTTATTCGGAATTATCCGAAATAAAATATTTTAAATATCCTTTTCGGTAATTAATTTATTAATAAATAACGAATCGCTAATATTTAAAGGAAAGGTCTAATTGAGTAAATAATCTGTAAAAACGTTTATTTTCGGGAAGAAATATTTAGCGAAAATATTCGCTTTATTATTATAATCTTTAATTTCTTTTACTCTTTCGTATTATTTGAAAATTAGGAATTTAAGCGGGTTTATTAATAAATAGCTTTAAGTACGGGCTTATTTTTCGAAGGTTTAAAATTTATTTAAATTTTTCAACGCCCTTTTAACGCTTTTTCGCTATATCGTTTATTAAACTTTCGTATTAATCCTTTTTTTCTTTATTAATACTTTTACGAATTTTATTCAATTCGAAGATATCCTTTCCTTATATTATTTCTACTACTTTTACTTCGCATTTTTTATTATTATTTTATATTTTAACGTCTATTATTTCGTTTTTCTCCCTCGATTTTTCTTTTAGTACGGGACGAATTCCTCCGCTATATTTATAAATTCTTTATTAAATTTATCGAATATAAATTCTAATTCCTTTTTCGTATTAATTTTTATTAAGACCGAAATCTATTATAACGCCGCCTTTCGTACTTTTTCTATATTTATTAAACTTTAATTATAATTTTCTTTTATTTTTACTTTTTTAACTTTTTTTCCAATATAAATTTAAATTTTTTAAAAATAATAATCCGAACTAATTTATTCGTACTACTACGCCCTTTAATATTCGGTTTCGATTTTTAATATTATTTATATATAATTAATTATTTTATTTCTTTCTTCCTATATTATATTACTTATATAGGTTAATTCCCCTCTAAGAATAACGAACCGTATATATTACTATTATATTTATATAAAGAATTTTTCAATTCCCGGGTTAATTTTATTTTTTAAATCCTAATTGGGATAATAGAGGTTAAAATCTTCGACGGTTATAATTTAATATTTTACCGGGGGTCTTTTTTTAAAAAATTTAAAGAGGGGAGACCCCTATTCGTATTTTAATATTCTATATATTTTAATAAGGGAAGTAAAATTATTATTCCCTAGCTAAATCTATAGCGCTAATATGGTATGGAGTCTATTTCCGATTCTCTATAGGATGAAACCGTAGGCGTTAAGCGCTTCGGATAAAAACCCCGGCTATAATTCCCGGCGTAAATTTATCTACGCTACTTCTTCAGCGTTTTACAATTGCGGTATATACTTACTGCTAACGCGATTAATATCCGTCTTATCCTTTCCATTTACCGTTATATAAGAATATTAGACCGCTTTGCCTTCTTAATCCGCCGTCCTATCCCCTATTTGCTACCGCCTTCCGCCTTTTATTCCCCCGCCCGTTTACCCTTCTAACCGCTATTAAACCTCCTAACCGTTAAACCTTCTTTTATTCTTTTTATCCTCTTCCTCCCCTTACAACGGCTACGTCTCTACTACGGTTTGTACTAGCGTAAGGACCTCCCTCCCCTAGATATAAAAACCCCCTAATTTAATAAGGGAATAAATCGAATAAACGGTTAATAGCTCTTTTAAATTCTTAAACGTTATAGAGGCTTAATTTTTTCCAATATAAAAATTTAAATCCTTAAAATTTTATTTTTTATTTATATAAATAACCGCCTTCCCCTTTTTTAAATAATTTACCCCGATATATTTATTACCTTATAAATAATAAATATCCTTATTTAAATTCCTATTTAACTCTTAAATTGCTATAATATTATAAATCTCCTTTTATTCGAATAGTAATTTCCCTCTTTCGTACGATTTCCCTATATTTTAATAAAATATTTTTAATTAAATTATTAATTATTCTATAAGGGAGTATTTTTTAACCCCGCGGGCGGAATAAGAGTGGGAATCCTTTTTTTTTAAATAATTAATTTAATAATAGCGATTATATTAATATTATTCTAAATATTTAAGCCCTAAAAATTTATAAACGTATTTATTGGGCCTTTAATTATTAATTTTAATTTAGTAAAAAGCTTATTAATCCGCTTATAAGTATAATTTTTATTTCTATTTTTAAATTCCCTTTTATAAATAATAATAATACGGGCGGTAGGGGGGGTATTAAGGAGATTAATATCTTTATTATCCTTTACCGCCGCCGGTTTTAATATAATATTTCTTTTAAAGTCCTTCCGGTATATAAAAGAGCGTAGCTTTTCGGCGTATTTTATAGTGGCCTTTATAATAATTTTTTTAAAAATAGGGTATACCTTTTTTTTAAAGGCGTAATACCTATATTTTTTATACGGAATGTAAAAGATTAGCGATTTATTTTCGTTAAATAAGTAATTCGCTTCTTTAAAACGGTTTTTATTATATTTATCTTTATTATAGCGTATATAAACGTTAATATTATAATAAAATTTCTTTAAATATTTTACGCCTTAATAAATAAAATATTATTAAATATTAGCCGAAGAAGTAAACGGTTTATAAATATACGTACCGCCCTTTTAAAGGAGGAATTTTTTATAAAAAACTTCGGTTACTTTTATAATTATAATTTTTATTATAAGGAATTCCCTATTTTCGCCAATTTTCTTCTTTTACGAGCGTATTTTAATAATAAAAGCGGTCGGATTCGCTTATTATATTTTATAAGTAATATCCTCTATTTTTATATATTCGGCGATATTCGTTTAAGGGAACCCTTTAACGATTAATATAGTAATATTTAAAAATACGAACGCTTTTTCGTTAAAGATTTTTTTAATTTAAATTTAATATTATTAATATTATTCGTATATAATATTATCGAATATAATCTTATAATTTCCGGTTATAAGTAATTTTATAATAATTTGTACGATATTAGGGGTACTAATTTTTAAATTATAAAGTATTTTTTCGATTTAAATTTTAATTTCTTTATTCGTCCGTTTTAAATATTAAATATCGATTATAATACTTCGAATAAAGAGGGTACGGTTATAATTAATAGGGAATATTTTCGGGGGGGGGGGGGGGGGGGTAATAATTATAATATATTAGGAAATAGACCCGGTCTTAAGAAGAATATCCTTTATAATTCTAATTTATATTTTCGGCGCCTCTTTAATATTCTTCTATAATTTTTATAAAATCGTCTTCTTTAAATTATTAAAATTCTTCCTAATAATAATTTAATTATTATTAATTTTATTAGACTCGGGGTATATTACCTTACTTTTTTTCGTAAAGATTTTCGTATATTCGTTAAATAATTTACGAATTTAATTATAATTTTCGAGTGAAACGGCGTTATAATTTAAAAATTTATTCGCTTTAGCGATAAATTTCTTTATAATTTCGTCGTCCTTTTATATTTTTTCCGAAGTCTTCGCGGCGTACGTTACATTAAGGTTATTATATATTAAAAATCTTATAAATGGGTTATAGACGCTATTTTTAAATTTACGGTTACTATTATTAATTACTATCGGTAGTAACGATATATTATCGTCGTTATAATCGTTGTAGGATATTGTGAGGGACGTAAAAGACCTTCCTAAATCGATTCCCGTTATCGGTTTTCGTTTTAGAACGCTCCTCGACTAGAAATCAGCGTTTCCGGTTCTAAAGCAGTTTTTTTATAATAAGCTATAATTTAAACCTATTTAACAATATATAAAAGTTTAATTATTATAAAGAATCTTTAATATTAAATAATTATTATTACGATTATTATATTTATAATATAATTAGTCGCTAATATTAATTGCTACTGCCCTTTTATTTAATTTTTCGATATTATTCACTTATATTAATAATTTATATACCCTACTATGGAATTATACGGTTATTATTCACAATTATATTTATAATTGTATTTATAATCGTATTTATAATCGTATTTATAATCGTATTTATAATCGTATTTATAATCGTAAACGATTATTAATCGATTAAAATTAAATTAGTACTTATCGTCTAAAAAAAATTGCTTTAGAACCGGAAACGCCGATTTCTAATCGAAGAACGCTCTAAAACGAAAACCGATAACGGGAATCGATTTAAAAGGGTCTTTTATATCCTTTACAATATTCTGCGACGAATATAACGACGACGATATATTGTTATTACCGATAGTAATTAATAGTAGTAATTGTAAATTCGAAAATAATGTCTATAATCCGTTCGTAGGATTCTCAATTTGTAATAACCCTAATATAGCGTACGTTATAAAAATTTTGGAAAAAATATAGGAGGACGATGAAATTATAAAGAAATTTATTACTAAAGCGAATAAATTTTCGAATTATAATACTATTTCGTTCGAAGATTATAATTAGGTTTGTAAATTATTTAATAAATATATAAAAATTTTCGCGAAGAAAAATAGGGTAACGTACCCCGAAGTTAATAAAATTAATAACGATTAAATTATTATTAAGAAAAATTTTAATAATTTGAAGAAAATAATTTTATAAAAATTATAAAAGAATATTAAAAAAGTATTAAAAATATAAATTAGAATTATAAAGGACGTTCTTCCTAAAATTAAATTTATCTTTTAATATATTATAATTATTACCCCCCCCCCCGAAAATACTCCCTATTAATTACGACCGTACCTTCTTTATCCAAAGTATTATAATCGATATTTAATATTCGAAGCGGATAAATAAAGAAATTAAAACCCAAATTGAAAAAATCTTTCGCGATTTAAAAACCGGTACCCTTAATATTATACGAACCGTTATAAGACTATTTATAATTAGAAATTATAAAATTATATTCGATAATATTATATACGAATAATATTAATAATATTAAATTTAAATTAAGAAGGTTTTTAGTAAAAAAGCATTCGTATTTTTAAATATTATTATATTAATTACTAAAGGGTTCCTTTAAGCGAATATCGCTAAATATATAAAAATAGAGGATATTATTTATAAAATATAATAAGCGAACCTAACCGCCTCTATTATTAAAATACGCCCGTAAAAGAAAAGGATTAGTAAAAATAGGGGATTCTTTATAATAGAAATTGCAATTATAAAAGTAGTCGAAATTCTTTATAAAGGATTCCTCTTTTAAAAAAGTAATACGTATATTTACGAACTATTTACCTCTTCGGTTAATATTTAATAATATTTTATTTATTAGGGCGTAGGATATTTAGGGAAGTTTTACCGTAACGTTAATATTTATAAACGTTATAATAAGGATAAATATAATAAAGATTACTTTAGAAAAGCGAATTATTTATTTAATAAGGATAAATCGTTAATTTTTGATATTCTATATAGAAAGTATAGGTATTACGCCTTCGAAAAGAAGGTATACCCTATTTTTAAAAAAATTATTACGAAGGTTATTATAAAATACGCCGAAAAGTTACGTTTATTTATATATTAAAAGGACTTTAAAAAAAGTATTATATTAAAGTTAATAGCGATAAAGGATAATAAGGATATCGATTTCTTTAATACCCCCTTTATTACTTGTATTATTATTATTCGTAAGAGGGAATTTAAAAGCGGAAATAAAGGTTATATTTATAAATAAATTAGCGGACCTTTTATTAAACCGAAATTAATAATTAAGGGTTTAATAAATACGTTTATAAATTCTTAAGGTTTAGGTATTTAGAACGGCGTTAATTTAATTACCGTTATTAAACCGGTTATTTAAAAAGAAAAGATTCCTATTCCTATTTTACCCGTAGAATTAGAAAACATTCCTTTATAAAATAATTAATAATTTAATTAAAAATACTTTATTAGAATATAAGGAAATTATACGAAAGAGGGAAATTATTATTCGAATAAAAGGAGACTTACAATATTATAACGATTTAAGAATTAGGTAGGAATTTAAACGAAGATATTTATTATTTATAAGGCGGTAAATATATTAGGGTAAATTATTTAAAAAAGGGGAAGGTAATTATTTATATAAATAAGAAATAGAATTTTAGGGATTTAAATTTTTATATTAAAAAAAATTAAACTTTTATAACGTTTAAAAATTTAAAGGAATTATTAATTATTTATTCGATTTATTCCCTTATTAAAATATATAAAATATTAGAATATAAATAGGGGTTTCCCCTCTTTAAATTCTTCGAAGAGAAACCCTTAGTAAAATATTAAATCGTAGCCGTTGGAGATTTTAACTTTTATTATCCTAATTAGGATTTAGAGAATAAAATTAGTTTAAAAATTAAAAGATTCTTTATATAAGTATAATAATAGCGTATATAATTCGTTACCTTTAAAAGGGAGCCGATTTGTATAAATAATATAATATAGGAAGAAAGAAATAGGATAATTAATTACGTATAAATAATATTAAAAATCGAAATCGAATATTAAAGGGCGTAACGGTATAAATAAACCGGTTTAAATTATTATTTATAGGAAATTTAAATTTATATTAGAAAAAAGGTTAGGAAAATAGAAGTAAGGGAAAATTATAATTAAAATTTAATAAATATAAAAAAGGTGCGAGAGGCGGTATTATAATAAATTTCGGTCTCGGCGAAAATTAATACGAAGGAGGAATTAGAATTTATATTCGATAAATTCGATAGAAAATTTATAAATATAATAGAGGAATTCGTCCTATATTAGAAGAAAGGTCGAAGGAAAAGAGCGAAATAATAAACGTTAAAATATAAAATAGCGATGAAAAATATAAAGTAAAAATAATAGAAATAATATAAAGAAAGGATATTTTCGAATTAGGTAAAATTCGTAGAAATATCGATAAAAAAAAAAGGATTAATACGAAAATTTAATAAATAATATAATAAAAAGGCGTTAAAAAGGCGTTAAAAAATTTAAATAAATTTTAAACCTTCGAAAAATAGGCCCGTACCCGAAATTATTTATTAATAGACCTATTTAAATTTTTAATTTTTAAATAATACGAAAGAGTAAAAAAAATCGAAAATTATAATAATAAAGCGAATATTTTCGCCGAACGTTTCTTCTTAAAAGTAAATATCCTTATAAATTATTTACCCGATTAGACCCTTCCCCTAAATATTAGTAATTCGTTATTTATTAACGAATTAATTACCGAAGAGGATATTTAAAAGGTTTTATTTCGGATAATTTCGAATAAAATACCGGGCGTCGATTAATATTCGAATAAATTTTTAAAAATTTATAAGGAATTATTTTAAAAAGTTATAGCCGTTTTCGCGGCTACGAATTTTCGTTTTAAATATTTTTTATAGCGGTTTAAAAACGCGAAAGTAATCGTTTTTAAAAAATTAGGAAAAACCGCCGTATAATAAAAATTAGCTAGTATATAGAGGCTAATTTTATTATTAAATAACGTTAAGAAAATTTTCGAAGTATTCGTCATTAAAAGATTTATTTAAACTATAAAAGAATTTAACCTTTTATTAAAGGGTTAAATAAGTAATTGGGTAGGTTGTTCGACCGAATTTATTATTTGTATTATTATAGATATTATATATACGGTTTAGAAATTTAAAGCCGTTACGTCGTTAATATTCTTTAATTTTAAAGGCGTATTCGATAAAATTAATTATAGGTAATTATTATATATTTTATAGGAAATGCGATTTTTATAATAAATTTTCGAATAAGTAACGAATTTCGTTAATAAACGAAGAGGTTCCTTTTTCTTCGATAACGAAATATCCGCTCTTTATATTATAAAAGCTAGAATACCCTAGGGCTCCCCTTTTTTCCTAATTCTTTTTATTCTTTTTATTATTTTATTATATTATAAATTAATTATAGTTAAAAATACAATTACGGTCGGTTTTACCAACGATATTAATATTATCGCCGTAATAAAGATTACCGAAGAGAATTATAGAATATTTTAAATAATATAAGAAATTTACTCCGAATAAATAAAGGAGAGAAATATAGAATTCGAAGCGAATAAAACGGAATTAATATATTTTATACGGATAAAAGTATTAAGAATAGAGATTTTCTAATTTAAGGATATTATATTTCGACCGATAGAATTGATAAGATTCTTAAACGTTTAATTAAATTATAAATTTAATTATCGAATTTATATAAAGGTTATTAAGAAGAAAATAAAAATTTAAACGAATACGTTAACCCGGTTAATTATAAAGATTTAGGGTTATTCTTTCGTTTATACGAAGGAGATTTATACTAAATATATTCGAAGCGCGATTATATATAGAGCTTTAGCTTTTTATTAATTAATAAAAGTATACGGCAAATTCCGAAGGATAATAATCGAATTAATTAAATATTAAATTAAATATTTAAAAGTCGTCGCTAAAGCGTATAAAGCTACGCTAATACGGAATTTTAAAATAGAAATTTTTTGCCCGCTATTCGATTTTTATTTTAATAAATAAGTAAGGGCTTTCGAAGAGAAATTCGCCCGTATAAATTAAATTAAATTCGTCCGAAGAATAATAATTTAAATAATTAATTATATTTAAATAAAATAAATAAAAAATTGATTATTTATTAATAGATTGGAAAATAATATTATTAAAATTAAATAAGCGGAAGAATAAATACCGACGGAGAATTTTATAACGATTATAACGGGACTACCCCCGGTAATAAGCGTATTTATTTAATTATTATAATTACTGGAATTTTTAACCTTCGATCGAAAAATATAATTAGAGGACGCTACGAAAAAAAAATAAATATTATATTATAATTATTAATTAACGGTAACGGTAATTAAATTAAATCGGTAATATAAATTTATAATTATTAATTTCGATTTAAAGTTTAACGATATTACGATAAAACGGTATATAATCGGTTAAAAAAAGAAAAAGCGGAAGAGAATTTAATTTTCGGAAAACGATAAGGATTATTATCTATTAACGAAAGCGAAAAACTCTTTTTTCGTTTAAGCGAGAACGGAGGTAATTAGCCTTAAGGCTTTCTTTTTTTAAAGGAGAATCCCCAATATCGATACCCCTATTTATTTATACGGATTAAGACGAGAAATATTCTATTATATTATATTCGAATATTTTTAAATAATAAATATATAATTCGTAATAACCGATTAACCGTAAACGTAAGAATAATTCCAAATTTATTTAAATAATAAAATTAAAGCCGAAAGGATTTTATTATAAGTATTTTAATTAAAATAATTAAATAAATATTATTTAATAATCGAATTAAAAGAGGAATAGTGAAACGAATTTGCTCGCTATTTTTAATTTTCTTTTCTTCCTTTTTTTTTACTTTTATTTATTAATACGTTAGAATAAAGATAAGGGAGGATTTCTATTTAATTAAAAATTTATTAAATTATAAAGGCGATAACCTATTTAATTATTATTTCTTTTTATAATTAATTAAAGCCTTTAATATTTTATTATTATCGGCGAATAAATAGTTTTATTCGTCGAATTAACGAATATATTAGCGTATAATATTAATTACGAATTAACGTTAAGCGAATTAATTATTATTAATAAAAATAAAACCGGTAGGACGAATAATTAGCGAATTAATTTTTATTAAAGAATTATTATAAGAAAGTATACGAATATTATTATTATTCGGGGGAATTTTATTATTACCGTTATAAAGTAAATTACCGCTACCGCTACGGGGTAAACTATTATTATTATTATAAGGGATATTATTTAAAGGAATATAATTACCGATTAAATTATTTTTATTAGAAAGGAAGAATTCGTAATAGCCTTTTTAGAAGTAATTATTAATTAATTACTTTTTATAGCGAATAAATTATTTTAGGGTATTAATAAAACCGTCGTTAATAAGGCGAAAGCGAATTATATTAGTAAATTCTTTAGTAATAATACGGAAGCGGATAAAATAATTATAGAATTCGCTATTAATCGGGTTTTTAATAACGATTTTTTTTTAAAAAGTATTATAAAAATTATAAAAACCGCGAAATATATCAATTATATAATATAAAACTGCTAAAGTATATTAAGTAATTTAATTAAATTTATTTAAAAACGAATTAAAATAAAAAATATTAACGATATAAAAAATAATAATTTATTCGGGTAATTAAAGATATAGTAAATTAATTTAATAATAGCTTTTATATAAATATCGTAATTTAAAACGGCTAAGAAGGTAAAAAGGGCTTTAATTAATTAAAGGGTATAAATAAAATACGGGGGAGTATAAATATAGCTTCGGAAAAATTAATATAAAGATAAAACGTAACGGAAAGAGGATTTACCCTTTTTCCGGCATATAAAAGAATTTATTACTAATAAGGCGTTTAGTAATATATTCGAAATTAATTTTAATATCGGTATTAATTATATTAAATATAGGGGTCGGCGAAAGAGGGCGAAAGGGAAACGAATTTTCGCTTTTATTTTCGTCGGAAATTTTTATTATTTTATAGAGCGCTTTAATATATTTTTAACGGGGAATAACTATTTCGAATCGATTATTATTATTAAAGGAAGGAAAAGCCTAAAAAGATTTAAAAGATAAAGGGTTTTTATATTTAAGGGAAAGAAATCTTTATATTAATATAAATTATAATAGAAATATAACCGTAATAAAGGGAGGAAAAAAATAAAAAGAATAAAAGAAAGTTTAACGGTTAAGAAATTTAATAATAATTAAAAGGGTAAATAAACGGGGGAATAGAAGGCGGAAAGCGGTAATAAATAAGGGATAGAATAACGGATTAGGAAGGTAAAGCGGTTTAATATTTTAGCGTAACGGTAAATAGAAGGGATAAAATAAATATTAATCGTATTGGCAATAAATATATATTATAATTATAAAACGCCGAAAAAGCGGCGCGGATAAATTTACGCCGGGAAATATAGTCGGGGTTTTTATCCGGGGCGCTTAACGCCTACGGTTTTATCCTATAGGGAATTGGAAATGGACCCTATACTATATTAGCGCTATAAATTTAACTAAGGAATAAGAATCTTATTTACCTATCGTCTAAATTTTTAATACTATTTACAATCGATTAAAATTATTTAGAAAATTAATAAATATATTTACTAGTCGCTATTATAACTCTTAAATCCTTATTAGCTATATATCCTACTAAATTTTTTACTATTAATTAAATTTTCTCCTTCTCCTATCCATAAATTTTATTCTATTTATAAACTTTTTCCCTCTCCTATTAATTAAACTTAAATTAATTACTATTAATAAGAATAAAAATTGCTTTAGAACCGGAAACGCCGATTTCTAATCGAGGAGCACTCTAAAACGAAAACCGACAACGGGAATCGATTCAAGAGGGTCTTTTACGTCCCTTACGATATCCCGCAACGATTATAATAACGACGATATGTCGTTACTACCGATAATATTTAATAATAGCGATTATAGATTTAAAAATAGCGTTTATAACCCGCTCGTAGGATTTTTAATATATAACGACCCTACGTAATATAGCGCGCGCTGCGAAAATTTCGGAAAAAACGTAAAAGGACGACGAAATTATAAAAAAATTTATTATTAAAGCGAATAAATTTTTAAATTATAATACCGTTTCGTTCGAAGATTATAATTAAGTTCGTAAATTATTTAACGAATATACGAAAATCTTCGCGAAGAAAAATAAAATAATACGCCCTAAGGTTAATAAAATTAATGATAATTAAATTATTATTAGGAAGGATTTAAACGATTTAAAGAAAATAATTTTATAGGAATTATAGAAGAACGTTAAAGAAGCGCCGAAAATATAGGCCGGAATTATAAAGAATATTTTTTTTAAAATTAGATTTATCCCTTAATATATTATAATTATTACCCCCCTTCTAAAAATATTCCCCGTTAATTACAACCGTACCCTCTTTATTCGAAATATTATAATCGATATTTAATATTTAAAATAAACGAATAAAAAAATTAAAATTTATATCGAGAAGATATTTTATAATTTAAAAATTAGTACCCTTAATATTATATAAACCGTTACGAAATTACTTACGACCGGAAATTATAAAATTATATTTAATAACGTTATATACGAATAATATTAATAATATTAAATTTGGGCTAAAAAGGTCTTTAGCGAAAAAGTATTCGTATTTTTAAATATTATTACGTTAATTATTAAAGGGTTCCTTTAAACGAATATCACCGAATATATAAGGATAGAGGATATTATTTATAAAATATAATAAACGAACCCGAATATTCTATTATTATAATATATTTATAAAAAAAGAGAATTAATAAAAATAGGAAAGTCTTTATAATAGAGGTTATAATTATAAAAGTAGCTAAGGCTCTCTATAAAGGATTTTTCCTTTAAGAGGGCAATATATATATTTACGAACCCTTTACCTCTTTAATTAATATTTAATAAGTAAGTAAGATTCTTATTCCCTAGCTAAATTTATAGCGCTAATATAGTATAGGGTTTATCTCCGATTCTCCGTAGGATAAAACCGTAAGCGTTAAACGCCCCGGATAAAAACCCCGGCTATAATTCCCAGCGCGGACCTATCCGCGCTACTTCTTCAACATTCTACGATCGCGGTATACACCTACCGCTAACGCAATTAATATCCGTTTTATCCCTTCTATTTATTATTATATAAGAATATTAAACCGTTCCGCCTTTCTATTTTATCGTCCCGTCCCCTTATTTATTACCGCCTTTTACTTTCTATTCCCCTACTTATTTACTTTTTTAACCGCTATTAAACCTTTTAATTATTAAACTTTCTTTTATTCCTTTTATCTTTTTCCTCCCCCTATAATAGTTATATTTCTATTATAATTTATATTAACGTAAAGATTTCCCTCCTTTAAATATAAAAACCCCCTATCCCTTAAGCCTTTTTAAACTTTTCCTTCCTTTAATAATAATAATAATCGATTTAAAATAGCTATTGCCCGTTAAAAACGTATTAAAACGCTCTATAAAATAATAAAAACCTTTAATGAAAATAAGGGCGAAAATTCGTTTCCCCTTTACCTTCCTTCGTTAACCCTTATATTTAATACGGTTAATACCGATATTAAAATTAATTTCGAATATATTATTAAACGCTTTATTAATAATAAATTCTTCTATATACCGGAAAAAGGGTAAATTTTCCCTCCGTTATATTTTATTTTTATATTAATTTCTCCGAAACCGTATTTATATTCCCCTATATTTCGCCTATACCCTTTAATTAATTAAGGCCTTTCTTTCCTTTCTAATTATCCTTAATTATAATATTTATATAAAGGCCGTCGTTAAATCGATTTACTATATCTTTAATTACCTAAATAAATTATTATCTTTTATATTATTAATATTTCTTATTCTAATTCGTCTTTAAATAAATTTAATTAAATTATTTAATATATTTTAATAATTTTGTATTATATAATCGATATACTTTATAGCTTTTATAATTTCTATAATACTTTTTAAAAGAAGGTCGTTAATAAAAACCCAATTAGTAACGAATTTTGCAATTATTTTATTTATTTCCGTATCGTCGTTAAAAAATTCACCGGCGTAATTCGCCTTCGCCTTATTAATAATAACTTTACCGGTACCCTAAAATAATTTATTCGCTATAAAAAGTAATCGGTTAATAATTACTTCCAAAAAAGTTATTACGAATTCCTCTTTTCTAATAAAAATAATTTAATCGGCGGTCGTATTCCTTTAAATAATATCCCCTATAATAATAATAATAATTTACCCTATAGCGGTAATAATAATTTACTTCGTAGTAATAATAATAGAATTCCCCCGAATAATAATAGTATTCGTATACCTTCCCGTAATAATTCCCTAATAGAAATTAATTCGCCGGCTATTCGTCCTACTAATCCCGTTCCTATTAATAATAATTAATTTACTTAACGTTAATTCGTAATTAATATTATACGTTAATATATTCGTTAATTCGATAAATAAAACCGTTTATTTACCGATAATAATAAAATACTAAAAATTTTAATTAATTGTAAAAAAAAATAATAATTAAATAAGTTATCGCCTTTATAACCCGATAAATTCTTAATTAAATAAAAATCCTTCCCTATCTTTATTTTAGTATATTAATAAATAAAAATAAAAAAAAAGGAAGAAAAAAAAATTAAAAATAGTGAACGAATTCGTTTTACTATTTTTTTTTTAATTCGACTATTAAATAGTATTTATTTAATTATCCTAATTAAAATACCTATAATAAAATCCTTTTAACCTTAATCTTATTATCTAAATAAATTTAAAATTATTCCTACGTTTATAACCAATTGGTTATTATAAATTACGTATTTACTATCCGGAAATATTCGAACGTAATATAGTAAAACGTTTCCTATTCTAATCCGTATAAATAAATAAATATATTAATATCGGGGATTTTCCTTTAGAAAAGGAAAACTTTAAAGCCGATTACCTCTATTCTTACTTAAACGAAAAAGGAATTCTTCGCTTTTATTAATAAATAATAATCCTTATTATTTTCCGAAAGTTAGGTTTTTTTCCGCTTCTTCTTTTTCTAACCGATTATATACCATTTTATTACAATATCGTTAAATTTCGAATCGAAGTTAATAATTATAAATTTATACCGCCGATTTAATTTAATTACTATTATTATTAATTAATAATTATAACGTAATACCTATTCTCTCTTTATAGTATTTTTTAACTATACTTCTCGATCGAAGGTTAAAAATTCCAATAATTATAATAATTAAACGAGTACGCCTATTACTAAGGGCAATCCTATTATAATTACTATAAAATTTTCCGTCGGTATTTATTCCTCCGCCTATTTAATTTTAGCGGCACCGTTTTCCGGTTTATTAATAAATAATCGACCTTTTATTCGTTTTATTTAAATATAATTAATTATTTAAATTACTATTCTTTAAACGAATTTAACCTAATTTATACGGGTAAATTTCTCTTCGAAAGCCTTTACCTATTTATTAAAATAAAAGTCGAATAATAAATAAAAAATTTCCGTCTTAAAATTCCGTATTAGCGTAGCCTTATACGCCTTAATAATAACTTTCAAATATTTAATTTAATATTTAATTAATTCGATTACTATCTTTCGGGGTTTACTATATATTTCTATCGGTTAATAAAAAGTTAAAGCTCTATATATAATTACGCTTCGAATATACTTAATATAAATTTCCTTCGTATAAACGAAAAAATAATTTTAAATCTTTATAGTTAATTAAATTAGCGTATTCGTTTAAATTTTTATTTTTTTTTAATAACCTCTACGTAAATTCGATAATTAAATTTACAGTTTAATTAAACGCTTAGGAATTTTATTAATTCCGTCGGTCGAAATATAATATCCCCGAATTAAAAAATCTCCGCTTTTAATACCCTTATTCGTATAAAATATATTAACTCCGTCTTATTCGCTTCGAATTCTATATTTTTCTCCTTTATTTATTCGGAATAAATTTCTTATACCGTTTAAAATATTTTATAATTCTCTTTAATAATCTTTATTATAACGACGATATTAATATCGTCGACGAAGCCGATTATAATTATATTTTTAACTATAATTAATTTATAATATAATAAAGTAATAAAAAGGATAAAAAGAATTAAAAAGAGGAAGGAGCTTTAGAGTATTTTAATTTCTATAATATAAAGAGCGGATATTTTATCGTCGAAGAAGAAAAAACCTTTTCGTCTATTAACGAAATTCGCTACCTATTCGAAAATTTATTATAAAAATCGCATTTCTTATAAAATATATAATAATTACTTATAATTAATTTTATTAAATATACCTTTAAAATTAAAAAGTATTAACGACGTAACGGCTTCGAATTTCTAAATTATATATATAATATCCGTAACAATACGGATAATAAATTCGATCGAATAATTTACCCAATTACCTATTTAACCTTTTAATAAAAAATTAAATTCTTTTATAATTTAAATAAACTTTTTAGCGACGAACGCTTCGAAGATTTTCCCTATATTATTTAATAATAAAATTAACCTCTATACGCTAATTAATTTTTATTATACGGTAATTTTTCCTAGTTTTTTAAAAACGATTATTTTTACGTTCTTAAACCGCTATAGAAAATACCCAAAACGAAAATTCGTAATTGCAAAAACGGTTATAATTTTTCGGAATAATTCTTTATAAATTTTTAAAAATCTATTCGAATATTAATCGACGCTTAATATTTTATTTAAAATTATCCGAAATAAAACCTCCTAAATATCCTCTTCGGTAATTAATTCGTTAATAAATAATAAATCGCTAATATTTAAAAAAAGGGTCTAATTGGGTAAATAATTTATAAAAATATTTACTTTCGGGAAAAAACGTTCGGCGAAAATATTCGCTTTACTACTATAATTTTCAATTTTTTTTACTCCTTTATATTATTTAAAAATTAAAAATTTAAATAGGTTTATTAATAAATAATTTCGGGTATAAATTTATTTTTCGAAAGTTTAAAATTTATTTAAATTTTTTTTATACCTTTTTAATACTTTTTCGCTATATTATTTATTAAATTTTCGTATTAATCCTTCTTTTCTTTATTAATACCTCTACGAACTTTATCTAATTCGAAAATATCCTTTCCCTATATTATTTTTATTATTTTTACTTCGCATTTTTTATCGCTATTTTATATTTTAACGTTTATTATTTCGCTTTTTTCCTTCGACCTTTCTTCTAATATAAAACGAATTCCTCTATTATATTTACAAATTTTCTATCGAATTTATCGAATATAAATTCCAATTCCTCCTTCGTATTAATTTTCGCCGGGATTAAAATCTATTATAACGCTATTTTTCGTACCTTTTCTATATTTATTAAATTTTAATTATAACCTTTTTCTATTTCCACTTTCCTAACCTTTCTTTTAATATAGACCCAAATTTCCTAAAGATAATAATCTAAACCGGTTTATTCGTACCGTTACGCCCCCTAATATTCGGTCTCGATTTTTAATATTATTTATATATAATTAATTATCCTATTTCTCTCTTTTTATATCGCGTTACCTATACGGGTCGGCTCCCCTCTAAAAGTAATAAACCGTATATACTACTATTATACTTATATAAAAAATTTTTTAATTCCCGGGCTAATCCTATTCTTTAAATCTTAATCGGGATAATAAAGGTTAAAATTTCTAATAATTATAATTTAACATTTTACCGGGGGTTTCTCTTCGAAGAATTCGAAAAAGGGAAACCCCTATTCGTATTTTAATATTCTATATATTTTAATAAGGGAATAAATTAAATAAACGGTTAATAATTCCTTTAAATTCTTAAATATTATAAAGGCCCAATCTTTTTTAATATAAAAATTTAAATCCCTAAAATTCTATTTCTTATTTATATAAATAACCGCTTTCCCCTTTTCTAAATAATTTACTTCAATATATTTACCGTCCTATAAACGATAAATATCCTCGTTTAAATTCCTACCCGGTTTTTAAATTGCTATAATATTATAAATTTCCTTTTATTCGAATAATAATTTCCTTCTCTCGTACAATTTCCTTATATTCTAATAGAATATTTTTAATCGGATTATTAATTACTCTATAAAAGAATATTTTTTAACCCCGCGGGCGGAGTAGGAATAGGAATCTTTTTTTTTTAAATAGTTAATTTAATAGCGGTAATTAAACCGGCACCGCTCCGAATACCCGAACTTTAAAAATTCATAAACGTATTTATTAAGCCCTTAACCGCTAATTTTAATTTAATAAAGGGCCCGCTAATCCGCTTACGGGTATAACTTCTATTTCCGCTTTTAAACTCCTTTTTATAAATAATAATAATACGGGCGGTAAGGGGGGTATTAAGGAAATCGATATTTTTATTATCCTTTATTACTATTAATTCTAATATAATATTTTTTTTAGGGTCCTTTTAATATGTAAATAAACGTAACCTCTCGGTATATTTTATAATAACCTTCGTAATAACTTTTTTAAAAATAAAGTATATTTTCTTTTCAAAAGTATAATACCCGTACTTTTTATATAAAGTGTAAAAAATTAATAATTTATCCTTATTAAATAGGTAATTCGCTTCTCTAAAGCGGTCCCTACTATATTTATCCTTATTATAACGTTTATAAATATTAATATTATAATAAAATTTCCTTAAATATTTTACGCCTTAATAAATAAAATACTATTAAATATTAATTAAAAAAGTAAATAATTCGTAAATATACGTACTACCTTCCTAAAGGAGGAATCCTTTATAAAAAGTTTTAATTATTTTTATAATTATAACCTCTATTATAAAAAAACCCCTATCTTCGCCAATTCTTTTCTTCTATAGGCGTATTCTAATAATAAAAATAATCGGGTTTACCTATTATATTTTATAAATAATATCTTCTATCCTTATATATTCGGTAATATTCGCCTAAAGGAACCCTTTAATAATTAACGTAATAATATTTAAAAATATAAACGCTTTTTCGCTAAAGACTTTCTTAACCCAAATTTAATATTATTAATACTATTCGTATATAATATTATCGAATATAATTCTATAATTTCCGGTCGTAAATAATTTTATAGTAATTCGTATAATATTAAAAATACCAGTCTTTAAGTCGTAAAATATCTTTTTAATTTAAATTTTAATTTCTTCGTTCGTTTATTTCGAATATTAAATATCGATTATAATATTTCGAATAAAGAAGGTACGGTTATAATTAATAGGGAATATCTTTAAAAAGGGGGTAATAATCGTAATATATTAAAAGATAAACCCGGTTTTAAAAAGAACGTCCTTTATAATTCCGGCCTATATTTTCGGCGCCTCTTTAATATTCTTCTACAATTCCTATAAAATCGTCTTCTTCAAATCGTCGAAATCCTTCCTAATAATAATCTAATTATTATTAACCTTATTAACTTCGGAACGTATTACTCCACTTTTCTTCGCAAGGATTTTCGTATATTCGTTAAATAATTTACGAACTTAATTATAATTTTCGAACGAAATAACATCGTAATCCGAAAATTTATTCACTTTAATAATAAATTTCTTTATAATTTCGTCGTCTTCTTATATTTTTTCCAAAATCTTCGCGGCGTACACTATATTAAGGTCGTTATAAATTAAAAATCCTACGAACGGGTTATAAACGTTATTTTCGAATTTATAATTACCGTTATTAATCGCTATCGGTAATAACGATATATCGTTATTACTATATTCGTCGTAAAATATTGTAAAAGATGTAAAAGACCCTCTTAAGTTAATTCCCGTTATCGGTTTTCGTTTTAAAGCGCTCCTCGACTAGAAATCGGCGTTTCCGGTTCCAAAGCAATTTTAATTAATATTTAATAGTATTTTATTTATTAGGGCGTAGGATATTTAAAGAAATTTTATTATAATATTAACGTTTATAAACGTTATAATAAAAAAAAATATAATAAAGACCATTTTAAAAAAGCGAATTACTTATTTAACGAAAATAAATCATTAATTTTTTACGCTTTATATAAAAAATATAGGTATTATACTTTCGAAAAAAAAATATACCCCCTTTTTAAAAAAATTATTATAAAAGTTACTATAATATATATTAAAAGGTTACGCTCTTTTATATATTAAAAATACCGGAAGAAAAGGGTTAAAAAACTACTTTAGAACCGGAAACGCCGATTTCTAATCGAAGAGCGCTCTAAAACGAAAACCGATAACGGGAATCGACTCAAGAGGGTCTTTTACATCCCTTATAATATCCTACGACGATTATAACGACAACGATATATCGTTATTACCGATAATAATTAATAACGGTAATTATAAATTCGAAAATAACGTTTATAACCCGTTCGTAAAACTCTTAATATATAATAACCCTAACGTAGCGCGCACCGCGAAAATTTCGGAAAAAATGTAAGAGGATAATAAAATTATAAAGAAATTTATTATTAA
Source organism: Sordaria brevicollis (assembly GCA_033439795.1). NCBI lineage: Eukaryota > Fungi > Ascomycota > Sordariomycetes > Sordariales > Sordariaceae > Sordaria > Sordaria brevicollis. The sequence continues at coordinate 1,190,841 of JAUTDP010000007.1, forward strand.
AGTAAATAAATCTTCGGACTATAACGCCATTTCGTTCGAAAATTATAATTAAATTTATAAATTATTTAACGAATATATAAAAATCTTTGCGAAAAAAAATAGGGTAATACGCCCCGAAGTTATTAAAATTAATAACGATTAAATTATTATTAAAAAGGATTTCGATAATTTAAAGAAAACGATTTTATAAAAATTATAGAAGAACGTTAAAAAAGCGTCGAAAATATAAATTAGAATTATAAAGGACGCTTTTTCTAAAATTAAGTCTATCCTTTAATATATTATAATTATTACCCCTCCCCTAAAAATACTCTTTATTAATTATAATTATACCCTCCTTATTCGAAATATTATAATCGATATTTAATATTCGAAGCGAACGAATAAAGAAATTAAAATTTAAATTAAAAAAATATTTCGTAATTTAAAGACCGGCACCCCTAATATTATATAAATTACTATAAAATTACTTATAACCGGAAATTATAAAATTATATTTAATAATATTAGTAAGTAAGATTCTTATTCCTTAATTAAATTTATAGTACTAATATAATATGGGGTCTATTTCCGATTTTCCGTAGGATAAAACCGTAAATATTAAGCGCCCCGGATAAAAACCCCGGCTATAATTCCTGGTGCGGACCTATCCGCGCCGCTTTTTCGGCGTTTTATAATTACGGTATATACTTACCGCTAACGCGATTAATATCCGTCTTATCCCTTCTATTTACCGTTACGTAAGAATATTAAACCGTTCTACTTTTTTAATCCGCTATCTTATCCCCTTATTTATTACCGCCTTCCGCCTTTTACTCCCCTATTTATTTACTTTTTTAATCGCTATTAAACCTTTTAATTATTAAACCTTCTTTTATTCTTTCTATCCTCTTCCTCCCTTTATAATAATTACGTTTTTATTATAATTTATATTAATATAAGGATTTCCTTTTCCTAAATATAAAAACCCCCTATCCCTTAAGCCTTTTTAAATTTTTTTTTCCTTTAATAATAATAATTATCGATTCGAAATAGTTATTCCCCGTTAAAAACGCGTTAAAACATTTTATAAAATAATAAAAACCTCCAACGAGGATAAGGGCGAAAATTCGTTTCCTTTTTGCCCTCCTTCGTTAACCCTTATATTTAATACGATTAATATTAATATTAAAATTAATTTTAAACGTATTATTAAATACTTTATTAATAATAAATTCTTTTATATATTAAAAAAAGGGTAAATCTTCCCTCCGTTATATTCTATCTTTATATTAATTTCTCCGAAATTATATCCGTACTCCTTTATATTTCGCCTATACTTTTTAATTAATTAAAGCCCTTTTTGCCTTCCCGGCCGTCTTAGGTTATAATATTTATATAGAGGCCGTTATTAAATCGATTTATTATATTTTTAATTACCCGAGTAAATTATTATTTTTTATATCGTTAATATCTTTTACTTTAATTCGTTTTTAAATAAATTTAATTAAATTATTTAATATATTTTAATAATTTCGCGTTATATAATTAATATATTTCGCGGCTTTTACGATTTCCGTAATACCTTTTAAAAGAAGGTCGTTAATAAAAATCTAATTAATAGCGAATTTTATAATTATTTTATTCGCCTCCGTATTATTATTAAGGAGTTTACCGGCGCGATTCGCCTTCGTTTTATTAACGACGGCTTTACTAGTATTTTAAAATAGTTTATTCGCTATAGAAAGTAATCGGTTAACGATTATTTTTAAAAAGGCTATTACGAATGCTTCCTTTTTAATAAAAATAATTTAATTAGCAATTATATTCTTTTAAATAATATCCCCCGTAATAATAGTAATAATTTACCCCGTAATAGTAGCGGTAATTTATTTCGTAGTAGTAATTGTAGAATTCCCCCGAATAGTAGTAATATTTATATACCTTCTCGTAATAATTCTCTAATAAAAATTAATTCGCCGGTTATTTATCCTACTAATCCTATTCTTATTAATAGTAATTAATTCGTTTAATATTAATTCGTAATTAATATTATACGTTAATATATTCATTAATTCGATAAATAGAGCCGTTTATTCGCCGATAATAATAAAATACTAAAGGCTTTAATTAATTATAAAAAGAAGTAATAATTAAATAAATCGTCGCTTTCGTAGCCCAATAGATTTTTAATTAAATAAAAATCCTCCTTCGTCTTTATTTTAATATATTAATAAATAAAAATAAAAGAAAAGGAAGAAAAGAAAATTAAAAGTAGCGAGCAAATTCGTTTCGCTATTTTTCTTCTAATTTGATTATTAAATAGTATTTATTTAATTATCCTAACCGAAATATTTATAATAAAATTCTTTCGGCTTTAATTTTATTATTTAAATAAATTTAAAATTATTTTTACATTTGCAGTTAATCGGTTATTACGAATTATATATTTATAATCCGGAGATATTCGAATATAATATAATAGAATGTTTCTTATTTTAATCTATATAAATAAATAAGGGTATCGATATTAGGGATTTTCTTTTAGAAAAAGAAAGCCCTAAAGCCGATTACCTCCATTCTCGTTTAAATGAAGAGGGAATTTTTCGTTTTCGTTAATAGATAATAATTTTTATTATTTTCCGAAAATTAGGTTCTTTTCCGCTTTTTTTTTTTTTAACCGATTATATACCGTTTTATTATAGTATCGTTGAATTTCGGGTCGAAGTTAATAATTATAAATTTATACTACCGATTTAATTTAATTACTATTATTATTAATTAATAATTATAATATAATATTTATTTTCTTTTTATAGCGTTTTTTAATTATATTTTTCAATCGAAGGTTAAAGGTTCCGGCGGTTATAATAATTAAGCGAATACGCCTATTACCGGGGGCGGTCCCGTTATAATCGCTATAAAATTCTCTATTAATATTTATTTTTCCGTTTATTTAATTTTAGTAGTACCGCTTTTTAATTTATTAATAAATAATCGACCTTTTATTTATTTTATTTAAATATAATTAATTACTTAAATTATTATTCTTTAAACGAATTTAATTTAATTTATACGGGCGAATTTCTTTTCGAAAACCCTTACCTATTTATTAAAATAAAGGTTGAATAGCGGGTAAAAAATTTCCGTTTTAAAATTCTATACCGGTATAGTTTTATATACCCTAGCGACGATTTTTAAATATTTGGTTTAATATTTAATTAATCCGATTATTATCTTTCGGGATTTGCTATATATTTTTATCGGTTAATAAAAAGTTGAAACTTTATATATAATTACGCTTTGAATATATTTGGTATAAATCTCTTTCGTACGAACGAAAGAATAATTTTAAGTTTTTGTAATTAATTAAGTTAATATATTCATTTAAATTTTTATTTTTTTTTTAATAACTTTTGCGTAAATTCGATAATTGAATTTACAATTTAATTAAATACTTAGGAATTTTATCGATTCCGTCGGTTAAAATATAATATCCCTAAATTAAAGAGTTTCTATTCTTAATACCTTCGTCCGTATAAAATATATTAATTTTATTTTATTCGTTTCGAATTCTATATTTTTCTCCTTTATTTATTTAAAGTAAATTTCCTATATTATTTAAAATATCCTATAATTCTCTTTAATAATTTTTACTACAACGATAATATTAATATTATTAGCGAAGCCGATTATAATTATATTTTTAACCGTAATTAATTTATAATATAATAGGGTAATAAAAAGGATAAAAAGAATTAGGGAAAGGGGGGAATTTTAGGGTATTCCGGCTTTTATAATATAGGGAGCGGATATTTCGTCGTCGAAAAAAAAGGAACCTCTTCGTCCGTTAACGAAATTCGCTATTTATTTGAAAATTTATTATAAGAGTCGTATTTCTTATAAGGTATATAATAATTATTTATAATTAATTTTATTAAATACGTTTTTAAAATTAAAGAGTATTAGTAATATAATAGTTCCGAATTTTTAAACCGTATATATAATATCTATAATAACATAGATAGTAAATTCGGTCGAATAATTTATCTAATTACCTATTTAACCCTCTAATAAGAAATTAAATTCTTTTACGGTTTAAATAAATTTTTTAATAATAAACGTTTTAAGGATTTTCTTAACGTTATTTAATAATGAAATTAGCTTTTATACGCCGGTTAATTTTTATTATACGGCGGTTTTTCTTAATTTTTTAAAAACGATTACTTTTACGTTTTTAAATTATTATAAGAAGTATTTAAAACGAAAATTCGTAATTACGAAAGCGGTTATAATTTTTTAAAATAATTTTTTATAAATTTTTAAAAATTTATTCGAATATTAATTAACGTTTAATACTTTATTCGGAATTATCCGAGATAAAATTTCCTAAATATCCTTTTCGGTAATTAATTCGTTAATAAATAATAAATTATTAATATTTAAGGGAAGGGTTTAATTGGGTAAATAATTTATAGGGATATTTACTTTCGGGAAGAAATATTCGGCGAGAATATTCGTTTTATTATTATAATTTTCGATTTCTTTTATTCCTTTATATTATTTAAAAATTAGGAATTTAGGCGGGTCTATTAATAAATAGCTTTAGGTACGGGCTTATTTTTCGAGGGTTTAAAATTTATTTAAATTCTTCGATGCCTTTTCGACGTTTTTTTATTATATTATTTATTAAATTTTTATATTAATCTTTCTTTTTTTTATTAATATTTCTACAAATTTTATTTAATTCGAAGATATTTTTTCTTTATATTATTTTTATTACTTCCGCTTTATATTTTTCGTCGCTATTTTATATTTTAGCGTTTATTACTTTATTCTTCTCCTTCGATTTTTCTTTTAATATAGGACGAATTCCTCTACTATATTTATAAATTTTTTATTAAATTTATTAAATATAAATTCTAATTCCTCTTTTATATTAATTTTCGCTAGGACCGAAATCCGTTATAATATTACTTTTTATACCTTTTCCGTATTTATTAAATTCTAATTATAATTTTCTTTTACTTTTATTTTTTTAACCTTTTTTTTAATATAAATTTAAATTTTTTAAGGATAATAGTCCGAGCCGGTTTATTCGTACCGTTACGCCCCCTAATATTCGGTTTCGATTTTTAATGTTATTTATACGTAATTGATTATTTTATTTCTCTCTTCCTATATTATATTATTTATACGGGTCGATTTCCCTTTAAAGGTAACGAATTATATATATTACCGTTATATTTATATAAGGAATTTTTCGGCTCTTAAGTTAATTTTATTCTCTAAATCCTAATCGGGATAATAAAGGTTAAAATTTCCGATAATTACGATTTAATATTTTACTAGGGGCTTTTTTTCGAGGAATTCGAAGAGGGGAAACCTTTATTCGTATTCTAATATTCTATACGTTTTAATAAAAGAATAAATCGAATAAACGGTTAATAATTCCTTTAAATTTTTAAACGTTATAAAAACTTAATCTTTTCTAATATAGAAATTTAAATCCTTAAAATTCTATTTTTTATTTATATAAATAACCGCTTTCCTTTTTTTTAAATAATTTATTTCAATATATTTATTACCCTATAAATAATAAATATCTTCGTTTAAATTCCTACCCAGCTTTTAGATCGCTATAATATTATAAATCTCCTCTTATTCGAATAGTAATTTCCTTCTTTCGTATAATTTCCCTATATTTTAATAAAGTATTTTTAATTAAATTATTAATTATTCTATAAAGGAATATTTTTTAACCCTACGGGCGGAGTAGGAATAGGAATTTTTTCCTTTTAAGTAATTAATTTAGCGGTAGTAATTAAGCCGGCGCTATTTCGAATACCCGAGCCTTAAGAATTTATAAATATATTTATTAGGCCTTTAACCGTTAATTTCGGTTTAGTAAAAGGCTTATTAATCTATTTACGGGTACGGCCTCTATTTCTACTTTTAAATTCCTTTTTATAAATAATAATAATACGGACGGTAAGGGGGGCGTTAAAGAAATTAATATTTTTATTATTTTTTACTACTACCAGCTTTAATATAATATTTTTTTTAAAGTCTTTTTAATATATAAATAAATATAGCCTTTTAATATACTTTATAATAGCCTTCGCGATAATTTTTTTAAAAATAGGGTATATTTTCTTTTCGAAGGCGTAATACTTATACTTTTTATATAAAATATAGAAAATTAACGATTTATTTTCGTTAAATAAGTAATTTATTTCTTTAAAGCAATCTTTATTATATTTATCTTTATTATAATATTTATAAACGTTAACGTTATAATAGAATTTCTTTAAATATTTTACGCCCTAATAAATAAAATATTATTAAACATTAATCGAAAAGGTAAATAATTTATAAATATATACGCCGCTTTCTTAAAAGAAGAATTTTTTACGGAGAGTTTCGGCTATTTTTATAATTATAACCTCTATTATAAAGAATCCCCTATTTTCGTTAATTCTCTTTTTCTATAGGCGTATTTTAATAATAGAAGCGGTTAAATTCGTTTATTATATTTTATAAGTAATATCCTTTATTTTTATATATTCGGCAATATTCGTTTAAAGGAACCCCTTAGCAATTAATATAATAATATTTAAAAATACGAACGCTTTTTCACTAAAGACTTTTTTAGCCTAAACTTAATATTATTAATATTATTCGCGTATAATATTATTAAATATAATTTTATAATCTCTAATTATAAATAATTTTATAGTAGTTCGTATAATATTAAAGGTGCCGGTCTTTAGGTCGCGAAATATTTTTTCAATTTAAATCTTAATTTCTTCGTTTATTCGCTTCGAATATTAAATATTAATTATAATATTTCGAATAAGGAGGGTACAATTGTAATTAATAAGGAGTATTTTCGGGGGGGGGTAATAATTATAATATATTAAGGGATAGACCCGGTTTTAAGAAAAATATTTTTTATAATTCCGGCCTATATTTTTAACGCTTTTTTAGCATTCTTTTATAATTTTTATAGGATCGTCTTTTTTAAATCGTTAAAATCCTTTTTAATAATAATTTAATTATTATTAATTTTATTAATTTCGGGGTATATTATTTTATTTTTCTTTACGAAGATTTTTGTATATTCGTTAAATAATTTATAAACTTAATTATAATCTTCGAGCGAAATAGTATTGTAGTCCGAAGATTTATTCGCTTTAATAATAAATTTTTTTATAATTTTATTATTTTTTTACGTTTTTTCCGAAATTTTTACGGCGTACGCTATATTAAGGTTATTATATATTGAGAGTTTTGCGAGCGGGTTATAAACGCTATTTTCGAATCTATAATTACTATTATTAATCGCTATCGGTAGTAACGATATATCGTCGTCGTTATAATCGTCGTAGGATATTGTAAGGGACGTAAAAGACCTTTTTAAATCGATTCCCGTTATCGGTTTTCGTTTTAGAGCGCTCCTCGATTAGAAATCGGCGTTTCCGGTTCTAAAGCTAATTTATTTAATAACGTTATATATAAATAATATTAATAATATTAAACTTGGGCTAAAAAAATCTTTAGCGAAAAAGCGTTCGTATTTTTAAATATTATTATATTAATCGTTAAAAGGTTCTTCTAAATAAATATCGCCGAATATATAAAAATGGAAAATATTATTTATAAAATATAATAAACGAACCCGAGTACCTTTATTATTAGAATATACTTATAAAAAAAAGAATTAGCGAAAATAAGGGATTCTTTATAATAAAAATTATAATTATAAAAGTAATCGAAATTCTTTATAAAGGATTCTTCTTTTAAAAAGGCGGTATATATATTTATAAACCGTTTACCTCTTCGGCTAATATTTAATAATATTTTATTTATTAGGGTATAAAATATTTAAGGAAATTCTATTATAATATTAATATTTATAAATATTATAGTAAAGATAAATATAATAAAGATTATTTTAAAGAAACGAATTACCCGTTTAACGAAAATAAATTATTAATCTTTTACGCTTTATATAAAAAGTATAAATATTATACTTTCGAAAAGAAAATATACCTTATTTTTAAAAAAGTTATCGCGAAGGCTATTATAAAGTACGCCGAAAGGCTATACTTTTTTACGTACTAAAAAGACCCTAAAAGAAATACTATATTAAAACCGGCGGCGGTAAAGGACGATAAAAATATTAATTTCCTTAACGCCCCCTTTACTATTTATATTATTATTATTTATAAAAAGGAATTTAAAAGTAAAAATAAAGGCTATACCTATAAATAAATTAATAAACCCTTTACTAAACCGAAATTAATAACTAAAAGCCTAATAAATATATTTATAAATTTTTAAAGTTCGGGTATTCGGAACGGCGCTAATTTAATTACTATTATTAAACTAATTACCTAAAAGGAAAAGACTCCTATTCCTATTCCGCCCGCAAAGTTAAAAAATATTCTTTTATAAAATAATTAATAATTTAATTAAAAATATTCTATTAAAATATAAGGAAATTATATAAAAGAAGGAAATTATTATTCGAATAAAAGGAAATTTATAATATTATAACGATTTAAAAGCCGGATAGGAATTTAAACGAGGATATTTATCGTTTATAGGACGGTAAATATATTGGGGTAAATTATTTAAAAAAAAGGAGGGTAATTATTTATATAAATAAGAAATAGAATTTTAAGGACCTAAATTTCTATATTAAAAAAAATTAAACCTCCGTAACGTTTAAAAATTTAAAAGAACTATTAATTATTTACTTAATTTATTCCTTTATTAAAACGTATAGAATACTAAAATACGAATAGGGGTTTCCCCTCTTCGAATTTTTCGAAGAAAGACCTCTAATAGGATATTAAATTATAACCGTCGGGGATTTTAACCTCTATTATCCTAATTAGGATTTAAAGAATAAAATTAACTTAAAAGTTGAAAAATTCTTTATATAAATATAACGGTAACGTATATAATTTATTATTTTTAAGGAAGAACCGACTTATATAAATAACGTAATATAAAAAGAAAAAAATAAAATAATCAATTACGTATAAATAATATTAAAAATCGAAACCGAATATTAAAGGGCATAATAGTACGAAGAAATCGGCTTAGATTATTATTTTTAAGAAATTTAAATTTATATTAAAAAAAAGGTTAAAAAAGCGGAAATAGAAGAAAATTATAATTAAAATTTAATAAATATAGAAAAAGTATAAAAGGTAACATTATAATAAATTTCGGTCTCGGCAAAGATTAATATAAAAGAGGAATTAAAATTTATATTCAATAAATTCGATAAAGAATTTATAAATATAGTAAAAGAATTCGTCTTATACCGGAAGAAAAATCGAAGGAGAAAAATAAAATAATAAACGCTAAAATATAAAATAACGATAAAAAATATAAAATAAAAATAATAGAAGTAATATAGAGAAAGAATATCTTCAAATTAAATAAAATTCGTAGAAATATTAATAAAGAAAAAAAGGATTAATATAAAAATTTAATAAATAATATAATAAAAAAGCGTCGAAAAGGCGTTGAAGAATTTAAATGAATTTTAAACCTTCGAAAAATAAGCCCGTACCCAAAATTATTTATTAATAAACCCACCTAAATTCCCAATTTTTAAATAATATAAGGGAATAAAAAAAATCGAAAATTATAATAATAAAGCGAATATTTTCGCCGAATATTTCTTTTTAAAAATAAACGTCCTTATAAATTATTTACCCGATTAAACCCTTCTTTTAAATATTAATAATTCGTTATTTATTAATAAATTAATTACCGAAGAAAATATCTAAGATATTTTATTTCGAATAACCCCGAATAAAATACTAAATATTAATTAATATTCAAATAAATTTTTAAAAATTTATAAAGAATTATTCTAAAAGGCTATAACCGCTCTTACGGTTACGAACTTTCGTTTTAAATATTTCTTATAACGGTTTAAAAACGCGAAAATAATCGTTTTTAAAAAATTAAAAAAGACCGCTATATAATAAAAATTAACCGGCGTATAAAAGCCAATTTTATTATTAAATAACGTTAAGAAAATTTTTAAAGCGTTTATCGTTAAAAGATTTACCTAAACTATAAAAGAATTTAATTTCCTATTAAAAGGCTAAATAAATAATTGGGTAGGCCGTTCGACCGAATTTACTATCCGTATTATTACGGATATTATATATACGGTTTAAAAATTTAAAGCCGTTATATTATTAATACTCTTTAATTTCAAAAGCGTATTTAATAAAATTAATTATAAATAATTACTATATATTTTATAAAAAATACGATTCCTATAATAAATTTTTAAATAGGTAATAAATTTCGTTAATAAACGAAAAGGTTCCTTCTTTTTCGACGACGAAATATCCGCTCCTTACGCTATAAAAGCCGGAATACCCTAAAGCTCCCCCCTCTCCCTAATTCTTTTTATCCTTTTTATTACCCTATTATATTATAAATTAATTATAGTTAAGAATATAATTATAATCGGCTTCGTTAATAATATTAATATCGTCGCCGTAACGAAAATTATTGAAGAGAATTGTAAGATATTTTAAACGGTATAAAAAATTTACTCCGAATAAATAAAGGAAAAAAATATAAAATTCGAAACGAATAAAATGGAATTAATATATTTTATACGGACGAAAATACTAAAAATAAAGATTTTTTAATTCGGGGATATTATATTTCGACCGACGGAATTAATAAAATTCCTAAATATTTAATTAAACCGTAAATTCAATTATTAAACTTATATAGAAATTATTAAAAAAAAATAAAAATTTAAATAAATACGTTAATTTAATTAGCTATAAAAATTTAGGGTTATTCCTTCGTTCGTACGAAGGAAATTTATATTAAATATATTCGAAGCGTAATTATATATAAAGCTTTAACCTTCTACTAATTAATAAAAATATATAATAAACCCTAAAGGATAATAATCGGATTAATTAAATACTAAATTAAATATTTAAAAATTATCGCCGGGGCGTATAAAATTATACCAATACGGAACCTTAAAATAAAAACTTTTTACCCGCTATTCGACCTCTACTTTAATAAATAGGTAAAAATTTTCGAAGAGAAATTCGCCTGTATAAATTAAATTAAATTCGTCCGAAGAATAATAGCTTAAATAATTAATTATATTTAAATAAAACGAATAAAAAATCGACTATTTATTAATAAACCGGAAAATAATACTATTAAAATTAAATAGGCGGAAAAATAAATATTAACGGAGAATTTTATAATAATTATAACGGGACTGCCCCTAATAACGGGCGCACTCGTTTAACCGTTATAATTACTGGAACCTTTAACCTTCGATCGAAAAGTATAATTAAAGGACGCTACGAAGAGAAAATAGGTATTATATTATAATTATTAATTAATAATAGTAGTAATTAAATTAAATCGGCGGTATAAATTTATAATTATTAACCTCGACCCGAAATTTAATAATATTATAATAAAACGGTATATAATTAATTAAAAAAAAAAGAAGTGGAAAAAAACCTAACCCTCGGAAGACGATAAAGATTATTATCTATTAACGAAAATAAAAAACTCCCTCTTCGTCTAAACGAGAATAAAGGTAATCGGCTTTAAAGTTTTCCTTTTTTAAAGGAGAATCCCTAATATTAATATACTTATTTATTTATATAAATTAGGACGGGAAACGTTCTACTATATTATATTCGAATATTTCCGGATAATAAATATATAATTCGTAATAACCGATTAGCTATAAACGTAAAAATAATTCTAAATTCACTTAAATAATAGGATTAAAGCCGAAAAAATTTTATTATAAATATTTCGGCTAAAATAATTAAATAAATACCGCTTAATAATTAAATTAAAAGAGGAGCGGTGAAATAAATTCACTTATTATTCTTAATTTTCTTTTCTTCCTTTTCTTTTACTTTTATTCACTAATATATTAGAACGAAGACGGGGAAGGATTTCCATTTAACTAAGAATCTATCGGGCCACGAAAATAACGATTTATTTAATTATTATTTCTTCTTACGATTAACCAAAGCCTTTAATATTTTATTATTATTAGCGAATAAATAATTCTATTTATCGAATTAACGAATATACTAATATATAATATTAATTACGAATTAATATTAAACGAATTAATTACTATTAATAAAAATAAAACCGGTAGGATGAATAGCCAGCGAGTTAATCTCTATCGGGGAATTACCACGGGAAAGTATACGAATACCGCTACTATTCGGAGGAATTCTACCGCTACCGCTACGAAATAAACTATTATTACTATTATAAAGCAAATTATTACTACTATTATAAGGGATACTACCTAAAGGAATATAACTACCGATTAAACTATTTTTATTAAAAAAGAAAAATTCGTAATAACCTTTTTGGAAATAATCGTTAACCGATTATTTTCTATAGTAAATAAATTACTTTAGGGTGTTAATAAAATTATTGCTAATAAGGCGAAGGCGAATCGCGCTGGTAAATTTTTTAGCGATAATATAAAAGCGGATAAAATAATCGCGGAATTCGCTATTAATCGGGTCTTTATTAATAACCTTCTTTTAAAAAATATTATAAAAATTATAAAAGCCGCGAAGTATATCGATTATATAATATAAAATTATTAAAATATATTAAATAGCCTAATTGAATTTATTTAAAGACGAATTAGAATAGGAAACGTTAATAATATAAAAAATAGCAACTTATTCAAATAATTAAAGATATAATAAGTCGATTTAATAATAACTTCTATATAAATATCGTAATTAAAGATAGCCGGGAAGGAAAAAAGGGCCTTAATTAATTAAAGGGTATAAATAAAATATAGAAGAGTATAAATATAGTTTCGGAGAAGTTAACGTAAAAATAAAACGTAGCGGAGGGAAAATTCACCTTTTTTCCGGTATATAAAAGAATTTATTATTAATAAAGTATTTAATAATACGTTCGAAATTAATTTTAATATTGGTATTAACCGTATTAAATATAGGGGTTGGCGAAAAAGGGTAAAAGGGAAACGAATTTTCGCCCTTATCCTCGTCGGAAATTTCTATTATTTTACAAAGCGCTTTAACGTATTTTTAATAAGGAATAGCCATTTTAAATCGATTATTATTATTATTAAAGGAAGGAAAAGCCTAAAAAAGCCCGGGGGATAAGGGGTTTTTATATTTAGGGGAGGGAAATCCTTATATTAATATAAACCGTAATAGAAATATAATTATTATAAAAGGAAGAAAAAGATAAAAAAAATAAAAGAAAATTTAACGGCTAAGAAATTTAATAATAATTAAAAAAGTAAATAAACGGGGGAGTAGAAGGCGGAAAGCGGTAGTAAATAAGGGGACGGGACGGCGGAATAAGAAAGCGGAGTAGTTTAATATTCTTATATAATAATAAATAAAAAGGATAAGACGGATATTAATTGCGTTAGCGGTAAATATATACCGCAATTATAAAACGCTAAAGAAGTAGCGCGGATAAATCCATGCCGGGAATTATAACCGGGGTTTTTATCCGGGGCGCTTAATATTTACGGTTTTATCCTACGGAGAATCGGAAATAAACCCCATACTATATTAGCGCTATAAATTTAACTAGGGAATAAGAATCTTACTTTACCCTATAAAAAATATAATTCCTATAATAAATTTTCGAATAAATAGCGAATTTTATTAATAAATAAAAAGGTTCCCTCTTCTTTAATAACGAAATATCCGCTCCTTATGCTATAAAAGCCGGAATACCCTAAAGCTCCCCCCTTTCCCTAATTCTTTTTATCCTTTTTATTACTTTATTATATTATAAATTAATTACGGTTAAAAATATAATTATAATTAATTTCGCTAATAATATTAATATCGTTATTATAATAAAGATTATTAAAGAGAATTATAAAATACTTTAAACGGTATAAGAAATTTATTCTAAATAAGTAAAGGAGAGAAATATAGAATTCGAAGCGAATAAAACGGAATTAATATATTTTATACGGATAAAAATATTAAGAATAAAAATTCTCTAATTCTAGGATATTATATTTTAATCGACGGAATCGATAAAATTCTTAAATATTTAATTAAACCGTAAATTCAATTATTAAACCTATATAAAAATTATTAAAAAGAAAATAAAAATTCAAACGAATATATTAACCTAATTAGCCGTAAAAATTTAGGGTTACTCCTTCGTTCGCGCGAAAAAAATTTATACCAAATATATTCGAAGCGCGATTATATATAAAATTTTAGCTTTCTACTAATTAATAAAAATATATAATAAACCCCGAAGAATAATAATCGGATTAATTAAATATTAAATTAAATATTTAAAAATCGTCGCCGGGGCGTATAAAATTACGCCGGTACGGAACTTTAAAACGGAAATTTTTTACTTACTATTCGACCTCTATTTTAATAAATAGGTAAAAGCTTTCGAAGAGAAATTCGCCTATACGGATTAAATTAAATTCGTCTAAGGAATAATAGTTTAAATAATTAATTATATTTAAATAAAACGAATAAAAAGTCGATTATTTATTAATAAATTAGAAAATAGTAAGTAAGATTCTTATTCTTTAGCTAAATTTATAGCGTTAATATAGTATAGGGTCTATCTCCGATTCTTCGTAGGATAAAACCGTAGGCGTTAAACGCCCCGGATAAAAACCCTAACTATATTTCCCGGCGCGGACCTATCTACGCCGTTTCTTCGGCGTTCTATAATCGCGGTATATACTTACCGCCAACGCGATTAATATCCGTCTTATCCTTTCTATTTACTATTGCGTTAAAATATTAAACCGCTCCGCCTTTTTAATCCGCCGTCCCGTTCCTTATTTATTACCGCTTTCCGCTTTTTATTCTTCCGCCTATTTATTTTTTTAATTATTATTAAACTTTTTAACTATTAAACTTTCTTTTATTCCTTTTATCCTTTTCTTCCTTATATTATAATTATATTTCTATTACGGTTTATATTAATATAAGGATTTCCTTCTTTTAAATATAAAAACCCCTTATCCTTTAGGTTTTTTTAGGTTTTTCCTTCCTTTAATAATAATAATCGATTTAAAATAATTATTCCCCGTTAAAAACGCGTTAAAGCGCTCTATAAAATAATAGAAACCTCCGACGAAAATAAGGGCGAAAATTCGTTTCCCCTTTATTTTCCTTTACCAACCCTTATATTTAATACGGTTAATACCGATATTAAAATTAATTTCGAATATATTATTAAACGTTTTATTAATAATAAATTCTTCTATATATTAGAGAGAGGGTAAATCCTCCCTCTATTATATTTTATCCTTACGTTAATTTCTCCGAAGTTATATCCGTATTCCTCTATATTTCGCCTATACCCTTTAATTAATTAAGGCCCTTTTCGCCTTCCCGGCTATCCCGAGTTACGATATTTATATAGAGGCCGTTACTAAATCGATTTACTATATCCCTAATTACCCGAGTAAATTACTATCTTTTATATCGTTAATATCTC
This sequence comes from Sordaria brevicollis, assembly GCA_033439795.1. NCBI lineage: Eukaryota > Fungi > Ascomycota > Sordariomycetes > Sordariales > Sordariaceae > Sordaria > Sordaria brevicollis. Next base: position 1,206,369 of record JAUTDP010000007.1, read on the forward strand.
CTATTCTAATTCGTTCTTAAATAAATTCAATTAGGCCACCCAATGCACCTTAGCGGTCTCGCATTATATAATCGATACACCTCGCGGCTTCTACGATCTCCGTAATATTAGAAAATAGTATTATTAAAATTAAATAGGTAAAAAAATAAATATTAACGGAGAATTTTATAACGATTATAATAAAACTGCCCTTAATAACGAACGTACTTATTTAACTATTATAATTATTAAAACCTTCAACCTTCGATCGAAAAATATAATTAAAAGATATTATAAAAAGAGAATAAATATCGCGCTATAATTATTAATTAATAATAATAATAATTAAATTAAATCGGCGGTATAAATTTATAATTATTAATTTCGACTTGAAATTTAATAATATTGTAATAAAACGGTATATAATCGGTTAAAAAAAAAAGAAGCGGAAAAAAACTTAACCTTCGGAGAATAATAAAAATTATTATTTATTAACGAAAATAAAGAATTCCTTCTTCGTTTAAACGAAAATAAAGGTAATTAGCTTTAAAGCTTTCCTTTTCTAAAAGAAAATCCCCGATATCGATACCCCTATTTATTTATACAAATTAGGACGAAAAATATTCTATTATATTACGTTCGAATATTTCCGGATAATAAATACGTAATTTATAATAACCGATTAACTATAAACGTAAAAATAATTCTAAATTTATTTAAACGATAAAATTAAGGCCGAAAAAATCCTATTATAAATACTTCGGTTAGGACGATTAAATAAATATTATTTAGTAATCGAATTAAAAGAAGAATAGCGAAATAAATTCGTTCGTTATTTTTAATTTTCTTTTCTTCCTTTTCTTTTACTTTTATTTATTAATATATTAAAATAAAAACGGAGGGAGGATTTTTATTTAATTAAAAATTTATTGGGCCGTAAAAGTAACGACTTATTTAATTATTATTTTTTTTTATAATTAATTAAAACCTTTAATATTTTATTATTATCGGCGAATAAACGGTTCTATTCGTCGAATTAACGAATATATTAATATATAATATTAATTACAAATTAATATTAAACGAATTAATTATTATTAATAGGAACGGGATTAGTAGGATGAATAGTTAGCGAATTAATTTCTATCGGGGAATTATTATAAAAAGGTATACGAATACCGTTATTATTTTAAAGAATTCTACTACTACTATTACGAAGTAAATTACTATTACTATTACGGGGCAAATTACTATTATTATTATAAAAGATACTACCCGAAAGAATATAACCGCCGATTAAATTATCCTTATTAGAAAAGAAGAATTTATAATAATTTTTCTAAAAATAATGATTAACCGACTACTTTCTATAGCGAATAAATTATTTAAAAGTATTAATAAAGCCGTTATTAATAAAACGAAGGCGAATTACGCTAATAAATTCCTTAATAATAATATAAAAGCGGATAAAATAATCGTAGAATTCGTTATTAATTAAATCTTTAATAACGACCTTCTTTTAAAAAATATTACAGAGATTGTAAAAGTTGCGAAGCGTATCGACTATATAATGTAAAACCGCTAAAGTATATTAAATAACTTAATTAAATTTATTTAAGAACGAATTAAAATAAAAAATATTAACGATATAGAAAATGGCAATTTACTCGAATAATTAAAAATATAATAAATCGATTTAATAATAACCTTTATATAAATATTGTAATCCAAAACGGCCGGGAAAGCGAAAAGGGCTTTAATTAATTAAAGGGTATAAATAAAATATAAAAGAATATAAATATAATTTTAGAAAAATTAATATAAAGATAAAACGTAATAGAAAGAAAATTTACCCTTTTTCTAATATATAAAAAAATTTATTATTAATAAGGAATTTAATAATATATTTAAAATTAATCTTAATATCGGTATTAATTATATTAAATATAAAGGTCGGCGAAAGAGGGCGAAAGGGAAATAAATTCTCGCCTTTATCCTCGTTGGAAGTTTCTATTATATTACAAAACGCTTTAGCGCGTTTTTAATAAAGAATAATTATTTTAAATCGATTATTATTATTATTAAAAGAAGGAAAAATTTAAAAAGGCTTAAGGGATAGAGGGTTTTTATATTTAAAGGAGGGAAATCTTTATATTAATATAAATTATAATAGAAATGTAATTATTATAAAGGGAAGAAAAAGATAAAAAGAATAAAAGAAAATTTAACGGTTAAGAAATTTAATAATAATTAAAAAAATAAATGGGCGGAAGAGTAAAAAATAAAAAACGGTAATAAATAAAAGATAAGACGGCGGATTAAGAAAATAAAACGGTTTAATATTTTTATATAATAGTAAATAAAAAGGATAAAACGGATATTAATTGCGTTAACGGTAAGTATATACCGCGATTATAAAACGCCGAAGAAGTGGCGCGGATAAATCCGCGCCGGGAATTATAGCCGGGGTTTTTATCCGGGGCGCTTAACGCCTACGGTTTCATCCTATAAGGAATCGGAAATAGACCCTATACTATATTAGCGCTATAGATTTAACTAGGGAATAAGAATTTTATTTACTTTTATATATTAAAAAGATTTTAAAAGAAATATTATATTAAAATTAGCGGCGGTAGAGGACGATAAAAATATCAATTTCCTTAACGCCCCCTTTATTACCCGTATTATTATTATTTATAAGAGGGAATTTAAAAATAAAAATAAAAATTATATTTATAAACGGATTAATAAATTTTCTATTAAATTAAAATTAATAATTAAAAGCCCGATAAACGTATTTATAAATTTTTAAAATTCGGGTATTCGGAGCGGCGTTAATTTAATCACCGCCGTTAAATTAATTATTTAAAAAGAAAAAATTCCTATTCCTATTCCGCCCGTAAAGTTAAAAAATATTCCTTTATAGAATAATTAATAATCCGATTAAAAATATTCTATTAAAATATAAGGAAATTATACGAAAGAGAAAAATTACTATTCAAATAAGAGGAAATTTACAGTATTATAGTAATTTAAAAACCGGGTAAGAATTTAAACGAAAATATTTATCGTTTACAAGGCGGTAAATATATTAGGGTAAATTATTTAAAAAAGGGGAGGGCGGTTATTTACGTAAATAAGAAATAGAATTTTAAAAATTTAAATTTCCGTATTAAAAAAGATTAAATTTTTATAACGTTTAAAAATTTAAAGGAATTATTAACCGTTTATTCGATTTATTCCTTTATTAAAACATCTTCGTCGGAGGTCTCCATTATCTTGCGGAGCGCCTTAGCGCGTTTTTGACGGGGAATGGCCATTTCGAGTCGATTATTATTATTGAAGGAAGGAAAAGCTTAGAAAGACCCGGGGGGATAGGGGGTTTTTATATTTGGGGGAGGGAGGTCTTTACGCTAATATAAACTATAGTAGAGACGTAACCGTAGTAAGGGGAAGAAGAGGATAAAAGGAATAAAGGAAAATTTAATAATTAGGAGGTTTAAAAGCGGTTAAAAGGGTAAACGGGCGGGGGAGTAAAAAGCGGAAGGCGGTAATAAATAAGGGACGGGACGGCGGATTAAAAAGGCGGAATAGTTTAATATTCTAACGTAACGGTAAATAAAAGGGATAAGACGGATATTAATCGCATTAGCGGTAGGTATATACCGCGATCGTAGAACGCCGAAGAAGCGGCGCGGATAGGTCCGCGCCGAAAAATATAGCCGGGGTTTTTATCCGGAGCGCTTAACGCCTACGGTTTCATCCTACGGGGAATTAGAGATAGACCCTATATTATATTAGCGCTATAAATTTAATTAAGGAATAAGAATTTTACTTTCCTTTATTAAAATATATAAAATATTAAAATACGAATAAAGGTTTTCTTTTTTCGAACTCTTTAAGGAAAAATTCTAAATAAAATATTAGATTATAACCGTTAAATATTTTAATTTTCATTATCCTAATTAAAATTTAGAAAATAAAATTAGCCTAAAAGCCGAGAAATTCTTTATATAGGTATAATAATAGCGTATATAGTTTATTATTTTTAAAAGGGAATCGATTTATATAAATAATATAATATAAAAAGAAAGAAATAAAATAATCGGTTACGTATAAATAATATTAAAAATCGAAACCGAATATTAAGGGGCGTAACGGTACGAATAAACTAGTTCGGATTATTATCCTTAAGAAATTTAAATTTATACCGGAAGAAAAATTAAGAAAATAGGAGTAGAAGAAGGTTATAATTAAAATTTAATAAATATAAAAAAAGTATAAAAGGCGGCGTTATAACGGATTTCGGTCTTAGCGAAGATCAATACGAAAAAAGAATTAGAATTTACGTTCGATAAATTTAATAAAGAATTTATAAATATAGCGGAAGAATTCGTCTTATATTAGAAAAAAAATCGAAGGAAAAGAACGAAATAATAAACGCTAAAATATAAAATAATAACGAAAAATATAAAATAAAAGTAGTAGAAATAATATAAGGAAAGAATATTTTCGAATTAAATAAAATTCGTAGAAGTATCGATAAAAAAAAAAAGGATTAATATAAAAATTTAATAAATAATATAGCGAAAAGGCGTTAAAAAAATATTAAAGAATTTAAATAAATTTTAAACCCTTAAAAAATAAGCCCGTACTTGAAATTATTTATTAATAAACCCGTCTAAACTTTTAATTTTTAAATAAAATTCTTATTCCCTAACTAAATTTATAGCGCTAATATAATATAAAGTTTATCTCCGATTCCCTATAAAATAAAACCGTAAGCGTTAAACGCCCCGGATAAAAACCCCGGCTATAATTCCCGGCGCGGACCTATCCGCGCCGCTTCTTCGGCGTTCTACGATCGTAATATATACCCACCGCCAATGCGATTAATATTAGTCTTATCCCTTCTATTTATTATTATATAAAAATATTAAACCGTTCCGCTTTTTTAATTTATTATTCCATCCCTTATTTATTATTACTTTCCGTTTTCCGTTCCCTTATTTATTTATTTTTTTAACCGCTATTAAATTTTTTAACCGTTAAATTTTTTTTTATTCTTTTTATCCTCTTTTTCCTCCTATAATAATTATATTTTTATTATAATTTATATTAACGTAAAAACTTCCTTCTTTTAAATATAAAAATCCTTTATCCTCTAAACCTTTTTAAATTTTTCCTTCCTTTAATAATAATAATAATCGATTTAAAATAATTATTTTTTATTAAAAACGTATTAAAGCGCTCTATAAAATAATAAAAACTTTTAATGAAAATAAAAGCGAAAATTTATTTCCCCTTCGCTTTTTTTCGCTAACCCTTATATTTAATACGGTTAATACTAATATTAAAATTAATTTCGAACGTATTACCAAACTCTTTATTAATAATAAATTCTTTTATATATTAGAGAAAGGGTAAATCCTCCCTCTATTACGTTTTATCCTTACGCTAACTTCTCCGAAGCTGTATTCGCATTCCCCTATATTTCGCCTATACCCTCCAATTGGTTGAGGCCCTTTTCGCCTTCCCGGCCGTCCCGGGTTATAATGCTTATATAAAGGCCGTCGCTGAGTCGACCTACTGCATCCCCAATTACTTTTAATTTTTAAATAATACGAAAGAATAAAAAAAATCGAAAATTATAATAATAAAATAAATATTTTCGCCGAATATTTCTTCCCGAAGGTAAATATCCTTATAAATTATTTATTTAATTAAACCCTTCCTTTAAATACCGGCGATTTATTATTTATTAATAAATTAATTATTAAGGAGGATATTTAAGATATTTTATTTCGAATAATTCCGAATAAAATATTAAATATTAATTAATATTCGAATAAATTTTTAAAAATTTATAGGGAATTATTCCGAAAGGTTATAACTATTTTTATAATTACGAATTTTCGTTTTAAATACTTCCTATAACGGTTTATGAACGCGAAAGTAATTATTTTTAAAGAATTAAAAAAAACCGTTATATAATAAAAGCTAATCGGCGTGTGGAGGTTAATTTTATTATTAAATAATATTAAGAAAATCTTCGAAGCGTTTATTATTAAAAAATTTATTTAAATTGCGGAAGAATTTAATTTTTTATTAAAAGGTTAAATAAGTAATTAAGTAAGCCGTTCGACCGAATTTACTATCCGTATCGTTATAAATACTGTATATACGGCCTAAAAATTCGGAACCGTTATATTATTAATACTTTTTAATTTTAAAAGCGTATTTAATAAAATTAATTATAAATAATTATTATATATTCTATAGGAAATATAATTCCTACGATAAATTTTCGAATAGGTAACGAATTTCGTTAATAAACGAAGAGGTTCCTTCTTTTTCGACGATGAAATATCCGCTCCTTATATTATAAAAGCCGGAATACTTTAAGGCTCCTTTTTCTTTTTAATTTTTTTTATCCTTTTTATTACTTTATTATATTATAAATTAATTATAATTAAAAATATAATTATAATCAATTTCGCTAACGATATTAATATCGTCGTTATAGCGAAAATTATTAAAGAGAATTATAAAATACTTTAAGCAGTATAGGAAATTTATTCCGAATAAATAGGGGAGAGAAATATAAAATTCGAAGCGAATAAAACGGAATTAATATATTTTACGCAAACGAAGGTATTAAAAATAGAAATAGTTTAATTTAAAAATATTATATTTTAACCGATGGAATCGATAAAATTCTTAAACGTTTAATTAAATTATAAATTTAATTATTAGGCCCATACGGAAATTATTAAAAAAAAAATAAAAATTTAAACGAATATACTAATTTAATTAATTATAAAAATTTAGGGTTATTCTTTCGCTTATACGAAGGAAATTTATACTAAATATATTCGAAATATAATTATATATAGAGCTTTAGCTTTTTATTAATTAATAAAAATATATAATAAACTCCGAAGGATAGTAATCGGATTAATTAAATATTAAATTAAATGCTTAAAAATCGTCGTTGGGGCGTATAAAGCTACGCTAGTATAGAATTTTAAAACGGAAATTTTTTATTTACTATTCGACTTCTATTTTAATAAATAGGTAAAGGCTTTCGAAAAGAGATTCGTCCGTACGGATTAAATTAAATTCGTCCGAGGAATAATAATTTAAGTAATTAATTATATTTAAATAAAACGAATAAGAAGTCGATTATTTATTAATAAATTAGAAAATAATACCGCTAAAATTAAATAAGCGGAAGAATAAGTACCGATAAAAAATTTTATAACGATTATAATAGGACCGCCCCTAGTAATAAACGTATTTATTTAACCGTTATAACCGCCGGAACTTTTAATCTTTAATTAAGAAATATAATTAGAAAATATTATAAAAAAATAGGTATTATAATATAATTATTAATTAACGGTAGCGGTAACTAAATTAAATCGACGGTATAAATTTATAATTATTAATTTCGACCTAAAATTTAATAATATTATAATAAAATAGTATATAATTAATTAAAAAAAGAAAAAATGGAAGAGAATTTAACCTTCGGAAAATAATAAAAATTATTATTTATTAATGAAAATAAAAAATTCCCTCCTTATTTAAACGAAAACGGAAGTAATCGGTTTTAAAGTTTTCCTTTTCTAAAGGAGAATCCCTAATATCGATACCCTTATTTATTCGTACGGATTAGGACGAGAAACGTTTTACTATATTATATTTAAATATTTCCGGATAATAAATACGTAATTCGTAATAACCGATTAACTATAAATGTAAAAATAATTTTAAATTTATTTAAATAATAAAATTAAAACCGAAAGAATTTTATTATAAGTATTTTAATTAAGACGATTAAATAAATATTATTTAATAATTAAATTAAAAGAAGAGCGGCGAAATAAATTCGTTCACTATTCCTAATTTTTTTTTTCTTTTTTTTTTATTTTTATTTACTAATACGTTAGAACGAAAACGGGGGGAGGATTTCTATTTGGCTAAAATTTTATTAATCTACGAAGGCGACGATTTATTTAATTATTATTTCTTTTTATAATTAATTAAAACTTTTAATATTTTATTATTATTAATAAATAAATGGTTTTATTCGTCGAATTAATAAATATATTAACGTACAATATTAATTATAAATTAACGCTAAGCGAATTAATTATTATTAATAGGAACGGGACCGGTAGGACGAATAGTTAGCGAATTAATTTCTATCGGGGAATTATTATAAGAAGGTATATAATTACTATTATTATTTTAAAGAATTCTACCGCTACTATTATAAAATAAATTATTATTATTATTATAGGGTAAATTACTATTATTATTATAGGGGATATTACCCGAAGGAATACGATTACCGATTAAATTATCTTTATTAAAAAAAAGAATTCGTAATAATTTTTCTTAAAGTAATCGTTAATTAATTACTTTCTATAGCGAATAAATTATTTAAGGGTATTAGTAAAACTGTCGCTAATAAAATAAAAGCGAATCGTATTAATAAATTCCTTAATAATAATATAGAAGCGGATAAAATAATCGCGGAATTCGTTATTAATTAGATTTCGGGCAACGACTTTTTTTTAAAAGGTATTACGGAAATTATAAAAGTTACGAAGCGTATCGATTATATAATACGAAACCGTTAAAGTATATTAAATGATTTAATTAAATTTATTTGAGAACGAATTAAAATAGGAGATATTAATAATATAGAAAATAATGATTTATTCGGGAAATTAAGGATATAATAAATCGATTTAATAACGGCCTTTATATAAATATCGCTACCCAAAACGGTTATAAAAGTAAAAAGGGTTTCGGTTAATTAAAGGGTATAAATAAAATACGGGGGAATATAAATATAGCTTTAGAAAAATTAACGTAAAGATAAAACGTAATAGAAAGAGAATTTACCCTTTCCTTAATATATAGAAAAATTTATTATTAATAAAGAATTTAATAATACGTTCGAAATTAATTTTAATATCGGTATTAACTATATTAAATATAAGGGTTAACGAAGGAAAGTAAAGGGGAAATAAATATTCGCCCTTATTTTCGTTAAAGGTTTTTATTATTTTATAAAGCGCTTTAACGCGTTTTAAACGGAAAATAATTATTTCGAATCGATTATTATTATTAATAAAGGAAAGAAAAATTTAAAAAGGTTTAAAGGATAAAGGGTTTTTATATTTAGAGGAAGGAAATTTTTACGTTAATATAAATTATAATAAAAATATAGCCGCTATAGGGGGAAAAAGAGGATAAAACGAATAAAGGAGAATTTAATAATTAAAAAATTTAATAATAATTAGAAAAATAAACGGATAGGGGTATAGAAGGCGGAAAGCGGTAATAAATAAAAGGATAGGACAGCGGATTAAAAAAGTAAAACGGTTTAATATATTAGTATAATAGTAAATAAAAAGGATAAGATAAATATTAATCGTATTAGCGGTAGGTATATATTATAATCGTAGAACGCTGAAAAAGCGGCGCGGATAAATCTATATTAGGAATTATAGCCGGGGTTTTTATCCGGGGCGTTTAACGCTTATAGTTTTATCCTATAAAAAATCGGAAATAGACCCTATATTATATTAGCGCTATAAATTTAATTAGGGAATAAGATTCTTACTTATTAATTAAACTTTTCTATATTTATAAATTTTATTACGCCGTTATTAATCGATATTTCCTTTATTAAATTTTATTACGCTATTAAATCGTTAAATCGTTAAATAGTTTTTTTCCATTGTAATTTTCTATTAAATTCTTTAAATTATTATAAATATTCCTTTATTCTATAACGTATATCGTATTTTAATTAATATTAATTAAATAGAGGGCTTTAAATTTAAATTTCGTAATACCGGCCCTATATAATTATTATAAATTTCTAGAGGAGAAGGTTATAGACCTTCTTCACCCCGGTAGGCACTTACCTACCAAGTTTTACCTTTCTCTTCTATAAATATACCCAATAAAATAATAATTGATTATAAGGATATAACCTTTAAATAGCAATTATTCTTCTTCAAAACCTTCTTAAAAGGGTATTACTTTTTATAATATATTTTTTTACCAAATTCTAAATAATCCCGCATTAAATAATAATTATAATTAAAAAATCTAATTGACCAAATCGTACTAAACTAATCGACCGATAAAATCGATACTATTAAACGTAATTCATTAATTTAATATCGTATATATTATTAAATTAATAAATCCTTTATACTAACCTACTAGCGTAATAACCCTTTAATTACCCTATCTTTCTTATCCTTTTTTAAAAAAAATTTATTCGAACGCGGAATATTATAAAGACTTTAAAAAACTACCCTTTACCCTTAACCTTTTTATCTTCTTCCTTTTAAACGGCTAAATATTCTCAACCTTTTTATAATTACTTTCGTTTTAATAAATAATTTTACGGTAAAAATACTGTCTTCCTTACCAAAATACCGTTTAAATTATACGAATATAATTACTTAAGCCCGAAATACTTTATAATATCTATTACTAATTATAGCCGGAACGCTACTACCTCCCGAACCGGCGCCTCTTTCCGAACCGACGGAAATATTTTTACCGTTACTAAATAAAATTATTAATACTACCCTTTCCGCTAACGATAATATCTTTTATTTATTATTATCGGCGTTATTTATATCCGATTCTTTAAACGACGAATTCGTATCCTTAATTAAAAATTAACCGCTTTCCGATATAATTAAGGTTATAAAATCGCGAGCCTAAATAATTATTAAAACCGGTCCTCCCCCCGTTAATATAGTAAATAAATTTTTAAAAAACGAATTTAATAAATTAGCCCCCTTACGAAAAATACGCGGAAAAATGCTAATACCTACGTTAAATCCGGTTCTTAATAATGTAAAACTATAAATCCGACTAAAATCGTTAGGAATAAATAAGGGTATTATTAATTATTTTAAAGTAAATTTTTTAAATAATTATTTTATTCTAATAAACGAATTAAAAAATCTAAAAACCGATATAATATTTATAAAGAACGATTTCGATACCTTCCAATAAGATTTTAACCCCTAATTTTATTAAATTAATACTTTATTATAAAATTTTCTTTCTAAACTACTAAAGAGTTTATAATCCTCTTTAAAAATATTATTACTTAAAATAATTATATCTAGGTTATTTTCTTACTAATTTACCGGATAGGGGGGAAGAAATTTAATTCCTACCTAAAAATAAAGGATTAATTCTTTAATTTTCAGCAACCTTCCTACCTTACCCAATACTATTACGGGATAAAAATACATTTTAAAATAATTAAATTTATTATTCTATTTAATAACTTTTAAAAATTTCAATCCTATTAATTCTTTAACTTTTAACCTATTTAATACTTTTTACCAACCTTTAAATTAAATAATTATTTTCAACCCTACTTCTAATTATTATTATCGGCGAATAAACGGTTCTACTTATCGAACTAACGAATATATTGGCGTATAGTATTAATCACGAATTGACGCCAAGCGAGCTAATTATTATCAATAGGAACGGGACTGGTAGGACGAATAGCCGGCGAGTTAATTTCTATTAGGGAATTACTATAGGAAGGTATACGAATACTATTACTATTCGGGGGAATTCTACCGTTACCGCTACGAAATAAATTACCGCTACCGTTACGGGGTAAATTACTATTATTATTATAAGGGATACCGCCTAAAAGAATACGACCGCCGATTAAATTATCTTTATTAAAAAAGAGGAATTTACAATAGCTTTTCTAGAAATAATCGTTAACCGATTATTTCCTATAGCGAATAAATTACTTTAAGGTACTAATAAAACCGTCGCTAATAAAGTAAAAGCGAATCGTACCGGTAAATTCCTTAACGATAATATAAAGGCGGATAAAATAATTATAAAATTCGCTGCTAATTAGGTTTTTATTAATAACCTTCTCCTAAAAAATATTATAGAAATTATAGAAATTGCGAAATATATTAACTATATAATATAAAACCGCTAAAATATATTAAATAATTTAATTAAATTTATTTAAGGACGAATTAAAATAAAAAACGTTAACGATATAAAAAATAATAATTTATTCGGGTAATTAGGAATATAATAAATCGATTTAATAATAACCTTTATATAAATATTATAATTTAAAATAGTTAGGAAGGAAAAAAAGGCTTTAATTAATTAAAAGGTATAAACGAAATATAGGGGAATACGGATATAATTTCGAAGAGGTTAATATAAGGATAAAATATAATGGAAGGAAGATTTACCCTTTCTCCGGTATATAAAAGAATTTATTATTAATAAAGCGTTTAATAATACGTTTAAAATTAATTTTAATATTAATATTAATTATATTAAATATAGGGGTCGGCGAAGGAAGGCGAAAGGGAAACGAATTTTCGCCTTCATCTTCGTCGGAAATTTCTATTATTTTACGGAGCGCCTTAACGTATTTTTTAACGGGGAATAATTATTTCGAATTAATTATTATTATTAAAGGAAAGAAAAACTTAAAAAAACCTAAAAAGATAAAGGGTTTTTATATTTAGGAGAAGGAGTTTTTTATATTAATATAAATTATAATAAAAATATAATTATAATAGGGAGAGGAAAAGGATAGAAGGAATAAAGGAAAGTTTAATAATTAGGAAATTTAAAAGCGATTAAAAAAGTAAACGGGCGGGGGAATAGAAAGCGGAAAGCAGTAATAAATAAAAAATAGGATAGTAAATTAGGAAAGTAGAGCGGTTTAATATTCTAACGTAACGGTAAATAGAAGGGATAAGACGGATATTAATTACGTTAACGGTAAGTATATACTGCAATTATAGAACGCTAAAGAAGCGGCGTAAATAAATCTATGCCGAGAAATATAGCCGGGGTTTTTATCCGGGGCGCTTAACGCCTACGGTTTCATCCTACGGGGAATCGGAGATAGACCCTATATTATATTAGCGCTATAAATTTAGCTAGGGAATAAGAATCTTACTTAACCCCACTTCTAATACCTAAATTAAAAACTCCCCTGGTAATATTATAATATATTTACTAGCCTACGGCTCATCGATAATTAATACTTTTTAAAATAACCCAATAATTATAATAAATTATTTAGCGGCAAATTTATAAAATATTATTAATTAAATTAATATAACGTTTACCGCCCTAATAATTATCTAAATAGCTATAGCGAATACTTAAGCCTTATAATACTAAACGGCTCCTATTACCCAATTAAATATTAATTATAACGTTACTAATTCTATCCTAATTAATATATTATTAAGAAATACCTTAAACGCTTTAACGCTTATTTAAAAATAAACCCCCCTTTTATATTTAAGAGGATACCTTTAACCGACCTCGATTTTTATACCTAATTAAATAGGAAGCGTATCCTTCTAACCGCTAATAGGATTAATTTATACTATTAACCTAAATATAAAATTCGAAATTAAATGTAAAAAAGTAGGAATTTTCGACCTTTAATAAATTAAAGACCCTAATAATATTAGTATAATCCAAAACGGTAAAAATATTATTTAAATAAATATCGGTACCTTTTACGACCGATTATAAACCTTCTTCGAAGATTTAATTACCTTCTACCGCGTTGTAATTATATTTATAAATATATTTTAAACGCTATTAAAAGGTATAATCCTATTTTAATAGAATTTAAAATTATCGGCGGATTAACGGGCTAATTTAAGGTCGGGAAGTATTTTTATCACTATTAATACGTTATATATTCGCTTTAATCTAAATTTTTAAACCGTTATTAAATATTTTACCGAAATTAAGTTTACTATACGTAATATCGTTAAAAACGATTTAATATACTTATTACATTTCCTAAAGAAGTTATAATATATTTATACTATAAATATCCTAAATTTATAGTAAACGAATTAATAAAAAGTAATAATATATATTTAAACTACCTTTAATAATTATATTAAATAATACCTCTACGCCCTATTATAATTCGAAAATTATTAATTATATATAAAAGAAATAATTAAAAGTAAGGAAATTATTATTTTAAAAACTAAGCGTTTATACCCTTATCTTCGATTTATATTGGGAATAAATAATTGAACGGCTTAAATCCTAACCGTAACCAAAGACGAAAATAAAAAAATATTCTTTAAATTTAGTATAATTGAATATTAGTTAATATTATAATAAGAAAACCGAAAATAATACCCAAACCGCGATTTATAATACTATAATTCCTTTCGTAATTTATACTACTAAAATTACTTACGCGATTTAAAATAAGAAGTATATTATAATTTATAATATTAAAACCTATCTTATAATTTTTATAAAAATTTTTAAAACCGTAATAAATTATATAATTCTTATCGATCGAATTAACTCCGTAATAATATAAAATATAATAATAATTGCGATTAACGAAAACGTAATTTTCCCCACCCTTAATAATCCTATTATATTATAGAAAATTCCGATACCGCCTTATCCCTAAATACCGATAATAGTTTCGTAATCTTTAATACCTCTATCACTTATTATAAATATTATTTATCGCTATTTAATACTATTAATATAAAATATTATACCTGTAAATACAAATCGTCTCGGGCCGTCAAACGTAAACGAATTAAAAAGGCACCGTTACTACGTATAATTCTTAATAAATCCTATAAATATTATAAAGAAATCTTTAACTTTTATAATACATTATTTAAATACTTTAGTAAATACGAATATTCGGTACGTAAAGAAATTAAAAACGAGCCAAATTTAGCGTACTATAAAAATAAAATAATAATACCCCAATTATTAATTATTTCTTTCGAAGAAGATATATTTATTATTAATAACCCTAATAAAAAAGCCTAATTCCCTTAATTAAAAGTAATTAATATTTTTAATATTAACGATATCCTTAACTTTAATAATAATCTATTTAACTATATTTATTTCCGAATTTAAATTAAATTTAGCCCTTCTAATAGTAATATAGAAATATATATAGACCTTAATACCGGGAAAATAATAATCGGCAAACACTTTCTATAATAATTAAATTATAATATCGAAAAAAGAAAAAGGAAGTTCAAGGGTATTAGAAAAGATATTATTATTATCGAAAAGTAAACGACCTTTATATTATATATCCCAAATAAAAACGATAAAAACGAAAATATTCTTTTAAAAATAATAAAGTCCAGATAGGTAATAAATAAATTAGCCCCTAATATCCTACTTAGAAACGATTTTATAACCCCCTATTATAATAATATCGATTATAATTTATTAATTATCTATTTAAAAAGTCTCAGAGCGAAATTCTTATTCGAAATTAAAATACGTAATACCCTATATATTAAGAAAATTACTAACGTTAAAAAATATATCCTATTTTCCGGCTAATAATCGTATATTATAATTAATTATAAATTATTACCTTTAAATTACAACTTTTCCTTTAATTTTTATAACCTAATCGTAATATACGTATAAATTAATTATAAAACCCCCCGAATAATTATAACCTATAATAATATATTAAGAATTATTATTATTCGTAAAAATAAGAAATTAAAAATTATTAACGAAATAATAAATAGTAATTTCTTTGTAATATTAATAATAGGAATAATAAAAGCGTTAACTTTAAGAATTGTAATAGTAATAGTATTAAACGTTTTTAATAACGTCGACCCCTATTTAATATTATTAATCGTTAATACCGAATTTCCCCTAATTAATATTATCGCCTATATCGCCGCTAATAATACACCTACGCCCTTCTTAATATTAAACGAACCGATTAATATTCGTAAAATAAATATTAATATTGATAAAACGCTACTTTCCGATTAAGTATATAATATTATTACTAGTAATTAACTTTTATTACCCCCGCCTTTTAATCCCTAACCCGGAAAACGATTATTATTACCCGAAAAATATTCTACGCTAAAAATTAAAATAATTTAATTAAAAATAATTATTAACGAGGGAATTTATATATATAATAAAAATAGATAATAAGTATAAAAATTGGAAAAGGTCGTTAAAAATTTTCTTAAAGTATAGTAAAACGGAAGTATAATAAAAATAAATAAGAAAAATATAATAAAAATATTATTAATCGAAGGATAATAGATGTTACGGCGCTGGCGGATAGGGTCCCTGTCAGGGCCCTATTTGGCGGACCGGTTGTCGTTTGGGCGGTTACCCTAATAGAGGTTGATTATACTAGCGTACGTAATTACGTATTACTTTCGTAGGTCGCCCGCGCTTAAGTATAAACCCTAGCGCGGGGTGCGCCCTTTATTCGTTTTCTTCTTTTCTTCTTTATTTTATAATTCTACAATAGATTTAAATTTAACGTATTAAATTTATTTCTTATAATTATATTGTTTGTAATAATTATAAAATTACCTTTAATATATTAAAGAGGTATTTAAATATCCTAAACCTATTTACCGATTAAAGTAATTATAATATATACTTTCGTAATTAATTATAATAGCGTATACCCCCGACGAGAAAACTACCGCGGTTAAGACCGTTAAATTATGTATTACCGAGAGCGTTTAAATAAACGAGGCTTAAAGGAAGAATATATTTAATAAATTCGTAGTCGAATAAATTAAATTCGATATTATAAACGTATTTATTACTTTTAATATAATTATTTAATAAAATAATACTTTTAAGCGTCGTTCGTTTAATAATATTACGATCGGTACTTTTAAGGAGAAATAAGATATTTAATTATATAATATCGATAAATTTAATTTAAAGGATTATAATATTTTGAAAGATATAAATAAAGTTATTATATTTTTTAATTAGGAAATTACTAATAAATTCGCTAATGTTTATTATATATTTAGTATAGAGGATTTATTCGGCTTTTTATATACGAAGATTAATGCAATTACGAAATATTAGGCCTAATATAATAAAGGATATTTAATTTTTACTTTTAAAATTTTAATAATTACGGGTAAAAATTATTAGGAATAAAATAATAGTAATATCCTATTAATAGATTTCGATATTTTTAAATCTATTATCGAAGATTTTAAAAACGTACGTACTATTTTTAAAGAAATTAAATTACGAATTATTTAAGCGGAAATTATCCTTTTTTAATAATAAAGATATTAAATTATTATTATTATTTTAAATATTAATTTAGAATAAATATACGAATACGCCGCTAATTTATTAAAATATTAGAAGGGCGCTGAGATAGATAACGAG
This sequence comes from Sordaria brevicollis, assembly GCA_033439795.1. NCBI lineage: Eukaryota > Fungi > Ascomycota > Sordariomycetes > Sordariales > Sordariaceae > Sordaria > Sordaria brevicollis. Next base: position 1,223,634 of record JAUTDP010000007.1, read on the forward strand.
CGTTTCCGCGAGGATTTATATAAAAAATAGGGTAAGAATATATTTTTAATGCATTAATTATTAGAGGCCTATAGGAGTGAGAATCCTAATTTCGAACCGGATAATTACGAAGCTTTATATTATAAGAACGCCGCGCTATACGAAAAGAACCGCGAACTTTAAACTTAATTTATTAAATTATATTAAATTATTAATTATTTTAACGAAGGCGCCTAAAATAATACCCTATTTAATAATAATTAAAACGACGATTTGTTTAATAATAAAGGAGTTTAAAATAATACCTTATTAAACGACGGTTATATTAATAAATAAGGTATTTCGTATAAATAAAAAGATAATTCTTCGATTAAAGGTTATCCTTCCTATTCCTACTTCTTTATTAAATAGAATAAGATTCGCTATAAATTAATTAAAAAAGAAAAGGAGTTTATTAAAGTTAAGGATAATTTAATAGTTATAAAAGTTTAAATTAAGGAATTAGGAAGAGTAATAATTATTTAGAATGGTAATATAATTAATTTATATACTATAGTTGCTATTTTAATTAAAGAGAATATTGACCTCCGTAAAGAGAATATTAGCCTTTATAAAAAAAAGGTCGCTTTTTTAATTCCCGAGAACTTCGAACGCTATAATTACGTTAATTACAATAATAATAGCGATAATAAAAACTATTATAAAAAGACGTTTATTATCGATTTTTTTATTAATAATTATAGATATTTATTAATTAAAAAAAAGGACCTACCCTATTTTTATAATAAAAAGGATAAGGATATTATTACTTTTAGCGTTTAATATTATTATATTTTTAATAAATTTAAATTGAACGTTAATTACTTCTCCGATAACGAAGTTAAAAAGATATATATCGAGAATTATATTATTAATAAAATTATTTAAAACCTTAAACCCTACTTCGCCGACGGCCTTTATAATATTAAAACCTTTAATAAATTATTAACTTATTTATACGCCGAATATTACGATTATAATTGAAAGGAGAAGGCTATTTACGAATTTAACGATTTAAAATTCGAAATGAATAAGGATTTTTAAAAATTCCGTAATAAATTCGTATATTTAACCGGGGAATGCGGTTATCCTCCTAATTTATAAAAATAAAAATTCAATTAGAAATTTCTAAGTATTATTTAAAATACTCTCCTTTAAGGATATAAATAAGAGGATATTACTTTTAATTAATATATTTTAATAATTAAGAAGGCGGTCGAAATTAATTAATATATTTTTTATAATAATAAAATTAAGAAGGATAATAAAGATAAGGATAAGAATATTTCTTCTTTTTTTACGAATTCGTTTAATAAGGTTAGGGGTTCTACTAATTTTAATAAGAATTTTAATAATATTATTAATAATAGTATTAATATTAATAACGGTAATTAAAATAATTCTCGTTGCGCCTTTAATATAATTCGTAAGGAAGTTTGTAAATTATTCGAAGAGAATAAATATTTCGTATATAAAGAAACTAGATATCGTTTCCGCGATTACTTTAACCGTCGTAACGGTAACCCTAACCGTATTAATAAACTCGTCGATTATTATAGCCGTAAAGATAAGGAGGATAATAAGCCGATTAACGATAAAGCGGAAAATTAATTATTTTAAGAATATTAAATTCTTTCCCAAGGATTAAATTAAGAGGTGGTCTATTCGTACTGTTAGAAACGTCTTGTCGGACTGTGGTCCAAAAAAATAAAATAAGGTAAATAAATTGTAGTTTAACGAAACTAAGGTGTTTAAGTATAAAAAGTATATCGGAATTTTTTTCATTTTCTATATTATATTATAGGGGTCCTACGGTAGAGCGAAGTCCACGTTAAAGCCTACTATCTATCAAGATTGAGAAATAAAATTTTCCTTTATTTAAAAAATATATAAACTAATTTAAAATGGGATAGTGGACGCGGTATATTTCAAGACTATTTTTATGAAATTTAGTATAATTTGCTCTATATTTTATACTTATTTTCCTCCTTATTATTAATTTCCTTGGCTAAAAAAAGTTGAAGATATTTTTGGACTACAGTCCGACAAGACGTTTTTAACAGTACGAATAGACATCCTCTAAATTAATAAATATTTATTTTAGAAAGAATTTAAAAAAAGTAATATTGAAAAGTATAAAAGTAAATAAAGGATTTTTAAAGGATTATCTGGGTGGATTTATATTAATTACGTTTTGTATTATAATAGGTAATAATAGTAAAACTTTATTTATAAATAATATACTTATTAATTCGGGAGTAAATAGTAATATTTTTGTAAATAAGGACTTTATTAATAATATAATAAAATAAAAAATAAAAAGGTTGTACGGCTTTTAATTTTATACGGTAAGGGGGTATATTAAATAATATAGTAAAATAATTAATTAGTATTTATAGGGTACTATCGAAATATAGGGATAGAAATTTAAAAAAGAAATAATAATCGTTATTAATTCGGGATACGATATTATTTTAAATAAATATCAATTAAGAAAATATAAAGTTTTAATCGACGTTATAAATACAAAATTTATCTTTAATAAAATAATTATTATTCTTTTAGCTTTTAATAAACGGATTATTAAATTCGAGAACTTCGTTAAAATTATAATACTATTTCTCTTAGCGAAATACGGCCGACCGATCGAATTCTTCGAAGAATTAAAAGAACGATTAACTTAATACGGGGAAAACGAAAATTTAATAAAAATAGAACGCTAATTATTAAATTAATACGCTTTAAAATAAGAAGAAGAGGATATAATACCTACGCGATAAGAATATATTAAAATATTTAAAACCGAATAAAGAAACGATCTTTATTAAAACGAAAATACGCAAAGTCGATATTAATTAAAAAGAGATAGCGTAGGTTAATATAAATATTATAACGATCTTACGGTAGTTAGTACCGATACTTTTTTTATATTCGTTAAATAAGAATATATAGGAGTAATTAATCTTTATAAATTTAATCGATTTATTAACGATTATAAAAGATAAGCCCTTATTAAAGATAAAGTAGAATTACGTAAACGAATTAAGAAAGAAATTCTTAAATACGCTTATAAATATTTAAATATATTTAATAAAAAGGAATCTAATACTTTACCGAATTACTATATTAACAATTATAAAATCGATTTAATAAATAGAGCGAAATTTAAAGATTTTAGGTATAATTTATTATATAAAATATTAATTAATAAATTGGAAGCTTATTAGAATTACGTAAACGAAATTTTAATTAAAGGATTTATTAAAAGTAATTTTATATTTTAGGTTGCGCTTATCTTCTTTATACTAAAAGCTAATAGCGGATTGAAATTTTACGTAAATTATCGGAAATTCAACGCTATTATAAAAAAAAAATAAATACCCTCTCCCTTTAATTAACGAAATTATTATTAAAATTAATTAAATAAAGATTTTTTCGAAAATTAATATTAAATAGGCTTTTTATCAAATTTATATATACCCCGACGACGAAGAATTTATAATATTCCGAATAAAATATAATATTTATAAATATAAAGTCCTACCCTTCGGATTAATTAATAAATTATTAATATTCTAACGGTATATTAATAAAATATTAATAAATTATTTCGACGATTTTTGTAGCGCGTATATCGATAATATTTTTATCTTTTCGAATAATTTGGAAAAATATAAAATTTATATTAAAAAGGTATTGGCTAGGTTGGAAATGGCGGGTTTATAAGCGGACTTAAATAAATATAAATTCTACGTTAAGAAAATTAAATTTTTAGGCTTTATTATCGGAATAGACGGGGTATTTATTAATTTTTAAAAAATCGCCGTTATAAAAGATTAGTAAATTCTAATAAATATACAGGGAGTATAATCTTTCTTAGGTTTTTATAATTTTTACCGACGATTTATTAAAGATTATAACCGAATTATTAAACCGTTAACGGTATTAATAAGGAAAAAAGAAATATTCGATTAGAATAAAGATTATTAAATTACCTTCGAAGAATTTAAAAGGAGGTTACTATTAATACCTATTTTAATTTATTTTAAATATAATTAATTAATACGGGTAGAAACGGATATTTCTAACGAAGTAGTAACGGGGGTATTATTTTAATTAATCGATAATAAATAGCGCTTTATTACCTTTTATTCCGAAATTATATATAAAGTAAAATATAATTACTTTATTTATAATAAAGAATTAATAATAATTATTAGGGCTTTATAATATTAGAAAGCCGAATTTATTAATTTATAGGAACCTTTCTTAATTTTTATAGATAATAAAGCGTTTAAATAATTTAATATTAAGCGATTATTAAATTTATAATAAACGGGCTAGTAGGTAGAATTCCTATTTTAATACTATTTTATTATTTTATACTAGTTAGGGAAGGAGAACGGGGTAGCCGACGCTTTATTAAAGAAGGCGGAAGATTTAAAGAATTAGAAAGTTAAGTAAAAAACCTACCGTATTTTCCAAATCTTTAAGAATTTGGAAGATAGCCGTATAATATAATTTAACGATATAATTAATAATATTAACGCCGTTTATACGTTAATTTCGTCTTTAAAAACCCTTATAGAAATTAACCCAGAAGTTGCGGAGAGTAATCGAAAGGATCGTTTAGAGGGATACTTTTTAATAAACCGTTTTATACTTAAGAATAAAATTTACCTAAATTTAAAGATTTATTAAAATATAATTAAAAGGGGGGAGAACGGGTATCGATTTATTATTAATAAGATTTTTACCCATTTTAATAAATTTATTATACTATTTAGTATTTTAAAAGCTTAAATTATTTATAAACTATACGTAAAGATTATTACTATTTATTTAAGCCGAAATAAAATAAATCGCCTAATTTCTATATAGTATTAATAATTAAGGATAATTAGTAATATCGACCGCTTTATTATTAATTATATAATATATTATATTTCGAAGGTTCTCTATAATAAGATATTTAGTAAATTGGAACCTATTTTAACGGCTTAACGTATTTAATATAACCTAATTGTAGACTTTAAATTAATATTTAAGGATAAATAAAGATTCGATAACGTATTCGTAATAATAGATCGATTAAACAAAATATTATAAACTATCCTTTATTTTACAACGGTAATAATTAAGGACGCGGCCTATATATATTATAAAGGGCTATATTATATTTATAATTTATTAAGCGAAATTATTTCGGATAGAGGATTTTAATTCGTTTTAAATTTTACGAACGAATTAATTAAGATTTTAAATATTAAATAGAAATTAACTTCTTCGGGTTATAATTAAATAACGGAGTAAGTAGAAATTATAAATAAATATTTCGATTAACGCTTCTATCCTTTTATTAATTACTTCTAAAATAATTAGTCCGAAGTAATTTTAACGATAAATACCGTTTAAATAGGAATATTATATAATAATTTAGAAGGGATATAACCGTACGAAGTATTAAAAGGATTCCTTATACCTAATACCCTAAATTAAAAAATACGTATTAATTTCAATAGTATTAAATTAATAATTAAGGAGAAGTTTAATTACGAAAATATATAAAAAATAATAAAATAAATTCGAAGTTACGTAAAGAAGGTAAGAGAATATATTATTAAGGCCTAAAAACGGATAATTAAATAAACGGATAAATATCGGCGCGTTTTAAATTTCAATCCTAAGGATAAAATATTTATAATTAAACGGAGTAAATTTATAAATCGACCGAATTATAAATTCGATTTTCCTTTAATTAATTAATATTTTAAAATTAAAGAAAAATATAATTATTCATTTAAATTAAAGGTGCCGAAAAGGTAGAGAAGGACGGATATTTTTTATATAAATTGATTAAAGAAGTACCCTAATAACTTATTATTTAATTAAAAATTAAAAAAATTAATAAGAGAATACGTTAACGACGATATCGAATAGGAAGTAAAGGAAATTTTAATTTCTCGGATATATTTTAGTAAATTCTAATATTAGGTAAATTAGAAGGGATATAATCCTAATCCGAAATTTTATAATACGGGTAATTTTAAAAATTTATTTAAATTCTTAAAAATATATTATAAAATATACTTTAAATACTTAGGGCCGCCTATATATTTAAAAGAATAATTATAAAAAATTAAAGCGGAAGAATTCGATAAAAATTATCCGGAGGATAATATCCCTTTAAAGAAAGGTATAAAGAAATTAAGGAGGACGGTAAGTATTAAAAAATAAAGGACTTATTTTATATATAATAATAATTCTAATATTTTAGAAATTCGGGGCGAATCTTTTTCGAGGGGGGGGTAATATTATAGCGTTAGCGGATAGGGTCCTTATTAGGGCCCTATTTAACGGACCGGTTATCGCTTAAGCGGTTACCCTAATAGAGGTTGACCGTACTAGCGTACGTAATTACGTACTACTTTCGTGGGTCGCCCGCGCTTAGGTATAAACCCTAGCGCGGGGTGCGCCCTTTATTCATTTTCTTCTTTTCTTCTTCATTTTGTAATTCTATAATAGACTTAGATTTAATGTGTTAAGTTTGTCTCTCGTGACTACGTCGCTCGTGACAATAGAATTAAAAGATTAATTTTAAAATATATCCTTTAAATAAAAAGGATAAAAAAGTAATCGATAAAATCTTTAACGATTTTTATACGTAAAGAAAAATAATTTAATAAATTAAAATAACCCCCTTTTCTTACCCGGTCTTTTTAATTTAGAAAATAATATATAGGGAAAAAAAAGGCCGAATCGTTATCGATTTAAAAATTCTCAATAAAATATTAATACCCGATAATTACCCCCTACCCTTTTAATTAAAAATTATTAACTTTTTAAAAGGGAAAATATATATTACCGTTATTGACGTAATATCTTTCTTCTACTAATTTGGGGTATAGCCGCTATATCGAAATAAATTAACGCTAATAAATTACCGAGGTTTAAAATTACTAACAATCGCCTTAATAAAATATAAAAATTTATTAACCTTTGTATAACGATATATAAATCGCTTATTAATTAATTACGCGTACTTCTATAAGGCCTTTATTAATAATATTATAATATTTTCTAATAATTAAAACGAATATATCAAATATTTCCGGAAAATTTTTAATATATTCACTAATAAAAATATCGCTATATTTCCCAAAAAATCCTTTTTAAATTTCTTAAATATAGAGTTCCTAAATTTTCGAATCGATTCCTTCGGCCTATTAAATATTAAGGATAGAATCGAAATATTTAAACGGCTATACTTCCTAGTAAATTTAAAGTCTTTAAAATAATATATTAATAATATAAATTTTTTTAAATACTTTATCTTATATTACGCTTAATTTATTGAACCGCTATAAACCCGCAAAATTAAATTATTTGTAAAAGGACGTAAATTAAAGAAATTAAAAATAAATAACGTATTAAAACGTTAAAATTACTATTGTATTATAATAATTATATCCCCTATTTTAAAAGAGTTTAACGGTTTTAAAATATTATAGGAAATAATTTATAAAGAGTTAATAATTTTATATTATTTCGACCCGGTAAAAATACTTTTTTTTTAAATAAATAAATCGTTCGAAAATAATTTCGGGGCGATAATATTTTACTTAAAAAACGGAATTAAAAATTAAGTACTAAATATATTAATCCTATTTATAAATATCTACCCTATAATATTATAAAAAAATGAAGAACTACTTTAGAATTAGAAACGCCGATTTCTAGTCGAGGAGCGCTCTAAAATAAAAATTAATAACGGGAATCGATTTAAAAGGGTCTTTTACGTCCTTCGCGATATCCCGCGACAATTATAACGACGACGATATATTGTTATTACCGATAATAATTAATAATAACGACTATAAATTCGAAAATAGCGTTTATAATCCGTTCGTAAGATTTTTAATATATAATAACTTTAATATAACGCGCGCCGCGAAGATTTTGGAAAAAACGTAGGAGGACGACGAAATTATAAAGAAATTTATCGTTAAAGTGAATAAATTTTCGGACTACGACGTTATTTTATTTAAAGATTATAATTAAGTTCGTAAATTATTTAACGAATATATAAAAATCTTCGCGAAAAAAAATAAAATAATACGCCTTAAAATTAATAAGGTTAATAAGGATTAAATTATTATTAAAAAGGATTTTAATAAAAAAATTGCTTTAGAACCGGAAACGCCGATTTCTAGTCGAGGAGCGCTCTAAAACGAAAACCGATAACGGGAATCGACTTAGGAGGGTTTTTTATATCCTTTATAATATCCCGCGATAATTATAATAATAACGATATATTATTATTACCGATAGTGATTAAGAATTGCTTTGGAACCGGAAACGCCGATTTCTAGTCGAGGAGCGCTCTAAAACGAAAACCGATAACGGGAATTAATTTAGGAAAGTCTTTTACATCCTTTACGATATCCCGCAACGAATATAGCGACGACGATATATCGTTACTATCGATAGCGATTAATAGCGGTAACCGTAAACTCGAAAATAGCGTCTATAACCCGTTCGTAGGATTTTCAATTTATAACGACCTTAACGTAACGCGCGCTACGAAGATTTTAGAAAAAACGTAGGAGGACGACGAAATTATAAAGAAATTTATCGTTAAAGTAAATAAATTTTCGGATTACGACGCCGTTTCGTTCGAGGATTGTAATTAGGTTCGTAAATTATTTAATAAATATACGAAAATCTTCGCGAAAAAAAGTAGGGTAATACGCCCCGAGGTTAATAAGGTTAATAACGATTAAATTATTATTAGGAAGGATTTTAACAATTTAAAGAAGACGATTTTATAAAAATTATAGAAGAATATTAAAAAGGCGCTAAAAATATAGGCCGGAATTATAAAAAACGTTCTTTTTAAAACCGGGTCTATTTTTTAATATATTACGATTATTACCCCCCCCCCGAAAATAATCCTTATTAATTATAACCGTACCCTCTTTATTTAAAATATTACGATCGATATTTAATATTCGAAATAAACGAACGAAGAAATTAAAATTTAAATTAAAAAAATATTTTACAACTTAAAAACCGGTATTTTTAATATTATATAAACCGCTACGAAATTATTTATAATTGGAAATTATAAAATTATATTCGATAACGCTACGTACGAATAATATTAGTAATATTAAATTTGGATTAAAAAAGTCTTTAGCGAAAAAGCGCTCGTATTTTTAAATATTATTACATTAATCGTTAAAAGGTTCTTTTAAGCGAATATCGCCGAATATATAAAGATAGAGGATATTATTTATAAAATATAGTAGGCGAATTCGACTGCTTTTATTATTAAAGTATACTTATAAAAAAAGAGAATTAATAAGGATAAGAATTTTTTTATAATAGAGGTTATAATTATAAAAGTAGCCGAAACTCTTTATAAAGGATTCCTCTTCTAGGAGGGCGGCGCGTATATTTACAAGCCGTTTACTTCTTCGGTTAATATTTAATAGTATTTTATTTATTAGGGCGTAGAATATTTAAAGAAATTTTATTATAATATTAACGTTTATAGACGTTATAATAAAAATAAATATAATAGGGATTATTTTAGAGAAGTGAATTATTTATTTAATAAAAATAAATCGCTAATTTTTTACACTCTATATAGAAAGTACGGGTATTATATTTTTAAAAAGAAAATATACCCTATTTTTAAAAAAGTTATTACGAAAGTTATTATAAAATACGCCGAGAGGTTATATTTATTTATATATTAAAAGGACCCCAAAAGAAGTATTATATTAGAATTAGCGGCGGTAGAAGACGATAAGGATATTAATCTTTTTAATACCCCCCTTACCGCCTATATTATTATTATCCGTAAAAGGGAATTTAAAAGTAGAAATAGAGGCCGTATTTATAAACGGATTAGCGGGCCCTTTATTAAACCGAAATTAACGGCTAAAGGCCCGATAGACGTATTTATAAATTTTTAAAGCTCGGGTATTCGGAGTAATATCGGTTTAATCGCCGCTATTAAATCGGTTATTTAGAAGGAAAAGATTCCTATTTTTACTCCGCTTATAAAATTAGAAAATATTCTTTTATAGAATAATTAATAGTCCGATTAAAAATATTCTATTAGAATATAGGGAAATTGTATAAGAGAAGGAAATTACTATTCGAATAGGAGGAAATTTACGATATTATAACGATTTAAGAGCCGGGTAGGAATTTAAACGAAGATATTTATCGTTTATAAAGCGGTAAATATATTAGGGTAAATTATTTAAAAAAAGGGAGGGCGGTTATTTATATAAATAAAAAATAGAATTTTAAGGATTTAAATTTTTATATCGGAAAAGATTAGGCCTTTATAACGTTTAAGAATTTAAAAGAGTTATTAACCGTTTATTCGATTTATTCCCTTATTAAAATATATAGAATATTAGAATACGAATAAGGGTTTCCCCTCTTCGAATTTTTCGAAGAAAAACCCCCGGTAAGATATTAAATTATAATCGTCGGGGATTTTAATTTTTATTATCCTAATTAGGATTTAAAAAATAGGATTAGCCCGAAAGTCGAGAAATTCTTTATATAAATACGATAATAATATATACGATTTATTATTTTTAAAAGGGAATTAATTTATATAAATAACGTAATATAGGAAGAAAGAAATAGAATAATCGATTATATATAAATAATATTAAAAATTAAAACCGAATATTAAGGGGCGTAACGGTACGAATAAACCGGTTCGGACTATTATCCTTAGGAAATTTAAATTTATATTAAAAGAAAAGTTAGGAAAGCGGAAATAGAAAAAGGTTATAATTAAAATTTAATAAATATAGAAAAGGTACGAAAAGCGACGTTATAACGGATTTCGGTCCTAACGAAGATCGATACGAAAGAGGAATTAGAATTTATATTTAATAAGTTCGATAAAGAATTTATAAATATAGTAGAGGAGTTCGTCCCGTATTAGAAAAAAAATCGAAAGAAAAGAGCGAGGTAATAAACGTTAAAATATAAAATAGCGATAAAAGATATAAAGTAGAAGTAATAAAAATAGTATAAAAAAAGGATATTTTCGAATTAAGTAGAATTCGTAGAGGTATTAATAAAGAAAAAAAGGATTAATACGAAAATTTAATAAATAATATATTAAAAAAGCGTCGAAAAGGCGTCGAAGAATTTAAATAAATTTTAAACCTTCGAAAAATAAGCCCGTACCCGAAGTTATTTATTAATAAACCCGTTTAAATTCCTAATTTTTAAATAATATAAAGGAATAGAAGAAATTGAAGATTATAGCGGTAAAATAAATATTTTCGCCGAGCGTTTTTTCCCGAAGGTAAATATTTTTATAAATTATTTATTTAATTAGACCCTTCCCCTAAATACCGGCGATTTATTATTTATTAACGAATTAATTACCGAGGAGGATATTTAGGAGGTTTTATTTCGGATAGTTTTAAATAAGGTATTAGGCGTCGATTAATATTCGAATAAATTTTTAAAAATTTATAAGGAATTATTCTAAAAAGTTATAACCGTTTTCGCGGTTACGAATTTTCGTTTTAGGTATTTTTTATAATAATTTAAAAATACGAAAGTAATCGTTTTTAAAAAATTAGGAAAAATTATTATATAGTAAAAGTTAACCGGTGTATAGAGGTTAATTTTATTATTAAGTAACGTAAAGAAAATCTTCGAAGCGTTCGTCGCTAAAAGGTTTATTTAAACCGTAAAAAAATTTAACCTTTTATTAAAGGGTTAAATAGGTAATTGGGCAAGCCGTTCGACCGAATTTACTATTTGTATTATTATAAATACTATATATACGGTTTAGAAATTTAAAACCGTTATATTATTAATACTCTTTAATTTTAAAAGCGTATTCGATAAAATTAATTATAAGTAGTTATTATATACTTTATAGGAAATACGATTCCTATAATAGATTTTCGAATAAGTAGCGAATTTCGTTAATAGACGAAGAGATTCCCTTTTTTTCGACGACGAAATATCCGTTCCTTATATTATAAAAACTAGAATACCCTAAGGCTCCCTTTTCTCCTTAATTCTTTTTATCCTTTTTATTACTTTATTATATTATAAATTAATTACGGTTAAAAATATAATTATAATTAGTTTTATTAATAATATTAATATTATTATTATAATGAAGATTACCGAAAAGAATTATAGGATATTTTAAGCGGTATAGGAAATTTATTTTGAATAGGTAAAGGAGAGAGGTATAGAGTTCGAAGTAAATAAAATGGAATTGATATATTTTATATAAACGAAGGTATTAAGAACGGAAATTCTCTAATTTAGGGATATTATATTTCGGCCGATAGAATTAATAAAATTCCTAGGCGTTTAATTAAATTATAAATTTAATTATCGAATTTATATAGAGGCTATTAAGAAGAAAATAAAGATTTAAACGAATATATTAACCCGGTTAGTTGTAAAGATTTAGGGTTATTCCTTCGTTTACGTAAGGGAGATTTATATTAAATATATTCGAAATATAATTATATATAAAGTTTTAGCCTTTTATTAATTAATAAAAATATATAATAAATTCCGAAGGATAATAATCGGATTAATTAAATATTAGATTAAATATTTAAAAGTCGTCGTTAAGGCGTATAAAATTACATTAATATAGAATTTTAAAATAGAAATTTTTTATTTATTATTCGATTTTTATTTTAATAAATAAGTAAGGGTTTTCGAAGAGAAATTCGCTTATATAAATTAGGTTAAATTCGTTTGAGGAATAGTAATTTAAATAATTAATTATATTTAAATAAAATAAATAAAAAATTGATTATTTATTAATAAATTGGAAAGTAATACCGTTAAAATTAAATAGGCGGAAGAATAAATACCGACGGAGAATTTTATAGTAATTATAATAGGATTGCCCCCGGTAACGGGCGTATTCGTTTAACCGTTATAACCGCCGGAACTTTTAATTTTCGATCGAGAAGTATAATTAAAGGATATTATAAAAAGAAAATAAGTATTATACTATAATTATTAATTAATAATAATAATAATTAAATTAGGTCGGTGGTATAAATTTATAATTATTAACTTCGATTTAAAATTTAGTAATACTATAATAAAATAGTATATAATTAGTTAAAAAAAAAAGAAATAGAAGAGAATTTAATTTTCGGAGGACGATAAAGATTATTATTTATTAATAAAAGTGAAGAATTCCCTCTTCGTTTAAATAAGAACGGAGGTAATTAGCTTTAAGGCTTTCTTTTTTTAAAGGAAAATCCCCGATATCGATACCCTTATTTATTCGTATAAATTAGGACGGGAAACGTTTTATTATATTACATTCGAATATTTCTAGATAGTAAATATATAATTTATAACGACCGATTGGCCGTAAACGTAAGAATAATTTTAAATTTATTTAAACGATAGAATTAAGGCCGAAAAAATTTTATTATAAGTATTTTGGTTAGGATAATTAAATAAATACCGTTTAGTAATCGAATTAAAAGAGGAGCGGCGAAATGAATTTGTTCGCTATTTTTAATTTTCTTTTTTTCTTTTTCTTTTACTTTTATTTATTAATACGTTAAAATAAGGATAGGGGAGGATTTTTATTTAATTAAGAATTTATTAGGTTATAAAAACGACGATTTATTTAATTATTACTTCTTTTTATAATTAATTAAAGCCTTTAATATTTTATTATTATCGGCGAATAAATAGTTTTATTTATCGAATTAATAAATATATTAGCGTATAATATTAATTATAAATTAATATTAAGCGAACTAATTATTATTAATAGGAACGGGACCGGTAGGACGAATAACCGGCGAATTAATTTCTATTAGGGAATTATTATAGGAAGGTATACGAATACTATTACTATTTAGGGGAATTCTACTATTATTATTACGAAGTAAATTACTATTACCGTTACGGGGCAAATTATTATTATTATTATAAGGGATACTATTTAAAGGAATATAACCGCCGATTAAATTATTTTTATCGGAAAAGAGGAATTCGTAATAACTTTTTTAAAAGTAATTATTAACCAATTATTTTTTATAGCGAATAAATTACTTTAGGGTATTAGTAAAGCCGTTATTAATAAGGCGAAGGCGAATTATACTAGTAAATTTTTTAACGATAATACGGAAACGGATAAAATAATCGTAAAATTCGCTACTAGTTAGATCTTTATTAATAATTTTCTCTTAAAAAATATTATAGAAATTATAAAAGCCGCGAAATATATTAATTATATAATACGAAACCGTTAAAGTATATTAAATAATTTAATTAAATTTATTTAAGGACGAATTAAAATAAGAGATATTAATAATATAAAAAATAATAATTTATTCGGGTAATTAGGGATATAGTAAATCGATTTAATAACGGCCTTTATATAAATATTATAACCCGGGATAGCCGGGAAGGAAAGAAGGGCTTTAATTAATTGGAGGGTATAGGCGAAATATAGGGGAGTATAAATATAATTTCGGAAAAATTAATATAAAGATAAAATATAGCGGAGGGAAGATTTATTTTTTCTTTAATATATAAAAGAATTTATTATTAATAAAGCGTTTAATAATACGCTTAAAATTAATTTTAGTATCGGTATTAATCGTATTAAATATAGGGGTTGGCGAAGGAAAGCGAAAGGGAGACGAATTTTCGCCTTTATTTTCGTTAAAAATTTCTATTATTTTATAAAGCGTTTTAACGTATTTTTAACGGGGAATAACTATTTCGAATTAATTATTATTATTAAAGGAAGGAAAAGTTTAAAAAGACCCGGGGGATAGGGGGTTTTTATATTTAAAGGAAGGAAATCTTTACGCTAATATAAATTATAATAGAAATATAATTATAATAAGGGGAGGAAAAGAATAAAAAAAATAAAAGAAAATTTAACGGTTAAGAAGTTTAATAGTAGTTAAAAGGGTAAATAAATAAAGGAATAAAAGGCGGAAAGCGGTAATAAATAGAGGATAGGATAGCGGATTAAAAAAGCGGAACGGTTTAATATTCTAATATAATGGTAAATAAAAAGGATAAGACGGATATTAATCGCGTTAGCGGTAAATATATACCGCGATCGTAAAACGCCGAAAAAATAGCGCGGATAGGTCCGCGCCGAGAAATATAGCCGGGGTTTTTATCCGGGGCGTTTAACGCCTATAATTTCATTTTACGGGGAATCGGAGATGGACCCTATACTATATTAGCGCTATAAATTTAATTAGGGAATAAGAATCTTACTTACTTACCGATAGCGATTAATAACGGTAATTATAAATTCGAAAATAGCGTTTATAACCCGTTCGTAGGATTTTTAATATATAATAACCTTAACGTAGCGCGCGCTATAAAGATTTCGGAAAAAACGTAAGAAGATAATGAAATTATAAAGAAATTTATCGTTAAAGCGAATAAATTTTTAGATTATAATACCGTTTCGTTCGAAAATTATAATTAAATTCGTAAATTATTCAACGAATATACGAAAATCTTTACGAAGAAAAGTAGGGCAATACGCCCCGAAGTTAATAAAATTAATAATAATTAAATTATTATTAGGAAGGATTTCGACGATTTAAAGGAAATGATTTTATAGGAATTGTAAAAGAATATTAAAAAAGCGCCGAAAATATAGGCCGGAATTATAAAGGACGTTTTTTTTAAGATTAGGTTTATCCTTTAATATATTATAATTATTACCCCCCCTTCGAAAATACTTTTTATTAATTACGATTGTACCTTTTTTATTCGAAGTATTATAATCGATATTTAATATTTAAAGCGGACGAATAAAAAAATTAAGATTTAAATTAAGAAGATATTTCGTAATTTAAGGACCGGTACCCTTAATATCGTATAAACCGTTATAAAATTATTTATAATTAGAAATTATAAAATTATATTTAATAACGTTATATATAAATAATATTAATAATATTAAATTTGAATTAAAAAGGCCTTTAGCGAAAAAGCGTTTATATTTTTAAATATTATTATATTAATCGTTAAAGGGTTCCTTTAAGCCAATATTATTAAATATATAAAAATAGAAGATATTATTTATATAATATAATAAATAAATCCAACCGTTTTTATTATTAAAATACGCTTGTAGAGTAAGTAAGATTTTTATTCCCTAATTAAATTTATAGCGCTAATATAGTATAGGGTCTATCTCCGATTCCCCGTAGGATGAAACTATAAGCGTTAAACGCCCCGGATAAAAACCCCGGCTATATTTTTCGGCGCGGACCTATCCGCGCCGCTTTTTCGGCGTTCTATAATCGTAGTATATACTTACTACTAATACGATTAATATCCGTCTTATCCCTTCTATTTACCGTTATATTAAAATATTAAACCGTTCCGCCTTTTTAATTTATTATTCTATCCTTTATTTATTACCGCTTTCTACTTTTTATTCCCCTATTTATTTACCTTTTTAATTACTTTTAAACCTTTTAATCGTTAAATTTTCCTTTATTCTTTTTATCCTCTTCTTCTTTTTATTATAATTATATTTTTATTATAATTTATATTAGCGTAAAGATTTCCCTCCTTTAAATATAAAAACCCCTTATCCTTCCGGGTCTTTTTAGGCTTTTCTTTCCTTTAATAATAATAATCGATTCGAAATAGCTATTCTTTATTAAAAACGCGTTGAAGCGTTCCGTAAAATAATAGAAATTTCCGATAAAAATAAGGGTAAAAATTTATTTCCCTTTCGCCTTCTTTCGCCGACCCTTATATTTAATATAATTAATATTAATATTAAAATTAATTTCGAACGTATTATTAAACGCCTTATTAATAATAAATTCTTTTATATATTAGAGAAAAGGTAAATCCTCCCTTTATTACGTTTTATTTTTATATTAATTTCTCCGAAGTTATATTTATATTTCCTTATATTTCGCTTATACCCTTTAATTAATTAAAGCCCTTTTCTCCTTTTTAATTATCCTGGATTATAATATTTATATAAAAGCCGTCGTTAAATTGATTTATTATATCCCTAATTACCCGAATAAATTACTATCTTTTATATTATTAATATTTTTTATTTTAATTCGTCTTTAAATAAATTTAATTAAATTATTTAATATATTTTAGTAATTTTATATTATATAGTCGATATATTTCGCGGTTTTTACGATTTTTATAATACTTTTTAAAAGAAGGTCGTTAATAAAGATTTAATTAATAGCGAATTCCGCGATTATTTTATCCGCCTCCGTATCGTCGTTAAGGAATTTACCGGTGCGATTCACTTTTACTTTATTAATAACGGCTTTATTAATACCCTAAAGTAATTTATTTACTATAGAAAGTAATTACTCCTCGAGGAGAGACCCCCGGCAAGACATTAAATCGTAGCCGTCGGAGACTTCAACCTCCATTATCCTAATTAGGATTTGGAGAATAAAACTAGCCCGGGAGTTGAAAAACTCCTTATATAGGTACGACGGTAGCGTATACGGCTCATTACCCCTAGAAGAGAGCCGATTTGTATAAGTAACGTAATACGGGAAGAGAGAAATAGGATAATCGATTACGTATAAATAATATTAAAAATTGAAACCGAATATTAAGGGGCGTAATAATACGAATAAACTGGTTCGGATTATTATCCTTAGGAAGTTTAAATTTATATTAGAAAAAAGGTTAGGAAAGTAGAAGTAAAGGAAGGTTATAATTAGAATTTAATAAATATAGAAAAGGTACGAAAGGCGGTATTATAATAGATTTCGATCCTAACGAAAATTGATATAAAGGAGGAATTAGAATTTATATTTAATAAATTCGATAGAAAATTTGTAAATATAACGGAAGAATTCGTCCTATATTGGAAGAAAAGTCGAGGGAGAAGAATAAAATAATAAACGTTAAAATATAAAATAGCGACGAAAAATATAAAGCGGAAATAATAAAAATAGTATAAAAAAAGGATATTTTCGAATTAGGTAAAATTCGTAGAAATATCGATAAAGAAAAGAAGGATTAACGTAAAAATTTAGTAAATAATATAGCGAAAAGGCGTCGAAAAAGCGTTGAAGAATTTAAATAAATTTTAAACCTTTGAAAAATAAGCCCGTATCCGAAATTATTTATTAATAAACCCGCTTAAATTCCTAATTTCTAAATAATACGAAGGAATAGAAAAAATTAAAAATTATAATAATAAAGCGAATATTTTCGCCGAACGTTTTTTCCCGAAAATAAACGTTCTTATAAATTATTTACCCAATTAGACCTTTCCTTTAAATACCGGCGATTTATTATTTATTAACGAATTAATTACCGAAGAGGATATTTAAGAGGTTTTATTTCGGATAACTCTAAATAAAATACTAAACGTTAATTAATATTCGAATAAATTTCTAAAAATTTATAAAAAATTATTTTAAAAAATTATAACCGCTTTCGTAATTACGAATTTTCGTTTTAAATATTTCTTATAATAATTTAAGAATACGAAAATAATTATTTTTAAAAAATTAAAAAAAACTATTATATAATAAAAATTAACCGGCGCGTAGAGGTTAATTTTACTATTAAATAACGTTAAGAAAATCTTCGAAATATTCGTCGCTAAAAAATTTACTTAAACCGTAAAAGAATTCAACCTCCTATTAAAGGGCTAAATAAATAATTAAATAAGCCGTTTAATCGAATTTACTATCCGTATTATTATAAATATTATATATATAGTTTAAAAATTCGGAGCCGTTACGTCGTTAATACTTTTTAATTTTAAAAACGTATTCGATAGAATTAATTATAAATAATTATTATATACCCTATAGGAAATATAATTCTTATAATAAATTTTTAAATAAATAACGAATTTCGTTAATGGATGAAGAAATTCTTTCTTTTTTAACGACGAAATATCTATTCCCTATATTATAAAAACCGGAATACCTTAAAGCTCCCCCCTTTCTTTAATTCTTTTTATCCTTTTTATTATTTTATTATATTATAAATTAATTACGGTTAAAAATACGATTATAATCGGCTTCGCTAACGATATTAATATTATTATTATAGTAAAGATTATTAAAAAGAATTATAAAATATTTTAAACGGTATAAAAAATTTATTCCGAATAGGTAAGGGAGAGAAATATAGAATTCGAAACGAATAAAACGGAATTAATATATTTTACGCGGACGAAAATACTAAGAACGGAAATTCTCTAATTTAAAAACGTTATATTTCGACCGATAGAATTAATAAAATTCTTAAGCGTTTAATTAAATTATAAATTTAATTATCGAATTTACGCGGAGGTTATTAAAAAGAAAATAAAAATTTAAACGAATATATTAACCTAATTAATTATAAAAATTTAAAATTATTCTTTCGTTTACGTAAAGGAGATTTATATTAAATATATTCGAAGTGCAATTATATATAGAGCCTTAGCCTTTTATTAATTAATAAAAATATATAATAAACCCCGAAAAATAATAATCGGATTAATTAAATATTAAATTAAATATTTAAAAATCGTTATTAGGGTATATAAGGCTACGCCGGTATAAAACCTTAAAACGGAAACTTTTTACCTACTATTCGACTTCTATTTTAATAAACGGGTAAAAGCTTTCGAAGAGAAATTCGCCCGTATAAATTAAATTAAATTCGTCCGAAGAATAATAATTTAAGTAATTAACTATATTTAAATAAAACGAATAAAAGGTCGACTATTTATTAATAAACCGGAAAATAATATTACTAAAATTAAATAAACGGAGGAATAGGTATTAATAGAGAATTTTATAATAATTATAGTAAAACCGCCTCCGGTAATAGGCGTACCTATTTAATTATTATAACCGTTAAAATTTTTAACCCTTAATCGAAAAGTATAATTAAAGGACGTTATAAAAAGAGAATAAATATTATATTATAATTATTAATTAATAGTAGTAATAATTAAATTAAATCGACGGTATAAATTTATAATTATTAACCTCGATTTGAAATTTAATAATATTATAATAAAATAGTATATAATCGGTTAAAAAAAGAAGAAGCGGAAGAGAACCTAACTTTTAGAAGATAATAAAGATTATTATTTATTAACGAAAGTAAAGAATTCCCTCCTCGTTTAAACGAAAATAGAAATAATTAGCCTTAGGGCCTTCCTTTTCTAAAGGAGAATCCCCAATATTAATACCCTTATTTATTCGTACGGATTAAAACGGGAAATATTCTACTATATTATATTCGAATATTTCCGGATAGTAAATATATAATTCGTAATAACCAATTAATTATAAACGTAGGAATAATTTTAAATATATTTAAATAATAAAATTAAAGCCGAAAAAATCCTATTATAAATACTTCGGTTAGGATAATTAAATAAATACCGCCTAATAATCGAATTAAAAGAAGAGCGGCGAAACGAATTTACTCGCCACTCCTAATTTTTTTTTCTTCTTTTTCTTTTACTTTTATTTATTAATATATTAAAACGAAAATGGGGGAGGATTTCTATTTAATTAAAAATCTATCGGGCCGCGAAAGCGACGACCTATTTAATTATTATTTCTTCTTATAATTAATTAAAACCTTTAATATTTTATTATTATTAATAAATAAACGGTTCTATTTATCGAATTAATAAATATATTAGCGTATAATATTAATTACGAATTAATATTAAGCGAATTAATTATTATTAATAGGAACGGGACTAGTAAGACGAATAACCGGCGAATTAATCTCTATTAGAGAATTATTATAAGAAAGTATATAAATACTATTACTATTCGGAGGAATTCTATTATTATTATTACGAAGCAAATTACCGTTACCGTTATAAGGCAAATTATTATTACTATTATAGGGAATATTATTTAAAGGAATATAACCGCCGATTAAATTATCTTTATTAAAAAGGAAGAATTCGTAATAGTTTTTTTAAAAATAATCGTTAACCGATTACTTTCTATAACGAATAAATTACTTTAAAGTATCGGTAAAACCGTCGTTAATAAAACGAAGGCGAATCGCGCTAGTAAATTCTTTAATAATAATATAGAGGCGGATAAAATAATCGCGGAATTTATTATTAATTAGGTCTTTATTAACGACCTTCTCTTAAAAAATATTATAAAAATTATAGAAACCGCGAAATATATCGATTATATAATATAAAACCGCTAAAATATATTAAATAGCCTAATTAAATTTATTTAAAGACGAATTAAAATAAAAAACGTTAATAATATAAAAAATAGTAATTTATTTGGGTAATTAGGGATATAGTAAATCGATTTAATAATGGCCTTTATATAAATATTATAACCTAGGACGGCCAAAAAGGAAAAGAAAGCTTTAATTAATTAGAAAGTATAAACGAAATACGGGGGAATATAAATACAGCTTCGGAGAAGTTAACGTAAAAATAGAACGTAGTAGAAGGAAAATTTACTTTTTCTCCAATATATAGAAGAATTTATTATTAATAAAACGTTTAATAATATATTCAAAATTAATTTTAATATTAATATTAACCGTATTAAATATAAGAGTCGGCGAAGGAAAGTAAAAGGGAAACGAATTTTCGCCCTTATCCTCGTTGGAAATCTCTATTATTTTATAAAACGCTTTAATATATTTTTAATAGAGAGTAACCATTTCGAATTAATTATTATTATTAAAAGAAAGAAAAGCTTAAAAAAACCCGGGGGGATAAGGGGTTTTTATATTTAAAGGAGGGAAATCCTTACGTTAATATAAACTATAGTAAAAATATAACCGTAATAAAAGAAAAAGAAAATAAAAAGAGTAAAAAAAAATTTAATAATTAAGAAGTTTAAAAGTAATTAAAAGGGTAAACGGATAAAGGAATAGAAAGCGGAAGGCAATAATAAATAAAAAATAAAATAGCGGATTAGGAAGGCGGAACGGTTTAATATTCTAACGTAACGGTAAATAGAAGGGATAAAACGAATATTAATCGTATTAGCGGTAAATATATACTACAATCGTAAAACGCCGAAAAAGCGGCGCGGATAAATCCACGCCGAGAAATATAACCGGGGTTTTTATCCGGGGCGTTTAACGCCTACAATTTCATCCTACGGGGAATCGGAGATAGACCCTATACTATATTAGCGTTATAGATTTAGCTAAGGAATAAGAATCTTACTTATTTATAGAAAGTAATTAATTAACGATTATTTCTAGAAAGGCTATTGCGAATTCCTCCTTTCCGATAAGGATAATTTAATCGGCGGTTATATTCCTTTAAGTAGTATCCCTTATAATAATAATAATAATTTACCCTATAATAGTAATGGTCATTTATTTTGTAATAATAGTAGTAAAATTCTTCCGAATAGTAATGGTATTCGTATACCTTTTTATAATAGCTCTTTGATAGAAATTAATTCGCCGGCTATTCGTCCTACCAATCCCGTTCCTATTAATAATAATTAATTCGCTTAATGTTAATTCGTAATTAATATTATACGTTAATATATTTATTAATTCGATAAATAGAACCGTTTATTCGCCGATAATAATAAAATATTAAAAGTTTTAATTAATTATAAAAAGAAATAATAATTAAATAAATTGTTACTTTTGCGGCCCGATAGGTTTTTAATTAAATAGAAATCCTCCCCTATCTTCGTTTTAACGTATTAATAAATAAAAGTAAAAGAAAAAGAAGAAAAGAAAATTAAGAGTAGCGAGCGAATTCGTTTCGCCGCTCTTTTTTTAATTCGATTATTAAATAATATTTATTTAATCGTCCTAATTAAAGTACTTATAATAAGATTTTTTCAATTTTAATTTTATTGTTTAAGTGAATTTAGAATTATTCCTATATTTATAGCTAATCGGTTATTACGAATTATATATCTACTATTTAAAAATATTCGAACGTAATATAATAAAACGTTTCCCGTTTTAATCCGTATAAATAAATAAGGGTATTGATATTAAGGATTCTCCTTTAAAAAAGGAAAGCCCTAAGGCTAATTACCTCCGTTCTCGTTTAAACGAGGAGGGAATTCTTTATTTTCGTTAATAAATAATAATTTTTATCGTCCTCTAAAGGTTAAATTCTCTTCCGCTTTTTCTTTTTTTAATTAATTATATACTATTTTATTATAATATTATTAAATTTCGGGTCGAAGTTAATAATTGTAAATTTATACTACCGATTTAATTTAGTTACCGTTATTGCTAATTAATAATTATAATACGATATTTATTCTCTCTTCGTAGTATTCTTTAATTATATTTTTTAATTGAGGGTTAAAGGTTCCGGCGGTTATAATAATTAAACGGGTACGCCTATTATTAAAGGCGGTCCTATTATAATTATTATAAAATTCTCCGTCGGTATTTATTCTTTCGCCTATTTAATTTTAGCGGTATTATTTTTTAATTTATTAATAAATAATCGACTTTTTATTCGTTTTATCTAAATATAATTAGCTATTTAAATTACTATTCTTCGGACGAATTTAATTTAATCCGTATAGGCGAATTTCTCTTCGAAAGCCCTTACCCGTTTATTAAAATAAAGGTCGAATAATAAGTAAAAAGTTTCCGTCTTAAAATTCCGTATTAGCGTAACCTTATACGCCCCGGTAACGATTTTTAAATATTTAATTTAATATTTAATTAATCCGATTATTATCCTTCGGGGTTTATTATATATTTCTATTGGTTAATAGAAGGTTAAAGCTCTATATATAATCGTACTTCGAATATATTTAATATAAATCTCCTTCGCGTAAACGAAGGAATAACTTTAAATTTTTACGGTTAACCGAATTAATATATTCGTTTAAATCTTTATTTTTTTTTTAATAACCTTTATATAGGTTCAATAATTAAATTTATAATCTAATTAAATATTTAAGAATTTTATTAATTCTATCGGTCGAAGTATAATATCCCCGAATTAAAGAGTTTTTGTTTTTAATACCTTCGTCCGTATAAAATATATTAATTTTATTTTATTCGCTTCGAATTTTATATTTCTTTCCCTTATTTATTCGGAATAAATTTCCTATACCGTTTAAAGTATTTTATAATTCTTTTTAATAATCTTCACTACGGTAATAATATTAATATCGTCGGCGAAGCCGATTATAATTGTATTTTTAATTGTAATTAATTTATAATATAATAAAGTAATAAAAAGGATAAAAAGAATCAAGGAAAGGGGGGAGCTTTAGGGTATTTTAATTTTTATAACGTAGGGAGCGGATATTTTATCGTCGAAAAAGAGGGAACCTCTTCGTCCATTAACGAAATTCGCTATTTATTCGAAAATTTATCGTAAAAATCGTATTTCCTATAAAATATATAATAGCTACTTATAATTAATTCTATCGAATACGCTTTTAAAATTAAAAAATATTAATAATATAACGGCTTTAAATTTCTAAATTATATATATAATATTTATAATAATATAAATAGTAAATTCGGTTAAATAATTTACCCGATTACTTATTTAACCCTTTAATAGGAAATTGAATTTTTCCGCAATTTAAATAAATTTTTTAATAACGAATATTTTAAAGATTTTCCTAACGTTATTTAATAATAAAATTAGCTTCTACACGCTAATTAATTTTTATTATACGGCGGTTTTTCCTAATTTTTTAAAAACGATTACTTTCGCGTTCTTAAACCGCTATAGGAAATATTTAAAACGAAAATTCGTAATTACGAAAGCGGTTATAATTTTTCGGAATAATTCCTTATAAATTTTTAAAAATTTATTCGAATATTAATCGACGCTTAATATTTTATTCGGAATTATCCGAAATAAAACCTCTTAAATACCCTCTTCGGTAATTAATTCGTTAATAAATAATAAATTGCCGGTATTTAATAAAAAAATCTCATTAGGTAAATAATTTATAAGGATATTTATTTTTAGGAAGAAACGTTCGGCGAAAATATTCGCTTTATTATTATAATCTTCGATTTCTTCTATTCCTTTATATTATTTAAAAATTAGGAGTTTAAGCGGGTTTATTAATAAATAATTTTAAGTACGGGCTTATTTTTCGAAGGTTTAAAATTTATTTAAATTTTTCGACGCCCTTTTAACGCCTTTTCGTTATATTATTTATTAAATTTTCGTATTAATCCTTTTTTTCTTTATTAATATTTCTACGAATTCTATTTAATTCGAGGATATCTTTTCCCTATATTATTTCTACTACTTCCACTTCGTATTTTTCGTTATTATTTTATATTTTAACGTCTACTATTTCGCTCTTTTCCTTTAACTTTTCTTCTAATATAAGACGAATTTTACTATTATATTTATAAATTCTCTATCGAATTTATCGAATATAAATTCTAATTCCTCTTTCGTATTAATCTTCGCCGGGACCGAAATTTATTATAATACCGCTTCTTATACCTTTTCTATATTTATTAAATTCTAATTATAACCTTCTTCTATTTTTACTTTCCTAACTTTTCCTTTAATATAAATTTAAATTTCTTAAGGATAATAATCCGAACCGGTTTATTCGTACTATTATACCCCCTAATATTCAATTTCGATTTTTAATATTATTTATACGTAATCGATTATTTTATTTTTCTCTTCCCGTATTATATTATTTATATAGGTTAATTCCCTTCTAAGGGTAACGAATTATATATATTACTATTATATTTATATAAAGAATTTTTTAATTCCCGGGTTAATCCTATTCTCTAAATTTTAATTAGGATAATAAAAATTAAAGTCCCCGATAATTATAATTTAATATTTTGCCGGGGGTCTTTCTTCGAAGAATTTAAGGAAGGGAGACCCTTATTCGTATTTTAATATTCTATATATTTTAATAGGGGAATAAATCGAATAGACGGTTAATAATTCTTTTAAATTCTTAAACGTTACGGAAGCCTAATTTCTTTTAATACGGAAATTAAAATCCTTAAAATTTTATTTCTTATTTATATAAATAACCGCCCTCCCTTTTTTTAAATAATCTACCTTAATATATTTACCGCCCTATAAATAATAAATATCCTTATTTAAATTCCTACCCGGCTTTTAAATCGCTATAATATTATAAGTCTCCTCTTATTCGAATAATAATTTCCTTCTTTCGTATAATTTCCCTATATTTTAATAAAATATTTTTAATTAAATTATTAATTATTTTATAAAGGAATATCTTTTAATTCCGTAAGCGGAGTAGGAGTAGGAATTTTTTCCTTTTAAGTAGCCGGTTTAGCGGCGGTAATTAAATTAACGCTACTCCGAATATTTAAACCCTAAAAATTCATAAATATATTTATTAAGCCTTTAATTATTAATTTTAATTTAATAAAAGGCCTATTAATCCGTTTATAAATACGGCCTTTATTTCCGCTTTTAAACTCCTTTTTACGAATAATAATAATACGGGCAATAAAGGGGGTATTAAAGAGATTAATATCTTTATCGTCCTTTACCGCCGTTAGTTTTAATATAATACTTCTTTCAAAATCCTTTTAATACGTAAATAAATATAATTTTTTAACGTACTTTATAGTAACCTTCGCGATAATTTTCTTAAAAATAGGGTATACCTTCTTTTTAAAAGTATAATACCTATATTTTCTATATAAAGTATAGAAAATTAACAATTTATCCTTATTAAATAAATAATTCGCTTCTCTAAAATAATCCTTATTATATTTATCTTTACTATAACGTTTATAAATATTAATATTATAATAGAATTTCTTTAAATATCCTATACCCTAATAAATAAAATATTATTAAATATTAGCCGAAAAAGTAAATAATTCGTAAATATACGCGCCGCCCTCTTAGAAGAGGAATCCTTTATAAAGAATTTCGGCTACTTTTATAATTGTAACCTCTATTATAAAAAATCCCCTATTTTCGCTAATTCTCTTTTTCTACGGGCGTATTTTAATAATAAAAGTAGTTAAGTTCGTTTATTATATTTTATAAATAATATTTTCGATCCTTATATATTCGGCGATATTCGTTTAAAAGAACCCTTTAATAATTAACGTAATAATATTTAAAAATACGAACGCTTTTTCGCTAAAAACCTTCTTAACCCAAATTTAATATTATTAATATTATTCGCGTATAATATTATCGAATATAATTTTATAATTTCCGGTTGTAAATAATTTTATAGCGGTTTGTATAATATTAAAGGTACTAATTTTTAAATTGTAAAATATCTTCTCAATTTAAATCTTAATTTCTTCGTTTATCCGTTTCGAATATTAAATATCGATTATAATACTTCGGATAAAGAAGGTACGGTCGTAATTAACGGGGAATATTTTCGAAGGGGGGGTAATAATTATAATATATTAAAGAATAAATTTAATTTTAAAGAACGTCCTTTATAATTCCAGCCTATATTTTTAACGCTTTTTTAACGTTTTTCTACAATTTTTATAGGACTATTTTCTTTAAATTGTTAAAATCCTTTTTAATAATAATTTAATTATTATTAACTTTATTAACTTCGGGGCGCGTTACCCTACTTTTTTTCGCGAGGATTTTCGTATATTCGTTAAATAATTTACGAACTTAATTGCAATTTTTGAACGAAATGGTATTATAATTTAAAGATTTATTCGCTTTAATAATAAATTTCTTTATAATTTCATCGTCCTCCTACGTTTTTTCCAAAATTTTCGTAGTGCGCGCTACGTTAAAGTTATTATAAATTAAGAATCCTACGAATAGGTTATAGACGCTATTTTCGAATTTACGGTTATCGTTATTAATCGCTATCGGTAATAACGATATATCGTCGTCGCTATATTCGTCGTAGGATATCGTAAAGGATGTAAAAGACCTTCCTAAATCGATTTCCGTTATCGATTTTCGTTTTGGGGCGCTCCTCGACTAGAAATCGGCGTTTCCGGTTCCAAAGCAGTTTTTCAATACACTTTATAAAAAAGGTATTATACGCCTGTAGAAAAAAAGAATTAACAAGGATAAGGAATTTTTTATAATAGAAATTACAATTATAAAAGTAGCCGAAGCTTTTTATAAAGGATTCCTCTTTTAAAAAGGCGGCGTATATATTTATAAACCGTTTATTTTTTTAATTAATATTTAATAATATTTTATTTATTAGGGCGTAGGATATTTAAGGAAGTTTTATTATAATATTAACGTTTATAAACGTTACGGTAAGGATAAATATAGTAAAGACCGTTTTAGAGAAGCGAATTACCTATTTAACGAAAATAAGTTATTAATTTTTTATATTCCGTATAGAAAATATAAATATTATATTTTTAAAAAGAAAGTATACCCTATTTTTAAGAAAATTATTATAAAAATTACTATAAAATACGCCGAAAGGTTATATTTTTTTACATATTAAAAAGATTTTAAAAAAAGTATTATATTAGAATTAGCGGCGGTAAAAAATAATAAAAATATTAATTTCCTTAACGCCCCCCTTATTATTTATATTATTATTATTCGTAAAAAGGAATTTAAAAATAGAAATAGAGGCTATATCCGTAAATAAATTAACGGGCCTTCTATTAAATTAAAATTAATAATTAAAAGCCCAATAAATGTATTTACGAATTTTTAAAACTCGGGTATTCGGAATAGTGTTAATTTAATTATTACCGTTAAATTAATTATTTAAAAAGAAAAAACCCTTATTCCTATTCTACCCACGGGGTTAAAAAATATTCCTTTATAGAATAATTAATAGTTTAATTAAAAATATTCTATTAAAATATAAGGAAATTATATAAGAGAAGGAAATTATTATTCGAATAAAAAGAGATTTATAATATTATAATAATTTAAAAACCGGGTAAGAATTTAAATGAGGATATTTATCGTCTATAGGGCGGTAAATATATTAGGGTAAATTATTTAAAAAAGGGGAGGGCGGTTATTTATATAAATAAGAAATAGAATTTTAGAAATTTAAATTTCTATATTAGAAAAGATTAAACCTTTATAACGTTTAAGAATTTAAAAGAGTTATTAATTATTTATTCGATTTATTCCTTTATAAAAACGTATAAAATATTAAAATATAAATAAAGGTCTCCCCTTTTCGAATTCTTCGAGGAAAAACCTTCGGTAAAATATTAAATTATAATTATCGGGGATTTCAATTTTTATTATCCTAATTGGGATTTAGAGAATAAAATTAGCCCGGGAGTTAAAAAATTCCTTATATAAGTACGATAATAGCGTATATAATTTATTACCCTTAGAGGGGAATTAATCCGTATAAATAACGTAATATAAAAAAAGAGAAATAAAATAATCGATTACGTATAAATAATATTAAAAATCGAAATTAAATATTAAGGGGCGTAATAGTACGAATAAACCGGTTCGGATTATTATCTTTAAGAAATTTAAATTTATATTAAAAAAAAAATTAGGAAAGTAAAAATAGAGGAAAATTATAATTAGAATTTAATAAATATAAAAAAGGTACGAAAAATAGCGTTATAACGGATTTTAATCCCGGCGAAAATCGATACGAAGGAGGAATTGGAATTTATATTCGATAAATTCGATAGAGAATTTATAAATATAATAGAAGAATTTATCCCGTACCGGAAAAAAAATCGAAGGAAAAGAGTAAAGTAATAAATATTAAAATATAAAATAGTAATAAAAAATATAAGGTAGAAATAGTAAAAATAGTATAAAGAAAGGATATTTTCGAATTAAATAGAATTCGTAGAAATATTAATAAAGAAAAGAAGAATTAATACGAAAATTTAATAAACGATATAGTAAAAAGGCGTCGAAAAGGCGTCGAAAAATTTAAATAAATTTTAAACTTTTAAAAAATAAACCTATATTTAAAACTATTTATTAATAGACCCGCTTAAATTCCTAATTTTTAAATAATACGAAAAAATAGAAAAAATTGAAGATTATAATAATAAAGCGAATATTTTCGCCGAATACTTCTTCCCGAAAGTAAACGTCCTTACGGATTATTTACCCGATTAGACCTTTCCTTTAAATACCGGCGATTCGTTATTTATTAACGAATTAATTACCGAGGAAGATATTTAAAATATTTTATTTCGAATAATTCCGAATAAAATACCGGATGTCGATTAATATTCGAATAAATTTTTAAAAATTTGTAAAGAATTATTCTAAAAAATTATAATTATTTTCGCGGTTGCGAATTTTCGTTTTGGATATTTTTTATAACGGTTTAAAAATACGAAAATAATTATTTTTAAAAAATTAAAAAAACCCGCTATATAATAAAAATTAATTGGCGCGTAGAAATTAATTTCATTATTAAATAACGTCGGGAAAATCTTCGAAGCGTTTATTATTAAAAAATTTATTTAAATTGCAGAAAAATTTAACCTCTTATTAAAGGGTTAAATAAATAATTGGGTAAACTGTTTAACCGAATTTACTATTTATATCGTTACGGATATTATATATATAATTTAGAAATTCGGAACCGTTATATTATTAATACTCTTTAATTTTAAAGGCGTATTCGATAAAATTAATTATAAATAATTATTATATACCCTATAACAAATGCGATTTTTATAATAAATTTTCGAATAAATAGCGAATTTCGTTAATGGACGAAGAAATTCCTTTTTCTTCGACGACGAAATATCTATTCCCTATATTATAGAAATTAAAATACTCTAAAACTTCCCCCTTTCTTTAATTCTTTTTATTTTCTTTATTACTTTATTATACTATAAATTAATTACGGTTAAAAATATAATTATAATCGGTTTCGCCGATAATATTAATATTATTACTATAACGAAAATTATTAAAGAGAATTATAAGATATTTTAAACGGTATAAAAAATTTACTCCGAATAAGTAAAGGAAAGAAATATAGAATTCGAAATGAATAAAACGGAATTAATATATTTTATACGGACGAAAATATTAAAAATAAAAACTCTTTAATTCGGGGATATTATATTTCGACCGACGGAATCGATAAAATTTTTAAGCGTTTAATTAAATTATAAATTTAATTATCGAACCTACGTAAAAGTTATTAAAAAGAAAATAAAAATTTAAACGAATACGTTAATTTAATTAATTATAAAAATTTGGGGTTATTCCTTCGTTCGTATAAAAGAGATTTATATTAAATATATTCGAAATACGATTATATATAAAATTTTAGTTTTCTATTAACCGATAAAAGTATATAATAAATCCCGAAGGATAATAATCGGATTAATTAAATATTAAATTAAATATTTAAAAATCGTCGCCGGGGCGTATAAAGTTACGCCGGTATAAAATTTTAAAACGGAAATTTTTTACCTATTATTCAACTTCTATTTTAATAAATGGATAAAGGTTTTCGAAGAGAAATTCGCCCGTATAAATTAAATTAAATTCGTTTAAAGAATAGTAACCTAAGTAATTAATTATATTTAAATAAAACGAATAAAAAATCGATTATTTATTAATAAATTAAAAAACGGTATTATTAAAATTAAATAAATAGAAGAATAAATACTAATAAAGAACTTTATAACGATTATAGTAGGACTACCCTTAATAATAAATATACCCGTTTAATTATTATAACCGCCGGAATTTTTAACCCTCAATCGAAAAATATAATTAAAAAACGTTATAAAGAGAGAATAAGTATTATATTATAATTATTAATTAATAATAATAATAACTAAATTAAATTAGCGGTATAAATTTACGATTATTAACTTTGATTTAAAATCTAATAATATTATAATAAAACGGTATATAATCGGTTAAAAAAAAAAGAAACGGAAAAAAACCTAACCTTCGGAAAATAATAAGGATTATTATTTATTAACGAAAGTAAAAAATTCCCTCCTCGTTTAAACGAAAATAAAAGTAATCGGCCTTAAAGCTTTCTTTTTTTAAAGGAAAATCTTCAATATTAATATTCCTATTTATTCGTACGGATTAAAACGAAAGACGTTCTACCATATTATATTCGAATATTTCCGGATAATAAATATATAATTTATAATAACCAATTAGCCGTAAACGTAAGAATAATTCTAAATTTATTTAAATAATAGAATTAAAACTAAAAGAATTTTATTATAAGCACTTTAATTAGGACGATTAAATAAATACCGCTTAATAATCGAATTAAAAGAAGAATAGCGAAACGAATTCGCTCGCTACTTTTAATTTTCTTTTCTTCTTTTTTTTTTACTTTTATTTATTAATATATTAAAACGAAGAGGGGGGGAGGATTTTTATTTAATTAAGAATTTAATAAATTACGAAAGCGATAATTTATTTAATTATTATTTCTTTTTACGATTAATTAAAACCTTTAGTATTTTATTATTATTAGTGATTAAACGGTTTTATGCGTCGAATTAACGAATATATTAACGTATAATATTAATTACGAATTAATATTAAATAAATTAATTATTATTAGTAGGAATAAAATTAATAGAACGAATAGCCAACGAATTAATTTTTATTAAAGAATTATTATAGGAAAGTATACGAATACCGTCATTATTTTAAAGAATTTTACTATTATTATTACAAAGTAAATTATTATTACTATTATAGAATAAACTCCTATTATTATTATAGGGGATATTACCCAAAAGAATACGACCGCCGATTAAATTATTTTTATTAAAAAAGAAGAATTCGCGATAGCCCTTTTAAAAATAATTATTAACCGATTATTTTCTATAGTAAATAAATTATTTAAAGGTACCGGTAAAGCCGTCGTTAATAAAACGAAGGCGGATTACGCCGGTAAATTCTTTAACGATAATACGGAGGTAAATAAAATAGTCGCGGAATTTATTATTAATTAAATTTTTAATAATAACCTTCTTTTAAAAAATATTATAAAGATTATAAAAACTACGAAGCGTATTAATTATATAACGCAAAATCGTTAAAATATATTAAATAGTTTAATTAAATTTATTTAAAAACGAATTAAAATAAAAAACGTTAATAATATAAAGGATAGTAATTTATTTAAGTAATTAAGGATATAGTAAATCGATTTAATAATACCCTTTATATAAATATTATAACCTAAGACGGTTAAAAAAACGAAAAAGGCTTTAATTAATTAAAGGGTATAAGCGAAATATAGGGGAATATAGATACGGTTTTAAAAAAATTAATATAAAGATAGAATATAATAGAGGGAGGACTTACCCTTTTTCTAATATATAAAAAAATTTATTATTAATAAGGAATTTAATAATATATTCGAAATTAATTTTAATATCGGTATTAATTATATTAAATATAAAGGTTAGCGAAGGAAAATAAAGGGGAAATAAATTTTCACTTTTATTTTCGTCGGAAGTTTTTATTATTTTACGGAACGCTTTAACGCGTTTTTAACGGGGAATAACTATTTCGAATCGATTATTATTATTATTAAAGGAAAGAAAAGTTTAAAAAAGTTTAAAAAATAGGGGGTTTTTATATTTAAAGGAAGGAAATCTTTACATTAATATAAATTATAATAAAAATATAATTATTATAAAGAGAAAAAGAGAATAAAAGGAATAAAAGAAAATTTAATAATTAAGAGGTTTAATAACGGTTAAAAAAGGAAATAGGTAAGAGAGCGGAAAGCGGAAGGCGGTAGTAAATAGAAAATAGAATAACGGATTAAAAAAATAAAACGGTTTAATATTTTTACGTAATAGTAAATAGAAGGGATAAGATAGATATTAATTGTGTAAGCGGTAGGTATATATTGCGATCGTAAAACGCCGAAAAAGCGGCGCGGATAGGTCCGCGCTAGGAATTATAGCCGGGGTTTTTATCCGGGGCGCTTAACGCTTACGGTTTTATTTTATAGAGAATCGGAGATAAACCCTATATTATATTAGCGTTATAGATTTAGCTAGGGAATAAGAATCTTACTTAAAGGATTTTAACAATTTAAAGAAGATAATCCTATAGGAATTATAAAAAAACGTTAAAGAAGTATTAAAAATATAGGTCGGAATTATAAAGGACGTTTTTCCTAAAATTAAATTTATCCCTTAATATATTATAATTATTACCCCCCCTTTAAAAATACTCTCCGTTAATTACAATTATACTTTCCTTATTTAAAGTATTATAATCGATATTTAATATTCGAAATAAATAAATAAAGAAATTAAAATTCAAATTAAAAAAATATTTTATAATTTAAAAACCGGTACCTTTAATATTATACGAATTATTATAAAATTATTTACGACCGGAAATTATAGAATTATATTTAATAATATTATACGTAAATAATATTAATAATATTAAATTTAAATTAAAAAAGTCTTTAGCGAAAAAACGTTCGTATTTTTAAATATTATTACGTTAATCGTTAAAAGGTTCCTTTAAACAAATATCGCCGAATATATAAGAATAGAAAATATTACTTATAAAATATAGTAAGCGAATTCGAACGTTTTTATTATTAAAATATACTTATAAAAAAAGAAAATTGGCGAAGATAAAGGATTTTTTATAATAAAGGTTGCAATTATAAAAATAGCCGAAATTTTCCGTAAAGGATTCCTCCTTTAAGAAGGTGGTATATATATTTGCGAACCGTTTACCTCTTTGGCTAATATTTAATAATATTTTATTTATTAGGGTATAAAATATTTAAAGAAATTTTATTATAATATTAACGTTTATAAACATTACGGTAAGGATAAATATAATAAAGACCGCTTTAGAAAAGCGAATTACCCGTTTAATAAAAATAAATTATTAATTTTTTATATTCTATATAGAAAGTATAGGTATTACGCTTTCGAAAAAAAAGTATACCCCTTTTTTAAGAAAATTATTATAAAAGTTACTATAGCGTATATTAAAAGGTTATATTCTTTTATATATTAGAAAGACCCTAAGAGAAATATTATATTAGAATTAATAGTAATAAAGGACGATAGGGATATCGATTTCCTTAATACCCCCCTTATTATTTATATTATTATTATTTATAAAAGGGAGTTTAAAAGCGGAAATAAAGGCTATACCTATAAATGGATTAACGGGCCTTCTATTAAACCGAAATTAGTAATTAAAAGTTTAATAAATATATTTATAAATTCTTAGGGCTCGAATATTCGGAGCGGCGCCGATTTAATCGCCGCTATTAAATTAATTACTTAAAAAGAAAAAATTCTTATTCCTATTCCGCTTACGGGGTTAAAAAATATTCCCTTATAAAATAATTAATAGTCTAATTAAAAATATTTTATTAGAATATAGGGAAATTGTACGAAAGAGGGAAATTACTACTCGAATAGGAAGAAATTTATAATATTATAGCGATTTAAAAGCCGGGTAGATATTTGAACGAAAATATTTATTATTTATAGGGTAATAAATATATCGGGGTAAATTATTTAAAAAAAGGGGAGGGTTGTTATTTACGTAAATAAGAAATAAAATTTTAAAGATTTAAATTTCTATATTAAAAAAGATTAAACCTTTATAACGTTTAAGAATTTAAAAGAGTTATTAATTATTTATTTAATTTATTCCTTTATTAAAATATATAGAATACCGGAATACGAATAAGGGTTTCCCTTCTTCGAATTCTTCGAAAAAAAACCCCCGGCAAAATATTAAATCGTAACCGTCGGGGATTTTAACCTCTATTATCCTAATTAGGATTTAAAGAATAAGATTAATTTAAAAACCGAAAAATTCCTTATATAAATATAATAGTAATATATATAATTTATTACCTTTAAAGGGGAATCGACCTATATAAGTAATGTAATATAAGAAGAGAAAAATAAAATAATTAATTATATATAAATAATATTAAGAATTAAAATTAAATATTAAGGGGCGTAATAGTATAAATAAACCGGTTTAAATTATTATTTTTAAAAAATTTAAATTTATACCGGAAGAAAGATTAAAAAAAAGAAAAGAAGGATTAACGCGAAAGCTCAATAAGCGATATAGCGAGAAGGCGTCGAAAGGGCGTCGAAGAATTCAAGTGAATTTTAAACCTTCGAAAGATGGGCCCGTACCCGAAGCTATTTACCGGTAGACCCGCCCAAATTCCTAGTTTTTAAATAATACGAGGGAGTAGAAGAAATCGAAGATTATAGCGGTAAGGCGAATATTTTCGCCGAACGTTTCTTCCCAAAGGTAAATATCCCTACGGACTATTTACCCGATTAAACCCTTCCCTTAAATATTAGCAATTCGTTATTTATTAACGAATTAATTACTGAGGAGGATATTTAAAAAATTTTATTTCGGATAGCTCCGAATAAGGTATTAGGCGTCGATTAGTATTCGAATAAATTTTTAAAAATTTATAGGGAATTATTCCGAAAAATTATAACCGCTTTCGCAATTGCGAATTTTCGTTTTGGGCATTTCCTATAGCGGTTTAAGAATGCGAAAGTAATCGTTTTTAAAAAGTTAGGAAAAACCGCCGTATAATAAAAGTTAGCCGGCGCGTAGAAGCTAATTTTATTATTAAATAACGTTAGGAAAATTTTCGAAGCGTTCGTCGTTAAAAAATTTATTTAAATTACGGAAGAATTTAACTTCTTATTAAAGGGTTAAATAAATAATTAGGTAAGCCGTTCGACCGAATTTATAATTTATATCGTTACGAATATTATATATACAGTTTAAAAATTCGGAGCCATTATATTACTAATACTTTTTAATTTTAAAAGTGTATTTAATAGAATTAATTATAAGTAATTATTATATACCCTATAGGAAATACGATTTTTATAATAAATTTTCGAGTAAATAGCGAATTTCGTTAATAAACGAAGAGGTTTCTTCTTTTTCGACGACGAAATATCCACTCCTTATATTATAAAAACTAAAATACTTTAAGGCTCCTTTTTTTCTTTAATTTTTTTTATCCTCTTTATTACTTTATTATATTATAAATTAATTACGGTTAAAAATATAATTATAATTAGCTTCGCTAATAATATTAATATCGTTATTATAATGAAAATTATTAAAGAGAATTGTAGGATATTTTAAATAATATAGGAAATTTATTTTAAATAAATAAGGGAGAGAAATATAGAATTCGAAGTAAATAAAACGGAGTTAATATATTTTACGCGGACGAGGGTATTAAGAATAGAGATTTTTTAATTCGGGGATATTATATTTCGATTAACGGAATCGATAAAATTCTTAAGCGTTTAATTAAACCGTAAATTTAATTATTAAACCTACGTAAAGGCTATTAAAAAAAAAATAAAAATTTAAATAAATACATTAATCCGGTTAGCCGTAAAGATTTAAAGTTATTCCTTCGTTCGTACGAAAGAGATTTATATTAAATATATTCGAAGTATAATTATATATAAAGCTTTAATTTTTTATTAATTAATAAAAATATATAATAAACCCCGAAGGATAATAATCGGATTAATTAAATATTAAATTAAATATTTAAAAATCGTCGTTAAAGTATATAAGGTTACGCTAATATAGAATTTTAAAACGGAAATTTTTTGCCCGCTATTTAATTTCTATTTTAATAAACGGGTAAAGGCTTTCGAAGAGAAATTCGCCCGTATAAATTAAATTAAATTCGTTTAAGGAATAGTAATTTAAATAATTAATTATATTTAAATAAAACGAATAAAAAATCGATTATTTATTAATAAATTGGAAAGTAATATTATTAAAATTAAATAAACGGAGGAATAAATATTAACGGAGAATTTTATAGCGATTATAGCGGAATTACCTTTGGTAATAGGTATATCCGTTTAATTATTATAACTGCTAGAACTTTTAACTTTCGATTAAGAAGTATAATTAAAAAACGCTATAAAAAGAGAATAGGTATTGCGCTATAATTATTAATTAGCGGTAATAATAATTAAATTAAATCGGCGGTATAAATTTATAATTATTAATTTCAACCCGAAGTTTAATAATATTACAATAAAATAGTATATAATCGGTTAGAAAAAGAAGAAACGGAAGAGAATTTAACCTTTAAAGGACGATAAAAATTATTATTTATTAACGAAAGCGAAAAATTCCTTCTTCGTTTAAATAAGAACGGAGGTAATTAACTTTAGGGCTTTCTTTTTTTAAAGGAGAGTCCCCGATATTAATACCCTTATTTATTCGTATAAATTAGGACGGAAAATATTCTATTATATTACGTTCGAATATTTTTGGATAATAAATATATAATTCGTAATAACCGATTAACTATAAATGTAAGAATAATTCTAAATTTATTTAAATGATAAAATTAAGGCCGAAAGAATTTTATTATAAATATTTCGGTTAGGATAATTAAATAAATACTATTTAATAATCGAATTAAAAGAAGAGTAGTAAAATAAATTCGTTCGCTATTTTTAATTTTCTTTTTTTCCTTTTCTTTTACTTTTATTTACTAATATATTAAAACGAAAACGGGGGAGGATTTCTATTTAATTAAGAATTTATTAGGTTACGAAAGCGACGATTTATTTAATTATTACTTTTTTTTATAATTAATTAAAGCTTTTAATATTTTATTATTATTAGCGAATAAACGGTTTTATTTATCGAATTAATAAATATATTAATATATAGTATTAATTACGAATTAATATTAAATAAATTAATTATTATTAATAGGAATAGGATTGGTAAAACGAATAGCCGGCGAATTAATTTCTATCGGAAAATTATTATAGGAAAATATATAAATATTATTATTATTCGGGGGAATTCTACTATTATTATTACAAAATAAATTATTATTACCGTTACGGGGTAAATTATTATTACTATTATAAGGGATATTATTTAAAAGAATATAACCGCCGATTAAATTATCCTTATTAAAAAGGAAGAATTCGCAATAACCTTTTTAAAAATAATCGTTAATTAATTATTTTCTATAGCGAATAAATTACTTTAGGGTATTAATAAAGCCGTCGTTAATAAGGTAAAGGCGAATCGCGTTAGTAAATTCCTTAATAACGATATAGAAGCGGATAAAATAATCGTAGAATTCGTTATTAATTAGGTCTTTATTAACGACCTTTTTTTAAAAAATATTACGGAAATTATAAAAGCCGTAAAGTATATCGATTATATAATACGAAACCACTAAAATATATTAAGTAACCTAATTAAATTTATTTAAAAATAAATTAGAATAAGAGACATTAATAATATAGAAAATAATAATTTATTTAGGTAATTAGGGATATAATAAATTAATTTAATAATAATTTCTATATAAGTATTATAATCCGGGATAATCGGGAAGGAGAGAAAGGCCTTAATTAATTAAAAGGTATAGGCGAAATACAGGGGAATACGGATACGGCTTCGGAAAGGTTAGCGTAAGGATAAAATATAATAGAAGGAAAATTTACCTTTTTTCTAATATATAGAAGAATTTATTATTAATAAAACGTTTAATAATATATTCGAAATTAATTTTAATATCGGTATTAACCGTATTAAATATAAGGGTTAATAAAAGAAGGCGAAAAGGAAACGAATTTTCGCCCTTATTTTTATTAAAAGTTTTTATTATTTTACGGAGCGCTTTAACGTATTTTTAATAGGGAGTAGCTATTTCGAATCGATTATTATTATTAAAAGAAGGAAAAATTTAAAAAAACCCGGGGGGATAAAGGGTTTTTATATTTAAAAAAAGGAAATTTTTACGTTAATATAAACCGTAATAAAAACGTAACCGTAATAAGGGGAGGAAAAAAATAAAAAGAATAAAGGAAGGTTTAATAATTAAAAAATTTAAAAGTAATTAAAAGGGTAAATAAATAGGGGAATAGAAGGCGGAAAGTAATAGTAAATAAAGGACGGGATAGCGGATTAGGAAAGCGGAACGATTTAATATTCTAACGTAATAGTAAATAAAAGGGATGAGACGGATATTAATCGCGTTGGCGGTAGGTGTGTATTACGATTATAGATTGTTGAAGAAGCGGCGCGGATAAGTCCACGCCGAAAAATATAGCCGGGGTTTTTATCCGGGGCGCTTAACGCCTACGGTTTTATCCTACGGGGAATCGGAAATAGACCCTATACTATATTAACGCTATAGATTTAACTAGGGAATAAGAATCTTACTTTTAAGATTAAAAAAATAAATTAAAGGAAAATTATAATTAGAATTTAATAAATATAAAAAAGGTATAAGAGGCGGTATTATAATAAATTTCAATTTCGGCGAAGATTAATACAAAAGAGGAATTAGAATTTATATTTAATAGGTTCGATAAAGAATTTATAAATATAGCGGAAAAATTCGTTCTATATTAAAAAAAAGGTTAAAGGAGAAGAGCGAAATAATAAATATTAAAATATAAAATAGCGATAAAAAATACGAAGTAGAAATAGTAAAAATAATATAAAGAAAGAATATCTTCGAATTGGGTAAAATTCGTAGAAGTATTAATAAAAAAAAAAGGATTAATATAAAAGTTTAATAAATAATATAGCGAAAAAGCGTTAAAAAGGCGTCGAAAAATTTAAATAAATTTTAAACCTTCGAAAAATAAATTTATATTCGAAGCTATTTATTAATAGACCCGCTTAAATTCTTAATTTTTAAATAATATAAGGGAATAGAAGAAATCGAAAATTATAGTAATAAAGCGAATATTTTCGTTAAACGTTTCTTCCCGAAAATAAACGTCTTTATAAATTATTTATTTAATTAAACCCTTCCCTTAAATATTAATAATTCGTTATTTATTAACGAATTAATTACTAAAGAGGATATTTAAAATATTTTATTTCGGATAATTCCGAATGAAGTATTAGGCGTCGATTAATATTCGAATAAATTTTTAAAAATTTATAAAGAATTATTCCGAAAGGCTATAACCGCTTTTGTAATTACGAACTTTCGTTTTAAATATTTCTTATAGCGGTTTAAAAACGCGAAAGTAATTGTTTTTAAAAAATTAAGAAAAACCGCCGTATAATAAAAATTAACCGGCGCGTAAAAGCCAATTTTATTATTAAATAATATTAAGAAAATCTTCGAAACGCTTATTATTAAAAGATTTATTTAAACCGTAGAAAAGTTTAACCTTTTATTAAAAGGTTAAATAAATAATCGAATAAACTATTCGACCGAATTTATTATCCGTATTATTATAGATATTATATATATAGTTTAAAAATTCGGAGCTATTACGTTATTAATATTCTTTAATTTTAAAAACGTATTCGATAAAATTAATTATAAGTAATTATTATATATTTTATAAAAAATATAATTCCTATAATAAATTTTCGAATAAATAGCGAATTTCGTTAATGGACGAAGAAATTCTTTTTTTTTCGACGATAAAATTTTTATTCCTTACGTTATAAAAATTAAAATACCCTAAAATTCCCCCCTTTCCTTAA
Source organism: Sordaria brevicollis (assembly GCA_033439795.1). Lineage (NCBI taxonomy): Eukaryota > Fungi > Ascomycota > Sordariomycetes > Sordariales > Sordariaceae > Sordaria > Sordaria brevicollis. The sequence goes on from JAUTDP010000007.1 coordinate 1,265,122, forward strand.
TTCTTTTTATCCTTTTTATTATTTTATTATATTATAAATTAATTATAGTTAAAAATATAATTATAATCGGCTTTACCAACGATATTAATATTATCGTTATAATGAAGATTACCGAAGAAGTAAGATTCTTATTCCCTAATTAAATTTATAACGCTAATATAGTATAGGGTCCATCTCCGATTCTCCGTAGGATAAAACCGTAAGCGTTAAGCGCCCCGGATAAAAACCCCGGCTATAATTCCCGGCGCGGACCTATTTACGCCGCTTTTTCGGCATTTTACAATCGCAATATATATTTACCGCCAACGTAATTAATATCCATTTTATTCCTTCCATTTACTATTATATAAAAATATTAAACCGTTCCGCTTTCTTAATCCGCTATTTTATCCTTTTATTTACTACCGTTTTCCGCTTTCCGCTCCTTTATTTATTTACTTTTTTAATTATTATTAAATTTCCTAATTATTAAATTTTCTTTTATTCTTTCTATCCTTTTCCTCTTTTTATAATAATTACGTTTCTATTATAATTTATATTAACGTAAAGATTTCCTTCCTTTAAATATAAAAACCCTTTATCCTTTAGGCTTTTTTAAATTTTTCTTTCCTTTAATAATAATAATAATCGATTTAAAATAATTATTCTCCGTTAAAAATACGTTAAAGTATTCCGTAAAATAATAAAAATTTCCGACGAAGATAAGGGCGAAAATTTATTTCCCTTTTGCCTTCTTTCGCCGACCTTTATATTTAATATAATTAATACCGATATTAAAATTAATTTTAAATATATTATTAAACGCTTTATTAATAATAAATTTTTTTATATATTAGAAAAAGGGTAAATCTTCTTTCCGTTACGTTTTATTTTCGTATTAATTTTTCCGAAATTATATCCGTATTCCTTTATATTTCGTTTATATTCTCTAATTAATTAAAGCCCTTTTCGCCTTCTTAATTGTCCCGGGTTATAATATTTATATAAAGGCTATTATTAAATCGATTTATTATATTTCTAATTACCCGAATAAATTGCTATTTTCTATATTATTAATATTTCCTATTTTAATTCGTTCTTAAATAAATTTAATTAGGCTATTTAATATATTTTAGCGGTTTCGTATTATATAATTAATATATTTCGCGGTTTCTATAATTTCTGTAATATTTTTTAAGAGAAGGTCGTTATTAAAAACCCAATTAATAGCGAATTCCGCGACTATTTTATCCGCTTCTAAATCGTTTAAAAAAAACTGCTTTAGAACCGGAAACGCCAATTTCTAATCGAGGAACGCTCCAAAACGAAAACCGATAATAGGAATCGACTTAAAAGGGTCTTTTACGTCCCTTATAATATCCCGCGACGAATATAACGACGACGATATATCGTTATTACCGATAGTAATTAATAGCGGCAACCGTAAATTCGAAAATAGCGTCCATAACCCGCTTATAGGATTCTTAATTTATAATAACCCTAATATAGCGTACGTTACAAAGATTTCGGAAAAAACGTAAGAAGACGACGAAATTATAAAGAAATTTATCGCTAAAGCGAATAAATTTTTAAATTACAACGCCATTTCGCTCGAGGATTATAATTAAATTCGTAAATTATTTAACGAATATACGAAAATCCTTACGAAGAAAAGTAAAATAATACGCCCCGAAATTAATAAAATTAATAATAATTAAATTATTATTAAAAAGGATTTTAATAATTTAAAGAAAACAATCCTATAGGAATTATAAAAAAATATTAAAAAAGCGTTAAAAATATAAGCCGGAATTATAAAAGACATTCTTCTTAAAACCAGGTCTATTTTTTAATATATTATAATTATTACCTCCCTCCCAAAAATATTCTTCGTTAATTATAATTATACCCTCTTTATCCAAAATATTATAATTAATATTTAATATTCGAAATAAACGAACGAAGAAATTAAAATTTAAATCGAAAAAATACTTCGCAACTTAAGGATTAATACTTTTAATATTATATAAACCGCTATGAAATTATTTATAACCGGAAATTATAAAATTATATTCGATAACGTTATACGCGAATAATATTAATAATATTAAAATTAAATTAAAAAAATTTTTAGCAAAAAAGCGTTCGTATTTTTAAATATTATTATATTAATCGCTAAAAGGTTTCTTTAAATAAATATCGCCGAATATATAAAAATAGAGGATATTATTTATAAAATATAATAGGCGAACCCAACCGCTTCTATTATTAAAATACGCCTATAGAAAAAAAGGATTAACGAAAATAAGGGACTCCTTATAATAAAAATTATAATTATAAAGGTAGCCGAAATTCTTTATAAAGGATTTTTCCTTTAAAAAAACGGCGTATATATTTACAAACTATTTACTTTTTCGGTTAATATTTAATAATATTATATTTATTAAAGTATAAAATATTTAAAAAAGTTTTATTATAACGTTAACGTCTATAAACGTTATAATAAAGATAAATATAATAAAAATTATTTTAAAAAAGCGAATTACCCGTTTAATAAAAATAAATTATTAATTTTTTATATTCTATATAAAAAATACGGGTATTATACTTTCGAAAAAAAAATATACCTTATTTTTAAGAAAATTATTACGAAGGCTATTATAAAATACGCCGAAAAGTTATATTCATTTATATATTAAAAGGACCCTAAAAAAAATATTATATTAAAACCGGCGGTAGTAAAGGATAATAAGGATATCAATTTCTTTAATACCCCCCTTACCGTTTATATTATTATTATTTATAAAAAGGAATTTAAAAGCGGAAATAAAGGTTATACTTATAAACGGATTAATAAACCCTCTATTAAACCGAAATTAACGGTTAAAAGCCCGATAAATACGTTTACGAACTTTTAGGGTTCGGGTACTCGGAACGGCGCTAATTTAATCGCTACCGCTAAATTAATTACTTAAAAGGAAAAAATTCCTACTCCTACTCTATTTATAAGGTTAGAAGATATTCCTTTATAGAGTAATTAATAATCTAATTAAAAATATTCTATTAGAATATAGGGAAATCGTATGAGAGAAGGAAATTATTATTCGAATAGGAGGAGATTTATAATATTATAACGATTTAAAAATTGGGTAAAAATTTAAATAAAGATATTTATCGTTTATAGGGCGGTAAATATATTGGGGTAAATTATTTAAAAAAGGGGAGGGCGGTTATTTACGTAAATAAGAAATAGAATTTTAAGGACCTAAATTTTTATATTAGAAAAAATTAAGCCTTTATAATATTTAAAAATTTAAAAGAATTATTAATCGTTTATTCGATTTATTCCTTTATTAAAACGTATAGAATATTAGAATACGAATAAAAGTTTCCCCTCTTCGAATTCTTCGAAGAGAAACCTTCGGTAAAATATTAAATCGTAGCCGTCGGAAATTTTAATTTTTATTATTCTAATTAGGATTTAAAGAATAAAATTAGCCTAAAAGCCGAAAAATTCTTTATATAAATACGATAATAATATATATAATTTATTATTTTTAAAGGGGAGCCGACCCGTATAAGTAATATAATATAAGAAGAGAGAAATAAAATAATTAATTATATATAAATAATATTAGAAATCGAAATTAAATATTAGGGGGCGTAATAGTACGAATAAACCGGCTCGGATTATTATCTATAAGAAATTTAAATTTATATTAAAAAAAGGTTAAAAAAATAGAAGTAAAGGAAAGTTATAATTAAAATTTAATAAATACGGAAAAAGTATAAGAGGTAATATTATAATAAATTTCGGTTTCGGCGAAGATCGATATAAAAAAGGAATTAAAATTTATATTCGATAAATTTAATAGAGAATTTATAAATATAGCGGAAGAATTCGTCCCGTACCGGAAAAAAAATCGAAGGAGAAGAACGAAATAATAAATATTAGAATATAAAATAGCGATAAAAAATACGAAGCGGAAATAGTAGAAATAATATAAAGAAAAAATATCTTCGAATTAAATAAAATTCGTAGAAATATTAATAAAAAAAAGAAGGATTAATATAAAAATTTAATAAATAATATAATAAAAAGGCGTCGAAAGGGCGTTAAAAAATTTAAATAAATTTTAAACCTTTAAAAAATAGGCCCGTACCCGAAATTATTTATTAATAAACCTATTTAAATTTTCAATTTTTAAAAAATACGAAGGAATAAAAAAAATCGAAGATTATAATAATAAAGCGAATATTTTCGCCGAATGTTTCTTCCTGAAAGTAAATATCCTTACGGATTATTTATTTAATTAAACCCTTCTTTTAAATACCGACGATTCGTTATTTATTAACGAATTAATTATTAAGGAAAATATTTAAAAAATTTTATTTCGAATAGCTCTAAATAAAGTATTAAGCGTCGATTAATATTCGAATGGATTTTTAAAGATTTATAAGGAATTATTTTAAAAAATTATAACCGCTTTCGCGGTTGCGAATTTTCGTTTTAAGTATTTTTTATAACGGTTTAAAAACGTAAAAATAATCGTTTTTAAAAAATTAAGAAAAACCGCCGTATAATAAAAATTGGCCGGTATATAGAGGCTAATTTTATTATTAAATAACGTCGGGAAAATCTTCGAAGTATTCGTTATTAAAAAATTTATTTAAACTATAGAAGAATTTAACCTCTTATTAAAGGGTTAAATAAACAATCGGGTAAATTATTCGACCGAATTTACTATTCGTATTATTATAAATATTATATATATAATTTAAAAATTTAAAGCTATTATATCGTTAATACTCCTTAATTTTAAAGGCGTATTTAATTAAATTAATTATAGGTAATTATTATATATCCTATAGGAAATACGACTTTTATAATAAATTTTCGAATAGATAACGAATTTTATTAATAAACGAAGAAGTTCCCTTTTCTTCGATAACGAAATATCCGTTTCTTATATTATAGAAGCCGGAGTATTTTAAAGCTCCCTTTTTTTTCTAATTTTTTTTATCCTTTTTATTACTTTATTATATTGTAAATTAATTATAGTTAAAAATATAATTATAATTAGCTTCGCCGACGATATTAATATCGTCGTTATAATAAAGATTACCGAAGAGAATTGTAGGATATTTTAAACGGTATAGGAAATTTATTCTAAATAAGTAGGGGAGAGAAGTATAAAATTTAAAACGAATAAAACGGAATTAATATATTTTACGCGGATAAGGGTATTAAGAATAAAGATTTTTTAATTCGGGGATATTATATTTCGACCAATAGAATTAATAAGATTCCTAAACGTTTAATTAAATTATAAATTTAATTATTAAATTTATACGGAGGTTATTAAAAAGAAAATTAAAATTTAAATAAATACGTTAACCTAATTAACCGTAAAGATTTGGGGTTATTCCTTCGCTCGCGTAAAGGAAATTTATACTAAATATATTCGAAGCGTAATTATATATAAAATTTTAATTTTCTATTAATTAATAAAAATATATAATAAACCCCGAAGGATAATAATCGGATTAATTAAATATTAAATTAAATGTTTAAAAATCGTCGTTAGGGCGTATAAAGTTATACTAATATAAAATTTTAAAACGGAAATTTTTTACCCATTATTCGACCTTTATTTTAATAAATAAGTAAAGGCTTTCGAAAAGAAATTCACTTATACGGATTAGGTTAAATTCGTCCGAAGAATAATAATTTAAATAATTAATTATATTTAAATAAAACGAATAAAAAATCGATTATTTATTAATAAATTAGAAAATAATACCGCTAAAGTTAAATAAATAGAGGAATAAATACTAACGGAGAATTTTATAGCGATTATAACGGGACCGCCCCTAATAATAGGTATACCTATTTAATTATTATAACCGCTAGAACCTTTAACCTTTAATCGAAAAGTATAATTAAAAGACGTTATAAAGAGAAAATAGGTATCGTATTATAATTATTAATTAATAATAGCAGTAATTAAATTAAATCGGCGGTATAAATTTACGATTATTAATTTCAACCCGAAATTTAATAATATTATAATAAAACGGTATATAATTAATTAGAAAAAGAAAAAGCGGAAGAGAATTTAATTTTCGGAAGATAATAAAAATTATTATTTATTAACGAAAATAAAGAATTTCCTTTTCGTCTAAGCGAGAATAGAAGTAATCGGCTTTAAGGTTTTCCTTTTTTAAAAGAGAATCCCTAATATTAATACCCTTATTTATTTATATAAATTAAAACGAAAAATATTTTATTATATTATATTCGAATATTTTTAGATAATAAATACGTAATTCGTAATAACCGATTAGCTGTAAATATAAAAATAATTCTAAATTTATTTAAACGATAGAATTAAAACCGAAAGGATTTTATTATAAATACTTCGATTAGGACGATTAAATAAATACTGCTTAATAATCGAATTAAAAGAAGAATAGCGAAACGAATTCGTTCGCTATTTTTAATTTTCTTTTTTTCCTTTTCTTTTACTTTTATTTACTAATACGTTAAAATAAAAACGGGGGAGGATTTCTATTTAATTAAGAATTTATCGGGCCGCGAAAGCGACGACCTATTTAATTATTACTTCTTTTTATAATTAATTAAAACTTTTAATATTTTATTATTATTAGCGAGTAAACGGTTTTATTCGTCGAATTAACGAATATATTAACGTATAATATTAATTATAAATTAATACTAAATGAATTAATTATTATTAATAAGAACGGGATTAGTAAAATAAATAGCCGGCGAATTAATTTTTATTAAGGAATTATTACGGGAAGGTATACGAATGCCGCTATTATTCGGAAGAATTTTATTATTACCGTTACGAAATAAATTACTATTATTATTATAGGGTAAATTATTATTATTATTATAGGGGATATTATTTAAAGGAATATAATCGTCGATTAAATTATCCTTATCAAAAAAGAGGAATTCGTAATAGCCTTTTTAAAAGTAATTATTAACCGATTATTTTCTATAGCGAATAAATTGCTTTAGAATACCGGTAAAATTATCGTTAGTAAAACGAAGGTGAATTATACCGGTAAATTCCTTAATAATAATATGGAGGCGGATAAAATAGTCGTAGAATTCGCTACTAATTAAGTCTTTAATAATAACCTTCTTTTAGAAAGTATTACGGAAATTATAAAAGTTATAAAATATATCGATTATATAATATAAAACCGCTAAAATATATTAAGTAATTTAATTAAATTTATTTAAAAACGAATTAGAATAAGAAATATTAATAATATAGAAAATAGTAATTTATTTAAATAATTAGGGATATAGTAAATCGATTTAATAATAACCTTTATATAAATATTATAATTTAGGATAATTAAAAAGGCAAAAAGGGCTTTAATTAATTAGAAAGTATAAGCGAAATATAGGGGAGTATAAATATAATTTCGGAAAGGTTAATATAAAAATAAAATGTAATAGAGGAAAGATTTACCCTTTTTTTAATATATAAAAGAATTTATTATTATTAAAACGTTTAATAATACGTTCGAAATTAATTTTAATATTAATATTAACCGTATTAAATATAGGAATTAGTAAAAGAAGGTAAAGGGGAAATAAATTTTCGCCTTTATTTTCGTTAGAAATTTTTATTATTTTATAGAACGCTTTAACGCATTTTTAATAAAAAATAGCTATTTTAAATCGATTATTATTATTAAAGGAAGGAAAAGTTTAAAAAAATCCGGAGGATAAAGGGTTTTTATATTTAAGGGAGGGAGGTCTTTACGTTAATATAAATTATAGTAGAAATTTAATTATAATAAGGGGAAGAAGAAAATAAAAAAAATAAAGGAAGGTTTAATAATTAAGAGGTTTAATAGCGGTTAAAAGGGTAAATAAGCGGGGGAATAGAAGGCGAAAAACGGTAATAAATAGGGGATAGGACGGTAGATTAAAAAAGTAGAGCGGTTTAATATTTTAACGTAACGGTAAATAGAAAGGATAAGACGGATATTAATTACGTTAGTAGTAAGTATATATTATAATTATAAAACGCCGAAGAAGCGGCGCGGATAAATCCGCACCGGGAAATATAACCGGGGTTTTTATCCGGGGCACTTAACGCCTACGGTTTTATCCTACGGGGAATCGGAGATAGACCCTATACTATATTGGCGCTATAGATTTAGCTAGGGAATAAAAATCTTACTTTTTTATCCGCCTCTATATCGTTATTAAGGAATTTACCGGCGTAATTCGCTTTTACTTTATTAATAACGGCTTTACCGGTATTTTAAAGTAATTTATTCGCTATAGAAAGTAATCGGTTAATAATTATTTTTAAAAAGGTTATTACGAATTTTTCCTTTCTAATAAAAATAATTTAATCGGCGGTTATATTCCTTCGGGTAGTATCCTTTATAATAATAGTAATAATTTATTCTATAATAATAATAGTAATTTATTTCGTAATAATAATAGTGGAATTTTTTAAAGTAGTAATAGTATTTATATACTTTCCCGTAGTAATTTTTTAATAGAGATTAATTCGCTAATTATTCGTTCTATTAATCCCGTTTTTATTAATAATAATTAATTCGATTAGCGTTAATTCGTAATTAATATTATACGTTAATATATTCGTTAATTCGATAAGTAAAACCGTTTATTCGTTAATAATAATAAAATATTAAAAATTTTAATTAATTATAAAAAGAAATAATAATTAAATAGGTCGTCGCTTTTATAGCCCAATAGATTTATAATTAAATAGAAATCCTCCCTCCGTCTTCGTTCTAGCGTATTAATAAATAAAAGTAAAAGAAAAGGAAAAAAAGAAAATTAAAAGTAATAAGCGAATTTATTTCGCCGTTTTTCTTTTAATTCGATTATTAGGCGGTATTTATTTAATCGTTTTAACCGAAGTACTTATAATAGGATTCTTTCGGCCTTAATTCTATTATTTAAGTAAATTTAGAATTATTTTTACGTTTATAGCTAATTAATTATTATAAATTATATATTTATTATCTAAAAATATTTAAATATAATATAATAAAATATTTCCCATTTTAATCCGTATAAATAAATAAGGGTATTAATATTAAGGATTCTCTTTTAAAAAAGGAAAACTTTAAGGCCGATTACTTCCGTTTTCGTTTAAACGAAGAGGGAGCTTTTTATTTTCGTTAATAAATAATAATTTTTATCGTTTTTTAAAGGTTAGGTTCTTTTCCGTTTCTTCTTTTTTTAATTAATAATATACCGTTTTATTATAATATTATTAAATTTCGGGTCGAAATTAATAATTATAAATTTATACCGCCGATTTAATTTAATTATTATTATTATTAATTAATAATTATAGCGTAATATTTACTTTCTTTTCGTAGCGTCCTTTAATTATACTTTTCGATCGAAGGTTAAAGGTTTTAGCAGTTATAATAATTGAATAGGTACGTCCGTTACTAAGGGCGGTCCTATTATAATTATTATAAAATTCTTTATTAGTACTTATTTTTCCGCCTATTTAATTTTAATAATACCGTTTTCTAATTTATTAATAAATAATCGATTTTTTATTCGTTTTATTTAAATATAATTAATTATTTAAATTATTATTCTTCGGACGAATTTAATTTAATTTATATAGGCGAATTTCTTTTTAAAAGCCTTTATTTATTTATTAAAGTAAAAATCGAATAGCGGGTAAAAAATTTCTATTTTAAAATTTTATACCGGCGTAGTTTTATACGCCCCGGCGACGATTTTTAAATATTTAGTTTGGTATTTAATTAATCCGATTATTATTTTTCGGAATTTATTATATATTTTTATTAATTAGTAGAAAATTGAAACTTTATATATAATTATACTTCGAATATATTTAGTATAAATTTCTTTCGTATAAGCGAAGGAATAATTCTAAATCTTTATAGCTAATTAAATTAATATATTCGTTTAAATTTTTATTTTCTTTTTAATAGCTTCTGCGTAAGTTCGATAATTAAATTTATAATTTAATTAAACGCTCAGGAATTTTATCGATTCCGTCGGTCGAAATATAATATCCTTAAATTGGAGAATTTCCATTCTTAGTACTTTCGTTTATATAAAATATATTAATTCCGGTTTATTTATTTTAAATTTTATATTTCTCTCCCCTATTTATTCGGAGTAAATTTTTTATACCGTTTAAAATATCCTATAATTCTCTTCGGTAATTTTTATTATAGTAATAATATTAATATTATTAGTAAAGCCGATTATAATTATATTTTTAATTATAATTAATTTATAATATAATAAGGTAATAAAGAGGATAAAAAGAATTAAAGAGAGGGGGGAGTTTTAGAGTATTCCGGCTTTTATAATATAGGGAGCGGATATTTCGTCGTTAAAGAAAAGGGAACCTCTTTATCCGTTAACGAAATTTATTATTTATTTAAAAATTTATTATAGGAATTATATTTCTTATAGAATATATAATAATTATTTATAATTAATTTTATCGAATACGCTTTTAAAATTAAAGAGTATTAGCGATATAACGGTTCCGAACTTTTAGGCCGTATATATAATATTTATAACGATACGGATATTAAATTCGGTCGAATAGCTTATCTAATTATTTATTTAGCCTTTTGGTAGGAGGTTAAATTCTTTTACAATTTAAGTAAATTTTTTAATAACGAACGCTTCGAAAATTTTCCCGACGTTATTTAATAATGAAATTAACCTTTATACGCCGGTTAATTTTTATTATATAGCGGTTTTTTTTAATTTTTTAAGAATAATTACTTTTATATTTTTAAATTATTATAGGAAGTATTTAAAACGAAAGTTCGTAATTACAAAAGCGGTTATAATTTTTCGGAATAATTCTTTACAAATTTTTAAAAATTTATTCGAATATTAATCGATATTTAGTATTTTATTCGGAATTATCCGAAATAAAACTTTTTAAATATCCTCTTCGGTAATTAATTCGTTAATAAATAACGAATTATTAATATTTAGGGGAAGGGTTTAATTAGGTAAATAGTCCGTAAAGACGTTTACTTTTAGGAAAAAACGTTTAACGAAAATATTTGTTTTATTATTATAATTTTCGATTTTTTTTATTCCTTTATATTATTTAAAAATTAAGAGTTTAAACGGGTTTATTAATAAATAATTTTGGGTACGGGCTTATTTTTCGAAGGTTTAAAATTTATTTAAATTTTTTAACGCCTTTTTAATACCTTTTTACTATATTATTTATTAAATTTTTGCGTTAATCCTTTTTTTTTTTATCGATATTTCTACGAATTTTATTTAATTTGAAAATATCCTTTCTTTATATTATTTCTATTATTTCTACTTCGTATTTTTCGTCGCTATTTTATATTTTAACGTTTATTATTTTATTTTTTTCCTTCGACTTTTTTTCTAATATAAGACGAATTCTTCCGTTATATTTATAAATTTTCTATTAAATTTATTAAATATAAATTCTAATTCCTTTTTTATATTAATTTTCGCCGGGATTGAAATCCGTTATAATATCGCTTTTCGTACTTTTTTTATATTTATTAAATTCTAATTATAATTTTCCTTTACTTCCGTTTTCTTAATTTTTTTTCCGGTATAGATTTAGATTTTTCAAAGATAATAGTCTAAACCGGTTTATTTATATCGTTACGCCCTTTAATATTCGGTTTCGATTTTTAATATTATTTATATATAATCGATTATTTCATTTTTCTTTTTTTATATTACGTTATTTATATAGGTTAATTCCTTTTTAGGGGTAATAAATTATATATATTACCGTTATACTTATATAAGGAATTTTTCGGCTTTTAGGCTAATTTTATTTTTTAAATCTTAATTGGGATAATAGAAATTAAAGTCTTCGACGGTTACGATTTAATATCTTACCGGGGGTTTTTTTTTAAAAAATTCGAGGAAGGGAGATTTTTATTCGTATTTTAATATTTTATACGTTTTAATAAGGGAGTAAATTAAATAAACGGTTAATAATTCTTTTAAATTTTTAAACGTTATAGAGGTTTAATTTTTTTTAATACGGAAATTTAAATTTTTAAAGTTTTATTTTTTATTTATATAAATAACCGCCTTCCCCTTTTTTAAATAATTTACCCTAATATATTTATTATTTTATAAATAATAAATATCTTCGTTTAAATTCCTATCCGGTTTTTAAATTATTATAACGTTGTAAATTTCCTCTTATTCGAATAATAATTTCCCTCTTTCGTACGATTTCCTTATATTTTAATAGAATATTTTTAATTAAATTATTAATTATTTTATAAGGGAATATTTTTTAGCTTTATAGGTGTGACGGCACGGCTCACCCGCTGGTCACCTGACTTATCACATATCACCAGGTTGCTCAGGGAACTAGGGATTTGCTATTGTAAGTTACTTATTCATGCCAGCGAACGCTGCACAGCCATTTACCCGCACAACCCATTTACTCTATAGAACGTAGGGCCTATATCTTTCCGCCCACGCTTCCATTCTTATACGATTAATTTTCCTTTTTTCTCCATTTTACAATTTTCTATCAATTAAGGATTATTATTATTTTATTACAAGCCCTTCCTTTTTGCCGTAATAATCGTAAGATTAAACTAATATTTATTAGGGACGATATAAAATATCCTACTTCGAAATAAAAGAGATCACAATTAATTGCGCGCAATACGACAATCCCCCGCCCCCTATTTAAATAATTATACAATTATAACCTATACGAAATAACTAAAATACTAAACGAATAATAGCGCGCAATTAGGAAGAAGCGGCCAAATTGAAGGCGTAAGCCGCTAATAAGGTCGATTTCGAATTAGCCAAATTGAATTAAAAAGAGACCCTTATCGCGAAGACCCGCTTAAATTGCAAGTTTATCGATAATTATCGCGTTTCTACGGCTTAAAAGGTTTAAAGTACCGCTAAAGAAATTAATAACCCCGATACCGCTATTTTCGAATATTATAACGCTTATATAATTCCCGAAATTAAAGTCCAATATTTTCCCGATACGAAGGAATATATTGAGGAGGATTTAAAGAATAAGATTAAGGATATTACCGCTCGCTATACCTCCGGTAAGAAAGGACCCTACTTTCTATTTAACCCTTTATTCTAGTACGAAGACCTATAGTTTAAGGGATATAGAAATTTAATAGGAATCGAGGATTTTATCGCCGAAGTTGAGAAGAATCCTAATATTATATTTAAAGAAATAAAGGCCTACATCGTCGCTATATTCGCTTATAAGAAGCAATCCGAGGAATTTTATATTATCGTTTACTATTTTAGTAAAATTATAATAAATTTAAATAATTAGATTTAGTATTTTAAAGGTATATATTATAAACCCGAAAAGTAGAAGAAGAAGGCGCGTTTTCAAATTATTATCGAAGACGACGACGAAGGTACTTAGTATTACCTTGAGGGTATCGACGTAATAGCCCGCAAAGCTAATTAAGCTAAATATCGTACCTTCGTTATTTAAAGTATTATTCCCGATTTCAATATCTCCGACTTTAAATCCGATTATAATAACGATAATTATTAATAAAGTAAAAAACCTACTAATTCCGATAAAGAAATAATAGAAAATTTGATAGCTATTATTATAGTTAAAGATAAAGAAATTCAAACTTTGAATTAAATAGTCGCTAATATTATTCGCAATTCGACGCGTCGTAGTACGACCCCGGGAGGCGCCTTTATTCTTACTACTAGCGGAAAGTCTTCTAAGATTTCAGACCCCCTTATTTTCTATACCAATAAGAATAAAGATACCGTTACCTTTAAGGTTTGGTACCGTACTATACTCAATAAATTAAAGGTCAATTCTAACTATTTTACCGATAATAAAACTAAGTAAATTTATATCGAAAACCGCCTAGCCGGCTATACCGCTAAGGATCTTCAGCCTTACCTACGCAATATCTACCCGAATTAAATCTATTCTTCTAAGGCCTTAATAGCCTATTTGAAACGTCAATACGATAACCCCAATATAATTCGTTAAGCGATCGAGGAGTTCGAAAAGCTCCGTATATATTAAGATAATTTTTATATTTTTAAGAACAAATTTATTCGTCTCGCTAACGAATATTAAATCCCCTAATCTAATTAAAAAGAAGCTTTTTACTATCGCTTATTTACGGACCTCTAAATTAGTATAGCCCTATACGCTACTTTGGATACAGTCGACTTCGATAGATATATAAAGATTATTAAGTAAATTATTTATATATAAAAAGTAGTTAAGCGGATTATTATTACTTTATTTTTTAATTTAAATAATTATAATTGCGGAAATAATAATAGAAGTAGTAATAATAATACCGGCGGAGGAAGAGGCTCCTCTTCGATTAGAGGTAATTCTAATATTAGTAATAATAATTGAAACCTAATTAAAGAAGAGATCGATAATATATTCCATAAAGGAATATATTTTATTTATAAGGAATAAAGATATTACGTTAAAGATTATCTTAAGAAGCCCGATTCGAGCGGACGCCCTACAACCGCGACCGATTACCGTACCTACTTTTAATCTATATACGCTTATTATAAAATTAAAGATAAAGAGGAAGATAAGGGTAAGGAGAAGGATAAATTAAAAAATTAAATACTTTAAATAAGATAAATTCCCGTTTAAAGAGGTTTATATAATAAAAATAAGGAAAAGTACTTAATAGCGCGAAGAAAGATTTCTTATATAATTATTTAGGAGGAGACCCCTTTACTATATCCGCCCTTATAGGTAGTAATAGAATTATTATTACTATTAAAGAAATTATTATAAATTCGGAAGTAGCTACGTATATTCTAATTAATTAAAAAACCGTAAATCGCCTATAATACCTCTTAGGATTCGAGGTAAAGAACGATTTCGACCCTATTAATATAGGAGGACCCTTTGCGGAGGAAAATGGTAAAAAGATTATTACTGTACTTAAGGCGAACGTTATAATATAAAACCGCACTGCCCGCAATAAGTGGCTAATTATTACCGATATCCACTATAATATAATAATCGGCCGCATTTAGTTCGAATATTACGACGTAATAATCGATTATTTACGTAGAAGGTTGTTATTTAGTAACAATTAGCCGATAAACCCCGATTAAATAAGGAATATTTATATCGAGGATAGGGAAGGTTAACTTATCGATCTAAAATATTAGGAGGACGTTATCTATAGAGAATAATTTATAGAAAGAGAGGATAAACGAAGGCGTAACGGGGCCGTAATATATCGTTGAATTCGAGAGTTCGAAAATATTCTATAACCTTTACCTTCGATTAAATAAACGATATGCTTAATAATTAATATTTTTTAAAAAATTACGACCGATAAAAAGATAATCGATTTTACTAAAAAAATATAAGACTCTATAGAGTAAATTTTATAAAACGAGTTTTTACCGCTATTAATAGAGTTAAAGAAAGCGTTGATAAAAGTATTAAAGGAGTAAAAGAGAGATTTTAAAGAGGATTTGAAATATTTTAAAGAATAATTATAGGGAGAGGATTTTAATAATAGTATAAAAAAAGACGATTAGGGTTATTTTAAATAAAAAAGGGGAGTTACGTAGTATAAAGAGCGAATACCCGATATAATTATTATTAATTCTATAGCCCTTATGCAAATAGTAAAGAAAGAGTACTTAAGAGTGACGAATTTATACGAAATCGATCGTTTTATCGAAGAATGTAAGGACTAAGAATATTTTAATGGCCTGGATCCGGAGGAACGGGAATAGACTTTGTAACGGATTCCTATTCGTTATTATAATTACGAGGATATTTTTAGTAAACGACGGTTAAATACGTTATTAAAATTAGGGAATAATAATTATTATATCCGATTATAAGAGGGAGCCAATTTTAAAGATTTAAGTTATAATTTATTATATAAAATAAGTACGGACGAATTGGAAATATATCGATTATATATTGTAGAGAATTTGGATAAAAGTTTTATTAAGAGTAATTCCGCGCTATAGGTTACCCCTATTCTCTTTATATTTAAAGTTAATAGAAAATTCCGCTTTTATATAAACTATTGGAAGTTAAATAAAATTATTTAAAAAGACCGCTACCTGTTACTTTTTATCGAAGAAACGTTAGCCCGAATAATTAAAGCGAAAATCTTTACTAAAATCGATATTTAGTAAGCCTTTTATTATATTTATATATATCTAAACGATAAAGAATTTACGACTTTCCGTATTCGGTATAGGGCTTATAAATATAAGGTATTGCCTTTCGGATTAATTAATAAATTATTAACGTTTTAGAAATATATTAACAACGTTCTAATAGGATATTTGGACGATTTTTATAATATTTACATCGATAATATTTTAATTTATTTTAATAACGAAGAGGAATACGAGATTTACATTAAAAAAGTGTTAAAGAGGCTCCGCTAGGCCGGGTTGTAGGCTAATCTGGATAAATGCGAGTTCTACGTTATTAAAACGAAGTTTTTAGGGTTTATTATCGGTATTAATAGGATTTTAGTAGACTTAGCGAAGATTTAAGTAATTAAGGAATAGAAAGAGCTATTAATAGTTAAGGGCGTATAATCGTTCTTAGGCTTCTATAATTTTTATTATAAATTTATAAGGGAATATAAGAGGATTTCGAAGCTATTAATAACGTTAATAAAAAAAGGGGAAGCGTTTAATTAGATAAAGGAATATTAGGTAGCGTTTAATACTTTAAAATAATATTTAATCGACGTATTAGTGTTCGCCTACTTTAATTTCGAAAAGGAGATAAGGTTAGAGACGGATATATTAAATAGGGTATTAATTAACGTTTTATTTTAAAAATACGAGGATAAGTAGTACCTTATCGCCTATTTTTTAAAAATAATATAGGGAGTAGAATATAATTATTCGATATACAATAAGGAAATATTAATAATAATAAAAGCGTTAATATATTGGCGCTCGGAGTTTATTAGGCTTTAACGGACCGAGCTTTTTATAATTATTATAAATTACAAAGCGTTAAAATATTTTAATACTAAATGCCTATTAAATGCGAAATAAATAATATAAGTATAATTATTATTATAGTATAATTTCTTAATTATTTACTAATCCGGTAAGGATAACGCCGCGGCTAACGCTTTATTTCGGAAATTTAAAGATATTAAGGATTAAAAGGAAAGGAAGGAATTATAACGGATTATACGCTTCTTTAAACTTACAGGGGAGGGGGAGGATATAGTTCGTATTTGTATACTAGACGTAATAGATATCCTTAAAATAATAATCGGTTACGAGTTTATTTATTAATTACTAAAAGCTAATAAAACGGATACCTCATTGGAAGAATATCGAAAGAAAGTTCGGCGGGGAGAATTAAATTTTATAATATTATAAGAATAATTACTATTATTTCGCGGCCGCTTCGTAGTCCCGGAAGGAATATTAAGAACCCGAGTAATTTAGGATTACTACGATATATTAATAATAGCCTACCCCGGAAGGAATAAAATACGGAAATTAATAATGATTCGATATTAGTAGCCCGGCTTAATAGGAGACGTAAATTATTATATAGCCAATTATACGGTTTGCTATACTTTAAAGTACCCTCGAGGTAAAATACCGGGGATGTTCTAAAATATCGAAGTACTTAAAAGGATTTAAAACCGTCTAGTAGTAGACTTTAAAAAGATGTTTATAGATAAATACGGCTACGATAATTTAATGAATATAATCGATCCCCTATTAAAGACCATTTAGTTATTTTTTTATAAATCGATAATTACAGGTAAAAAAATTTATAAATTGTATTATAAAGGGCTATTCCGTATTTTTAGTCTATTTAAGGAATTTATTAGTAATAAGGGACTGTAATTTAGATTAGATTTTTTATAAGAATTGGCTTTTTTAATTGGGACTAAATAGTCGTTGGCTTTAATTGGATATTTATAAACCTTAGGCCAAATCGAGAACCTTTACGAATAGATCGATTAGAGATTACGATTATATATTAATTATAATTAAAATAATTAGTCGGAGATAATCCTAGCTTTAAATTACGTATAGAATAATTTACTATAGGATAGTATAGGCCTTTAACCCTATAAGATTTTATTCGGATTCTTAATACCTACCTTTTCGGATTAGAAGGTAATAACTAATTTAGAAGGTACGCCTTCTATAGAACGTTTAAACTAATAAAATGCTCGAGATGCTATTAAGAAAATTTAAAGATACGTAGATTATATTAGGAAATATATTGAGGTAGTATAACGGAAATAGGTTATTTAAATAAATAAAAAACGTTATAAACCGGACTTCGACGTAGGAAATCGAATTTTTATTATTAAGAAGAGTTAATCGACCGACCGTCCGAGCGATAAATTGGATTTTCTATTAATAAGGTAATATTTTCTTATTATAAGTAAGAAGGGTAATACTTTCCTAGTATAATTGCCTTCTTCGTAGAAGATATTTAATTAATTCTTACCGGATAGATTAAAGAAGTTTCTAAATAACCTATTATTAGGATAAGTATTAGAAAACCCGTTAGGGGAAATTGTATTTGAGGACGAAGAGTATGAAGTAGAGGAGATTATAGTTTTAAAGGTAAATTGAAGTAAGTTATTTTATTAAGTAAAGTAGACCGGTTAGGATTTAAACCCGGAGTAGTATCCTATTAACGATTTTAAGAACGTAGTAATTAAATTAAAAGAGTACTATAAAGAATATCCGGAGGCGGCCGGGCCCCCTTAGAAATTGTAGGATTGGATTATAGCGGTAATACGAGAGGAGGAAGTATTAAAGTATAAGGAGGATGATTTGCTAGTTTAGATAGGTAATAGGAGGTTAAGGAGGAGGAAGTAATTACATTTTCGAAAGACTCGAAGCGAATCTTTTTAAAGGGGGGGGTAATGTGACGGTACGGTTTACCCGTTGGTTATTTAACTTATTATATATTATTAGGTTGCTTAGGGAATTAGGGATTTGCTGTTGTAGGTCACTTGTTTATGCTAGCGAACGCTGTATAGCTATTCACCCGCACAACCTATTCACTCTATGGAACGCAGGGCCTATATCTTTCCGCCCACGCTTCCATTCTTGTACGATTAGTTTTCCTTTTTTCTCCATCTTACGATTTTCTATCAATTAAGGATTATTGTTGTTTTATCACAAGCCCTTCCTTTTTGCCGTGACAATAGGCGGAGTGGGAATAGGAGTTTTTTTTTTTTAAATAATTAGTTTAGTAGCGGTAATTGAGCCGGTACTACTTCGAATATTTAAATTTTAAAAATTCGTAAATACATTTATTAGGCTTTTAATTATTAATTTCGGTTTAGTAAAGGGTTTATTAATTCGTTTACGGGTATAGCCTCTATTTCCGCTTTTAAATTCCCTTTTACGAATAATAATAATATAAATAATAAGGGGGGTATTAAAGAGATCGATATTTTTATTATCCTTTACCGTTATTAATTTTAATATAATATTTTTTTTAAAATCCTTTCAATATATAAAAGAGCGTAGCCTTTCGGTATATTTTACAATGGCTTTTATAATAATTTTCTTAAAAATAGGGTATATTTTTTTTTCGAAGGCGTAATATTTATACTTTCTATATAGAGTATAGAAGATTAGCGATTTATTTTTATTAAATAAATAATTCGCTTCTTTAAAACGGTTTTTATTATATTTATTTTTATTATAGCGTTTATAAACGTTCGCGTTATAATAGAATTTCTTTAAATATTTTACGCCCTAATAAATAAAATATTATTAAATATTAGCCGAAGAGGTAAATAATTTGTAAATATATACGCCGCCCTTTTAAAGGAGGAATCCTTTATAAAGAATTTTAATTACCTTTATAATTGTAATTTCTATTATAAGGAGTCTCTTATTTTCGTTAATTCTTTTCTTTTATAAGCGTATTTTAATAATAGAAGCGGTTAGGTTCGTTTATTATATTTTATAAATAACATTTTCTATTTTTATATATTTAATAATATTTATTTAAGGGAACCTTTTAGCGATTAACGTAATAATATTTAAAAATATAAACGCTTTTTTATTAAAGACCTTTTTAATCTAAATTTAATATTATTAATATTATTCGTATATAACGTTATTAAATATAATTTTATAATTTCCGGTTATAAATAATTTTATAACGGTTTGTATAATATTAAGGGTACCGGTCTTTAGGTCGCGAAATATTTTTTCGATTTAAATTTTAATTTTTTCGTTTATTCGTTTCGAATATTAAATATCGATTATAATATTTCGAATGAAGAGGGTACGGTCGTAATTAACGGGGAGTATTTTTAGGGGGGGGGTAATAATTATAATATATTAAAGGATAAACCCAATTTTAGGAAGAGCGTTTTTTATAATTCCGGTTTATATTTTCGGCGCTTCTTTAACGTTCTTTTATAATTTTTATAGGATTATTTTCTTTAAATCGTCGAAATTCTTCTTAATAATAATTTAATCGTTATTAATTTTATTAATTTCGGGTCGTATTATTTTATTTTTTTTACGAGGATTTTCGTATATTCGTTAAATAGTTTATAAATTTAGTTGCGGTTTTCGAACGAAATAGCGTTATAATCCGAAGATTTATTCGTTTTAATAATAAGTTTCTTTATAATTTCGTCGTCCTTTTGCGTTTTTTCCGAAATTTTTACGGCGCGTACTATATTAAGGTCGTTGTATATTAAGAGTTTTACGAGCGGGTTATAGACGTTATTTTCGAATCTACGGTTACCGCTATTAATTATTATTAGTAATAACGATATATCGTCGTCGCTATAATCGTCGCGGGATATCGTAAGGGACGTAAAAGACCCTCTTGAGTCGATTCCCGTTGTCGGTTTTCGTTTTGGAGCGCTCCTCGACCAGAAATCGGCGTTTCCGGTTCTAAAGCAGTTGAAGATTACCGAAGAGAATTGTAGAATATTTTAAATAATATAGGAAATTTTTTTTAAATAGGTAAAGGAGAGAAGTATAGAATTCGAAACGAATAAAATGGAATTAATATATTTTATGTGGATAAAAGTATTAAAAATAAAAATTCTTTAATTCGGGGATATTATATTTCGACCAATAAAATTAATAAAATTTTTAAATATTTAATTAAATTATAAATTTAATTATCGGACCTACGCAGAGGTTATTAAAAAAAAATAAAGATTTAAATAAATATACTAACCCGGTTAATTATAAAAATTTAGAATTACTCCTTCGTTTGCGCGAGGGAAATTTATATTAAATATATTCGAAGTGTAATTATATATAGAGCTTTAGCCTTTTATTAATCGATAAAAATATATAATAAACCCCGAAGGATAATAATTGGACTAATTAAATATTAAATTAAATATGTAAAAATCGTCGCCGGGGCGTATAAAATTATATCGGTACAGAATTTTAAAATAGAAATTTTTTGCCCGTTATTTAACCTTTATTTTAATAAATAGGTAAGGGTTTTTAAAAAAAGATTCGCCTATATAAATTGAATTAGGTTCGTCCGAAGAATAGTAATTTAAATAATTAATTATATTTAAATAAAATAAATAAAAAGTCGACTATTTATTAATAGATTAGAAAGCGGTACCGTTAAAATTAAATAGGCGGAAGAATAAATACCGACGGAAAATTTTATAATAATTATAATAGGACCGCTTCCGGTAATAGGCGTACCCACTTAACCGTTATAACCGCCGGAATTTTTAGCCTTCGATTAAAAAATATAATTAAAAGACATTATAAGGAGAAAGTAGGTATCGCGCTATAATTATTAATTAATAATAGCGGTAATTAAATTAAATTAGCGGTATAAATTTATAATTATTAATCTCGACCCGAAATTTAATAATATTATAATAAAACGGTATATAATTAGTTAAAAAAAGAAGAAGCGGAAGAGAATTTAATTTTCGGAGGATAATAAAAATTATTATTTATTAACGAAAACGAAAAATTCCTTCTTTATTTAAGTAAAAACGGAGGTAATTAACCTTAGAGCCTTTTTTTTAAAGGAGAATCCTTAATATTAATACCCTTATTTATTTATATAAATTAAAACGAAAAACGTTTTACTATATTACTTTCGAATATTTTTAGATAATAAATATATAATTTATAATAATTAATTAATTATAAACGTAAAAATAATTTTAAATTTATTTAAATAATAGAATTAAGGCCGAAAGAATTTTATTATAGGCATTTTAATTAGGACGATTAAATAAATACCGCTTAGTAATCGAATTAAAAGAGGAGCGGCGAAACGAATTCGCTCGCTATTTTTAATTTTTTTTTTCTTCCTTTTCTTTTATTTTTATTTATTAATACGCTAGAACGAAAATAGAAGGAAAATTTCTATTTAATTAAAATTCTATTAAATTACGAAGGCGACGATTTATTTAATTATTATTTCTTTTTATAATTAATTAAAGCTTTTAATATTTTATTATTATTAATAAATAAACGGTTTTATTTATTGAATTAACGAATATATTAGCGTATAATATTAATTATAAATTGACGTTAAGTAAATTAATTATTATTAATAGGAATAGGACCGGTAGGACGAATAGCTAGCGAATTAATTTCTATTAAAGAATTATTATAGGAAAGTATATAATTACTATTATTATTTTAGGGAATTCTACCGTTATTATTACGAAATAAACTATTATTATTATTATAGGGCAAATTATTACTATTATTATAGGGGATATTACCCGAAAGAATATAATTACCGATTAAATTATCCTTATTAAAAAGGAGGAACTTATAATAACCTTTTTTAAAATAATCGTTAATTAATTACTTTTTATAGCGAATAAATTATTTAAGGGTATTAATAAAGCCGTCATTAATAAAACGAAAGTAAATTACGCCGGTAAATTCTTTAATAATAATATAGAGGTGGATAAAATAATCGTAAAATTCGCTACTAATGAGATTTTAAGTAATAACCTTCTTTTAAAAAATATTACAAAGATTATAGAAATTACGAAGCGTATTAATTATATAATATAAAATTATTAAAATATATTAAGTAATTTAATTAAATTTATTTAAAAACGAATTAGAATAAAAAACGTTAATAATATAGAGGATAATAATTTATTTAAGAACTTAGGGATATAGTAAATCGATTTAACGATAGCCTTTATATAAATATTATTATTTAAAACGGCTATAAAAGTAAAAAGGGCTTCGGCTAATTAGAGGGTATAAGCGAAATACGGGGGAATATAAATACGGCTTTAGAAAAATTAATATAAAAATAGAACGTAACGGAAAGAGAATTTACCCTTTTTCTAATATATAAAGGAATTTATTATTAATAAGGAATTTAATAATATATTCGAAGTTAATTTTAATATCGGTATTACCCGTATTAAATATAAAAATCGGCGAAAGAGGGCGAAGGGGAAATAAATATTCGCTTTTATTTTCGTTAAAAATTTTTATTATTTTATAGAGCGCTTTAGCGCGTTTTTAATAAGGAATAATTATTTTAAATCGATTATTATTATCAATAAAGGAAGGAAAAGTTTAAAAAGGCCTGGAGGATAAGGGGTTTTTATATTTAAATGAGGGAAATCTTTACATTAATATAAATTATAATAAAAATATAATTATTATAAAGGGAAGAAGAAAATAAAAAGAGTAAAAGAAAATTTAACGGTTAAAAAATTTAATAGCGGTTAAAAGGGTAAATAGACGGGGGTATAGAAAATAGAGAGCGGTAATAAATAAAGGGATAGGATAGTGGATTAAAAAGGCGGAGCGGTTTAATATATAAATATAATAATAAATAGAAGGAATAAGACGGATATTAATCGCATTGGCGGTAAATATATATTGCAATTATAAAACGCCGAAGAAGCGGTATAAATAGGTCCGCGCCGGGAATTATAGCCGGGGTTTTTATCCGGGGCGTTTAACGCCTACGGTTTTATCCTACGGGGAATCGGAAATAAACCCTATATTATATTAGCGCTATAAATTTAGCTAGGGAATAAGATTCTTACTTACTTTAGAATAACGTATATTATGTACCGCTATTAACGACGAATTTAAATTAAAATAATTAATTAAGGATTTATAAACCAAATTTATCAATATTAAATAATAATAAAAAAACCCGGCTATAAATTAAAAAATAACCAACCGTTTAATTAATAAAGTTAATTATTATAATAAATTAATCGAAGAGCGTAAAAATAACTTTCAAAAATTATTAAATAAACGAAAATAAATTACTAAACCGAGCCCAAACCCTAAAATTAAATTAAATGCCAAGAAAGAGGAAATGGATTTAATTAATATAATAAATATACCCGAATTTTAATATTTATTTAATATAATCGACAACGACGAAAAATCGGATAATAAATAATTAATAATAAATTTATATAAAAGAGTAGCGGAATTATCGAAAGATTTTAGCAAAGGATTTATTTTTACTCCTAATTTCTTTACTAAACCGGATAATATTAAAGTAAGTAATATTAAAATAAATAGTACTAAACTAGATAGTATTAAAGTAAGTAATATTAAAGTAGGTAATATTAAATTAAATATTACTATACCCCCGCCCCCTCCTACTACTAAACTAAAAAGTAAGATTCTTATTCCCTAGCTAAATCTATAGCGCTAATATGGTATGGGGTCTATCTCCGATTCCCTATAGGATGAAACCGTAAGCGTTAAGCGCCCCGGATAAAAACCCCGGTTATAATTCCCGGCGCGGACCTATCCGCGCCGCTTCTTCGGCGTTCTACGATTGCGGTGCACACCTACCGCCAACGCGATTAATATCCGTCTTATCCCTTCCATTCACCGCTGCGTTAAAATATCTCACGAGCCTAATTGCGGTCCTTGAGCGAAACGGCGTCGTAGTCCGAAAGTTTATTCGCTTTAGCGATAAATTTCTTTATAATTTCGTCGTCCTCCTACATTTTTTCCAAAGTCTTTACGGCGCGCGCTACGTTAGGGTTATTATATATTAAAAGTCCTACGAACGGGTTATAAATATTATTTTCGAATTTATAATTACCGTTATTAATTATTATTAATAATAATGATATATTATTATTATTATAATCGTCGCGGGATATTATAAAGGACGTAAAAAACCCTCTTAAATCGATTCCCGTTATCGGTTTTCGTTTTGGAGCGCTCCTCGATTAGAAATTAGCGTTTCCGGTTCTAAAGCAATTTTCTCTATTAAATTAAAAGTTACTAAACCGGATATTATTATACCCCCGCCCCCCCCGTTACTAAAGCCGGCAAAACATCTAATATAATAATATCGTTTATTAAAACGCCCTTCAATCTTAAAATTACCCTATCTATTATTACTAGCCAAACTTACCCAGTAATACCCTACTATAGGTTATAGGACATTAATTGTCCGTGGACTATAAATTGAATATTTTACCGTAAAAGGCAAATTGCTGTTTATAGACCGTCCGAAGTTCTAGATTAAGTAAGAGTCTTATTCCCTAATTAAATCTATAGCGCTAATATAATATAGGGTCCATTTCCAATTCCCCGTAGGATAAAACCGTAAGCGTTAAACGCCCCGGATAAAAATTCCGACTATAATTCCCGGCGCGGACTTATCCGCGCCGCTTTTTTAACGTTTTATAATCGCAATATATATTTACCGCTAATATAATTAATATCCGTTTTATCCCTTCTATTTATTATTATATTAAAATATTAAATTATTTTACTTTTTTAATTTACTATCCCGTCCTTTTATTTATTAAATTAAAAATTGCTTTAGAACCGGAAACGCCGATTTCTAATCGAGGAGCGCTCTAAAACGAAAACTGATAACGGGAATCGATTTAAGAAGGTCTTTTACGTCCTTTATAATATCCCGCGACGATTATAATAACGACGATATATTATTATTACCAATAATAATTAATAGCGGTAATTGTAGATTTGAAAATAATATTTATAATTTACTCGTAGGATTTTTAATATACAACGACCCTAACGTGCCGCGCGCTGCGAAGATTTCGGAAAAAACGTAGGAGGACGATAAAATTATAAAAAAATTTATTGTTAAAGCGAATAAATCTTCGGATTACAACGCCGTTTCGTTCGAGGACTGTAATTAAATTCGTAAATTATTTAACGAATATATAAAAATCTTCGTAAAGAAAAATAAGGTAATATACCCTAAGGCTAATAAAGTTAATAACGATTAAATTATTATTAAGAAGGATTTTAACGATTTAAAGAAAACGATTTTATAGGAATTGTAAAAGAACGTTAAAAAGGCGCCGAAAATATAAATTAGAATTATAAAGGATATTCTTCCTAAAATTAGGTCTATTTTTTAATATATTATAATTATTACCCCCCCTTTAAAAATACTCTTTATTAATTACGACTGTACTTTCTTTATTTAAAGTATTATAATTGATATTTAATATTCGAAGTGGACGAACGAAGAAATTAAAATTTAAATCGAAAAAATATTTTATAATTTAAAGATTAGTACCTTTAATATTGTATAAGCTATTACGAAATTATTTACGATTGGAAATTATAGAATTATATTTAATAATGCTATACGCAAATAATATTAGTAATATTAAATTTAAATTAAGAAAATCTTTAGCGAAAAAGCGTTCGTATTTTTAAATATTATTATATTAATTACTAAAGGGTTCCTTTAAATAAATATCGCCGAATATATAAAAATAGAGGATATTACCTATAAAATATAATAAACGAATTTAACCGTTTTTATTATTAGAATATATTTATAAAAGAAGAGAATTAGCGAAGATAAGGGACTCCTTATAATAAAAATTATAATTATAAAGGCGGTTAAAGCTCTCCGTAAAGGATTCCTCCTCTAAGAAGGCGGCGTATATATTTACAAATTATTTACCTCTTCGGCTAATATTTAATAATATTTTATTTATTAGGGCGTAGGATATTTAAGGAAGTTCTATTGTAATATTAACGTTTATAAACGCTATAATAAAAATAAATATAATAAAAAACCGCTTTAAAAAAGCGAATTATTTATTTAACGAAAATAAATCGCTAATTTTTTATATTCCGTATAAAAAGTATAGGTATTACGCCTTCGAAAAGAAAATATACCCTATTTTTAAAAAAATTATCGTAAAGGCTATTATAAAGTACGCCGAAAGGCTACGTTTATTTATATACCGGAAGGATTTTAAAAGAAATATTATATTAGAACCGGTAGTAGTAAAGGATAATAAGGATATCGATTTCCTTAACGCCCCCCCTACCGTCCGTATTATTATTATTCGTAAAAGGGAATTTAAAAATAGAAATAAAAGCCGTATTCGTAAGCGGATTAATAAACCCTTTATTAAATTAAAATTAATAGCTAAAAGCCTAATAAACGTATTTATAAATTTTTAAAGCTCGGGTATTCGGAATAGCGCCGGTTTAATCGCCGCCGCTAAATTGGCTACCTAAAAGGAAAAAACTCTTACTCCTATTCCGCCCGCGGGGCTAAAAAATATTCCTTTATAAAATAATTAATAATCCGATTAAAAATATTTTATTAAAATATAAAGAAATTGTATAAAAGAAGGAAATTATTATTCGAATAAGAGGAAACTTACGATATTATAGCGATTTAAAAGCCGGGTAAGAATTTAAACGAAGATATTTATCGTTTATAGGGTAATAAATATATTAGGGTAAATTATTTAGAAAAAGGGAGGGCGGTTATTTACGTAAATAAAAAATAGAACCTTAAGGACCTAAATTTCTATATTAAAAAAATTAAACCTCCGTAACGTTCAAAAATTTAAAGGAATTACTAACCGTCTACTCGATTTATTCCTTTATTAAAATATATAAAATATTAAAATACGAATAAAGGTCTCCCCTCTTCGAATTCTTCGAAAAGAAACCCCCGGTAAGATATTAAATTGTAATTATCGGAAATTTTAACTTTTATTATCCTAATTAGGATTTAAAGAATAAAATTAACCCGGGAGCCGAAAGACTCTTTATATAAGTATAATAATAATATATATAATTTATTACCTTTAAAGGGGAACCGACTTATATAAATAATGTAATATAGGAAGAAAGAAATAGGATAATCGATTATATATAAATAATATTAAGAATCGAAATTAAATATTAAGGGGTATAATAGTACGAATAAATTAGTTCGGATTATTATCTTTAGGAAATTTAAATTTATACCGGAAAAAAGGTTAAAAAAATAGAAGTAAAAGAAAATTATAATTAAAATTTAATAAATACGGAAAAGGTACAAAAGGCGGCGTTATAACGGATTTTAATCTTAACGAAAATTAATATAAAGGAGGAATTAGAATTTATATTCGATAAATTTAATAAAAAATTTATAAATATAGCGGAGGAATTCGTCCTATATTAGAAGAAAAATCGAAGGAGAAGAATAAAATAATAAATGCTAAAATATAAAACGGCGACGAAAAATATAAAACGGAAGTAGTAAAAATAATATAGGGAAAAAATATCTTCGAATTAAATAAAATTCGTAAAGGTATTAATAAAGAAAAGAAGAATTAACGCAAAAATTTAATAAGCGATATAACGAAAAAGCGTTAAAAGAGCGTCGAAAAATTTAAATAAATTTTAAACCTTCGAAAAATAAGCCCGTACCCGAAACTATTTATTAATAAACCCGCCTAAATTCCCAATTTTTAAATAATACGAAGGAATAAAAAAAATCGAAGATTATAATAATAAGGCGAATATTTTCGCCGAACGTTTCTTCCCGAAAATAAACGTCTTTATAAATTATTTACCCGATTAAACCCTTCCTTTAAATATTAACGATTTATTATTTATTAACGAATTAATTACCGAAAAGGATATTTAAGAGGTTTTATTTCGGATAGTTTTAAATAAAATACTGGGTATCGATTAATATTCGAATAAATTTTTAAAAATTTATAAAGAATTATTCTAAAAAGTTATAACCGCTCTTACGGTTACGAATTTTTATTTTAAATATTTCCTATAATGGTTTAAAAATACGAAAATAATCGTTTTTAAAAAATTAAAAAAAATTACCGTATAATAAAAATTAACCGGCGTATAGAAGTTAATTTTATTATTAAATAACGTTGGGAAAATCTTCGAAGCGTTTATCGTTAAAAGATTTATTTAAATTGCGAAAAAATTTAACCTTTTATTAAAGGGTTAAATAAATAATTAAATAGGCCGTTCGATTAAATTTACTATCCGTATCGTTACGGATATTATATATATAGCCTAAAAATTTAGAGCTATTATATTATTAATATTCCTTAATTTTAAAAGCGTATTTAATAAAATTAATTATAGGTAATTATTATATACTTTATAGGAAATGCGATTTTTATAATAAATTTTCAAATAGGTAGCGAATTTTATTAACGGACGAAGAAATTCCCTCTTCTTCGACGACGAAATATCCGCTCCTTATATTATAAAAGCCGGAATACCCTAAAATTCCCTCCTTTCCTTAATTCTTTTTATCTTTTTTATTATTTTATTATATTGTAAATTAACTACGGTTAAAAATATAATTATAGTTAGCTTTGTTAACGATATTAATATTATTACTGTAATAAAAATTACCGAAGAAAATTATAAAATATTTTAAACGGTATAAAAAATTTACTCCGAATAAATAAAGGAAAGAAATATAGAATTCGAAGCGAATAAAACGGAATTAATATATTTTATGTAAATAAAAGTATTAAAAATAGAAATTCTCTAATTCGGAGATATTATATTTTAATTAACGGAATTAATAAAATTCTTAAATATTTAAATAAATTGCAAATTTAATTATCGAATTTACATAAAAGCTATTAAAAAGAAAATAAAAATTTAAACGAATATATTAATTTAATTAATTATAAAAATTTGGAATTATTCTTTCGTTCGTATAAAAGAGATTTATATTAAATATATTCGAAACGTAATTATATATAAAGCTTTAACTTTCTATTAATTAATAAAAATATATAATAAACCCTGAAAAATAGTAATTAGATTAATTAAATATTAAATTAAATATTTAAAAATCGTCGTTGGGGCGTATAAAATTACGCTAATATAAAATTTTAAAACGGAAATTTTTTACCCGTTATTCGATTTTTACTTTAATAAATGGGTAAAGGTTTTCGAAGAGAAATTCGCTTATATAAATTAAATTAGGTTCGTTCGAAGAATAATAATCTAAGTAATTAATTATATTTAAATAAAATAAATAAAAAATTAACTATTTATTAATAAACCGGAAAGCAATACCGTTAAAGTTAAATAAGTAAAGGAATAAATACTAACGGAAAACCTTATAATAATTATAGTAAAATTGCCCTCGGTAATAGGCGTACCCGTTTAATTATTATAACCGCTAGAACCTTTAACCTTCGATCGAAAAGTATAATTAAAAAACGCTACGAAAAAAGAGTAAATATCGCGCTATAATTATTAATTAATAGTAATAGTAATTAAATTAAATCGGCGGTATAAATTTATAATTATTAATTTCGATCCGAAATTTAATAATACCGTAATAAAACGGTATATAATTAGTTAAATAAAGAAGAAGCGGAAAAAAACCTAACCTTCGGAGGACGATAAAAATTATTATTTATTAACGAAAGCGAAGAATTTCCTCTTCGTTTAAACGAAAATAGAAATAATTAACTTTAGGGCCTTCCTTTTTTAAAAAAGAATTCTTAATATCGATACCCTTATTTATTCGTATAAATCGGGATGAGAAACGTTTTACTATATTACGTTCGAATATTTCCGGATAATAGATATATAATTCGTAATAATTAATTAACTGTAAATATAGGAATAATTCTAAATTTATTTAAATAATAGAATTAAAGCCGAAAAAATCCTATTATAAATACTTCGATTAAAATAATTAAATAAATACCGTTTAATAATCGAATTAAAAGAAGAATAGCGAAACGAATTCGCTCGCTATTCTTAATTTTCTTTTCTTCCTTTTTTTTTACTTTTATTTACTAATACGTTAAAACGAAGACGGGGGAGGATTTCTATTTAATTAAAAATCTATCGGGCTATAAAAGTAATAACCTATTTAATTATTATTTCTTTTTATAATTAATTAAAGCCTTTAATATTTTATTATTATTAGCGAATAAACGGTTCTATTTATCGAATTAACGAATATATTAACGTATAATATTAATTACGAATTAATATTAAACGAATTAATTATTATTAATAGGAATAGGACCGGTAGGACGAATAGCCGGCGAATTAATCTTTATTGGAGAATTATTACAAAAAAATATATAAATATTATTATTATTTTAAGGAATTCTACCGTTACCGCTACGAAGTAAATTACTATTATTATTACGGGGTAAATTACTATTATTATTATAAAGGATACCGCCCAAAAAAATATAACCGCCGATTAAATTATCCTTATTAAAAAAGAGGAATTTATAATAGCCTTTTTAAAAATAATTGTTAACCGATTACTTTTTATAGCGAATAAATTATTTAAAAAGATTAATAAAACCGTTATTAATAAAGCGAAAGTGAATTGTACCGGTAAATTCTTTAATAATAATACGGAAGTAAATAAAATAATCGCAAAATTCGCTATTAATTAAATCTTTAATAACGACCTTCTTTTAAAAAATATTAGAAAAATAGTCAAAACCGCGAAGCGTATCGATTATATAATACGAAACTATTAAAATATATTAAATAACTTAATTAAATTTATTTAAAAATAAATTAGAATTAAAAACGTTAATAATATAAAGGATAATAATTTATTCCGGTAATTAGAAATATAATAAATCGATTTAGCGACGGCCTTTATATAAATATCGTAATTTAAAATAGTTAGGAAGGCGAAAAAGGCCTTAATTAATTAAAAAATATAAACGAAATATAGGGGAGTATAAATACGGCTTCGGAAAAATTAACGTAAGGATAAAATATAATAAAGGGAAAATTTACCCTTTTTCTAGTATATAAAAGAATTTATTACTAATAAGGAATTTAATAATATATTCGAAATTAATCTTAACGTCGGTATTAACTATATTAAATATAAAAATTAATAAAAGAAGGCGAAGGGGAAATAAATTTTCGCCCTTATCCTCGTCGGAAGTTTCTATTATTTTATAAAATATTTTAATATATTTTTAATAAAGAATAATTATTTCGAATCGATTATTATTATTATTAAAGGAAGGAAAAATTTAAAAAAGCTTAAGGGATAGGGGGTTTTTATATTTAAGAAAAGGAAATTTATATATTAATATAAATCGTAATAAAAATATAATTATTATAAAAGGAAGAAAAGGATAGAAAAAATAAAAAAAAGTTTAATAATTAAAAAGTTTAATAATAATTAAAAAAATAAACGGGCGGGGGAATGGAAGGCGGAAAGTAATAGTAAATAAGGGACGGGATAGCGGATTAGGAAGGCGGAACGGTCTAATATTCTTATATAACGGTAAATAAAAGGGATAAAACGGATATTAATTGCGTTGGCGGTAGGTATATACTACGATTATAAAACGCTAAAGAAACGGCGTAGATAAATCCGTACCGGGAATTATAGCCGGGGTTTTTATCCGGGGCGTTTAACGCTTATAGTTTTATCCTACGGAGAATCGGAGATAAACTTTATATTATATTAGCGCTATAGATTTAGCTAGGGAATAAGAATCTTATTTATTTATTTACTTATTTTATTAATCCCGTTTTTATTAATAATAATTAATTTATTTAGCGTTAATTCGTAATTAATACTTTACGTTAATATATTCGTTAATTCGACGAATAGAACCGTTTATTTATTAATAATAATAAAATATTAAAAGCTTTAATTAATTGTAAGAAGAAGTAATAATTGGATAAATTATTGCTTTTGCGGCTTGATAGAATCTTAATTAAATGAAAATCCTCCCCCCGTCTTCGTTCTAGCGTATTAGTGAATAAAAGTGAAAGAAAAGGAAGAAAAGAAAAATTAGGAGTAGCGAGCGAGTTCGTCTCGCCGCTCCTCTTCTAGTTCGATTACTAAGCGGTATTTATTTAGTCGTCCTAGCCGAGAAGTTTTGGATTATAAATTATTATACTACGGTAAATTATTTTTTTTTAAATTTGGGTGGTTTTTATTAATCTAGTTAGTCTACGCTCTAAGAGTTTGTAGGAGCTTATATACGTACGAAAAATCTATAGCTATAGTTAAATTATAGTTGTAAATATAGCGATTAAAAAGGAAGTCGCGAATAATGTATATTTATTTATAGGTTTACCTATTATTGGCCGGCCGCCTACGTATAATCTACTTTATTACTACCCGTTCGTTTATTGCCTACCTGCGTATAATCCTCCTTATTGCCGGTTTAGTATTTATACTCCGGTATTTGTACCCCGGTATTTGTACCGGCTTAATATTTATACCGGCCTAATATTTATACTAGCTTAATATTTATACTCTAGTACTTATACCCCGGTACCTATATTGGCCTAATATTTATACCGGCCTAGTATTTATACCCCGGTATTTATACCCCGGTATTTATACCGGCCTAGTACTTGCACCCCGGCGGCGCCGGCGTAGATTGAAATGGGGAGCGATGTAATTAATTGGGAGGGATTAATTTATTGTAATAGAATAATTGAAAGGAATTTAATACGATGGGATCCGGTATTAGTATAATACGGTTAGATGTAATAAATTATTGCGTTATTAGTATAAAATTGTTATTAGTATAGAATTGTTATTAGTATAGAATTGTTATTAGTATAGAATTGTTATTAGTATAGAATTGTTATTAATATAGAACCGTTATTAGTATAGAATTTAGAAAGGTATGGATTACCGATAATTAGTATATATTATTAGTATTGCGGTTAGATAGTTATTAATATTATTTAAATTTTTTAATTATAATTAAATATTGTATATCGTTGATAAATTAGTATATAAGTAAGAAAGGGAAGATATTAAGATAAGATATATTATAAATAAAATAAGATTATAAGTCTAATGTATAAAATTTATATTTTTATTAGTAAATTAATTTTGTAAAGGAAATAAATATAAATATATTATTTATTTTATATTTAGATAATGTTTTAGTTTATTTAGATTAATTTCCGTTAATATTGATTATAGTTATTGCGGTCTTCGAATTTCGATATATCGATAATATAAATTTTATCTGTTAATACGGTTAATAAATTAAGAATTAAAGTTTTACCGGTTTTTTTAATAAGTAGTAATTTTAGTATAATATTTATATAATTTATTTATTTAATTTTAATTAGTATAAGATAAATCTGACGTTTATTATATTTTTTTTATTCGTATATAAAAATATAGTCGATATAGTTAATATTAAAGTTCTTTTTATCGTTATTGTCGTTAGGCGTAGGGCTGGGTACGTTAGAACGGTTAAACCGAATATAATTATTAATTCTGAAAGTATAACGTCGGAGGGTATTATATACGGGTTAAATATAAGTTTTTATTAATTATTTATTCGGTTTTGTAAGTTAAGAATATTCGGACGTATTTAAATATATTTATAAGTATAAATATAATGTTGATGTATATTATTTTGTAGTTTATTATATAGATTATATAATTATATTATTATTTATTATTTTCCGTTATATAAATAATATTATTATATTATATTAATAAAGTATTTAAATTCCCCGCGGGATATACGGTATTAATAGGAATTATTAACTGCTATAAGGATATAAATATAAGGAGGGTATAGGCTTAGAGGATATATTTATTAATAAATAATATTCTTTTATTATATTATAAATTACCTATAGCGAATTATAATATTTAAATACTATAATTTAATTCGTAAATTCGAAATAAAGTATAGTAGAAGGGATTAATTATTAAAATAATGGATAATATTAAATAAAAAAAAATTTCCGGCCTAATAATAGGGTAATAAATCTGTTTTATACTTTTTTAATTCTATTAATAATATTAAGTCTAATATATATATTAATCGCCGAATTTAGGATATCGAATTTAAATTCTTCGATTTATTTACGTTTTTTTATATTGGGTTACCGTTTATTTTTATAAATTATAACTTTTTGTAAATTGGGGATATATTAGATAATTTGATGGATTTATTCGGTTAATTTTAGGTTAGTAATCGAGAAGGAATTTAATAATACGAATCGAATAATATAATTAAAGCGTTCTTATTCGAGGATTTATCGTTCGATATTTTTACCGTTAATCGTTTCGGCCGTTTTCTTATTTATTTTATATAATTATTAATATTTATTTAATTAAATTATAATTTATATTCCCGGCGTTGGGTTTTGTACGTTAATTTTATAGCCCGTATTATGTGCTATATTTGTGCTTATATTTGTGTTTGGCGGGCGCTAAGATATTATTTAGGGTATATTAATATATCGGTTTAGGGGTAATTTATTTATAATATTTTTCTTTTAGTAGTATATTGAGTAATTTAGGTAGTTTATATTTATGGTAAAATTCGATATAATATACGGTTATATATATATTCGGTTGTAGTACTTTTATAATAAATTTTTTAACCCGTTTCGGAATTGTTATTACTTTTATAATTATATTTATAATTATACCGGCTTTTTCGTCTTCGATTATAATATTATCGATATTTTTTTATTCGATTTTATTTTAATTATTCGTAGCGCTAATATTTATACCCAATATAAAAGATTATTTAAAAGGTAATAATTTTAAACGAATACGAATATTATATAAGTTATTCTTTATTTATAGGTTATTAATAATAGTTTTTATTATTATATTATATAATTTAATATATTATATTTTAATGTATAATATATATTATTCTAATTTATTATATATTTCTTAAAAACTGCTTTAGAACCGGAAACGCCGATTTCTAGTCGAGGAGCGTTCTAAAACGAAAACCGATAATGGGAATCGATTTAAAAAGGTCTTTTACGTCCTTTACGATATCCCGCAACGAGTATAGTAATAACGATATATTATTATTACCGATAATAATTAATAATAATAATTATAGATTCGAAAATAGCGTTTATAATCCGCTCGTAGGACTTTTAATTTATAACGACCTTAATGTAGCGCGCGCTGCGAAGATTTTAGAAAAAATGTAAGAAGATAATGAAATTATAAAGAAATTTATTATTAAAGCGAATAAATCTTCGGACTATAATATTATTTCGTTCGAAGATTATAATTAAATTCGTAAATTATTTAATAAATATATAAAAATCTTCGCGAAAAAAAATGGGGTAATATACCCCGAAGTTAATAAAATTAATAATAATTAAATTATTATTAAGAAGGATTTCGACGATTTAAAGAAAATAATTTTATAAGAATTATAAAAGAATATTAAAAAAGCGCTAAAAATATAAACCGGAATTATAAAGAATATTCTTCCTAAAATTGGGTCTATCCTTTAATATATTATAATTACTACCCCCCCCCCGAAAATACTCCTTATTAATTATAATTATACCCTTTTTATCCGAAATATTATAATCGATATTTAATATTCGAAACGGATAAACGAAAAAATTAAAATTTAAATCGAAAAGATACTTCGCAATTTAAAGATTAGTACCCCTAATATTATACAAACTACTACGAAATTATTTATAACCGGAAATTATAAAATTATATTCAATAATATTATATACGAATAATATTATTAATATTAAATTTAAGTTAAAAAAGTTTTTAGCGAAAAAGCGTTCGTATTTTTAAATATTATTACGTTAATTATTAAAAGGTTCCTTTAAACGAATATCGCTAAATATATAAGGATAGAGGATATTATTTATAAAATATAATAAGCGAATTCAATTACCTCTATTATTAAAATACGCCTATAAAAGAAGAGAATTGGCGAAAATAAGGGATTTTTTATAATAGAAATTATAATTATAAAGGTAACTAAAGTTTTCTATAAAGGATTCTTCCTTTAGGAAAGCGGCGTATATATTTATAGACCGTTTATTTTTTCGGTTAATATTTAATAATATTTTATTTATTAGGGTATAAAATATTTAAAGAAATTCTATTATAATATTAACGTTTATAAACGCTACGGTAAAAATAAATATAATAAAGACCGCTTTAAAAAAACGAATTATTTATTTAATGAAGATAAATTGTTAATTTTTTACGCTTTATATAGAAAGTACGGGTATTACGCCTTTAAAAAGAAGGTATACCCTATTTTTAAAAAAATTATTACGAAGGTTATTATAAAATATACCGAAAAGTTACGTTTATTTACGTATTAAAAAGATTTTAAAAGAAATATTATATTAAAACCGGTAGCGGTAAAGGACGATAAGGATATTAATTTTTTTAATACCCCCTTTACTATTTATATTATTATTATTCGTAAAAAAGAGTTTAAAAACGGAAATAAAGGCTATACCCGTAAATAAATTAATAAACCTTTTACTAAACCGAAATTAGCGGTTAAAAGCCTAATAAACGCGTTTATAAATTTTTAAAATTTAGGTACTTAGAGCGGCGCCGGTTTAATCGCTATTACTAAATTAATTATTTAAAAGGAAAAAATTCCCGCTCCCATTTTATTTATAAGGTTAAAAAATATTCCTTTATAAAGTAATTAATAATTTAATTAAAAATACTTTATTAGAATATAGGGAAATTATATAAAAGAAGGAAATTACTATTCGAATAAGAAGAGACTTATAATATTATAACGATTTAAAAACCGGGTAGGAATTTAAATGAAGATATTTATCGTCTACGGGGCGGTAAATATATTAGAATAGATTATTTAAAAAAAGGGAAGGTAATTATTTATATAAATAAGAAATAGAATTTTAAAGATTTAAATTTCTGTATTAAAAAAGATTAAACCTTTATAACGTTTAAAAATTTAAAAGAATTATTAACTATTTATTTAATTTATTCCCTTATTAAAATATATAAAATACTGGAATATAAATAGGAATCTCCTTTCTTTAAATTCTTTGAAAAAAAACCTTTAATAAAATATTAAATTATAACCGTCGGGGACTTTAACCTCTATTATCCTAATTAGGATTTAGAAAATAAAATTAACCTAAAAGCCGAAAAACTCCTTATATAAATATAATGGTAATATATACGGCTTATTACCCTTAAAAGGGAATTAATTTATATAAATAATATAATATAGGAAAAGAGAAATAGAATAATCGATTACGTATAAATAATATTAAAAGTCGAAACCGAATATTAAGGGGCGTAATAATACGAATAAACCGGTTCGGATTATTATTTTTAAAAAATTTAAATCTATACTAGAAAAAAGGTTAAGAAAACGGAAATAGAAGAAAATTATAATTAAAATTTAATAAACGCGGAAAAAGTATAAGAAGCGGTATTATAACGGATTTCAGTCCCGGCGAAAATTAATACAAAAAAGGAATTAAAATTTATATTTAATAAATTTAATAGAAAATTTATAAATATAGTGGAAGAATTCGTTTTATATTAAAAGAAAAATCGAAGGAGAAAAACGAAATAATAAATACTAAAATATAAAATAGCGACGAAAAATGTAAAGCGGAAATAATAAAAATAATATAGGGAAAGGATATTTTCGAATTGGGTAAAATTTATAAAAATATTAATAAAAAAAAGAAGGATTAATATAAAAATTTAATAAATAATATAGCGAAAAAGCGTTAAAAGGGCGTTAAAAAATTTAAATAAATTTTAAACCCTCGAAAAATAAACTTATATTTAAAGCTATTTACTAATAAACCCGCTTAAATTCCCAATTTTCAAATAATATAAAGGAATAGAAGAAATTGAAAATTATAATAATAAAACGAATATTCTCGCCGAATATTTCTTCCCGAAAGTAAATATCTTTATGGATTATTTACCCGATTAAACCCTTTTATTAAATACCGGCGATTTATTATTTATTAACGAATTAATTACCGAAGAAGATATTTAAAAAATTTTATTTCGGATAATTCCGAATATAATACCGGACGTCGATTAATATTCGAATAAATTTTTAAAAATTTATAAAGAATTATTCCGAAAAATTATAACCGTTTTCGTAATTACGAATTTTCGTCTTAAATATTTCTTATAACGGTTTAAAAACGCGAAAATAATCGTTTTTAAAAAATTAAGAAAAACCGCCGTATAATAAAAATTAACTAATATATAAAGGCCAATTTTACTATTAAATAATATTAGGAAAATCTTCGAAGCGTTCGTTATTAAAAGATTTACTTAAGCCGCGGAAAAATTTAACCTTTTATTAAAGGGTTAAATAAATAATCGGGTAAACCGTTCGACCGAATTTATTATTCGTATCGTTATAAATATTATATATATAATTTAGAAATTTAAAACCGTTATATCGTTAATACTCTTTAATTTTAAAAGCGTATTTAATAGAATTAATTATAAATAGTTATTATATACCCTATAAGAAATACGATTCCTATAATAAATTTTTAAATAAATAGTGAATTTTATTAATAAACGAAGAAATTCCCTTTTTTTCGACGATAAAATATCTATTCCCTACGTTATAAAAATTAGAATACTTTAAAGCTCCCCCTTCTCTTTAATTTTTTTTATTTTTTTTATTATTTTATTATATTATAAATTAATTATAGTTAAAAATATAATTATAATCGGCTTCGTTAATAATATTAATATTATTACCGTAATAAAAATTACCGAAGAGAATTATAAAATATTTTAAACGGTATAAAAAATTTATTCTAAATAAGTAAGGGAGAAAAGTATAAAATTTAAAGCGAATAAAACGGAGTTAATATATTTTATACGGACGAGGGTATTAAGAATAGAAATTCTTTAATTTGGAAATATTATATTTCGACCGACGGAATCGATAAGATTTTTAAGTATTTAATTAAACCGTAAATTTAATTAAAAGTAAGATTCTTATTCCCTAGCTAAATTTATAGTGCTAATATAATATAGAGTCTATTTCCGATTCTCCGTAGGATAAAACCGTAGGCGTTAAATACCCCGGATAAAAACCCCGGCTATATTTTTCGGCGCGGATTTATCTGCGCCGCTTTTTTAGCGTTTTATAATCGCGGTATATACCTACCGCTAATACGATTAATATCCGTTTTATCCCTTTTATTTATTATTATGTTAAAATATTAAATTGTTCCGCTTTTTTAATTTACTATCCTATCCCCTATTTATTACCGCTTTCCGCTTTTTATTCCCCTATTCGTTTACCCTTCTAATTACTATTAAACCTCTTAATTATTAAACCTTCCTTTATTCCTTCTATCTTTTTCTTCCCCCTATTATAATTATATTTCTATTATAATTTATATTAACGTAAAGACCTCTTTCCCCTAAATATAAAAACCCTTTATCCCCTAGGCTTTTTTAAATTTTTCCTTCCTTTAATAATAATAATCGATTTAGAATAGCTATTCCCCGTTAAAAATGCGCTAAAACGTTTTATAAAATAATAAAAACCTCTAACGAAAATAAAGGCGAAAATTCGTTTCCTTTTCGCCCTCCTTCGCTAACCTTTATATTTAATACGGTTAATACTAATATTAAAATTAATTTCGAACGTATTATTAAATATTTTATTAATAATAAATTCTTTTATATATTAGAAAAAGGGTAAATCTTCCCTCCGTTATATTCTATCCTTATATTAACTTTTTTAAAGCCGTATTTATATTCCCCTATATTTTACTTATACCTTTTAATTAATTAAAGCCCTTTTTTCTTTCCTAGCCGTCTTAAATTATAATATTTATATAAAGGCTATTATTAAATCGATTTATTATATCCCTAATTACCCGAATAAATTATTATTTTTTATATTATTAATATTTCCTATTTTAATTCGTTTTTAAATAAATTTAATTAAACTATTTAATATACTTTAATAATTTCGTATTATATAATTGATATATTTCGCGGCTTTTACGATTTCCGTAATACCTTTTAAAAAAAAATCGTTAATAAAAACCCGATTAATAATAAATTCCGTAATTATTTTATCCGCCTCCGTATTATTATTAAAGAATTTATTAATATAATTTACCTTCGCTTTATTAATAACGGCTTTATTAATACCCTAAAATAATTTATTCGCTATAGAAAATAATTAATTAACGATTACCTTTAAAAAAATTATTACGAATTCCTTTTTTTTAATAAAAATAATTTAATCGGCGGTTATATTCTTTTAAATAGTATCCCTTATAATAATAGTAATAATTTACCCCGTAACGGTAATAATAATTTACTTCGTAATGGTAGTGGTAGAATTCCCCCGAATAATAGTAATATTTATATACTTTCCCGTAATAATTCCCCAATAAAAATCAATTCGCTGGCTATTCGTCCTATTAATCCCGTTCCTATTAATAATAATTAATTCGTTTAGCGTTAATTTATAATTAATATTATATATTAATATATTTATTAATTTAATAAATAGAACCGTCTATTCGCTGATAATAATAAAATATTAAAAGTTTTAATTAATTGTAAAAAGAAATAATAATTAAATAGGTTATTGCTTTCGCGCCTTAATAAATTCTTAGTTAAATAGAAATCCTCCCCTGTCTTCGTTCTAATGTATTAGTAAATAAAAGTAAAAAAAAAGGAAGAAAAGAAAATTAAAAGTAGTAAACGAATTCGCTTCGCCGCTCCTCTTTTAATTCGATTATTAAATAGTATTTATTTAATTATCCTAATTAAAATATTTATAATAGGATTTTTTCGGCCTTAATTTTATCGTTTAAATGAATTTGGAATTATTCCTATATTTATAGCCAATTAATTATTATAAATTATATATTTATTATTTAAAGATATTCGAACGTAATATAGTAAAATATTTCCTATCCTAATCCGTATAAATAAATAAAAGTATTAATATTAGAGATTCTCTTTTAAAAAAGGAAAACTTTAAAGTTAATTACTTTTATTCTTATTTAAATAAAGAGGGAATTCTTTATTTTCGTTAATAAATAATAATCCTTATCGTCTTCCGAAAGTTAAATTCTCTTCCGCTTTTTCTTTTTCTAACCGATTATATACCGTTTTATTATAATATTACTAAATTTCGGGTCGAAATTAATAATTATAAATTTATACTACCGATTTAATTTAATTACTATTATTATTAATTAATAATTATAATACAATACCTATTCTTTCTTTGTAATGTCCTCTAATTATATTTTTTAATCGAAGGTTAAAAATTCCGGCGGTTATAACGGTTAAGCGGGTACGCCCGTTACCGGAGGCGGTTTTACTATAATCGCTATAAAGTTCTCTATTAGTACTTATTCCTCTGTTTATTTAATTTTAATAATATTATGGCATTTATTCCGCGTGCCCTATGGTCCTCTTATTCGTACCCTAATCCTTATCCGTGCCCTAATCGGGTTAGGGTTATTGGTATAAGTTTTTTTTTACCGAAGTTTTTTATACGTTAATAGCGGTCGTATAAAGTTATTTCTATAGTATATAATGCTAAGATTATTTTACTAATAAATCCCCTATTTACTTATTTATACCTTACGTATACGGCCTTTATTAAGGGTATTTACGTATAAGGCGCTTATTGCTTATGCCCTTTATTTCGTATATTATATACTTTCTTTTTTTTTTCTTTTTATTTTATAATTGCGCTAACCCTCTAAGTAAAATAGGCTAAATTTAATTATATATATATAAAATTATTTATACGCGTTCTTAATTAATTATTAACTAATTTTTAAATCGATAGGATAAAGAGCGTATTGTATATATCGTTTTTAAGATACCGCCGTGGAATTTTAATCGTTACGATTATGCGATAGTCGAAGATATTAATAATGATATT
This sequence comes from Sordaria brevicollis, assembly GCA_033439795.1. Taxonomy (NCBI): domain Eukaryota; kingdom Fungi; phylum Ascomycota; class Sordariomycetes; order Sordariales; family Sordariaceae; genus Sordaria; species Sordaria brevicollis. The sequence goes on from JAUTDP010000007.1 coordinate 1,308,130, forward strand.
ATTAATAATATTAATAGTAATAACGACGATTAATAGAATAGTATTTCGGACGACGATATTTTTATTAACGAAAGTAACGACGTTAATAAGGATAAAAAAGAAGTTTAATTTAAAGTTATTAATTCGTTTAAAAACGAATTTTTCGATTATAGAGATGTAATTCCTAATTTATTAAAAGGCGTTATAGCTTTATTAATAATTATCGAAGGCCTTTAAGAAGCGATTAATAAGTAGGCGAAGTATTACGGCTTTATTGTTATTAGAGGGGGAGGAAGGGGTATAAAGTTTAAAATATTAATTAAAGATTATATTCGCTATTATATTCTATATGATTATTTTAGTAAATTACGCCTATTTACCGCTATTATACAAAAGATTATTATACGAAAGTATAATTATTAATAGAAGGGAATAGCGAAGAAGATAAATAGTCTTTGGCGTTTTTATTTATATTTTAATAAAGTATATTAAGCGTATAATTACGGAAGGATATAGTATTTATTAATATATTTATAGTATTATAAAATAAAGTTAAAGGTATTATAGAAGATTAACGATACGTTTAAATTTAATGCCGTTCGAATTTAGGAGATTATAACGATGGTTCGTAATGAATTTCTTAGTACGGTATATATGAGATCGGATATATATAATATATATGTATAATTTCGTCGTTATAATTTCGATGGATATACCCTAATTAGCGTATTAATTAAAATTTTCGATAATAACGATTTTGAATATATTAAGATAATAGACTTAAAAGACTTAAAACGGTTATTAGGTTTAGTCTTTACTTTCCTAGTTTGTATATAAATGGCCGATATATTTCCCGAAATTATAATTATTGATAATATATATAATATTAATAGGTTTAATTATCCGTTTTATTAAATGTTAAATCTTTTTTTAATCGGTATTATATTTAATTATATTTTTGGTATTATTAACGACGAGAAGTAAAAAGCTTTCGATTTTTTGGTTGAAATTACTTTGGAGTTATAATAGCGGTATAAATTGCTAACCCTTTTTATCGTTATTATTAATAAGTTTAAAGAAATGAGATAGGCGTTAGCTAATATATTTTTAGATATTTAATAGTAATTATACCTTTTTTATATTATTAAGAATATTTTATATAATATTAAAAAAAAGTGGAAAGGTAAAAAAAGTACTAACGACGATAATGATAATTCGGAAAACGAAGAGGGTAAAGATGATTAGGAGAATTCGGTTATTTTTAATATAGTCGATTATAATATTTATATTTCTACGCGATTTAGAGAGTTTATTAATTTTATTAAGATAATTAATAATTTATAGAATATTATGGTCATATTTAAATTTATAATATATGCTAAAACCGAATTAGAGTTTTAGGTAGTATAGGAGAGGTTAAAGAAGGTTTTTGCCGGCTAAATAGCTACCTTTCGATATATTTAGAAGAATTGGCTTTTAATTAAAGAGTAATAAGTAATTTATTTTATTAAGAAATATTGGAATTTTAGTATTAAAGTTACGTTATTAATAGAATTTAATAATTTTAACGTTAAAAGCTTTTTATTTAATAGTAATAATAATATTTATAAATTTGTTTCTATTATTATAAAAATAGTTATAAATTAATATTAAAAGTTTAATAAGAAGGTAATTAAATAGTAAATCCTTTAGCGGTAGGAGTATTTAAATCGTTAGTACTTTAGTAAATTTTTATTATTAATTAATTATCCTACCTTTAATTTAATTAATTATAAATACTTTTAAATTGAAAAGTGTAGGTTAATAGATTAGCGCCCGAATCCGTTTACTTTAGGACTATATAACGAAGAGTATAGTATTACTCTTTAATATAAATTATTATATCGTTATATTATTTTTAAACGTATAGCGGTAAAGAAGCCTTTTAAGTTTACGTATATTTTACTACGTTGGTATTATAAATAACCTTTAGTATATCCCTTCTACGTTATTTTTTTTACGTTATCCTTTATTATTTAATTAATATTTTTAATATAAAATATTAATGATTTTTACCTTCGCCTTCGAGACCTTCGTATTACGTTTAAAAAAGGATAAAAGGATATTAAAAATATTATTAAATTTATCCCCGATAAATATATTTTCCCTTCTGCCGATAAAAATTAAAAGAAGAAGATTTTTAAGACCCCTAAAATTCTTAAAACTCTTAAGAAAGTTACGCTGGCTTTAAAGAAAAAGAAGAAGAATAATATAATTAAACCGATTAAATAGAATAATTTTAATAATTTCCTTAAATTATAATTGAATATATAAAAGTATAAATTTTATAACGAAATAGACGAGGTAGACGAATTCGCCCTTAATTTTATAAAGAGGAAGAAGAAGAGTAAAGGGATAATTAAATTAATGTAATACGACGATTTGATTTTAAATTATTAGCCCGATAGCGAAGAGAATAGTAAAGAGGATAATAAAGATAACGAAAATATTAAAGATAATAAAAAAGAGGATAAAGAGGATAAAGGGGAAATATTTAATTGTATTTATATAGTTATACCCGGCTTTCGTTCGCCCTCTCCTTCCTACCCTTTTTCTTCTTCTTATTCTTTTTCTCCTTTTTATCCTTCCCTTCCCTATTTTCGTTTACTGTTAATTTTATAATTAGAGGAGGAAATTAGCGAATAAAAGTATAATATTAAAAGTAATTAAGTAGTTACTATTATATATTCTTATAAATTTAGCTTTAATCCTTTAAATAAAGTTTTTTTTAACGAGTAGTTAAAGAACCCTTAGAATAATTTTTGGGGGTTTAAACCCCCTATTTAAATAGAGTGGGCGTTAATACTATTTTTTACGAAGTAGGTTAGCGAATAATAAATTATAAGAAGTAAAATTATAGTATTTAAGTAGTATATAGTTTAGGCTTTGCCTAAATAGAAATTAGAGATAATTTTAATATTAAATTTGAATATAAGTAATAAAAAGGCGTTAAAATTTATATTCAACGTAGAGTTAATCGACTTAGAGATTTATATTGATATTATTAATTTAGTATTAGAATTAGAGTATAAGTTACTACCTCTTTAATTCCTACGGTTAAATTTATTGTTATTACCTCTATATTTAAATTCGAATATTGAAGTAATATTAGCTTTAAATATTAAAATAATATTAATAATAGAGATAAAATTGAAGCGAAGATTAAGATTAGTATTTACGCTAAATTCCTTTCTAAATCTTTTATTATAATAATATAATTCGTTAATTAAATAAATATTTATTCGTAAGAGGGCCCGTAATAAATAAAAGGATTAAGATAATTAAAATAATTAAAAGTAAATTCTAAAGCAAATTTTAAAAAAGAAAGTTCGATTTACTTTTTAACCCTTTAATACCTAGTTAATCGTAATATATAGTAGCCGTATTAATAAATTTATTTAGAGTTAGTTTTAAGTAAATAATAATTTTTAACGTTATATCGAAATATTATATTAAAATATTATATTAAGGATTATAACTTTTTATTTTAGTAAAAATTAATAAAAAAAGGAGGTTCCCCCGTTTTAATTATACGCTCCGTCCGAATCCTTTATATTTTAAGCCTAAGCGAAACGTTAATAGGAAATAAGGGATAGCGCGTTATTTATTACGGCGTACGTCCCCCTCTACCTATTATTTATTACCCCCAATATTTTTAGTTTATTACTTATAATATATTTTAAATTTATAATTAGTAGAAATAATAAAAAATAATTATATTTAATATAAATATAATTCGAATAAAGGGTTTTTACGAATTTATAATACTAATAGCGGCTATTATTCGTTAATAATAAACCGCTATACTATAGGCGTCTTTATAATACCCCTTTCGGGGTTAATAATAATCGAAGTAATATTTAGTATTTATAAGAGCGTTAGGGGCGTTTAAAGGAGATTGAACGTATTTTAATATTATTTACGGTAATAATAATATAATATAATTGTAGTTGTAATTGTAATTTAGAAGTTTTCCTAGGGGAAGGGGATAAGGTTAGTGATATTATTTTTGGTATTATTATTTTAATAGCCCGTGCGCGCTCGACGGGTAAGAATATAAGATTTCGTAAAATATATATAATCTTATAGAGAATTATATATAAAGTTAAGTTATTTAGCGAAATTTTCAATTTTCCGAATGCGAGTAATACGTTGGAAATTTCTATATTAATTATAAAATATATTAAAGTTTTATGCTAAGATTTGAAATATTGGGGCACGGATAGGGATTGGGGTACGAGTAAGAGGACTATGGGGTACGCGGAGTAAATGCTAATATTACTTTCCGGTTTATTAATAAATAGTCGACCTTTTATTCGTCTTATTTAAATATAATTAATTATTTAAATTACTATTCTTTAAACGAACCTAATTTAATCTATATAGGCGAATTTCTTTTCGAAAACCTTTATCTATTTATTAAAGTAGAAATCGAATAGTAGGTAAAAAATTTCCGTTTTAAAATTTTATACCGGCGTAGCCTTATACGCCCCGGCGACGATTTTTAAATATTTAATCTAATATTTAATTAATCCGATTACTATCCTTCGAAATTTATTATATATTTTTATTAATTAGTAGAAGGTTAAAACTTTATATATAATCGCGCTTCGAATATATTTAATATAAATCTCCTTCGCGCGAATAAAAGAATAACCCTAAATTTTTATAATTAACCGGGTTAATATATTCGTCTAAATCTTTATTTTTTTTTTAATAATTTCCGTATAGGTTCGATAATTAAATTTATAATCTAATTAAACGTTTAGGAATTTTATTAATTCTATCGGTCGAAATATAATATCCCCGAATTAGAAAATCTCTATTCTTAATACCCTCGTCCGCGTAAAATATATTAATTCCGTTTTATTTACTTCGAATTCTATACCTCTCTCCCTTATTTATTTGGAATAAATTTCTTATACCGTTTAAAATATCTTATAATTCTCTTCGGTAATCTTTATTATAGCGATAATATTAATATTATTAACGAAGCCGATTATAATTATATTTTTAATTATAATTAATTTATAATATAATAGGGTAATAAAGAGGATAAAAAGAATTAAAAAAAGGGGGGAGCCTTAAAGTACTCCGGCTTTTATAGCGTAGGGAACGGATATTTCGTCGTCGAAAAAGAGGGAACCTCTTCGTTTATTAACGAAATTCGCTATTTATTCGAAAATTTATTATAAGAATCGTATTTCCTATAAAGTATATAATAATTATTTATAATTAATTCTATCGAATACGCTTTTAAAATTAAAGAGTATTAATAATATAACGGCTCCGAATTTTTAAACCGTATATATAGTATTTATAATAATACGGATAATAAATTCGGTCGAATAGCCTATTTAATTATTTATTTAGCCCTCTAATAAGAAGTTAAATTCTTTTATAATTTAAATAAATTTCTTAATAATAAACGCTTCGAAAATTTTCTTAACGTTATTTAATAGTAAAATTAATTTCTATACGCCAATTAACTTTTATTATATAGTAATTTTTCTTAGCTTTTTAAAAACGATTATTTTTACGTTTTTAAACCGTTATAAGAAGTATTTAAAACGAAAGCTTATAATTACGAAAACGGTTATAATTTTTTGGAATAATTCCCTACAAATTTTCAAAAATTTATTTAAATATTAATCGACGCCCGGTACTTTATTTAGAATTATCCGAAATAAAACTTTTTAAATATCTTTTTCGGTAATTAATTCGTTAATAAATAATAAATCGCTAATATTTAATAGAAGGGTTTAATCGAATAAATAATTTATAAAGATATTTACTTTCGGGAAGAAACGTTCGGCGAAAATATTCGCTTTATTATTATAATCTTCAATTTCTTCTATTCCTTCGTATTATTTAAAAATTAAGAATTTAAATAAGTTTATTAATAAATAGCTTCGGGTATAAACCTATTTTTTAAAAGTTTAAAATTTATTTAAATTTTTTAACGCCCTTTTAACGCCTTTTTATTATATCGTTTACTAAATTTTCGTATTAATTCTTCTTTTTTTTATCGATATTTCTACGAACTTTATTTAATTCGAAAATATCCTTTCCCTATATTATTTTTATCATTTCCGCTTTATATTTTTTATTATTATTTTATATTTTAACGTTTATTATTTCGCTCTTCTCCTTCGACTTTTCTTCTAATATAAAACGAATTTTTTTATTATATTTATAAATTCTCTATCGAATTTATCGAATATAAATTCTAATTCCTCTTTCGTATTAATCTTCGCTAAAATTAAAATCCGTTATAACGCTACTTTTCGTACTTTTTCTATATTTATTAAATTCTAATTATAATTTTCTTTTATTTCTATTTTCTTAACTTTTCTTCTAATATAAATTTAAACTTTTTAAAAATAATAGTCCGAACCGGTTTATTCGTATTATTATATTCCTTAATATTTAATTTCGACTTTTAATATTATTTATACGTAATTAATTATTTTATTTCTCTTTTCTTATATTATATTATTTATATAAATCGGTTCCCCTTTAAAGGTAATAAACCGTATATATTATTATTATACTTATATAAAGAATCTTTCGGCTTTTAAATTAATTTTATTTTTTAAATCCTAATTAGGATAATAAAGGTTAAAATCCTTAACGGTTACAATTTAATATTTTATTAGGGGTCTTTTTTCGAAGAATTCGAAGAGGGGAAACTTTTATTTATATTTTAATATTTTATATATTTTAATAAGGGAATAAATCGAATAAACGGTTAATAATTTTTTTAAATTTTTAAATATTATAGAGGTTTAATTTCTTCCGATATAGAAATTTAAGTCCCTAAAATTCTATTTTTTATTTATATAAATAATCGCCTTCTCTTTTTTTAAATAATTTACCCCAATATATTTACCGCCCTATAAACGATAAATATCTTCGTTTAAATTCCTACCCGGCTTTTAAATCGCTATAATATCGTAAGTTTCCTCTTATTCGAATAATAATTTCCTTCTCTCGTATAATTTCCTTATATTCTAATAGAGTATTTTTAATCGGATTATTAATTATTCTATAAGGGAATATTTTTTAGCCCCACGGGTAGAATAAGAGTAGGAGTTTTTTCCTTTTAAATAACCGGTTTAATAGTAGTAATTAAACCGGCGCTACTCCGAATATTTAAATTTTAAAAATTCGTAAATATATTTATCGGGCCTTTAGCCGTTAATTTTAATTTAATAAAAGGCCCGCTAATTTATTTATAAGTATAACCTTTATTTCCGCTTTTAAATTCCTTTTTACGAATAATAATAATATAAATAATAGGGGGGGTATTAAGGAAATTAATATCCTTATCGTTTTTTACCGCCGCCGGCTCTAATATAATATTTTTTTCGAAGTCCTTTTAATACGTAAATAAACGTAACCTTTTAATATACTTTATAATAGCCTTCGTAATAATTTTCTTAAAAATAAGGTATACCTTCTTTTTAAAGGCGTAATACCTATATTTTCTATATAAAATGTAAAAGATTAACGATTTATCCTCGTTAAATAGGTAATTCGCTTCTTTAAAATAATCTTTATTATATTTATTTTTACTATAGCGTTTATAAACGTTAACGTTATAATAAAATTTCTTTAAATATTTTACGCCCTAATAAATAAAATATTATTAAATATTAATTAAAAAAGTAAATAGTTTATAAATATATACGTTACCTTCCTAGAGGAAGAATCTTTTATAGAAAATTTCGATTACCTTTATAATCGCAACCTCTATTATAAAAAAACCCCTATCCTCGCTAATTCTCTTTTTCTATAGGCGTATTCTAATAATAAAGGCGGTCGGATTCGTTTATTATATTTTATAAATAATATCTTCTATCCTTATATATTCGGCGATATTCGTTTAAAAAAACCCTTTAGCGATTAATATAATAATATTTAAAAATACGAATATTTTTTTATTAAAAATTTTCTTAATTTAAATTTAATATTACTAATATTATTCGCGCGTAGCGTTATCGAATATAATTTTATAATTTCCGGTTATAAATAATTTCGTAGCGGTTTATACGATATTAAAAGTATTAATCTTTAAATTATAAAATATTTTTTTAATTTAAATTTTAATTTCTTTATTCGTCCGCTTCGAATATTAAATATTAATTATAATACTTCGAATAAAAAGGGTACGGTCGTAATTAATAGGGAGTATTTTCGGGGGGGGGGTAATAATTATAATATATTAAAAAATAAACCCGGTTTTAAAAAGAGCGTCCTTTATAATTCCGGCCTATATTTTCGACGCTTCTTTAACGTTCTTCTATAATTTTTATAAAATCGTCTTTTTTAAATCGTTAAAATCTTTCTTAATAATAATTTAATTATTATTAATTTTATTAATTTCGGGGTATATTACCCCACTTTTCTTCGCGAAGATTTTTAGATATTCGTTAAATAATTTACAAATTTAATTATAATCTTTAAACGAAATAGTATTATAATTCGAAGATTTATTCGTTTTAGTATCTTTTTATTTAGAACGAAACGTTTTAAAAAGCTTTAGAACCGGAAACGCCGATTTCTAATCGAAGAGCGCTCTAAAACGAAAATCGATAACGGGAATCGATTTAGGAAAGTTTTTTACGTCCTTTATAATATCTTACGACGAATATAGCGACGATAATATATCGTTATTACCGATAGCGATTAATAGCGGTAATTATAAATTTGAAAATAATATTTATAACCTACTTATAGGATTTTTAATTTGCAACGACCTTAATATAGCGTATACTACGAAAATTTCGGAAAAAATGTAAAAGGACGACGAAATTATAAAGAAATTTATTGCTAAAGCGAATAAATTTTCGGACTATAATACCGTTTCGTTCGAGGATTATAATTAAATTTATAAATTATTTAATAAATATACGAAAATCTTTGCGAAGAAAAGTAAAATAATACGCCCCGAAGTTAATAAAATTAATAACGATTAGATTATTATTAGGAAGGATTTCGACGATTTAAAGAAAATAATCTTATAGGAATTATAAAAGAACGTTAAAAAAGCGCCGAAAATATAGGCCGGAATTATAAAGGACGCTTTTCTTAAAATCGGGTTTATCCTTTAATATATTATAATTATTACCCCCTTTTTAAAAATATTCCCCGTTAATTACGATTATACTTTCTTTATTCGAAGTATTATAATCGATATTTAATATTTAAAATAAACGAACGAAAAAATTAAAATTTAAATCGGAAAGATATTTCGCGATTTAAAGACCGGTACCTTTAATATCGTACGAACCGTTATAAAATTATTTACAACCGGAGATTATAAAATTATATTTAATAATATTATATACGAATAGTATTAATAATATTAAATTTGGGCTAAAAAAGTCTTTGGCGAAAAAGCGTTTATATTTTTAAATATTATTATATTAATCGTTAAAGGGTTCTTTTAGGCGAATATTACCGAATATATAAAGATAGAGGATATTATTTATAAAATATAATAAACGAACCTAATTGCCTTTATTATTAGAATACGCCCGTAGAAGAAGAAAATTAGCGAAGATAAGGGTTTCTTTATAATAAAGGTTATAATTATAAAAGTAATCGAAATTTTCTATAAAAGATTTTTCTTTTATAAAAGTAATGTATATATTTGCGAACCGTTTATTTCTTCGGCTAATATTTAATAATATTTTATTTATTAGGGCGTAAAATATTTAAGGAAATTCTATTATAATATTAACGTTTATAAATATTACGGGAAAGATAAATATAATAGGGACCGCTTTAAAAAAACGAATTATTTATTTAATAAAAATAAATCGCTAATTTTTTATACTTTATATAGAAAGTATAAATATTATACTTTCGAAAAAAAGGTATACTTTATTTTTAAAAAAGTTATCGCGAAGGTTATTGTAGAATACGCCGAGAGGCTACGTTTATTTATATACTAAAAAGACCTTAAGAAAAGTATTATATTAGAACCGGCGGCGGTAAAAAACGATAAAGATATCGATTTCCTTAATACCTTCCTTACCGCCCGTATTATTATTATTCGTAAGAGGGAATTTAAAAGCGGAAATAAAAGCTATACCCGTAAACGGATTAATAGGCCTTTTATTAAACCGAAATTAACGGCTAAAAGCCTAATAAATATATTTACAAACTTTTAAGGCTTAAATATTCGGAATGGTATTAATTTAATTATTATTATTAAATTAATTATTTAAAAGGAAAAAATTCCTATTCTTATTTTACTTATAGGGTTAGAAAATATTTTTTTATAGAGTAATTAATAATCCGATTAAAAATACTTTATTAGAATATAAGGAAATTATACGAGAGAAGGAAATTATTATTCGAATAAGAGGAGACTTATAATATTATAGCGATTTAAAAGCTGGGTAGGAATTTAAACGAAGATATTTATTATTTATAAAATAGTAAATATATTAAAGTAAATTATTTAAAAAAGGGGAAGGCGGTTATTTATATAAATAAGAAATGGAATTTTAGGGATTTAAATTTCTACGTTGGAAAAAATTAGGCCTCTATAATATTTAAGAATTTAAAGGAGCTATTAATTGTCTATTCGATTTATTCCCTTATTAAAATATATAGAATATTAGAATATAAATAAAGGTTTCTCCTTTTCGAATTTTTTAAAGAAAAACCCTTAGTAAAATATTAAATCGTAGCCGTCGGAGATTTTAATTTTTATTATCTTAATTGGGATTTAGAAAATAGAATTAATTTAAAAATTAAAAAATTCTTTATATAAATACGATAATAGCGTATATAATTTATTACCCCTAAAAGGGAGCCGATTTATATAAATAACGTAATATAGGAAGAGAGAAATAGAATAATCGATTACGTATAAATAATATTAAAAATCGAAACCGAATATTAAGGGGTATAATAGTACGAATAAACCGGTTCGGATTATTATCCTTAGGAAATTTAAATCTATATTAAAAAAAAGGTCGGGAAAGCGGAGGTAAAAGAAGGTTATAATTAAAATTTAATAAATACGGAAAAGGTACGAAAAGCGGCGTTATAATAAATTTCGGTCCTAGCGAAAATTAATACGAAGGAGGAATTGGAATTTATATTTAATAAGTTCGATAGAGAATTTATAAATATAATAGAAGAATTCGTCCTATATTAGAAGAAAAATCGAAAGAAAAGAATAAAGTAATAAATATTAAAATATAAAATAATAATGAAAAATACGAAGCGGAAATAATAGAAGTAATATAGGGAAAGGATATCTTCGAATTAGGTAAAATTTGTAAAAATATTGATGAAAAAAAGAAAAATTAATACGAAAGTTTAATAAGCGATATAGCGAAAAGGCGTTAAAAGGGCGTCGAAGAATTTAAATAAATTTTAAACTTTTAAAAAATAGGCTTATATCCGAAGCTATTTATTAATAGACCCGTTTAAATTCTTAATTTTTAAATAATATAAAAGAATAGAAGAAATTAAAGATTATAGCGGTAAGGTAAATATTTTCGCCGAACGTTTCTTCCCGAAAATAAACGTCCTTATAGATTATTTACTTAATTAAACCCTTCCTTTAAATATTAACGATTTATTATTTATTAATAAATTAATTACCGAAGAAAATATTTAGGAAATTTTATTTTAAATAATTCCGAATAAAGTACTGGGCGTCGATTAATATTCGAATAAATTTTTAAAGATTTATAGGGAATTATTTTAAAAAGTTATAACCGTTTTTGCAATTACGAATTTTCGTCTTAGGTATTTTTTATAGCGGTTTAAAAATATAAAAGTAATCGTTTTTAAAAAATTAAAAAAAATTACTATATAATAAAAATTAGCCGGCGTATAGAAGTTAATTTTATTATTAAATAATATAAGGAAAATCTTCGAAGCGTTTATTATTAAAAAATTTATTTAAGTTATAGAAGAATTTAATTTTTTATTAGAAGGTTAAATAGGTAATTAAATAGGCCGTTCGATTAAATTTATTATTTATATTATTATGGATATTATATATACGGTTTGGAAATTCGGAGTTATTATATCGTTAATATTTTTTAATTTTAAAGGCGTATTCGATAGAGTTAATTATAAGTAGTTATTATATATTTTATAGGAAATGCGATTTTTATAATAGATTTTCGAATAAGTAGCGAATTTCGTTAATAAACGAAGAGGTTCCCTCTTTTTCGACGACGAAATATCCGTTCCCTACGCTATAAAAACCGGAGTACTTTAAGGCTCCCCCCTTTTTTTAATTCTTTTTATTTTCTTTATTATTTTATTATATTATAAATTAATTATAGTTAAAAATATAATTATAATTGGCTTCGTTAACGATATTAATATTATTATTATAGTAAAGATTATTGAAGAGAATTGTAGGATATTTTAAATAGTATAGGAAATTTGCTCCGAATAAATAAGGGAGAGAAGTATAGAATTCGAAGCGAATAAGACGGAATTAATATATTTTATACGGACGAAAGTATTAAGAATAGAAACTTTTTAATTCGGGGATATTATATTTTAACCGACGGAATTGATAAAATTCTTAAGCGTTTAATTAGACTATAAATTTAATTATCGAACCTACGCGGAGGTTATTAAAAAGAAAATAAAGATTTAAACGAATACATTAATTCGGTTAATTATAAAGATTTAAAGTTATTCTTTCATTTGTACGAAGGAAATTTATATTAAATATATTCGAAGTATAATTATATATAGAATTTTAACCTTCTATTAGCTAATAAAAGTATACAGTAAATCTTAAGGGATAATAATTAAATTAATTAAATATTAAATTAAATATTTGAGAATCGTCGTTAGGGTATATAAGGTTACGCCGGTATAGAATTTTAAAATAGAAATTTTTTACCCGTTATTCGATTTCTATTTTAATAAATAGGTAAGGGTTTTCGAAGAGAAATTCGTTTATACGGATTAGGTTAAATTCGTTTAAAGAATAATAATTTAGGTAGTTAATTATATTTAAATAAAATAAATAAAAAGTCGATTATTTATTAATAAATTAGAAAGTAATATTATTAAAATTAAATAAGCAGAAGAATAAGTACTAATAGAGAATTTTATAACGATTATAATAGGACCGCCTCCGGTAATAAATATACCCGTTTAATTATTATAACCGCCGGAATTTTTAATCCTCGATCGAAAGGTATAATTAGAAGACGTTATAAGGAGAGAATAAGTATTATATTATAATTATTAATTAATAATAATAATAATCGAATTAAATCGGTAGTATAAATTTACGATTATTAACCTCGACCTGAAGTTTAACGATATTACAATAAAACGGTATATAGTTAGTTAAAAAAAGAAAAAGCGGAAGAGAATTTAATTTTCGGAAAACGATAAAAATTATTATTTATTAATAAAAGCGAAGAATTCCTTTTTCGTTTAAACGAGAATAGAGGTAATTAGCCTTAAGGCCTTCTTTTTTTAAAAGAGAGTCCCCGATATCGATATTTTTATTTATTTATATAAATTAGGATAGGAAATATTTTATTATATTATATTCGAATATTTCCGGATAATAGATACGTAATTTGTAATAACCGATTAGCCGTAAACGTAGGAATAATTTTAAATTTATTTAAATAATAAAATTAAGGCCGAAAGGATTTTATTATAAATATTTCGATTAGGACGATTAAATAAGTATTATTTAGTAATTAAATTAAAAGAAGAGTAATAAAACGAATTCGTTTATTATTTTTAATTTTCTTTTCTTCTTTTTCTTTTATTTTTATTTATTAATACGTTAAAACGAGGACGGGGAGGATTTTTATTTAATTGAGAGTTTATTAGGCTACCAAAGCGATAATTTATTTAATTATTACTTCTTTTTATAATTAATTAAAATTTTTAGTATTTTATTATTATTAGTAAATAGACGGTTTTATTTATCGAATTAATAAATATATTAACGTATAGTATTAATTACGAATTAACGTTAAGCGAATTAATTATTATTAATAAAAATAGGACCGGTAGGACGAATAGCCAGCGAGTTAATTTTTATTAGAGAATTATTATAAGAAGGTATATAAATACTATTATTATTTAAGGGAATTCTACCGTTATTATTGCAAAATAAATTACCGTTATTACTACGGGGTAAATTATTATTACTATTATAGGGGATATTATTTAAAAGAATACGATTATTAATTAAATTATCCTTATTAGAAAAAAAGAATTCGTAATAGCCTTTTTAGAAGTAATTATTAATTAATTACTTTCTATAGCGGGTAAATTATTTTAAAGTATTAATAAAATTATTATTAATAAGGCGAAGGCGAATTACGCCGGTGAATTTTTTAATAACGATGCGGAAGTAAATAAAATAATCGTAGAATTCATTATTAATTAGGTTTTTATTAACGATTTTCTCTTAGAAAGTATTACGGAAATTATAAAAGCCGCGAAGTATATCGATTATATAATACGAAACCGTTAAGGTATATTAAGTAATTTAATTAAATTTATTTAAAGATAAATTAAAATAGGAAATATTAATAATATAGAAGATAGTAATTTATTCGGGTAATTGGGGATATAATAAATCGATTTAACGATAGCTTTTATATAGGTATTATAATTAAAGATAATTAAGAAGGAGAGAAGGGTTTTAATTAATTAAAAGGTATAAGCGAAATATAGGGGAGTACGGATATAGTTTCGGAGAAATTAATATAAGGATAAAATATAACGGAGGGAGGATTTACCCTTTTTTTAATATATAAAAGAATTTATTATTAATAAAGTATTTAATAATATATTCGAAATTAATTTTAATATTAATATTAATTATATTAAATATAAGGGTTAATAAAGGAGGGTAAAGGGGAAATGAATTTTCGCCCTTATTTTCGTCGGAAGTTTCTATTATTTTATAGAGCGTTTTAATACGCTTTTAATAAAGAATAATTATTTCGAATCGATTATTATTATTATTAAAGGAAGGAAAAGTTTAAAAAAGCCCGGGGGATAAAGGGTTTTTATATTTAAAGGAGGGAAGTCTTTACGTTAATATAAATTATAATAGAAATATAACTATTATAAAGGGAGGAAGAGGATAAAAAAAATAAAAGAAAATTTAACGGTTAGGAAGTTTAATAATAATTAAAAAAGTAAATAAATAAGGGAGTAGAAAGCGGAAAGCGGTAATAAATAAAAGGACGGGACGGCGGATTAGGAAAATAAAACGGTTTAATATTTTTACGTAACGGTAAATAAAAAGGATAAGATAGATATTAATTATATTAGCGGTAAATATATATTATAATTATAAAACGCTAAAAAAGCGGCGTAGATAGGTCCGCGCTAAGAATTATAGTTGGGGTTTTTATCCAGGGCGTTTAACGCTTATAGTTTTATCCTACGGAGAATCGGAAATAGACCCTATATTATATTAGCGCTATAAATTTAATTAGGGAATAAGAATTTTACTTTCTTACTTATTCGTTTTAGTAATAAATTTCTTTATAATTTCGTTATCTTCCTACGTTTTTTCTAAAATCTTCGCGGCGTATACTATATTAAGGTCGTTATAAATTAAAAATCCTACGAACGGGTTATAAACGTTATTTTCGAATTTATAATTACCGTTATTAATCGCTATCGGTAATAACGATATATCGTCGTCGCTATACTCGTCGTAGAATATTATAAGGGACGTAAAAGACTTTTTTAAATCGATTCCCGTTATTAATTTTCGTTTTAAAACGCTCCTCGACTAAAAATCGGCGTTTCCAATT
The DNA here is from genome assembly GCA_033439795.1 of Sordaria brevicollis. Lineage (NCBI taxonomy): Eukaryota > Fungi > Ascomycota > Sordariomycetes > Sordariales > Sordariaceae > Sordaria > Sordaria brevicollis. Next base: position 1,323,957 of record JAUTDP010000007.1, read on the forward strand.
CTAAAGTAGTTTTAATTGAATATAAATTTTCCGCAAATTCAATTATCAAATTTATACGGAAGTTATTAAAAAAAAATAAAAATTTAAATGAATACGTTAATTTAATTAACCGTAAAGACTTAAAGTTATTCCTTCGCTCGTACGAAGGAAATTTATACTAAGTATATTTAAAGCGTAATTATATATAGAGTTTTAATTTTCTACTAATTAATAAAATACGTTTTAATAATAAATTACTTTAGAACCGGAAACGCCGATTTCTAGTCGAGGAGCGTTCTAAAACGAAAACCGACAATGGGAATCGATTTAGGAAAGTCTTTTACGTCCTTTATAATATTTTATAACGAATATAGCGATAATAATATATTATTATTATTAATAACGATTAATAATAATAATTATAAATTCGAAAATAGCGTTTATAACCCGTTCGTAGGACTTTTAATTTGTAATAACTTTAATGTAATATACGTTGCGAAGATTTCGGAAAAAATATAAGAGGACGATGAAATTATAAAGAAATTTATCGTTAAAACGAATAAATTTTCGAATTACAACGCCGTTTCGTTCGAAGATTAAAGTAAATAAAATTTTTATTCCCTAACTAAATTTATAGCGTTAATATAGTATAGGGTCTATTTCCGATTCTCTATAGGATGAAATTATAAGCGTTAAACGCCCCAGATAAAAACCCCGGCTATAATTCCCGGTGCGGATTTATCCGCGCCGCTTTTTCGGCGTTTTATAATCGCGGTACATACTTACTACTAACGTAATTAATATTTATCTTATCCCTTTTATTTATTATTATATAAAAATATTAGACTGCCCCGCTTTTTTAATTTGCTATTCCGTCCTTTTATTTACTATTACTTTTTGCTTTTTATTCCCTTACTTGTTTACTTTTTTAACCGCTATTAAACTTCCTAGCTATTAAATTTTCTTTTATTCTTTTTATTTTCTTCCTCCCCCTATAACGGTTATATTTCTATTATAATTTATATTAATATAAGGATTTCCCTCCTTTAAATATAAAAACCCTTTATCCCCCGGGCTTTTTTAAACTTTTTCTTCCTTTAATAATAATAATAATCGATTCGAAATAATTATTCCCTATTAAAAGCGTACTAAAGTATTTTGTAAAATAATAGAAATTTCCGACGAGGATAAGGGTAAGAATTCGTTTCCTTTTCGCCCTCTTTCGCCAACCTTTATATTTAATATAATTAATACTAATATTAAAATTAATTTCGAGTATATTATTAAATATTTTATTAATAATAAATTCTTTTATATATTGGAGAAAAGGTGAATTTTCCTTCTATTATATTTTATTTTTACGTTAATTTTTTTAAAATTATATCTATATTCCCCCGTATTTCGCTTATACCTTTTAATTAATTAAAGCCTTTCTTTCCTTCCCGGCTATCCTTGGTTATAATATTTATATAGAGGCCGTTATTAAATCGATTTACTATATCTTTAATTACCCGAATAAATTATTATTTTTTATATTATTAATATTTCTTATTTTAATTTATCTTTAAATAAATTTAATTAAATTATTTAATTTATTTTAATAATTTCGCATTATATAATCGATATACTTCGCGGCTTCTATAATTTCCATAATATTTTTTAGGAGAAAGTTATTAATAAAGACCCAATTAATAGCGAATTCTACAATTATTTTATTTACTTCCGTATTATTATTAAGGAATTTACCGGCGCGATTCGCCTTCGCTTTATTAACGACGGTTTTATTAATACTTTAAAATAATTTACTCGTTATAAAAAGTAGTCGGTTAACGATTATTTTTAGAAAAGTTATTACGAATTCTTTTTTTTTAATAAGGATAATTTAATCGGCGGTTATATTTTTTTAAATAATATCCCCTATAATAGTAATAATAATTTGCCCTATAGCGGTAACGGTAATTTACTTCGTAATAATAGTAGTAGAATTTTTCCGAATAATAGCGGTATTCGTATACTTTCCTATAGTAATTCTTTAATAAAGATTAATTCGCCGGTTATTCGTCCTATTAATCCTATTCCTATTAATAATAATTAATTCACTTAGCGTTAATTTATAATTAATATTATACGTTAATATATTCGTTAATTCGATAAATAAAATTATTTATTCGTTAATAATAATAAAATATTAAAAGCTTTAATTAATTATAAAAAGAAGTAATAATTAAATAAATTATTATTTTTATAGCCCGATAGATTCTTAATTAAATAGAAATCCTTTCCGTCTTCGTTTTAGCGTATTAATAAATAAAAGTAAAAGAAAAGGAAGAAAAGAAAATTAAAAGTAGCGAGCGAATTCGTTTCGCCGTTTTTCTTTTAATTCGATTATTAAGCGGTATTTATTTAATCGTTTTAGCCGAAATATTTATAATAGGATCCTTTCGGCCTTAATTTTATCGTTTAAGTGAATTTAAAATTATTTTTACGTTTGCGGTTAATTAGTTATTGCGAATTACGTATTTATTATCCGGAGATATTTAAATATAATATAGTAAAACGTTTCCCGTTTTAATTCGTATAAATAAATAGGGGTATTAATATTAAGGATTCTCCTTTAAAAAAAGAAAGCCTTAAAGCCGATTATTTCCGTTTTCGTTTAAACGAGGAGGGAGTTTTTCGCTTTCGTTAATAGATAATAATTTTTATCGTTTTCCGAAGGTTAAATTTTTTTCCGCTTTTTCTTTTTTTAACCGATTATATATTATTTTATTATAATATTATTAAATTTCGGGTCGAGGTTAATAATTATAAATTTATACCGCCGATTTAATTCGGTTACCGTTATTATTAATTAATAATTATAATACGATATTTATTCTCTTTTTATAGTATTTTTTAATTATATTCTTCGATTAAAGGTTAAAGGTTCTAACGGTTGTAATAATTAAACGGGTACGTTCGTTACCGGGGGCGGTTTTATTATAATCGTTATAAGGTTTTTTATCGGTATTTATTTTTCCGCCTATTTAATTTTAATAGTACCGTTTTTTAATTTATTAATAAATAATCGATTTTTTATTCGTTTTATTTAAATATAATTAATTATTTAAGTTATTATTCTTTAGACGAATTTAATTTAATCCGTACGGGCGAATTTCTCTTCGAAAGCCTTTATTCGTTTATTAAAATAAAGGTCGAATAATAGGTAAAAAGTTTCCGTTTTAAAGTTCCGTACCGGCGTAGCTTTATACGCCTTAATAATAATTTTTAAATATTTGGTTTAGTATTTAATTAGTCCGATTATTATCCTTCGGGGTTTATTATATACTTTTATTGGTTGGTAAAAGGTTAAAGCTCTATATATAATTGCGCTTTAAATATATTTAGTATAAATTTCCTTCGTACGAATAAAAGAATAACCCCAAATCTTTATAGTTAATTAAGTTAGCGTATTCGTTTAAATCTTTATTTTTTTTTTAATAACTTCCGTATAGGTTCGATAATTAAATTTGCGGTTTAATTAAATATTTAGGAATTTTATCGATTCCGTCGGTTGAAATATAATATCCCCGAATTAGAGAATTTCTGTTCTTAATACCTTTATCCGCGTAAAATATATTAATTCCGTTTTATTCGCTTCGAATTTTATATTTTTCTCCTTTATTTATTTGGAATAAATTTCCTATATTATTTAAAATATTTTATAATTCTTTTCGGTAGTTTTCGCTATAGCGACGATATTAGTATCGTCGGTAAAGTCGATTATAATTATATTCTTAATTGTAATTAATTTACAGTATAATAGGGTAATAAAGAGGATAAAAAAAATTAAGGAGAGGGGGGAGCCCTAAAATATTCTAGCTTTTATAATATAGGGAGCGGATATTTCGTCGTTGAAAAAGAGGGAACCTTTTCGTCCGTTAACGAAATTCGCTACCTATTCGAGAATTTATCGTAGGAATTATATTTCCTATAGGGTATATAATAATTATTTATAATTAATTTTATTAAATACACTTTTAAAATTAAAGAGTATTAATAATATAATGGTTTTAAATTTTTAAATTATATATATAATATTTATAATAATACGGATAGTAAATTCGGTCGAATAATTTGCCCGATTATTTATTTAGCCCTTTAGTAGGAAGTTAAATTCTTTTGCGGCTTGGGTGAATTTTTTAACGACGAACGCTTCGAAGATTTTCCTTACGTTATTTAATAGTAAAATTGGCCTCTATACGCCGGTTAATTTTTATTATACGGCGGTTTTTTTTAGCTTTTTAAAAATAATTATTTTCGCGTTCTTAAACCGCTATAGGAAGTATTTAAAATAAAAGTTTATAATTGCGAAAGCGGTTATAATTTTTCGGAATAATTCTTTATAAATTTTTAGAAATTTATTCGAATATTAATCGATATTTAGTACTTTATTCGGAATTATCCAAAATAAAACCTTTTAAATATTTTTTTTAGTAATTAATTCGTTAATAAATAACGAGTCGTTAATATTTAAAGGAAAGGTTTAATTAAGTAAATAATCCGTAGGGATATTTATTTTCGGGAAGAAATATTCGGCGAGAATATTCGCCTTACTATTATAATCTTCGATTTTTTTTACTCTTTCGTATTATTTGAAAATTAAGAATTTAGGCGGGTTTATTAATAAATAGCTTTAAATATAAATTTATTTTTCGAAGGTTTAAAATTTATTTAGATTTTTCGACGCCCTTTCGACGCTTTTTTATTATATTACTTATTAAATTTTTGTATTAATCCTTTTTTTCTTTATCGATACTTTTACGAATTTTACTTAATTTAAAAATATTTTTTCCTTATATTACTTTTATTATTTCCGTTTTATATTTTTCGTTATTATTTTATATTTTAGCGTTTATTACTTTACTTTTTTCTTTCGACTTTTCTTCCGGTATAGGACGAATTCCTCTACTATATTTATAAATTTTCTATTAAATTTATCGAATATAAATTTTAATTCCTCTTTCGTATCGATTTTCACCGGGACCGAAATCCGTTATAATATTACTTTTCGTACTTTTTCTATATTTATTAAATTCTAATTATAACCTTTCTTTATTTCCGCTTTCCCGATTTTTCTTTTAGTATAAATTTAAATTTCCTAAAGATAATAGTCCGAACCGGTTTATTCGTACCGTTACGCCCTTTAATATTCGGTTTCGATTCTTAATATTATTTATATATAATCGATTATTCTATTTCTTTCTTCCCGTATTATATTATTTATATAGGTCGGTTCCTTTCTAAAGGTAATAAACCGTATACGTTACTATTATACTTATATAAAAAGTCTTTCGGCTTTTAAATTAATTTTATTTTTTAAATCCTAATTAGGATAATAAAGGTTAAAATTTCCGACGGTTATAATTTAATATTTTACTAAGGGTTTTTCTTCGAGGAATTCGAAGAGGGAAGACCTTTATTCGTATTTTAATATTCTATACGTTTTAATAAGGGAATAAATCGAGTAGACGGTTAATAATTCCTTTAAATTTTTAAATATTATAAAGGCTTAATCTTTTTTAATACGGAAATTTAAATTTTTAAGGTTTTATTTTTTATTTATATAAATAACCGCCTTCCTTTTTTTTAAATAATTCACCCTAATATATTTATTACCCCGTAAACGATAAATATCTTTATTTAAATTCTTACCCAATTTTTAAATCGCTACGATATTATAGGTTTCTTCTTATTCGAATAGTAACTTCCTTCTCTCGTACGATTTCCTTATATTCTAATAGAATATTTTTAATTAGATTATTAATTATTTTATAAAGGAATATTTTTTAACCTTGCGGGTAGAGTAGGAATAGGAATTTTTTCCTTTTAAGTAGCCGGTTTAGCGGCGGCGATTAAATTAGCGCCGTTCCGAGTACCCGAATTTTAAGAATTCGTAAACGCATTTATTAAGCCTTTGGCCGTTAATTTTAATTTAATAAAGGGTTTATTAATTTATTTACAAATATAGCCTTTATTTCTATTTTTAAATTCCCTTTTACGAATAATAATAATACGGGCGGTAGGGGGGGCGTTAGGGAAATTAATATCCTTATTATCTTTTACCGCCGCTAGTTTTAATATAATACTTTTTTCGGGGTCCTTTTAATATATAAATAAACGTAGCTTTTCGGCGTACTTTACAATAACCTTCGTAATAATTTTTTTAAAAATAGGGTATACTTTCTTTTCGAAGGCGTAATATCTATACTTTTTATACGGAGTATAAAAAATTAGCGATTTATCTTTATTAAATAGGTAATTCGTTTCTTTAAAATAGTCTTTATTATATTTATCTTTATTATAACGTTTATAAACGTTAACGTTACAATAAAATTTCTTTAAATATTTTACGCCTTAATAAGTAAAATATTATTAGATATTAGCCGAGGAAATAAATAATTTATAAATATATACGCTACTTTCTTAAAGGAGGAATTTTTTATAAAGAATTTTGGCTATTTTTATAATTATAATTTTTATTATAAGGAAACCCTTATCCTTACTAATTCTTTTCTTCTACGGGCGTATTTTAATAATAGAGGCGGTCGGGTTTATTTATTATATTTTATAAGTAATATCTTCTATTTTTATATATTCGGCGATATTTATTTAAAGGAACCCTTTAGCGATTAATATAATAATATTTAGAAATACGAACGCTTTTTCGCTAAAGACTTTTTTAACTTAAATTTAGTATTATTAATATTATTCGCGCGTAATATTATCGAATATAATTTTATAATTTCCAATCGTAAGTAATTTCGTAGCGGTTTATATAATATTAAGGGTACTAATTTTTAAGTCGCGAAGTATTTTCCCGATTTAAATTTTAATTTCTTCGTTCGTCTATTTTAAATATTAAATATTAATTATAATATTTCGAATAAAGAGGGTACGGTTATAATTAACAGGGAGTATTTTCGGGGGGAAGGTAATAATTATAATATATTAAAAGATAAACCCGGTTTTAGGAAAAGTATTTTTTATAATTCCGGCCTATATTTTCGGCGCTTCTTTAACGTTCTTCTATAATTCTTATAGGATTATCTTTTTTAAATCGTCGAAATCCTTCCTAATAATAATTTAATCGTTATTAACTTTACTAACTTCGGGGCGCGTTACCCTATTTTTCTTTATAAAGATTTTCGTATATTTATTGAATAATTTACGAATTTAATTATAGTTTTCGAACGAAATAGCGTTATAATTTGAAAATTTATTTATTTTAACGATAAGTTTTTTTATAATTTCGTCGTCCTCCTATATTTTTTCCGAAATCTTCGTGGTACGTATTGCATTAGGGTCGTTATAAATTAAGAATTCTATAAACGGGTTATAGACGCTATTTTCGAATCTACAATTACTGTTATTAATTACTATTAGTAATAATAATATATCGTCGTCGCTATACTCGTCGCAGAATATCGTAAAGGACGTAAAAGACCCTTTTGAATCGATTCCCGTTATCGGTTTTCGTTTTGGAGCGCTCCTCGACTAGAAATCGGCGTTTCCGGTTCCAAAGCTTTTTGAAGCGTTTCGTTCGAAGATTATAATTAGGTTTATAAATTATTTAACAAATATACGAAAATCTTCGCGAAGAAAAATAAAGTAACGTACTCCGAAGCTAATAAAGTTAATAATAATTAAATTATTATTAGGAAAGATTTTAACGATTTAAAGAAAACGATTTTATAAAAATTATAGAAAAACGTTAAAAAGGCGCCGAAAATATAAACCGGAATTATAAAAGACGTTCTTTTTAAAATTAAGTCTATCCCTTAATATATTATAATTATTACCCCCCCCCCCGAAAATACTCCTTATTAATTATAATTATACCCTCTTTATCCAAAATATTACGATTAATATTTAATATTCGAAGCGGATAAACGAAGAAATTAAAACTTAAATTGAAAAAATATTTTGCGACTTAAAGATTAGTACCTTTAATATTATACGAACCGCTATAAAATTATTTACAACCGGAAATTATAAAATTATATTTAATAACGTTATACGCGAATAATATTAGTAATATTAAATTTAGGTTAAGAAAGTCTTTAGCGAAAAAGCGTTTATATTTTTAAATATTATTATATTAATTATTAAGGGGTTCCCTTAGGCGAATATCGCCGAATATATAAAGATAGAGGATATTATTTATAAAATATAGTAAGCGAACCCAATTACTTTTATTATTAAAATACATTTATAAAAGAAAAGAATTAACGAAGATAGGGGATTCTTTATAATAGAAATTACGATTATAAAAGTAGCCGAAGCTTTTTATAAAGGATTCCTCTTTTAAAAGGGCGGTATATATATTTACGAACCGTTTATTTCTTCGGCCAATATTTAATAATATTTTATTTATTAGGGCGTAAAATATTTAAAGAAATTTTATTATAACGTTAATATTTATAAACGCTATAGTAAGAATAAATATAATAAGGACCGTTTTAGAGAAATAAATTATTTATTTAACGAAAATAAATTATTAATTTTTTACGTTCTGTATAAAAAATATAAATATTACACTTTCGAAAAGAAGGTATACTTTATTTTTAAGAAAATTATCGCGAAGGTTATTATAGAATACGTTAAGAGGTTACGTTTATTTATATACCAGAAGGACTTTAAAAAAAGTATTATATTAAAACCGGCGGCGGTAAAGGACGATAAGGATATTAATTTCCTTAATACCCCTTTTATTATTTATATTATTATTATTTATAAAAAGGAATTTAAAAGTAAAAATAGAAGTTATACCTATAAATAAATTAACGGGCCCTTTACTAAACCGAAATTAATAATTAAAAGCCCGATAAATATATTTACGAATTTTTAAAATTCGGGTATTTAAAACGGCGCCGGCTTAATCACCGCCGTTAAACCGGTTATTTAAAAGGAAAAAACTCCTATTCCTATTCCGTTCGTAAAATTAGAAAATATTCCTTTATAAAATAATTAATAATCCGATTAAAAATATTCTATTAAAATATAGGGAAATTGTACGAAAAAGGGAAATTATTATTCGAATAAAAAGAAATTTATAATATTATAACGATTTAAGAGCCGGGTAAAAATTTAAACGAAAATATTTATTATCTATAGGGTAATAAATATATTGGAGTAAATTATTTAAAAAAGGGGAGGGCGGTTATTTATATAAATAAAAGATAGAATTTTAAGGATTTAAATTTTTATATTGGAAGAAATTAAGCCTCCGTAACGTTTAAAAATTTAAAGGAATTACTAACCGTTTATTCGATTTATTCCCCTATTAAAATATATAGAATACTAGAATACGAATAAAGGTCTCCCTTCCTTTAATTCTTCGAAGAAAAACCCCCGGTAAAATATTAAATTATAACCGTCGGGGACTTTAACCTCTATTATCCCAATTAGGATTTAAAAAATAAAACCAATTTAGGAGCCGAAAGACTCTTTATATAAATATAATAATAATATATACAGTTCGTTATTTTTAAAGGGGAGCCGACCCGTATAAGTAACGCAATATAGGAAAAGAGAAATAAAATAATCGATTACGTATAAATAATATTAAAAATCGAAACCGAATACTAGGGGGCGTAACGGTACGAATAAACCGGTTCGGACCATTATCTTTAAAAAGTTTAAATTTATACCGGAGGAAAGGTTAGGAAAGCGGAAATAAAAGAAGGTTATAATTAAAATTTAATAAATACAGAAAAGGTATAAAAGGCGGTATTATAACGGATTTTAATCCCGGCGAAGATTAATATAAAAGAAGAATTAGAATTTATATTCGATAAGTTTAATAAAAAATTTATAAATATAATAGAAAAATTTATCCTATATTAAAAAAAAAATCGAAGGAAAAGAATAAAATAGTAAACGTTAAAATATAAAATAGTAATAAAAAATACGAAGTAGAAATAATAAAAATAATATAGGGAAAAGATATTTTCGAATTAGGTAGAATTTATAGAAATATCGATAAAGAAAAGAAAGATTAATACGAAAATTTAATAAACGATATAGTAAAAAGGCGTCGAAAGGGCGTCGAAAAATTTAAATAAATTTTAAACCTTCGAAAAATAAACTTATACCCGAAACTATTTATTAATAAATTTACTTAAATTCCTAATTTTTAAATAATACGAAGGAATAAAAGAAATTAAAAATTATAATAATAAGGCGAATATTTTCGCCGAATATTTCTTCCCGAAAATAGACGTCCTTACGGATTATTTACCCAATTAAACCCTTCCCTTAAATATTAATAATTTATTATTTATTAACGAATTAATTACCGAAGAGGATATTTAAAAGGTTTTATTTCGAATAATTCCGAATAAAGTATTAGGCGTTAATTAATATTCGAATAAATTTTTAAAAATTTATAAAAAATTATTCCGAAAAGTTATAACCGTTCTTATAGCTACGAACTTTTATTTTAAATATTTCCTATAATAGTTTAAAAATACAAAAGTAATCGTTCTTGAAAAATTAAAAAAAACCGTTATATAATAAAAATTAACCGGCGTATAGAGGCTAATTTTATTATTAAATAACGTCGGGAAAATCTTTAAAGCGTTCGTCGTTAAAAAATTCATTTAAACCGTGGAAAAATTTAACCTCCTACTAAAGGGCTAAATAAGTAATTAGGTAAATTATTTAACCAAATTTATAATTTATATCGTTACGAATATTATATATACGGTTTAAAAATTTAGAATTATTATATTATTAATACTTTTTAATTTTAAAAGCGTATTCGATAAAATTAATTATAAATAATTATTATATATCCTATAGGAAATATAATTCCTATAATAAATTTTCGAATAAATAACGAATTTCGTTAATAAATAAAGAAATTCTTTCTTCTTCGACAATAAAATATCCACTCCTTATATTATAGAAATTAAAATACTTTAAAATTCCCCCCTCTCCCTAATTCTTTTTATCCTTTTTATTACCTTATTATATTATAAATTAACTACAGTTAAAAATATAATTACGGTCGGCTTCGCTAATAATATTAATATCGTTACCGTAGTAAAGATTACTAAAGAGAATTATAGGATATTTTAAACGGTATAGGAAATTTATTCTAAATAGGTAAAGGAGAGAAATATAGAATTCAAAACGAATAAAACGGAATTAATATATTTTACGCGGACGAAGGTATTAAAAACGGAAATTCTTTAATTCGGGGATATTATATTTCAACCGATAGAATTGATAAAATTTTTAAACGTTTAATTAAATTACAAATTTAATTATTAAATTTATACGGAAATTATTAAAAAGAAAATAAAGATTTAAACGAATATATTAACTTAATTAATTATAAAGATTTAAAATTATTCGTTCGTTCGCACAAAAGAAATTTATACTAAATATATTCGAAATATAATTATATATAAAGCTTCAATTTTTTACTAACCGATAAAAATATATAATAAACCCCGAAGGATAATAATCGAATTAATTAAATACTAAATTAAATATTTAAAAATCGTCGTTAGGGCGTATAAAGTTATACCGGTATGGAACTTTAAAATGGAAATTTTTTACCCGCTATTCGACCTTTATTTTAATAAATAAGTAAAGGCTTTCGAAGAGAAATTCGCCTATATAAATTAAATTAAATTCGTCCGAGGAATTATAATTTAAATAATTAATTATATTTAAATAAAATGAATAAAAAGTCGATTATTTATTAATAGATTAAAAAACGGTATTACTAAAGCTAAATAAATAAAAGAATAGGTATTAATAGAAAACCTTATAGCGATTATAATAAGACCGCCTTTAATAATAGGCGTACCCGTTTAATTATTATAACCGCTGGAATTTTTAATTTTCGATTAAAAAGTATAATTAAAAGATATTACGAAAAGAAAATAAATATTACGCTATAACTATTAATTAATAATAACGGTAATTAAATTAAATCGGTAATATAAATTTATAATTATTAACCTCGATCCGAAATTTAATAATATTATAATAAAATAGTATATAATCGGTTAAAAAAAGAAGAAGCGGAAGAGAACCCAACCTTTAGAGAATAATAAGGATTATTATTTATTAACGAAAGCGAAAAATTCCTTCTTCGTTTAAACGAAAACGGAAGTAATCGGCTTTAAAGCTTTCCTTTTTTAAAAGAGAATCCCCGATATCGATATTCCTATTTATTCGTACGGATTAGGACGGGAAACGTTTTATTATATTATATTCGAATATTTTTGGATAATAAATATATAATTTATAATAATTAATTAATTATAAACGTAAAAATAATTCCAAATTTATTTAAACGATAAAATTAAGGCCGAAAAATTTTTATTATAAGTACTTTAATTAGAATAATTAAATAAATACTACTTAATAATCGAATTAAAAGAGGAATAGCGAAACGAATTCGCTCGCTATTTTTAATTTTCTTTTTTTCCTTTTTTTTTATTTTTATTTATTAATACATTAGAACGAAAACGGGGGAGGATTTTTATTTAATTAAAAATTTATCGGGCTATAAAAGTAACGATTTATTTAATTATTACTTCTTTTTATAATTAATTAAAACTTTTAATATTTTATTATTATCGGCGAATAAACGGTTTTATTCGTCGAATTAACGAATATATTAACGTATAATATTAATTACGAATTAATATTAAATAAATTAATTATTATTAATAAGAACGGGATTAATAGGACGAATAATTAGCGAATTAATTTCTATTAAAGAATTATTACGGGAAGGTATACGAATACCGTTATTATTTAAAGGAATTCTACCGCTATTATTACGAAGTAAATTATTATTATTATTACGGGGTAAATTACTACTATTATTATAAGGGATATTATTTAAAGGAATACGACCGCCGATTAAATTATTTTTATCGGAAAGGAAGAATTCGTAATAGCTTTTTTAAAAGTAATTATTAATCGATTACTTTCTATAGCGAATAAATTACTTTAAGGTATTAATAAAATTATTATTAATAAAATAAAGGCGAATTGCGCTAATAAATTCTTTAGCGATAATATAGAAGCGGATAAAATAGTCGCAGAATTCGCTATTAATTAAATTTTTATTAACGACCTTTTTTTAAAAAATATTATAGAAATTATAAAAGCCGCGAAATATATCGATTATATAATACGAAACCGCTAAAGTATATTAAATAACTTAATTGAATTTATTTAAAAATAAATTAGAATAAAAAATATTAACGATATAAAAAATAGTAATTTATTTGGGTAATTAGGAATATAATAAATCGATTTAATAATAGCCTTTATATAAATATTATAATTTAAAACGGCCGGGAAGGAAAAAAGGGCTTTAATTAATTAAAAAATATAGGCAAAATACAGGGGAATATAAATATAATTTCGGAGAAATTAATATAAGGATAAAATATAATAGAAGGAAAATTTACCCTTTTTCCGGTATATAGAAGAATTTATTATTAGTAAGGCGTTTAATAATACGTTCGAAGTTAATTTTAATATTAATATTAATTATATTAAATATAAAGGTTAATAAAAGAAAGCGAAAAGGAAATAAATTTTCGCTTTTATTTTCGTCGGAGGTTTTTATTATTTTATAAAGTATTTTAGCGCATTTTTAACGGAGAATAATTATTTCGAATCGATTATTATTATTAAAGGAAGGAAAAGTTTAAAAAAACCCGAAGGATAGGGGGTTTTTATATTTAAGGGAGGGAAGTTTTTACGTTAATATAAATTGTAATAGAAATGTAATTATAATAAGGGGAGGAAAAGGATAGAAAAAATAAAGGAAAATTTAACGGTTAAGAAATTTAATAGCGGTTAAAAGGGCAAACGGGCGGGGGAATAAAAGGCGGAAAGCGGTAGTAAATAAGGAACGGGATAGTAAATTAAAAAGGCGGAATAATTTAATATTTTAATATAATAGTAAATAAAAGGGATAAGACGGATATTAATCGTATTAGTAGTAAATATATACTACGATTATAGAACGCTAAAGAAACGGCGCGGATAAGTCCACATTGGGAAATATAGCCGGGGTTTTTATCCGGGGCGTTTAACGCCTACGGTTTTATCTTATAGGGAATTGGAAATAGACCCCATACTATATTAGCGCTATAAATTTAGCTAAGGAATAAGAATCTTACTTTTACTAATTAATAAAAATATATAATAAACCCCGAAAAATAATAATCGGATTAGCTAAATATTAAATTAAATATTTAAAAATCGTCGCTAAGGCGTATAAAGCTACGCCGGTACGGAATTTTAAAATAGAAACTTTTTACCTATTATTCGACCTCTACTTTAATGAATAAGTAAAGGCTTTCGAAAAGAGATTCGCCCGTATAGATTAAATTAGGTTCGTCCGAAGAATAATAATTTAAATAATTAATTATATTTAAATAAAACGAATAAAAAATCGACCGTTTATTAATAGATTAGAAAGCGGTACTACTAAAATTAAATAAGCGGAAGAATAAATACTAATAGAAAACCTTATAGTAATTATAATAAGACCGCCCCCGGTAATAGGCGTACTTACTTAACCGTTATAACCGCTAGAACCTTCAACCTTCGATTAAAAAGTATAATTAAAAAATATTATAAAGAAAAAATAAATATCGCGCTATAATTATTAATTAATAATAATAGTAGCCAAATTAAATCGGTAGTATAAATTTATAATTATTAATTTCGACCCGAAATTTAATAATATTACGATAAAACGGTATATAATCGGTTAAAAAAAGAAAAAGCGGAAGAAAACCCAACCTTCGGAAAATAATAAGGATTATTATTTATTAACGAAAGTAAAGAACTCCTTCCTTATTTAAGCGAAAACGGAAGTAATCGGCTTTAAAACCTTCCTTTTTTAAAAGAGAATCCCTAATATCGATACCCTTATTTATTTATATAAATTAGGACGGGAAACGTTCTATTATATTATATTCAAATATTTTTAAATAGTAAATACGTAATTTATAATAATTAATTAGCTATAAATGTAAGAATAATTCTAAATTTATTTAGATAATAGAATTAAAGCCGAAAGAATCCTATTATAAGTACTTTAACTAGGACGATTAAATAAATACCGCTTAATAATCGAATTAGAAAAGGAGCGGCGAAATAAATTCGCTCGCTATTTTTAATTTTCTTTTTTTCCTTTTCTTTTACTTTTATTTACTAATACGCTAGAACGAAGACGGGGGAAAATTTCTATTTAATTAAAAATTTATCGGGCTATAAAAGTAATGATTTATTTAATTATTATTTCTTTTTATAATTAATTAAAATTTTTAATATTTTATTATTATCGGCGAATAAACGGTTTTATTTATCGAATTAACGAATATATTAACGTATAATATTAATTACGAATTAATATTAAATGAATTAATTATTATTAATAAAAATAGGATTAATAGAACGAATAGTCGGCGAATTAATTTTTATCGGAGAATTATTACGGGAAGGTATACGAATACCGCTATTATTCGGGGGAATTCTACCGCTACTATTATAAAATAAATTCCCGCTACCGCTATAAAGTAAATTATTATTATTATTATAAGGGATACCGTTTAAAGGAATATAATTATTAATTAAATTATCTTTATCGGAAAAGAAGAATTTATAATAACCTTTTTAGAAGTAATTATTAACCGATTATTTTTTATAGTAAATAAATTACTTTAAAATATTAATAAAGCCGTCGTTAATAAGGCGAAAGCGAATCGCGCCGGTAAATTCTTTAATAATAATACGGAAGCGGATAAAATAATCGTAGAATTCGTTATTAATTAGATTTTTATTAATAACCTTCTCTTAAAAAATATTATAGAAATTATAGAAGCCGCAAAGTATATTAATTATATAATATAAAATTATTAAAGTATATTAAATAATTTAATTAAATTTATTTAAAAACGAATTAAAATAGGAAATATTAACGATATAAAAAATAGTAATTTATTCGAATAATTAAGGATATAGTAAATCGATTTAACGACGGCCTTTATATAAATATTATAATCCAGGATAATTAGGAAAGAAAAAAAAGCTTTAATTAATTAAAAGGTATAAATAAGATACGGGGGAATACGGATATAATTTTAAAGAAATTAACGTAAGGATAAAACGTAGTAGAGGGAAAATTTACCCTTTTTCTAATATATAAAAGAATTTATTATTAATAAAGCGTTTAATAATACGTTCGAAATTAATTTTAATATCGGTATTAATTATATTAAATATAAAGATTAGCGAAAGAGGGCAAAAGGGAAATAAATTTTCGCTTTTATTTTCGTTAAAAGTTTTTATTATTTTATAGAACGCTTTAGCGTATTTTTAATAGGGAATAATTATTTCGAATCGATTATTATTATTAAAGGAAAGAAAAGTTTAAAAAAATTTAAAGGGATAAGGGTTTTTATATTTAAAGGAAGGAAATTTTTATATTAATATAAATTATAGTAAAAATATAATTATAATAGGGAAAAGAAAAGGATAAAAAGAATAAAAGAAAATCTAACGGTTAAAAGGTTTAAAAGCGGTTAAAAAGGTAAATAAATAGGGGAATAGAAGGTAGAAAATAATAGTAAATAAAGGACGGGACGGCGAATTAAAAAGGCGGAGCGGTTTAATATTTTAATATAACGGTAAATAGAAAGGATAAGATAGATATTAATTACGTTGGCGGTAAATATGTACCGCGATCGTAGAACGCCGAAGAAGCGGCGTGGATAAATCCGCGTCGAGAAATATAACCGGGGTTTTTATTTAGGGCGCTTAACGCCTATAATTTTATCCTATAGGGAATCGGAAATAGACCCCATGCTATATTAGCGCTATAGATTTAGTTAGGGAATAAGAATCTTATTTATTACGGTTTATATTAGCGTAAAGACCTCCCTCCTTTAAATATAAAAACCCTTTATCCTTTAAGTTTTTTAAGCTTTTCTTTCCTTTAATAATAATAATCGATTCGAAATAGTTATTCCCTATTAAAAATATATTAAAGCGTTCTATAAAATAATAAAAATTTCTAACGAAAATAAAGGTGAAAATTCGTTTCCTTTTCGCCTTCTTTCGCCGACCTTTATATTTAATATAATTAATACCGATATTAAAATTAATTTTAAATATATTATTAAATACTTTATTAATAATAAATTCTTTTATATATTAAAAAAAGGGTAAATCCTCCTTCTATTACGTTTTATCTTTATATTAACCTTTCCGAAGCTATATTTATATTCCTTTGTATTTCGCTTATACTTTTTAATTAATTAAAGCCTTTTTCGCCTTTTCGGCTATCTTAGGTTATAATATTTATATAGAGGCCATTATTAAATCGATTTACTATATCCCTAATTACCCGAATAAATTGCTATTTTTTATATCGTTAATATTTTTTACTTTAATTCGTTTTTAAATAAATTTAATTAAATTATTTAATATATTTTAACGGTTTTACGTTATATAATTAATATATTTCGCGGCTTTTATAATTTCTATAATATTTTTTAGGAAAAGGTTATTATTAAAAACCCAATTAATAGTAAATTTTACGATTATTTTATTTATTTTTATATCGTTATTAAGGACTTTACTAGTACGATTCGCTTTTACTTTATTAATAACGATTTTACTAATATTTTAAAGTAATTTATTTACTATAGAAAATAATCGGTTAATAATTACTTTTAAAAAGGTTATTACGAATTTTTCCTTTTTAATAAGAATAATTTAATCGGCGGTCGTATTCCTTTAAATAATATCCTCTATAATAATAGTAGTAATTTACCCTATAATAATAGTAGTAATTTACTTTATAATAATAGTAGTAGAATTCCCCCGAATAATAGTAATATTCGTATACCTTCCTATAGTAATTCCTTAATAGAAATTAATTCGTTAATTATTTATCCTACCGGTTTTATTTTTATTAATAATAATTAGTTCGTTTAATATTAATTTATAATTAATATTATACGTTAATATATTCGTTAATTCGACGAATAGAACCGTTTATTCGCCGATAATAATAAAATATTAAAGGTTTTAATTAATTATAAAAAGAAGTAATAATTAAATAAATCGTTGCCTTTGCGGCCCAATAATTTTTTAATTAAATAGAAATCCTCCCTTTATCTTCGTTTTAGCGTATTAATAAATAAAAATAAAAGAAAAGGAAGAAAAGAAAATTAAAAATAGCGAGCGAATTCGTTTCGCCGTTCCTTTTTTAATTCGATTATTAAGCGGTATTTATTTAATTATCTTAATTAAAATATTTATAATAAGATTCTTTCAACCTTAATTCTATTATTTAAATAAATTTAGAATTATTCTTACGTTTACGGCCAATTAATTATTACGAATTATATATTTACTATCTAAAAATATTCGAACGTAATATAATAGAATATTTCCTATTTTAATCCGTAGGAATAAATAAAGGTATTAATATTAAGGATTTTCTTTTAAAAAAAGAAGGCCTTAAGGCCGATTACTTCTATTCTCGCTTAAATAAGGAAGGAATTCTTTATTTTTATTAATAAATAATAATCCTTATTATTTTCTAAAAATTAAGCTCTTTTTTACTTCTTCTTTTTTTAACCGATTATATACCGTTTTATCGTAATATTATTAAATTTCGGATCGAAGTTAATAATTATAAATTTATACCACCGATTTAATTTAATTACCGTTACCGTTAATTAATAATTATAGCATAATATTTATTCTCTTTTCGTAGCGTCTTTTAATTATACTTTTCAATTAAGGGTTAAAAATTCTAGCGGTTATAACGGTTAGGCGGGTACGCCTATTACCGGGGGCGGTCCTATTATAATCGTTATAAAGTTTTCCGTCGGTATTTATTCCTCTATTTATTTAATTTTAATAATATTATTTTCCGGTCTATTAATAAATAATCGACCTTTTATTCGTTTTATTTAAATATAATTAATTATTTAAATTATTATTCCTCGGACGAATTTAATTTAATTTATATAGGCGATTTTCTTTTCGAAAACCCTTACCCATTTATTAAAATAGAAGTCGAATAGCGGGTAAAAAGTTTCCATTTTAAAATTCCGTACCGGCGTAACTTTATACGCCCTAATAACGATTTTTAAATATTTAATCTAATATTTAATTAATTTAATTATTATCCTTCGAAGTTTATTATATACTTTTATTAATTAATAAAAGGCTAAGGCTCTATATATAATTGTACTTCGAATATATTTAATATAAATCTCCTTTATACGAACGAAGGAATAACCCTAAATCTTTATAATTAATTAAATTAATATATTCGTCTAAATTTTTATTTTCTTTTTAATAATTTCTACGTAAATTCGATAATTAAATTTATAGTCTAATTAAACGCTTAAAAATTTTATTAATTCCGTAAATTAAAATATAATATCCCCGAATTAGAAAATTTCCGTTCTTAATACTCTTATCCGTATAAAATATATTAATTCCGTTTTATTCGCTTCGAATTTTATACTTCTTTCCCTTATTTATTCGGAATAAATCTCTTATATTATTTAAAGTATTTTATAATTCTCTTTAGTAATTTTCGTTATAATAACGATATTAATATTGTCGGCGAAGCCGATTATAATTATATTTTTAATTATAATTAATTTATAGTATAATAAAGTAATAAAGAGGATAAAAAAAATTAAGGAGAGGGGGGAGCTTTAGGGTATTTTAACTTTTATAGCGTAAAGAATAGATATTTCGTCGTCGAAAAAAAGGGAATTTCTTCGTTTATTAACGAAATTCGCTACTTATTTGAAAATTTATTGTAAGAATTGTATTTCCTATAAAATATATAGTAATTATTTATAATTAATTCTATTAAATACGCCTTTAAAATTAAAGAGTATTAACGATATAACGGCTTTGAATTTCTAAACCGTATATATAATATTTATAATAATACGGATAGTAAATTCGGTCGAACGGTTTATTTAATTACCTATTTAACCCTTTAATAAAAAATTAAATTCTTTTATAATTTAAATAAATTTTTTAGCGACGAACGCTTCGAAGATTTTCCCGACGTTATTTAATAATAAAATTAACCTCTATACGCCGGCTAATTTTTATTATATAGCGGTTTTTCTTAATTTTTTAAAAACGATTATTTTCGTATTTTTAAACCGCTATAGGAAATATTTAAAACGAAAATTCGTAATTATAAAAACGGTTATAATTTTTCGGAATAATTCTTTATAAATTTTTAAAAATTTATTCGAATATTAATCAACGCCTAATATTTTATTCGGAATTATCCGAAATAAAATTTCCTAAATATCCTTTTCGGTAATTAATTCGTTAATAAATAATAAATCGCCGGTATTTAAAGGAAAGGTTTAATTAAATAAATAATTTGTAGGGATATTTATTTTCGGGAAGAAACGTTTAACGAAAATATTTACTTTATTATTATAATTTTCAATTTTTTTTATTCCTTTATATTATTTAAAAATTAAAAATTTAGGCGGGTTTATTAATAAATAATTTTAGGTATAGGCCTATTTTTCGAAAGTTTAAAATTTATTTAAATTCTTTAACGCCCTTTCGACGTTTTTTTATTATATTATTTACTAAATTTTCGCGTTAATCTTTTTTTTTTTTATTAATACCTTTATAAATTTTATTTAATTCGAAAATATCCTTTCCCTATATTATTTTTATTACTTCCGTTTCGCATTTTTCGTCGCTATTTTATATTTTAACGTCTATTACTTTGTTCTTCTCCTTCGATTTTTCTTCCAATACAGGACGAATTCTTTTATTATATTTATAAATTCTTTATTAAATTTATTGAATATAAATTCTAATTCTTCTTTTATATTAATTTTCGCCGGGATTAAAATCTATTATAACGTTACCTTTTATACTTTTTTTATATTTATTAAATTTTAATTATAATTTTCCTTTATTTCCGCTTTCTTAACCTTTCTTTTAATATAAATTTAAATTTCCTAAAGATAATAATTTAAATCGGTTTATTCGTACCGTTACGCCCCTTAATATTTAGTTTCGATTTTTAATATTATTTATACGTAATCGATTATTTTAATTTTTTTTTCCTATATTATATTATTTATACGGGTCGGTTCCCCTCTAAAAGTAATAAGCCGTATATATTACTATTATATTTATATAAAGAATTTTTCGGCTTTTAAATTAATCCTATTCTTTAAATTCTAATTGGGATAATAAAAATTAAAATCCCCGACGGTTATAATTTAATATCTTACTAAGGGTTTTTCTTCGAAAAATTCGAAGAGGGGAAACCCCTATTCGTATTCCGGTATTTTATATATTTTAATAAAGGAATAAATCGAATAAACGGTTAATAATTCTTTTAAATTTTTAAACGTTATAGAAGCTTAATTTCTTTTAATATAGAAATTTAAATCCCTAAAATTCTATTTCTTATTTACGTAAATAATTACCCTCCCTTTTTTTAAATAATTTACCCCGATATATTTATTGCTCCGTAAATAATAAATATTTTTATTTAAATTCTTACCCGGCTCTTAAATTACTATAATATTATAAATCTCCTTTTATTCGAATAGTAATTTCCTTTTTTTATACGATTTCCCTATATTTTAATAGAATATTTTTAATTAAATTATTAATTACTTTATAAAGGAGTATTTTTTAACCCCGCGGACGGAATAGGAGTAGGAATCTTTTTTTTCTAAATGGCTAATTTAATAGCGGCGATTAAACCGGCGCTATTCCGAATACCCGAACTTTAAGAATTTGTAAACGCGTTTATCGGGCCCTTAGCCGTTAACTTCGGTCTAGTAGAAGGCTTATTAATTTATGGGTATAGCTTCTATTTTTATTTTTAAATTCCCTTTTATAAATAGTAATAATATAAGTGGTAGGGGGGGTATTAAGGAAATTAATATCTTTATCGTCCTTTACCGCCGCCGGTTCTAATATAATACTTCTTTTAAAGTCCTTTTAGTATATAAATAAGCGTAGCCTTTTAGCGTATTTTATAATAACTTTTGTAATAACTTTTTTAAAAATAGAGTATACTTTCTTTTCGAAAGTATAATACCCGTATTTTCTATACGGAATATAAAAAATTAGTAATTTATTTTCGTTAAATGGGTAATTCATTTCTTTAAAGTGGTTTTTATTATATTTATTTTTATTATAACGTTTATAAATATTAACGTTATAATAAAATTTCCTTAAATATTTTACGCCTTAATAAGTAAAATATTATTAAATATTAGCTGCAGAAGTAAACGGCTTATAAATATACGCGCTGCCTTCCTAAAGTAGGAATCCTTTACGGAAAATTTCAATTACTTTTATAATTATAACCTTTATTATAAAGAATCCTTTATTTTTATTAATTCTCTTTTTCTATAAGCGTATTTTAATAATAAAAACGATTAAGTTCGTTTATTATATTTTATAAATAATATCCTTTATCCTTATATATTTAATAATATTCGTTTAAAGGAACCTTTTAACGATTAATATAATAATATTTAAAAATACGAATATTTTTTCGCTAAAGATTTTTTTAACCTATATTTAATATTATTAATATTATTTACGTATAATATTATCGAATATAATTTTATAATTTCCGATTGTAAATAGTTTCGTAGCGGTTCGTACAATATTAAAAGTATTAATCTTTAAATTGCGAAATATCTTTTTAATTTAAATTTTAATTTCTTCGTTCGTCCGTTTCGAATATTAAATATCGATTATAATATTTCGAATAAAGAAGGTACGGTCGTAATTAATAGAGAGTATTTTCGGGGGGGGGGGTAATAATTATAATATATTAAAAAATAAATTTAATTTTAGGAAGAATATCCTTTATAATTCCGGCCTATATTTTCGACGCTTCTTTAACGTTCTTTTATAATTCTTATAAAATCGTTTTCTTTAAATCGTTGAAATTTTTCTTAATAATAATTTAATTATTATTAACTTTATTAACCTTAGGGCGTATTACCCTACTTTTTTTCGTAAGGATTTTCGTATATTCGTTAAATAATTTACGAACCTAATTGCAATTTTCGAACGAAACGGCGTTATAATCCGAAAATTTATTCGTTTTAATAATAAATTTTTTTATAATTTCGTTATCCTCTTACGTTTTTTCCAAAGTCTTTATAGCGCGCACTATATTAGGATCGTTATAAATTGAAAATCCTATAAACGGATTGTAGACGTTATTTTCGAATTTATAATTACCGCTATTAATCGCTATCGGTAGTAACGATATATTATTATCGCTATAATTGTCGCGGGATATCGTAAAGGACGTAAAAGACCCTCCTGAGTCGATTCCCGTTGTCGGTTTTCGTTTTGGAGCGCTCCTCGACCAGAAATCGGCGTTTCCGGTTCTAAAGCTAATGCCAATCGGAATATAGCTATTAAAATTACGTTCATAAAGGATTGTATAGGCGTTATAAATATCGGCTTTTATATATATAAATTGGGGAAATTCTTTTTATATTATAAACGTAATCTTTCGAATTTATATAATATTAAATTTTAACGTATTTTCGATTTTTTTTTTAATATTTTTAGCTTTATTTTATAATATTAGGGATAAACCGAAGGGTAAAGGGTTTATTTATAATTATATATTTAATACACTTCCTGAAAATATAATTTAAAGTATTACAGGCTATTAACCTTCTTTATAATACCCTTTTATTAATAATTATATTTTCGAAATATAATTTTTCGGATAATAGCGGTAAATAAATATAATTTGCTGAAATAGTCGTATAAAAGGTAATAATAAATATAATCCTTCGTTTTAATTTTAACCGTTATTCTACGACCCTATTTATAAATAATAATAAAATTATAATACTTTACCCAATTATTAATTACTTTTTAAGGACCTTCGATAGTCGAAACGGGCAATATAAAGTTAAATAGCGGATTAAGGACCTTATTTCTATAATCGAATAATTAATCTTCCGATAAAGAATCGTTTATTAGGTTTATAAATACCGAATCGACGAATAAATCACTAAAAGATTCGTTAAAAGATTTATTAGAAAATTCTTTAAAAAGCTCGTTATTAAAAAAGCTACCTTATTTATTACTATTCTTAAAATCGTCGTTTTCGAAGTCGTCCGGCCGAATTAAAGCGATTATCGCCTCCAAATTATCCAAATTCTATAGCGGTATTTTAGAAATCGAATACGCAATGCGCTATATATTTTAAATACTTAGGAAAGTTAAGGAACGTTCTCGTAATCGATATAATTGAACTTATGTAAATATAAATAAATTTCATTAATTATAGTATTAAAAGGATAGAGTATCTAATTAAGAAAGAAAGAAAAATAAAAGGAAGCAATAAAAAGGTTTATATACTAAGCGTTACGTAAATAGCTATTAGGGCCGTACGTTTAATCGGGTATATAAGTAAATAGGGGACCCACTAGCGGAATAAGTTTAATATTATTTTATACGGGAAGGTCTTTAAAATATAACGGTCACATTAAAAAAAACTTTTTGAAATTTTCGACTACACCTATAACCCTAACCCAAATGGTACACAAATAAGGAATAGTACACGTCTAAAATTCACATGGTGCACGCGGATGAAATGCCGTATTATATCGTTATTTTCTTATCGTAAGGCGTATTAATTTAATAATTCGCGTTCTATCTTTATTAAATTCTCGTCCTCTCCCAATGGGACGGGTCTTTCCTTAAACTCTTCGAAAAGTTTAATCGGTCGGCCGTATTTCGCTAAGGGAAATAATATCGCGATTTTAATACAATTCTTAAATTCGGTAATTTATTTATTAAAAACTCAAAAAAGTAATAATTATTTTATCGAAAATTAATTCTATATTTATAACGTTAATTAAAATTTTATATTTCCTTAGCCAATATTTACTTAAAATAACGTTGTATCCCGAACTAACTACGATTATTATTTTTTTTTCGAATTTTTACCCTTATATTTCGATAATACTTCGCAAATACTAATCGATTATTTCATTATAGTATTTAATATACCCCCTTATAACGTAAAATTAAAAATTATATAACTTTTTTATTCTTTATTTTATTATATTACTAATAAAGTCTTTATTTATAAAAATATTACTATTTATTCCCAAATTAATAAGCGTATCGTTCGTAAATAAAAATTTTTTAATATTACCTATTATAATATAAAACGTAATTAATATTAATCTATTTAAATAATCCTTTAAAAATCCTTTATTTACTTTTATAGTCTTTAATAATATTTTTTTTAAAATTCTTTTTAAAATAAATATTTATTAACTTAATTCTTAGGAGGGAATTTAATATTCCTAATATAATTAATTTTCCGCCTTATTATTAACCGGCTTATCGTCCTCTTTATTTTTATAATTATAATGATCGATAAATTCGTTAATATAATTAAGGTTACCGTTATAACGGTTAAGGCAATTGTAAAAATAGTATCTAATTTCTTTATATATAAAATACTTATTTTCCTCGAACAATTTATAAACTTCCTTACGAATTATATCTAAAGCGCAACAGGAACTACCTCGATTACCGCTACCGGTATTAATATTACTACTAATAATATTATTAAAATTCTTATTAAAATCGCTAAAACCCTTAACCTTATTAAAAGAATTCGTAAAAAATAAAAAAGTATTCTTATCTTTATTATCCTTTTTAACTTTATTATTATAGAAAATATATTAATTAATTTCAATTTTTTTTTTAGCTATTAAAGCGTATTAATTAAAAGAGAAACGCTATCTGTACGGCTATCAAACTCTATTTGTACGGTACCCCACTTTTATTTTTTTATTATAAGTCTTTCGGAAAATAGTATTTAGATATAAAAATTTTACCGCTAAGACCGCTGATCTTTTCCACATTTTTCGGTACTCTTACTAAAACGCCAAGCCCTCGGGAAGTACTTGAAATAATAGGCTTCCCTTTTAGAATAAAAAAAGTTAAAGGATTTTGGATTTAAAAGGGTACTTAGTTAAAACTTGGGCTTTAGGACTTGGAAAGAGGCCGAGCTGGGGTCTATAAAGTAGAGAAAAAAATAACAAAAATTCCGGTACTACTTTCATTATTATTAAAGAATATTTAACCTTTGAAATTATAAATCTTAAATTTTCATCACCGTACAGATAGCGTTTCATAGCCGTACAGATAGCGTTTCTCTAAAAATAATATCCTCTTATCTATATCCTTAGAAAAGAGCGTTCTAAATATCATTAAAGAACTTTTAATTAAATTCCTACTTCTATAAATTAAGAGGGCGACTATATTCTCCGGCTAAGCGTACGAATTTATTACGGAATTCTTAAAAATCTTTACTTATTTCGAATTTCAAATCGTTAAATTTATAAATAACCTTCTCCTTTCAATTGTAATTATAATATTCCGTACGCAAATAGGCGAATAATTCATCGGAAATTTTAATACTATACAATTTATTAACGAAATAAAGCTCGAATTTTTAAACGGCCTTATTAATAATATAGTTTTCGATATATATCTTTTTAACCTTATTATTAAAAAAATAGTCTGTATTTAATTTAAATTTATTAAAAATATAATGGTATTAAATATCGAAGGTAATAATATCCTTATTTTTCTTATTATAAAAATATAATGGATCTTTCTTTTTAACTAATAAACGGTTATAGCTAACGGTAAAGAAATTAATAATAAAAGTATTTTTATAATAGTTTTTATTATTATTATTTTCGTTATAATTGACTTAATCGGCGCAATCGATATAATTATAACGTTCGAAATTCTTAAAAATTAGAAAAGCGACCTTCTTTTTACGGAAATTAATATTTTCTTTACGGAGGTTAATATTCTCTTTAATTAGGGTAGCGACTATAAGATATAAATTAATAATATTATGATTTCGAATGGCGACGGCTCTTCCTAATTCCTCCATTTAAAGTTTTATAGCTATTAAATTATTATTAATTTTAGCGAATTTATAACGGATTTCGTTCTATTTAATAAAGAAATAAAAATAAAAAGGATAACCCTTAATAAAAAAACTATCCTTTTATTTATATAGGGTACCCCAAATATTAATACTATTATAATTACTATAATTATCGTTAAACGGGGGATTATTCTAACCGTCGTTAAATAAATCGTTATAATAATTTCCGTTAAACGGAATATTATTTTAATTACTATTAAACGGGGTTTTATTCTATTTAATAAAAATTAAACGTAATTCGGCGATTTAATTATAGAATTCGATATTCTTCTCGCGTAGCGTGGAATTTTCGTAGTATAAACGGATAGTATTTTCGAGATTTTTTTCGTCGGAATTAAAAACCTCTCTACAATTATCCTTAAATTATTTAAATAAGAAATTATTGTTACTAATCTTCTTCCTAAATTCCTTACGAAAATTAATATTTTCGATTTTAATAAAAGTAAGAATTTTATTCCCTAATTAAATTTATAGCGCCAATATAGTATGGGGTCTATCTCCGATTCCCCGTAGGATAAAACTATAGGCGTTAAGCGCCCCGGATAAAAACCCCGGCTATAATTCCCAGCGCGGACCTATCCGCGCCGCTTCTTCGGCGTTTTACGATCGCGGTATATACTTACCGCCAACGCGATCAATATTTATCCTATCCCTTCTATTTACTATTACGCTAAAATATTAAATCGCTCCGCTTTTTTAATCCGCTATCCCGTCCCCTATTTATTACCGCCTTTTATTTTTTATTCTTCCGTCCGTTTACCCTTTTAACCGCTATTAAATTTCTTAACCGTTAAATTCTTTTTTATTTTTTTTATCCTTTTCCGCCCTTTATAATAATTATATTTTTATTATAATTTATATTAACGTAAAGACTTCCTTCCTTTCAATATAAAAATTCTTATTCTTTAAACCTTTTTAAACTTTTCTTTCTTTTAATAATAATAATAATTAATTTAAAATGATTATTCCCCGTTAAAAACGTATTAAAATACTCTGTAAAATAATAGAAATTTCCGACGAAAATAAGGATAAATATTTATTTCCCCTTTACCCTCTTTCGCCGACCCTTATATTTAATATAATTATTATTAATATTAAAATTAATTTCGAATATATTATTAATTTCTTTATTAATAATAAATTCTTCTATATATTAGAAAAAGGGTAAATCCTCCCTCTATTACGTTCTATCTTTATATTAACCTTTTTAAAGCTATATTTATATTCTTTTATATTTCGCTTATATTTTTTAATTAATTAAAGCCTTTTTTACCTTTATAATTATCTTAAGTAATAATATTTATATAAAGGCTATCGTTAAATCGATTTATTATATCCCTAATTACCCGAATAAATTACTATCCTCTATATTGTTAACGTTTCCTATTTTAATTTATTTTTAAATAAATTTAATTAAATTATTTAATATACTTTAACGGCTTCGTATTATATAATTAATACGCTTTGCGGCTTTTATAATCTTTATAATACCTTTTAGGAGAAAATCGTTAGCCGAAATCCGGTTAATAACGAATTTTATAATTATTTTATCCGCCTCCGTATTATTATTAAAGAATTCACCGGCGTAATTCGCCTTCGTTTTATTAATAATAATTTTATTAATACTTTTAAATGGTGGAGACGTAGCCGTGGTGGGGGGAGGAAGAGGATGGAAGGAGTGAAAGAAGGTTTGACGGTTGGGAGGTTTAATGGCGGTTGGAAGGGCAAACGGGCGGGGGAGTAGAAAGCGGAAGGCGGTAATAAATAGGGGATAGGACGGCAGATTAGGAAGGCGGAGCGGTCTAATATTTTAGCGCAACGGTAAATGGAAGGGATAAGACGGATGTTAATCGCGTTGGCGGTAGGTATACACCGCGATCGTAGAATGCCGAAGAAGCGGCGCGGATAAGTCCGCGCCGAAAAATATAGCCGGGGTTTTTATCCGGGGCGTTTAACGCCTACGGTTTTATCCTATAGGGAATCGGAAATAAACTCCATACTATATTAGCGCTATAGATTTAGCTAGGGAATAAGAATCTTATTTACTTACTTAATACTTTTAAATATTAAAAAAAAAAATTGCTTTGGAACCGGAAACGCCGATTTCTAATCGAAGAGCGCTCTAAAACGAAAACCGATAACGGGAATCGATTTAAAAAGGTTTTTTACGTCCTTTATAATATTCGGCGACGATTATAACGACGATAATATATTATTATTACTGATAATAATTAATAGTAGCGACTATAGATTTGAAAATAGCGTTTATAACCCGTTTATAGGATTTTTAATATATAACGACCTTAATATAGCGTACGCTACGAAGATTTTGGAAAAAACGTAGGAGGATAATAAAATTATAAAGAAATTTATTACTAAAGCGAATAAATTTTTAAATTATAACGCTATTTCGCTCGAAAATTATAATTGGGTTTATAAACTATTTAACGAATATACGAAAATCCTCGCAAAGAAAAATAAAATAATGCGCCCCGAAGTTAATAAGGTTAATAATAATTAAATTATTATTAGGAAGGATTTTAACGATTTAAAGAAAATAATTTTATAGGAATTATAAAAGAATATTAAAGAAGCGTTGAAAATATAGGCCGGAATTATAAAAAATGCTCTTTTTAAAACCGGGTTTATCCTTTAATATATTATAATTATTACCCCCCCCCCCCCCCCCCCCCCGGAAGATTTTCCTTATTAATTACGACCGTACCCTCTTTATTCGAGGTATAATAATCGATATTTAATATTCGAAGCGGACGAATAAAGAAATTAAAATTTAAATCGAAAAAATATTTCGCGATTTAAGGACCGGTACCCCTAATATTATACGAACCGCTATAAAATTATATATAACCGGAGATTAAAAAGTAAGATTCTTATTCCCTAGCTAATTCTATAGCGCTATTATAATATAGGGTCTATTTCCGATTCCCTATAGGATGAAACTATAAACGTTAAGCGCCCCGAATAAAAACCCTAATTATATTTCCCGGCGCGGATCTATCCGCGCCACTTCTTTAATATTCTACAATCGCAATACATATTTACCGCTAATATAATTAATATCCGTCTTATCCCTTCCATTTACCGTTATATAAGAATATTAGACCGTTCCGTTTTCCTAATTTACTATCCCGTCCCTTTATTTATTACTACTTTCCGCCTTTTATTCCCCTACTTATTTACTTTTTTAACCGCTATTAAACTTTTTAATTATTAAACCTTCTTTTATTCCTTCTATCCTCTTTTTCCCTTTATAATAATTACGTTTCTATTACAGTTTATATTAATATAAAGACTTCCCTCCCCTAAATATAAAAACCCTTTATCCCCTAGGCTTTTTTAAACTTTTCCTTCCTTCAATAATAATAATAATCGATTTAAAATAATTATTCCTCGTTAAAAACGTATTGAAGCGCTCTATAAAATAATAGAAACCTTTAACGAAAATAAGGGCGAAAATTCGTTTCCCCTTCGCCCTCCTTTACCGACCCTTATATTTAATATAGTTAATACTAATATTAAAATTAATTTCGAATATATTATTAAATACTTTATTAATAATAAATTCTTCTATATATTAAAGAAAGGGTAAATCCTCCCTTTATTATATTTTATCCTTACGTTAACCTTTTCGAAACTATATTTATACTCTTCCGTATTTTATTTATACCCTCTAATTAATTAAAGCCCTTTTTACTTTCCCAACTATCTTAGGTTATAATATTTATATAAAGGCTATTATTAAATCGATTTATTATATCCTTAATTACTTAAATAAATTACTATTTTTTATATTATTTACGTTTCTTATTTTAATTCGTTCTTAAATAAATTTAATTAAATTATTTAATATATTTTAACGGTTTTATATTATATAATCGATATACTTTATAGCTTTTACAATTTTTATAATACTTTTTAAGAGAAGGTTATTATTAAAAACCCAATTAGTAATAAATTCCGCGATTATTTTATCCGCTTTTATATTATCGTTAAGGAATTTACCGGCGCGATTCGCCCTTACTTTATTAACGACGGCTTTATTAATACCTTTAAATAATTTATTCGCTATAGAAAATAATTAATCAATAATTATTTTTAAAAAAGCTATTACAAATTCTTCCTTTTTAATAAAAATAATTTAGTCGGCGGTTATATTCCTTTAAATAATATCCCTTATAATAATAATAGAAACTTACCCTATAATAATAATAATAATTTACTTCGTAATAGTAGTAGTAGAATTCCCCCGAATAATAACGGTATTTATATACTTTCTTATAATAATTCTTTAATAGAAATCAACTCGCCGGTTATTCGTTTTACCGGTCCCGTTCTTATTAATAATAATTAATTCACTTAACGTTAATTTATAATTAATATTATATATTAATCTATTTATTAATTCGACGAATAAAACTATTTATTCGCTAATAATAATAAAATATTAAAAACTTTAGTTAATCGTAAAAAGAAATAATAATTAAATAAATCGTCGCTTTTATAGCCCGATAAATTTTTAACTAAATAGAAATCCCCCCTTATCTTCATTCTAACGTATTAGTAAATAAAAGTAAAAAAAAAAGAAGAAAAGAAAATTAAAAATAGTAAACGAATTCGTTTCGCCACTTTTCTTTTAATTTAATTACTAAACGGTATTTATTTAATCGTCTTAACCGAAATATTTATAATAAAACTTTTTCGGCCTTAATTTTATCGTCTAAATAAATTTGGAATTATTTTTACGTTTATAACCAATTAATTATTACGAATTATATATTTACTATCCGGAAATATTCGAATATAATATAATAAAACGTCTCCCGTCCTAATCCGTATAAATAAATAAGGGTATTAATATTGGGGATTTTCCTTTAAAAAAGGAAAGCTTTAAAATCGATTACTTCCATTCTCATTTAAACAAGGAAGGAATTCTTCGCTTTCATTAATAAATAATAATCTTTATCGTCCTCCGAAAATTAGGTTCTTTTCCACTTCTTTTTTTTTTAATCGATTATATACCGTTTTATTATAATATTATTAAATTTCGGGTCGAAGTTAATAATTATAAATTTATATTACCGATCTAATTTAATTATTATTACTATTAATTAATAATTATAGCGTAATACCTATTCTCTTTTCGTAATATCTTTTAATTATATTTTTCGATCGAGGGTTAAAAATTCCGGCGGTTATAATAATTAAACGGGTATACCCATTACCGGGGGCAATCCTATTATAATCGCTATAAAATTCTCCGTTAATATTTATTTTTCTACCTATATAATTTTAGCGGTACCGTTTTCTAATTTATTAATAAATAATCGATTTTTTATTCGTTTTATTTAAAT
Organism: Sordaria brevicollis; assembly: GCA_033439795.1. Taxonomy (NCBI): domain Eukaryota; kingdom Fungi; phylum Ascomycota; class Sordariomycetes; order Sordariales; family Sordariaceae; genus Sordaria; species Sordaria brevicollis. Next base: position 1,356,414 of record JAUTDP010000007.1, read on the forward strand.
ATAATTAATTACTTAAATTATAATTCTTTAGACGAACCTAACTTAATTTATATAGGCGAATCTCTTTTCGAAAGCCCTTACCTATTTATTAAAATAGAAGTTAAATAGCGGGCAAAAAATTTCCGTTTTAAAGTTCTATACCGGTATAACCTTATACGCCCCGGCGATAATTTTTAAATATTTAATCTAATATTTAATTAATCCGATTATTATCCTTCGGGGTTTATTATATATTTTTATTAGCTAGTAGAAAATTAAAACTTTATATATAATTATATTTCGAATATATTTAATATAAATTTCCTTTATACGAACGAAGGAATAACTTTAAATTTTTATAATTAATTAAATTAATATATTCGTTTAAATCTTTATTTTCTTTTTAATTACCTTTACGTAAGTTTAATAATTGAATTTACAATTTAATTAAACGTTTAAGAATCTTATCAATTCCGTCGGTCGAAATATAATATCCCCGAATTAAAAAATTTCCGTTTTTAATACTTTCGTCCGTATAAAATATATTAATTCTATTTTATTCGCTTCGAATTCTATATTTCTCTCCCTTACTTATTCGGAGTAAATTTCCTATACTATTTAAAATATTTTATAATTCTTTTCGGTAATCTTTATTACGGCAATAATATTAATATCGTCGGTAAAACTAACTATAAATATATTTTTAATTATAATTAATTTATAATATAATAGAGTAATAAAAAAAATAAAAAGAATTAAAGAAAAGGGGGAACTTTAAGGTATTCCGGCTTTTATAGCGTAAAGAGCGGATATTTCATCGTCGAAGAAGAGGGAACTTCTTCGTTTATTAATAAAATTCACTACCTATTTGAAAATTTATTATAAAAATTATATTTCCTATAGAGTATATAATAATTACTTATAATTAATTCTATTAAATATACCTTTAAAATTAAAGAGTATTAACGATATTACGGCTTCGAATTTTTAAACCGTATATACAATATCTATAACAATATAGATAGTAAATTTAATCGAACGGTTTATTTAATTACCTATTTAACCCTTTAGTAAAAAATTAAATTCTTCTATAATTTAAATAAATTTTTTAATAACAAACGCTTCGAAAGTTTTCCCAACGTTATTTAATAATAAAATTAACCTCTATACGCCGGTTAATTTTTATTATACGGCAATTTTTCCTAATTTTTTAAAAACGATTACTTTTATATTCTTAAATTACTATAGGAAGTACTTAAAACGAAAATTCGTAATTACAAAAACGGTTATAATTTTTTAAAATAATTCCCTACAAATTTTTAAAAATTTATTCGAATATTAATCAACGCTTAATACTTTATTTAAAACTATCCGAAATAAGACCTTTTAAATATCCTCTTCGGTAATTAATTCGTTAATAAATAACAAATCGCCGGTATTTAAAAGAAAAATTTAATTAGGTAAATAATCTATAAGGACGTTTATTTTCGGGAAAAAACGTTTAACGAAAATATTCGCCTTACTATTATAATTTTCGATTTCTTTTACTCCTTTATATTATTTAAAAATTAAAAATTTAGGCGGGTTTATTAGTAAATAACTTCGAATATAAATTTATTTTTCGAAAGTTTAAAATTTATTTAAATTTTTCGATACCCTTTTAATACCTTTTCGCTATATTATTTACTAAATTTTTATATTAATCTTTCTTTTCTTTATCAATACTTCTACGAATTTTACCTAATTCGAAAATATCCTTTCCTTATATTATTTCTACTATTTCCACTTTATATTTTTCATTATTATTTTATATTTTAACGTTTATTACTTTATTCTTCTCTTTCGACTTTTCTTCTAATATAAAACGAATTTTTCCGCTATATTTACAAATTTTCTATCGAATTTATCGAATATAAATTCTAATTCCTCCTTTATATTAATTTTCACTAAGACCGAAATCCGTTATAACGCCGCTTTTCATACCTTTTCCGCATTTATTAAATTCTAATTATAATTTTCTTCTACCTCCACTTTTTTAACCTTTTTTCTAATATAAATTTAAATTTCCTAAAAATAATAATCCAAACTAATTTATTCGTACTATTACACTCTTTAATATTCGGTTTCGATTTTTAATATTATTTATATATAATCGATTATCCTATTTTTCTCTTCCTATATCGTATTATTTATATAAATTAACTCCCCCCTAAGGGTAATAAACTATATACGCTACTATTATACTTATATAAAGAATTTCTCAATTTTCGGGCTAATTTTATTTTTTAAATCCTAATTAGGATAATAGAAATTAAAATCTCCGACGGCTACAATTTAATATTTTGCCGGGGGTTTTTTTTTAAAGAATTCGAAGAGGGGAAACCTCTATTCGTATTTTAATATTTTATATATTTTAATAAGGGAATAAATCGAATAAATAATTAATAATTCCTTTAAATTTTTAAACGTTATAAAAGTTTAATTTTTTCTAATACAAAAATTTAAATCCTTAAAATTCTATTTCTTATTTATATAAATAACCGCTTTCCCCTTTTTTAAATAATTTACCCTAATATATTTACCGCTTTATAAATAATAAATATCTTTATTTAAATTCCTACCCGGCTTTTAAATCGCTACGATATTATAAATCTCTTTTTATTCGAATAATAATTTCTTTCTTTCGTACAATTTCTTTATATTTTAATAAAATATTTTTAATCGGACTATTAATTACTTTATAAAGGAATATCTTCTAACCCTATAAATAGAATAAAAATAGGAGTCTTTTCCTTTTAAATAGCCGGTTTAACGGCGGTAATTAAACCGGCGCTACTCCGAATACCTAAACTTTAAAAGTTCGTAAATATATTTATTAAGCCTTTAATTATTAATTTCAATTTAATAAAAAGCCCGCTAATTTATTTACAAATATAATTTCTATTTCCGCTTTTAAATTCCTTCTTATAAATAATAATAATATAAATAATAAGGGGGGCATTAAGGAAATCGATATCCCTATCGTCCTTTACCGCTACCGGTTCTAATATAATATTTCTTTTAAAATCCTTCTAATACGTAAATAAGCGTAACCTTTTAATATATTTTATAATAACCTTCGTAATAACTTTTTTAAAAATAAGGTATATTTTCTTTTCGAAGGTATAATACCCGTACTTTTTATATAAAATATAGAAGATTAATAATTTATCTTCATTAAACGGGTAATTCGCTTTTTTAAAACGGTCTTTATTATATTTATCCTTATTATAACGTTTATAAACATTAATATTACAATAAAACTTCTTTAAATATCCTACGCCCTAATAAATAAAATACTATTAAATATTAACCAAAGAAGTAAATAATTCGCAAATATATACGCCGCCTTCTTAAAGGAAAAATCCTTTATAAAGAATTTTAATTACCTTTATAATTGTAACTTCTATTATAAAAAATCCCCTATCCTCGCTAATTCTCTTCTTCTATAAACGTATTTTAATAATAAAAGCGGTTAGGTTCGCCTATTATATTTTATAAATAATATCCTTTATTTTTATATATTCGGCGATATTCGTTTAAAGGAACCTTTTAACGATTAATATAATAATATTTAAAAATACGAACGCTTTTTCGCTAAAGACCTTTTTAATTTAAATTTAATATTATTATTATTATTTATATATAATATTATCGAATATAATTCTATAATCTCCGGTCGTAAATAATTTTATAATAATTCGTACAATATTAAGGGTACTAATTTTTAGGTCGCGAAATATCTTCTCGATTTAAATTTTAATTTCTTTATTCATTTACTTCGAATATTAAATATTAATTATAATACTTCGAATAAAGAGGGTACGGTTATAATTAATAAAGAATATTTTCGAAGGGGAATAATAATTATAATATATTAAAAAATAAACTTAATTTTAGGAAAAATATCTTTTATAATTCTAACCTATATTTTCGGCGCCTCTTTAATATTCTTTTATAATTCCTATAGGATCGTCTTCTTTAAATCGTCGAAATCCTTCTTAATAATAATTTAATTATTATTAACTTTATTAATTTTAAAGCGTATTACCCTATTTTTCTTCGTAAGGATTTTCGTAAATTCGTTAAATAATTTACGAACTTAATTACAATCTTCGAACGAAATAATATTATAATCCGAAAATTTATTCGCTTTAATAATAAATTTCTTTATAATTTCGTCGTCCTCCTACGTTTTTTCCGAAATTTTCGTAACGCGCGCTATATTAGGGTTATTATATATTAAAAATCCTACGAACGGGTTATAGATACTATTTTCGAATTTATAATTACCGTTATTAATCGCTATCGGTAATAACGATACATCGTCGTCGTTATATTCGTCGCGGGACATTGTAAGGGACGTAAAAGACCCTCTTGAATCGATTCCCGTTATCGGTTTTCGTTTTAGAGCGCTCCTCGACTAGAAATCGGCGTTTCCGGTTCTAAAGCAGTTTTTGTTTAATTATTTTATAACTAGAAATTATAAAATTATATTCGATAATATTATACGCGAATAATATTAATAATATTAAATTTAAATTAAGAAGGTTTTTGGCGAAAAAGTATTTATATTTTTAAATATTATTATATTAATCGTTAAAGGGTTTTTTTAATCGAATATTACCGAATATATAAAAATAGAGGATATTATTTATAAAATATAATAAGCGAATTTAAACGTTTTTATTGTTAAAATACGCCTATAGAAAAAGAGAATTAATAAAAATAAGGGATTTTTTATAATAGAAATTATAATTATAAAGGTAGCCGAAGTTTTTTATAAAAGATTCTTCCTTTAAGAGGGCGGCGCGTATATTTATAAACCGTTTACTTCTTCGGTTAATGTTTAATAATATTTTATTTATTAGGGTATAAAATATTTAAAGAAATTTTATTATAACGTTAATATTTATAAACGTTATAATAAAAATAAATATAATAGAAATTATTTTAAAGAAGCGAATTACCTATTTAATTAAAATAAATTACTAATTTTTTATACTCTATATAAAAAATACGGGTATTATATTTTCGAAAAGAAAATATACCCTTTTTTTAAGAAAGTTATTACGAAGGCTATTGTAACGTACGTTAAAAGGCTACGTTCTTTTATATATTAAAAGAATTTTAAAAGAAATATTATATTAGAACCGGCGGTAGTAAAAAATAATAAAGATATTAATTTCTTTAATACCCCCCCTATTACCCGTATTATTATTATTCGTAAGAGGGAATTTAAAAGCGGAAATAAAAGCCGTACCCGTAAATAGATTAATAGGCCCTTTATTAAACTAAAATTAGCGGTTAAAGGTTTAATAAACGTATTTATAAATTTTTAAAATTCGGGTATTCGGAACGGCGCCGGTTAATCGCCGTTATTAAACCGGTTATTTAAAAAAAAAAAACTCCTACTCCTACTCCGCCCGTAGGGTTAGAAAATATTCCCTTATAAAATAATTAATAATTTAATTAAAAATATTCTATTAAAATATAAAGAAATTGTACGAAAAAAGGAAATTATTATTCGAATAAAAGGAGATTTATAACGTTATAGTAAGTTAAAAACCGGGTAGGAATTTAAACGAGGATATTTACTATTTACGGGGTAATAAATATATTAGAGTCAATTATTTAAAAAAAAGGAAGGTAATTATTTACGTAAATAAAAAATAAAATTTTAAAGATTTAAATTTCCGCGTCGGAAAAAATTAAACCTCTATAACGTTTAAAAATTTAAAGGAATTATTAACCGTTTATTTAATTTATTCCCTTATTAAAATATATAGAATATTAAAATACAAATGAAGGTTTCCCCTCTTCGAATTCTTCGAAGAAAAACCTTTAAAAAAATATTAAATTATAGCCGTTAGGGACTTTAACTTTTATTATTTTAATTAGGATTTAGAGAATAAAATTAGCCCGGGAGTTAAAAAATTCTTTATATAAATATAACGGTAATATATATAATTCGTTACTTTTAAAAGGGAACCGACCTATATAAATAATATAATATAGGAAAAAAGACATAAAATAATTAATTATATATAAATAATATTAAAAATCGAAATCGAATATTAAAAGGCGTAACGGTATAAATAAATTAATTCAAATTATTATTTTTAAGAAATTTAAATCTATATTAAAAGAAAGATGGGAAAAGTAGAAGTAAAGGAAGTTTATAATTAGAATTTAATAAATACGTAAAGAATATAAAAAGTAACGTTATAACGGATTTCGGTCCCGGTAAAAATTAATATAAAAGAGGAATTAAAATTTATATTCGATAAATTTAATAGAAATTTATAAATATAGCGGAAGAATTCGTCTTATACCGGAAAAAAGGTCGAAGGAAAAAAACGAAATAATAAACGTTAAAATATAAAATAGCGATAAAAAATATAAAATAGAAATAATAAAAGTAATATAAAGAAAAAATATTTTTAAATTAAATAAAATTCGTAGAAATATTAATAAAGAAAAGAAGGATTAACGTAAAAATTTAATAAACAATATAATAAAAAGGTATTAAAAAGGCGTCGAAGAATTTAAATAAATTTTAAACCTTCGAAAGATAAATTTATATTTAAAACTATTCATTAATAAACCCGCCTAAATTCCTAATTTTTAAATAATATAAGGGAATAAAAGAAATTAAAGATTATAATAGTAAAATAAATATTTTCGCCGAATATTTTTTCCCGAAAATAAACGTCTTTATAAATTATTTACTTAATTAAACCTTTCTTTTAAATACCGGCGATTTATTATTTATTAATAAATTAATTACCGAAGAAAATATTTAAAGTATTTTATTTCGGATAATTCCGAATAAAGTACTAGGCGTCGATTAATATTCGAATAGATTTTTAAAAATTTATAGGGAATTATTCCGAAAAGTTATAACCACTTTCGTAATTACGAATTTTCGTTTTAAATATTTCTTATAATAATTTAAAAATGCAAAAATAATTATTTTTAAAAAACTAAAAAAAACCGCCGTATAATAAAAATTAACCGGCGTATAGAGGCTAATTTTATTATTAAATAACGTTAGGAAAATCTTCGAAGCGTTTATCGCTAAAAAATTTACTTAAATTGTAAAAGAATTTAATTTTTTATTAAAGGGTTAAATAAGTAATCGGGTAAATTATTCGACCGAATTCACTATCCGTATCGTTACAGATATTATATATATAGTTTAAAAATTTAAAATTATTATATCGTTAATATTCCTTAATTTTAAAAGCGTATTTAATAAAATTAATTATAAGTAATTATTATATACCTTATAGGAAATACAATTCTTATAATAGATTTTCAAATAAATAGCGAATTTCGTTAATAAATAAAAAGGTTCCTTTTTCTTTAACGACGAAATATCTATTCCCTACGCTATAGAAGCTAAAGTACCCTAAAATTCCCCCCTCTCTTTAATTCTTTTTATTCTTTTTATTACCCTATTATATTATAAATTAATTACGGTTAAAAATACGATTATAATCGGTTTCGCCGACGATATTAATATTATCGCCGTAATAAAAATTACTAAAGAGAATTATAGGATATTTTAAATAGTATAGGAAATTTACTCCGAATAAATAAAGGAGAGAAATATAGAATTCGAAGCGAATAAAACGGAATTAATATATTTTATACGGACGAAAATATTAAGAACGGAAATTCTTTAATTTAAGGATATTATATTTCGATTAATAAAATTAATAAAATTCTTAAATATTTAATTAAATTATAAATTTAATTATCGAATTTATATAGAGGTTATTAAAAAGAAAATAAAAATTTAAATAAATATACTAATTCGGTTAATTATAAAGATTTAGGGTTACTCCTTCATTTATATAAAGGAAATTTATATTAAATATATTCGAAGCGCAATTATATATAGAGCTTTAACTTTCTATTAACCGATAAAAGTATATAATAAATTCCGAAGGATAATAATCGGATTAGTTAAATATTAGATTAAATATTTAAAAATCGTCGTTGGGGTATATAAAATTACGTTAGTACGGAACCTTAAAACGGAAATTTTTTGCCCGCTATTCGACTTCTATTTTAATAAACGGGTAAGGGCTTTCGAAAAAAAATTCGCCTATACGGATTAGGCTAAATTCGTCCGAAGAATAGTAATTTAAATAATTAATTATATTTAAATAAGACGAATAAAAGGTTAACTATTTATTAATAGACCGGAAAATAATACCGTTAAAATTAAATAAGTGGAGGAATAGGTATTAATAAAGAATTTTATATAGTAGCCGCCCCCCTTTTAAAAGATCCAATCGCGCGACCATCCTTCGACAGTCCCTAACTCCTTCCAATACCTCGGTGAAACATAGTCCCTACATAGTAACTTAGAGCGAACCGTCCTAGGACGGTTCCCTCCAAAGTATATTTGGTAGGAGGTAAGGGTCGTAAGTAAGAGCTTACGCGGGTTCGTAGGTAAATTCTAAATTTATTAGGAAATTGCGATCAATCGTATATACGACGTATAATTAGTACCTAAACTATACGAATCTACCTACATTTTTTTTTACGCTAATTAACTATCCTTATACCTTCGCCGCCTACTTAGGCGCTTACCGCCATTCGCATACAGTCTACCTAATAACCGCTAACCTTAGCGTTTACACCCCGGTACCTAATATACGGCCTAATCCTTATATTAGTACCTTCGCTACCCTTCTACTTGCCGACTGCCTATACGCTACTACGGCCGGGCGCTTAAGGTACGATCTACCCCCGAATCTTAAATCCCGATATACCGCCGCCGCCGCAACCGGCGCTACGCATCGGTACCCAATATAATTAATACTATATTATTAGAGGCCTATTTTATAATTGTTAATTAGCATTCGCTTAGAAACAATATATTTGCGTTAGAAAATTTACTATATAAGAATTGTATTACGCTTATAATATAGTAGTATTTAATATATAGTATAGTGGTTACTATTAGACTCTTAATTACTAAATATAGTAGGAAACTTTAAATAAATAAATAAAGGAGACGTTAGATATATCCGCGGATATTAGGATTAAATATATTAATACATTAGGTACTTATCTTTCTAAATTAGCTTTGACTAAATATTAATATACCGCCGTACTTGGCACGTACCTTTAATTATAAATAAGTCCCTATTTATATATACTAAATGTTAATAATTAAATAGGTAGGTAGCGATATAGATAAGATTTGGATTTGTAATATTTATTAATTAATATTCCGGAAAATTTATATTAAAATTAGGTCCCAATTGACCTAAGCCCAAATAAATTAATAGCCCGGGTTATAACGATTTTTAAACTTCGAGATATCGACGATGTAAATTCGTTTTAAGTAGATGGTTAGTAAATTAACGATAATAGACTCTTACATATCCTAAATTATTAGTATAAATAAGTAATTAATTATTTATCCGGGTATAGCGATTATTTTGGTTAGTATAAGGAAGATACAACGTTCGTCTATACGGCTTTATTTATAAATAAAAATATAATTTATACGGCCGAAGCCGTCGTTATTTTTATACCGGATATAATCGCCGAGGTTGAAAATATACCGCTTAAATATCTTAATATCCCAATAATTAATTCAATACTATATATAATATATAATAATATAAATATTATATACTATAATATAATAATTATCGTTAATATTATTATAGCTATTACTTAGGCCAGTATTATAACCGACAATATAATATTCGTTTAAAACATAGTCTTCTCCAACGGGTTGGAAATAATTGACTAATAAGGATATAAAAATAGGGATAGGGAAAAGTAGAGGGTAAAGGCATAGACAGGGTAGGTATATCGATTTATTCGTTTAAAAATAATATTTAATTACTATAATAAATAGCACTAAGCCCGAAGATTATATATAGAATGCCGTAGTTAATATCGTATACTTAATAAAGAAAGTAGCGAAATATATTTAGTATTTATTTAAATATTAACGGTAAATAATAAGGTTCGCCAATATTTCGGTTAATCCTAACTACAATACGGTAACGGGTTTTCTTTATATCAATAAATTTAAACTTTCTAAATACCGCTAGTCGTTAGTAATTATTATCGGCGGAAAGGTCGATATCGAACTTATTATCATTATTATCTATTAAGCCGATTCGGATCTACTCTTCGCGGTGCAATAATTTTTTAAAAATACTAGGTATCTACTTAATTAAGTCTTAAATTTACTATATTAATTTCGGATCCAATAAAGCGAATACGTTGAATATAATAAAACGGATCGTATAAATAATATACTCGTATTAGAGGATAAACTTTTCGACATTTCGGCCGTTAATCGTTTCTACTATCTTTTTAAAGCGCTTACATTAAATATTTTAATTAAAATTAATCGATTAATATCTTCGTCGGTCGTTGGCTTTTTCTAATCGGTACCTATATAGGGCGGATAGTACGGTATTGGAAATTTCTAATACTAAAACCTTTTCGGTTTTATAATTAATTTACTTATAGTATTTTTCCTTTATAAATATATTGAATAAATTTAGTAGATTATACTCTTCGTATATATTATTGTAGTATATGCTTACGTAGATATTAGGTCGTAGTACCTTTCTAATATATTCTTTAATTCGTTTTAGTAAATTAATTACTTTAGTTATTACTTCGGTTATAGGCGCCCTCTCGTTATTATTATTATTATTATTAATAGCTATTTCGATATCGATATCGTTATTGTTTTCGATTTCGATAATTAATACGGCTCTCGATTATTAGGATATTATAGATATTCGTTTCGATTGTTGGGATTGTGGCCGAGATTGTAATTATAGCCGAAATTAGGATTAGGATTGGGCTATAGATAAACGTTTGGATAACCGTCTAGAGGAAACTTTTAATAATAATTCAAATGTACGCGCCTTTGTATTAAATGCCTGGGATTTAGGATTTCGGGCGGTTCCCTCTACTATAGCCTAATATATAATTACGTATTACTATTTATTACGAAGTATAATACGGTCTAATTGATTATAATATTCTTCTATATTCCTAATATTTATTAAAACCGAATTGCTACGAATTATCGATGTAAGGGCATTATATATAGTTAATAAATAATCCTCGTCTATAAGGCTCTTTATAGTATACTTACTCAAAATTTCTTTCTAAGTATCCTAAATATAAATATTAATATAGTCCTTTTCTAGCTATATTTTTAGGAAAAGCGGTATAATTATAGACTATTTACTATACGAAAATAGTTCGTAATTTTTTAAATAATATTATAGTAAAGGTATAGAGCCTTAGCTAAAGGGGAATAACTAATTTCGTAATATACTATAATATTCTAATCGAGCCAATAGAATAAAAAAAGCGTTTAAAAGTATATCGTATATATATCCTCCTATACCTTTAAATTTTAAATAGGCTAAATTAAGGGGGCGGATTATAATAACGTCCAAATTAGGTATAAGGTCGAATAATATTAGTCGTACTTTATTAATACCCTATTAAATTTAATATATTTTCTTATCCCCCTTTTTCCGAATATTATAATTTATTTTATAATATATCTAGAAATATTAGTAATAAAAACGCCTAAAGTTAGGATTTTAACAATTTTTAATAATATCCTATTTATTAATAATATAATCCGGGCCAATAAAGTAGAATCGATAGAATTTTAAACCCGCCGAGCTAATAATATTAGAATTCTTATCTTATTAGGGTATATTATTAATATAATATATAGTAAATACCGATACGATTATTAATTTACTTTTAATATCTATTATAATACCCTTATTTAACGGCATTAAATAACCTATTATATAAATAACGGCGTTAAAGTTAGAGGTATACGGCTTAAGGATAATAGGGAAAATATTGGTATTACGTAACCTATTTCCCAAAAGTAGCCTAATAAGCGATTAGTATATCTTAATAACAGAACGCTTAATATTACGATAAATACTAAATTTATTAATAAATATAATAATAAAATAATTTAGAATATCGAATCCCGGATTATTTACTCGGTCCTAATACTATTCGAAAATTTCACGACCGTATATTTCGAATTTAAATTAGCCGCGGAGCCGTAGCGTTAATAATAAAAGAATAATCTTAATATTAAAGACGCCGTAAGTATTAATATTATTATAATTATTATTAAGGTTGTTTAAATTATTAATATTATTATTATTATCGCTATTATTACCTTTGAAATTGATATTAAGCCCTATTCTAAGGCCCCTACCCGTAATATCCTTAGGCGAATTTTAATTGTACGGGATTTATAAAGTACGTTTAATTAAATAATATTCTCTTTTTCTTAGGTTTTCCAATCTAGTAATATACTTTCGAAAAAGCTTTTTAGGCTTCTTCTTCTTCTTTTTAAATATATCGACCAATAAATTAGGGTTATATAATAAGTCGCCGTCGAAGAAATCTACTTACATTAGTACGAAATTATCAGTAAGGTATTAAGGAATCTAATACTCCTAATCTAATTACAATATTAATTCGTAATTTTTATATTTATTATAAATTTATATATTAAAGCCGATATTAGGAAATTCGTTATTAATATCCTCGATTATTAAATATTTTTATACAATAAGGTTAATTTCGCTTAAATAATTTACGAAGTCGGTAATATAATTTTTACTAATTATTTTAATACGGCCGATATATAATATATAATCCTTATAGCCGTATAGTAATCGATAAAGATAATTAATACCGTTAATATCGTCCAAGCATCGAAAATAAATAAAATCCAATAGAAAAATAACTTTATTAATATCTTTAAAATTAATACGCTTATTACCGATAAAATATATATATTCTTTAAATATTATACGTATTAAATTCGATTAATATAAAATATAGTATAATTTTATTAAATTATCGATAAAATGCACTATACCCTTATATATTTTAGCGGCGGCATTAGAATTTAAGAACGCTTCGAATAAGGATTTTGGATCTATAAAATATAAGGGTACTATTACTATATCTAGGTCGTCGAGGTCTTCCGTAATAGAAGCGGTGCCGGTACTTATTTCTATTTATTATTCTTACTTTCGCTTAGCTTTTTCGCGTTTTCGATTAGCCAACGCCGTTTTCATCTTGGATACTTGCAATAGGATGCGAGTAACGCGTATATTTAATAAGGGTAACCTTTTTTCGATTTATCCTTTTAATATTCTAGCTTGTTTTAGAAGTTGTTAAATATTTAGAATCGGCTTCCTATTTTATTTACGGAGTATATTTAATATTTGTAATAACGTTATATATTATTCTCGAAATATCCGATTAGTATATATATATAGACCGAGTATAAATTGGAAAGTAGAAAATTTTATTTATTAATTGTAATAATAATATATTAAAGTCGATAAATTCGTTATTCTATTACCTTCGGTAAATATAGGAATATTAATAATTAATTATTACTCGTCGATTTATATATTAATAAGATCTTTATCGACGAATTCTTCATCGAATAGAATAATATTAGGTTATTAATTAAAATCCCGTTTAATATATTCTAAATTAAATCGTAATTAGTCTTTATCGAAGCTAACCGGTAGATTATTATAATTTTTATTATCGACCATTAAGTTTATAAATTTAGTTCGAAGCAATTCGTTTTAATCGATAATACTTATATCTAATTAATAAAGAAAAGAAGGTAAAATATAATTAATATAAAACTTACCCTCAGCGTTATTATCGTTATTATTATTATTATTATCCTCCTCTTCCTCTACGCTAAATATAATTATATCGTCGTCGTTATTAAAAAGCGGGGCATACAAGCCGTTATAATTTAGTAATCTTTAGGGTTATTATTCTTATATACCGGGTAAATCGTAGATAATTGGGCGGGGGATATTATAATTATTATAGCCGACTTTAATAGGTTTTTTATCGATATTAAATCGGATAGGGCCGCGGGTAATATATTTAAATATCTACGGGCCGGGTATTTTACCCTATCGGAAGCCGTCGTTATTATAGTATTTAATAAATTAAAAGAGGGAAAATCGTTTAAAGAGGGGAAATTATTAAAAGAGGGAAAATTATTAAAAAATAGAGAATTAATACTAAAAGGGAGATTAAGACTTATTTATATCTATTTCGACGTTATTCGATTATTTATTTAACCTATTTAATAAATAAAATAAGCAAATAGAAATATTTAAGTATAAGATAAATATAGGTATTGCGTAATAAATACGACGTAACGGGACCCCGTATATTTATTTGAGACTTAGAATCGATAAAGTACCGTATTTGCCTTAAATTATAAATTATAATATCCCTTTTTCGTCGATATTATTAATAAAAGGAAGGATAATTAATATAATAATATTTCTAAATAATAGTTAAATATATTAATATATTTAAATTATTAAATATTATATTCTTATTAACTACTTTATTTACTTTCCCTTACTAAAATTACTTTTATATAATTATTACCCTTACTTTAAGACCTTTACTCTATTACGAGCCGTATTAAAAATTTATTTAGAATTTTATCAATCGCGTAAATTTATTTACCATTATCGTAACTATTATTATTTATTATTATTATTAATAATTACCCGCTATTTTATTTAATTTTTATCGACCGTACCGTTTATAATATATAAGTTTTTTACGCTAATAGAATAAAATAGGGGAGAATAGAAAGTAATAGAAGAAGACCGCCCCGCGTATATAATTTAATTATAAATATTGAAGAATCCTAATTACAATTTTCAAATTCTTATTTATATATTCTCTTTTTTTAACCTTCTTACGAATCGTATAGGTAAGTAATTTAATAAACCTTATAATAAATTAAGAGCTCGATTATAATTATACGATTCCTTCTATTATAAGACTCCCTCTATTATAAAATTCCCTCTATCGTAAAAGATTCCTTCTATCGTAAACTAATCTATTAGGGAGTGTCCCACCTACCCTCAACTATATATAGTTACCCGCGCGTATATTATCCTATATAGTTACTATCGATTAACGAATTATATTTAGATATCTAGCGAGGGCAGACTATTCCCGGAGGATTGCGAGCGCGACGAACGCGACGAGCTCGACGACCTCGATAATTAGCAGCTTTAAAGACCGGTTAAGAATCCTTTAATTATACCGTTAGCTATTTAGCGCGCCGTTATTAACTATTTATAAATTCCCTAAGGATAGGGATAGGTAAGAAAATTTCTAAATACTTATATCAATTAAATGGTTACTAATATTTAATAACGTTATATTTTATTACCCTATACCGGCGGTAATCAAATTATATTATATAAATAATTGGACCATTATACGGATTCTATTACGACCTTATTTACCGATCCCTTTTAGAAGGATTAAATACGCGGTTATTAATAATAACCTTTCAACGTAATATTATATAGCTGTCAAAACTTCTAATAATAAGGTCGTTAATATATTTAATAATACTAATATAAATAACCTATATAATAAAGATAGGGTTTGTAAGCTTAAGTCGCTCCTTAAGGATATTAAAATAATATAGCCCCTTAAAATATTCGAAGTAGTCGTAGTAGTATATTTATTTAGAACTTCCGTGGTAATCGTAGCGGTATTATATATATTTAGAACTTTCGTAATAATCGTAACGGTCGTAGCGGTCGTAGTAATACGCTTCAAAGTATTCGCGGTCGTAATTAGGGTTTTACCCCTATACCTCGAAAATAACGTTTATTCCAAAAATAATAATTTATAAATCGTTTATAAAAAATATAAAATATTATTAATACTATAGAGGTTTTATTAAATATAAAATTCGAAAGTATATTTATTAAAGTCTAATAAATAAAGTAAAATTAAAATAAATTTAAGCAAAAAGAAATCGCCCCTATTATAACGTTTACTGTAATATTTACTATTATAATATTTACCGTAATACCTACTATTATAATTATTAAGTCGTAAATCCTTTAAATTAATATCCGCTTATTTATATTTACTGAAATAAACCCTAATATTAATTATAGCTCCTCTAATTATAATTCCGTTAAAAACACCAATAAAGATTAGATTACTAATTATACCGGTCGTTCCGTAAATATAAAAAACGACTATTCTACTATAGGATTCGAAGTTACTTTCGTTAGCAGTGGCAATCTTAACGATAATTACGAATCCTAATAAACCTCTCAATCACATCCTATTGGTACTAATAATTATTCGTACCTACAATCTCGCCATGACGGTAACGTATATAGTAGTGGTAATAATCGTAGTAATATTATATAAGGGTTTTTTAATACTTCTTCGTCTATAAATTAGAATCTATTAATTAATTAGCCTTACCCCCAATAGTCCGACAATATTTAATATAATAATTAATATAATAATTAATACGATAGCCAATATAATAACCAATATAGCAATTAATACGATAATAATTAGTATAACGATAATTAGTATAACGATAATTAATATAATAATGTTTAATATAATGAGTATGGTAATGTTTATAATGTATTTAATAACCCTCTTATTTATTAAAGCGATTCTCACTATAGCGTGCTATATAACGAATATAGTAATCTATATAGTGGTTATAGCGGTAATTTCTAGTAAGATAATTTTTAATAAGATAATATCTAGTATAATAATGTTTAGTAAAATAATTTCTAGTAAGGTTCTTAATTACCCTATATATTTGGTAGTAATAATCGTCGATTAAGAAATTACTAAGGTAGTAATAACCAATTCGGCGAGCCAATTATATCCGACTAGCGCCCCTTAGAGGAATAAAAACGTTTCTATAAATACTTCTTCGCCCCTAGCCGCCGGGTTTTAATAGAATTGAAGGAAACGGGTACTCCTTCCCATATAAAATATAATTCTATTAATACCGATGTTCTTAAATCCGAATAAAATATTATATAATTTATACTTAAAGAAGAAACGAAGGAAATCGTTAATAAAATCCATCGATAAATACATTAATATATATTTGCCTATTATTCCAATTAGTTTACTAATTAAGTTATTAAGAAGGCCGTACCCAATATCGATACTAAAATTTCGAAATTCCGCCGTTTTTATATTTACACTAAAAATATTTACAAATCCTAAAAAAATAAATTTTTATAGGATAAATTATATACCTATTTTATTACTATATTTAAAGATTACCCTTAGCTTTTAAAATTCGATTATAACGATAAAAACGATATTAAAACCTTCGAAGAATTAGTTAAACTATAGATTAATACTTATTTCTTCTAAAAAATCTTTACCTATATTATACTATATATTAACTATTAAATTATATTTAGTAATAAAGAGGATTTACTATTCTTTTACCTCAAAAGCGTTATTTTCGACCTAGGTATTATAATTTATAAAGTAATTTAATCTAAGAAAAAATTAAATAAAGGCCGTAGTTTAAATACTAATTTAATTAAGAAAAAGGACGAGAATACTAGGGTAAATTATAGGAATATATTCGACGGCCTTATTTTTTACGAAATATTTATCGAAGTGGATAAAGATATATTTAAAGAAATTCCCTTTGAACTTATCGTTTTTTAAGTTACCCAAAATAATATAGACTTAAAAATTTTCGAACGTTCTATTACCCGTAACCCCCCTCTTCTTCGTCGGGCCTATAACCTAGACCTATAGTAGTCGATGCTGTTATATAGTTAAAATACTAGCGGTACCTATACTAGAGGTTATACCAGTGGATATAACGGTAGATAATCTAGCGGTTATTCCGGTTAAGGCAGCGGTAGTCGTACTAGTAAATAGGGTAGCGGCGGTAGTCTTCATTGTATTTCTAGACTTAAATTTCGCAATAGCCTTCGTAAGCGTAATAGTCTATACGAGCGCCCTCGTAATGACCGTCGTAATAACCGTTATAAAGGAGAGGGTAGCGGAAGTCGTAGTTAAATGTATTTTATACCTACGGACTCTTTTAATTAGCGCTTAAATCTTATATCGCAACGCTAAATTCCCGTCAACTAGCGCCCTATTAATTAGGAATATATAATTGAGTAGGAAAATAACGATAATTTCCCCAGCCGCCGCCGCCGCCGCTAGGGTAATAATTATCGTACTATATCAACCGATATTATTACGTTATATTATAAACGCAGTAGCCGTTATTAAAATAATAATATTAATATTACACCCTATATTCCTAGGCGTAACCGCAAGGCTCCTACTATTTCGTCGGCTATATTCGATTCTGCTATTCTCGAAAAGGGTATAAACTCCCTACGCTTCTAAATTTAATCCCTTTTATTAAATTCTTATCTTCATTCTTTATAAGCGGCAATTAATAACGTAATAGCATATTCAGTATTATAATATTCAATATCACAGCGATTAAATTTATAACGTTTAGCAACTACCCAATATTTAATATTATAGTAATACTTAATATTATAATCAATTTAATTAACTATATTAAATACCGACCTCCCGTATTTTTCAATTTTAACCCACTATAAGTAATCGAAGGTTAAATAATTGAATAATATAGAATCCTCTAAGTTAAACTACTATAAGTAATCGATGGTTTAGTATAATTAGAGGAATATATCGCGAGCTCAATTAATTAATTAATTAATTAATTAATTAATATTTATTTACCTATCTCGATGTATCTACTATATATGTTTTACTATATCGCTATCTTCGTAATCGCTGTCGTAATATTTAGTAAATAATTTTAGTATTGTATATAATTAATTAATATAATTGGTCGTTGCATTTAATAATGTCGTAGGTAAAGTCTTAGTATTTATTAGCCCTTGCGATATAGGCGGGCCTTTACTCGTTCTAATCTTAGTAGCTACTAACCTATAATATATATTAATATTCAATCGAGGAAGGACTATAAGTTTACCCAGCTGCTTCCGTAAATTTCCTTCGGACCTTCTTGTTTAATAATAGTTCTAGGCTAGGAACCGTCCCAAGACGGTTCGTATGCATAGACCGTAATAAAATTGGCAACCGCAATTAGTTTTGAACCGTTTAAAAGGTCCTGCGACTATTCGAATTGAAGGACCGTCGTACGATTGTAAAATCTAGGGAATTGTAGAGTGATAGTACTAACCCTGTTTTGCGCCTCCTATATATGCCCAGCTAAGTATAATAATTATAATAGAATTACCCTTAATAATAAGCGTACTTATTGAATTATTATAACCGCTAGAATTTTTAACTTTCGATCGAAAAGTATAATTAAAAGACGTTACAAAAAGAGAATAAATATTACGCTATAATTATTAATTAATAATAATAATAATTAAATTAAATCGGTAATATAAATTTACGATTATTAACTTCGACCCGAAATTTAGCGATACTGTAATAAAACGGTATATAATTAGTTAAAAAAAGAAGAAGCGGAAGAGGACCTAACTTTTAGAGGATAATAAAAATTATTATTTATTAATAAAAGTGAAGAATTCCTTCTTTATTTAAATAAGAACGGAGGTAATCGGCTTTAGGGCTTTCCTTTTTTAAAGGAGAATCCCCAATATTAATACCTTTATTTATTTATACGGATTAAAACGAAAAATATTCTATTATATTATATTCGAATATTTTTAAATAATAAATATATAATTCGTAATAACCGATTGGCTATAAATATAAGAATAATTTTAAATTCATTTAGACGATAGAATTAAAGCCGAAAAAATCCTATTATAAGCACTTCGGTTAGGATAATTAAATAAATACCGTTTAGTAATCGAATTAAAAGAGGAGTAGCGAAACGAATTCGTTTACTATTTTTAATTTTCTTTTCTTCCTTTTGTTTTAGTTTTATTTATTAATACGTTAGAATAAAGACGGGGGGAAAATTTTTATTTAATTAAGAGTTTATCGGGCCGCGAAAGCGACGATTTATTTAATTATTATTTCTTTTTATAATTAATTAAAATTTTTAGTATTTTATTATTATCGGCGAATAAATAATTCTACTCGTTGAAATTAACGAATATATTAATGTATAATATTAATTACGAATTAATATTAAGCGAATTAATTATTATTAATAGGAATGGGATTGGTAGGACGAATAGCCGGCGAATTAATTTCTATTAGGGAGCTATTACGGGAAGGTATACAAATATTATTATTATTTTAGGGGATTCTACCGCTATTATTACGAAATAAATTACCGTTATTATTATAAAGCAAATTACTATTATTATTATAGGGGATATTATCCGAAGGAATACGATTATTAATTAAATTATCTTTATTGGAAAGGAGGAATTTATAATAGCCTTTTTGGAAGTAATCGTTAACCGATTACTTTTTATAGCGAATAAATTACTTTAAAGTATTAATAAAACCGTTATTAATAAGGCGAAAGCGAATTATACCGGTGAATTCTTTAATAATAATATAAAAACGGATAAAATAGTCGCGGAATTTACTATTAATTAGATTTTTAGTAACAATTTTCTCTTAAAAAGTATTACGGAAATTATAGAAGCCGCGAAATATATCGATTATATAATATAAAATTATTAAAATATATTAAATAATTTAATTAAATTTATTTAAAAACGAATTAAAATAGGAATCGTTAATAATATAAAAAATAGTAATTTATTCGGGTAATTAGGGATATAATAGATCGATTTAGCGACGGCTTTTATATAAATATTATAATTTAAAATAATTAAAAAGGCGAAAAAGGCTTTAATTAATTAAAGGGTATAAACGAAATATAAGGGAATATAAATATAGCTTCGGAGAAATTAATATAAGGATAAAACGTAACGGAGGGAAATTTTACCCTTTCTCTAATATATAAAAGAATTTATTATTAATAAAGCGTTTAATAATATAATCGAAGTTAATTTTAATATTAATATTAATTATATTAAATATAAGGGTCGGCGAAAGAAGGCGAAAGGGAAATAAATTCTTACCTTTATTTTCATCGGAAATTTCTATTATTTTATAAAATATTTTAACGTATTTTTAACGGGGAATAATTATTTTAAATCGATTATTATTATTATTATAAAAAGGAAAAATTTAAAAAGGCTTAGAAGATAGGGGGTTTTTATATTTAAGGAAAAGAAGTTTTTATATTAATATAAACCGTAGTAAAAACGTAATTATTATAAGGGAAAGAAGAGGATAAAAGGAATAAAGGAAAGTTTAACGGTTAAGAAATTTAATAATAATTAAAAGGGTAAATAAGCGGAGGAATAGAAGGTAGAAAGTAATAATAAATAGAGGACGGGATAATAAATTAGGAAGGCGGAATAATTTAATATTTTTACGTAACGGTAAATAGAAGGGATAGGACGGATATTAATTACGTTAGCGGTAGGTATATACCGCAATCGTAGAACGCCGAAGAAGCGGCGCGGATAAGTCCGCGCTGGGAATTATAGCCGGGGTTTTTGTCCGGGGCGCTTAACGCTTACGGTTTCATCCTACGGAGAATCGGAAATGGACCCCATACTATATTGGCGCTATAGATTTAGTTATGGAATAAGAATCTTACTTTTATATTTAGTAACTTATATTTTATAGACTTATATTCCCTTTTTTAAGCCTTTTTGAATTCCGATACTATTAGGAATTTTATATATCGGGGTATAGTATATTTCGTCGATAACCCAATAGAATTATACTATACCCTTTATTAGTCTTTGTTTATCCGTACGACCTTTGGAGAATATACGCATTTTATTAATAATTTAGAAGATAACAGCAAGGCAATTTTTCCGTCGGATTTCATATATTATTATTACTGCGCAAAGGGTAGTAATTATCATTATCGATTACTAGAGGACGACCCTAATTGGCGCCTGCACATTGGCCGCGTCAAGGCTGTTGGAAAAAACTACACGTCAGAGGTCGAGGAATACGTGAAACCGTAGGCGTTAAGCGCCCCGGACAAAAACCCCGGCTACAATTCCCGGCGCGGACCTATCCGCGCCGCTTCTTCGGCGTTCTACGATCGCGGTGCACACCCACCGCCAACGCGATTAACATCCGTCCCATCCCTTCCATTGTAAGGATAAAGAGAAAGAGAAAAAAAAAGAAAATAATAAAATAATACTTATAGCGGTACTTCGTACCGAATTCAATTACGATATCGGAGATTTTATAAAGGAATAGGATTATAACTAAATATAATAATTATTTTATATAAATATATATTTATATTTATAATACCCCTATTTTAATAGCTTTTCTTTCTTTTCTTAATATTACGGCTTTCTTTTTTTTTTATAAATAACGTTATTTCTATTAATATATATAATATTACACGACCTTAACTATTACGATTTTCAATACTTTTATTACTACCTTTTTCCACGATATTTTACGATTTTTACGCCTTTTAATATTATTACTTCTATTACTACCTTCTTTTATAGGATTATATAAAACTGCTTTGGAACCGGAAACGCCGATTTCTAATCGAGGAACGCTCTAAAACGAAAACCGATAATAGAAATCGATTTAAGAAGGTTTTTTACGTCCTTCGCAATATCCCGCGACGATTATAGCGACGACGATATATTATTATTATTCATAATAATTAATAGCGGCGATTATAAATTTAAAAATAACGTCTATAACCCGCTCGTAGGATTCTTAATATATAATAACCCTAACGTAGTACGCGCCGCGAAGATTTTAGAAAAAATATAAGAGGATAACGAAATTATAAAAAAATTTATCGCTAAAACGAATAAATTTTCGAATTATAATACCATTTTGCTCGAGGACCGTAATTAAGTTTATAAATTATTTAATAAATATACGAAAATCTTTATAAAGAAAAATAGGGTAATATATTTTAAAGTTAATAAAATTAATAATAATTAAATTATTATTAAGAAAGATTTTAACGATTTAAAAAAGATAATCCTATAAAAATTATAAAAGAACGCTAAAGAGGCGCCGAAAATATAGGCCGGAATTATAAAGGACGCTTTTCTTAAAACCGGGTCTATTCTTTAATATATTATAATTATTACCCCCCCCCCCCCCCGAAAATATTCCCCGTTAATTACGACTATACCCTCTTTATTCGAAATATTATAATCGATATTTAATATTCGAAGCGGACGAACGAAAAAATTAAAATTTAAATTAAAAAAATACTTTACGATTTAAAGACCGGTACTTTTAATATTATACGAATTATTATAAAATTATTTACAATTAAATAAGTAAGATTCTTATTCCTTAGCTAAATCTATAGCGCTAATATAATATGGGGTTTATCTCCGATTCTCCGTAGGATAAAATTGTAAGCGTTAAACGCCCCGGATAAAAACCCCGGCTATAATTCCTAATGTAAATTTATCTACGCCGCTTCTTCGGCGTTCTATAATCGTAATATATACCTACCGCCTACGCGATTAATATCCGTCTTATCCTTTTTATTTACTATTATATAAAAATATTAAATTATTCCGCCTTTTTAATCCGCCGTTCTATCTTTTATTTATTATTACCTTCCACTTTCCGCTCCCTTACCCGTTTACCCTTCCAATTACTATTAAATTTCTTAGTTATTAAATTTTCTTTTACTCCTTCTATCCTCTTTTTCCCTTTATAATAATTATATTTCTATTATAATTTATATTAATATAAGGATTTCCCTCCCCTAAATATAAAAACCCCCTATCCCCTAAACCTTTTTAAATTTTTCTTTCCTTTAATAATAATAATAATTAATTCGAAATAATTATTCCCTATTAAAAACGCGCTAAAGCGCTCTATAAAATAATAAAAACCTCCGACGAAAATAAAGGCGAAAATTCATTTCTCCTTCGCCTTCCTTCGCCGACCTTTATATTTAATATAATTAATACTAATATTAAAATCAATTTCGAATATATTATTAAATTCCTTATTAATAATAAATTTTTTTATATATTAGAAAAAAGGTAAATCCTCCTTTTATTACGTTCTATTTTTATATTAATTTTTCTAAAGCCGTATTTATATTCCCCTATATTTCGCCTATACTTTTTAATTAATTAAAGCCTTTTTCGCCTTCCTAACCGTTCCGGGTTATAATATTTATATAAAGGCTATTATTAAATTAATTTATTATATTTTTAATTACCTAAATAAATTATTATCCTTTATATTATTAACGTCTTTTATTTTAATTCGTTTTTAAATAAATTTAATTAAATTATTTAATATACTTTAATAATTTCGTATTATATAATCGATACCTTTTATAATTTTTACAATTTTTATAATATTTTTTAAAAAAAGGTCGTTATTAAAAACCTAATTAATAGCGAATTCCGTAATTATTTTATCCGCCTCTATATTATTACTAAAGAATTTACCGGCGTAATCCGCCTTCGCTTTATTAATAATAATTTTACTAATACCCTTAAATAATTTATTCGCTATAAAAAGTAATTAATTAACAATTACTTTTAAAAAGGCTATTACGAACTCCTCTTTTTTAATAAGGATAATTTAATCGGCGGTTATATTCCTTTAGGTAATATCCTTTATAATAATAATAATAATCTACTTTATAATAATAATAGTAATTTATTTCGTAATAATAATAATAAAATTCCCTAAAATAATAATAATATTTATATACCTTCCCGTAGTAGTTTCTTAATAGAAATTAATTCGTTAATTATTCGTTTTACTAATCCTATTCCTATTAATAATAATTAATTCGCTTAACGTTAATTTATGATTAATATTATACGTTAATATATTCGTTAATTCGACGAATAGAACCGTTTATTCGCCGATAATAATAAAATACTAAAAATTTTAATTAATTATAAAAAAAAATAATAATTAAATAAATTATTATTTTCGCGGCCTAATAAATTTTTAATTAAATAAAAATCCTCCCCCCGTCTTTATTTTAGCGTATTAATAAATAAAAGTAAAAAAAAAGGAAGAAAAGAAAATTAAAAATAGCGAACGAATTTATTTCGCTACTCCTTTTCTAATTCGATTATTAAACGGTATTTATTTAATCGTCCTAACTAAAGTATTTATAATAAAATTCTTTCGGTTTTAATTTTATCGTCTAAATAAATTTAGAATTATTTTTATATTTATAACTAATCGGTTATTACGAATTACGTATCTATTATCCGGAAATATTCGAATATAATATAGTAAAACGTTTTTTATTTTAATTTATATAAATAAATAAAGGTATTAATATCGGGGATTCTCCTTTAAAAAAGGAAAGCCTTAAAGCTAATTACCTCCGTTCTCGTTTAAACGAAGAGGGAATTCTTCGCTTTCGTTAATAAATAATAATTTTTATTATCCTCCGAAGGTTAAATTCTCTTCCGCTTTTTCTTTTTTTAACCGATTATATACCATTTTATTATAATATTATTAAATTTCGGGTCGAAATTAATAATTATAAATTTATATTACCGATTTAATTTAATTATTATTATTGTTAATTAATAATTATAATGTAATACCTATTTTCTCTTCGTAACGTCTTTTAATTATACTTTTTAATCGAGGTTAAAAATTCCGGTAGTTATAATAATTAAACGGGTATACCTATTATTAAAAGTAATTTTACTATAATTATTATAAGGTTTTTTATCGGTATTTATTCTTCCGCTTATTTAATTTTAGTAATATTACTTTCTAATTTATTAATAAATAATCGATTTTTTATTCGTCTTATTTAAATATAATTAATTACCTAAACTATTATTTTTCGGACGAATTTAACCTAATTTATATAAATAAATTTCTCTTCGAAAGCCTTTACCCGTTTATTAAAATAGAAATCGAATAGTAGGCAAAAAATTTCTATTTTAAAATTCCGTACCGGCGTAATTTTATACGCCCTAGCAACGATTCTTAAATATTTAATTTAATATTTAATTAATCCGATTATTATCCTTCGGGCTTTATTATATATTTTTATTAATTAATAGAAAGTTAAAGTTCTATATATAATTATATTTCGAATATATTTAATATAAATTTCCTTCGTACGAACGAAAGAATAACCCTAAATTTTTATAATTAACTGGGTTAGTATATTCGTTTAAATTTTTATTTTCTTTTTAATAACCTCCGTATAAATTCGATAATTAAATTTATAATTTAATTAAACGCTTAAGAATTTTATTAATTCTATTGGTTGAAATATAATATCCTCGAATTAAGGAATTTCCGTTCTTAATACCTTTATTTATATAAAATATATTAATTCCGTTTTATTCGCTTCGAATTCTATACTTCTTTCCTTTACCTATTCGGAATAAATTTCTTATATTATTTAAAGTATTTTATAATTCTCTTCAATAATTTTCGTTACGGCGATAATATTAATATTATTAGCGAAGCTAATTATAATTATATTTTTAACCGTAATTAATTTATAATATAATAAAGTAATAAAGAGGATAAAAAGAATTAGGGAAAGGGGGGAATTTTAAAATACTCCGGCTTTTATAGCGTAAGGAATGGATATTTCGTCGTCGAAGAAAAGGGAACCTCTTTATCCGTTAACGAAATTCGCCACCTATTCGAAAATTTATCGTAGGAATTACATTTCCTATAAAATATATAATAATTATTTATAATTAATTTTATCGAATACGCTTTTAAAATTAAAGAATATTAATAACGTAACGGCTCCGAATTTCTAAGCCGTATATATAATATTCGTAATAATATAAATAATAAATTCGGTCGAATAGCTTACCCGATTACCTATTTAACTTTTTAATAAAAAATTAAATTTTTCCGCGGTTTAGGTAAATCCTTTAATAACGAACGCTTCGAAGATTTTCCTAACGTTATTTAATAATAAAATTAATTTCTACGCGCTAATTAACTTTTATTATATAGCGGTTTTTCCTAATTTTTTAAAAACGATTACTTTCGCATTTTTAAACTATTATAAGAAATATCTAAAACGAAAACGATCGATGTTTAATATTCGAAGCGGACGAATGAAGAAACTAAGATTTAGATTGAGAAGATATTTCGCGACTTGAGGACCGGTACCCTTAGTGTCGTACGAACCGCTACGAAATTGCCTACGACCGGAGATTATAAAATTATATTCGATAATACTATATACGAATAGTACTAATAATATTAAGCTTGGGCTAAAAAAGTCTAGAGCGAAAAAGCGTTTATATTTTTAAATATTATTATATTAGTCGCTAAGGGGTTCCCTTAAGTGAATATCGCCGAATATATAAGGATAGAGGATGTTATTTATAAAATATAATAAACGAACCCGACCGCTTCTATTATTAAAATACATTTATAGAAGAAGAGAATTGGCGAAGATAGGGGATTTTTTATAATAAAGGTTGCAATTATCAAAGTAACCGAAGCTTTCTATAAAGGATTCTTCCTTTAGGAGGGTAGTATATATATTTACGAACCGTTTACTTCTTCGGCTAATATTTAATAATATTTTACTTATTAGGGCGTAAAATATTTAAAAAAGTTTTATTATAATATTAACGTTTATAAACGCTACGGTAAGGATAAATATAATAAAGATTATTTTAAAGAAGCGAATTACCCGTTTAATAAGGATAAATTATTAATTTTCTATATTCTATATAGAAAGTATAAGTATTACGCCTTTAAGAAGAAAGTATATTTTATTTTTAAAAAAGTTATTACGAAGGTTATTATAAAATACGCCGAGAGGTTATATTCTTTTATATACCGGAAGGATTTTAAAAAAAATATTATATTAGAATTAATGGCGGTAAAGGACGATAAGGATATTAATTTCCTTAATACCCCTTTTACCGCCTATATTATTATTATTCGTAAAAAGGAATTTAGAAGTAAAAATAAAGGCCGTATTTGTAAACGGATTAGCGGACCCTTTATTAAATTAAAATTAACGATTAAGGGTTTAATAAATACGTTTACGAATTTTTAGGGCTTAGGTATTTAAAATAGCGCCGGTTTAATTACCGCCGTTAAACCGGTTATTTAAAAAGAAAAAATTCCCGTTTTTACTCCGTCCGCGGGGCTAAAAGATATTCTTTTATAGAATAATTAATAATCTAATTAAAAATATTTTATTAGAATATAGGGAAATCGTACGAAAGAAGGAAATTATTATTCGAATAAAAAGAGATTTATAATATTATAGCGATTTAAAAATTAAATAGGAATTTGAACGAGGATATTTATTATTTATAGGGCGGTAAATATATTAGGGTAGATTATTTAAAAAAGGGGAGGGCGGTTATTTATATAAATAAGAGATAGAATTTTAGGGATTTAAATTTCTATATTAAAAAAGATTAAGCCTTTATAACGTAAAAACTGCTTTGGAACCGGAAACGCCGATTTCTAGTCGAGGAGCGCTCCAAAACGAAAACCGATAACGGGAATCGATTTAGGAGGGTCTTTTACGTCCCTTACAATATCCCGCGACGAGTATAGTAATAATAATATATCGTTACTACCGATAGCGATTAATAATAGTAATTGTAAATTCGAAAATAGCGTTTACAATCCGTTCGTAGGATTTTCAATTTATAATAACCTTAACGTAATATACGCTACGAAGATTTCGGAAAAAACGTAGGAGGATAATGAAATTATAAAGAAATTTATCGCCAAAGCGAATAAATTTTTAAATTACAATACCGTTTCGTTCGAAGGCCGCAATTAAGTTCGTAAATTATTTAACGAATATACGAAAATCTTCGCGAAAAAAAATAGGGTAATACGCCCCGAAGTTAATAAGGTTAATAATAATTAGATTGTTATTAGGAAGGATTTTAACGATTTAAAGAAAATAATCCTATAGGAATTATAAAAGAACGTTAAAAAGGCGTTAAAAATATAGGTTGGAATTATAAAGGATATTTTTCTTAAGATTGGGTTTATCCTTTAATATATTATAATTATTACCCCCCTTCCGAAGATATTTTCTATTAATTACGACTATACTTTTTTTATTCGAAGTATTATAATCGATATTTAATATTCGAAGCGGACGAATAAAAAAATTAAAATTTAAATTAAAAAGATATTTCGCAATTTAAAGACCGGTACCCCTAATATTGTATAAACCGCTATAAAATTACCTATAATTAAAAATTATAAAATTATATTTAATAACGCTATATACGAATAATATTAGTAATATTAAATTTAAGTTAAGAAGGCTTTTAGCGAAAAAGCGTTCGTATTTTTAAATATTATTATATTAATCGCTAAAGGGTTCCTTTAAGCGAATATTATTAAATATATAAAGATAGAAGATATTATTTATAAAATATAATAAGCGAATTTAATTACTTCTATTATTAAAATATATTTATAAAAAAAGAAAATTAGCGAGGATAAGGGTTTTTTTATAATAGAGGTTATAATTATAAAAGTAATTGAAATTCTTTATAAAGGATTCCTCCTTTAAGAGGGCGGCGTATATATTTACGAACCGTTTATTTCTTTAATTAATATTTAATAGTATTTTATTTATTAGGGCGTAAAATATTTAAAGAAGTTTTATTATAATACTAACGTTTATAAATATTATAATAAGGATAAATATAGTAGGGACCGCTTTAAAGAAGTAAATTACCCGTTTAATAAAAATAAATCGCTAATTTTTTATATTTTATATAGAAAGTACGGGTATTACGCTTTTGAAAAGAAAATATACCTTATTTTTAAAAAAGTTATTACGAAGGTTACTATAAAATACGTTAAGAGGCTACGTTTATTTATATATTAAAAAGATTCCGAAAAAAGTATTATATTAGAGCCGGTAGCGGTAAAGGATAATAAAAATATTAATTTCTTTAACGCCCCCCTTACCGCCCGTATTATCGTTATTTATAAAAGGGAATTTAAAAGCGGAAATAAAGGTTATACTTATAAGCGGATTAACGGGCCTTTTATTAAATTAAAATTAATAATTAAAGGCCCGATAAATGCGTTTACGAATTTTTAAAATTTAAGTATTCGGAGTAACGCCGGTTTAATTACCGTTATTAAACCGGCTATTTAGAAGGAAAAGATTCCCGCTCCTATTTTATTTACGGGGTTAAAAAATATTTTTTTATAAAGTAATTAATAATCCGATTAAAAATATTTTATTAAAATATAAAGAAATTGTACGAGAGAGGGAAATTACTATTCGAATAAGAGGAGATTTATAATATTATAACGATTTAAAAATTAAATAAGAATTTGAATAAAGATATTTATTATTTATAGGGTAATAAATATATTAGGGTAGATTATTTAAAAAAGGGGAGGGCGGTTATTTACGTAAATAAAAGATAGAATTTTAGGGATTTAGATTTTTATATCGGAAGAGATTAGGCCTTTGTAATATTTAAAAATTTAAAGGAATTATTAACCGTTTATTCGATTTATTCCCCTATTAAAATATATAAAATATTAGAATACGAATAAAGGTTTCCCTTCTTTAAATTCTTCGAGGAAAAATTTCCGGTAAGATATTAAATCGTAGCCGTCGGGGATTTTAACCTTTATTATCCTAATTAGGATTTAGAAAATAGAATTAACCTAAAAGCCGAAAAATTTTTTATATAAGTATAATAGTAATATATATAATTTATTACCCTTAAAAGGGAATTAATTTATATAAATAATGTAATATAAAAAGAAAGAAATAAAATAATTAATTACGTATAAATAATATTAAAAGTCGAAATTAAATATTAGGGGGCGTAATAGTGCGAATAAACCGGTTCGGATTATTATTTTTAAAAAGTTTAGGTCTATATTAGAAGAAAGGTTAAAAAAGTAGAAATAAAAGAAAATTATAATTAAAATTTAATAAATATAAAAAAGGTACGAAAGGTAACGTTATAACGGATTTCGGTCCCGGCGAAAATTAATACGAAAAAGGAATTAGAATTTATATTTAATAAATTCGATAAAGAATTTATAAATATAATAAAGGAATTCGTCCTATATTAAAAAAAAGGTCGAAGGAAAAAAGCGAGGTAATAAACGTTAAAATATAAAATAATAATAAAAAATACAAAGCGGAAATAGTAAAAATAATATAAAGAAAAGATATTTTCGAATTAAATAAAATTCGTAGAAATATTAATAAAAAAAAAAAGGATTAATATAAAAATTTAATAAATAATATAGCGAAAAGGTATTAAAAAAGCGTCGAAGAATTTAAATAAATTTTAAACCTTTGAAAAATAAGTTTATACCTAAAATTATTTACTAATAAACTTGCCCAAATTTTTAATTTTTAAATAATACGAAGGAATAAAAAAAATCGAAGATTATAACGGTAAAGCGAATATTTTTGCCGAATGTTTTTTCCCGAAGGTAAATATCTTTACGGATTATTTACCTAATTAAACCCTTCTTTTAAATATTGGCGATTCGTTATTTATTAACGAATTAATTATTAAAGAAAATATTTAAGAGGTTTTATTTTGGATAATTCTGAATAAAATACCGGGCGTCGATTAATATTCGAATAAATTTTTAAAAATTTATAAGGAATTATTCCGAAAAGTTATAGCCGCTTTTATAGTTATAAATTTTCGTTTTAAATATTTCCTATAACGGTTTAAGAATACGAAAATAATCGTTTTTAAAAAGCTAGGAAAAACCGCCGTATAATAAAAATTAACCGGCGTATAGAGGTTAATTTTATTATTAAATAACGTTGGGAAAATTTTCGAAGCGTTCGTTATTAAAAAATTTATTTAAACCGTGGAAGAGTTTAACTTTTTACTAAAGGGCTAAATAAGTAATTGGGTAGGCCGTTCGACCGAATTTATTATTTATATTATTATAGATATTATATATATAGTTTAAAAATTCGGAGCCGTTACGTCGTTAATACTCTTTAATTTTAAAAGCGTATTTAATAAAATTAATTATAAATAATTATTGTATACTTTATAAAAAATGCGATTTTTATAATAAATTTTTAAATAGGTAACGAATTTTATTAACGGATAAAGAGGTTCCTTCTTCTTCGACGACGAAATATCCGTTCCTTACGCTATAAAAATTAAAATACTTTAAAGCTCCCCCCTCTCTTTAATTCTTTTTATCTTCTTTATTATTTTATTATATTATAAATTAATTATAGTTAAAAATACAATTATAATTGGTTTCGCTAATAATATTAATATCGTCGCCGTAGCGAAGATTACCGAAGAAAATTATAAAATATTTTAAATAATATAGGAAATTTATTCCGAATAAATAAGGGAAAAAAATATAAAATTTAAAGCGAATAAAACGGAATTAATATATTTTATACGGACGAAAATACTAAAAATAGAGATTTTTTAATTTAAGGATATTATATTTTAACCGACGGAATTAATAAAATTCTTAAATATTTAATTAAATTATAAATTTAATTATCGAATTTACGTAAAAGTTATTAAAAAGAAAATAAAGATTTAAATAAATATATTAACCCAATTAATTATAAAGATTTAGGGTTATTCCTTTATTTATACGAAGGAAATTTATACTAAATATATTCGAAGTGTAATTATATATAGAGCTTTAGCCTTTTATTAACCGATAGAAATATATAATAAACCCCGAAGAATAATAATCGGATTAATTAAATATTAAATTAAATATTTAAAAATCGTCGCCGAGGCGTATAAAATTATATTAATATAGAATTTTAAAACGGAAATTTTTTACTTACTATTCAATTTCTATTTTAATAAACGGGTAAGGGCTTTCGAAAAGAAATTCGCCCGTACGGATTAAGCTAAATTCGTCTAAAAAATAATAATTTAAGTAATTAATTATATTTAAATAAAACGAATAAAAAGTCGATTATTTATTAATAGACTAGAAAGTAATACCGCTAAAATTAAATAGGTAGAAGAATAAGCACCGACGGAAAACTTTATAGCAATTATAACGGGACCGCCCCTAATAATAAGCGTACCTATTTAATTATTATAACCGCCGGAATTTTTAACCCTCAATTAAAAAATATAATTAAAAGATACTACGAAGAGAAAATAAATATTACGCTATAATTATTAATTAATAATAATAGTAATTAAATTAAATCGGCGGTATAAATTTATAATTATTAATTTCGACCCGAAATTTAATAATACTATAATAAAACGGTATATAGTCAATTAAAAAAAAAAAAACGGAAGAGAATTTAACCTTCGAAGGACGATAAAGATTATTATTTATTAATAAAAACGAAGAGCTCCCTCTTCGTCTAAGCGAAAACGGAAATAATCGGCCTTAAAGCCTTCCTTTTTTAAAGGAGAATCCCCGATATTAATACCCCTATTTATTCGTACAAATTAAAACGGGAAATATTTTATTATATTATATTCGAATATTTCCGGATAATAAATACGTAATTTATAATAATTAATTAGCCGTAAACGTAGGAATAATTTTAAATTTATTTAAACGATAAAATTAAAGCTGAAAGAATTTTATTATAAGCACTTTAATTAGGACGATTAAATAAATACCGCTTAGTAATCGAATTAAAAGAGGAGCGGCGAAACGAATTCGCTTACTATTTTTAATTTTCTTTTTTTCTTTTTTTTTTACTTTTATTTACTAATATATTAGAATAAAGACGGGGGAAGATTTTTATTTAATTAAAAATTTATCGGGCCGCGAAAGCAACGACTTATTTAATTATTATTTTTTCTTACGATTAATTAAAGCCTTTAATATTTTATTATTATCGGCGAATAAACGGTTCTATTTATCGAATTAATAAATATATTAACGTATAATATTAATTATAAATTAACGTTAAGCGAATTAATTATTATTAATAGGAATAGGATTAGTAAAACGAATAGCCGGCGAATTAATTTCTATCGGAGAATTATTATAGGAAGGTATACGAATACTATTATTATTTAAGGGAATTCTACTACTATTACTATAAAATAAATTACTATTACTACTATAGGGTAAATTATTATTATTATTATAAAGGATACTATTTAAAAGAATACGACTACCGATTAAATTATCCTTATTAAAAAGGAGGAATTCGCAATAATTTTTTTAAAAATAATTATTAACTAATTACTTTTTATAGTGGGTAAATTACTTTAAAGTATTAGTAAAGCCGTTATTAATAAGGTAAAAGCGAATTGTACCAGTAAATTCTTTAGTAACGATACGGAAGCGGATAAAATAATCGCGGAATTCGCTATTAATCGGGTCTTTATTAATAACCTTCTCTTAAAAAATATTATAAAAATTATAAAAATTACGAAATATATCGATTATATAATACAAAACCGCTAAAATATATTAAATAATTTAATTAAATTTATTTAAAAGTAAATTAGAATAAGAAACGTTAATAATATAAAAAATAGTAATTTATTCGGGTAATTAGGGATATAATAAATCGATTTAATAACGGCTTTTATATAAATATTATAATCCGGGATAATTAAAAAAGAAAAAAGGGCCTTAATTAATTAAAAAGTATAAACAAAATATAGGGGATTACAGATATAACTTCGGAAAGGTTAATATAAAGATAAAACGTAATAGAAAGAGGATTTACCCTTTTTCCAATATATAAAAGAATTTATTATTAATAAAACGTTTAATAATACGCTCGAAATTAATCTTAATATTAATATTAATTATATTAAATATAGGGGTCGGCGAAGGAGGGCGAAGGGGAAACGAATTTTTACCCTTATTTTCGTTGGAAGTTTCTATTATTTTATAAAGCGTTTTAATGTATTTTTAATAGGGAATAATTATTTCGAATCGATTATTATTATTATTAAAGGAAAGAAAAATTTAAAAAGGCCCGGGGGATAGGAGGGTTTTTATATTTAAGGGAAAGAGGTTTTTATATTAATATAAACTGTAGTAGAAATATAATTATTATAGGGGGAGGAAAAG
Source organism: Sordaria brevicollis (assembly GCA_033439795.1). Taxonomy (NCBI): domain Eukaryota; kingdom Fungi; phylum Ascomycota; class Sordariomycetes; order Sordariales; family Sordariaceae; genus Sordaria; species Sordaria brevicollis. Next base: position 1,391,373 of record JAUTDP010000007.1, read on the forward strand.
GATAAAAAGAGTAAAGGAAGGTTTAATAGTTAAGAAATTTAATAGCGGTTAAAAAAGCAAATAGGCGGGGGAGCGGAAGGTAGAAAGCGGTAATAAATAAAAGGATGGAATAGCGGATTAAAAAGGTAAAATAGTTTAATATTTTTATATAACGGTAAATAAAAGGGATAAGACGGATATTAATTGCGTTGGCGGTAAATATATATTATAATCGTAAAACGCCGAAGAAGCGGCGCGGATAAGTCCGCGCTGGGAATTATAGCCGGGGTTTTTGTCCGGGGCGTTTAACGCTTATAGTTTTATCCTACGGAAAATCGGAAATAGACCCTATACTATATTGGCGCTATAGATTTAATTAGGGAATAAGAATCTTATTTGCCTTTATAACGTTTAAAAATTTAAAGGAATTATTAATTATTTATTCGATTTATTCCTTTATTAAAACGTATAAAATATTAGAATACGAATAGGGGTTTCCCCTCTTCGAACTTTTCGAAGAAAAACCCCCGGTAAAATATTAAATTATAGCCGTCGGGGATTTTAATTTCTATTACCCCGATTAGGATTTAGAAAATAAAATTAGCTTAAGAATTGAAAAATTCTTTATATAAGTATAACGGTAGTATATATAATTTATTATTTTTAAAAGGGAGCCGATTTATATAAATAATATAATATAAAAAGAGAAAAATAGAATAAGCGATTACGTATAAATAATATTAAAAATTAAAATCGAATATTAAGGGGTATAATAGTACGAATAAACCGATTTGGATTATTATCCTTAGGAAATTTAGATTTATATTAAAAATAAGTAAGATTCTTATTCCCTAGCTAAATTTATAGCGCTAATATAGTATAGGGTCTATTTCCGATTCCCCGTAGGATAAAACCGTAGGCGTTAAACGCCTTAGATAAAAACCCCGGTTATATTTTTCGGCGTAGACTTATCTACGCCGCTTCTTCGGTATTTTACGATTATAATATATACCCACCGCTAACGCGATTAATATCCGTCTTATCCCTTCTATTTACCGTTACGCTAAAATATTAAATTATTCCGCTTTCCTAATCCGCTATCCCGTCCTTTATTTATTATTACTTTTTACCTTTTATACTTCTATTTATTTATCCTTTTAACCGCCTTTAAATTTCTTAATCGTTAAATTTTCTTTTATTCCTTTTATCCTCTTCCTCTTCCTATTATAATTATATTTCTATTATAATTTATATTAATATAAAGACTTCCTTCCTTTAAATATAAAAACCCTTTATCCTTTTAAATCTTTTTAGGTTTTTCCTTCCTTTAATAATAATAATCGATTCGAAATAGTTATTCCCCGTTAGAAACGCGCTAAAGCGCTCTGTAAAATAATAAAGACTTCCGACGAAAATAAGGGCGAAAATTCGTTTCCCTTTCGCCTTCTTTCGCCGACCCTTATATTTAGTACGGTTAATACCGATATTAAAATTAATTTCGAACGTATTATTAAACGCCTTATTAGTAATAAATTCTTTTATATATTGGAGAAAGGGTAAGTCTTCCCTCCGCTACGTTCTGTCTTTGCGCTAACTTCTCCGAAGCCGTGTCCGTACTCCCCCGTATTTCGCCTATACCCTCTAGTTGGCTGAGGCCCTTCTCTCCTTCCCGGCCGTCCCGGGTTACGATGCCTACATAGAGGCCGTCATTTATATTAAAAGAAAGGTTAAAAAAGCGGAAATAGAAGAAGGTTATAATTAGAATTTAATAAATATAGAAAAGGTATAAAAGGTAGCGTTATAATAGATTTCGGTTTCGGCGAGGATTAATACGAAAGAGGAATTAGAATTTATATTTAATAAATTCGATAGAGAATTTATAAATATAGTAGAAGAATTCGTCTTATATTAGAAAAAAGGTCGAAGGAAAAGAATGAAATAATAGACGTTAGAATATAAAATAGCAACGAAAAATATAAAGCGGAAATAATAAAAATAATATAGGGAAAGGATATTTTCGAATTAGGTAAAATTTATAGAAATATTAATAAAGAAAAGAAAAATTAATACGAAAATTTAATAAATAATATAATAAAAAGGCGTTAAAAGGGCGTTGAAGAATTTAAATAAATTTTAAACCTTTAAAAGATAGGCCCGTACCCGAAGCTATTTATTAATAGAACCGCCCAAATTTTTAATTTTTAAATAATATAAGGGAATAAAAGAAATTGAAGATTATAATAATAAGGCGAATATTTTCGCCGAACGTTTCTTTCCGAAGGTAAACGTTTTTATAAATTATTTACCTAATTAAACCCTTTTTTTAAATACCGGCGATTTATTATTTATTAATAAATTAATTACCGAAGAGGATATTTAAAATATTTTATTTCGGATAATTCCGAATAAAACACTAAACGTTAATTAATATTCGAATAAATTTTTAAAAATTTATAAGGAATTATTCCGAAAGGTTATAATTACTTTTACGGTTACGAATTTTCGTTTTAAATATTTTTTATAGCGGTTTAAGAATATAAAAGTAATTATTCTTAAAAAGCTAAGAAAAACCGCCGTATAATAAAAATTAGCCGGTGTATAAAAATTAATTTTATTATTAAATAACGTCGGGAAAATTTTTAAAGCGTTCGTCGTTAAAAGATTTATTTAAACTGCGGAAGAATTTAACCTTTTATTAAAAGGCTAAATAAATAATTAAATAGGCCGTTCGATCGAATTTACTATTTATATCGTTATAAATATTATATATACGGTTTAGAAATTCGGAACCGTTATATTACTAATATTCTTTAATTTTAAAAGCGTATTTAATAAAATTAATTATAAGTAATTACTATATATTCTATAGGAAATACGATTTTTATAATAGATTTTTAAATAAGTAACGAATTTTATTAATAAATAAAAAAATTCCTTCTTTTTTAATAATAAAATATCTGCTCCTTACGTTATAGAAATTGGAATACCCTAAAATTCCCTTTTCTTTTTAATTCTTTTTATCCTCTTTATTATTTTATTATATTATAAATTAATTATAATTAAAAATATAATTATAATTGGCTTCGCCAATAATATTAATATTATTGCTATAATAAAGATTACCGAAGAGAATTATAGGATATTTTAAGCAATATAAGAAATTTATTCCGAATAAATAAAGGAGAGAGGTATAGAATTCGAAACGAATAAAACGGAATTAATATATTTTACGTAAACGAGGGTATTAAAAACGGAAATTCTTTAATTCGGGGATATTATATTTTAACCGATAAAATCGATAAAATTCTTAAGCGTTTAATTAAATTATAAATTTAATTATTAAATTTACGCGGAAATTATTAAAAAAAAAATAAAAATTTAAATAAATATATTAACCTAATCAATTATAAAGATTTAGGGTTATTCTTTCGTTCGTACGAAGGAGATTTATATTAAGTATATTTAAAGTACGATTATATATAGAGTTTTAGCCTTTTATTAATTAATAGAAATATATAGTAAATTCCGAAGAATAGTAATCGGATTAATTAAATATTAAATTAAATATTTAAGAATTATTATTAGAGTGTATAAAATTATGCTAATATAGAATTTTAAAATAGAAATTTTTTACCTATTATTTGATTTCTATTTTAATAAACGGGTAAGGGCTTTTAAAGAGAAATTCATTTATATAAATTAGGTTAAATGCGTCCGAAGAATAATAATTTAAATAATTAATTATATTTAAATAAAACGAATAAAAGGTCGATTATTTATTAATAAATTAGAAAGCGGTACCGTTAAAATTAAATAGGCGGAAGAATAAATATTAATAGAGAATTTTATAGCGATTATAGCGGGACTGCCCCTAATAACGGGCGTATTTATTTAATTATTATAACCGCTAGAATTTTTAATCTTCGATTAAGAAATATAATTAAAGGATATTACGAAGAGAGAATAGGTATTGCGTTATAATTATTAATTAATAATAACGGTAATTAAATTAGATTAGCGGTATAAATTTATAATTATTAATTTCGACCCGAAGTTTAACGATATTATAATAAAATAGTATATAATCGGTTAAAAAAAGAAGAAGCGGAAAAGAACCTAATTTTTAGAAAATAATAAGGATTATTATTTATTAACGAAAGTAAAGAGCTCCTTCTTCGTTTAAATGAGAATAGAGGTAATTAGCCTTAAGGTTTTCTTTTTTTAAAGGAGAATCCCTGATATTAATACCTTTATTTATTCGTATAAATTAAAACGAAAAACGTTTTACTATATTATATTCGAATATTTCCGGATAATAGATATGTAATTCGTAATAATCGATTGGCCGTAAATATAAGAATAATTCTAAATTTATTTAAATAATAGAATTAAAATTAAAAAATTTTTATTATAAATATTTCGGTTAGGATAATTAAATGAATATTATTTAATAATTAAATTAAAAGAAGAGTGGTAAAACGAATTCGCTCGCTATTTTTAATTTTCTTTTTTTCTTTTTTTTTTACTTTTATTTATTAATACGTTAGAACGAACACGGGGGAAGATTTCTATTTAATTGAGAATTTATTAGGCCGCGAAGGTAATAATTTATTTAATTATTATTTTTTTTTACGATTAATTAAAGTCTTTAATATTTTATTATTATCGGCGAATAAATAATTTTATTCCTCGAATTAATAAATATATTAGTATATAATATTAATTACGAATCAATATTAAACGAATTAATTATTATTAATAAAAACGGGACCGGTAGGACGAATAATTAACGAATTAATTTCTATTAGGGAATTATTATAGGAAAGTATATAAATACTATTATTATTTTAAGGAATTTTACCGCTACCGTTACGAAGTAAATTATTACTATTATTATAGAGTAAATTATTATTATTATTATAAGGGATATTACCCAAAGGAATATAACCGCTAATTAAATTATTTTTATTAGAAAGGAAGAATTCGTAATAACTTTTTTAAAAATAATCGTTAACCGATTATTTTCTATAGCGAATAAATTATTTAAAGGTATTAGTAAAATTATTATTAATAAAGCGAGGGCGAATTACGCCGGTAAATTCTTTAGTAACGATATAGAGGTAAATAAAATAGTTATAGAATTCGTTATTAATTAAATTTTTAATAACGACCTTTTTTTAAAAGGTATTACGGAAATCGTAGAAGCCGTAAGGTATATCGATTATATAATATGAAATTATTAAAAATATTAGGTAATTTAATTGAATTTATTTAAAAATAAATTAGAATAAAAAATATTAATAATATAGAGGATAGTAATTTATTCGGGTAATTAAGGATATAGTAGGTCGATTTAGTAACGGCCTTTATATAAATATTATAATTTAGGATAGCCGGGAAGGCGAGAAGGGCTTTAATTAATTAGAAGGTGTAGGCGAAATACGGAAGAATACGGATATAGTTTTAGAGAGGTTAATATAAGGATAAAATATAGCGGAGGGAAAATTTACCCTTTTTTTAATATATAGAAGAATTTATTATTAATAAGGAATTTAATAATACGTTCGAAATTAATTTTAACGTTAGTATTAATTATATTAAATATAAAAGTTAGTAAAAGAGGGCGAGGGGGAAACGAATTTTCGCTTTTATTTTCGTCGGAAGTTTTTATTATTTTACGGAACGTTTTAATATATTTTTAACGGAAAATAATTATTTCGAATTAATTATTATTATTATTAAAAGAAGGAAAAATTTAAAAAGGTTTAAAGGATAAAGGGTTTTTATATTTAAAGGAGGGAGGGTTATACGCTAATATAAACCGTAATAGAAATATAATTATTATAAAGGGAGGAAAAGGATAAAAAGAATAAAGGAAAATTTAATAATTAAGAAGTTTAATAACGGTTAAAAAAATAAATAAATAGGGGAGCGGAAGGCGGAAGGTAATAATAAATAGGGGACGGGACGGCGGATTAAAAAAGCGGAACGGTTTAATATTTTTATATAATAATAAATGGAAGGGATGAAATAGATATTAATCGCATTGGTAGTAGGTATATATTACGATTATAAAATGCCGAAGAAGCGGCGCGGATAAATTCGCACCGGGAATTGTAATTGGGGTTTTTATCCGGGGTATTTAACGTTTATAGTTTTATCCTACGGAGAATCGGAGATGGACCTTATACTATATTGGCGCTATAGATTTAGTTAGGGAATAAAAATCTTATTTTATCCAAAACGAAAATTCGCAACCGCGAAAGTAGTTATAATTTTTTAAAATAATTCTTTATAAATTTTTAAAAATTTATTCGAATATTAATTAACGCCCGATACTTTATTCGAAACCATCCGAAATAAAATATCCTAAATATTTTTTTTAATAATTAATTTATTAATAAATAACGAATTATTAATATTTAGGGGAAGGGTCTAATTAAATAAATAATCCGTAGGGATATTTATTTTCAGGAAGAAACGTTCGGCGAAAATATTTACCTTACCGCTATAATCTTCGATTTTTTTTACTCCCTTATATTATTTAAAAATTAGGAATTTGGGCGGGTTTATTAATAAATAGCTTCGAATATAAACCTATTTTTCGAAGGTTTAAAATTTATTTAAATTCTTCAACGCCCTTTTAATACCTTTTCATTATATCGTTTACTAAATTTTCGCGTTAATCCTTCTTTTCTTTATCGATACTTCTCTAAATTTTACCTAATTCGAAAATATCTTTTCCCTATATTACTTTTATTATTTTTATTTTATATTTTTCGTTTTTATTTTATATTTTAACGTTTATTACCTCGTTCTTTTCCTTCGACTTTTTTTCTAATATAGGATAAATTCTTCCGCTATATTTATAAATTCTTTATCGAATTTATTGAATATAAATTTTAATTCCTCTTTTATATTGATTTTCGTTAAAACCGAAATCCGTTGTAACGCCGCTTTTTATACCTTTTCTATATTTATTAAATTCTAATTATAACCTTCTTCTATTTTTATTTTCCTAACCTTTTTTTTAATATAAATTTTAACTTATTAAAAATAATAATTTAAACTAATTTATTCATACCGTTACACCCCTTAATTCTCGGTCTCGACTTTTAATATTATTTATATATAATTAATTATCCCATTTTTCTCTTTCTATATTATATTATTTATATAGATTAATTCCCTTCTAAAAGTAACGAATTATATACGCTACTATTATATTTATATAAAGAGTTTTTCGGCTTTTAAATTAATTTTATTCTTTAAATCCCAATTAAAATAATAAAAATTAAAATCCTTAATAATTATAATCTAATATTTTACCGGGGGTTTTTCTTCGAAGAATTCGAAGAGGGGAAACTTTTATTCGTATTTTAATATTCTATATATTTTAATAAGGGAATAAATTAAATAAATAATTAATAATTCTTTTAAATTTTTAAACGTTATAGAAGTTTAATCTTTTCTAATATAGAAATTTAAGTCCCTAAAATTCTATTTCTTATTTATATAAATAATTACCCTCCCCTTTTTTAAATAATCTACCCTAATATACTTATTACCCCGTAAACGATAAATATCTTCGTTCAAATTCTTATTTAACTTTTAAATCGCTATAATATTATAAATTTCTTCTTATTCGAATAATAATTTCCTTCTCTCGTACGATTTCCTTATATTCTAATAAAATATTTTTAATCGGATTATTAATTACTTTATAAAAGAATATTTTTTAACTCCGCGGGTAGAATAAAAGCAGGGGTTTTCTCCTTCTAAATAATCGGTTTAACGGCGGTAATTAAACTGGCACTACTCCGAATACCCGAATTTTAAAAATTTATAAATATATTTATTAAGCTTTTAATTATTAATTTTAATTTAATAAAAAGCCCGTTAATCCGTTTATAAGTACGGCCTTTATTTCTACTTTTAAATTCCCTTTTATAAATAATAATAATACGGATAGTAAAGGGGGCGTTAAGGAAATCGATATCCCTATTTTGAAGCGGAGCTTCAACATTGAGAAGTGTTGAAAAACACGGAGCAAAGCGTTGAGCGTAGCTTCTTCTATAATACGGTGACCCCCCTGCAATAATCCCTGTAAATCTTCCCGAGGTTTACCCGTCTACCCGAGGACACAATCCCTGTCGAAAAAAAATTCTCGAGTTGGAATTGGCTGGAATAAACCTTTGCCAAGGCGCTAAGGATTGGACGAGGCTTGGCATTCCAAAGTGAGTCCGATCAAGACAAAGTGGGTACCAAAATGATGACTAAGCTGAGACGAGTACAATGGTACCACTCACGTGACCGTACCTTGCCTGCCGGCCGAGAAAAACGGCTTTGAAAAAAAAAACCGACGGATGGAATTTGGAAGGAAAATTTTCGAAAAATTTCGCTAAGTCCCCAAACCTTCTCGCCTACCCGGCACTTTAAAAAAATCGAAATAAATTTCGCCGCCCGGGGGGGGTGGAGGGGGCGGAGGGGTAGATAATAATAATAATAATAATAATAATAATAATAATAATAATAATAATAATAATAATAATAATAATAATAATAATAATAATAATAATAATAATAATAATAATAATAATAATAATAATAATAATAATAATAATAATAATAATAATAATAATAATAATAATAATAATAATAATAATAATATTAATATTAATAATAATAATAATAATAATAATAATAATAATATAATAATAATAATAATAATAATAATAATAATAATAATAATAATAATAATAATAATAATAATAATAATAATAATAATAATAATAATAATAATAATAATAATAATGATAATAATAATAATAATAATAGAAAAAAGGTATTAAAGATATAAGAAAAAAATAGAGGAAGTAAATGTTAAGCTCCGCTTCAAGTAAATTTCTGCCCACCTGTATAAAATTTGCCGAAGGCAAATTTTGCGGGGGTACGGGGGCGGCAGCCCTCGTATCCTCTACCGCTACCGATTTTAATATAATATTTCTCTTAAAATCCTTTTAATATATAAAAGAATATAACCTTTTAACGTATTTTATAATAACCTTCGTAATAACTTTCTTAAAAATAGAGTATACTTTCTTTTCGAAAGCGTAATATTTATATTTTCTATATAAAGTGTAAAAAATTAACGATTTATCTTTATTAAATAGGTAATTCGCTTCTCTAAAATAATTTCTATTATATTTATCCTTACTATAATATTTATAAATATTAACGTTATAATAGAATTTCTTTAAATATCCTATATCCTAATAAATAAAATACTATTAAATATTAACCGAAAAAGTAAACGGTTCGCAAATATATACGCCGCCTTCCTAAAGGCGGAATCTTTTATAAAAAGCTTCGATTATTTTTATAATCGCAACCTCTACTATAAAAAATCCCCTATCTTCGCTAATTCTTTTCTTTTATAAGCATATTTTAATAATAAAAATAGTCGGGTTCGTTTACTATATTATATAAATAATATCCTCTATCCTTATATCCTTAACGATATTCGCCTAAAGGAACCCCTTAGTAATTAATATAATAATATTTAAAAATACGAACGCTTTTTCGCCAAAGACCTTTTTAGCCCAAATTTAATATTATTAATATTATTCGTATATAATATTATTAAATATAATTTTATAATTTTTAATTATAAATAATTTCGTAACGGCTTGTATAATATTAAAAGTACCAATCTTCAAATTATAAAATATTTTCTTAATTTAAATTTTAATTTCTTTATTCGTCCGCTTTAAATATTAAATATCGATTATAATATTTTAAATAAAAAGAATATAATCGTAATTAATAAAAAATATCTTCGGAGGGGGGGTAATAATTGTAATATATTAAAAAATAAACCCGGTTTTAGGAAAAATATCCTTTACAATTCTAGCCCATATTTTCAACGCCTCTTTAACGTTCTTTTATAATTCCTATAGGATTATATTAAGGTCGTTATATATTAAAAGTCCTATAAGCGGGTTATAAACGCTATTTTCGAATCTATAATTACCACTATTAATCGTTATCGGTAATAACGATATATCGTCGTTGCTATAATCGTCGCGGGATATCGTAAGGGATATAAAAGACCCTCCTAAATCGATTCCCGTTATCGGTTTTCGTTTTAGAGCGCTCCTCGACCAGAAATCGGCGTTTCCGGTTCCAAAGCAGTTTTTAATTATTTACGATTAGAAATTATAAAATTATATTTAATAACGTTATATATAAATAATATTAATAATATTAAATTTGGGTTAAGAAAGTCTTTAGCGAAAAAGTATTCGTATTTTTAAATATTATTACGTTAATTATTAAAGGGTTCCTTTAGGCGAATATTGCTAAATATATAAGGATGGAAGATATTATTTATAAAATATAATAAATAAACCTAAACGCTTCTATTATTAAAATATATTTATAGAAGAAGAGAATTAATGAAAATAAAGGATTTTTTATAATAAAGGTTGTAATTATAAAAGTAACCGAAATTCTCCGTAAAAAATTCCTCCTTTAAAAAGGCGGCGTATATATTTATAAACCGTTTATTTCTTCGGCCAATATTTAATAATATTTTATGTATTAGGGCGTAAAATACTTAGGGAAATTTTATTATAACGTTAACGTTTATAAACGTTATAATAAGGATAAATATAATAAGGACCGCTTTAAAAAAACGAATTACCCGTTTAATAAGGATAAATTACTAATTTTCTATATTTTATATAAAAAGTATAAATATTATACCTTCGAAAAAAAGGTATACCCCTTTTTTAAAAAAATTATTATAAAAGCTATTATAGCGTACGCCGAAAGGCTACGCTCTTTTATATATTAAAAAGACTTTAAAAAAAATATTATATTAGAATTAATAACGGTAAAGGATAATAAAAATATCGATTTCCTTAATACCCCCTTTACCGCCCGTATTATTATTATTCGTAAAAAGGAATTTAAAAGCGGAAATAAAAATTATACCCGTAAATAAATTAGTAGGCCTTTTTTTAAACCGAAATTAATAATTAAGGGTTTAATAAAATATTAATTAAAACTGCTTTGGAACTGGAAACGCCGATTTCTAGTCGAGGAGCGCTCTAAAACGAAAACCGATAACGGGAATCGACTCAGGAGGGTCTTTTACGTCCCTTACAATATCCCGCGACGAATATAACGACGACGATATATCGTTATTACTAATAGCAATTAATAGTAGTAATTATAAATTCGAAAATAGCGTCTACAACCCGTTCGCAGGATTTTTAATTTATAATAACCTTAACGCAACGTACGTTGCGAAGATTTCGGAAAAAATGTAGGAGGACGATAAAATTATAAAGAAATTTATCGTTAAAGCGAATAAATCTTCGGATTATAATACCGTCTCGTTCGAAAATTATAATTAAATTTATAAATTATTTAACGAATATACAAAAATCCTCGCGAAAAAAAGTAAAATAACGCGCCCTAAAGTTAATAAAATTAATAATAATTAAATTATTATTAAAAAAGATTTTAACGACCTAAAGAAAATAATTTTATAAGAATTATAAAAGAACGCTAAAAAAGCGCCGAAAATATAAATTAGAATTATAAAGGACGTTCTTCCTAAAATTAGGTCTATCCCCTAATATACTATAATTATTACCCCCCCCCCGAAAATACTCCCTATTAATTATAACCGCACTTTCCTTATTCGAAGTATTATAATCGATATTTAATATTCGAAACGGATGAACGAAAAAATTAAAATTTAAATCGAAAAAATATTTCGTAACTTAAGGACCGGTACCCTTAATATTATACAAACCGCTACGAAATTACTTACGATTGGAAATTATAAAATTATATTCGATAACGTTACGTACGAATAATATTAGTAATATTAAATTTAAATTAAGAAAATCTTTAGTAAAAAAGTATTCGTATTTTTAAATACTATTATATTAATTACTAAAGGGTTCCTTTAAACGAATATCGTTGAATATATAAAAATAAAAGATATTACCTATAAAATACAATAAACGAACTTAACCGTTTCTATTATTAAAATACGCCTATAGAAAAAGAGAATTGGCGAAAATAGGGGTCTCCTTATAATAAAAATTATAATTGCAAAAGTAATTAAAATTCTCTATAAAAAATTCCTCCTCTAAAAGGGCAACGTATATATTTGCGAACTATTCACCTCCTCGGTTAATATTTAATAATATTTTACTTATTAAGGTATAAAATATTTAAAGAAATTTTACCGTAACGTTAACGTTTATAAATACTATAATAAAAATAAATATAATAAAAACTACTTTAAAAAAGCGAATTACCTATTTAACGAAAATAAATCGCTAATTTTCTATACTCCGTATAGAAAATATAGGTATTATACCTTCGAAAAGAAGGTATACCTTATTTTTAAGAAAACTATCGCGAAAGTTACCGTAGAATATATTAAAAAGTTACGCTTATTTATATACCGGAAAAACCCTAAAAAAAATACTATATTAAAACCGGCGGCGGTAAAAGATAATAAAAATATTAATCTCCCTAACGCCCCCTCTACCGCCTATATTATTATTATTCGTAAAAGGGAATTTAAAAGCGGAAATAAAAGCCGTACCTACAAACGGATTAGTAAGCCCTCTATTAAACCGAAATTAACGGCCAAAGGCCCGATAAACGTATTTATAAATTTTTAAAACTTAAGTACTTAAAGCGGCGCTAATTTAATCGCCGCCGCTAAACCGGCTATTTAAAAGGAAAAAATTCCTACTCTTACTCCGCCTATAAAGTTAAAAAATATTCCTTTATAAAATAATTAATAATTTAATTAAAAATACTTTATTAAAATATAAGGAAATTATACGAAAAAAGGAAATTACTATTCGAATAAAAAGAGACTTATAATATCGTAGCGATTTAAAAACCGGGTAAGAATTTAAACGAAAATATTTATCGTTTACAAGGCGGTAAATATATTAGGGTAAATTATTTAAAAAAAGGGAGGGTAATTATTTATATAAATAAAAAATAAAATTTTAAGGACCTAAACTTTTATATTAGAAAAGATTAAACCTCCGTAACGTTTAAAAATTTAAAAGAGTTATTAACCGTCTATTCGATTTATTCCCCTATTAAAATATATAAAATACCGGAATACGAATAAAAATCTCCCCTCTTCGAATTTTTCGAAGAAAAACCCCTAATAAAATATTAAATCGTAACCGTTAGAAATTTTAATTTCTATTATCCCAATTAGGATTTAAAAAATAGGATTAGCCTAAGAGCCGAAAAATTCTTTATATAAATATAACGGTAGTATATATAATTCGTTACCTTTAGAAGGAAATCGACCCGTATAAATAACGTAATATAGGAAGAGAAAAATAGGATAATTAATTACGTATAAATAATATTAAAAATCGAAACCGAATATTAAAGGGCGTAATAGTACGAATAAACCGGTTCGGATTATTATCTTTAAAAAATCTAAATTTATACTAGAAGAAAAATTAAAAAAGCGGAAATAAAAGAAGGTTATAATTAAAATTTAATAAATACGGAAAAAGTATAAAAGGCGGTATTATAATAGATTTCAATCCCGGCGAAAATTAATATAAAAGAAGAATTGGAATTTATATTCAATAAATTCAATAAAAAATTTATAAATATAGCGGAGGAATTCATCCCGTACTGGAAAAAAAATCGAAGGAAAAGAGCGAAATAATAAATACTAAAATATAAAATAATAATAAAAAATACGAAGCGGAAGTAATAAAAATAATATAAAGAAAGAATATCTTTAAATTAAATAGAGTTCGTAAAAATATTAATAAAGAAAAGAAGAATTAACGCGAAAGTTTAATAAACAATATAGTAAAAAAGCGTTAAAAAGGCGTCGAAAAATTTAAATAAACTTTAAACCTTCGAAAAATAAACTTATACCTAAAGTTATTTACTAATAAACCCGCCCAAATTCCCAATTTTTAAATAATATAAAGGAGTAAAAGAAATCGAAAATTATAATAATAAGGCGAATATTTTCGCCGAACGTTTCTTCCCGAAAATAAATATCCCTATAAATTATTTACCCAATTAAACCCTTCCCCTAAATATTAGCGATTTATTATTTATTAATGAACTAATTACCGAAAAAAATATCCAAGAAATTTTATTTCGGATAATTCCGAATAAAATACTAAACGTCAATTAATATTCGAATAAATTTTTTAAAATTTATAAGGAATTATTCTAAAAAATTATAATTATTTTCGTAATTACGAATTTTCATTTTAAATACTTTTTATAATAATTTAAAAACGCAAAAATAATCGTTTTTAAAAAATTAAGAAAAACCGCCGTATAATAAAAATTAACTGGCGTATAAAGGCTAATTTTATTATTAAATAACGTAAAGAAAATTTTCGAAGCGTTTATCGTTAAAAAGTTTATTTAAACCGTAAAAGAATTCAATTTCCTATTAGAGGGCTAAATAAGTAATTAAGCAAACCGTTCGACCGAATTTACTATCTGTATCGTTATGGATATTATATATACGGCTTAAAAATTCGGAACCGTTACGTCGCTAATACTCCTTAATTTTAAAAGCGTATTCGATAGAATTAATTATAAATAATTATTATATACTTTATAAGAAATACGACTCTTATAATAGATTTTCGAATAAATAGCGAATTTTATTAACGAATAAAAAAATTCCTTTTTCTTCGATAATAAAATATCTATTCCTTATATTATAAAAGCCGGAATACCCTAAAACTCCCCCTTCTCCTTAATTTTTTTTATCCTTTTTATTACCCTATTATACCGTAAATTAACTATAATTAAAAATACAATTATAATTAACTTTATTAATAATATTAATATTATCGCCGTAGTAAAAATTACCGAAGAGAATTATAAAATATTTTAAATAATATAGGAAATTTATTCTAAATAAATAAAAAAGAGAAATATAGAATTCGAAACGAATAAAACGGAATTAATACATTTTATACGGACGAAAATACCAAGAATAGAAACTCTTTAATTTAAAGATATTATATTTCGACCGACGGAATCGATAAAATTTCTAAACGTTTAATTAAATTATAAATTTAATTATCAAACCTATACGGAAATTATTAAAAAGAAAATAAAAATTTAAACGAATACGCTAACCTAATTAGCCGTAAAGACTTAGGGTTATTCTTTCGCTCGCGCGAAGGAAATTTATACTAAATATATTCGAAACGCAATTATATATAAAGCTTTAACTTTCTATTAACCGATAAAAATATATAATAAACCCCGAAAAATAATAATCAAATTAACTAAATACTAGACTAAATACTTAAAAATTATCGCCGGGGCGTATAAAACTACGCCGGTATAAAACCTTAAAACGGAAACTTTTTACCCGCCATTCGACCTCTACCTTAATAAACGAATAAGAGCTTTCGAAAAGAAATTCGCCCGTATAAATTAAATTAAATTCGTCCGAAAAATAATAACCTAAATAATTAATTATATTTAAATAAAACGAATAAAAAGTCGACCATTTATTAATAAACCGGAAAGCGGTACCGCCAAAATTAAATAAGTAGAAGAATAAATACCGATAAAAAACCTTATAACAATTATAATAAAACTACCCCTAATAACGGACGTATTTACTTAACTATTATAACCGCCGAAACCTTTAACCCTCGATCGAAAAATATAATTAAAAAACGCTATAAAAAGAGAATAAATATTATACTATAACTATTAATTAATAATAATAATAACCAAATTAAATCGGCAGTATAAATTTATAATTATTAATTTCGACCCGAAGTTTAATAATATTATAATAAAACGGTATATAATTAATTAAAAAAAAAAGAAGTAGAAGAGAATTTAACCTTCGGAAAATAATAAAAATTATTATCTATTAACGAAAGCGAAGAACTCCCTCTTCGTCTAAACGAGAACGGAAATAATTAGCCTTAAGGCCTTCCTTTTTTAAAAGAGAATCCCCAATATCGATATACCTATTTACTCGTATAAATTAAAACGGGAAACGTTCTACTATATTACGTTCGAATATTTCTAAATAATAAATATATAATTCGCAATAACCAATTAACCGTAAACGTAAGAATAATTCTAAATTTATTTAAACGATAGGACTAAAGCCGAAAGGATTTTATTATAAATACTTCGGTTAAAACAATTAAATAAATACCGCCTAATAATCGAATTAAAAAAGGAGCGGCGAAACGAATTCGCTCGCTATTCCTAATTTTCTTTTCTTCCTTTTCTTTTACTTTTATTTACTAATATATTAAAACGAAGATAGGGAAGGATTTCCATTTAATTAAAAATTTATCGGACCGTAAAAGCGACAATTTATTTAACTATTACTTCTTCTTACAATTAATTAAAACCTTTAGTATTTTATTATTATCGGCGAATAAACGGTTCTATTTATCGAATTAATAAATATATTAATATATAATATTAATTACAAACTAACGCTAAACGAGCCAATTACTATCAATAAAAACGGGACCGGTAAAACGAATAACCGGCGAATTAATCTCTATCGGGGAATTATTACAAAAAGGTATATAAATACTACTATTACTTAGGGGAATTCCACCGCTACTACTACGAAGCAAACTACTATTACCGCTATAGGGCAAACTATTACTATTATTATAAAGGATATTACTTAAAAGAATATAACCGCCGATTAAACTATCCTTATTAAAAAAGAAAAATTCGTAATAACCTTTCTAAAAATAATCGTTAATCGATTACTTTTTATAACGAATAAATTACTTTAAAGTATCGGTAAAGCTATTATTAATAAAGCAAAAGCGAATCGTGCCGGTAAATTCCTTAATAATAATATAAAGGTAAATAAAATAATCGTAGAATTCATTACTAATTGGATCTTTATTAATAATTTTCTCTTAAAAAATATTATAGAAATCGTAAAAGCCGCGAAATATATTAATTATATAACGCGAAACCGCTAAAATATATTAAATAACCTAATTAAATTTATTTAAAAACGAATTAGAATAAAAGACGTTAATAATATAAAAAATAGCAATTTATTTAGGTAATTAAAGATATAGTAAATCGATTTAACGACGGCCTTTATATAAATATTATAATTAAAGACGGTTAGGAAGGAAAGAAAGGCTTTAATTAATTAAAGGGTATAGGCGAAATATAAAAGAATATAAATATAATTTCGGAGAAATTAACGCAAAAATAAAATATAATAGAAGGAAGACTCACCTTTTTTCTAATATATAAAAGAATTTATTATTAATAAAACGTTTAATAATATATTCGAAATTAATTTTAATATTAATATTAACCGTATTAAATATAAAAATTAATAAAGGAGGGTAAAGGGGAAATAAATTCTCGCCCTTATCTTCGTCGGAAATTTCTATTATTTTATAGAATGCCTTAGCGTATTTCTAATAGGGAATAGCTATTTTAAATCAATTACTATTATTATTAAAAGAAGGAAAAACCTAAAAAGGCCTAAAGAATAGGGGGTTTTTATATTTAAGGGAGGGAAATCCTTATACTAATATAAACCGTAATAGAAACGTAATTATTATAAAGGGAGGAAAAAAATAAAAAGAATAAAAGAAAATTTAATAGTTAGGAGGTTTAATAGCGGTTAAAAAGGTAAACGGGCGGGGGAACGGAAAGCGGAAGGTAATAATAAATAAAGGGACGGGATAACGGAATAAAAAAGCGGAATGGTCTAATATTTTTACGCAATAGTAAATAGAAAGGATAAGATGGATATTAATCGCGTTAGCGGTAAGTATATACCGCAATTGTAAAACGCCGAAGAAGTAGCGCGGATAAGTCCGCGCTAGGAATTATAACCGGGGTTTTTATCCGGGGCGTTTAACGCTTACGGTTTTATCCTACGGAGAATCGGAGATAGACCCCATACTATATTAGCACTATAAATTTAACTAGGGAATAAGAATCTTACTTAAGGGTTTAATAAACGTATTTACGAACTTTTAGGGCTTAGGTATTCGGAGCGGCGTTAATTTAATCGCCGCCGCTAAACCGGTCATTTAAAAGGAAAAGATTTTTATTCCTACTCTACCCGTAGGGTTAGAAAATATTCCTTTATAGAATAATTAATAATTTAATTAAAAATACTCTATTAAAATATAAGGAAATTATACGAAAAAGGGAAATTATTATTCGAATAAAAGGAGATTTATAATATTATAACGATTTAAAAACCGGGTAAGAATTTAAACGAAGATATTTATTATTTATAGGGTAATAAATATATTAAGGTAAATTATTTAAAAAAAGGGAGGGTAATTATTTATGTAAATAAAAAATAGAATTTTAAAAATTTAAATTTCTATATTAGAAAAAATTAGGCCTCCGTAACGTTTAAGAATTTAAAGGAATTATTAACCGTTTATTCGATTTATTCCTTTATTAAAACATTAGCTTTAGAACCGGAAACGCCGATTTCTAATCAAAGAGCGCTCCAAAACGAAAACCGACAACGGGAATCGATTTAAGAGGGTCTTTTACGTCCTTTACGATATCCCGCGACAATTATAACGACGACGATATATCGTTATTATTAATAACGATTAATAATAGTAATTGTAGATTCGAAAATAGCGTCTATAACCCGTTCGTAGGACTTTTAATTTACAACGACCTTAACGCAACGCGCGCTACGAAAATTTCGGAAAAAATATAGGAGGACGACGAAATTATAAAGAAATTTATCGCTAAAGCGAATAAATTTTCGGATTACGACGCTATCTTATTTAAAGATTATAATTAGGTTTATAAATTATTTAATAAATATATAAAAATCTTCGCGAAGAAAAATAGGGTAATATATTCTAAGGTTAATAAAGTTAATAACGATTAAATTATTATTAAAAAGGATTTTAACGATTTAAAGAAGACGATTTTATAAAAATTATAAAAAAATATTAAAAAAGTGCCGAAAATATAGGCCGGAATTATAAAGGACGTTTTTTTTAAAATTGGGTTTATTTTTTAATATATTACGATTATTATTCCCCCCCCGAAAATATTCTCCGTTAATTACGACCGTATTCTTTTTATTCGAAATATTACGATCGATATTTAATATTCGAAGCGGATAAATAAAAAAACTAAAATTTAAATCGAAAAAATACTTCGCGATTTAAAAATTAATACCCTTAATATTATATAAATTATTATAAAATTATTTACGATTGGAAATTATAAAATTATATTCGATAATATTATACGCGAATAATATTAATAATATTAAATATAAATTAAGAAGGTTTTTAGCGAAAAAGCGTTTGTATTTTTAAATATTATTACGTTAATTATTAAAGGGTTCCCTTAAACGAATATCGTCGAATATATAAGGATAGAGGATATTATTTATAAAATATAATAAGCGAACCCGATTATTTTTATTATTAAAATATATTCGTAGAAGAAGAGAATTAGTGAAAATAAGGGACTCTTTATAATAAAAATTATAATTATAAAGGTAACCGAAATTCTTTATAAAAGATTCCTATTCTAAGAAGGTAATACGTATATTTATAAATTATTTACCTCTTCGGCTAATATTTAATAGTATTTTATTTATTAGGGCGTAAAATATTTAAAGAAATTCTATTATAATATTAACGTTTATAAATATTATAATAAAAATAAATATAATAAAAACTATTTTAAAGAAGCGAATTACCTATTTAACGAAGATAAATTATTAATTTTCTACGCTCTATATAAAAAGTATAAGTATTACGCCTTCGAAAAAAAAGTATATCCTATTTTTAAAAAAGTTATTACGAAGGTTACTATAGAATACGCCGAAAAGTTATATTTATTTATATATTAGAAGGATTTTAAAAGAAATATTATATTAAAGCCGGCGGCGGTAAAGGATAATAAAGATATTAATCTCTTTAACGCCCCCCTTACCGTTTATATTATTATTATTCGTAAAAAGGAATTTAAAAACGGAAATAAAGGCTATATTTATAAACGGATTAATAAACCCTTTATTAAACCGAAATTAACGGCTAAGGGCCTAATAAATACGTTTACGAATTTTTAAAATTCGGGTATTCGGAGTAGCGCCGGTTTAATCGCCGCCATTAAACCGGTTATTTAAAAGGAAAAAATTCCTATTCCTATTTTGCCCGTAAGGTTAAAAAATATTCCTTTATAGAATAATTAATAATTTAATTAAAAATATTTTATTAAAATGTAGGGAAATTATACGAAAGAAGGAAATTATTATTCGAATAAGAGGAGATTTATAATATTATAATAATTTAAAAACCGGGTAAAAATTTAAATAAAAATATTTATCGTTTATAAAGTAATAAATATATTGGGGTAAATTATTTAAAAAAGGGGAAGGCGGTTATTTATATAAATAAAAAATAGAATTTTAGGGATTTAAATTTTTATATTAGAAGAAATTAAACCTTTATAACGTTTAAAAATTTAAAAGAATTATTAATTATCTATTCGATTTATTCCTTTGTTAAAACGTATAGAATATTAAAATACGAATAGGGGTTTCCCCTCTTCGAATTCTTCGAAGAAAAACCCCTAGTAAAATATTAAATTGTAATTATTGAAGATTTTAACCTCTATTATCCTAATTAAGATTTAAAGAATAAAATTAGCTTAAAAGCCGAAAAATTCTTTATATAAATATAATAGTAGCGTATATAATTTATTACCTTTAAAGGGGAGCCGACTTGTATAAGTAACGTAATATAGGAAAAAAGAAATAGAATAATTAATTATATATAAATAATATTAAAAATCGAAATCGAATATTAAGGGGCGTAATAATATAAATAAATTAATTCGGATTATTATTTTTAAGAAATTTAAATTTATATTAGAGGAAAGGTTAGGAAAGCGGAAATAAAAGAAAGTTATAATTGGAATTTAATAAATACGGAAAAAGTACGAAAAGTAGCGTTATAACGGATTTTAATCCCGGCGAAAATCGATACGAAGGAAGAATTGGAATTTATATTTAATAAATTCGATAAAAAATTTATAAATATAATAAAGGAATTCGTTTTGTATTGGAAAAAAAGTCGAAGGAAAAGAACGAAATAGTAAATATTAAAATATAAAATAGCGACGAAAAATACGAAACGGAAATAATAAAAATAATATAAAGAAAGGATATCTTCGAATTAAGTAAAATTTATAAAAATATCGATAAAGAAAAGAAAAATTAATACGAAAATTTAATAAATAATATAGTAAAAAAGTATTAAAAAGGCGTTAAAAAATTTAAATAAATTTTAAACCCTCGAAAAATAGGCCTATATTTAAAGTTATTTATTAATAAACCCGCCTAAATTTTTAACTTTTAAATAATATAAAGGAATAAAAAAAATTGAAAATTATAGCGGTAAAGCGAATATTTTCGCTAAACGTTTCTTCCCGAAAGTAAATATCCTTATAAATTATTTACCTAATTAAACCCTTCCTTTAAATACTAATAATTCGTTATTTATTAATAAATTAATTACCGAAGAGGATATTTAGGAAATTTTATTTTAAATAATTCCGAATAAAATATTAAACGTCGATTAATATTCGAATAAATTTTTAAAAATTTGTAAAGAACTATTCCGAAAAGTTATAACTATTTTTATAATTACGAATTTTCGTTTTAAATATTTCCTATAGCGGTTTAAAAACGCGAAAGTAATCGTTCTTAAAAAGCTAAGAAAAATTACTATATAATAAAAGTTAACCGGCGCGTAGAAATTAATTTTATTATTAAATAATATTAGGAAAATCTTCGAAACGTTTATTATTAAAAGATTTATTTAAACTATAAAAAAATTTAATTTCCTATTAGAGGGTTAAATAAATAATCGGGTAGGCCGTTCGACCGAATTTATTATCCGTATTGTTATAGATATTATATATACGGCCTAGAAATTCGGAGCCGTTATATTATTAATACTCTTTAATTTTAAAAGCGTATTCGATAGAATTAATTATAAATAATTATTATATACTTTATAGGAAATGTAATTTTTACGATAGATTTTCGAATAGGTAATAAATTTCGTTAATGGACGAAAAAATTCCCTTTTCTTCGACGACGAAATATTTACTCCTTACGTTATAAAAACCGGAATACCTTAAGGCTCCCCCCTCTCTTTAATTCTTTTTATCCTTTTTATTACCTTATAATATTATAAATTAATTATAATTAAAAATATAATTATAATCGGCTTCGCTAATAATATTAATATTATCGTTATAGCGAAAATTATCGAAAAGAATTATAAAATACTTTAAGCGGTATAGGAAATTTATTCCAAATAAATAAGGGAGAGAAATATAAAATTCGAAGCGAATAAAACGGAATTAATATATTTTATACGGACGAAAGTATTAAAAACGGAAATTCTCTAATTCGGGGATATTATACTTCGACCGACGGAATCGATAAAATTCCTAAATATTTAATTAAATTATAAATTTAATTATTAAATTTATATAGAAGTTATTAAAAAGAAAATAAAAATTTAAATGAATATATTAACCCAATTAGCTATAAAAATTTAAAGTTATTCCTTCGTTCGTATAAAGGAAATTTATATTAAATATATTCGAAATATAATTATATATAGAGTTTTAGCTTTCTATTAGCTAATAAAAGTATATAATAAACCCCGAAGGATAGTAATCGGATTAGCCAAATATTAAATTAAATATTTAAAAATTGTTATTAGGGCGTATAAAATTACGTTAATATAGAATTTTAAAACGGAAATTTTTTACCTATTATTCGATTTTTATTTTAATAAATAAATAAGGGCTTTCGAAGAGAAATTCGTCCGTATAAATTAAGTTAAATTCGTCCGAGGAATAATAATTTAAATAATTAACTATATTTAAATAAAACGAATAACAAATCGATTATTTACTAATAAACTAGAAAATAATACTATTAAAATTAAATAGGCGGAAGAATAAATACCGATAAAGAATTTTATAATAATTATAGTAGGACCGCCCCCGGTAATAGGCGTACCCGTTTAATTATTATAGCCGCCAAAACCTTTAACCTTCGATCGAAAGGTATAATTAAAAGACGTTACGAAGAGAAAATAAATATTATATTATAAGTATTGATTAATAATAATAATAATTAAATTAAATTAGCGGTATAAATTTATAATTATTAATTTCGATTTAAAATTTAATAATATTATAATAAAATAGTATATAATCGGTTAAAAAAAGAAGAAGCGGAAAAGAACTTAACCTTCGGAAAATAATAAAAATTATTATTTATTAACGAAAACGAAAAGTTCCTTCCTCGTTTAAGCGAAAACGGAAGTAATCGGTTTTAAGGCCTTCCTTTTCTAAAGGAGAATCCCCGATATTAATACCCTTATTTATTTATACGGATTAGGATAAAAAACGTTTTATTATATTACGTTCGAATATTTCCGGATAATAAATATATAATTCGTAATAATTAATTAGTTATAAATATAAGAATAATTTTAAATTTATTTAAATAATAAAATTAAGGCCGAAAGAATTTTATTATAAATATTTCGATTAGGACGATTAAATAAATACTATTTAGTAATTAAATTAGAAGAGGAGCGGCGAAACGAATTCGTTCGCTATTTTTAATTTTTCTTTTCTTCTTTTTCTTTTACTCTTATTTATTAATATATTTGAACGAAAATAGGGGGAAGATTTTTATTTAATTAAAATTCTATTAAATTACAAAAGTAATAATTTATTTAATTATTACTTCTTCTTATAATTAATTAAAATTTTTAATATTTTATTACTATTAATAAATAAACGGTTCTATTCGTCGAATTAACGAATATATTAATATATAATATTAATTATAAATTAACGCTAAGCGAATTAATTATTATTAATAGGAATAGGACCGGTAAGACGAATAACCGGTAAATTAATTTCTATTAAAGAATTACTATAGGAAAATATATAATTACCGTTATTACTTTAAGGAATTCTATTACTACCGTTACGAAGTAAATTACTATTATTATTATAAGGTAAATTACTATTACTATTATAAGGGATACTACCCGAAGGAATATAATTACCGATTAAATTATCTTTATCAGAAAAAAGGAATTCGCAATAACCTTTTTAAAGGTAATTGTTAATTAATTACTTTTTATAGTAAATAAATGATTTAAAAATATTAATAAAACCGTTATTAGTAAAACGAAAGCGAATTGCGCTAATAAATTCTTTAATAATAATATAGAAATAGATAAAATAATCGTAGAATTCGTTATTAGCCGGGTTTTGGATAACGATTTTCTTTTAAAAAATATTATAAAAATTATAAAAGCCGCGAGGCGTATCGATTATATAACGCGAAATTATTAAAATATATTAAATAATTTAATTAAATTTATTTAAAAATGAATTAAAATAGGAAATATTAATAATATAAAGGATAATAATTCATTCGGGTAATTAAAAATATAATAGGTCGATTTAACGACTGCCTTTATATAAATATCGCTATTTAAGACGGTTATAAAAGTAAAAAGGGCTTCGGCCAATTAAAGGATATAAACGAAATACGGAGGAATACGGATACGGCTTCGGGGAAATTAACGTAAGGATAGAATATAACGGAGGGAGGATTTACCCTTTCTTTAATATATAGAAGAATTTATTATTAATAAAATATTTAATAATATATTCGAAATTAATTTTAATATTAATATTAATTATATTAAATATAAGGGTTAGCGAAGGAAGGCAAAGGGGAAACGAATATTCGCCCTTATCCTCGTCGAAGGTTTTTATTATTTTATAAAACGTTTTAATATATTTCTAACGGGGAATAATTATTTCGAATCGATTATTATTATTATTAAAGGAAGGAAAAATTTAAAAAGGCTTAAAGGATAAAGGATTTTTATATTTAAGGGAAGGAAATCCTTACGTTAATATAAATTATAATAAAAATATAACCGCTATAAGGAGAGGAAAAAAATAGAAGGAATAAAGGAAAATTTAATAATTAAGAAATTTAATAATAATTAAAAAAATAAATAAACGGGGGAATAAAAAGTAGAAGGTAATAATAAATAAAAAATAGGATAACGGATTAAAAAGGCGGAACGGTTTAATATTTTAACGCAACGGTAAATAGAAGGGATAAAACGGATATTAATTGTATTAGCGGTAAATATATACCGCAATCGTAAAACGCCGAAGAAGCGGCGTAGATAAGTCCGCGTCGAGAAATATAGCCGGGGTTTTTATCCAGGGCGCTTAACGCCTACGGTTTCATCCTACGGGGAATCGGAAATAGACCCTATATTATATTGGCATTATAAATTTAACTAAGGAATAAGAATCTTACTTACTTACCTTCTTTTACGACTTCTACGATTTTTACGACTTTCTTAGCGGTCGATATAAGGGGCCTAATTACCGTTATACAACGGTTATACCACGGTATATTTTTTTTTAACGGTTTTTTTGGTTAGTTCTGGTTGTGTAACGGTTTTATTATTTTAATTGTTTTGCAACCGTTATTTCCGTTATAACTATTAGGGTTAGAATAAGAGTAAAGGGTTTGGGGGTGAGGGTTTACAACCTATAGCTTATATATACGTCGGGGGGACCGCTTATAGCTAGTAACGGATTGGGCTACCTACAGGTAGTAGGTCGCTTATATGGGCCCTACCCTAATTAGAAAATTTCTTACGGCATAAAAAAAATAAAAAGGAAGGTACGGGTCAATCGCTCTTATATTCTTTTCTGCTTACTATTATTAACTATCGATTACCGCCTAGATTACCGCCGCTAACTTACGCACGGTCTACTTCGCTACCGCTAACCTACCGCCTACCCGGGCTCTATACGGTCTACCTCGCTACCGCCAGCTTACCGTCCACCCGGACTCTATACGGTCCACTTTGCTACCGCCAATTTACCGTCTACCCGGGCTCTATACGGTCTACCTCGCTGCCGACCTAGGTTGCCGCCTACCCGGGCTCTACACCCCGGCGCCGGTCCGTCTAGCCCTATACTCGGCGTTATATACCCGGCGTATAACCCGGATACGATGTAATTTTGGTTATAATATTAAATTATTAATTGGCTAATTAAATATTCGTAAGAGAGTAGTATAAAGAATAAACGTAATTAATAATATAACGAATAGAAAGGAATATATCCGGGGTAAGTAATAGATTCGATATTAATATTATTTTAATAGACTATAGTAAATAATCCGTATATTATTGTATTTAATTAAATAAATGATGAAAAAGGTTTAAATAGGTCGATATTCGTAATATTAAATATATTGTCGGATTTTAGGTTTAATGTAAGCGCGATATATTTAATTTAAGCGGTCTATACGGTTAAATTTAAATGGTGGTAAATATAGGCGTTATATATAAGTTAAAATATAAATTCTATTAGACGGATATATTGTATTAGAATCGTTAGCCTATATTCTTCGATATATTATAATGGTTATTATACTTACAATATGGAGTAATTACGATAATAATAATTCCTAATTACGGATAATTATATTAATTAAAATACGGATAGATAATAGTAAAGAATAAGTTGATAAATATTGATTAATACCGTTAATATTATTTATTGTATATTATTATAGCTAGATAATATCCTAATCCACCTAAACCTATAATAGGGTATAATATCTTTTACGCTCGTGAAATTTAGAGATATTAACGATATAAATTCTATTAATTATAATTATTGGAAGATTAATAATTAAAGGTTCACCGGTATTTTTAAGCTAGGTAAAGTCGAAAGTGGGGTATTTCTCGTTAAGAAGCTAGAGTTTCGTTAGCGTAAGGAAAATTCTACGTTTATTAGTCTATTATTAATCGTAAGCGAAGATGTAATTAATACGTGCTATAGCCGTATTTATAGTATTATTATCGATATAATAACGAATATAGTCACTAAAGTTAAATTAGTAACGCCGAAGCGTCTTATAAGATTCAAGGGTTAGTAGAGATTTTAGTATAGTACGGGTGGTATATAGTATGGCTATGTGGGATATTATTGGTTATACCCATTATAATTACTCTTTATAATTATTAAATTAACGATTTCGAATCGTTCTTATAATATAGCGTATAAATGCGTAAATATACTAATTTTTATATTCGATATATTGGAAAGGGAAATATTAATTTTAATAATTTTAATATAATATAATATTACGTTAAAGGATTATAATTATAAGGCGCTAAAATATTAGGTTTTATATTATTTAAACTTTTAATATCCTTTTAATATATTAATATTAATAACCTTCGTAATTATAATTCTCAACGGCGCGGGTATACAATTTCGATATATTTAAATAATATTATGAAATATTATCTAATTTATTGATGTTTAAATTGCATTCCGCTGGTTTAAAACCGTATAGAAATATTGATATTAATGTCGGATATGTTATTTTTGCCGTTAGTACCGCTAAAATTCGTTTTAAGGCCGCACTTTCGGCATTATAATTATTAAATTAAATAATTACCATTATCTTTAACTACCCGGAATATTTAAAAACCCTTTATATAAGGTTTTAAACTCTTATAGTCGTATATTTATATTTATATATTTATATAAGGGGGGGAGGGAAGGCGGAGAATTGGAAATATAAAATTATATATAACAATAATTTTGTAATTTATATATAGAATAAGCCTATAATAGTGATATATACGGATATTAGTAGGATACGTATCTTTAATAGCTTACTTGTATCTTTCGGTATATTTAGGATTCGGGGTGGTAGATATAAGGGGTAATAAATAAGGGGTAATTTAATATAGACTTATTTATTAGAAAATGAAATATATTTACTATATTATATAATATTGGGGCTGAAAGTCGTAATAGGGTTAGTATCGTAGTTTTATTTATATATATTATATAATAGCCGTTTAAATAAATCCGATATCTATTTCGAATTTAATAGTAAAATATATTATTATTTTCTTTCCTTAATAAATATTATTATAGGGTCTTAATCTTAATATAATTAATCGTAAATAGGGTAATAGACTTTACCTATATCCTTTTTTAATTTACTAATAATTAATAGTCGAATATACGTTTCGCTAACTACTTGGGGGATCTCGAACTCTATATCTTTATTAATTAATAATAAAAATTCAATATTAAGGCGGAGCTTATTTTCGTCGCCGAATAGGGCCTCGAAGAGCCTATCTAATTCCTTAACTAATTATTATAATTAGTTAATTAAAAAGGGGTTAAATAGTGCTATAGTATTTAAGAGGACGAATCGGATGGTGTAAATAATACGCTCGTACTTAAAGATCCAACGTTCGATTTCCTTACCGTTAATTTTCTTTGCCGTTTTCTTTAATCGTTTATCATTAATTATTAGTATCTATATTACTCGTCTACCTTACTAGCGCCTGCGGCCCGCTTTTTATATACCCAATTTTTTCTATATAGGTTACGTATAGTAGGCGCTCTAGTATTCAGGGCATTGTATACGCTAGCTATAAAGTATTAAGACCCTATATATATAACGGGATTTACTTATAATATTTTTCTTCCGCTAATATATTTAATAAATTAAGAGGATTATACTCTTTATAAATTTAATTATAATAAATACCTAGATAGATATTCGGTCGAAAAACTTTAGTAATATACTTTTTAGCCCTTTTAAGAAGTAATGATTTTATAGCATTTATTATTTCTTCGATTTATTTATCCTTATTATTTATTATATTTTCGTCTTTATTACTATCGAGTATTATTTCCTCTACGATTTTTACCGCTATAAATAACCGTTTTAAAAATTAAGTAAATAATATTTCCGATAGTAATTATAATACCTTAATTTTATTATTAAACCCGGCTTTTTTTTAATTGCGTAGATTTTTAGTTACGGCTTCTATTATAGTATTATATATCCATTTATACTAGCGACGTACATTTAAGATATACTAATTTAGATTTTTATATATAAATTGGGTATTATAGGTATTTATAAGAACGGAGTTATTGCGTACTATAATTGAAATTATTCTAATTAATATAGAAAGTAATTATTCTTTTATTAATTCGCTACCTATAGTATATTCCGGGAATCGTTCTCTTTTATACTTATTTAGGAACGGTATTTTTATTACCGACTCTTATATATCCTATATATAATTATTAATATAGTCGCAACGAAGCTATACTTATAATATAGGCGGTATAACGATAAATTAGCGGGTATGTTTTAATAGATTATAATTCTTAAAATATAAAAGTAGAGAATATAATAAATCCTAGCCGGGCGGAAATAGCTATAATCGAAGTATTCGATTATATTTTATTCGAGCGTTCGGTTTTATAAAAGCATTTAAAAGTATTTTATAAGTATATTATATAATGTTTTTGAATTTTAAATATATTAAATCTAATGGTCGGGTTTATATAATATCGAGTATTAGTATAAAGTTAAATAATATTGGACGATTTTTAGATATTCCCTATTAAGTATTATATTTATTCTTATCCTTTTAAGTTATTAAATTATAATCTATTTCGTACTTTATTTATATATACTAGAAATAATACCATCGTATATTTATAATATTATATTCTTTTAAAATATCCTATTTATTAACAATATAGTTTGGACCGATATAATAAAAACGGTAGAATTTATAACTAAATAGACCGATAATACTAATATTCTTATTTTATTGCGGTATATCCCCAGTATAATATATAATAAAAATAGATATTAATATAAAAATACTTTTAATTTCTATTATTATACCTTAGTCTAATTATATAAAATAATTAATAACTTCGATAATAAATTCGAAATTTAAAGTATAAAAATTTAGAACGATAAGGAAGATATTCGTATTTCGAAATTTATTACTAAAGGGTAGACCTACTAGTAATTAATATATTCCTATAATTAAACGAAAAGTATTGCAATAAATACTAAAATTATCGATAAAAGTAAGTATTAAATAGTTTAAAACGTTAAAGCGGCTATATAATTGATCCTAATTCTCGAAATGGTCCCGGCTAAATATTTCGATTTTAAACTAGGCTTTAATTAATAGAATAAATACTAGGGGTAGAATTTAGACCTTCTACTCTTCTTTGGAATCTTTATCGCTTTCTAATATATATTTTATAATAAAAAAACCGTTGGATGGTAGCTTTAGTCGAGTATTGTATTTAGGTAGTCGTTTACCCGCCTTAATAAGTGGGTTAGGATTATTAAGAGTATCGCTATTAAAATAATCGATATCGACGTTTATAATCCGGTATATATATTCCTACGGGATCTAATACTTTTTATTAAATCGTATAATAAACTCCCTTAGTAAAAATTTTATATTTAGTCTAAATTGAATATAAAGGCTATAATTAAGGAATACTTTTTTAATTTAATTAATATCGAAATATTCGTTAATAATTAATATTACTTCGCCGGGTTTATATATATAGTCCTTAGTATAATTCTTATTTACCGCTTTAATTTTACCGATATAAAGTATATAGTCGGGGTCGTCGTTATTTAGGCTATAATAGCAATTCCGATAGTTTATACAACGGAAATATATAAAGTCCGACGGGAAAATAACTTTACTAATATTATTTAAATTCGATAAAAATATAAAATACGCGTATTCGCCGGATATTATACGTATTGAATTCGATTAATATAATATATTATACAATTTTATCGGGTTATTTATAAAATGAACTATATTTTTATATATCTTTTATACGGTATTAGAATTTAAAAAGGCTTCGAATAAAGATTTTAAATTTATAAAATATATAGATAAAAGTATTGTATTTAAATATTCTTAATCTTAATTATTTTTTACATCCGAATTATCCTATATTATCGGTTATTAGTATTATTATTATTATACTTTCTTTAATATTACCGCTACTTATTTCTTACAATTAACCGACTCCGTCTTCATCTTCGAAACCTTTAATAGAATTTCAATTATTCGTATATTTAGAAGAGGTAGCCGTTTTTTAACGTTATTTTTAAATATCCTAATTTATTTTAGTATAAATATAATATCGGATATAGGTTTTTTATTTCGGTTACATAGCGATTATAATATTTATAGTATAGTCGAATATTTTACTATTATTATACGCTTTATATAAGAGAAAAGACCGAATTATATATAAAAGTCTGGTAGGTTAGTATATTTATCGTAATAATAGTATATAAAAATCGAATTATCTATAATACGACCGGGTACGGTAGGGATTTGTGGGGTAATCGCCGCAATGTGGGGTTCCGGTTGGGGTATAGCGGTAATTTTAATTTATTCGGTAATTTAATCGTCAATAAATATATCCTTAAAAAGCACGACCTTTAGTTCTTAACGGCTAAAATTACGTTCGTTATATTCTAAATTGAGTCGTAATTAGTTTTCGTTAAATCCGGGCGGAAGGATATTATCGTTAAAGTCGTCGAAATTGAAGTCCGCTACCCTACTTATAAGTAAAATATTTTGGTCGATAGCGCTTTATTCTAAATTAATTATAATATTTATTTAATCGATAATTTAGAATTAATTTACTTTATTTAGTTTAATCGTTATTATTATTATTTTTAATATCTTCCTAATTATCTTCTATTAAAATATTATCGTTGTTATTATTATTTTAAAGGTCGCCGTATAATACTAGGGGTACCAGAGGTTGGTTATATTAGTTTTAGCTTAATTATTATTATTAATTGAAAATTTAACTAGCTTCTAAATTAAGACCCCCCGCGGTCGCTAATCGCTACTTAAGTATACGGCAATTATATCCTATTTTCGCAATGGGTTAAATATATCGGGAAGAATATTTAAGTATAGCGACTACTAGCCCGGTTTTTTTTTTAGGTATATCGATTAGGTCTTAGTTTGGATATTATTATTATTATTATTATTATTATCCAATAATAAAGAAGGATATAATATTTAATAGAAAAATAAAAAAATATTTAATTAAATATAGAGGAAGTAGAGGGGGGGGAGTATTATTTTATTAAAGGAGGAAAGATTTAATCGCGAGGGAGGTATTTAATTTAAGAATTAAATTGGTATTATTATTTTATAATTAGATTAGTACGTACTTTATTATATAGTGAATAAATAATAGGTATATATATATATAGAAAATATATGGTAAATATTATTAAGTTATAAGTTAACTTCCTATTTTTAAATAAATATATTAAATTAAAGATAAAAATTATTTAAAAAATTCTCGATGTAAATTATAATTCAGTTTATCTTTTTTATTTAATTTTTAGTTTAGAATTTTATTAATATAAGTTACAACTTTAGTTTATTTACTTTATTTTATTATAATATTTTAATTCGATTGGATATTTGGTTATTCGTTTTTAAATCGAAATATACAAATATATTTTATTTAATCTAAGGATAATAAAAAATATTATTTTAAGTATAATAGGAATTATTTATTTTTATTAAATAAATAGGATAATAATTAATTATAGTAATTATTTACGTTATTAAATCTCTTCCTTCTCTTATTTTTAATAAGCTTTCCTTTTTACACTAACCTCCTTCTTTAATAAATTCTCCTTCTTATAATAATTTTTATCTTTATAATTAGGCTTTATTAAATTCTCCTTCTTATAATAATTTTCATCTTTATAATTAGACTTTACTTCCTCCTTCAATTAACTTTTATCTTTATAATTAAACTTTATTAAATTCTCCTCCTTTAATTAATTTTATTATTTATAATTAAATATTTTTAAATACTATCCTTTTATTAATTTTTTTATCTTTTAATTCTATAATAAATTCCTCTTTTCGTTAATATCATTAACTAAATAGATATAAATCTTTATATAAAATTAAACTTTATTGGAAGGGGTAATTAAAATGCCGCATTTACCCACTTTACCGCTTACGGGTAAATAGGATAAAGATTCGAACCGAAGCGGGTAATAGTATTCTATTTAATTACCGCCTTCGCAATTTAAGCGTCGGTTATCGAAGTAAAATTTATTTAACATTACAATAACGTTAAATTCGTTCGTATAAAAAGTACGTACTCTATCCCCCCTATTAGGAATTAAGTATAGTAATCCTCCTATTGGCCGCGGCCGATTTAGTCCTTACTAAAATTGTAATTCATTTATTATAGAGTCGCGCTAGTACCCTATATCGATTTTTACAATTTATTTTATTTATTAATACTATTATTAATATTACTATTTATTAATAAATTTAATATTATTTATTAGCTATCCCGCTTTTCTATTTTTAATTTCCCGTTTATAATTATAAACCTTCTATTTACTAACGAATATTAATATAATTTAGAACGCGGTAGAACTAATCGCTATACCCTACCCCATTAACCCTTCGAATATTTATTACCTTCCTCCCCTCCGCCAAAATTTTCTTCTTCCCTTTTTAATTAATAATAATTTCGATTAATCGATTAGCGTTTACCTTATATTAATCCTCGTCGATACGAAATTTGAAGTATTTATATTAAAAATTGTATTTAATTAATAATTTTAAATTATATTAATTATAAATTTTCTTTTTATTATTCATCATTGTATTTAAATTGTATACTAATCGTATTTAAATTATAGGTCCTAAGCGTAAAGGGGCTATAGCGGATTCGCTTAGCGGTATTCCTAATAATCGTTCTTATAGTCGACTTAAAGGATTAGGTAAAAAGATTTATACGACCGAAATTGGTAATCTAAAGTATTTTATACCCTAATTTACTAAAAAAACTAAATTTAACGATAAATTGAATTATTAGAATTACAATATTTTGGGTAGTAATAGTAGTAATAATGCCTATTCGATTTCCCCGAAGCTTAAACCTATTAATTTATTAATTAAACCCGGTATTACCTAACGTATATTTACTTAATTTATTATAAGAATTATACGTAGTATTAATTAATTTAATTTTTCTATTATACCTTTTATTCCAATAAGTATAGGTACGGATACGGGTATAAGTAATTAGCCTTTAATATTATACCCTACGTTTACCAATCCGTTAATATATATTTTTTTTTTTCGAATCCGTTATTTTTTTATTATTATATTATATTAATATATTATTTCTAGGGTCGTATTATAGAGTATTTATTTAATAGTAATTATTATTAAATTCTCCTTGCGAATTAGAAGGTTATATATCGTCCTTTTAATATTGGATCTTAATTTACCGATCTTTTATAATAGGGATTTATTTAAGATTTTATTAATATTAATCGATTTAATCGTATTATATTATTATTTAATTAATTTATTCGTTATAATACTTTTTATAATATATTTAATCCTATTAATATTCGAAATAAATAAAATAGCAACCTTTTCTACGAATAACCGGATACCGATTAATCTTAATTTTAATTATAGTCGTAATAATAATATTAACGTTAAAATTAATAAAATATTATTAAAATGAAGTAAAAATTCGCCAATATTACTATATTTATTACTCTTCCCGTCGGTTTTAGTACCAATCGCGATTTTATCGATACGGGTATTATTTAAATTCCTTCCGACTCCGATTCCGAATTTAACTCTATTTCGTCGATTCCCCCAAATAAGAAAACCGTTCGTAAGGAAGAGGTACGTACTATTATTCGAAAAATTGCAAAGGAATAGTAAAAGGTAATTATTAAGAAAAGACTTTATTTTCTTAACTTTTATCGTTAAAATAATTAATATTCTACAATTAATTAGTAAATCGAAGATAACTAGGCCGATAACGACTAGGGCGATTTTAATATAGGCTAAGCTTATTTTAATAACGAGGAAGAATTCGACGGTTTTATAAACTATATATAATTTTATAAATAATTTCGCAATCTATTTAAATAAAATAATTCCAATTTTAATTTTAACGACGGTTTTAATAATATCGGCGCCCGACTTACCAAAACTAAGGCGGCTCCTAAAAATAAAACAAAAACCCCTAAGCCCGCTAAGTCCACTAAATCCACTAAAATTACTACCCCTACTATTAATAATACTTCTAGCCTAACTTTTGCTAATACTTTTAATAATTTAATTACGCCCGCCCTATACGAAATTAAGAGTTAAAGGCGCGAGCGACGTACACGTTTTCGAAATCCTAATATTCTATTAGAAATAATTATATTATATTACTTTTTAGAACCTATTCGTACTAATTTATAGAATTTGGCCGAGAGTAATATATTTCGTATAAATACATTGAATAAAAAGGATGATTTATTTAAAATAGTCCTTAATACCCTAATTGGCGAAATCCCTATTATTACCCTTTATTCTATAAGCGAACCCAATAAAATTTAGGATAAGATTAATCGAGAGATTCATTAGTATACCTTTTTATATTATATTAATTAATTTATTAGCTAGGTTATTAAAATAGCGGTTTTTAGTATTAAGCCGCATTTGCGGCGATTTAGGGAATTGTATAATTATTTATTAATTATTACTAAAGGTTATAAGTAAGAGTTTTTTATAAGGAAGTTATTATTATAATTTAAAAGTATAACCGTTAATAACCTTAATTTAATAAACCTTAATATAAATAATAAGAATAATTAAAAGTAATTTCAATAATTTATCGAATTTTAAATTAATTATTAATTCTTTACTTAGAATTTTTCGTATATTATACTATATATCGATTATTTCTCGATATTTAATAATAAATCGGGCGTTACCTTCTTCTATATTAAGATTATTATTATTAATTTCGGTAATTTATATATTAGGATTTTATAATTAAAAATTAAAATAAATAAGGGTATTCCGAAGTAAGATTAGGTTAAAAATGAGATTTTGCGTATTAAGTATAATAAGATATTCGATAATCTAAGATTCTATTTAGAATTTGAATATATCGATAAGAATTAGTTTAATATAAAGTTATTAAAAGTCATCGAGAAGAAGCCGAAGAAAGTTATTTAAATTAGTATAATATTTAATTAATATTTAATTATTAGTAAGAAAGCGCCCCTTATTCGGCTTAATATTTACTTTAATATAGGTAGATAGTAATTTGCCCTATTTAATATAGTCGAAAATATAGCGGTTGGTAATAGCGGTTTTAGTCGTCGTAATTTTAATCGTCGTAGTTCTAATTATAGTAATTTTGCCAATTTATATAATAATCGTTAGTTTTCTCTTATCGTTGAGAATATTTAGCAATAATCGTAGCCTTCACTAACCCCCATTAACGTTACAATTATAATTAAAACAACACTTAAAATAATAATATTATTCGAAAGATACAATAGAAAATTATACGTTTAGAAATAAAATTAACTAAATCCCATTCATTATAATCTCAATCGCGCTCGTCTCAATCGCACTCGTCACAATCATACTCATTACAATCGCGCTCATCGCAATTATCCAACCTACGCTATAAATTCTAATAATTTAACTATATATCTAATAGCTAGAAATAACGTCAAATTTCCATCAATTATAATAGGATCAAAGAAGAGGATAAAAGAAACGATAATAAAGATAAGGAAGACGAAGATCCTCGCTTACTATATAGCCGTAGGATTAAAAATAAGGGTAAAGGTCGCGCTAAAAACATTATATCCAATTCTACTACCCTACTTACTAACCGTCGCTTTTACCAATACAGTAATCGCTATATTATTTATCGCAATAATAATAATAATATTATTACCCCGCTTCGCCCTAAGCGTAATTATATACTTACGCCCTCTTCAATTACTATAAACTTCGATTCTATATATTTTTAAATATATATTTAATCCGCTTAATATTTATATTCGGTATACTAATTTTATTTTATTATATTCTATATAATACCCTTCAATTCCGTTTTTACTTATAATAAAAAAAAATATCCTAAAACATATTAATAAAAAAAAAAACGTTAAAACATTAATATATAAAAAAATATCAAAATATTAATATATAAAAATACGTTAAATAATAAAAATATCAAAAATCAACTTTATAATACTAAATAACTCTTTTATTTAAAATAATATTAAATTATATTTAAACTATATACTTTCTTTATATTTACGTACTCTTTTATTTCGGTAATAGTCCAAGCGTATTAGAGTAGGGAAATTAATACTTTTAAATCTCTAAACGCCGCCGCTAAATTACAATACTAAAAATAATTTATTAATACCTATTTTATAGGATTTACCTACTAAGCGTAATTAACTATCCTTATTTACTATTAGATACTTCTTTTATACTTTACTATTTAATAATTAAACCCGGACTACCCAATTAAACCGCGGCGCGCCGCCGCCCCCGTTTCTAATTATAACCTCCCGTATTAATACCCCCGGCCTTAAATTTTATATAACACAATAATTTAATATCGTAACGTAATAATATAATTTACTACATCCCTTCAAATTTTATACAACGCTATAACGCCTTATAACCTATCGGCCCTATACAACGCGCCGCCACCCCCGTTTTTAATTATAACCTCCTATATTAATATCCCTTTAAATTTTATATAATATAATAATTTATTACTCATTCGGCGATTTCTAACGCAAAGAAGTAATTACGTAATAAAAAAGTAATAAAATATAATATCCCCAAATCCGAGGATTTCGATAATAAAGAGTAGAATAATAATACCGCCGAAGAAGACGGTAAAAATAACGAAAAAGTTACTTCTAACGTCGAATTCGACCCGATATTTACTTAGCGATTTTTAATATAAAGAAATAATCGCGTAATAAAAAGGCAATAAAATATAATATCCCTAAACCCGAGGATTTCGATAACGAAGAATAAAATAAGGACGCTACCGATAAAAATAATAAAAAAAGCTCGCTTAAATTTATATATTACTATATTTTATATAACGTTATAATACTTTATAACCGATTGATCGGTCTTAAATAACGAAGAAATTACCCCCCTTTTAAATTATAACTTCCCGTATCGATCTTACTATATAATAATATACCCTACTACATCCCTTCGCAACTTTTAACGCAAAAAAATAATCGCGTAATAAAAACCTTTAATTTATAATTAAAATTAATAAATACCTTTCGAAATTCGCTTCCGAATTTTAAAATTTACGACTTTTTAATACTCCTACTACTAATAAAATTATATTAATAATTTAAAATAGGTTAAACCACATTAATTTTAATAAAATTGCCCGTTTGCGTAATATATATTCGTAGAAATAATATCTTTTACTTACTACCCTATACCCGATATTTTTTACTACCTTTTTATTTCGTTTAATTATTTAAATTATTTTTAAATATTTATTAAATACCAACATCCTATCATTATATATTACCGTACTCTTATATACTAAATTACTACAAAGTTTAAATAAAGGCTTAGCGAATTATTAACGAAAATAGCGAAGAGACTAAAAGGTTAGAATAATAATAAGTAGTTTTATAGACCCGTTTATTTCTAATTAATTATCGCGCAATTAAATACTAATAAAATTACTTACGCCCGTATTTACGCCCGCGCTACCTACGCCGGGATATAATTTTACTATTCCTAATAAACTTAAAGTTTTATAATTAAAACCGTCCTAATTTTTAATTATAGCCGCCTAATAAAAATAGGAGGTAAAAAAAAAAAAGAATAAAAAGGAAAAAGAAAAGGCCCGCTAAATATTTTAGGAAAAGCGGAATAAAGAAGAATAATTATAAACTTAAGAAGCGAAAAAAAATAGAAGTTCGG
This sequence comes from Sordaria brevicollis, assembly GCA_033439795.1. Classification (NCBI taxonomy): domain Eukaryota; kingdom Fungi; phylum Ascomycota; class Sordariomycetes; order Sordariales; family Sordariaceae; genus Sordaria; species Sordaria brevicollis. The sequence continues at coordinate 1,430,225 of JAUTDP010000007.1, forward strand.
AAGCGAATCTTTTTAATATTCTCCGTTTACGTAATATATATTCGTAGAAATAATATTTTTTATTTGCCCATTAAATATATAAAACGTTAATTTCGAATAATAATTTATTCCGCTAAAGTAAATCCTAATTACTAAATCCTTTACTAATCCAACCTCTTCGCGTTTACTTCCTTCTTACTACCCTTCTATTTCGTTTAATCGTTTAAATTATTTCTAAGTACTTATATATTTATACTTCTTACTAAATACTTAATTTATATTTTCATTTTTAATTAAACTACTTCTATATCTAGATCTTTTCCTATACCTATTTAAATACCAATATCCTATTATTATATATTACCGTACTCTTATATATTAAATAACTATTATAAATTACGTTCGTCGGTGGTTTAATTTATTTTAATTGGATTTAAAATATTAATAAATCGTCGTTAAATATATAATAGTAAATTAAAGACTCCTTATTTTATTTCGTTTATTTATATTATAATACTTTCTTAATAATTTTCTAATATATTATAATAAACTTAGGTTTAAATAATAAAATAAACTAAAAAATCACTATAAAATTTAATACTTAATTAGAAGGATAAACCTACGTTATCGGTCTCCTTATCCTAGGAGAATAATAGTCGAAATTTTACTATTAACCGTAAGAAAGCCACCTACCCACAAGGAGGTATACTAATTAATAATCGCCCTCGCATTTAAATCGACAATTTATACGACCTTCGTTACCCGAAAGAATAATAATCGAGATTTTACTATTAACCGCAAGAAAGCCACCCACCTACAAAGAGGTATACCAATTAATAATCGCCCTCGTATCCAAATCGATAACTTATACGACCTTCGTCACCCGAAAGAATAATAATCGAAATTTCACCATTAACCGTAGGAAAGCCACCTACCCACAAGGAAATACACTAATTAACGAATTACCTTCGTATTTAAATCGATAATTTATACGACCCCTATCACCCGGGAGAATAATAATCGAAATTTTACTATTAACTATAGGAAAGCTATTAATAAGGAAGTATACCAATTAATAATCGCTTTCGTATCCAAATCGACAACTTGTACTACGAGCCTACTAATCTTACCCTAATCGAATTATTAAAGAAGACTTTCGTATTAATTACCTTTACTAAATTTAAAAACGGCCTTAAAGAAGCCTAAAATTAATAACGATACGCTATTTACTTTTAATTAACTATCGCGCGGTTAAATACTAATAGAATTACCTACGCCCACGCTACTTTTAATTAATTATTACGCGGTCAAATATTAATAAAAATTACTACTATTTATTTCTAATTAATTATCACGCGGTTAAATACTAATAGAAATTACTACCGTCTATTTCCAATCAATTATTACATAATTAAATACTAATAAAAACTACCGCCGTTTATTTTTAATCAAACATCGCGCAATAAATTATTTACGCCGCCTATACCGGGACATAATTTTACTATTCCTAATAGGCTAAAAAAGCTATTATAATTATATTCGCCCAATCCGAGGGCGAAAGTCTTTATAATTAATTACCCTATATTCATTTTCTAATTCAAACCCTAATTAATATTCTATCATTATTAATAAAATTAAATAACCGATATTTTTAAATCCGACGATAAACCCAACGACGTTATAACCTAATAATATTACAAATACCAAACCGACTATATTAAAACCCCAATTAACTTTATTAATTATATTTTTTTATTTATTAAATACAATTAATAATTAATACTATTAATTATACGTAATCCTAAAAATAAAATACTATTTTTAATAAACTTTTTCCTTTTTCCCGAATATAATAAGCGATATAGAAATCGATAGTAAAAACAAAGACGATTATATACTAATAAAAATTAAAACTAAAATTAAAATCGTAAATTTCTTCTTACGCCCTATAACGTTATTAATATAAACCGCTCATTTATCGGCCTAAACGACTATATACTAATAAAAATTAAAATTAAAACTAAAATTGTAAAAGAGTAGGATCTTCCTACGCCCCGTAACTTCGTTAAAATTAAGACTAAAATCGTAAATCTCTTCCTACGCCCCACAACTTCGTTAATATAGACCGTTCATTTATCGGCCCAAACAATTATATACTAATAAAAGTCAAAATTAAAACTAAAATCGTAAAAGAGTAAGATCTTCCTACGCCTTACACCTTCGTCAATATAAACCGCTCGTTTATTAGCCCCAACTAAACCCCCGATAATACGAATTTTAGGTTAAAAGTATCTAATATATTATTAATTATCCTACAAATTGAATTTTATATTTACTATTACTAATTTCAACCTTCTTAAAAATAACGGAATTTATATAAAGTACCCTATTTATATTTATATTTTACAAACTAACAAATAATTTTACCGAATCTTTTTTAAAGAAGATTATACCTTTATCCTTCGTAATTATTTAATTACTCTCTAAAATATTACTAATAATAATAAATTCCTACTTTAAATAAAATTTAATTTTAATTACTAAATACGTAAAGAATTTAAAACGATTTATAACTACTTCGACGCTAAAAAGATTAAAACCCTCTAACGCAAAGAAATAATTACGCAAATACTATAAATAATTCTATATACCAATATTAAAAGGTTTTAGGGGAAGAAATAATACAAGGACGCTATTACTAAATTTAAAAAAGCGAAATTTATTACTATAACCAATACGCTAAAAGTTGAAAAAATATATAATAATCGGCTCTCCGCCTACCTATTAAATACCCGAAATATTAATTTCGGAGAATAATAATTCATTCCGCTACGGATAACCACCCTTATTTAACGGATATCGAATTTTATCCTTAAAATAATATTTCCTTTCTTATTACTCCAATACCCCCAAACTAATAATAATAAACGGTCGAAGAAGAACGGCAACTATCCTTTAAATTCGGAAAAACTTTAAATAATTAAAAACGCCGCTTAAAAGCCTCTAACAGGAAGTTAGGAAGAATATATTACTTAATTTAATACTTATAAAAATAAAAAGACCTATAAATTTATAATATATTTAATATAAAAGAATAACTACAAAATATAATATATTACAAACGTTATTTATAAAAAATACCCGTAAAAAATATACTCTACCCCCTTATTAATATCTTAAAGAGCCCCTATTAATTCTATTTATTAAATACTATAATTCTACGAACGCTACGTACGTATTATTAAAAGGGACCCCGAAGCTAGCGTTTCGTAATAGAATACCGAAGTCGCAATTCTTAAAAGGCTCTAATTACTATCCTTACTTAACTATCCCCAAATTAAACATTTAATTAACCTCGTTCCTTTCATTGCTCGATATAATTATTCGATACGGTTATTATCCCCCTCTAAATAAATATACTTATTATTTAACTAATAATATTATTAATTAAATTATTATTATTACATTACATTATTATTATAATTTATTATTTTTAACTTAATTATTTACATTGTAAATTAATTAATAAGGATATCGCTAATTAATAGGCCGGGGGTATAAACCTCTATACCGTACGGTAATATACGTAAAAGTGGTTATTATAATGGCTTTAATTAGTAAAAGTACTAAAGAGTACGACCGTAATAATAGGGTACCTTCTTAACTTCGCAAATTAGAACGACCGTTCGTACTAAAACTATAATTAGTCGTAGTCTTAATAAAATTCTTCTATAATAAAAACGGAAGGACCGCTAATTTTGTACTTACTTCGTGATTTCCCGACTGTGAAAACCATGTGCTCCGATTGCTCCTATGAACCCTACCTTGAGACTTTGTACCTCCTAACTTATTTAGTATGGGGAGTATATATAATCTGCAACCGTAGTATAATCTATAACGGTTGAAAAAAAAAATACCGTCGTGCAGCGGTTGAAATATATATACGGTTGTACTACGGTTGAAATGCGTTGTAACCGTGATATAACCGCTGGGTAACGGAAAAAGGGTCCCTATATACCCCTAAGTAAGTTTACCACCTTTATTACCTTTAATACTATTACCGCTATTACTACCTTTAATATTATTAATTTTACTACTTTTACTACCGCCGCCGCTATCCTTAACCTTTATATTATATTAATTATTCTATAGCTCCTTTTATAAAATATAATTAAAAATTATTTATTATTGGTATAGGGGGTAACCTAATTATAATAGTTCTGTAATTTAAATAAGGGGGATTATATTTTTACCTACTGTATTAATTCTGGATCGGCTTCTATTTTTAAACGATTTAAACCCCTGGACCCGACCCTCGGACCTTTAAACCCGGACCTTTCGCCTCTTTAAACCCGGATTAAAAACCCTATTCTTAATATAAATTAAATTTATATTATTAATTTAATTATAATAAACCGACCGACCAACCGACCGACCGACCGACCGAAATAAAATAAAACCCAAAAAAATACCGACCGACCGACTAACCGAAATAAAATAAGATTTAAAATATTATACCTAATAAAAAACCGCGAAAGGAAGGATTAAAAAAGAGACTCCCTATACGGGCTGTGTCACTTTCCTACGCGGGCTGTGTCTAACAGCCCGTATAGGGAACCCTATATAGTCTTCCTATACGGGCTGTATTACTATAATCCCTAACCTTAATAAATATAATAAAACCCGCCGCCTAATAGCCTATTGAGTACTTATAATAGGGGACGTACTTAATAATTAAACTTAACGAATCTAAAGATTTAAGAATTATACGATTTCTTTACGCTATAAACTAAAGACGACGATAATATACTATTATTATTTCATAATAATAATACTTCGTATTAATATATTTTTAACGCTAGTAAGGTCGTTATAATATATATAACAAATTAAGCTAATTTTTATATTTATAATATATCCGCTATTAAATTCTCGATTAATCCTAGGAGTTATTATTCTATTATTAATAAGTTGAGCGCTTAAAGCGTTTATTTTAGAAATATTTTTATATATACTAATAATAATATTAATAATGATAGTAAGAAGAATAATACTAAGGGTATAAAAGGGAAATGTACCCGGGAATTTTAGGTTCTTATTTAAAGAAAATAGGGTTAGGGATTATACTGACACAGCCCGTATAGGAAGAGTGTATAGGGTTCCCTATACGGGCTGTTAGACACAGCCCGCGTAGGAAAGTGACACAGCCCGTATAGGGAGTCTCTTAAAAAATATAAAAAAAAACTACCTATAAAGTTCTATAGTATTAATATGTAGTACTACCTACGAAAAGCAGCCTATAGTATTAGTAAAGCGTAAAATTAAAGTATAAGTAAGTATAGGCTATCCTTCGGGTATTATTAACGGAGAGCCTAAGTGTATAATTCTTTATAAGATATTAGGGCGGGGCTCGCACTATAAGACTTGAATTCCTCTTTTTTTTTTGAAAAGTTTTTAAAAATTTTAAGATAGAAATAACTTCGTAATAGTTTAATTTAGTGAAAAAAATTTGAAAAAATTCAAAATAGATAATAACTTCGTAATAGTTTAATTTAGTAAAAAATTTCTAAAAAAAATTAAAGATAAAAAAAATTTCGTGATAATTTAATTTAGTGAAAAAAAATCTAAAAAAAAAAGAGATGAAGTAAATAAAATACTTTGAATTTCGGCAACCTAGGGTACATCTCTAGACCTATATTGAAGCTACGCTTCAAATAAATTTCTGCCCTTTACCCCTACTAGTATAAAATTTGCCGCAGGCAAATTTTGCGGGGGTACGGGGGCGGCAGCCCTCGTTTATTTTTTATTTTTTATTTTTTATTTTTTATTTTTTATTTTTTATTTTTTATTTTTTATTTTTTATTTTTTATTTTTTATTTTTTATTTTTTATTTTTCATTATTTATTTTTTATTATTTATTTTTTATTTTTTATTATTTATTATTTATTATTTATGATTTATTATTTATAATTTATGATTTATTATTTATTATTTATGATTTATTATTTATTATTTATTGTTTATTATTTATTATTTATTATTATTATTATTAAACGGAAAACTACTTTGGAACCGGAAACGCCGATTTCTAATCGAAGAGCGCTCTAAAACGAAAGCCAAGAATGGGAATCGACTCAAGAGGGTCTTTTACATCCCTCGCAATATCCCGCGACGTATATAGCAATAGCGTTAAACCGTCGTTATTAATAACGATTAATAACGGTATTCGTAAATTCGAAAATAACGTTTATAACCCGTTCGTATGAATTTTAATTTATAATAACCCTAAAACCGTATTTATTATAAAGAATTCGGAAAAACCGTTGGACGATAATAAAATTATAAAGAAATTTATCGCTAAAGCGAATAAATTTATAAATTACGACGTTATTTCGCCCGAAGATTACTATTAAATTTGTAAATTATTTACCGAATTTGGGTCGGCCTTTATAAAGAAAAGTAGGGTAATACGCCCCGAAGTTAATAAAATTAATACCAATTAAATAATTACCCGAAAAGATTTTAACGATTTAAAAAAAATAATTTTATAAGAATTATAAAAAAATATTAAAAAAGCGTAGAAAACGTAAATTAGAAGTATAAAGGACGTTTTTCTTAAAGTAAGATTCTTATTCCCTAACTAAATCTATAGCGCTAATATAGTATAGGGTCTATCTCCGATTCTCCGTAGGATGAAACTGTAAGCGTTAAGCGCCCCGGATAAAAACCCCGGCTATAATTCCCGGCGCGGACCTATTTGCGCCGCTTCTTCGGCGTTTTACAATCGCGGTATACACTTACCGCTAACGTAATTAATATCTATTTTATCCCTCCTATTTACCGTTGCGTAAAAATATTAAACCGTTCCGCTTTTTTAATCCGTTATTCCGTCCCTTTATTTATTACCGCCTTCCGCTTTCCGTTCCCCCGTTTATTTGCCCTTTTAACCGCTATTAAACCTCTTAGCCATTAAATTTTCTTTTATTCCTTTTATTCTTTTCTTCCCTTTATAACGGTTATATTTTTACTATAATTTATATTAATATAAGGACCTCTTTCCCTTAAATATAAAAACCCCTTATCTTCCGGGCCTTTTTAAATTTTTCTTTCTTTTAATAACGATAATAGCCGATTCGAAATAGCTATTCTCCGTTAAAAATGTATTAAAGCGCTTTATAAAATAATAAAAACTTCCGACGAAGATAAAGGCGAGAATTCGTTTCCTTTTTATTTTCCTTCGCCGACCTTTATATTTAATATAATTAATACCGATATTAAAATTAGTTTCGAATATATTATTAAACGTTTTATTAATAATAAATTTTTTTATATATTAGAGAAAGGGTAAATTCTCCCTTTATTACATTTTATCCTTACGCTAACTTTTCCGAAACCGTATCTGTATTCCTTTATATTTTATTTATACCCTTTAATTAATTAAAACCCTTCTCTCCTTCCCGGCCGTCTTTAATTATAATATTTATATAAAAGCTATTATTAAATCGATTTATTATATCCCTAATTACCCAAATAAATTATTATTTTCTATATCGTTAATATTTTCTATTTTAATTCGTCTTTAAATAAATTCAATTAGGTTATTTAATATACTTTAACGGTTTTATATTATATAGTCGATATACTTCGCGGCTTCTATAATTTCTATAATACTTTTTAGGAGAAGGTCGTTAATAAAGACCTAATTAGCAGCGAATTCTACGACTATTTTATCCGCCTCCGTATTATCGTTAAGGAGTTTACTGGCGCAATTCGCCTTCGTTTTATTAGCGACGGTTTTATTGGTACCCTAAAGTAATTTATTCGCTATAGAAAGTAATTGGTTAACGATTATTTTTAAAAAGGCTATCGCGAGTTCCTCCTTTCCGATAAGGATGGTTTAGTCGGCGGTCGTGTTCCTTTAGGTGGCATCCCCTATAGTAGTAGTAGTAGCCTGCCCCGTAGCGGCAGCGGTGGTTTGCCTCGCAGCGGTAGCGGTGGAATTCCCCCGAGTGGCAGCGGTATTCGCATGCCTTCCCGTGGTAGCTCCCCGATGGAGATCAGCTCGCCGGCTCGTTTTTCTTAAAATTAGGTCTACTTTTTAATATATTATAATTACCCCCCTTCCGAAAACCCTTTCTATTAATTATAATTATACCCTTTTAATCCGAAGCGCTATAATCGATACTTAATATTCGACACGGACGAACAAAGAAACGAAAATTTAAATTGAAAAGAAATTTCGCAATTTAAAACCTAATAATATAATATACAACGCTATTAAATTATTAACGATTAGAAATTATAAAATTATATTCGACGACATTATATACGAAAAATATTAATAATATTAAATTTAAATTAAGAAAATCTTTAATAATAAAACGTTTGTATTATTAAATATTATTACGCTAATTATTAAAAATTTCCCCTAAATAAATATTATTAAATATATTAAAATAAAGGAGTTTATCCGTTTAATATAATAGAAGAACTTTAAAGCTTCTATTATTAAAATCTATCCGTAGAAAAAGCGAAATAACGAAGAATAAAAATTCGTTATAATAGAAATTATAATTATAAAAATAATTAAAGCCCTCCGTAAAAATTTCTTCCTATAAAAGGGGGGTATATATATTTATAAACCCTTTTCTTTTTTAATTAATATTTAATAATATTATATTTATTAAACAATAAAATATTTAAAGAAAATTTTATTATAATATTAACGTTTACGAATGATATAATAAAATTAAATATAATAAAGATTGCTTTAATAAAACGAATTATCCGTTTAACGAAAATAAATTACTAATCTTTTATACTTTATATAAAAAGTATAAATATTACGCCTTTTTTAAGAAGGAGTACTTTATTTTTAAAAAGGGGATTACGAAAACTATTAAAACGTAAACGGAAAAGCCGTACTTATTCGCGTATAAAAAGGACCTCACGAAAAATATTATATTAAAACTGGTATTAATAGCCGAAAACGATAAGGATATTAAAATCCCGAACGCTTTTCCCCCCGCCCGTATTTTCATTATTCGTAAAAGGGAATTTAAAAACGGAATTAAGGGCCGCTTTTATAAAAGGGTTAAATTATTTATTAAACCGAAATTAATAGCTAAAAATCCAATAAATATATTTATAAACTTTTAAAACTCTAATAAATAGAACGGTACCGGTATAAATACCGTTATTAAACCGATTATTTTAAAAAAAATAATACTTATTCCTATTTTTACTACGGGATTGAAAATTATTTCATTTTAAGGTAATTAATAATTTATTTAAAAATACTTTATTAAAATATGAGAAAACTATACAAAAAAAAGAATTTATTATTCGAATAGGAAAGGATTTATAATATTATAATAATTTAAAAACCGGGTAAAAATTTAAACGAAAGTATTTATTACCTAAAGGGCAATATATATATTGGGGTAGATTAATTAAAAAAAGGTAAAATAATAATATATATAAATAAAAAATAAAATTTTAAGGATTGAAATTTCCGCATTAAAAAGGATTAGGCTATAATAACGTTTAAATAATTAAAAGAACCTTTTACCGTTTATTCGATTTATTCCCTTATTAAAATATATAAAATACCGGAATACGAATAAAAGTTTCCCCTTTTCGAATTCTTCGAAAAAAAACCCCTAATAAAATATTAAATCATAACCGTCGGGGATTTTAATTTCTATTATTTTAATTGAAATATAAAAAATAAAATTAACTTAAAAATCGAAAAGCTTTTTATATAAGTATAATAATAGCGTATATAATTTACTACCCTTCGTAGGGAGCCGATACGTTTAAATAATATAATATAAAACGCAAGGAATAAAATAATTAATTATATATAAATATTATTAAGGGTTAAAGCTAAATATTAAAGGGTATAGAAGTACGAATAAATTAATTCCGACTATTACCCCTAAGAAATTTAAATTTATATTAAAAGAACGAATAGGAAAGCGGAAATTGAAAGAGGTTATAATTATAATTTAATAAATACGGAAAAAGTACGAAAGGTAATATTATAATAAATATTAATTCCGGGGTAAATCGGAATAAAAGAAAATTTGGAATTTATTTTTAATAAATTTAAAAAGGAATTTATAAATATAATTAAAGAATTCGTCCCGTATTAGAAAAAAGGTCGAAGTAAATAAATAAAATAATGGATATTAGATTATAAAAAAGTAATGAAAGAAGCGAAGCGGAAATAATAGAAATAATATAGGGAAAGGACGCTTTCGAATTAATTAAAATTCGTAAAAATAATTATAAAAAAAAAGAAAATTAACGCGAAATTTTAATAAATAATATAGAAAGAAGGCGTCAAAAAAGCATTGAAAAATATAAACGAATTTTAATCCTTCGAATAATAGGCTCGGATTTAAAATTATTTACTGATAAACCCACCCAAATTATTAACCCTTAAAATATATAAAAGTATAATAAAAACCGACGATTATAATAATAAAGCGAATATTTTTACCAATTACTTCTTCCTAAAAATAAACGTTCGAACGGATTATTTACCCAATTAAATTTTTCCCCTTAGAAATAATAACCTATTATTTATTCATAATTTAATTACGAAGGAAGATATTTAAACCGTTTTATTTCGGATAATTCCGAATAAAACGCCGGGTATTAATTAATATTCGAATAAATTTTTAAAAATATACGGAGAATTATTCCGGAAGGCGATAATTATATTTACGGCCGTTAATTTCTAATTAAAATACTTTCTACGACGGTTTAAAAACGCGAAAATAATTATTCTTAAAAAACTAAAGAAAACTACCGCGTAATAATAACTTACAAACGCGTAAAAGCTAATATTATTATTAAATAATATTAAAAGAATTTTTAAAACGCTCGTGTCTAAAAAATTTATTTAAATTATAAAAGAATTTAACTTCCTAACCGAGGGTTAAATAAATAATTAAATAAATTATTTTACTGAATTTACTATTTATATCGTCATAGACGCCATTTATATAGTATAAAAATTTAGAGCCGTTATATTACTAATATTCTTTAATTTAAAAAGCGTATTTAATAGAATTAATTATAAATAATTTTTATATACCTTATAGGAAATACAATTCCTATAATAAATCTTAATATAAGTAGCGAATTTTATTAACGAGAAAAGAAGTTCCTTCTTCTTTAATAACGAAACGTTTACCCCCTACGCAATGAAAGTTAAAATACCCTAAAACTCCCCCCTCTCCTTAATTCTTTTTATCCTTTTTATTATTCTATTATATTATAAATTAATTACGGTTAAAAATATAATTATAATCGGTTTCGCTAATAATATTAATATTATCATTATAATCAAAATTATTAAAGAAAACTATAAAATATTTTAAAAAACGTAAGGAATCTATTCCAAATAAATAAAAAAAAGGGGTATAAAATTCGAAGCGAATAAAATAAAATCAATATATTTTATACGAATAAAAGTACCGAGAATAGACACTTTCTAATTTAAGGACATTATATTTTAACCGATAAAATCGATAAAATTCTTAAATATTTATCGGGTAATTGGGGATACAGCAGGTCAACTTAGCGACGGCCTTTATGTAAACATCGTAACCCGGGACAGCCGGGAAGGCGAAAAGGGCTTCAGCCAACTAAAAGGTATAGGCGAAATACGGGGGAATACGGATACGGCTTCGGAAAAGTTAGCGCAAGGATAAAATATAGTAGAGGGAGGACTTACCCTTTCTCCGGTATATAGAAGAATTTATTATTAATAAAGAATTTAATAATATATTCGAAATTAATTTTAATATTAGTATTAATTATATTAAATATAGGGGTTAGCGAAGGAAGGCAAAAAGGAAACGAATTTTCGCCCTTATTTTCGTTGGAAGTTTTTATTATCTTACGGAGCGCTTTAATATATTTTTAATAGGGAGTAACTTTTCGAATCGATTATTATTATTATTAAAAGAAGGAAAAATTTAAAAAAGCTTAAAGGATAGGGGGTTTTTATATTTAAAGGAGGGAAATTTATATATTAATATAAATTATAATAAAAATATAATTATTATAACGGGAGGAAGAAGATAAAAGGAATAAAGGAAAGTTTAACGGTTAGGAGGTTTAATAGCGGTTAAAAGAATAAATAAGTAGAAGAATAGAAGGCGGAAAATAGTAATAAATAAAGGATAGGACGGCGGATTAAAAAAATAGAGCGGTTTAATATTCTTACGTAACGGTAAATAAAAGGGATAAGACGGATATTAATCGCATTAGCGGTAAATATATACCGCGATTGTAGAACGCCGAAAAAGCGGCGCGGATAGGTTTACGCCGGGAATTATAGCCGGGGTTTTTATCCGGGGCGTTTAACGCTTACGGTTTTATCCTACGGAGAATCGGAGATAGACCCCATATTATATTGGCGCTATAGATTTAATTAGGGAATAAGAATTTTACTTACTCTTAAATATTTAATTAAATTATAAATTCAATTATAGGGCGTACGCGAAAGCTATTAAAAAGAAAATAAAAATTTAAACGAATATATTAACCGGGTTAATTATAAAGATTTAAAATTATTTACTTATTTATACGAAGGAAATATATATTAAATATATTCGAAATATAATCGCGTATAAAGCCTTAACTTTTTATTAACCGACGGAAATAAATAATAAACCGAGGGGAATAATAATTAGCTTAATTAAATATTAAATTGAATATTTAAAAATTATCGCCGGGGCGTATAAAATTACACCGGTTAAAAACTTCGAAACGGAAACCTTTTGCCTACTATTCAACTTCTATTTTAAAAAATGAATATACGCCTTTAAAAAAAGGCTCGCTTATATAAATTAAATTAAATTCGGCATTTTATCCGCATGCACCATATAAATCTTAGACGTGCACCATTCCTTATTTGTACACCATTATTACAATGCTTGGCATGAAATTTTGAAGTAATTTATCATTTATATCGAAATTTCCAATATATTACCCGCATTCGCTAAGTGACATAGTTTTGTATGCAACTCTCTATAGAACTATATGTATCTCACGAAATCACATGCGCACGGGCCATCAACACCAAAAACAACATCGCTAACTTTATCCTTTCCCTAGGAAAACTCCTAAATTATAACCGCAATTATATTATATTATTATTATTAAAAATAATGCTAAAATATACTTAATTACCTCTAAATGTTCTAAACGCTCTAAATGCTCTTATAAGTATTAAACTTTATTTCGATTATTATTAGCTCCGAAAGGGGTATTATAAGGACGCCTATAGTATAGTAATTTACTATTAATGAATAATAACCGCTATTAATATTATAAATTCGTAGAGACCTTCCGTTTAAATCGTATTTATATTAAATATAATTATTTTTTATTATTTCTATTAATTATAGGTCTCAAATATATATAAGTAGTAGGCTTATAGGTAATAGGTTTATAGGCGAGGGTAGAGGGGGACGTACGCCGTTGTAAATAACGCGCTATCCTTCGTTTCCTATTAACGTTTCGCTTAAATTTAAAGTATAAGGGATTCGGGCGGGGCGTACTATTAAAACGGGGGAACCTCCTTTTTTATTAATTTTTACTACTTAAATAAAAAGTCGTAATCTTTAGTATAGTATTTTAATATAATATTCTAATATAGTATTTTAATATAACGTTGAGAGTTGTTATTTAGAGTTAATTTTAAATAAATTTATTAATACGATTACGAGGGCTGCCGCCCCCGTACCCCCGCAAAATTTGCCTTCGGCAAATTTTATACGGGTGGGCAGAAATTTACTTGAAGCGGAGCTTAATATTTACTTCCTATATTTTTCATTATATTTTTAATAAGTTTTTTTTATTATTATTGTTTCTTTATTTATTTATTTATTTATTTATTTATTTATTTATTTATTTATTTATTTATTTATTTATTTATTTATTTATTTATTTATTTATTTATTTATTATTATTTATTCATTTAATATTCTTTTTTCATTTATTATTATTTATTTATTTCTTATTATTTATTTCTTTATTATTATTTATTTATTAATTATTATTTATTTATTTATTATTTTCTATTTATTAATTATTACTTATTTATTTATTATTATTTATTTATTTAGTTTTATTTATTTATTTATTTATTAGTATTTATTCATTTACTATTATTTATTTATTTACAATTATTTATTTATTTACTATTGTTTATTTATTATTTTTTAATTCACTATTTAAATATTATTAAAAAATTTTATTTTTACTCCGGCCGGGAATCGAACCGACCGCTAAAGGGTATATATTATAACCGTACATTTGCTAAGTTAGCTACGACGTTTTATTTAGAAAATAAAATTATTTTTTTTTATTATATACCTATCCGTCGGATTTTTTCAAAGCCGTCTTTCTCGCCCGGCAGGCAAGCTACAGTCACGTGAGTGGTACCATTGTACTCGTTACAACATACTCATCATTTTGATACCCATTTTTCCCTACCTTTATCGATAAGCTTTTTAGATTTTTTTCTATATATACGTCGGATTTTTTTAAAGCCGTTTTTCTCGCCCGGCAGGCAAGCTACGGTCACGTGAGTGGTACCATTGTACTCGTCTCAGCTTACTCATCATTTTGGTACCCACTTTGTCTTGATAGGACCTACTTTGGAATGCTAAGCTTCGTCCTATCTTTAGTACTTTGGCAAAAGTTTAATTTAACCAATTGCAGGTCGAGAAATAGGGATTGTGGTCTCGGGTAGACGGGTAAACTTCGGGAAGATTTTTGGGATCGACGCAGGGGGGTCACCGTATTATAGAAGAAGCTACGCTCAACGCTTTGCTCCGTGTTTTTTCAACACTTCTCAATGTTGAAGCTCCGCTTCAAACTATATATTATAATAAGTTAGGTATTAGGGGGTTGAAAATTAAATCGAATTTTCTTTCTTAGAGTTTACTTTTGATTTTTTTAGTCGTTATAAGCTCTTTTATAGGTAAGCGCTTACTTAATTAGCGAATTATACTATTTTAGTCGCGATAATAAATTTGGGGACGAATTAAGAAGTAATATAGAAATAAACCTTAGCTTTTACTTTAGCTTTAATTTTATTTTTAATATCGATTTTAATTATTTTAATTTTTAGCGTTTTTACTACGGTTCTAATAGGAAGGATAATAAATTTAATCGAAGAAATTAAAGAGCCGGCAATTCGTATTCTAATTTTAGCGTTAAATTACAAATATCGATATAAACGTTTAAATTAATTAATTTTACGTTAAATATAAAATTTAATACAATTTTATTATCTATATCCAAATTTAATATTAAAATTATTTCTAATTCCCGTTTAAATAAGGCCTAAATTATATACTATTTAAATATTATAACTTTATTTCTTATAATTTATTATATATTAACCTATTTTATAAATAGCGGTATTAACGCCTATTCTTCGGGGTTAGGGGGTTTAAAGCCCTAAAGCTTATTCTAAGGGTTATTTAATTATTCGTTAATAATATCCTTATTTAAAGGATTAGAATTAGGGCTATAGCTATAGGAGTAAATAATTACTCGGTTATATTTACCCTTATTATCCCCTTATTATTCGTTATAAAATATTGGCGGCGAGCGGGAAAAAGAAGGAAATAGGGAATAAGAAGGAGACGGGGAAATAGAAGGAGACGGGGAAAGAGAAGGAGACGGGGAGAGAGAAGGAGACGGGGAGAGAAAAAGGGAATTAGAGGGGGAGGGGAATAAGAGGGAAATATAACTATACAAATGTAATTAAATATTTCCTCTTCGTCCTCCTTTTTATTATCCTTTTCTTTATTATCCTCTTTTTTATTATCTTCCTCTTCGTTATCTTCCTCTTCGTTGTCTTCGCTATCGGGTTGGTAATTTGAAATCGAATCGTCGTACTATATTAATTTAATTATCCCCTTCTTCTTCTTCGTAAAATTAAGAGCGAATTCGTCCGCCTTATCCATTTCGTTATAAAATTTGAACTTTCATATATTTAGTCGCAATTTAGGGAGGTTATTAAAATCGCTTTATTTAATAAACTTAATTATATTATTTTTTTTCTTTAACGCTAATTTAACCTTTTTCTTTAACGTTAGCGTAGCCTTCTTAGGAATTTTAAGAATTTTAAGTATTTTCTTTTACTCTTTATCTTTTTCAATAAAGGGGAGTACGTATTTATTTAAAATAGATTTAGTAATATTCTTAATACCCTTTTATCCTTTCTTAGGCGTAATACGAAGGTTTCGAAATTGAAGGTAAAAATCGTTAATATTAAGTAAGATTCTTATTCCCTAGTTAAATCTATAGCGCTAATATAGTATAGGGTTTATTTCCGATTCCCCGTAGGATAAAATTGTAGGCGTTAAGCGCCCCGGATAAAAACCCCGGCTATATTTCCCAGCGCGGACCTATCCGCGCTACTTCTTTAACATTCTACAATCGTAATATACATTTACCGTTAACGCGATTAATATCCATCTTATCCCTTCCATTTACTATTATACTAAAATATTAAACCGCTCCGCTTTCCTAATCCGCCGTCCCGTCCCCTATTTACTACTACTTTTTACTTTCTATTCCTCTACCCATTTACCCTTCTAACCGCTATTAAACCTTTTAATTATTAAACTTTCCTTTACTCTTTCTATCCTCTTCCTCCCTCTATTATAATTATATCTCTACTATAATTTATATTAACGTAGGGACCTCCTTCCCCTAAATATAAAAACCCCCTATTTGTCAGACTGCAATATAGGCGTGTAATGACGTAGCACGGCAAATATATACAATTTAAATAAATAACTAAAGCTAAAAAGAAGAAGAGTAAAAAGGTTAGAATTTGGGTGTAGAGGTCTGGTTTTATACTAAACCACCTAATAATATATAAAAGGTTATTAGCGACTACGTATTTATTAAACGGTCGCTGGGTCGTAATAACCTTATTAAACCCTATTGAACGGTCGCTAAGTCTAATCTATTGATTAGAAGCCAAAGTTCAATATAATAAATAGTCCGTACGTCCCAATACCCTAGTTACGGGGACCCGGCACTATAGTCGCTAAATTTATATCGTTACACTACCCCCCCCTCCGGGTTGAAGTTTAGCCCTAGAGCCTCAATTACTCCTTCTATCCTATATACCTTATTTCCTCATTTCTTCACTATTACTCTCTTCCTTAAACTAACCCTTAATCCTTCTTTTAATTTCTTATCCTCTTTATACGGCTTTTTATTTTTTATTAATTATTCTTCTAACCTTTTTAGCGGTCTAAGCATTTTTTCGTTATTTTTATAGTAATTTTATAATAATTCCGCTAAATTCTTAAAATTGCCCATTAATTAAAACTTTAGATTAGGATCCTATCCTTTCTATTTTATTTAATATTCCAATTTCCCTTTTACTATTCTCGATAAAATTATTCTCTCAACCTCCTATTCTTCTTTATCCTTAACTATTTCACCCGGTAGGTTTTCGTTTCCTTATCTTAATAGTAAGTTATTTAAGTATAAATATAACCGATTTACGTAATAAATTGTAATTCCTTTCTATCCCTCCAGAATTTCGAATTTATATAAATATTTTTTTATAACTTTAATTAAATAAAGTATTTTTATTAATTTGTAATCGAATTTATTATTAGGGCGGTCGGTATTCTAACCCCTTTTAATAATAAAAACGCGATCCCCGATTCCAAAATCTAATTCTTTACGATATTTATTAATTTACGCTATTTATTATTATTATACTTTTTTAATACTTTCCCTTACGATTTAGTAGTATTTTTTTATCCGTTTTATTAATTAATAAACCTTTTATCGATTTATCTCCCTCTTCGGTAATTTTAGATTATTTTGTATTTTTTAATCCAAAATACTAAATATAATATAACCTATAATTATCTCGTATAGGGATAGTCTATTTAAGTTATTATACAGTAGGCTAATTTGAATAATATCGAAGGCTAATATATATTCCGACTAATTATCTTAATTATAATTAATATAAGGCCGTAAACGTTAATTAATATATTAGTATAAATTTTCGATTTATTTAGCCGTTTATAAATATCCCGACGTAGTTAATTTCTATTTAATATTTAATAGAATAGATAATTCTAATATTATTTATAATATAAATTAGGGTCTACGGTTACTAATTACTTTTAATAGTAACCTATATAATTTATATAATTTTTAATAGAATAATAGAATTATATTCCGGGTAATTATAAATTATTTATACGGTACGCTCTAATTTGCCTTCGTAAACCTATTTATTATTACTATTAATATATTAAACCTATAATAGTTTAATAATATTAATTTGAAATCAATTACTAAGGCGGCGAATAATCGGCAATCCTTTAGTAGTAGCACCGAGTATAATAAACCCGGGGTTTTATTATATAGGGCCTTCGATAATTTATAAATCTAGTAATTATTAATATAGCGATATATATTGGTAATTAAATTGGGCTACTAATATTAGTTATATATTATCTTCTTGGTTTTCGAACGTCCCGGGTATATTACTGTAATTAAGTAATAGGCTGCCTTAATTAGTCTAATATATAAATTATTATCCTTCAGTACGATTAGTTTATTCTCCCATAATAATAGTCCGTTGCGGTCTTTAAATTTAAAATCTTCCTTTTTAATTATTTCCTTCTAAATCGATAACGAATCCGTAGATTAGTTAGCTTTGATTAATTCGTTAATTAAATCGTAGCTAATCTCTATAGTTATTATTAGTGCCTTTGGATCGTTACCTATATTTAAGTATTTATATAGGTTAATTATAAGTTCTTCTATAAATGGCTTATTACTAGTAAACGTAAAAAAATTATCCTTATCCTATTTTAATATCTTCAATATAAATTAATCTTCCTTCTTAACCTTTATAGTCTTTAAATCCTCTAATTTTTTCAATAAAGCGTCGGCGGTAATATTATCCTTCCCTAATTTATATATTATTTTAAATTAATATTTTAATAACGTTTCTAATTATTGTATTTATTTTCCGTTTAGTATTCTTTTTCCTCCGAAATATTTTAATACTTAATAATCCGTATAAACGAAAAACGATTTTACTCCTTTAAATTCCGGTCGCTATTAATCTAATCCTTTTATAACTGCTTATAATTCTTTATTATAAATAAGGTAATTCAATTCCGCCGTATTTATTAATTCTAAATAGAAAGCTACCGGGTGCTATTTACCGTCCTCCTCTTGGTATTAATTTATTATTCTAATATATACCCCGTCGCTAATATCCGTTTCGATACGAATTTCCTTTTTATAATTAAAGTGGGTTAAAAGTAGGGCGTTAAGAAGTACGTTCTTAAGGGTTTAGAATATTTCCTTATAACGTTCGTCCTATTTAAAAGATTGGTTTTTCTTCGTAAGGTTCGTTAAGGGCTTAGCCTTATAATTATAATCTTTTATAAATTTGCGATAAAAATTATAGAATCTTAAAAAAGTTTATACCCTTTTAATTATATATAGCGTCTTCTAGTTTTAAATAGTTTAAACCTTCTTTAGGTTAACCGAAATGCCGTCGGTACTAATAATAAATCTTAGAAATTTAGTCTTAGTAATATTAAATTCGTATTTTTTAATATTGGTTTGCAAACCGGCTTTTTCTAATTAGGATAGTACTTTATTAATATAAATATTATACTCCTCTTAAATTTCCGAGACAATTAGAATATCGTCGATATAAGCGCTATAAAAATCGTTTAAATAGCTTATTAAAACGTCGTTAATAAACCGTTAAAATGAAGATAGTCCCCCTATTAATCCGAAAGGTAGTACTTTATATTTATATATATTATACCGAATTTAGAACGTTATAAAGTCTTTATAATTAAAATATATTTTAATATAATAAAACGTTTATTTAATATCGATTTTAGTAAAAATTTTTACTTTAGTAATTTATATTAAAGTTTCCTTAATTAAGGGTAGGGGATAATAATCCTTTTTAATTAGCGCGTTAAACTTTCTATAATTTATATAAAAATATAAACTTTTATTAATTTTAGGTACGAATAAAATTAGGGCGGCCTACGGGGCGGAATTAGCTTTAATAAACCCTTTTTATAAATTATCCGTAATATATTATTAATACTCTTCTAATTTTTCTAAAGTTATTTTATATAATAAATTATATCCGAAGTCTTTTATTAATTTACCCTCCTCCAATTTAATTTTATAATCGATTTTATCTTTTAAATTAAATAACGTATTGGAATCCTTTTTATTAAAAATATAAATCTTATCCTAATATCGTTTCGGCAATTTATTTACGACTAATTAATAGTAGTCTTCGTTATCGTCGGGTAGTAATTTTATTTAACGGACTTCAATAATACTATTAATTTTGTATAGACTAATCTCTTCGATAATTTCTCCTTTCTTAATATAATAATCCAAAATTATAATTCTAATTAGAATATAATTATAAAATCTTCGTTTAATCTATATAAAAGCTTTTTCTAGGCGGTAGGGACCTTTAATATCCCAATATAGAAATAAATCCTTGCTTTATTTATAGGAGTTTTTAATAAATTTAAATTCGGCGAATTCGGCCGTTAAAATATATTCGTATTTAATCTTATTAAATAACTCCTAATTTATTTAATATATTTTTATTATTTATTTTTCCTCGTCCTAATAACGATATTTAATTATATATATACCCTTAGGTTTCTATATATTATTTAATACAATTTTAGGCGTTTCGCGATTTTCGTATTACGGGGTATAAAATATTTCCGTTAATATCCTTTCTAAGCGGGTAATTATTCGTTATACGGTTTATAAATCCGTTTCCTTTTTTAATTTTTCTTTCTTAATCTCCTCTATTTTATTTTAGAACGTTGCGATAATAACGTTAAATTCGCGAACTTCCTTCGCTACCCAGTCTATTCTAAGCGTCTATATTTATAATAATATTCTATCGGTTCGCCGCTTATCCTTAAAATTCATTAAATACTCCCTCCGATATATATTATCCTAAAAGGCGGGGTTGTATAATAATTTAGGTCGCTTCCCAACTTCGATATCCTTATTTTAGGGTATTTTAATAAAGTCTTTAAGAAAAATAAATTAGTTATTAGAATAATCGGGTAGGGTTCTATAGTAGGCTAAATATATTTTCCTTAAAATTATTTTTTTCTTTATATTAAATAATATTAAAAAGGTTTCGTTTAAAAATTTATATCCTTAAACCTTTAATAACGCTTTTATAATTAAATTAATAATATTAAATAATATATTACTATAACTTCGTACTAATCTTTTTTTAATAGCCTTTAATATTTTTAATTTTAATAACTTTACTAATTTTATAATAAATTTCTTATTCACTAAAATATAAGTATTAATTCCTATATCGATAAATACGTTATAAATAGTAATAAAATATTTATTTTAAATTATAATATATTTAATAATAAAGGTTAAGCCCCTCCCTAAATATTCTATAATATCGAATATCCTTTACTCTTTCAATTTCTTATTATTCTTCTTATTAATTATTAATAGTAACACCGATACTTCGCTTAAGTAGGAGATAATTTATCCCGGGCGGTTTAATTTTCCGAATTATAATCCGATTCCGGCTATTCCTATTCCTATTTTTATTCGGTAACTTCGTCTTCCTCCAATTCGAATTCTTTATTAAATAAATCCGTATAAATAGCGTTAAACTTAGTTTAATATACTTTATTTAATTAAAATTTCAATGGGTAAATAGGATTTATATATCCTTTTTCTCGGTAAATAAAATATTTACCCTCTTAATATAATTATATAACTTCCTCCTTAATAAACTTTTTATACGTTAAAAATAACCCCGGAAGACGGTTATAAGTCGGTGGGCGGTTTTCCGGGGGGGTAGCGAAACGTATATTTACGTTTTTAATTAGTTTCTTAAATCCCGCGGTCTTAGAAACCGGAACGGCCTTTTTATTAATATAAAAGTTCTTATTTAATCTTTATAATAAATCGATATATTTCTCGTAAATATAATTAATATAATAAATTATTTCGGCGAAGGCGTATAATCTTTTAATAATTTTGCGGCGTATATTAAATAATTATTATTTTTTAGGGATATTATAATATTCCGCTAAATAAGTAAATTTTATTTTAAAATCCTTAAATCGATCGCCGCTTTATATAATAAAAGATTCGTATTTATTACAAATACGTTCATTTACTTCGAAATTATAATAATTATTCTATAAGTAAGTTATAATTTCTTCGATTATAGATAAATAGGCTTTATTACTATTACGACCGGGTCGGACGAAGGGGTATATATATACGGCTATTTAATTTAAAAGTTAAAAAATTATTTCTACGGCGGCTATTTCTTCGTTAGCGAAATAATTAGTATTATTGCGTAATTTATTAATTATAGCGAAGTACTATATATTAAAAGGTATTTTATCCTTTTACGAATTCGAAAAGTAGGGGATTTTAATTTTAATAATTTTACCGCGGCGACGAAATTAATATTCGATATTAAAAGGTATACTCTAATTACAGAGCTTCCTATAATTATTCTTTTTAAGAGGAGGAAGGTTGCGAAGGAAATTATTCTTATTATTATTATTATTATTATTATTATTTAGATTTCCTTTATTAACTTTAAATAATAATTTCGAAAATCTTAGGAAAATTTCGTACTTAAGAATCCTTTTAACTCTATTTTTACCTTTTCGATTGGTAATATTATTTATAAGGATAGAATCGTTTTTAAAAGTTACCTTTTTTTTGGTTGTTATTTAATTTAGCTCCTCCTTCGTAACTATAGTAATTTCGGATATTTTACAATAGCCCTTACCTACGAACCCCCCCCAGCTAAATACTAGAGGGTGACCGTAATACCACGGTAAATTATACAATTTACGGTAGAATGCGACCTACGGTTTATAAACCGTAGCTAGGTCTTTATAGTAATTTGTTTTCCTACGGTAAATTGACGTCGCGCCTTCCCAAGACAAATTTTGCAAGCAAAAGCGTTCTAGGTCCTACCAAAATTAAATTTAAGCGTACAGCAGCCTATATACTATAATCGGGCATAAAAAATTTATAGAAGGAAATCGCGAGGGGAGTGTATATATTTATCTACGGGTTTACTTACTACCGGCCGCCCACCCTACCGTCCACCCTACCGCGTATAATCTACCCTATTGCCGGCCGCCCACCTTGCCGTCCACCCTACCGCGTACGGTCTACCCCATTGCCGGCCCAGCTACCGGCCCAATACCCAATTACCGGCCTAATACCCAGCGCTTATACCCCGGCGCTCGGCGCACCGCCTAATACTTATACCCCGGTACCCAATACCTAGTACCTAATATTTGCACCCCAGCACCCAATACCCAGCGCCTATACCCCGGCGCTCGGCGTACTAACATTCGGCCGGTTGGATTATAATTAAATAATAGGATAAATATAAATACGATATAATACTTAGAACGTAATTAATTTATTTAAGGGCAATAAATATATAGAAGAAATAAATTATTATATTATTAATACAAAAGAATTTTAAAGGGTACGGATTATTAATAATTAGTATATATTATACACGGTTTATACCATTAATATAGCTAGGCAATATTATATTAATAGAATTTATTAATATTAAATATTATACGACGTTAATTAATATACGGTAAAAAGGATAGTAAATTCGAAAAGATATACTATAAATAATTAAAAACTCCTTCGAATTAATATTATTAGAAACCTATATTTTTATTAATAAACTAGAAGCTTATAAAGGGAGGGAAAATGCTACTATAGATATACTAATCTATATCTAAATAATATCCTAATCTACCTAAACTAATCGTAATTAATATCCAATTTGGCCGTATTCGTAAACCCTCGAAATATTAATAATATATACCCTATCCGTTAATAAAGTAGGTAAGCTAATAATTAAGGGCTTATATTCTTCAACGAGCGGTAAATCTAATAATAAATCGATGTAATTCATAGGCATACGCCGAACCTTCGTTAACATTAAGAAAATACGGCGTTCGTTATATTACTTTTACTAATATTCGAAAATATAGTCGATTCGGCCGATATTATCGTCGCTAAAGCCGGTGCTAGCATTACAATAGTACCTTATATAATTACTTACGCTAAAAGTATATTTTCGTAAGGTTTTAACGAATATAGGCTATATAATAACTATAATTAGTAAATCCGGTTTCGGATAATAGGGTTTAAAAGGTAGTTTGGTCGTATTTTCGAAAAAATTAGACAGCAGTATTATATAGATATAAAATATTAAATAGTACTATTATAGTAGCGGAAAAGATTAAACGGTATTATCTTTCTATATTTTTATTAACGTACGTAGATATTATATAAATAATATATTGAATATAATATTGTATAGTATTAACATTTTTAAATATAATATATTCCCTCTAGGAATAATATCCTAATTAAAATACCGCTAGTAATTAATACTATATTTTAGTAGCTAATTCGGAAAATTCAATATTTTAAAATAATAAATATAGGGTATAAGTATAAGTAAACACGTACTTATCTGCGAATAATACCCTATAACTATATTATAAGGCACTAGCGACGAATTTCAAAATACCGGATATACCGTAATTTAAATCGTATACTTTAAATAAAATATAACGAAATAGGTCAATTATTAATATTACAAAACGTACTATATAAGAAGGAAATAGACTAGTAATAGGATAATAGATTTATTGTATATTTATTTTACTAATTAAATTTAATCGAATATACGTATTGGTAACCGAGTTAAGGATATTGAATTTAAATTCTTCGATTTCTTTAGTCTTTTTAACGTTATATTCCTTATCCTCTTCGTAAATTAAATTATCGATTAAATTCGGTATATCCTTAATGATATCCTAAATCTATTTAGTTAATTTAAAGTCGTTAATAAACTATAAATTAAATAGAGCGAATCGAATAATTTAGATAATACGTTTATATTCGAAAATCTATATTTCGACGTCTTTACCGTTTGTTATTTCGGCGATTTTCTTAAGAAATCTATCGATATTATTAATATTTATTCAATTAATTCCGACTTTATAATATTAATATTAGGTTTTGTACACTAAATTTTATAGCCTATATATATTATATATAGTAGGCTGCCCTATTATTTAAATATAATATATATAATATATTTATAATACTTATACCTATACCTATAGTACTTATACTTATAGTGTTTATATTTGGGTATATTTATAGAGGATGCTAAAATTTCGATTTAGGGGTAAAATTTACTTATAATATTTTTCTTCTACTAATATATTTAATAAATTAAAAGGATTATACTATTCGTATAATTCGCCGTAATATATACCCAAATATATATTTAATCGAAGAACTTTAATAATATATACCTTAATTTTCTTAAAAAGGGGGACCTCTATAGCGGTTATAGTTATAATACCGGCTTTTTTATTTTCGATAATAATATTTTCCGCATTATCGGCATTGATATTATTATCGTCTTTATTATTAAAACTACTTATTACGGTTATACTAATTAATAACCGATGTAATATCTATAATAGAAATCGATTTAATCTACCGTAGGATTGGAATAGATTTTTCCCTCTCTTTAGGTTATTAGTTATAGTTTTAACGGCTGTATAGTATAGTTTAGTATACTAATTTTTAATTATTAAGATATATTCGTTTATTTTCTTGTATTTAAATTAAGTGTTTTTAGTATTTATTAATATATAATTATTCTAGGCTATAGTAGCCAATACCCTAGTAAAACCGCTAAACAATTTAATATTTACAATACGAATTTCTTCCTCATTTTCCTAACTTTCGTCGCAGTTTAATTAAATAATAAATTTCCAAGTTTCTTATATATCTTCCTAAATATATTCTTTACGAAACTATATTACAAATAAAGGTAATATAATAATAAATTATTTAGCGTAATTGCTAAGGGTATAATTACCGAAATATAAAATAAAGGAAGGTAAAGAAATCTAGCCGGCTAAAAACGGCTAATAACGGATTATTTAATTATATTCTATATGTACCTTTAATATAAAGAAAATATTTAATAATATTTTGTATATTTCTGTTATAATACCCTTATATTCGGAATAAGTTAGGTTAAAGGGTCGTATTTGAATAATATCGAAAGTTAGCGTTAAATCGAATAATATAAATCGATTTGCTAAAATACCCTATTAAATATAGTATACTATTTAATTACCTTTACTAGTTATATTAATTTTAAATTCGTATTTTATTTATATATATTAATAATAATATTAATTTATTACCGAGTTAAGGAAATCGTTAAAGATATTCTATTAATTAACGATATAATTTAAATTAATAAAATAAAACCGATAAAATTTATAACTGGCTATTCTAATAACGCTAATATTCTAATTTTATTAAAGTATATCGCCAATATAGTATAGAGTAAATACTAATACCAAGGTTAATTTACCTTAAATCTATATTATAACTGTACCCTTATTTAATAATATAAAATAACCTAATACTTTAACGATATTATTAAAAATAGATATATACAGCCCTAATATAATAAGGAAAATATTAATATTTCGTATTCGAATATAATATAATAAGCTAATTAAATTCTAATAAATACTTATAACAAATTTATATATATTATGGTATATACTAAAACTATTTATAAATATAAATATAAAATAATTAAATACTTCGAAGCTGCCGTAGACCTAATCCCAATAATCTTCGAATATTATACGACTAAACTCCTTAATTTCTAACTAGGCTCTTAACGGCGGCGTAAATAAAAAAGGGAAAATTTTCATTCTAATATTACTAATTAAAAAGCCAATATTAGATTATTTATCGATTTAATATTTATTTATATTATACTATTGGGCAATATCGAAAATACGACGTACGAAATAATAACTACTTTTCTATTCGATATTTAGCTCGGTCGTATATTTCTTAAACTATCGTTTTTCCTTCTTTTACTTACCTATTAGTATAAATAAATTAGGGTCGTTAAGGATATTACCGTTAAAGTAATTAATAATAATAGGTACAAATTAATCGGCTTAAATTTAAAGAATCCAATCCTCCTTATCGAAGCGTATAATTAATTCATAATCTTCGAAGGTTATATCTTAATTAATTTAGTAATATATACCCATTCTAGGGAAATACTACTCTACTTTATTAATATTAAAATATTCGTTAATAATAAGCGTAATTTCTCCTTCGTATTCTTCGATTTTAGAAGTATAATTTTTACTGATAGCCTTTATATAACTAATGTATAAGCGCCAATAGGGGTCGTCTTCTAACAATCGATAATAATAATTACTACCCTCAATATAGTAATAATAGTATATAAAATTTAATAGAAAGATTACTTTACTATTATCTTCTAAATTACTAATAAAATATATATATTCTCTAAAGGTTATTCGAACGAATAACGACTAATAGAAGGTATAGTATAATTCGGTTGAATTATCGACGAAATATACTATACTCTAGTATATAAAATTCTTAATAATATTGGAATTGAAGAAGGTTTCAAAAAGGGAGTACGGGTCTATAAAATATAAACTACTAAATACGATCGATAAATCTTCATTATTATCGATTAAAATATTTTATTCGGTTAAAATATTTTACTAGTATTCTTATTATTACTATTACTAATATTATTATCTTTTTCGGCTAGTAATCTCGGTTTTTATTTTTAAAGATTATAAAAAAATTTTAGCCTTACGTATATCGAATAGAAATAAACGTTTAATTATTCAATTCTTTAATATTTCTACTTATTTAAGTAAGCGTTCGATATTAATAATCCGTTTACTATCCTAGCTACGCAATATAAATAAAATCTCGAATTATATTTTATATTACTTTTATAACCAACGGTTAATAATAATATATAAACCAAATACTATATAAAAATTTAATTAATTTTCGTACTAATTATAATAATAATATATTAATTCGGATATATTAAAAATAAAACTTCTTATTATAATACCTTAAGGGATTTCCGCGCCGGGTTCTTCTTACTCTACTACCTAATCATTAACGAAATCTTCTTCGAAAGTACCTATTTTAGGCTCGTCGTTAAATTCGTATTTATTATATTCGATATCGAAGCGAAATTATTTATTATCGAATATTATAAGTAGGGAATTGTTTATTAAATCGCCAAATCTACGCCGTAAATCTACGATATCGATACCCTCGTAGACGTCGTTTTAATTAATAATACTTACCGCAATTCTATAATTAATAATAGCTAAATCAAAAATATACTAAATATAATTCACCCTTATCATTATTTTTATTATTATCCTAATTATTACCCCTATTATTTATATTTTCCCAATTATTATCGTCGTTATTATCGAACGCCGCGCCCGTATCAAATATAACCGTATTATTATTACTATTATAAAGCGGGGTAAAATTTAATAATCTTTTAGCTAATTATTATTATTATTAATAATACGGGTAAATTCTAAAGAAAGGCACGCATTTACCGTATCCTACTCTAAAAGGTTACGGTCTATTAACAATACAATCAACCCATAAAAGGTTATCCTTATACGCCGTAATATACCGACAAAGCATAGTTAAATCCTATTAAACGGTCGTAAAAGGGTATTGCAAAAAAGTATCGCAAAAGAGAATATCACAAACAATACAAATTTAATAAAAAGAGGAGAAGGTCGCAAATAGTACAAATTTAATAAAGAGAGGAGAAGGTTATAAAGAAGAGAAGGTTATAAAGAGGAGAAAAGAGGAGAAGGTCGTAAATAATACAAATTTAGCAAAAAAAAAAGAAAATTATAAAGAAGAAAAGGTTATAAAGAGGAGAAAGGAGGAAAAGGTTATAAATAATACGGATCTAATAAAATAAGTACAACGTTATATAAATAACAAATTATATAAAATTTAAAAGTAAATATAGCCTTATTAATCTAAAATATTAATCGCTTACGATCGATAAGGATAATAATTTATAATTACAAGGTTAGTCGAAATAAAGGGTCCCGCCCTACATTCCCCTACCAAAATTACAAAATTCACCCCGGATAAACGCCCGCCTTATATAACGAACCGTAATAAATTTAAAATTCTAAACCTATTTAACGATACGTAAAGGTTTAATTATCGCAAAGAATCCTCAATACTAAACAACCATCACTATAATTACTATATTCACTACAATTAAACGCCGGTATTAACTACCCCCGCCCTTTTATTTAATCTTTTAAAATTATTTACTTATATTAATAATTTACGTACCCTACTATAAAATCATATAATTACCATTCACGGTCGCATTTATAATCGCATTCACGGTCGCATTTACAATCGTATTCACGGTCGTATTCACAATCGCAAACGACTAAAAGGCTAATACCCGTCGTCTAAACTTTCAACACTATTTATTATCGATTAAAATAATATAGAAGGTAATAAACGCATTCACTACTATTAATCTATTTTAAATCCTTATTAACCCTACGTCCTACTATATACTATATACTTTTTACTCTCTATTAATAAACCTTCTCCTTTATTAAACTTTTTACTATTTATTAAACTTTCTATTTTCTATTAAATTTTTTACTATTTATTAAACTTTCTACTATCTATTAACATCTTCTCAATTATAATTCACTACGCCGTTATATCGCAATTAATTAAAATCTTCGAATCTATCATTGTACGTATTACCCTTCCTACAACGTATATTATATTTTAATTAATATTATTTAAATAGAAGGATTTAAATTTAAACCTCGAAGGAAGAGGAAAACCGCCGGGTTTAATAGCCCTACGCCCGAACCTAAAAAAACCGTTAACGTTAAAAATTAGATTAGTAGTACTAATATTAGCGCTCCCGTTAATTAATAATTTACCCTAATTTAAAGCTAAGATTTCGGATTATTATTAATTAGGAGCCTTCGGACTAAAGTTAAGAAGACTTTTAAGTATAAATCATACGCCGAATCGACCGGCACTAATTCGATCGATCCCTTAACTAAGGATTCCCAAACCGAAACCCGGTAACTACCTACGCTTATACCTAAGCTTATAATATTATATAATAATTATAAATAATAAAGGTCTATACTAAATAATATTTTCCTTTATCTAAATACAGTAAATAAAAATAAGGATAAATATAAAATTTAATTACCAAACCGTTAAAAGTCGAAATTACTAAATTATAGTAATAATTATAATAGCAATTACAGTAATAATTACGGCAATATTCGCAATCGTCGCTCCTTTCGTCGTATTATCTTTAATATAATTCCTTTTAGCGATTAATAATTTAAGTAACCTCCCTTTAGTGGTTAATAATTTAAGTAACCTCCCTTTAACGGTTAATAATTTAAGTAACTTCCTTCTAGCTTTAATTAATAAACTCCCTCTAACGGCCAATAGTACTAATAATTTTAACCCCCTTCTAATACCTAATAAACTCCTTCTGGTAGTTAATAATACTAATAATAATATTAGCAACCTCTTATTAGAACCTTTACTTCTTTTAATAATCAATAATATTAATAACCTCCTTCTAATAATTAATAATATTAATAATAATATTAGTAGCTTTTTACTAAAACCTTTACCTCTTTTAATAATTAATAATACTAATAACTTCCTTCTAATAATTAGTAATTTAAATAACCTTTTAACTTTAATTAATAAATTCCCTCTAATGGTTTCCCTATATCTAATAATTAATAATTTCAATAGTTTCAACCTCCTTCTAATATTCAAACTCCTAGCAATTTTACTACCAGCAATTTCCCCCCTACCGGCAATTTCCTTGCCTCTAGTAATTAATAATCCCAATAATCTAATTAATAATTTCAATACTCTACACAATCCGATTTAGAATTCCAAAATTTTTTCGAAAAGCAATTCGGATAATAACCGTTTAGCTAATAAATTTAACTACTTCAACTACCTCAATAACTTAAGTAGCCTAAACAACTTAAAAAGAAAAAAAAATACGTACTGCTTTAAAAGCGCAAAAAGCTCTAGTAATTATTATAACAAAAGCTACTACGTAATAACGAAAGCTTAACTACCTTCAATATATTTAATACAAAATAGGCTAAAATAATCGAATAAATTAACAAGGAAATACGTAACAAGGAGCGTAAACGCTTACAAGCCGAATTCAATAAAAAAAAACTCGAATATATTAATACTATAAAAAAAGTTAAAGATTTTAATATAATAATCGAACGTATAATAGAAATAAATAATATTTCTCTAAATAATATCGCTAAAACCCGAAAAGCCTAATTTAAATTATACAATAAAAAAAATCGCTTAAACCTAAAAATAAAAGAAATAAAGGATAAATAGGCTAAATTCCTAGAATAATCGCCGACGAAGCCTAAATCCAAATCGAAGGTCGAATCTAAGGAATTTAAACCCAAGGTTAACCCTAAACTAATTAACATCGATAATCAATCTAAATCAAATACAACTGAGAAACTTCGTTAACGATTTCGACAATTCGAGCAATCGAACCAATAAAAGCAAAAACCTCTAATAAAAGAAACTACTAATTATTCCGCTATAGGTATTAAATACTAATTTAAAAATATCTAATAATAATAATAGTAGCAATAATAGGAAGAATTTTCCGACTTTAATAATAATAACAACCTTTTTAATATCGGCAATATTCGTATAAAAGAAGAATTCTAAGGCTTTAATAACTTTAAAAGCTATAATAATAATATATTTAATCCTCCTCCCCCCCTACGTAATTAAAATAATCAAAGTAATTAAAATAATTAAAATAATTAAAGTAATTAAAGTAATCAAAATTAAAATAGTTATTACAATAATATACCTCCGCTTCAAACACCGGCACTACAATAAGGTAACGCAAAAAGACGTAAGAGATAAAATGGTTAGCAATCCCTACAATTAGCTTTCCTAGAATTCTTCGAATTTCCTAGCCGTTAAAATCTATATAAATTCAAAAATACCGGCATACTTAAACGAATATAATAAAATCCCATTAAAAATAATTACGTCTATACTCTAAACCCTAACGTAAATATACCCTAAACCCCGCTTACCCAAAATATCCCTAGAGGCATTACTATACCTAATAACAACCCGGCCATTATTAATAAATTTAATAAAGAAGTCAAATAATATCTATTCCTTTTCCATTACAACTGGTTTTCTAACTCTATTATCTTATAAACATACGGTTACAATATCGATACTAAATCGACTCGTTTCAAAAACCTACGATAATATACTATAGAAACGTATAAATATCTAAAATCTCATTACCTTATTATATACATAAAGAATTTCTTCAATAATTTAATTAAGGATAACCCCTATATTCTCGAATATAACCTCGAAATAAATACCGAGTATAAAGAAGTATTCAAAACCTTTATTTCGAACTAAATTAATAAGCGAATATTTAATTCTATTTACGCTTATATCGCTAAATATATTAATTATAAAAAAACCTTTAAGGATCGTAATAACCTTATTTAATTCTATATCCAAACAGAACTCTAAGATATAGGTAAGCACTAGCTTAAAATCTTAAAATCCGAACGGGCCATAAATACTAATCGAGGACGTAATAGACTATATATTCCTAATACCACATTATATAACGCAATAAAGGATAAATATAAGGATATAGTATTCGATTTGAAATATAAGGACGTTAAAAGAAATTAATTCATCGACACCCCTTTAAAATTCGTACCTCGTATTATAAATCCGTTTCAAAAGGCCCCGGATATAACCAACCTTTATAATACCCTAATCGAACCCAATTACCTACCTCCGCCACCCAAAACCGATAACCACCCTATAGCCAATCGCTAGCGGATTCTACCCGCTAATAGTAATAATAGTAATAATAATAGTAATAATAATATATTTAATCCTATTAATTAATATAATCAATATAACCAGCAATATAATTAGCAATACGGTTAGTAATATAATTAGTAATATAATTAATATAATTAATATAGCCAATAACACAATCAATAATACAATTAATAATATAATTAATATAATTAATATAATTAATATAATCAATATAATTAGCAATACAATTAGTAATATAATTAACAATATAATTATTAAAGCCCTCCCCCCCTACTAATCCCCCCCCTACTAATCCTCCCCCTACTAATCCCCCCCTACTAATCCTCCTCTTACTAATCCTCCCCTTACTAATCCTCCTCCTACTAATCCTCCTCCTACTAATCCTCCTCCTAACCCTCCCCTATCTACCCCCCTCCTAATAATTAAAAATAGAATTAGCAATAGGGTAATTAGCAATAAAATTGGCAATAAGGTAATATAAATAATCAAAACTACAACCTTAACTATAGTAACTATAATAATTATAGCAATTATAATTATAATAACTAAAATCAAAGAGGCGGTAATAAATAATAGCAACAATACTAACATAACTATAAAAATACGCCTAACCGCCCTAAACACTAATATAAATAATAATATAAATAATAACGTAAAATTAGAGGCAATAATCGTCGCAATTTCTAGGGCGAAGCCCCTCCTAATCCTCGTAATCGTAAAGGCCAAGGTAATAGCGGCCGCGGTACCCAAGCCTTTTCTTCAATAATTACCGATATTATACCACCCATTCCCAAGCGCATTCGTATACGTATTAATATATTAAAATCTAATAATATACTCGTTCCGGTAAATTCAATTTTAAATAATATAAAATCTTTACGCCTTTAAACCTTTAGTATTTCCTAAACCTTTAGCGTTTACGTTAGCTTTTTAATCAACGGATTAATTTTATTCGAATAATTAATAACAATACCACATTTAATATTATAATATTCAGCGACTCTTTCAAGTATACACTCGTTGCATTCAGCACAATATTCAGCGACTCTTTTAAATATATATTTATTGCATTCAATATAACGGTCAGCGACTCTTTCCCTAACGGTAGACCCCATAATCATATAAATAGGTAAACCATTATTAATTATTCTTATTATTATACTTTTTTATTTTCATTTTCTATATCGTTATATCGTTGAATATTAGTAATATTAATAATATTAATAATATTAATAATATTAATAATATTGGTAATATTAGTGATATTAATAATATTAATAATATTAATAATATTAGTAATATAGCCCGTACGTAACGACGGTGAGGTGTAGTACGTAGTGATTTGCGGTTGTAGTATACGTTAAATTGGCAGGACCCCGATGTCGTAACTACCTTCGCGAATTACGACCGTATAATTGACCGTATAATTAACTATGCGACTAACATATTTCCCTACTTCGCGAATGTCGCACGCGAAGATAAGGAAGGACCACGACATAGCGACTGCCATTCTGGGCTGAAACTCAAAAATTTCTAACACTTAGCGCCCAAAACACCCTACGGTAAAATGTCCTACTACGGTAAATTGCCAGCTAACAGGAAAAAACCTACTTACCGTAATATAACCGTAATGCCACGGTAAAAAATCGCCTACGGTAGTATTACGGTGTATGTACTATATTTGTGTGTGTATATACCCCTACCTATGCCTTCGAATTACGTTTCTATAAAATTAATTTTTATTTGGTATATTATTTCTATTTAATCTATTTCCTATTGGTAGTTTTATTTAAATTGATTTAAATTGTTTTAGTAGCGTTTTTCGAGGGTTTCGGTTAGTATTTTGGTCGAAGTTTCCGTATACTTTAAACCGATATCGTTAGTTTTACGGACTATAGTAAATTTATTGCGTAATTCCTTTATACGAACGCGGTATTTATCGCGTTATTATTCTAATATTGTATATTAGGCTTCTAGGTTTAAATTCTTTTATAAATATCGCGAATATTCCGTAGCTATTTCTTCGTATTTCTTTTAAAATTCTTTTAAATTATTATTTTAGCCGGTAGTATATTAATTAATTATTATTTTAAATTCTTTAATTTTTTAGGCGAAATATATTACTTAATTATTTATTTTATTAAAAAGTTTTTATATATTGTATAGAATTTGCGAAATATTTTTAATTAATTCGATTAATATTTCTATGGTATAGTTGCGATAGTAAATCTCTTCCTATATAGTATTGGGTTCTTTATTCATTATAGTTATAAAATTTTTATAGGTTATAAAACCTATAAAAAAGCGTACGAATAGGGATTTATTACTTACGGTAGTAATAAATCGGAAATAAAAGATATAATTACCGTTCTCGTTAAATTAGTCGGCGATTTCCTATATCCTTTTTATTCTATTTTCTAATATAATTTTAGCCTTTAAAGAAGCGTAACGTTAATCGATATTAGGATAAATATTTCCTATATAATATTATAGATTATTTTCCAACGTTTTTAATTCGGGTTGGCTAATAAAGTTAATTACTATTAGGGATATTCGCTTTACGTTAATATTTATAGTTTTTTTATTTAATTATTGTATTTTAATAGAAATACGGCGTATTTGCGAATTATTTCCGGTAATAGTATTACGGATTAAATTAAAAATTTAGAGGATAATATCGCAATTTAAAGTAATTTTTTTGAATAGGATATCCTATCCGTTAAGCTTCGGTATAATTTTTATTTTATTTTTAAGAGAAGAGGTTTTATCCTTATTAAATTAGGTATCTTCTTCCTTAATAGCCGCGGCCGGACGAAACGGAAGCGAAAATAATCGTTAGGTTTTTTATTGAGT
Organism: Sordaria brevicollis; assembly: GCA_033439795.1. Taxonomy (NCBI): domain Eukaryota; kingdom Fungi; phylum Ascomycota; class Sordariomycetes; order Sordariales; family Sordariaceae; genus Sordaria; species Sordaria brevicollis. The sequence continues at coordinate 1,466,060 of JAUTDP010000007.1, forward strand.
ATTCTACTAGGTGTAGTTATTATTTGGGTTTTCCCGGTTAAATAGGGTATAATTATTATTTTGTAACGGCCGTTTAGATTATCGTTATTTATTATTTTAGCCGCTTAAGGGAATAGATATTGAATTATTTAATAAAAAAGTAAAGGCGCGTAGCGGTAAATTGAATTTTAGAGAGTATTTATAAATAGGTAATTATTATAGAATTAGTAATTGAAAATTCTTTATCCTAATAGAGAATTCTATTAATATTTCTTTATTAGCGTTATATTATAAGGAAGTAAATAGTTTTAATTAAGGCGATTATTTAACGGGTACGGTTTGAGCGCGTACTTATTGTAATAGCGTATTCTTTAATTAATACGAGGGTATAGAGGTAATAATAAAATCTTTTGAAAATTAATTATTTTTATAATTTTTATTATAAGGGTCTCCTTTAAGCGAATCTTCCTTATTATCGTCGTTTCTAACGTTAAAGTCTTCGACCGTTTAGAAGGACGTATTACCGTTGGGAGAGGAATTGAGGTAGTCGATATTATTATAACCGGCGGAAAAAGTATTTAATAGGTCGGGGTAGCCGGAATTAAAGCCCTATTCGGGTTTAATTATAATAGTCGGGTTCGTTCTTTTTTTGGGCGGAAATAATCGTCGAAGCGATTTCGGGATTAGGAAATCATCGAAGCGATTAATTAGGTTCTTTAATTCTCGGGGTCGAAGTAGGATATTATATACTTTTTTAAATAGAGGTAATTTAACTTTAATTAAGTATTAAATTGTAATATAGGTGTATAATAACGTAATATGGTAAATATATATAATTTAAATAAATAATTAAAATTAAAGAGAGGAAGAGTAGAAAGGTTAGAATTTGGGTATAGAGGTCTAGTTTTATATTAAATTACTTAATAATATATAAAAGGTTATTAGCGATTGCGTACCTATTAAATAGTCGCTAGGTTGTAATAGCCTTATTAAACCCTATTGAACGGTCGCTAGGTTTAGTCTACTAATTAGAAGCTAAGGTTTAATATAACGAATAGTCCGTACGTCCTAGTACCCTAGTCACGGGGACCCGGCACTATAGTCGCTAGACTTATATCGTTATACTATCCTTCGGATTTTTTTAAACTTTTCTTTCCTTTAATAATAATAATCGATTCGAAATAACTATTCCCCGTTAAAAACGCGCTAAAGCGTTCTATAAAATAATAAAAATTTCCAACGAAAATAAAAGTAAAAATTTATTTCCCCTTCGCCCTCCTTCGCCAACCCCTATATTTAATATAATTAATACCAATATTAAGATTAATTTTAAATATATTATTAAACGCCTTACTAATAATAAATTCTTTTATATATTAAAGAAAGGGTAAATCCTCCTTCTATTACGTTTTATTTTTATACTAATTTTTCCGAAACTATATCTATACTCCCTTATATTTCGCTTATACCCTCCAATTAATTAAAGCCCTTTTCGCCTTCCCGGCCGTCTTAAATTATAATATTTATATAAAGGCTATCATTAAATCGATTTATTATATCCCTAATTACCCAAATAAATTACTATTTTTTATATCGTTAACGTTTCCTATTCTAATTCGTTTTTAAATAAATTTAATTAAATTATTTAATATACTTTAGCGGTTTTACGTTATATAATCGATATATTTCGCAATTTCTACGATTTCTATAATATTTTCTAAGAGAAGGTCGTTATTAAAAATCCAATTAATAGCGAATTCTACAATTATTTTATCCGCTTTTATATTATTATTAAGGAATTTACTAATATAATTCGCTTTTACTTTATTAATAACAATTTTACCAATACCCTAAAATAATTTATTTATTATAAAAAGTAATCGGTTAACGATTATTTCTAAAAAGGTTATTATAAATTCATCCTTTCCAATAAGGATAACTTAATCGGCGGTTATATTCCTTTAAATAATATCCCCTATAATAATAGTAATAATTTACTCTATAACGGTAATAATAATTTACTTTATAATAATAGTAGTAGAATTTCCCCGAATAGTAATAGTATTCGTATACCTTCCCGTAATAACTCCCCAATAGAAATTAATTCGCCAACTATTCGTTCTACCAATCCTATTCCTATTAATAATAATTAATTCATTTAACGTTAATTTATAACTAATATTATACACTAATATATTCGTTAATTCGACGAATAGAACCGTTTATTCGCTAATAATAATAAAATATTAAAGGCTTTAATTAATTATAAAAAGAAATAATAATTAAATAAATCGTTACCTTCGCGGCCCGATAAATTCTTAATTAAATAGAAATCCTCCCCCATCCTCGTTCTAATATATTAATAAATAAAAGTAAAAGAAAAGGAAGAAAAGAAAATTAAAAATAATAAACGAATTCGTTTCGCCGCTCCTTTTCTAATTCGATTATTAAACGGTATTTATTTAATCGTTTTAACCGAAATACTTATAATAAAATCCTTTCGACTTTAATTCTATTATTTAAATAAATTTAGAATTATTCTTACATTTATAACTAATTAATTATTACGAATTATATATTTACTATCCGGAAATATTCGAACGTAATATAATAGAATATTTTTCGTTTTAATCCGTACAAATAAATAAGGGTATTAATATTAAGGATTCTCTTTTAAAAAAAGAAGGCCCTAAAGCCAATTACTTCCGTTTTCGTTTAAACGAGGAAGGAATTCTTCATTTTCGTTAATAAATAATAATCTTTATTATCCTCCAAAAGTTAAATTTTCTTCCGCTTCTTTTTTTTCTAACCGATTATATACCGTTTTATTACAATATTATTAAACTTCGGGTCGAAATTAATAATTATAAATTTATACCACCGATTTAATTTAATTACCACTACCGTTAATTAATAATTATAACGCAATATTTATTCTCTTTTCGTAACGTCCTTTAATTATACTTTTCGATCGAAGGTTAAAGGTTCCGGCGGTTATAATAATTAAACAAATACGTCCATTACTAAGGGCGGTCCTACTATAATCATTATAAAATTCTCCATTAATATTTATTCCTCTACTTATTTAATTTTAATAATACTACTTTCCGGTCTATTAATAAATAATCAACTTTTTATTCATTTTATTTAAATATAATTAATTACTTAAATTACTATTCTTTAAACGAAATTAGGGATATAATAGGTCGATTTAAAGAACTGCTTTGGAACCGGAAACGCCGATTTCTAGTCGAGGAACGCTCCAAAACGAAAACCAACAACGGGAATCGACTCAAAAAAGTCTTTTACGTCCTTTATAATATCCCGCAACGAATATAATAACGACGATATATCGTTACTACTAATAATAATTAATAATAATAATTATAAATTCGAAAATAGCGTTTATAATCCGCTCGTAGGACTTTTAATTTATAACGACCCTAACGTAGCGCATACTACGAAAATTTTGGAAAAAATGTAAGAGGACGACGAAATTATAAAGAAATTTATCGTTAAAGCGAATAAATTTTCGGATTACGACGCCGTTTCGTTCGAAGATTGTAATTAGGTTCGTAAATTATTTAACGAATATACGAAAATTTTCGCGAAAAAAAGTAAGGTAATATACTTTAAAGTTAATAAAATTAATAATAATTAAATTATTATTAAGAAGGATTTCGACGATTTAAAGAAAACGATCTTATAAGAATTATAAAAGAATATTAAAAAGGCGCTAAAAATATAGGCCGGAATTATAAAGGATATTCTTCTTAAAACCGGGTTTATTTTTTAATATATTATAATTATTACCCCCCCCCTAAAAATATTCCCTATTAATTACAATTATATTTTCTTTATCCGAAATATTATAATTAATATTTAATATTCGAAGCGGACGAATAAAGAAATTAAAATTTAAATTAAGAAAATACTTTGCAATTTAAGGATTAATACTTTTAATATTATACGAACCGCTATAAAATTATTTATAACTAGAAATTATAGAATTATATTCGATAACGTTACGCGCGAATAATATTAGTAATATTAAATTTAAATTAAAAAGGTCTTTAGCGAAAAAGCGTTTATATTTTTAAATATTATTATATTAATTATTAAAGGGTTCCTTTAAGCGAATATTATTAAATATATAAGAATAAAGGATATTATTTATAAAATATAATAAACGAACCCGACCGCTTTTATTATTAGAATATATTTATAGAAGAAGAGAATTAGCGAAAATAAGGGCTTTTTTATAATAAAGGTTATAATTATAAAAGTAATTAAAATTCTCTATAAAGGATTCCTCTTTTAAAAAAGCGTTACGTATATTTACAAACCGTTTACTTCCTTAATTAATATTTAATAATATTTCATTTATTAGGGCGTAAAATACTTAAAGAAATTTTACTATAATATTAACGTTTATAAATATTATAATAAAGATAAATATAATAAAAATTATTTTAAAGAAGCGAATTACCTATTTAATAAAAATAAATTGCTAATCTTTTACGTTTTGTATAAAAAGTACGGGTATTACGCTTTCGAAAAGAAAGTATACTTTATTTTTAAAAAAATTATTACGAAGGCTATTATAGAATACGCCGAAAAATTATACTTATTTACGTATTAGAAGGATTCTAAGAGAAATATTATATTAAAACCGGCGGTAATAGAGGACGATAAAGATATTAATTTCCTTAACGCCCCTTCTACCGTTTATATTATTATTATTTATAAAAAGGAGTTTAAAAGCGAAAATAAAAATTATATTTGTAAGTAAATTAATAGGCCCTTTATTAAACCGAAATTAGCGGTTAAAAGCCCGATAAACGTATTTATAAATTTTTAAAATTTAGATATTCGGAGTAACGTTGGTTTAATTACCGCCGTTAAACCGGTTATTTAAAAGGAAAAAATTCCCGCTCCTACTCCGCTTATAGGGTTAGAAAATACTTTTTTATAAAATAATTAATAATCTAATTGAAAATATTCTATTAGAATATAGGGAAATTATATAAAAGAAGGAAATTACTATTCGAATAGGAAGAAATTTATAATATCGTAGCGATTTAAAAGCTAAATAGAAATTTAAATAAAGATATTTATCGTTTATAGGGCGGTAAATATATTAGGGTAAATTATTTAAAAAAAGGGAAAGCGGTTATTTATATAAATAAGAAATAAAATTTTAAGGATTTAAATTTCTATATTAGAAAAGATTAGGCCTCTATAACGTTTAAGAATTTAAAGGAATTATTAACCGTTTATTCGATTTATTCCCTTATTAAAATATATAGAATATTAGAATACGAATAGGGGTTTCCTTTCTTCGAATTCTTCGAAGAAAAACCTTTAATAAGATATTAAATTATAGCCGTCGGAAATTTTAATTTTTATTATCCCGATTAGGATTTAGAAAATAGGATTAGCCTAGGAATTGAGAAATTCCTTATATAGGTATAATAGTAATATATACGGTTTATTACCTTTAGAAGGGAATTGACCCGTATAAATAACGTAATATAGGAAGAGAGAAATAGAATAATCGATTATATATAAATAATATTAAAAATCGAAATTGAATATTAGGGGGCGTAACGGTATAAATAAACCGGTTCGGACTATTATTTTTAAAAAATTTAAATCTATATTAGAAAAAAGGTTAAGAAAGCGGAAATAGAAGAAAATTATAATTAGAATTTAATAAATATAAAAAAGGTACGAAAAGCGGCGTTATAATAGATTTCGGTCTTAACGAAGATTAATATAAAGGAGGAATTAGAATTTATATTTAATAAATTCGATAGAGAATTTATAAATATAATAGAGGAATTCGTCCTATATTGGAAGAAAAATTAAAAGAGAAGAGCGAAGTAATAAATATTAAAATATAAAATAGCGATGAAAAATGCGAAATAGAAGTGGTAGAAATAATATAGGGAAAGGATATCTTCGAATTAAGTAAAATTTATAGAGGCATCGATAAAGAAAAGAAGGATTAATACGAAAATTTAATAAATAATATAGCGAAAAAGCGTCGAAAGGGTATTAAAGAATTTAAATAAATTTTAAACCTTCGAAAGATAGGCTTATACCCAAAGCTATTTATTAATAGACCCGCCTAAATTCCTAATTTTTAAATAATATAAAGGAATAGAAGAAATTAAAGACTATAGTGGTAAGGCGAATATTCTCGCTAAACGTTTTTTCCCGAAAGTAAATATTTTTATAGATTATTTACCTAATTAAACCCTTCCCTTAAATACCGGCGACTCGTTATTTATTAACGAATTAATTATTAAGGAAAATATTTAAGAGGTTTTATTTTAAATAGTTTTAAATAAAATACCGGGCGTCGATTAATATTCGAATAAATTTTTAAAGATTTATAAAGAATTATTCCGAAAAGTTATAACCGCTTTCGTAATTGCGAATTTTCGTCTTAAATATTTCCTATAGCGGTTTAAAAATATAAAAGTAATCGTTTTTAAAAAATTAAGAAAAACCGCTGTATAATAAAAATTAACCGATATATAAAGGTTAATTTTATTATTAAATAACGTTAGGAAAATTTTCGAAACGTTCGTCGTTAAAAGATTTACTTAAATTATAAAAGAATTTAATTTTTTACTAAAGGGTTAAATAGGTAATTAAGTAAATTATTCGACCGAATTTATTATCCGTATTATTACGGATGTTATATATACGGCTTAAAAATTCGGAATCGTTACGTTATTAATACTCTTTAATTTTAAAAGTATATTTAATAGAATTAATTATAAATAGTTATTATATACCTTATAGGAAATGCGATTCTTATAATAAATTTTCGAATAAATAATGAATTTTATTAATAAATGAAAAGGTTCCTTCTTTTTCGATAATAAAATATCCGCTCCCTATATTATAAAAGTTAGAATACCTTAAAGCTCCCCCTTTTCCTTAATTTTTTTTATTTTCTTTATTACCCTATTATATTATAAATTAATTATAATTAAAAATATAATTATAGTCGGCTTCGCCGACGATATTAATATCGTCGCTATAGTAAAAATTATTAAAGAGAATTATAAAATACTTTAAATAATATAGGAAATTTATTCCGAATAAATAAGGGAGAGAAGTATAAAATTCGAAACGAATAAAACGGAATTAATATATTTTACGCGAATGAAGGTATTAAGAACGGAAATTTTTTAATTTAAGGATATTATATTTCGACCGACGGAATTAATAAAATTCCTAAGCGTTTAATTAAACCGTAAATTCAATTATCGAACCTACGCGGAGGTTATTAAGAAAAAAATAAAGATTTAAACGAATATATTAACTTAATTAATTATAAAAATTTAAGGTTACTCCTTCGTTCGTACGAAGGAGATTTATATTAAATATATTTAAAATATAATTATATATAGAACTTTAGTTTTTTATTAATTAATAAAAATATATAGTAAACCCCGAAGGATAATAATTGGATTAATTAAATATTAAATTAAATATTTGAAAATTATCGTTAGGGTATATAAAATTATATTGGTACGGAATTTTAAAATGGAAATTTTTTACCTATTATTCGATTTCTATTTTAATAAACGGGTAAAGGTTTTCGAAAAGAGATTCGCCCGTATAGATTAAGTTAAATTCGTCCGAAGAATAGTAATTTAAATAATTAATTATATTTAAATAAAACGAATAAGAAATCGATTATTTATTAATAAATTAAAAAGTAATATTATTAAAATTAAATAAGCGGAAGAATAGGTATTAACGGAGAACTTTATAATAATTATAATAGGATTACCTTCGGTAATAGGCGTACCCGCTTAACCGTTATAACCGCCGGAACCTTCAACCCTTAATCGAAAAGTATAGTTAAAGGACGCTACGAAAAAAGAATAAATATCGCATTATAATTATTAATTAATAATAGTAATAATTAAATTAGATCGGTAATATAAATTTATAATTATTAATTTCGACCCGAAATTTAGCGATACTGTAATAAAATAATATATAATCGATTAAAAAAAAAAGAAATAAAAAAAAAACCTAACCTTCGGAGGACGATAAAGATTATTATCTATTAACGAAAGTGAAAAATTCCCTCCTCGTCCAAACGAGAATAGAGGTAATCGGTTTTAGGGCTTTCCTTTTCTAAAAGAGAATCCCTAATATCGATACCCCTATTTACTCGTACGGATTAGAACGGGAAACGTTTTATTATATTATATTCGAATATTTTTAAATAATAAATATATAATTCGTAATAACTAATTAGCCGTAAACGTAAAAATAATTTTAAATTTATTTAGATAATAGAATTAAAATTAAAAGAATCCTATTATAAATATTTCGATTAAGATAATTAAATAAATACCGTTTAATAATCGAATTAGAAGAAAAGCGGCGAAATAAATTCGCTTACTATTTTTAATTTTCTTTTCTTCTTTTTCTTTTATTTTTATTTACTAATACGCTAAAACGAAAATAGGGGAGGATTTCTATTTAATTAAGAATTTATCGGGCCGCGAAAACGACGACCTATTTAATTATTACTTTTTTTTATAATTAATTAAAGCCTTTAATATTTTATTATTATCGGCGAATAAACGGTTTTATTTATCGAATTAATAAGTATACTAATATATAATATTAATTACGAATTAATATTAAGCGAACTAATTATTATTAATAGGAATGGGATTAATAAAATAAATAACCGGCGAATTAATTTCTATTAGGGAATTATTATAAGAAGGTATATAAATATTATTATTATTCGGAAGAATTTTACCGCTACCGCTACGAAGTAAATTATTATTACCGTTACGAAGTAAATTATTATTATTACTATAGGGGATATTATTTAAAAAAATATAACCGTTAATTAAATTATTTTTATTAAAAAGGAAAAATTCGTAATAGCTTTTTTAAAAATAATCGTTAACCGATTACTTTTTATAGCGAATAAATTACTTTAAAATACCGGTAAAACCGTCGTTAATAAGGCGAAAGCGAATTACGCCGGTAAACTCCTTAATAATAATACGGAAGCGGATAAAATAATTATAAAATTCGCTATTAATTAGGTCTTTATTAATAACCTTCTTTTAAAAAATATTATAAAAATTATAAAAACCGTAAAATATATCGACTATATAATATAAAACTATTAAAATATATTAAATAATTTAATTAAATTTATTTAAAAACGAATTAAAATAGGAAATATTAATAATATAAAAGATAATAATTTATTCGGGTAATTAGGGATATAATAAATCGATTTAACGACGGCTTTTATATAAATATTATAACCCGGAACGGTTAAAAAAGAAAAAAAAGCCTTAATTAATTAAAAAGTATAAGCGAAATATAGGGGAATACGAATATAATTTCGGAAAGGTTAATATAAAAATAAAATATAACGGAGGGAGGATTTACCCTTTTTTTAATATATAAAAGAATTTATTATTAATAAAGCGTTTAATAATATATTCGAAATTAATTTTAATATCGGTATTAACTATATTAAATATAAAAGTCGGCGAAAGAGGGCGAAAGGGAAACGAATTTTCGCTTTTATTTTCGTCGGAGGTTTTTATTATTTTATAGAACGCTTTAACGTATTTTTAACGGAGAATAATTATTTCGAATTAATTATTATTATTAAAGGAAAAAAAAGCTTAAAAAAACCCAGAAGGATAAAGGATTTTTATATTTAAAGGAAGGAAATCTTTATATTAATATAAATTATAATAGAAATATAACCGTTATAAAGGGGAGGAAGAGGATAGAAGGAATAAAGGAAAATTTAACGGTTAAAAAGTTTAATAGTAGTTAGAAAGGTAAACGAGCGGGGGAGCGGAAAACGGAAGGTAATAGTAAATAAAAGGACGGGACGGCGGATTAGGAAGGTAGAACAATTTAATATTTTTATATAACGGTAAATAGAAGGGATAAGACGGATATTAATCGCGTTGGCGGTGGGTGTATATTACGATCGTAGAACGCCGAAGAAGCGGCGCGGATAAGTCCGCGCCGAGAAATATAATCGGGGTTTTTATCCGGGGCGTTTAACGCCTACGGTTTTATCCTACGGGGAATCGGAGATAAACCCTATACTATATTGGCGCTATAGATTTAGCTAGGGAATAAGAATCTTACTTACTTATTCTTCAAACGAACCTAATTTAATTTATATAGGCGAATTTCTCTTCGAAAACCTTTACCCATTTATTAAAATAGAAATCGAATAATAAATAAAAAATTTCCGTTTTAAAGTTTTATATTAGCGTAATTTTATACGCCCCGGCGACGATTCTTAAATATTTAATTTAGTACTTAACTAGTCCAATTATTATCCTTCGAAATTTATTATATATTTCTATTAATTAATAGAAAATTAAAACTTTATATATAATTACGCTTCGAATATATTTAATATAAATCTCCTTCGCGCGAACGAAGGAATAATTCTAAATCTTTATAGCTAAATAGGTTAATATATTCGTTTAAATTTTTATTTTATTCTTAATAACTTCTATATAAATTCGATAATTAAATTTATAATCTAATTAAACGCTTAGGAATTTTATCGATTTTATCGGTCGAAATATAATATCTTTAAATTAAAGAATTTTCGTTTTTAATACCTTCGTCCGTGTAAAATATATTAATTCTATTTTATTCGCTTCGAATTTTATATTTCTCTCCCTTACTTATTTAGAATAAATTTCCTATACCGTTTAAAGTATTTTATAATTCTCTTTAATAATTTTCACTATAGCAATAATATTAATATTATCGATAAAGCCAACCGTAATTATATTTTTAATTATAATTAATTTATAATATAATAAAATAATAAAAAGGATAAAAAGAATTAAAGAAAAAGGGGAGCTTTAGGGTATTCCGGTTTCTATAATATAGGGAGCGGATATTTCGTTATTAAAGAAGAGGGAACCTCTTCGTCCGTTAATAAAATTCGCTATTTATTCGAAAATTTATTATAAGAATTATATTTCCTATAGGGTATATAATAATTATTTATAATTAATTTTATCGAATACGTTTTTAAAATTAAAGAATATTAACGACGTAATAATTCCGAATTTTTAAACCGTATATATAATATCCGTAATAATATAGATAATAAATTCGGTTGAATAATTTACCCAATTATTTATTTAACCTTTTAATAAAAAATTAAATTCTTCCGCAGTTTAAATAAATTTTTTAATAATAAATACTTCGAAAATTTTCTTAACGTTATTTAATAATAAAATTAGCCTCTACACACCGGCTAATTTTTATTATACGGCGGTTTTTCTTAACTTTTTAAAAACAATTACTTTCGTATTTTTAAACCGTTATAAGAAATACCTAAAACGAAAGCTCGTAGCCGCAAAAGCGGCTATAATTTTTTAGAATAATTCTTTATAAATTTTTAAAAATTTATTTAAATATTAATCGACGCCTAATACTTTATTCGGAATTATCCGAAATAAAACTTCCTAAATATCCTCCTTAATAATTAATTCGTTAATAAATAATAAATCGCCAATATTTAAGGGAAAGGTTTAATTAAATAAATAATCCGTAAGGATATTTACTTTCGGGAAGAAATATTCGGCAAAAATATTCGCTTTATTATTATAATCTTCAATTTCTTTTATTCCTTTATATTATTTAAGAATTGGGAATTTAAATAGGTCTATTAATAAATAATTTCGGGTATAAATTTATTTTTCGAAGGTTTAAAATTTATTTAAATTCTTTAACGCCCTTTTAACGCCTTTTCGCTATATCGTTTATTAAACTTTTATATTAATCCTTTTTTTTTTTATTAATACCTTTACGAATTTTATTTAATTCGAAAATATTTTTTCTTTATATTATTTTTATTATTTCCATTTTGTATTTTTCGTCGCTATTTTATATTTTAGCGTTTATTACTTCGCTCTTTTCCTTCGACCTTTTTTCTAATACAAAACGAATTCCTCTATTATATTTATAAATTCTTTATTGAATTTATTAAATATAAATTTTAATTCCTTTTTTATATCGATTTTCGCCGGGATTAAAATCCGTTATAATACCGCCTTTCGTACCTTTTCCGTATTTATTAAATTCTAACTATAATTTTCTTCTATTTCCGCTTTTTTAACCTTTTTTTTAATATAAATTTAAATTTCCTATAAATAATAATCCGAACCGGTTTATTTATACTATTACGCCCTTTAATATTCGGTTTTAATTCCTAATATTATTTATATATAATCGATTATTCTATTTCTCTCTTCCCGTATTACGTTATTTATATAAATCGGCTCCCCTTTAAAAATAATAAACTATATACGTTATTATTATATTTATATAAGAAATTTTTTAACTTTTAGGCTAATCCTATTCTTTAAATCCCAGTTAGGATAATAAAGGTTAAAATCTCCGACGGTTATAATTTAATATCTTATTAGGGGTTTTTCTTTAAAGAATTCGAAAAGGGGAGACCTTTATTCGTATTCCAATATTTTATATATTTTAATAAAGGAATAAATCGAATAAATAATTTATAATTCCTTTAAATTCTTAAACGTTATAGAGGCCTAATTTTTTCTAATATAGAAATTTAAATCTTTAAAATTCTATTTTTTATTTACGTAAATAACCGCCCTCTCCTTTTTTAAATAATTTACCCTAATATATTTATTACTTTATAGACGATAAATATCTTCGTTTAAATTTTTACCCGGCTTTTAAATCGTTATAATATTATAAATCTCCTTTTATTCGAATAATAATTTCTTTCTTTCGTATAATTTCCTTATATTTTAATAAAATATTTTTAATTAAATTATTAATTATTTTATAAGGGAATATTTTTTAACCCTACGGGCAAAATAAGAGTAGGAGTTTTTTCCTTTTAAGTAACCGGTTTAATAGCGGCGATTAAACCGGTATTATTCCGAATATTCGAATTTTAAAAATTCGTAAATATATTTATTAAATTTTTAATTATTAATTTCGGTCTAATAAAAGGCCTATTAATTTATTTACGGGTATAATTTCTATTTCTACTTTTAAATTCCTTTTTATAAATAATAATAGTACGGGTAGTAAAGGGGGTATTAAAGAAATTAATATCTTTATCGTCTTTTACCGCCGTTAATTTTAATATAATATTTTTTTTAAAGTCTTTTTAGTACGTAAATAAATATAACCTTTTAACGTATTTTACGGTAGCCTTCGTAATAATTTTCTTAAAAATAGAATATATTTTCTTTTCGAAGGCGTAATATTTATATTTTCTATATAGAGCGTAGAAAATTAGCAATTTATCCTCGTTAAATAGGTAATTCACTTCTTTAAAGCGGTTTTTATTATATTTATTTTTACTATAGCGTTTATAAACGTTAACGTTATAATAGAATTTCTTTAAATATTTTACGCCCTAATAAATAAAATATTATTAAATATTAGCCGAAGAGGTAAATTGTTTATAAATATATACGCCGCTTTTTTAGAGGAGGAATCCTTTATAAAGAGTTTCGGTTATTTTTATAATTATAATTTCTATTATAAAGAGTCTTTTATTTTCGTTAATTCTCTTTTTTTATAGACGTATTTTAATAATAAAAGTAATTAGGTTCGTTTATTATATTTTATAAATAATATCCTCTATCCTTATATATTCGGCGATATTCGTTTAAAGGAACCCTTTAGCGATTAATATAATAATATTTAAAAATACGAACGCTTTTTCGCTAAAGACCTTCTTAACCTAAATTTAATATTATTAATATTATTCGTATATAACGTTATCGAATATAATTTTATAATTTCTAATTATAAATAATTTTATAATAATTTATATAATATTAAAGGTATTAATCCTTAAATTATAAAATATCTTTTCGATTTGGGTTTTAATTTCTTTATTCGTCCGCTTCGAATATTAAATATTAATTATAATATTTCGGATAAAGAAAATACAATCGTAATTAATAAAGAATATTTTTAAGGGGGGGTAATAATTATAATATATTAAAAAATAAACCTAATTTTAAAAAAAACGTCCTTTATAATTCCGGCCTATATTTTCGGCGCTTCTTTAATATTTTTTTATAATTTTTATAGGATCGTCTTCTTTAAATTATTAAAATCCTTTTTAATAATAATTTAATTGTTATTAACTTTATTAATTTCGGGGTATATTACTTTATTTTTTTTCGCGAAGATTTTCGTATATTCGTTAAATAATTTACGAATTTAATTATAATCTTCGAGCGAAACGGCGTCGTAGTCCGAAGATTTATTTACTTTAACGATAAATTTCTTTATAATTTTATTATCCTCCTACGTTTTTTTTAAAATCTTCGTAGCGCGCGCTATATTAAGGTCGTTATAAATTAAAAGTTTTGCGAACGGGTTATAAACGCTATTTTCGAATTTATAATTACCGTTATTAATTATTATTAGTAGTAATAATATATTATTATCGCTATATTCGTCGTAGGATATTATAAAGGACGTAAAAGACCCTTTTAAGTCGATTCCCATTATCGGTTTTCGTTTTAGAGCGCTCCTCGATTAGAAATCGGCGTTTCCGGTTCTAAAGCAGTTTTTTTTAAATAATAGGTCGGTAAAAAACGATAGGGATATTAATTTCCTTAATATTCCCCCTATTATTTATATTATTATTTTTTATAAAAGGGAATTTAAAAGTAAAAATAAAGGCTGTACCCGTAAACGGATTAGTGGGCCTTTTATTAAATTAAAATTAATAATTAAAAGCCCGATAAATATATTTATAAATTCTTAAAATTTAGGTATTCGGAATGGCGCCGGTTTAATTACCGCCGTTAAACCGGTTATTTAAAAAGAAAAAACCTTTATTCTTATTCCGCCCTCGGGGTTAAAAAATATTCCCTTATAAAATAATTAATAATCCGATTAAAAATATTCTATTAAAATATAAAGAAATTATATAAGAGAGGGAAATTATTATTCGAGTAAAAGGAGATTTATAATATTATAATAATTTAAAAGCCGGGTAGGAATTTAAACGAGGATATTTATCGTTTATAAGGCGGTAAATATATTAGGGTAAATTATTTAAAAAAGAGGAAGGCGGTTATTTATATAAATAAAAGATAGAACCTTAAAGATTTAAACTTTTACGTTAAAAAAAATTAAATTTTTATAACGTTTAAAAATTTAAAGGAATTATTAACCGTTTATTTAATTTATTCCCCTATTAAAATGTATAGAATACCGGAATATAAATAAAAGTTTCCCCTTTTCGAATTCTTTGAAAAAAAACCCTTAGTAAAATATTAAATTATAATTATTAAAAATTTTAATTTCTATTATCCTAATTAATATTTATAAGAATTGCTTTAGAATTGGAAACGCCGATTTTTAGTCGAGGAGCGCTCCAAAACGAAAACCGATAACGGGAATCGACTCAGGAAGGTCTTTTACGTCCCTTACAATATCCCGTAACGAATATAGCGACGACGATATATCGTTACTACCGATGGCGATTGATAGCGGTAACCGTAAATTCGAAAATAGCGTCCATAACCCGTTCGTAGGATTTTTAATTTATAACGACCTTAACGCAGCGCGCGCCGCGAAAATTTCGGAAAAAACGTAAGAGGATAACAAAATTATAAAGAAATTTATTATTAAAGTAAATAAATTTTCGGATTATAATATTATTTCGTTCGAAGATTACAATTAAATTTGTAAATTATTTAACGAATATACGAAAATCTTTATAAAGAAAAATAGAATAACGTACCCCGAGGTTAGTAAAATTAATAACGATTAAATTATTATTAAGAAGGATTTCGACGATTTAAAAAAGATAATCCTATAAGAATTATAGAAGAATATTAAAGAAGTATTAAAAATATAGGCCGGAATTGTAAAGGACGTTCTTCCTAAGATTAGGTTTATTCCCTAATATATTATAATTATTACCCCCCCCCGAAAATAATCCCTATTAATTACGACCGTACCTTCTTTATTTGAAGTATTATAATTAATATTTAATATTCGAAGTAAACGAACGAAAAAATTAAAATTTAAATCGAAAAGATATTTTATAACCTAAAAACTAGTACCCCTAATATCGTACGAACTACTACGAAATTATTTACGACCGGAAATTATAAAATTATATTCGATAATACTATATACGAATAATATTAGTAATATTAAATTTAGGTTAAGAAAATCTTTAGCGAAAAAACGTTCGTATCTTTAAATACTATTATATTAATCGCTAAAAAGTTCCTTTAAGCGAATATCGCCGAATATATAAAAATAAAAGATATTATTTATAAAATATAGTAGGCGAATTTAACCGCTTTTATTATTAAAATATATTTATAGAAGAAGAGAATTAGCGAGGATAAGGGTCTCTTTATAATAGAAATTATAATTATAAAAATAACCGAAATTTTCCGTAAAGGATTCCTCTTTTAAGAAAGCGGCGCGTATATTTATAAATTATTTACCTCTTCGGCTAATATTTAATAATATTTTATTTATTAGGGTATAAAATATTTAAAGAAATTTTATTATAATATTAACGTTTATAAATATTATAGTAAGGATAAATATAGTAGGGACCGCTTTAAAAAAGCGAATTGCCCGTTTAACGAGGATAAATCGCTAATTTTCTACGTTCCGTATAGAAAGTACGGGTATTACGTTTTCGAAAAGAAGGTATACCTTATTTTTAAAAAAGTTATTACGAAGGCTACCGTAAAATACGCCGAAAAGCTACGTTTATTTATATATTAAAAAGATTTTAAAAAAAATATTATATTAAAACCGGCGGCGGTAAAGGATAATAAGGATATCGATTTCTTTAATGCCCCCCCTACCGTTTATATTATTATTACCTATAAAAGGGAATTTAAAAGCGGAAATAGAGGTTATACCCGTAAACGGATTAATAAGCCTTTTATTAAACCGAAATTAATAATTAAAGGCCTAATAAATACGTTTACGAATTTTTAAGGTTTGGGTATTTAAAATAGCGCTAGCTTAATCGCCGCTATTAAACCGGTTATTTAGAAGGAAAAAATTCCCACTCCTATTCTATTTACGGGGCTAAAAAATACTCCTTTATAAAATAATTAATAATTTAATTAAAAATATTCTATTAAAATATAAGGAAATTGTACGAAAGAGGGAAATTACTATTCGAATAGGAGGAGATTTATAATATTATAGCGATTTAAAAGCCGGGTAAGAATTTAAACGAAAATATTTATTATCTATAGGGTAATAAATATATTAGGGTAAATTATTTAGAAAAGGGGAAGGTAATTATTTATATAAATAAGAAATAGAATTTTAAGGATTTAAATTTCTATATTAAAAGAGATTAGGCTTTTATAACGTTTAAAAATTTAAAGGAGTTATTAATTATTTATTCGATTTATTCCCCTATTAAAATATATAAAATGCTAGAATACGAATAGGGGTTTCCCCTCTTCGAATTCTTCGAAGAAAAACCCTTAGTAAGATATTAAATTGTAATTATTAAGGATTTTAACCTTTATTATCTTAATTAGGATTTAAAGAATAAAATTAATTTAGGAGCCGAAAGACTTTTTATATAAATACGACGGTAGCGTATACGATTTATTATTTTTAAAAGGGAGTTAATTTATATAAATAACGTAATATGGGAAGAAAGAAATAAGATAATCGATTACGTATAAATAATATTAAAAATCGAAATTAAATATTAAGGGGTATAACGGTACGAATAAACCGGTTCGGATTATTATTTTTAGGAAATTTAAATCTATATTAGAAAAAAGGTTAAGAAAGTAAAAATAAAAGAAGGTTATAGTTAAAATTTAATAAATGCGGAAAAGGTGCGAAAAGCAGTATTATAACGAATTTCGGTCCCGGCGAAGATCGATACGAAGGAGGAATTGGAATTTATATTTAATAAATTCGATAGAGAATTTATAAATATAATAAAAGAATTCGTCTTATATTGGAAAAAAGATCGAAGGAAAAAAGTAAGGTAATAAACGTTAAAATATAAAATAATAACGAAAAATACGAAGCGGAAATAGTAAAAATAATATAAGGAAAGGATATCTTCGAATTAGGTAGAATTTATAGAAATATCGATAAAGAAAAGAAGGATTAATACGAAAATTTAATAAATAATATAATAAAAAAGCGTTAAAAGGGCGTTAAAAAATTTAAATAAATTTTAGACTTTTAAAAAATAGGCCCGTACTTAAAATTATTTATTAATAGACCCGTTTAAATTTTTAATTTTTAAATAATATAAGGGAATAAAAGAAATCGAAAATTATAATAGTAAGGCGAATATTTTCGCCGAACGCTTTTTCCTAAAAGTAAATATTTTTATAGATTATTTATCCGATTAGACCCTTCCTTTAAATATTAGCGATTTATTATTTATTAACGAATTAATTACTGAAGAGGATATTTAAGAGGTTTTATTTCGGATAATTCCGAATAAAGTACTAAGCGTTAATTAATATTCGAATAGATTTTTAAAAATTTGTAAAGAATTATTCCGAAAAGTTATAACTGCTTTTGCGGCTACGAATTTTCGTTTTAGGTATTTCTTATAGCGGTTTAAAAACGCGAAAGTAATCGTTTTTAAAAAGTTAAGAAAAATTACCGTATAATAAAAGTTAATTAGCGTATAGAAGTTAATTTTATTATTAAATAACGTAGGGAAAATCTTCGAAACGTTTATTATTAAGAGGTTTATTTAAACCGCGGAAGAATTTAATTTTTTATTAAAGGGTTAAATAAGTAATTGGGCAAACCGTTCGACCGAGTTTATTATCCGTATTATTACGGATATTGTATATACGGTTTAGAAATTCGGAGCCGTTATATTACTAATACTCTTTAATTTTAAAAGCGTATTCGATAGAATTAATTATAAATAATTATTATATATTCTATAGGAAATATAATTTTTATAATAAATTTTCGAATAAATAATAAATTTTATTAATAAACGAAGAGGTTCCTTTTTCTTCGATGACGAAATATCCGTTCTTTACGCTATAAAAGCCGGAGTATTTTAAAGCTCCCCCTTTTCCCTAATTCTTTTTATCCTTTTTATTATTTTATTATATTATAAATTAATTACGGTTAAAAATATAATTATAGTCGGTTTCGCCGATAATATTAATATCGTCGCTATAGCGAAGATTATTAAAAAGAATTATAGGATATTTTAAACGGTATAAGAAATTTACTCTAAGTAAGTAAAGGAGAAAGGTATAGAATTCGAAGCGAATAAAACGGAATTAATATATTTTACGCGGATAAAAATATTAAAAATAGAAATTCTTTAATTCGGGAATATTATATTTCGGCCGATAAAATTAATAAAATTCCTAGGCGTTTAATTAAATTATAAATTTAATTATCGAATTTACGTAAAAGCTATTAAGAAAAAAATAAAAATTTAAACGAATATATTAATCCGGTTAGCTATAAAAATTTAAAATTATTCCTTTATTCGTACGAAGGAAATTTATATTAAATATATTCAAAATATAATTATATATAGAGCTTTAATTTTTTATTAACCGATAGAAGTATATAGTAAACCCCGAAGGATAATAATTAGATTAATTAAATATTAAATTAAATATTTGAAAGTCGTTATTAGGGCGTATAAAGTTATATTGGTATAGAATTTTAAAACGGAAATTTTTTACCTACTATTCGATTTTTATTTTAATAAACGGGTAAAGGTTTTCGAAGAGAGATTCGCCCGTATAGATTAGGTTAAATTCGTCCGAAGAATAGTAATTTAAATAATTAATTATATTTAAATAAAATAAATAAAAAATCGATTATTTATTAATAAATTAGAAAGCGGTACTACTAAAATTAAATAAATGGAGGAATAGGTACTAACGGAGAACTTTATAACGATTATAACGGGACCGCCCCCAGTAATAGGTATACCCGTTTAACCGTTATAGCCGCCGGAATTTTTAGCTTTCGATCGAAAGGTATAATTAAAGGATATTATAAAAAAAGAGTAAATATTGCGCTATAATTATTAATTAGCGGTAATAGTAATTAAATTAAATCGGTAATATAAATTTACGATTATTAATTTCGATTCGAAGTTTAGCGATATTACGATAAAACGGTATATAATTGGTTAAAAAAAGAAGAAACGGAAAAGAATTTAATTTTCGGAGGATAATAAAGATTATTATTTATTAACGAAAGCGAAGAATTCCCTCTTCGTTTAAATAAGAATAGAGGTAATCGGTTTTAGGGCTTTCTTTTTCTAAAGGAGAATCCCCGATATCGATACTTTTATTTATTTATATAGATTAGGACGGGAAACGTTTTACTATATTACGTTCGAGTATTTCCGGATAGTAAATACGTAATTCGTAACGATTAATTAACTATAAATATAGGAATAATTTTAAATTTATTTAAATAATAGAATTAAAGCCGAAAGAATCCTATTATAAGTATTTCGATTAAGACGATTAAATAAATACCGCTTAGTAATTGAATTAAAAGAGGAGTAATAAAACGAATTCGCTTACTATTTTTAATTTTCTTTTCTTCCTTTTCTTTTACTTTTATTTATTAATACGTTAAAATAAAGACGGAGGAGGATTTCTATTTAATTAAGAATTTATTAGGCTATAAAAGTAATAATTTATTTAATTATTATTTCTTTTTGCGATTAATTAAAACCTTTAATATTTTATTATTATCGGCGAATAAATGGTTTTATTCGTTGAATTAATAAATATATTAATGTATAGTATTAATTACGAATTAATATTAAGCGAATTAATTATTATTAGTAGGAACGGGATTAGTAGGACGAATAGCCGGCGAATTAATTTTTATTAGGGAATTATTATAGGAAGGTATATAAATACCGCTATTATTTAAAGGAATTTTACCGTTACCGTTACGAAGTAAATTACCGCTACCGTTATAGGGTAAATTATTATTATTATTATAAGGGATATTATTTAAAGGAATACGACCGTTAATTAAATTATCTTTATTAGAAAAAAAGAATTCGTAATAACCTTTTTAAAAATAATCGTTAATTAATTACTTTCTATAATAAATAAATTGCTTTAGGGTACCGGTAAAGCTATTATTAATAAAGCGAAGGCGAATTGCGCTAGTAAATTCTTTAGCGACGATACAGAAACGGATAAAATAATTATAGAATTTATTATTAATTGGGTTTTTATTAACGACTTTCTTTTAAAAAGTATTACGGAAATTGTAAAAGCTGTAAAGTATATCGATTATATAATACGAAATTATTAAAATATATTAAATAGTTTAATTGAATTTATTTAAGGACGAATTAAAATAAGAAATATTAATAATATAAAAGATAATAATTTATTCGGGTAATTAAAGATATAGTAAATCGATTTAATAATAGTTTTTATATAAATATTATAATTTAAGACGGTTAGGAAGGAAAGAAGGGTTTTAATTAATTAGAGGGTATAAGCGAAATACGGGGGAATATAAACGCGGCTTTAGAAAAATTAACGTAAGGATAGAACGTAATAAAGGGAGGATTTACCTTTTCTTTAATATATAGAAGAATTTATTACTAATAAGGTATTTAATAATATACTCGAAATTAATTTTAATATTAGTATTAATTATATTAAATATAGGGGTCGGTAAAGGAGGGTAAAAGGGAAACGAATTTTTACCTTTATTTTTATTAAAAATTTTTATTATTTTACGGAGCGTTTTAGCGCGTTTTTAACGGGGAATAATTATTTCGAATCGATTATTATTATTAAAGGAAAAAAAAGCTTAAAAAGACCCGGGGGATAAAGGGTTTTTATATTTAAAGGAAAGAAATCTTTACGCTAATATAAATTATAATAGAAATATAATCGTAATAAGGAGAGGAAGAGGATAGAAGGAATAAAAGAAAATTTAACGGTTAGGAGGTTTAATAGTAATTAGAAAAGTAAATGGGCAGAGGAATAAAAGGCGGAAAGTAATAATAAATAGGGGACGGGACGGCGGATTAGGAAAGTAAAACGGTTTAATATTCTAGTATAACGGTAAATGGAAGGGATAAGACGGATATTAATCGCGTTGGCGGTGGGTATGTATTACGATTGTAGAACGCCGAAAAAGCGGCGCAGATAGGTCCGCGCCGAGAAATATAGCCGGGGTTTTTATCCGGGGCGCTTAACGCTTATAATTTTATCCTACGGGGAATTGGAGATAGACCCTATACTATATTAGCGCTATAGATTTAGCTAGGGAATAAGAATCTTACTTTTTATTATCCTAATTAAAATTTAGAGAATAAAATTAATTTAGGAATTAAGAAATTCCTTATATAGGTACGATAGTAGCGTATACGGTTCGTTATTTTTAGAAGGGAATTAATTTATATAAATAACGTAATATAGGAAGAGAAAAATAGGATAATCGATTACGTATAAATAATATTAAAAATCGAAACCGAATATTAGGGGGCGTAACGGTACGAATAAACCGGCTCGGACTATTATTTTTAAAAAATCTAAATCTATATTAGAAAAAAGGTTAAAAAAATAAAAATAGAAGGTTATAATTAAAATTTAATAAATATAAAAAAAGTACGAAAGGTAATATTATAATAGATTTCGGTCTTAATGAAAATCGATATAAAAGAGGAATTGGAATTTATATTTAATAAGTTCGATAGAGAATTTATAAATATAATAGAAGAATTCGTCCCGTATTAGAAGAAAAATCGAAGAAAAAGAGTAAAGTAATAAACGCTAAAATATAAAATAATAACGAAAAATATAAAGCGGAAGTAGTAGAAGTAATATAAAGAAAAAATATCCTTAAATTAAATAGAATTCGTAGAAATATTAATAAAAAAAAGAAAGATTAATATAAAAGTTTAATAAATAATATAGTAAAAAGGCGTTAAAAGGGCGTCGAAAAATTTAAATAAATTTTAAACCCTCGAAAAATAGGTTTATACCCAAAGTTATTTATTAATAAACCCGCCTAAATTCCTAATTTTTAAATAATATAAAGGAATAAAAAAAATCGAAAATTATAGTAGTAAAGCGAATATTTTCGCTAAATACTTCTTCCCAAAAATAAACGTCTTTATAAATTATTTACCCAATTAAACCCTTCCCTTAAATATTAATAATTCGTTATTTATTAATAAATTAATTACCGAAAAGGATATTTAAAATATTTTATTTCGGATAATTCCGAATAAAGTATTAGGTATCGATTAATATTCGAATAAATTTTTAAAAATTTATAAAGAATTATTCTAAAAGGTTATAATTGTTTTTATAGTTATGAATTTTTATTTTAAATATTTCCTATAACGGTTTAAAAATATAAAAATAATTGTTTTTAAAAAGTTAAGAAAAACCGCCGTATAATAAAAATTGGCCGGTATATAAAAACTAATTTTATTATTAAATAACGTTGGGAAAATCTTCGAAATATTTATTACTAAAAAATTTATTTAAGCCGCGGAAGAATTTAACTTCTTATTAAAAAGTTAAATAAATAATCGAATAAATTATTTAATTAAATTTATTATTTATATTATTACGGATATTGTATATACGGTTTAAAAATTCGGAGCCGTTATATTACTAATATTTTTTAATTTTAAAAGCGTATTTAATAGAGTTAATTATAAGTAATTATTATATACCCTATAGGAAATACAATTTTTATAATAAATTTTCGAATAAGTAATAAATTTCGTTAACGGACGAAGAAATTCTTTTTTTTTAATAATAAAATATCCGCTCCCTATACTATAAAAATTAGAATACTTTAAGGTTCCCCCCTTTCTTTAATTCTTTTTATCCTTTTTATTATTTTATTATATTACAAATTAATTATAATTAAAAATATAATTATAATCGGCTTCGCCGACGATATTAATATCGTTACTATAATAAAAATTACCGAAGAGAATTATAAAATATTTTAAACGGTATAAGAAATTTATTCCGAATAAGTAAAGGAGAGAAATATAAAATTCGAAACGAATAAAACGGAATTAATATTTTTTATATAGATAAGGGTATTAAGAATAGAGATTTTCTAATTCGGGGATATTATATTTCGACCGACGGAATCGATAAAATTTTTAAGCGTTTAATTAAATTATAAATTCAATTATCGAACTTATACGGAGGTTATTAAGAAAAAAATAAAAATTTAAACGAATATACTAATCCAATTAGCCGTAAAGATTTAAAATTATTCTTTCGCTTATACGAAGAAAATTTATATTAAATATATTCGAAATATAATTATATATAAAACTTTAACCTTCTATTAATTAATAAAAATATATAATAAACCCCGAAGAATAATAATCGGATTAATTAAATACTAAATTAAATATTTAAAAATCGTTATTAAGGCGTATAAAATTACGTTAATACGGAATTTTAAAACGGAAACTTTTTACCCGCTATTTAACCTCTACTTTAATAAACGGGTAAAGGCTTTCGAAGAGAGATTCGCCCGTACGGATTAAATAAAATTCGTCCGAAGAATAGTAATTTAAATAGCCAATTATATTTAAATAAAATGAATAAAAAATCGACTATTTATTAATAAATTAGAAAATAATACCGCCAAAATTAAATAAGTAAAAAAATAAATATTAATAGAGAATTTTATAATAATTGTAGCGAGACTGCCTTTAATAATAAGCGTATTTATTTAATTATTATAACCGCCGGAACCTTTAACCTTTAATCGAAAAATATAATTAAAAAACATTACGAAAAGAAAATAAATATCGTATTATAATTATTAATTAATAATAATAGTAATTAAATTAAATTGGTAGTATAAATTTACAATTATTAATTTCGACTTGAAATTTAATAATATTATAATAAAACGGTATATAATCGGTTAAAAAAAGAAAAAATAAAAAAGAACCTAACCTTCGGAAAATAATAAGGATTATTATTTATTAATAAAAGCGAAGAATTCCTTCCTTATTTAAATGAAAACGGAAGTAATCGACTTTAAAGCTTTCCTTTTTTAAAAGAGAATCCTTAATATTAATACCCTTATTTATTTATATAAATTAGGACGAAAAACGTTCTACTATATTATATTCGAATATTTCCGGATAATAAATATATAATTTATAATAATCAATTGGTTATAAACGTAAAAATAATTCTAAATTTATTTAAACGATAGAATTAAAGCCGAAAGAATTTTATTATAAGTATTTTAATTAGGACGATTAAATAAATACCGTTTAGTAATCGAATTAAAAGAGGAGTAGTAAGACGAATTCGTTCGTTATTTTTAATTTTCTTTTTTTCTTTTTCTTTTACTTTTATTTACTAATACGTTAGAATAAAGACGGGGGGAGGATTTTTATTTAATTAAGAGTTTATTGGGTTATAAAAGCGACGATTTATTTAATTATTATTTCTTTTTATAATTAATTAAAATTTTTAATATTTTATTATTATTAACGAATAGACGGTTCTATTCGTTGAATTAATAAATATATTAGCGTATAATATTAATTACGAATTAATATTAAACGAATTAATTATTATTAATAAGAACGGGACCGGTAAAATAAATATCCGGCGAATTAATTTCTATCGGGGAATTATTACGGGAAGGTATACGAATACCGCTATTACTCTAGGGAATTCTACCGCTACCGCTACGAAGTAAATTACCGTTATTATTATAAGGTAAACTATTATTATTATTATAAAGGATATTACCCGAAGGAATATAACCGTCGATTAAATTATCCTTATTAGAAAGGAAAAATTTATAATAGCCCTTCTAAAAATAATTATTAACCGATTACTTTTTATAACGAATAACTTATTTAAGGGTATTAATAAAGCTATTATTAATAAAGTAAAAGCGGATCGCGTTAGTAAATTCTTTAATAATAATACAAAGGCGGATAAAATAATCGTAGAATTTATTATTAGCCGGGTTTTTAATAATAACCTTCTATTAAAAGGTATTACAGAAATCGTAGAAGCCGCGAAATGTATCGATTATATAACGCGAAACCGTTAAAATATATTAAATAATTTAATTAAATTTATTTAAAAACGAATTAGAATAGGAAATATTAACGACGTAAAGGATAATAATTTATTCGGGTAATTAGGAATATAATAAATCAATTTAATAATAACCTTTATATAAATATTATAATTTAGGATAGCCGGGAAGGCGAAAAGGGCTTTAATTAATTAGAAGGTATAAACGAAATATAGGGGAATACGGATACGGTTTCGGAAAGGTTAATATAAAAATAAAATATAGCGGAAAGAGGATTTACCCTTTTTCTAATATATAAAAGAATTTATTATTAGTAAAAAATTCAATAATATATTCGAAATTAATTTTAATATCGGTATTAATTATATTAAATATAGGGGTTAACGAAAAAAGGCAAAAAAGAAACGAATTTTTACCCTTATCCTCGTCGGAAGTTTTTATTATTTTATAGAGCGCTTTAACGCATTTTTAACGGGGAATAATTATTTTAAATCGATTATTATTATTATTGAAGGAAAGAAAAATTTAAAAAAGTTTAAGGGATAAAGGGTTTTTATATTTAAAGGAAGGAAGTCTTTACGTTAATATAAATTATAGTAGAAATATAATTATTATAAGGGGAAGAAGAGGATAAAAAGAATAAAAGAAGGTTTAACGGTTAAGAAATTTAATAATAATTAAAAGAATAAACGGGCGGGGGAATAAAAGGTAAAAAGTGGTAATAAATAGGGAATAGGACGGTAAATTAAAAAAGTGGAATAGTTTAATATTTTTACGCAATAATAAATAAAAGGGATAAGACGGATATTAATCGCGTAGGCGGTAAATATATATTGCGATTGTAAAATGCCGAAAAAACGGCGCGGATTTATCCGCGCCGGGAATTATAATCGGGGTTTTTATTTAGGGCGTTTAATATTTATAATTTTATTTTACGGAGAATCGGAAATGGACCCTATACTATATTAGCGCTATAGATTTAATTAGGGAATAAGAATCTTACTTATAAAAGGAAGAAGAGGATAAAAGGAATAAAAGAAGGTTTAACGGTTAGAAAATTTAATAACGGTTAAAAAGGTAAATAAATAAAGGAATAAAAGGCGGAAAGCGGTAATAAATAAAAAACGGGACGGCGGATTAAGAAAGTAAAACGGTTTAATATTCTTATATAATGGTAAATAAAAGGGATAAGACGGATATTAATCGTATTGGCGGTAGGTATATACTACGATCGTAAAATGTTGAAGAAGCGGCGCGAATAGGTCCGCGCCGGGAATTATAGTTAGGGTTTTTATCCGGGGCGCTTAATACCTACGGTTTTATCCTACGGAGAATCGGAGATAGACTCTATATTATATTAGCGCTATAAATTTAGCTAGGGAATAAGAATCTTATTTACTTTATATTATTTTTACTATTTCCGCTTTATATTTTTCGTTATTATTTTATATTCTAATATTTCTTATTTTGCTTTTTTCCTTCGATTTTTTTTCTAATATAGAATAAATTCCTCTATTATATTATAAATTCTCTATCGAATTTATTAAATATAAATTCTAATTCCTCTTTCGTATTAATTTTTATTAAGATTAAAATCTATTATAACGCCGCTTCTCGTACCTTTTCTATATTTATTAAATTCTAATTATAATTTTCTTCTATTTTTATTTTCCTAATCTTTCCTTTAGTATAAATTTAAATTTCCTAAAAATAATAATCCGAATTGGTTTATTCGTACCGTTATATTCTTTAATATTCGGTTTCGATTCCTAATATTATTTATATATAATCGATTATTCTATTTCTTTTTTCCCGTATTATATTATTTATATAGGTCGGCTCCTTTCTAAAGGTAATAAATTATATACGTTATTATTATATTTATATAAGGAGTTTTTCGGTTTTTAAATTAATTCTATTCTCTAAATTCTAATTAGAATAATAAAAATTAAAATTCCTAATAGCTACGATCTAATATTTTATTAGGGGTTTTTCCTCGAGGAGTTCGAGAAGGGGAAACCCCTATTTATATTCCGGTATTTTATATATTTTAATAAGGGAATAAATTAAATAAACGGTTAATAATTCTTTTAAATTTTTAAATATTATAGAGGTTTAACCCTTTCCAACGTAGAAATTTAAGTCTAAAAAATTCTATTTTTTATTTACGTAAATAATTGCCCTCCCTTTTTTTAAATAATTTACCCTAATATATTTATTACCTTATAAATAATAAATATCTTCGTTTAAATTCCTACCCGGCTTTTAAATCGCTATAATATTATAAATTTCTTCCTAATTAAATAATAATTTCCTTCTTTCGTATAAATAAGATTCTTATTCCCTAGCTAAATTTATAGCGCCAATATGGTATGGGGTCTATTTCTAATTCCCCGTAAAATGAAACCGTAAACGTTAAGCGCCCCGGATAAAAACCCCGGCTATATTTCTCGGCGCGGATTTATCTACGCTATTTCTTTAGCGTTCTACGATTGTAGTATATACCTACCGCTAACGCAATTAATATCCGTTTTATCCCTTCTATTTATTATTGCGTTAAAATATTAAACCGTTCCGCTTTTTTAATCCGCCGTCCCGTTTTTTATTTATTACCGCCTTCCGCCTTCTATTCCCCCGTTTATTTACCCTTTTAATTATTTTTAAACTTCCTAATCGTTAAATTTTCCTTTATTCTTTTTATCCTTTTCCTCCTTCTATTACGGCTATATTTCTATTACGGTTTATATTAATATAAAGACTTCCTTCCTTTAAATATAAAAACCCCCTATCCCTCTGGGTTTTTTTAAGCTTTTCCTTCCTTTAATAATAATAATCGATTCGAAATGGCTATTCTCCGTTAAAAATACGCTAAAATATTCTATAAAATAATAAAAATTTTTAACGAAAATAAGGGCGAAAATTCGTTTCCCCTTCGCTTTCCTTCGTTAACCCTTATATTTAATATAATTAATACCGATATTAAAATTAATTTCGAATATATTATTAAATGCTTTATTAGTAATAAATTCTTTTATATATTAGAAAAAGGGTAAATTTTCCTTCCGTTATATTTTATTTTTATATTAATTTTTCCGAAGTTGTATTCGTATTCCTTTATATTTCGCTTATACCTTTTAATTAATTAAGGCCCTTCTTTCCTTCCCGGCCATCCCGGGTTATAATATTTATATAAAGGCCGTTGTTAAATCGATTTATTTTATCCTTAATTACCCGAATAAATTATTATTTTTTATATTATTAATATTTTCTACTTTAATTCGTCTTTAAATAAATTTAATTAAGTTATTTAATATATTTTAGTAGTCTTATATTATATAATCGATATATTTTACGGCTTTTATAATTTTTATAATACTTTTTAGGAGAAGGTCGTTAATAAAAATTTAATTAATAGCGAATTTTATAATTATTTTATCTATTTCCGTATTATTATTAAGGAATTTACCGGCGCGATTTGCCCTCGCTTTATTAGCGACGGCTTTACCGGCACTTTAAAATAATTTATTCGCTATAGAAAGTAATTAGTTAATAATTATTTTTAAAAAAGTTATTACGAATTCCTCCTTTTTAATAAAGATAATTTAATTAGCGGTTATATTCTTTTAAATAATATCCTTTATAATAGTAATAGTAATTTGCCCCGTAGTGGTAGCGGTAATTTATTTCGTAACGGTAGCGGTAAAATTCCTTTGAATAATAATAGTATTTATATACCTTTCTATAATAATTCCTTAATAGAAATTAATTCGCTAATTATTCGTCCTACCGGTCCTATTCCTATTAATAATAATTAATTTATTTAACGTTAATTCGTAATTAATACTATATATTAATATATTCGTTAATTCAATAAATAAAATTATTTATTCGCTAATAATAATAAAATACTAAAGGTTTTAATTAATTATAAAAAGAAGTAATAATTAAATAAATTATTACCTTCGCGGCCCAATAAATTTTTAATTAAATAAAAATCCTCCCCCGTCTTCGTTTTAACGTATTAATAAATAAAAGTAAAAGAAAAGGAAGAAAAGAAAATTAAAAATAGCGAATAAATTCGTTTCGCCGCTCCTCTTTTAATTTAATTACTAAACGGTATTTATTTAATCGTCCTAACCGAAATATTTATAATAGGATTTTTTCGGCTTTAATTCTATTATTTAAATAAATTTAAAATTATTCCTACGTCTACGGCTAATTAATTATTACGAATTATATATTTATTATTTAGAAATATTCGAATATAATATAATAAAATATTTCCCGTTTTAATCCGTACGAATAAATAAGGGTATTGATATTAAAGATTCTCTTTTAAAAAAAGAAAGCTTTAAAGTTAATTATTTCCGTTTTCGTTTAAACGAGGAGGGAATTCTTCGCTTTCGTTAATAAATAATAATCTTTATTATCCTCTAAAAGTTAAATTCTCTTCCGTTTCTTCTTTTTTTAATCGATTATATACTATTTTATTATAATATTATTAAATTTCGGGTCGAAATTAATAATTATAAATTTATACCGCCGATTTAATTTAATTACCGTTATTGCTAATTAATAATTATAATATAATACTTACTTTCTCTTTATAGTATCTTCTAATTATATTTCTTAATTAAAGGTTAAAAATTTCGGCAATTATAATAATTAAATAAATACGCTTATTACCGGGGGTAATCCTGCTATAATCGCTATAAGGTTTTCTATCGGTATTTATTCTTCCGCTTATTTAATTTTAACGGTACCGCTTTTTAATTTATTAATAAATAATCGACTTTTTATTCGTTTTATTTAAATATAGTTAATTATTTAAATTACTATTCTTCGGACGAATTTAATTTAATCCGTACGGGCGAATCTCTCTTCAAAAACCCTTAATCGTTTATTAAAATAGAAGTTAAATAGCAGGTAAAAAATTTCTATTTTAAAGTTCTATACCGGTATAATTTTATACGCCCTAGTAACGACTTTTAAATATTTAATTTAATATTTAGCTAATCCAATTACTATCCTTCAAAATTTATTATATATTTTTATTAATTAGTAAAAAATTAAAGCTTTATATATAATTATACTTCGAATATATTT
Source organism: Sordaria brevicollis (assembly GCA_033439795.1). Taxonomy (NCBI): domain Eukaryota; kingdom Fungi; phylum Ascomycota; class Sordariomycetes; order Sordariales; family Sordariaceae; genus Sordaria; species Sordaria brevicollis. Next base: position 1,497,287 of record JAUTDP010000007.1, read on the forward strand.
AATATAAATTTCCTTCGTACGAACGAAAGAATAATTTTAAATCTTTATAGCTAATTGGGTTAATATATTCGTTTAAATCTTTATTTTTTTTTTAATAACTTCCGCGTAGGTTCGATAATTAAATTTACGGTTTAATTAAATATTTAAAAATTTTATTAATTCCGTTAATCGAAATATAATATCCCTAAATTAGAAAGTTTCCGTTTTTAATACCCTCGTTCGTATAAAATATATTAATTCCGTTTTATTTATTTTAAATTCTATATTTTTCTCCTTTACCTATTCGGAGTAAATTTCCTATATTATTTAAAATATTTTACAATTTTCTTCGGTAATCTTTATTACGGCGACGATATTAATATTATTAATAAAGCCGATTATAATTGTATTTTTAACCGTAATTAATTTATAATATAATAGGGTAATAAAAAGGATAAAAAGAATTAGAAAAAGGGGGGAGCTTTAAAGTATTCTGGCTTTTATAGCGTAGGGAGTAGATATTTCGTCGTTAAAGAAGAAGGAACCTCTTCGTCCATTAATAAAATTCACTATTTATTCGAAAATTTATTATAAAAATTACATTTCTTATAGGGTATATAATAGCTATTTATAATTAATTTTATTGAATACGCTTTTAAAATTAAAGAGTATTAACGATATAACGGCTCTGAATTTTTAGGCTATATATATAATATCTATAATAATACGGATAATAAATTCGGTCGAACGGTTTACCCGATTATTTATTTAGCCTTTTAGTAAGAGGTTAAACTTTTTTATAATTTAGGTAAATTTTTTAGTAACGAACGTTTCGAAAATTTTCCTAACGTTATTTAATAATAAAATTGGCTTCTACGCGCCGGCTAATTTTTATTATACGGCGGTTTTTTTTAATTTTTTAAAAACGATTATTTTTATATTTTTAAACCGTTATAGAAAGTATTTAAAACGAAAATTCGTAACTACGAAAGCGGTTATAATTTTTTAGAATAATTCCTTATAAATCTTTAAAAATTTATTCGAATATTAATCGATATTTAATATTTTATTCGGAATTATTTGAAATAAAATTTTTTAAATATCTTCCTTAGTAATTAATTCGTTAATAAATAACGAATTACCGGTATTTAATAGAAGGGTCTAATTAGGTAAATAATCCGTAGGGATATTTACTTTCGGGAAGAAATATTCGGCGAAAATATTCGCTTTACTATTATAATCTTCGATTTTTTCTATTCCTTCGTATTATTTAAAAATTAAAAATTTAGGCGGGTTTATTGGTAAATAATTTTAGGTATAGGTTTATTTTTCGAAGGTTTAAAATTTATTTAAATTCTTTAATACCCTTTCGACGTTTTTTTACTATATTATTTATTAAATTTTTGTATTAATCCTTCTTTTCTTTATTAATACTTTTACGAATTTTATTTAATTCGAAAATATCCTTTTTTTATATTATTTTTACTATTTCCGCTTCGTATTTTTTATCGTTATTTTATATTTTAACGTCTATTATTTCGTTCTTTTCCTTCGATTTTTCTTCCGGTATAGGACGAACTCTTCTATTATATTTATAAATTTTTTATCGAATTTATCGAATATAAATTCTAATTCCTCCTTTGTATCGATCTTCGCCGAGATTGAAATTTATTATAATATTACTTTTTATACTTTTTCCGTATTTATTAAATTCTAATTATAACCTTCTTCTATTTCCGTTTTCCTAATTTTTCTTCCGGTATAGATTTAAATTTTTTAAAGATAATAATCCGAACCGGTTTATTTATACCGTTATACCCTTTAATATTCGGTTTTAATTCCTAATATTATTTATATATAATCGATTATTTTATTTCTCTTTTTTTATATTACGTTATTTATACGGGTCGGTTCCCCTTTAAAAATAACGAATTATATATATTATTATTATATTTATATAAAGAGTTTTTCGGCTTTTAAACTAATTTTATTTTCTAAATCCTAATTAGGATAATAGAGGTTAAAGTCCTTAACGGCTACGATTTAATATTTTACCGGGGGTTTTTTTTCGAAGAATTCAAAGAGGGGAAACCTTTATTTATATTCCGGTATTTTATATATTTTAATAGGGGAATAAATCGAATAAACGGTTAATAATTCCTTTAAATTTTTAAACGTTATAGAGGCCTAATTTCTTCCGATATAAAAATTTAAATCTTTAAAATTCTATTTCTTATTTATATAAATAACCGCTTTCCCTTTTTTTAAATAATTTACCCTAATATATTTACCGCCTTATAAACGATAAATATCCTTATTTAAATTCTTATTTAATTTTTAAATTACTACGATATTATAAATTTCTTTCTATTTAAATAGTAATTTCCCTCTTTCGTATAATTTCCTTACATTTAATAAAATATTTTCAATTAAATTATTAATTATTTTATCAAAGAATATTTTTTAGCCCTATAGGCGGAATAAGAGTAGGAGTTTTTTTCTTTTAAATAATCGGTTTAGCGGCGGCGATTAAACCGGCGCCGCTCCGAATATTTAAACCCTAAAAGTTCGTAAATACGTTTATTAGGCTTTTAGCTGTTAATTTCGGTTTAATAAAGGGCTTGCTAATTTATTTACGGGTATAACTTCTATTTCTACTTTTAAATTCCCTTTTACGAATAATAATAATATAAGCGGTAGAAGGGGTATTAAGGAAATTAATATCCTTATTATCTTTTACCGCCACCGGCTTTAATATAATATTTCTTTTAAAATCTTTCCAATACGTAAATAAATATAGCCTTTCGGTATATTTTATAATAACCTTCGCGATAACTTTTTTAAAAATAAGGTATATTTTCTTTTCGAAGGTATAATACTTATACTTTCTATATAGAGTATAAAAAATTAACGATTTATCTTTATTAAATAAATAATTCGTTTTTCTAAAATAATCCTTATTATATTTATTTTTATTATAATATTTATAAACGTTAGCGTTATAATAAAATTTCCTTAAATATTTTACGCCCTAATAAATAAAATATTATTAAATATTAACCGAAGAAGTAAATAATTTATAAATATATACGCCGCCCTCTTAGAGGAGGAATTTTTTATAAAAAGCTTCGGTTATTTTTATAATTATAACCTCTATTATAAAGAGACCCTTATTCTCGCTAATTCTCTTTTTCTACGGGCGTATTCTAATAATAAAAGCGGTTAAATTCGCCTATTATATTTTATAAATAATATCCTTTATCCTTATATATTCGGCGATATTCGTTTAAAAGAACCCTTTAGTAATTAATATAATAATATGTAAAAATACGAACGCTTTTTCGCTAAAAACTTTTTTAATTTAAATTTAATATTATTAATACTATTCGCGTATAATATTATCGAATATAATTTTATAATTTTTAATTATAAATAATTTCGTAGCGGTTTATATAATATTAAGGGTATTAATTTCTAAATCGCAAAATATCTTTTCGATTTAAATTTTAATTTCTTTATTCGTTTATTTCGAATATTAAATATCGATTATAATACTTCGAATAAAGAAAGTACGGTCGTAATTAATAAAGAGTATTTTTAAGGGGGGGGTAATAATTATAATATATTAAAAAATAAATCCAATTTTAGAAAGAACGTTTTTTATAATTCCGGTTTATATTTTCGGCGCCTCTTTAATATTCTTTTATAATTCTTATAAAATTATCTTCTTTAAATCGTTAAAATCCTTCCTAATAATAATTTAATCGTTACTAACTTTATTAACCTTAAGGCGCGTTACCCTATTTTTCTTCGCGAAAATTTTCGTATATTCGTTAAATAATTTACGAATCCAATTACAATTTTCGAACGAAATAGCGTTATAATCCGAAGATTTATTCGCTTTAGTAATAAATTTCTTTATAATTTCGTCGTCCTTTTACGTTTTTTCCGAAGTCTTTGCGGCGCGCGTTGCGTTAGGGTTATTATAAATTGAGAATTTTACGAACGGGTTATAGACGCTATTTTCGAGTCTACGGTTACCGCTATTAATCGCTATCGGTAATAACGATATATCGTCATCGCTATATTCGTCGCGGGATATCGTGAAGGACGTAAAAGACCCTCCTAAATCGATTCCTATTATCGGTTTTCGTTTTAGAGCGCTCCTCGATTAGAAATCAGCGTTTCCGGTTCCAAAGCAATTTCCTTCTTTCGTATAATTTTCCTATATTTTAATAAAATATTTTTAATCGGATTATTATTTACTTTATAAAAGAATATTTTTTAATTTCGTAAATAGAATAAAAATAGGAATTTTTTCTTTTTAAATAACCGGTCTAACGGCGGTGATTAAACCGGTACCGTTCCGAATATTTAAACTCTAAAAATTTATAAATACGTTTATTAGGCTTTTAACCGTTAATTTTAATTTAGTAAAAGGCCTATTAATCCGTTTATAAATATAATTTTTATTTCTATTTTTAAATTTCCTTTTATAAATAATAATAATACGTACGGTAAGGGGGGTATTAAGGAAATTAATATCCTTATTATCCTTTACCGCCGCCGGTTCTAATATAATACTTTTTTTAAAATCTTTCCGGTGCGTAAAAGAACGTAACTTCTTAACGTACGTTATAATAACTTTTGTAATAATTTTCTTAAAAAGGGGGTATACTTTCTTTTCGAAGGTATAATACCTATATTTTCTATATAGAATATAGAAAATTAGTAATTTATTTTTATTAAATAGGTAATTCGCTTTTTTTAAACGGTTTTTATTATATTTATTTTTATTATAGCGTTTATAAACGTTAATATTATAATAAAATTTCTTTAAATATCCTATACCCTAATAAATAAAATATTATTAAATATTAACCGAGGAAGTAAACGGTGCGTAAATATATATACCGCCCTCCTAGAGGAGGAATTTTTTATAAAGAGTTTCGGTTACTTTTATAATTATAATTTCTATTATAAAAAATCCTTTATCTTTTTTAATTCTTTTTTTTTATAAGCGTATTTTAATAATAAAAGCGTTCGGGTTCGCTTATTATATTTTATAAATAATATCCTTTATCCTTATATATTCGGCAATATTCGTTTAAAAGAACCCCTTAACGATTAATATAAAAATATTTAAAAATACGAACGCTTTTTTACTAAAGATTTTCTTAATTTAAATTTGATATTATTAATACTATTCGTATATAGCGTTATCGAATATAATTCTATAATTTCCGGTTGTAAATAATTTTATAACGGTTTATATAATATTAAAAGTACCGGTCTTTAAATTGCAAATTATTTTTTCAATTTAAATTTTAATTTTTTTATTCATTTACTTCGAATATTAAATATCGATTATAATATTTCGAATAAAGAGGGTATAATTATAATTAATAAAGAATATTTTCGGGGGGGGGGGGGGGGTAGTAATTATAATATATTAAAAGATAAATCCAGTCTTAAGAAAAGCATTTTTTATAATTCCGGCCTATATTTTCGGCGCTGGTTTAATATTCTTTTATAATTCTTATAAAATCGTTTTCTTTAAATTATTAAAATCCTCCTTAATAGTAATTTCGGGGCGTATTATTTTATTTTTCTTCGCGAAGATTTTTATATATTCGTTAAATAATTTACAAACTTAATTACAATTTTCGAACGAAATGGCGTTATAATCCGAAGATTTATTCGCTTTAGTAATAAATTTTTTTATAATTTCGTCGTCCTTTTACGTTTTTTCCAAAATCTTCGTAGCGTATATTATATTAAAATTATTATATATTAAAAATCCTACGAACGGGTTATAAACGCTATTTTCAAATCTACGGTCGCTATTATTAATTATTATCGGTAGTAACGATATATCGTCGTCGCTACAATCGTCGTAGGATATTATAAGGGATGTAAAAAACCCTTCTAAATTGATTCCCGTTATCAATTTTCGTTTTAGAGCGCTCCTCGATTAGAAATCGGCGTTTCCGGTTCTAAAGCAGTTTGAATATTATTAATATTCCGTATTAGTATTAAAGATATAATTAAAAAAATAGAGAAAGAAAATGTTAAACTCCGCTTCAAGTAAATTTCTGCCCACCTATATAAAATTTGCCGAAGGTAAATTTTGCGGGGGTACGGGGGCGGCAGCCCTCGTAAATATAATATATAAAATTTTCCCCATTTTCTATACCTCCTTCGTCTAATTTTATTAAAAGGATTTACCCGGTTAGGAAGCCTTTAATAAAGTCTTCAATTAATAAATTAAAGGCGCTATCGTTTTTAAAACGATATTTAATAAAGAAAAATAATATTTCGAATATATTTTTAATTTTATATAATCTTTAAAGGGTAAATTACTTTATAAAATTAAATAACCCCGCCTTTACCAACTAAATTAACGCCCCGTAGAGGATTTCCAAATTAATATAAACGATATTTAAAATTTCTACGTTAAATACCCGTATAAACTAAACCTTAAATTCAATAAAATTTCGAATTTAACGCTAATAATAATTAAACGAAATCCTAAGGGGATATGACGCAATTAGCAATTCGCTTAAACCTAGCCCGAATCTTATATATAAATTATAATATATTCCCAAATCCTATATATAAATTATAATATATTCTTAATTATATCTATTATAAAGGAATTATTAACGCGGCTTTAACGGGGATAGCGCATTTTATAATTTCTTTTTACGGTTTTAATTTATAAATTATATAATTACGTTACTTAGGCCTTAAATTTTATTTTTTCTAATATTTCCGCGTGGCGGAATACGGTAATAAAATTATATTTTCATTATCGTTTTCTTACCGAAGTATTATACTCTCATTAATTATCTTCTATTAAAATCTATTATTTTTAAAACCAAGCTTTAATATTTTATTAACTATTTAAATAAAAATTTACGTAAGGAAGCTATTTATAATTTACGTAACCTCTTCCTTTTAATGTTCGGGATCGGTATTTTTAATAATATTATATATATAAATTATTTCCGCTTTAATTACGTCGAAAAACCGCTTTTTAATAAAAAATTAAATCAATTAACAGGGGTCGCTAAAAATAAAATATATTAATTAAATTTCTTTCTAATACTAAAATTCGTATATAGGAATATTTATAATAAAACGGTTAAAAGCCGATTATATTAAGGCTTAAACCCATTTATTAATAATTTTCTTAATAATAACGTATTATAAAATAATTAATATTATATTATATTTTCATTTACCCTATAATAATATTCTTATAATATTTTTAATAGCCTTTTTAAGGCCCGAAAACCTAAATTCAGCCTTAATAACCGCTTTAATAATATCAAAATACATTAGGAGATTTTTAATAGCGATTACGATATACGTACGTGATACTTCCTCCTAAACGAAAATTCTATTAATATTATATTTTTAAAATTCTGTTAATTAATAAATTAATGTAGCGATATCGGCTCTATCGCCGGCCATTAAAATAACGGGCTTATTTCGTTAATAAAGCGCTAACTAAAAAAAAAAAAAAAAAAAAAACCAAATTTCCTTTATTACAATTCTTTTTATAATTAATATATTTATAATATTTCTTCTTTTTACTTAAGGGGTAAAAATGCTAAAGCGCTATAAAAATATTATTATTTATAATAATATTTTTAATAATAAATTTTAAATAAATTATATAATTTATACCTTCGGTAGGAATTACGTTAAAATTTTTATAAGGGTAACGGCGAAGGGGTATAATAACGTTAAAAAAATGCGCGGAATTTTTAAAAATTTATAAGGAATTCTACCTTATTATAAACGAAGAAGGAATATTTATTGCGCGAAGAATTTAAAAAATATTAGAATTATATTAATAAAGGTTATAGAAAAAAAGGGAAAAGGAAAAGGAAAATCTGAAGGTTCGAAATTTAATTAAATCAGGAAAGGAAGAATTATAGGCCCGTATATTATTTTAATTATCCGGATTCGGTCTAACGTAGCCTTATTTATAACCGTATTAATACCGAATAATAGCCGCCGTAATAAATAATCGCCAAATTTATTATACCCATTTCAACGCGCGCAATAATATTAGCCACCCGCTAATATTACGCCTATAATTTATTAATTAATTTATAAGGGTGCCGGTATATTAATCTTATTAATAACTAAAATCAATTGCGTTTTAGAGCCGGGGGTATTATTACGGTACTAAATTATTAGTAGCGCTCTCCAAGCGTCTTAACACCGAATTACTAGCAGAGTATAATTATACCTATAATTATATTTCTACCTTACTTATATATATAGTCCGGGAATAGAATTTTCGCTACTCTCTTTCGATCTTCTCCTCTTCGTACAATAATACGTCTTCTCTAAGCCTCTATTAGATCGGTATCGTGATATAACCTCCGAACTCCACCCCCCCTTTTCTGCGGTAGCAGGTCTGAGCGGGTTTTGCGCGTTTTAGCCGTCGAAAATAGGGGAAAAAGATAAAAAATATTAAATATTTAAATAAAGAAAAATTCAATAAAATTACATAAAATATTATTAGAATACCCTCGTTAAGCCGATCCCAACAGTATTATTTTCAAAGTATAAAACCTAACCGTTGAAATGATACAACCCTAGAGAATAAATTATTTTCATTTTTTTAAAGAATATTTTGAATTATTTAAATTAATTGAATTTATATAATATGGAAAATAGTACGATGAAAATGGTCTCAACGAGACGGTTCTAATGGTACTATTTATGAAGTGCACGGACCCCCCGTTAAAGTAATGCCACCTAAAAAGAAAGAAAATAAAAGAATATTAAGCCCCTCGAGGTTGCATTACCCTAACGGGTAGTCCGTGCACGTTATAAGTGGTACCATTAGAACCGTCTCGTTAAGGCCATCCTCATCGTACTATTCTTTATACTATATAAATATTCCTATCCTTAAAAAAATTCAGAGTATCCTTATTCTTTTCTTTTTTCGCTAAAAAATTACCTTTTGAATTAGATTTTTAGAAATAAGTGGTCCGAGCGTTTTGAAAAAATAATTCTTAAAAAGGCTTCAAAGTAAATATCTTCCGAGAAAAGTTTTTATTATTTCATTATTTTTCGTTATTTAATTATTAATAAAAACGTTGGGAAAAAGAAGAAAAAATTGAAACTTCGTGCAGCCCATGGCCAAAACGCGCAAAACCCGAACAGACCTCCTCTCACTAAAGTTCGAGGAGAGGAGACCCACATTTTGTGGGGTGGGTCCGCTGAGCGCCGTAGAGGAGGTTTTGTGGAAGAGACTATCAGGTGACCAGCGGGTGAGCCGTGCCGTCACAAGTAATTTCAAACCCTTAGGGCGTATTTAGCGACCTAGAAATGGGATCTGGAATTTGTGTCTGGAAATGTGGCCCGTGTGAGGTACTTCGAGTTAACTAGGTTAATTAAGAAAGTCACTTTCCGAATATACCTTCTAATAGTTTCCGAATCTAATTGGGCTCGGAAATGGACTTTTACCCCACTTGCTGGATGTACGCTCTGTGGTTGGTCTAAATTTGTCTTGGCGGGACAAATTTCCAAAATCCATTTCAGAAAGTCGAAGCTTCTAAACGAGACCTGGAAATGGGATCTGACCCGCTTTGTACCTCCAAAACAACAAAACCCATTTCCAGGTCCCCAATTCCGAGTCGCCAAACACGCCCTTAGCAGCCCCGAATTTTACATCTTTACTATATAAAATAAGAATAACACCCCCCTATCTATTGTTGCTGGTTGCTAATTTGCGCTTAGCCATCGTAAAAACAGAAATTTGGCCCAAGGTGTTGCTACAACATGGGGGGTTGCTCGTACTGGGGGTTGCTAGAACAGGGGTCTCTACTGTATGCTCATTCCCAGAATCTCTCCAATTGCCAAGGATCTGGGTCATCGGCCCTCTCGGAGCCAATACAAATAAGGATATAATCGCGAGCCAAGACGAAGGTATCCCGACGGGACCTGCACCCCGCAAAATCCCTTGTCTCGGTGTCTCCCGCTTGCAGATGGCTTAATGCAGATCAGATTCCTATCGGCACTTGACCCAGAGTAACATGGGCTTTTTGTTCTTCGCATGGCTTGCGTCCTCGTTCGGCCGACATCTTCAAACACTAATTGGTCTTTCCCTCTACTCCTTATTGATTGGTTTCTCTCCATTTCGATGCTAGGTAAGCTCACCCTCCATAGTACCTTCGCCATTCACGTACCTCGATATCCCGTGCAGTTTCGTGGAATTGAACGTTGATGTCAAGGTCCTGCTAGATTCGTTTTGTGGCCTGGGAGAGCAGGAGGACTATTGCAGTCATGGTTTCCTTACTCCTCCACCTCCAGCGTCAGCACCGGCACCTTTACAGTTTCACCAAGAATGCGGGGTTAGACTTGGCCTCGAATGAGACTGGATCGCAAGCTTGTCCGAAAAGCGTAGAGGTCCCGAGGTCTTGTACAGTTCAACATTCAAAACGATGCTGTGACCTGGTCTGACACGCTATGGCTTCGCATACTTACCGACTAACTACCGTCTTACCCCAGGTAGAACACCGCGGGAAATAGGCCAAGACATGTTATAGCGGGACCATCTTGCATTGGCTCCCACTAGTCTCCCACCACTACGAGACATGGCCCGCCGTTTGGAGTCTGGGGAAGTGGATCAAAGGATCGCAACTGCCACCACACCTTTGCTCCTTGCGAGGTACTTGCTGGGAAGAGCTTTAGACTCATGAAAGAAGCGCACCCGGTGCTAGCTATGCTCGACCAAGCTGACCTTTGCTCTCCCACACCGCAATGCTCTTGCTTGGCTTATCGAGAGCGGCGGACGATGGCTTCGCGTGGACTAGCTGTGTAACGTCCGAGGCAGGATCTTGAGATGGGTCAGCCGAGGTCGATGAGATCTTTATGCCTTCGGCCTTCAACCTCGCGAGAGGGGCGATGGCTGCGACGCTTGGTAGAATGTCGAGATGCGACTGGTGGAGAGATTGTCGAGATGTTGAACTAGGTGTCGGGGTGAAAGCAGTTCGTCAAGACCCGCGGCCAGAGAAAAGTGTCGAGACCAATGTTTGAAGAAGTATAAAGACGTCCTGAAATCCCCCGATAAAGCAGCTCATCCGTCTCCATCCAGACAGCATCAACCCAGCGATTTCCACCCAAGATCGTCCTTCACTTGTTCTTTGCGCACAATCTCCAACGCTTCCTTCCAAGCAACCACCAACCCTATACAATGAAGTCCTTCGTAGCCCTCTCCCTCGCGGCCCTCGCGCTCGCCAACCCCCTCCCCGTACCCAACGAGCCGGCCATTCTCAACGAGCGCCAGACTCAGACCACCATCACGGCCACCGAGTTCACGCGTCTCGGCTGCCGGCCTGTCATCTTCCTCTTTGCCCGTGGATCGACTGAGGTCGGCAACATGGGTACTATCGTTGGCCCCCCGACCTCCAACGGCATCAAGGCCGCGCAAGGCGTCACCAATGTCGTTACCGAGGGCATCGACTACCCTGCCCTGCTGTCCACGAACTTCCTCCCCGGTGGTGCCGACCTGGGTGGTATCAGAGAGATGAAGAGGCTCCTCAACAAAGCGGCGACTGACTGCCCCAACTCCAAGATTGTTGTTGCTGGATACAGGTATGAACTGCATCCTCTCCATTCTCCCCCTTCGGTGGCATCCATAACTAACAGCACCACAACAGCCAAGGCGCAGCCCTCGTCCACCGCGCCGTCGAGGACATGTCCGAGGCGGTCAAGGACAAGATCGTCGCCGCCGTAACTTACGGCGACACCCAGCGTCTCCAGGACCGCGGTCGTATCCCCAACTTCCCTGAGTCCAAGACTCTCATCATCTGCAACACCGGTGACCTCGTTTGCCTTGGCCAGTTGACCATTCTCGCTCCTCACCTCGACTACGAGCGCCGCGTGCCCGAGGCCCTTGCTTTTATCAACGCTAGATTGGCTGCTTAGACTAGCACTTGGGGAATAGTATCGGCCAAGCAAGGACCGAGCGTCCATTTCAGGGACTAACTCCGGACTCGAGTGCGCAACGAATCATGGAGGGACTTCCTGAAGGCTGGTTGAGGGTAGATCGCTGTGGAAAATTGTGTCTGGTATGGTTGATGTGGCATTTGTCTCTTCTATTTTCTCGTTTTCATCTTGTTTTTATTGTTTTGCTGTCGATATAACAATCAAACTCTGGCCATACAAGCTTCTTCTTATGATGATTTGTGAATCGACGACATACGTCTGGAACGCCTGCCAATGACGAACGTTAATGCTTCCATAGATGCGAGCCTGGTAGGGTAAATATAACGCTCCTATAAGGTGGCGTGTTCTGATGTTCGTTAGCAAGCGAACATTGTCGTCTTCGTCTTCGTCTTTGGGTGGTGGGTCAGGTTTGGCTGTCTGGAAAATGCAATCCAGCTTGGGCGAGTACGGCTCTGCCTAAATGATATGTAAGAGATGTGAAAAGGGTACACGTACGGTACGAGACGCTTCTCCGTATTTTATTGCGGCTGTAAAAGCATGACCCTGCTTGTGATACCACGCCACGGCTATAATGTCTAAGCCACAACTCCAACGAATTAGAGAGGCTCCGAGAAGGGAAAACTCAATGAACGTCAATAGCGATACGGATATAGGAGGTAAGCATTTAAGCTAGATCTGCCGCTACTTGCCGCCTCCCTAATCTGCGCAATCTCATTGCCGAGAGAGCATGTGCGGCTCTCAAGATGAGCATTATCGTCGGCAGGGTAGTCGCACTATGTGCATCCGTATAAACTCGGTTCAAACCTAAAAGACTCCAGGTCATGATAACCTTACGGATCTTTTAGGATTGAACGGCTACCAGTTGCCTTTTGGCTGTCTGCATGCGAGGGTTACGGAGAGCTAAAACACGGTATTCCGATCCCGACCTGGATTCTAGGTAAACGTACTACCATGCGCATCACGCCGCGGTATAGGGCCTCACGATACCAAGAGTATTTTCTTTCCCCATACTCCTTACTCACATCCCCCCTCCCCTCCAAATATCCATCAATACTTGCCGTAGGAATTGCACTCTATACCTTGACTATGATGAGCTAGTCGCTTGTAATATTTTCCTATGCTAGTCCCTTATTCTACAAAATTAACCTTTCCCGGCACAATATGTTTCGGGTCTACAAGAGTGAAGATAACCGTGGGTGTGAGGTTTTTGTAGATGATGGCTGAGCACGCAACACCCACTCTCTGTCACACCCACGGTCAACTCTGCTTTGGTTTTACATAGCAACTTGGCGGTGCCATCAGCTCACTTTCACCGGGAGCGTAACAAGATGCGAATGAGGCAAAATCATACACGCAGATCCAACCAGTTGCGTTGGGGATGACGAGGGATGACGAGGGTTGACTGTCAAGCAGGAGGAGCTGTAGCCAGGAACCTGTTGACCTGAGTGACAGGCGCGAAAATTCAAAGCCTCGAATGTAGGTCAGCGACAACGGAAGGGAGGTTATGTACATCGACGATATCTTTGACGTTAAGCCTCCGACACTGAACTTCAACTCGACGTGTCATACGCCACTCCCGACCGAGGACAACGATCACCGGAACACCAATAAGATCCGCGTCCTTGAGCTTCCAGGGCAAAGACTTTTGGCGATCATCAAGGATGATGTCTACCCGGTCATCCTGATCCCCGGCGATGCTAAGGATGCGCTTGTATACCTCCACAGCATCGTCGTAGCTGCCTTCAGGAAAGACAACGATGCAGGTGTATGGGGCAATAGCAACGGGCCAGTTGAGACCTTTGTCGTCGGCCAAGTGTTCAGCCACGGCGCCAATGACACGGGAGATTCCTATTCCGTGGCATCCCATTTGCATACTCGCGATCTTGGGAGTGCCGCTTACCCCCGTCGGGAGTGATACCTTTGCGCTCAAAGGGTCTGAATACCGAGTGCCCAAGTGAAACGTGTGACCCAGCTCCATCGCCTTGTGAACATTCAAAGTTCCGGAGGAGCACTGTGGGCAGCCATCCCCCGCGCGGATTCGGAGGAAGTTCAAAGGTTCCCTTTCGCCAGTGGAAGATTCGTGGCGCTGGACATCCAACGTAGATGTTCCTGTTTGTACGGAATTGGGCCACATGGGCAGAGATGCCGTGTCTCCCAAACTGTCCGACAACGACGGTGGAAGTCTGCCGTCGAAGAGATTCACCAGTCGTTTCGCGGTAGCGTCCGGGCCCTCTGTCGCCGCGGTCCAGATATCCGTGGCGTCCGAAACTCCTGCATCAAGGTCTGGCACAAGAGATTTAATCGCATAGATGTTGAGGTCAGAGTTGGTGTACTGACGCACCTCACCAGTACTCGCATTGCTTGTTCTTGTGGGGTACCACACGTTGACGAGTGTGGATCGGTCTTTGGTTATAGCCCGCCATACTCCGACATGTTCTGCTTGACAGGTCTCATGCTCAACCTTGGCAGCGGCTATTTCCTCGTTGACGGTGTAGTCACAACTTCCACAAGTGATGACACTATCCTCCCCATAGGGCGAGGGCAAGTGGTACTCATGGCTCAGATCGCCGCCCATATCACCGGAACTGGCTTTGGCTGCCAGAACAGGGAGCTTCATTTCGTTGAAGATACGAGAGTAAGCGGCCCGGACTTGCTCGTACGTGTCCAGAGCGGATGACAAGTCGGTGTCAAAGGTGTAAAGGTCTTTCATGGTGAACTCGCGCCCTCGAAGAAGACCGTGACGCGGGCGCATCTCATCCCGAAACTTGCGGGTGATCTGGTAGAGCCGAAGCGGGAGATCCTTATACGACCTGACGGTCTGCGCAACGAGATTGGTGATCTCTTCCTCATGAGTGGGAGACAGCAGGTAGGCACCACCTTTGCGATCCGGGAAGCGGAAAAGCTACAGCCCCAACACGTTAGCCCAAGGAAAGGCCCCAGAGGAAGCTGAGGAGAGAGTGAGGAGAACGCACCTCGGGTGCGATATTCTGCAGTCGACCGCTGCGCTCCCACAGAGCTTCGCTTGAAATAGAAGACAAGGAGACTCTAGAAGCCGCTGTCGGTTGAATGTGGGCGTGAGTGGCTTAGCCAGGAAAGCAACGGGAGAGCACTAACCTAACGACTCCTCCATGTGCTTTGCAACCAGCCGTTCTACCTTATCCTGTACCCTCTTCCCGAGAGGCAGCATGTGGAAGATTCCTGCATGAGATTGACGAAGAAAGCCGGCGCGGACGAGCTTCGAATGGGCATCCTCAACGCCGGGGACCGCAATGCCTCCGGTTGGAGCCCAGACCCTGGAAATACGGGGGATAGAACGCGGCAGCATGGTGCCAACAGATCTAGAATGCCGTATTAGATGATGACCTCGACCATGTAGGTTCATGCCCATGGGAATACATTTACTGGTACGGATGAGTATATAGTCGGTGCTCGGCCTTTCGTTTACACAAGCAGCATTGCGGCGTCGAGTGGAAAGCAGAGGTAGGTAATAAGTGAATGGCTGCTCTTGCGCGCCCCCTCCCTCAACTCTTCTCAGCGTTTTGTTCTGCCAGAGATCACAACGGTAAAAGCCGTTGACGGAGTATCATGAGCTGAGCCGATAGGTCCTCTCTCTCCAAACTCAACGGCACCTCCAAAGTGGACCCGCTCAAACAGAACGGATCCATCTTACAATTCCTCCCCCAGTCGGAGGTTCATCCAGTGTATGGATGTACCTAGGTACATACCTACCTGTAGTACTTGAGGTCACCCACTGCGGCAGGTAGACAGCCTCGAGCCCCACCTGTCTTCCGTTACCGACCCCTGCAAGGTGCACGATGGATCCGCTAGCGTGCATGATCCAAACACTTTTTTTTTTTCGCCCATTCTCGTAGACGGCCATTTGACAACCTCAGGACTCATTGCGGCGGCCCACCGTCCATATCTCTCCTTTTGTTTTTATATTGCAGTCTCCCAACTCAGCAGATATGGGCTCAACCAAGGGACCAAGGCAAAGGAAAAGGAAAGGCACGGGGCCGGCTTTCGATGAAGCAGCGCTCGCTCAACTGACGGAAAAGATCGACAAAACTCTTGCTGGCGCCAGCACCGACCAACACTCGTCACCGAAGCGCAAGAGACCAAACACTGCGGCAGAGGACAGGGATGCAAAAAGACACCAGAAAACTCTAGTTGGCACGAAAGATGGGCAACAGAACCGTTCCAGGAAAGACCAGCCCCACAATACAACAAAGGATGTTCTGCTGGAGGAGATCTTGGCCCTGGGCGGAGACGAGGACGACCTCGAGCTTGTCGCCAATATCGATTCCGACAGCGAAGACGGCCCTGGCACAAAATCCGAATCGGCACCCGAGAAATCCTTGGATAAGTCCTTCCAGGATGAACTGGCCAAGTTTGCCTTGAGCCTTGGCTTTCAAAACATACCCCGCGAGGATGATATCGAAAGCGTGTCGTCCCAGGAACACATGGACGAGGAACAAGACGACGAAGAAGACGAGGAGGTGGAAGAGGCGGAGGAACAAGGAGGCCAAAATGTGAGCCAGGATCGGGATGAACCCCAGGCCGAGCCTTCTACAGGAATAAGTGAAAGCACACCTACGACCGTCCAAGATACCACGCGCGGAAAGCAAGGCAAGAACAAGCTGGTTAGTTTGACATCCCTGCTGTTGCAGAATCTATCTGGCCGTATGCTAACTAGAACAGGTTTTCGAGCCCAGACCCGACTGGCATGGCCTCAACCTCGAGGGGCTCCCTGCTTTCACGCCATCTGCCGACGTCAGACAATACTCTTCAGCGATTGCCAGCCTCAAAGCTTATGCCGAGGCTCTCCTGAAGGAGGACGCGGCAAAATACAGTGCTCTCCAGGCGTCCAGCTCTACCCAGAAGTTCATGTCGACCATTATGTCTTCCGGCACTTTGTCCGACAAAGTATCTGCCTTAACCTTGTCGATACAGGAGTCTCCTCTCCACAACCAGAAGGCTTTTGAAAGCCTGATTGGGTTGGCGGGCAAGAAGAGCCGTAGTCAAGCACTCGCTGCGCTGGGCGCTCTCGTCGATCTGTTGGGCAATGGCACAGTTCTTCCAAGTAACCGCCGTCTCCGTCCATTCAATATGCAACCCGCGTTGCTGGCTGCGTTACAGGACCAAGCTGTGCTGCGTTGGGTCCAGGGTCAGAAGCTTCCTGCCAACCTAACCGAGTCTCACTTGATGATGTGGGCTTACGAAGACTGGCTCAAAGCGGCGTATTTTCGCATTATCCAGCTCCTCGAAATCTGGTCGGCTGACCAGATCGAGCATTCGAGAATGCGTGCGTTGGAGTTCGTATTCACGTTGCTCCGGGACAAGCCGGAACAAGAAGCCAACCTGCTTCGACTTCTGGTCAACAAACTCGGTGATCGCGAACGGAAAATTGCATCTCGGGCGTCATACCTGCTCTTGCAGTTGCTGAACGTTCATCCTGCCATGAAAAGTATTGTGATTAGCACGGTGGAGCAAGAGGTTCTTCTTAAGCCAGGCCAGAGTCTGCGTACCCGATACTACGCCATCATCACCTTGAATCAGACCATTCTGAGCACCAAAGAGCCCGCCATTGCCAATACACTGCTTCGAATCTATTTCGAGGCCTTCCTTTCCTTGCTCAAAACCGGCTCCCTGGGGAACCTTGAGGCCCTGAACCCCGACGAGAAGTCTGCCAACAACAACAGGAAAGCCAAAAAGGGCAGGCAGAATCACACCGAGGCTTCTGCAAATGAGCAGGATACGACCCAAAAGCTTGTCTCCGCATTACTCACTGGTGTCAATCGTGCGGTACCCTTCACCACCGCCGATGACGAGACGATGGAAAAACACCTCGATACTCTGTTTCGAATCACACACTCGTCCAACTTCAACACCAGCGTGCAAGCACTCATGCTCATTCAACAACTGGCCGTGACAAAACAGCTTGCTGTCGACCGGTTTTACCGGACACTGTATGAATCGTTGCTGGACCCCAGGCTCGTCACATCATCTAAGCAGGCACTTTACATGAATCTGCTCTTCCGTGCGTTGAAGAACGATGCGGATGTCCGCAGAGTGAAAGCTTTTGTCAAGAGGTTGGTTCAGGTCCTCAACCTGCACCAGCCGTCCTTTGCATGCGGGGTGTTATATTTGATTGCCGAGTTGGAGAACACATTTCCTGATCTCCACTCATTGCTTACTGTGCCCGAGGACAATGAAGAGGACGGCGTGGAGACCGGCCAGGATACCAATGACGATGCGACTTTACAGGGCAGTCTCTTGCGTGGAAATGCACCGTCTCGTCGTCCCACAGGCTACGATGGACGAAAAAGAGACCCCGAGCACAGTAATGCGCATAGGAGCTGTTTGTGGGAGTTGGTAAGTGCCCATCTGAACTCAAGAATCCATGCGAACCACCCTACTAACAGAGACCCCCCAGGCTCCTCTACTAGCTCATTTCCATCCATCCGTACAGGTCTATGCCAATAATCTTCTTGTCCGCCAAAAGGGCCTCCCGAAGCCGGACCTGGCTAATCACAGCCTCATGCATTTCCTCGACAAGTTTGTTTACCGCAATCCCAAGGTTACCGAGACTAAACGCGGAACCTCGATTATGCAGCCAGTCCTTGCAACTGGCGGTGCGTCCCAAACTGTCGTTTCCAGCAAAGATGGCGTCAAGAAGCAACCATCTGTCAACTCGGCCTCGTTCTGGAATCTCAAGCCGGAACAGGTTTCTGCCGAGGACGTTTTCTTCCACGAGTACTTTGCTCGTATCGGCAAGCCTGGAGACATGGCAAAGGGCAAGAAAGCCTCCAAAGAGAAGAGTGGCCTGGACGGCGACGCGGAAGAGGACGAAGCCGAAGACGAGATTTGGGAGGCATTGGTCAACTCTCGACCCGATGTCGAGGGCGATTTGGACGATGGTGAATCCGATCTTGGAATGGATGGATATGACGACTCGGACGAGGAGATGGATACTGGCGATCTGGATGTGGGTGATGCTCGCGGCGGCCCCGATGAGTCTGATAGTGATGTGCCTTTTGAAGGTATCTTTGATGATTCAGATGACTCGGGAGAAGAAGAAGTGGCGGAGGATGAGAGCGCCGATGAGGGTGATTCGGCTACGAAGAAGAAGGGCAGACTTAGCAGGAAGGAGATGAGAGGTTTGCCAACATTTGCCTCGGCCGACGATTACGCCGAGATGCTGGCTGGTGAGGATGGCTTGGCCGACGACTAGTGGGGAAAAGCCATTTGATTCTGGAATGACTAGCTAGTTGCTCCCAAATGTGGCTTGGTTTATGAATTTTCCCCTGCTAGTAGTATTCAGTTGCGTGCTCTATCAATAGCACGTTTTGCCTTTGTGGCTTCCTTAATAAGGCCGTGTATTCAAATACCAGTAGGAAACGCATTCATGGGAGTAGCGATGGTGTCGTGACTTCTGCGTGTCGGTTTGCAACGGAGTACATGACTTTGTACGCTGATCAACCATGGCGCGTGATTGTAGCCGTAGAGCACAGACGAACTTCACGTGAACTATCGCTGAAGTTGTTTACGAAAAGCCTCTGGTTGACCAGGCAACCATTCAGGGGATAAACTGACAAGGGGGGATATGATGGAGGAAGTGGAGATTGTAGACTAGGGTTATCGGGTTTCATGAATGTTAAGAGGTACATCATCGAGGTACTAACTGTATGTATGTGCTGTGGGGTGCCCGGTTAATACCTTGGTGGGTCTTCCGGCAGAGTGCCGGACGATGTTAGACTGGAACGTTTCAAGATTCAACATAGGTTGGCGAAAGAAGTGATGCCCTGCTATAAGGGCCTGTTCGAGTCACCCGGAAGTGCGACCTGGAAATGGTCTTGGCAGTTGGAAAGCTACAATACCACTTCCAGGTCCCAATTCCACACCTCAAAGCTCTGGAAAAGGTTCTCGGAAATTTGGCCCGCCAAGACCTTTATTGGACCAATGATACTATACCAAATCCTATTAGTGGAGCAACCCAACTTCCAGGACATTTCCAAGTCCAATCAACGCCTCGAAATTGTTAGGGGATACTTTCCCAAAGTGACTTTCTTCACAAATTAACCCAAAAAACTTGAAGTACCTGGCACAGACCACATTTCCAGGTCACCATTTCCAGAACGACTTCCGGGCGACTCGAACAGGCCCTAACGTGAAGAAGCGAAACTCATAAGCTCGATAACCGAAAAGGGGGTTGTCACATAACTCTTCCCTTTGCAGCGCTTTGTTCCCCACTAACCGCTGTCGCACATACTTCTATTTCCGTTATAGTGTAAAGTTGAAGGTGTCTTGGATAGTCGCGGAGCTTTTGAGGATGGTACTACAGTCGGGTACACTGAGCACTTACTCGCCGTTGCTGCCGCCTTTCCCATACTTACTTACCTAGGTACTGTACCTCTCGGTTCGGCCCATCCGCAAGCACCGACTTTAGGGCAGCCCGAGCCGGAGCTGCGCAAGTGTGGGTTCCATTGCTCCGTCGCTCCGGCTCCGCTACACGCACGTACAGTGATTACCCTTGCTCGTGCATGTACCTGTTCGTGCATATGTGCTTGTAGAGGCATATAAATGACTAGCCGCAAATATATTTCCTACACAAATGTATAAAAGTATAAGGACATACTCTATATGGTATATACTTTCAAGAACAGTTATATAAAGTAGGTTGTTTAGGGCGTTACTATAACACGCCGTAAAGTCGCCCCGATTTTGCGGGCCAGAAGGGTGCCGGTAGTTTTTGCATAAACATGCTTCCCCATATGCATATAATGCTTTAAATGCATACAACCAGCGGTTCTGCATTAGATGCACGCAAAGGGGTAAGGACTTAAATCGCAAACACAATTCCTGACTCTTTCCAGGGCCGCTTTGTGGGTACGCCTAGTCGAGGTACCGGATTGTCTGGTGCCTGACAATCCATATCGGTAAGGTACGCATTGGATAGACCCGTGGCAGCCCAGCATCACCGGGTGTTCGACGCCGCTGTATCCCAGCTGAGGTATAAGACGGGCCGCTGATCTGGAAAAAAGGGCCCGAACTGCAGCATCATGTCTTCCCGGCTTGCATTCCGGTTCATACGCCGCCGTCCCGCTCAGTTTTCTCTCTCGGCCCCGGCTGGTACACTCCGGACCGCACCTTGCCGGCTGTTTTCGTCTGCCAGTCAGTTCAGTGAGCCGCCCACTTGTTCCTTCTCCATGATGCTTCTCTTTTCCATTCTGTGTTGCTGACTTAGCGGCCGGTTCGGTGTGCCTCAGATCCTGCCACTGCCCCCGCGCCACCGGTTCGACCTTTGTTCTTCCGGTTGATATCGGCCGCCCTCCGCGTCTCCTTCGGTGTTTTCCTGGTTGTACCCCTCGGTTTTTTGATCGCAGCCGCGCCTGCTTTCGATACCATGGTTGCCATCACTTCGCCAAGCGCCTCCCAATTTGTCCCTGAGGATGACGACGCCCAGGTCAAGGAGGACTTTATCAACTCGCATCCCCTGACCGTGTCTTTAAGGGCCAATCCCGATTATATCGAGTCACGCCCACACATGAATATTCCAGAGGCATGGCGAGCACGCAATTTGACGGGCGGCGTCCTCATGGGCCCTGGAAAAGTGGTGGTACCTCCCTTCAGCTTTTCCGAGAAGACGGGAAAGGACTTTGTACAGATATCCCACGTTGGAACTGATCTGTGTGGCCACATGGGTGTCATTCATGGCGGGTTTCTGGCTACCATGCTCGATGAAGGATTGGCCAGATGTTGCTTCCCTGTACTGCCATTTCACGTCGGCATGACGGCCAAGCTGGAGATTAACTACAAAGCACCTGCCCTGGCCGACCAGTATCTCGTCTTGCGGGCCACCACCGTCAAGGTCGAAGGACGAAAGGCTTGGGTGGAGGGCCACATCGAAACGCTCCCGTCCAAGGAAGGTGAGGAGCCAACAGTGTTGGTGACAGCAAGCGCTCTCTACATTTCTCCAAAGCAAGCAGCGGTACGTTGAAGATTCTCTATTGCCATGTCCGAAGCTCTTCACGCTAATTCTGGAATGATCAGACAATGGCGAAGGTGTATCCCGTCAATTAGTGGCTCATTGACTGGAGGACACCATGCCTGCAGGCTGTAAAGATGCCTTCTTAGGAGACACCTGGCCAGGTGGATGTGGGACGTACAAGTGTCATAGGAAAAGAGAGGAGAGTGGGGAGTGGGCAGTGCTTTGGTGTCTGGTCTGATGGCCGCGGAGTTTTGGCATTGCTTCCTACTAGACAATGTGAGTGAGATAGATAGATACAGTACGTGTTTCCGGATTCCAGGCATACATAAACTTCCAATGTAGTATCTCGGTCGACGTCCATAGAATGCCGACTTGTTTCATTACAGCAATCCATCCATTGCCATGTGGTTAGACCGATTGGCCCAAAGACAACATAGATGGGATGAACAAGTTGGTGCAACGTAATGGCAAATTGGGAACGAGTACCTAGGTACTGCGGTACTCGGCACTGCCGGGCCCACTCCTGTCCAGAAAGGGTCGTTGGGAGCGATTGCGCAATTGCTTAACCAAGCAGGCGGGACGATACATATCCATCGGCTTTTATACCGGACCTTTCCAAGTGGTAACATCAGCACCGAAAAAAGAGTCATCACATACCTCTATTTTCTTCCATTCCAGTTATCGATCAGTGTTTGCCGGTTCTCTTGCGCGCGCCTGGGACCTAAGCGTGTGCTAGCAACAACCGTCGCTGCCTCAAATTATAGCCGTCTCGTACGACCACAATGGCGACGTGAGTTCAAGTCCCTCTCCCGCCCAATTACCCACATCTTGCCAGGATTGCGGGGCTTCCAGGGCAGGTAGAAAGAGTGACTGACCGGCAGGCTCTACAGCAACATTACCTGGCATCCGTCGCTTTCGCGACATGAACGAAACCAGCTGCGTGGCCAGCGCGGCTTCACCATCTGGTTTACTGGCTTGTCAGCATCGGGAAAGTCTACAGTGGCAACCGCTCTTGAGCAGCACCTCCTGCACATCGGCCTGTCTGCCTACCGTCTGGATGGCGACAACGTGCGTTTCGGGCTAAACAAGGATCTCGGTTTCTCGGAAAAGGACCGCAATGAGAACATTCGGCGCATTGCAGAGGTATGTCCTATCCCAGGCCCTAAGCATTCTTCCCTCTACATTGTCCGCTTCCCTGCTTACTCCCTTGGATGTTGTCTCGTTCAGGTAGCCAAGCTCTTTGCCGACTCTTCCACAATTGCCCTGACGTCCTTCATTTCGCCTTACCGCGCCGATCGTCAGATTGCGCGTGACCTCCACGCGAATTCGGCACAGGCTGGAGACGACCCGCTTCCGTTCATCGAGGTCTTCGTCGACGTTCCTCTTGCCGAGGCCGAAAAAAGAGATCCCAAGGGGCTGTACAAGAAGGCCCGAGCCGGGGAAATCAAGGACTTCACGGGCATTTCGGCGCCTTACGAGGCACCAGAGTCGCCTGAAATTACCATCAGGACAGACCTTCTCAGCGTGGAGGAGTGTGTCAAGAAGATTGTGGACTATCTGGCCGAGGCCGGTCTCATCAGCGAAACCAAGGAGACGAGATAAGGCTGAACAGGGACATAAGATACAATCAACTCATACCTGGGAACCCGTATAAGTGTGCGTGAAAGCTGAAAGTCATTTACCGAAACCAAACGCCGTTGTGCTGTCCTTGTCAGAGGCTTGGTGAGGGAGAACACCTATCTAGTAGTGCTTACTGTCGACGACGCATCTGATACACATGGTGCGTGACAATGACGCACAAGTTCGTACACCTGACCATTCTGCCGCCATCGTTGCTGTCGCCACCACCGCCTGGTTCTGTGAAAAGACCGAACCATCAAGGAAACTCGAATTCGTAATAGACATAAGCCGTGTACTCGTTGCCATCGCCCGCAGAATAACCTGCCGCGGCCATTTCCGACGCCAATGAGGCATCATCTTTGGTGACCCGCCCTCGTTTGTCTCTCCCAAAAGCATTGCCCCCAAGGTACGAATACGCCTTGTCTAAGGCCGTCTTGACCTTTTTGGCCTGTTTAGGAGTGGTCTACCGTATTGTTAGCGCAAGTCGCAATTTTATCAATCCCGTCGAAGCCTACCTTGACAAGAGCACACACAAACTCTAGAGGCAAACCGTATCGTAGGACCGTTTCGACAAAGACACGTAAAGTCAAGACGTGTGCCCAAACCATGACGCTCTCACTCCAACCTGACCTTCCCATGTGTAAAGCCTCGCCCCAGACTTTCTTCTCTTCCTTGACCATGCGCTCAAGCTCGCGCTGCTCTTGCTCCTTTCCACCTTCAACATGCTTGTATTGACGGGGTGTCCACTTTTGTTCGCGGCATTTGTGTAAGAAATCGGCACTGGTTTTCTTGAAGGTCGTAACAGCGAACAGGGTGAACTCGTCATCTTGGGCTATTTGAATGGCCGACCTGGGTACAACCATTTCGGCAATAGTTTCGTAGGTCCGAAGGAAGTCTTTCCGGGCATTCGAAGGAACCACAATCAGGTGTGTTTCCAAATATTCGGAGTCTTGGATAAGGACGTCGGGTCGGACAATGGGCGTGAGGGACTTGGTCGCAAGGTTGCCACTGAAGAGCAGTCAGTGCCTGGCGGAGTACCCGAGAGACGGGACGTCATCAACATGACAACAACTGGCAACTTACGTCTGCTTTCTCTGCAACGCCGACAGATTCGTCTTGACGGTATTGTACTGGTTGAACTTGGCCTTGACATCGTTATCGATGTTTTGAATTTCTTTCTGCAAGTTCTCGATCAACTCGCCCAGGGGCTTTTCAGCTCGGTAGCGGACCTTGTTCCACTGGAAGGAACAAAGATAACTGTCCGTAGGCTCTGGGCGTTGTTAGCATGATCTGCGTAGCAAGGGCGCTGCTAGCCTACGAAGGAGAAATGCTCACTATCGTTCACCATCTTTTGCTGCGATACTTTGTCTTCATCCCCATCGAGAATACCTGCCAAGGAATCGGCCACTTTGGACACCACTGCCTCACATGCGGCGTTGAGCTTTGTCAGGTCATCGGCATGCTGCACCAAGGCATCAAGTGTGCCGATCTTGAAGGATGGGATGGAAAACTTGAGTATGTCCCCGTTGTCCTGGCCGATGGTGGAAGAGAGCACGGAGAGGGGCTCGTCGTCGAAGATGCGGGTAGGAAGAGAGACGAGCGAGTAGCGAGTTGTCGATGCCATCGTGGGTGCTCCTTGGGCACTGAAGGCGGGCTCCTATATCCACTCTACTACAGCACCCGGCGAGATTTGCTTCTCGTGATGGTGAAGCTGGGCTATATGTGCGCAACCGAGCTGCGATTGAAGAGAGGAGCTGCGACGACGAGGATCAGGTGCGACTTGTACGCGGACAGTCTATGAAGAGATGATAGGGAATGGCCGAGGAGGAGCGCGTCGGCAACAGGGGGGGAGAAAGCGTGGATAGGGCTGTTATTGACGATGATGGTTGATGATCCAGCGTAGGAGGAGCCTTGATCGATGATATATCCTGTGAGGTGCAGAGTGGGGAGCTGAGTGCCGAGCTGGCTGGTCTACGCACCTACGTAGGAGGGGAGATGATGCTGCTGGGTGGGAGCCGATCCGCAGGCGCGGGAGCTTCTCTTAAACGAACGGTACCTCTTAGAGGTACATGCTTGCTTGCTTATTGGGCATGTACGAGCTAGACTAATAAGCCAGATACAACCTCTAACAACCCGAACCTGCAACGCTACAGCTAAATGTTAAGGGCAGGTGCAGTACTAGTCTACATGCCGGGCAGGAAATTACCTTACCTACCTCTACCTCTACACGTATACGATTTTGCTGGACGGGAAACGCAATACTGAGGGTTATGACGGTAATACCTACCTCGACCTCGAGGCACTGCAGGTACGGACGGGGCGGCGGTTCGATTCTTTGCAAAGTGGAAGACAACCTAGTGAACCATACCTAGTGGTGTGTACTAGCTACCACCGAATGGGCATACACCTTACAAGGCAACTTTTCTCTCCAAATGCTAAAGAATGCGAAGAAGGGCCTGGCGCCTCTGGCCGACTGGGCTATGCACGAGGTACATACAACGGACCGGTAGAGGCAGAAAGTCTGTCATTGTTGTTTCATTACAGTACAAGTTACGGTACGTAATTCCGCCTTCCTGTACGCATACTTGGCATATCCACAGGCATGGCGTTTCAGTATGTACTGGATTTCATCGTCTTAGGTATTGCGGATGGTCTCTTCAAACTCTTATTTAACGGCCCCAGCTCGGGATTCAACTTTAAGAGTCAAGTCAACATCGGATTCTCATTCAGTATGTCCAGGTTCCATTCAACACACAAAGGAAGAACATTCGTAGAAGGTAACGAATTGAAGGCCCTTTTAGTCCCCGTCATCTGGTCTGCCTCTCTAATACACGTAGTACCACTATGGACCGGGGAAGAGTGCCCTTGAGCGCCTGCAAGCCAACCTGTCCTGTCGTCCCCGCACGCTTACCTGGATTTACCCAAGCATCCAAGCAGCAGCACAGCCCGACCACCAGGGTCGACTGTTGATTTCCACACAACAACATCCAAACCCCGACTCGGTCTATTTTTTTCTTTCTCCAGCGACAATCCTACACTCGTCTCGTCATCGCGCTCTTCCTCCCTCCCCGCGTGTGTCGAGTCTGATCAAACGACGAAGCGCTCCAGCGCGCATCCCGAAAGGCCAGGCGCGTATTTATCTTTTGACGGAAACCCTAACGCAGCACGTCTGGGGTCTTCCACTCCATTGGATTGCCTGTAGTGACAACCTTCGTAGACCACGACGGCAGGGACCAAAAGCGAGCTGTTACAGCTGCCATTGCAATTGCCTTCATCCCTCACTCGTCCTGGTCCATGGTACCGCCGGCCAGCTCGCCACGAAATCTTGTCAGCGTACGCGAGCAGCACGTCGATTCCCGTTGCGCCCTTCGGACCATCCGACAGCATACCTACCTAGGCCTCCGCCGGCGGATTTGATCTTGTCGGGCGGCCTGCCTCTTGTTGGTGCCAACCACGGATACGCTTGCCCTTGGCCACTTTCGTCCTGTTCCCGTCATCAAACCGGTCGCTCACCAAACTCGCGCCGGGTAACGGACCATCAGGCATCCCCCCGGAGGCTTACCCCAACAACAGTCACCGTGTAATATGTGAACAACAAGGGGGCTTTGTGCACTTTTGACCTCAATCTCTGCGGCGACAGCAGGATCTTGCTCCCTGACACTTCTGGCTCTCCAATCCGGATTCTGTCGGTTATCCCGCTAGTAACCTTCTCTGTCTGGGTGCCGCTCGAGCTCGATTTGCGCCTAGAGATTCCATGGCTACGGCTTCAGGTAGGTTACACCAACCCTTTCGTACCTTTTGCCTTCATATGGGTAGTGCATCTTACTGACCGGCCATCATGTCGCTCTTGCAGGCCCAAAGGCTGCCAGGCCAGCCGATGTCGCTGTTCCCGCACCTGTTCGGCAGACTCCCGCTCAGAAGGTGACTCCTGTTCCAGTGCCGAAGCCGGGATCGGTGCCATCTCTTCCACAATCCACGAACCAGGCTGCGGCGGTCCGGAGAACTCCCAGTGGCGCCAGTAACTCGGTAAACACGACCGGTGCCCAAGGCGGGTTTGGCCTTCTCACACCGGCCGAGTCAAACCTTCAGGATGCCGCGAATGGCCCGCACCGAGATGGCCGGATTCGAAACCCTGTCCCGAGCAAACTCAAAGGCAAAACAGATGGGTCCAAGGGGAACTTCAGTGTTATGCACATGGGAGTGGCCGGGAGAGCTGAAGCAACAGAACGAGATGCCCAGGCCAAGCGTACGAGCGAGAGCACGGAGCTGGCCGCTAAACGAGCTTTTGAAAATGGCTATGTTTCCCATAGGAGAAGCAAGTTCGTTCAATTGCCGGATGAGACGGCTGCAAAGCCCTTTGTTCCAGCTACCACATCCGCTCAGGTCCCCTACATGCCAGGCCGTCAAACTCCCTTGAATGCGGACGAGACCAAATCAGAACAAGCACGACTTTTGACACTCCTTCGAAGTCTTCAGCCGCTTCTTGTCGTCGACCAGATTTGCAAGGCTCTCGCCTTTTTTGGAGGCATACCTGGTGCTCCGCCGCCCGCGAACGGTGAGTTCCCCCAAAGCGCCGAGGCAAATGGTTCGGGAAGCTTGTTTGTCGGCTGGATAGCCGAGATTTTTCCCAAGCTTGGAGGTAACAATGGGCAGCAAAACATGGCCCCTGTTCGCCAAACGGATGGACCTGAACCTGTTCGGCGAAAACGGGGAAGGCCAAAAGGGAGCAAGGCCACCAAGGTGCGTAAGGATAAAGGCTTGAAAAAGGGCCCTGGCAAGGACACTCCAGATGCAGACCGGGCACACAAAGAAGCCGGTACTGATGGGAGTTCGGTCGACGTCGCATACAGCGGGACAGGCGCTCCTGAAATGGCGGATGCTGATGAGGTGCTGCTCGCCCAAACCGCTACCTCCCATCGTGAACCAGTTCATGTAGAAGCTTCCAGGATACCGCAGCGAGACGCGGCTACCAGCCATGGAACAACGACTGCTTCAACCAATACTATGCAGGATCATGGTCCTGGCAACACCAATCTTGTTGCAAATAGCCCGGGCAACACGAAAAAGAGAGGCCGACCAAAAGGGTCAAGGAATCGTCCAAAACCGGCCAACAATGCCGTTCTTCCAACACAGCCGGTCCAGCCAACAACGGATAATCGATATAGTCCTTCTGAGCTGCCGCAGACATTGGATGGTTCTAAGCCTCAAACTGCCAATGCTTCATTTACTGCAGTGAACGCCGTCGCTTCTACCAATTCGACCAAGAAAAAGGGATCGAGGCCAAAAGCACCCACCGCCAAGAAACAGCCGGACGATTCCGTAGGAACGGACGGCTTAGGACCAGACGAACTACAGGCCAGGACACCATCTGTTGCTAAACCGCAACAGACAGCGGGAGTGGATGGTACTACAAACCAAAATCAAGGTCTGCAAAGCGTCCACTCTAATCAAGGATTGCAGATTCTGCCATCCGGAACGGCCCCAGTTCCACCAGCCATACAGCCTGCTCAGATGTCTAGCACGGCTGGCCTGAAGCGAAAACGGAAGACTGCAACGGATGTTAATGTCGTTGACGACGTCAGTGGGGCCGGTTCGATAACTCCGTCCTCCAGCGCAGTTGCTCTGCCCACGCCTTCCAGTCAGCAGGGCTCCCAGTCTGTGGCTGCAGTCACGGCAGTGGGCATCCCCCCTGCGAAGCGGCAACGGAAAAGCAAGGAGTCTAGGCCTAGGGCGAAAAAGTCGCATGAGATGGCAATACCAGACTCCATCGATGCAGCGGCCTCCTCTCAAGCGAAAGCTGCCACTCCCGCGCCAGTTCCCGGTTCAAACCAGACGCCTGCGACCATCCCCGCTGCACTTCATACGGCCCCTGTGATAGAGTCCGAAGTTACTCCCGTGTCGTCATCAGTGTCCATCGAACAGGTTATGCCTTTAGCTCATTCGCCTCAGGGTCATTTCGATGTTCACTCTCCGACGATGGAAAATTATGAGGCTCAGCTACAGGCGCAACTGGAGCTGAAGAGCGATATTGAGTCACAACATCATAGCCTGACTTCAAGACCCATAGTAACAAATCACCTTCAACAGCAGCAGCCACAGCAAAGACAGCAAAGGCAGCCACCGACCCAACAGCAACCACGCCAGCCATCACACTCGCAATCCCAACCTCATCCACAACCTGAAACATCAGTACAGCAACCTCATCCGCAACGACCGCAACCAATTTCACAGCAACCATCGCAGCAACCACAGACCTCGGTTTCACAGCCAAATGCACAGGGGCAATTACACGCTCAGCAGTCTCAGACTCCAAGTCCCTTGGTTTCACAGCAGCAGAATAGGGCAAACCATCATTATACCCAATATCGCCCCTCAACATCACCATATGGCCAAGGCCAACATCAGCATAGCTACACATCTCCCCAGCAGCAGTCACAAACCTTTACTGCACAACAACAAGCAACACCACAGCCCTCCTCGACTCAGCAGTATTCGAACGCTCATCAGTTACCGCCCTACGGTCCTAGTCAACAGTCGTATCAAAACAGTCATAGCCACTACACCGGGACCCAGCAGTCAGTAGCCTCACAACAGCGCTATCAACAACACTTGGCTACCGGTACAACAACCGCAGGCGCTTACTCTGCTCACCAATCGCCTCAGTTTGGAGCTTCATCAACAAGTGCCTTTAGCCCTGCAGACGCGAATTACCGAGGGTCCTCTGCAAATACAAGCAATGCTACATACGGATCACAACAGGGTCAGTCGTCCGCTCCATCTGCGGCTTCGACGTACCGAACTAGTAGTACGCATAATATGGTCCATCAGTCACCGTCTTATACAACGAATACTGGCACAGCACTGCATCGTTCTTCGAGCACAAGCCACCCGACTAGTCAAGGGATTCAAGCCATTAGCAACATGCAGTCTTTCGCGGGGACAAATCACACCGAGTGGGATTTTCTAAGCCCAAGTACTCTTGACAGTGCTGGAGGTCAAGGGGCTCTGGCAATGAGCGGCGCCGGGTACACTATGAATACTGCTAGTGTGAGGTCGAACTCGAACTCAGGGACGCCGTTTACTGCTAGTACTATTGCCAACTTCGATGCATCAGGGCTTCCATCATTAGGAGCCAACAACAGGTACTTTGAACTTGGACGGCGGTAATCAGCAACTCTTACCTCACCCTTCACAAAATCGAGCATGGGTCAGATACCCCATGCTCTAATATATTTTGGCTTCGACGGGGAGGTGAGCGAATATGAGTAAATACACATCAAAGCGATGTAGTGGTCCTATAAATGTACCATTATATAATAGGCGGCCGGTCACAACAAGCGAAGTGAAGATATAACGAAAATGATGATGTTGTTGATAACGGGAGAAAAAGAAGACTAATGGAAGTCCTCCCGGACTTCGCTTATATACCGTGAGGAAGTTGATGGTAGGAAACTGTAACTGTGGCCGTCGCGGCAACTGTGACGGTCCTGTCATAAAATGCCATGACCAGTGGTCATGACCCGATATTCCTACCTTCTAACACATTACCCTGCCGATATTCGCGTTCTGCGCCGAAGTCAGTATGCGGTTTCTTTTGGGCAATCAAACCAAATAATTCCGAAGAAGTTGATAATCTAGCTTTCACTAATAATACCTCGGAGGATTGTGATGCTTTCACCATCTCTTGTCTTTTCTGTTGAGATAGTACACGCGCTGTTCATCAGCGATAAAGCACCGAACTCCGTGAGAGGTGTTTGAGAGATACAGGGCAAATTACCTAATCAATGTATCCAGGTACATCGCGAATGAGGCTTGTTATGGGCAAGATCGAGCCGGCTTGAAGTAGGGTTTCAAACGCCATTTCGGGGTGTTGTTGGTCGTACGTGGGAGTTGCCGCCGCGCTACCCGATATAACTTATTATGGCACAACTCAGTTCCGTGTGTCTAGATAGTGTTCGCCTACGTCTTCTCGGTCCTTCGGCTGAGGAAAAGGTGTTACAAGTCCCGATAACTACAGGCTCGACAACAAGCCACGAACTGCAGGTTGAAATCCATGCTCTCTATAACCATCGTCCCATGGTATTGGTTTTCTGCGCAAAACTGCGACATTTGGTAGAAATCTTGGTTCAAAATCTGAACCGACTAGGCAGCAGCACGGTCGACGAAGGAGTTGATACATAAAGCGCCTGGTGTATGCCTCTAAGGGCTCATCGGAAGACATACCGACTGCATCCTAAGACTACATTTGGAGTGTGGAAGAAAGACAAGGCAAGAAGTATATCGATGGATACCAATGTATAAAGGAGAATCAAGAATTTAACGCCATGAAATGCTTTTAGTATAAGTACCCCGATACAACGTGCAACAATGATAACAAGGAAAAAGAAGACCAAAAAAAAGATAAAAAAATAAAATAAAAATAGGAGTAGAAATAAGGAAGAATGATGATAAACGCCATTGGCATCCGCCTAACGTGAGTGTTTCCGTATGCGTTAACATGTGGCTGTATATAAAAAACAAAAATCCAAACACCGTGGATCTAGTATGTAAAGCATGTCCCTCCCCATCATGATTTTGCGACCAGCCGAGATTTCCCATGTCAGGATGTGTGAGTGGGCTGCTAAGCTCACTCATTCTAGGACATCCTCCTCAATCGCCTCAAGATTGGGTCGTACAGACTCCGGTGCAACCGTGCCGTACCACCACTGGTCTTCCTCTTCAAACGCATCCTCGCAGATCAGATCTGTGAATATTTGAGCGTTTCGCTTGATATCCGAGGCACGTTCCACTATCTTCCGTTCCAATATTAGGGCCTCGGCGGTCTCCAGGAAGATTTTTTGCAGTATTGGGAGGTCGGAAAGTAACAGCTTTAGCTGGTCTCGGGCCAGCGGCCCCATAGGCCTCCCGGTGGATAGGCTGGTGTTAAAAACTAGATTGCTCATCAGGTCTCTGGTTGTCATACCGGCATCTCCAGGAATCCGAACATTGGCTGCCACAGCGTCTCCCAATGGGTTTTTCCCCACGGCGAATGATGATTTTTTGCGTTTCAACCCCAGCATACCGCGTCTTTTCTTCGGTTCTTGCTCAGCCGTGTCGCGCGTGATGGAGTTATACCAGTTATCCACAGCGGCCCGCCTCGTATTGTAGCCTTTCACTTCCCATATCCTCTCCACCTCTCTCAGACCCCCAATGCATAGAATCGCGACATGCACCTCATCTGGCGGCTTATCCCTTAAATAACCCCTGATTGATCTTTCAACTCGACCAACATACGACGGCGGACGAAGGCGGCGGCAGAAGGAGGAAATGACCAAGGGGAATACTTCGTGCACTCGAAGCAAGGTCCTGTCATCGTACAAACTCATAATTTGAGCCTCTATAGGGTTAATCGTGTAAGGTTCTTTGAGGAGGCCCTTGCCGTCGTTTTGGGCGAGGTATTTGAGGTGAAGATCCCGATAGGTCTCGAAAAAATGAAAAATGGTAAACAGCAGTGGGATCAAACGCCTCCGCATCCTTTCTCTTTGGGGCGCAAAAGCCTTTTTCTTTTCTTCCGTGTTCCGAAGAAAGAGCTCCCGCGATATCCACTCACACATCAGATAAGAGAGTTTGGCAGCCACATGAAGCCTATGCCATATCCCGCAGAGATAGTGAAAGTTCAGGGCCGATGGTGAAGGAGGCGGATATAACCGTTTGGCATAAGCTGGGATGTGATTGTCGAGATGGTGGCGTGCGATAGGGGCTTCGTTGAGCGATATGAGAGCATGCAGCGACCGTGATACCAGTCGCAAATTGAGAATGTCGGAGAGGGGAAGCGAGGCAATGATCTCAACCTGCAGCTCTGGAGGCAGACAGTGGAATTGTCGATCGAAAGAGGTGCTCTGCCGGGGCAACGGCTCTGTGGCCGAGAAGCGACGCTCGCCTTGATCCAAAGAGTTGGAGCTAGACGGCGCCTTGGCGTGGAACTTTCGAAAACCGAGGAAGCCCTTCTTCTCGGAGCGCTTCGGCTCACCGGCCCTGATGGCTGCATCTTCGGTTTCGGGGACATGAGCATGAGCACCTCGCAAAGGGAGAAGGAACTGCGAGGGTGGCGCGGTAATGGAAGGTGCCTGAGTGGCGCTTGTCTGCGGCCGATTGATCTTGTCCAGATACCGCTCCGAACCAAACTCGGTAATGTGTAGAGGATCCATCTCCCTGGGTGTCTGTCTACCGGCCACGGAGGCGTCCAAAGTCAAGAAGGAGTTGAGAGGAACCAAGACAGGCTAGAGAGATGGGTCATGTGTGTCTTGTTTCTTCCGGGGCGGCGGCGGCACCTCCTCCTCTTTTACCGCTGCCGCGACGATACAGCCGTGATGGTTGATGTTCTTGTGTCGAATGCGCAAGTTGGTCGCAGTTCAAACATGGTGAAGCATCAGTGTCCAGACGTAAGGCGTCGAAGTTGGCCGGGGGAGAAGTGCGGGCCTTCCCACTATATCCACCAAGAGACGTGGTGTTGTGAACAGAAGCCGTCGAGACGTGGAAACGGGCGGGTGACGCTGAGGAAGGTTCGGTCGGGCCCGGGCAGTCTAGGTCGCAATCAGGTTCGCGGTCCGCAAGTGGGCACTGCGCGTCGATCTTTTTTTTTTTTTTTTCAAAGGTGCAAGCGCCACCGTGAAATGCGATGCGATGGCGCGAATCGATCGCTGGACGAGGTGATGACGGCGACGGCGACGGCGACGGCGGCTTCACTAGATCAAGCGACAGAAGAGGTGGACAGGGAGTCGAGACTGTTGGGCAAAAATTCGGTTCCTAGACGGACGGGCCGGAGGCATGCCAAAGAAGGAGGGAAGTGTTGGAAAGACAAGCGCTTCGATTCGAATTGTCGAGATGGGATCAACACTGAAGCTGAGGAGGGCAGTCAGTCAGAGAGAGTGCGTTGTGACGGTTGGTCGCAGCTGCTGGACTGGTAGGCAAAAGGGATGTCCGTCAGTCGTGGAAGGGCGAAATCATGGACTTTCGGGAGGCCACGAGAAGTCGAGAATTAGGACATGGACCGACCAGCCTGCTTGCTACCTCCTCGATCTAGGAGACCCTCGGACCCTCGTGGAGTAGTTGGGAGCCCGGAACTCGGGAAGGGGGAGACGGAATTGGAACAAGTGGAAGGTGGATGGGATGGAGAATTGCAGCGTACAGGTAGTGTCCAGTGTGTACGTGGGTAGGTTCTGGTGGAAGTGGAAATCTGGAGGACCTACCTCTAGCGTATGGACGGGGACCCATACCTGGCGCGGGTCTAGCTACCTAGGTACCGTACCATGCCACTTACATACATACTGTGCAGGTACCTCCCAAGTGGAAGCTCGATCCTTAACAGGGAGACAGGCCACTAGGCCGTCGGATGGAGGAACACTCTGATAATGCAGTGAGTGCCCTGACAGACAATAGCGAAAAGCCAGCCCATGGAAATAGGACAAGTGAATGGCATCAGCAGAGAGAGATACACGCACCGCAGCCCTTGATCATTATATCGGCAGTACTGTACCTCCCGATGTACGCCTCGCGGTCTGGAGAAATGAAGGAAGCGGACAAAACGGGCGATTTATCCGTTTGGGTCACTCCAAGTCACACCCAGCAGCGACAGACACATGCACACATTTCTGGGCGTTGAAGTGCCATGGATGGACATACCTCGAGGTGAGTTTCGCATCGGGAATCCGGGGTAGTGTACCTACCTAGATGGATCCTATTGCTGCTGATGTGGAGGGCGTCCAACCCGGAACCCGACTCGACACTGGATGGGTCTCGTTGGAATGTCCAACAGTCCAGCTATCTTTGAGCCGTCCGCGCCCGCTCTTGCAACTGCCCGTTTTCACAGGAATCAGGGCCGGCCCGCGGAATTTCGATCGCAATTCGCAATGTAGCCGTAGTAGCCATATGACCGCCGACTCTAGTGGAATTGTGCTCGGGTCCCGCTGGTACAGTACGTAGAGGTATCTATACATCAGAGGCTGCCAAGTATGGATGGACCACGGCGCTTTTACCGGCCTAATAGTGGGGAGACACTGAAAGTTCCGTCCGCGAAACTTCAGCACATGCAGGAACCTCCACGCTACGACGCGGTACTGGATTGCATACGACAAAATTGACACTGCGAAATGTATATATGATAGCGCCACGCAAGGAAGAGCAAGGTGTTTGCGGCCGAGTGCGAGGGACGTACAAATGACACAGACAGGCACCTGCTTTGAAGGTACTGTACGAGTACCTTGAATTCTTCCGTCTTTTCAACCAACATTTTGTTCCTCCCGTCTCCCTACTACTGGTAGCCCAGACACTGCGAGGTATGTCCGTTTCTCAAATGCACCGGCAAAGTGGAAGGTATCACGACAATCGCCCCACGAGCCCATATGTCGCGTCGTCTGCGTACGTAGAGGTAGTGTACTTGCTGTGCATGTACGTAGAGTGCAGTGTAGTAGATCAGAAAGATGAGATACCTCTACTTGCATGGTTATGATTGTGAAGCGACACTTTATCCCAACGTTGCTTCGTGGCACAATGGGTTGCTCTCAATTTAGCCGCGGCCAATCAGAGAACACATAAAACACCGAGCTCGGGAAGACTACACTGTCTACGGACAACGGTCCTGGCAGGTCTCGGGGCTTGCGCCAGGAATGGAAACCAAAACTTTCCACTTAACATGTACCTCGCTCTACCGTGCTCTCTACACCTACCTAGTGCTAGAAAAACCACGCGACAAGCGTTGCCCAACCTGCGCAGCAGACACTCATCAACAGATTCTACGCGGACGATTCGACGACTACCAGACTTAGACATCCCAACCGGGAATCCACGTCGAACTCTGTAAATGAACCAAAAATCGTCAAGTACGGCCAACTTGGGACTGGACTTGCACAGCACACCCAGCACAGCACCACAGCACAGCGTACTCTACGATGCGCACAATCGCGAATCACAAATCCACCACGGCCTTACTCCGGTGATTTGTAGCACTGTTCCTTCACCCTTTGAATTGTCAAT
Organism: Sordaria brevicollis; assembly: GCA_033439795.1. NCBI lineage: Eukaryota > Fungi > Ascomycota > Sordariomycetes > Sordariales > Sordariaceae > Sordaria > Sordaria brevicollis. Next base: position 1,533,864 of record JAUTDP010000007.1, read on the forward strand.
TGTCATCGTGTCTTCGTCCGAAACCCCTCCCTTCACGGCCGCTCTCTCCCCGGCGTTTTTCGGCGGTGCTCCGCTACCAACACGGCCAGCGGGCCCGCAGCCCGCAGCCCGTAGTTTGGGAGCACCGGCATTGTGCCCTCTATCTCCTCCCGAGGTCGGTGCGGGTAATTTGTCTTGCCGGCTTGCCTAGTTCATGATGGCCTAAGTAAACCGTCCTCGTGAGGTCCTGATGGCGTACACTCGTCTCGTTGTCGCTGCTCGCCATATATTCAGTCACCAAAAGGTTACGTTACACCTGCAGGCAGAATGGCTGTCTTCCTGGCACCAAGCAGCCAAGCGGATGATGAGATTATGTGTCGGGCCTGGGGTGGTCAGGTATATGCTACCGAGGTTTGCATAGGCTTTCTCCACGGGAGCCTGGAGGGTTTCAACTTTGATGCTTTGACGATATGTATGTATGTATGTATGTCCTCAAATCAACTTGACAGGTTCGAGCAAGAGGGGCTACTCGAGATGCTGTCCTGGTACCCGTTTTTCATTGTCATCTCAACATCTTCTCTGCCATTCTAAGATACGGTTTTTGACATCACCGAAGCAGACGTATGAGAGACTCTTCGTGAACTTTGGGAGCTAAAGGCATCAATAGAATCAAGGCTCCTTAGTCCTCGAGTTTTATTCCGTTATTGCGGGATTCGTGCACAGGTGGTAAACTGTTCTTAGAATTCAATGTTTGAATGCAATGTTCGCCAAATTATCAATTTTGCTCAAGAAACACGGTTGTCTGAAACCACTGCCAGTAATCAATATGCACATTTTGGGGAGGAGTTGTGCCCTTAGCCATAAACATCGCAGCTTGCCGCAAGTCCTGCGCGGGAAGAATAGCTGGTCGACGAGCCCAAGACTCGTATTCTTGCCCAAAACGGAGGACCGTAACCCATAACAGAGCCTAATTAGACTCACGACCCATTGAGTAACTATTCCCAGCATGACAGCAGAAGAGACCCTTGTTGAGTGGCGGCGTGTGTGATAGGGGGCGTGGCCAGACGGGACGGATAGATTCAAACCTAGCGACTGTTAAGTTATGATGAAGCTCCTCAAGCTGTACTTGGCGGTGAGGCGAAGGCCTTGGCATTTTGCCTACCCCCTCTTATAAAAGAGGGGGAAAAAAAATTCCGGGATAGCGAAATATTATAGGACAATGCCGACCGTGCCAATGTAGAAACACTTGTTAACGTTGCGCAAAACCTCTCATTTGATATTGTAATTTCGGGATACAACTACGCACCATTTCACAATATCGCACCGCATTCTATCGTAATTATTGCTATTCAACGCTATAAAAAGTGAATAGTCTATATATTTATATAATAATAAAAAAATTTAATTAATTGTATAGTACCCGTAAATTTTAATAAATATTTTAAAGAATTAGGAGAGGTGCCCGCTAAGTATAGAGGCGCCCATATATATTTCGATACTCGTAAGAGGGTATTACGCCTTCGTAACGGCGCTAACCGTAAGTTCCCCTTTATTAGAAATATCGCCGCTATTATTAAAGAGTCCCACAGCTTTATATTTCGTTATATTAAAGCGTTAGAAGATTATACTAAATTAAATATTTTATTGCGAATTATAGGGAGGCTACATATATTAATTAGCGTAGAAGAAGATACGTTCGTTATTTATATTATATTTTACTTTTAAGGATAATTTCTAATATTATACAATATAATCGTAAATGCTACTAACTACTTACGGTCGTTACAAGGTACGCCGTTAATTTATAATATCTAATAATTAATACGGTTTTTTAAAAATTATTTAGAATTAAGAATAATAATTTATTATATTATCGATATTAAGCGCCGTTTTTGGGAATTGAATAAGGAGTATATTAACGAGTAGTTCGATTAGTATAAAATTATAATTAAAGATTATAATATTATTATTAACGATATTTAGAATTATAATAAAATAGGAGTAAGGTTGGGGTGCGTTATAGGTAGGCGTATTAAGGTAATTATATTAAAGGAATTGGCTAAATAAAAGGTAAATTAATATATTATTTTATTAAAAAATTTATATAAGGGTAAATATTAACCGTTATTTTTAACTAAAGATAAATAATATTACTAATCGAAAATTAGTTACCTTTATCGCTAATATAAATATTAGCAGTAAATTTATCCTTATTTATATAATTTTTAAAATTAATTTAATAAAGGATTTTATTACTAACGACTTCGATAACGATATACGTTTTATTCGCTTACTAATTAGATTTTCTAATATAGAATTTACATTTAATTAATTAAAGTATTGGAATTAGTATTCTTTTTACTTATCCCCTACTTTTACGAAATTAAGAGAGGAAGAGAAGCGCGAATTGCAGGAAGGAGAGGGGGATAGGGAAAGAGAGGGGGAGGGGTTTTCTTTTCGAAATTAATTTAATTACAATTAATATAGAGTAATATATTTTGGTTATAAATTCGAAGATTTTAATATAAATATTAGCCTTAAAAATTTATATAAATTAATATACTATATCCTTATTATCGACGGCTTTAGCGGTTATTATAATATAAAGGTTAAAAATTACATTAACGTATTTAATATTATTTTAATAGGTTTACCTCCTTATTTTATTTATATAATATAACCACTTAACGTTAACGTATTTTTATTTATTAAATCCCAATACTAGAAAGTTTTACATTAATTCGTAGAGAGGGGAAAGTATAATTTTATACATACTATTTTCGTACGGGAATTAAAGGTAAATTAATAATCTACCCTTATATTTTAATTTTTTTACTAATTATATTATTACCGGTATTTTAGCATATCTTCAACGCTAATATAACCGCGCACAATATCCTCAATAATTTCTCTAATACGGGAATATTATTAGTAAATTATAATAGAGTTCTCTATTAAATCCGAATAAAATAGCCGAAGGAATCCAACCTAATATTACTTTTATTATTTCCCCGCGAAGACTATTTTTAGTAGGCAATTAGTTTTACGAATTACGTTAAAGATAAATATTTATATTTATTTAATTCCCTAATAAGGTAGCGTTTTTTATTAATTAAAATAGTAGTTTATAAAGCCTTATTATTATATAATAATATTTAGATTTATAACCGCTAAGAGAGGGAGAGGGTAATTAATTTAAATTGTAAAATAAAGCGCCGGGTATATAAAGTCCTTAAAGAAGGTAAATCTTTAAATTTCTTTAAAAAGAAATTTAATTAACGAGCCTTAGAGAGGTAATAAAAAGAGTAGGTTGTAAAATAAAAACGTTAATTATTAGCAGTCCGGTTATATAATAGAAAGATTTAAAAACAATTGTATAAAGAGTAGTAGAAGGATCTTAATAGTAAGGGTAAAGTTATATAGAAGGTTTATTTTAATAATTGGAAGAAAAAGTAATTAAAGGATAGGTATATACCGTTATATAAGGAAGATATATTTAATAAAAAGGAGGAGGGAAATAGGTTATATATACGTAATTTATAAGGGGTATAATTATTTAATTATTATAAAAAAATATAAGGAAATAGGTTCGATTTATTATACTTTAACGATTCGATTAATATTAATTTAAGTAATAATTTATCTACTACTTAGAGTAATATTTAGAGTATTTAAAATCCCCTAGAAGTAGCCTCCTCACCCCCGCGCCCACTTCCACCTCTAAAGACCGCTAATTAGGTAACCGCTTATATTAATACGTAAGTTATTAATTCGATGGATGAACCTCTCCCTTAAATTATTGCCGAAGTTATTATTAATCTTAATATATAAATAATCGCAGCGATATTTAAAGATAAAAGTATTTTTATCGATAATATTAACAAGGAAGAGGAGGATACGTTACTTAAAGTAGTTTACGAAGGAGAAGGGGACGGGGAGGAGGAGGAGGAGGAGGAGGATAAACTACTAGCATTCCTATAAATAAACCGCCGTTTCTTTATATAATTACCTCCTATTCCTAAAACCCTAACTATATTTACTTTATCGATAATCCCTTCTAATTTATCGAAATTAAGGGTATTCGAATTAATATTATATATTAGAATAATAAAGGTTATTAAAGGTATAGTAAGGCTTCGTATATAAGTAAGAAAGGAGGCTATTATTATAATAAAAAAAACGGGGAAAAAAAAGATAGGGAGGAGGTTAGAGGGGGGGGGGGATAGCCTATATTTACATTTGCACCAATACTAATAGAGGAGGCTCTAATACCCTAGAAATAATTTTGGAAATACTGAAACTTATTTATATATATACTAATTACCTAATCGAGTAATTTACTAGTCTTTATGAATTTGTTTTATTAATGAAAAGTGGTTGTTTTATATGGGGATGGGATAGATTTGCAGTAAAAGTCTGTGCGTTCTGTCCTATAATATTTCGCTGTCCCGGAATTTTTTTTCCCCCTCTTTTATGAGAGGGGGTAGGCAAAATGCCAAGGCCTTCGCCTTACCGCCAAGTAATGGCTCCACGAACATTTGAGAGAGAATCCGGACCGGCTATCAACGAGGCCTTGCAGCCTGAAAGCCACACAGCCGCAAGAACTTCTCGGCCCTCACGAGCATTTCTCCATCTATGGTGGACATGATTGTCGCTACAATTGTTCGAACTATTGGTGCCAACGCCTACCCGTCTCCTTGGTAAGTGGCGGGATTCTCAAGCGAGTCTGGCACTCGAGCCATGGTGAAGGATGAGAGGTTTACCGTTCCGGAGATTCTCGCGCAGCCCAAAATAAATTGTAGCTATGCCATTTCGTCATATACGGCCCTTGTCTTCACCCCTCTTTTCCTTTTTTTTTTTTTTTTTTTTTCTTCTTTCCTCCCGCTCCTTGTTTTTCCTCCTTTCCCCCCAAATATAAGCCGTCCTGCTGACCGGAAACCGGGGCAGTCCAAGGGAACCATCTACGCAAAGCTCCAATAGTAGTCATGACAACGAGCGCTCCTGTGGATTTCCGATACCCGGTGAGATTTCGCATGTTTGGCCAGCCCGCACATATCAATTGTGCCCGTTGTGTGTTGTAAGGAAACAGAGAGCTGGGCCACGGCATACCTGCGGTGCCCACGGTAACACCCCTGATGTAGACTTCAAGCGACCAGAGAGACCTCTTGAGACAGAATATCTGGTATTGCCATAGACCGATACCATGCCTTTACAGTATGGCTCACAAGGGCATTTTGACGACACACAGCCTCAGAATGCTTGAGGCCATCCCTCTCCTGGCATCTTTCCAAGGTGCGTCTTGACAGCCAGGGCTCTACGAGCCAGAAGAGAACACAGACGCACTCGTCGTTCCATGATGGCATCAACCCATCATCAGCGCCACCCGCCAACTCTCCCCTCGTCCCACCTCTCCTTGCGTTCCTGTCTCAGGTAGTATAGCCTTTTGGCCTCCCTGTACTTCCTGACCCAGTCGCTGGCCTCGCGTTCCGACGCAGACGCGCCATCCCCTCCGTTATCGAGGAAGCTTTCCTCGAGAGCAGAGCACACGGCTTCTTGCTCTTGCAGGCCTTGGCTGAGCCGCTGATATAGGCGTGCCGGCGCAAACGGGGTAAGGGCATGGTCCATCTCGGCTTGTTTGGCCCGCCACTGCCGTTCGAGGGCATGGGTCGACAGAAGTTGAGCTTGCGTGGACGATCGTTGGTTTGCGAGGCGTGCTTCAAGATTTCGCAGCTGCGCCGCCCGTTGGATGTTCTCAGCTAGGGCAGACTGTAGCGCATCATGTGACGCCTGTAGAGACGGGTGAATGGTTTCCGGTGAGTGTGTCAAGGCGGAGAGAAGCGATGGGTTGGCGAGAATCTCTGCCAGATCCTGCTTGCTGTTTCAGCGACCCGATAGCGTCAACCACTGAAGCATTCATCTAGACAACAGCCTTTGCAACAAGAAAAAGAAAACACTCACGATTTGTCCCGCAGAAACTTGGGCAACCACTGCTCGCCGGGGTCCGGCATGGGTTGCCCGGTGGGGGCCGAGCCTGTATGTTGAACGCCATCGGCCCCGGGACCCCCTGTCTCCAGACGTTGGAGGAGATGCGGCGACGGCGATGTCTCCGGGATATTCATGCGTGTTGCATCGTGGCTTCCTGAGGGTTTGGGCGGCGGAAGAGGTGGTGTGTGAGAGTACATTTTTGTTGTTTCCATTTGTTCCCAGGACAATGGGTTGCGGTGAGTTTGGTCTCCTTACGTACTAATTGGTAAGACCGCCAGGACCGCGTACTTGTCACGGTGTCTTGTACTGTCTGTTAATTCTACTGTGGTACGTAATTTTACATACGCTCACTGGTACGTAACGCATTGCAACATTTGATTTGCCTACGTCATTTAAAACCATGCATCAACCGCCGTAGGTACAGAAGCTTTCCCATGACCTTCTATCTCGTGAAGGGGGTTTGTACGATAAGCTGATCGCAGAACGTGTAGACATAGAACGTGTAGACATGGATGCTTCTCATGAAGGCAACAACCACAAAGTAATGCTCATTTGGCGATCAAGTGCAAGTATAGGGGATTATATTCCTCTTCAGCATTACGACATCAACAGTGCATTTAACCTAGCCTGCTTTCTCAATAATAATCGTCAACTAACGGCCATACTTCCCCCGTAAACCAAGTTGAGAAGGCGGGTCACCCCGCAACCAACACGGCGGTTTTCGCAACATCTGCTTATGCGTCAAGCTCAACATAGTTGGCGGGGAACAGACCCGACGCTCCATTGTAGTGGCCAAACCACCAGTCATCATCAGGAAATTCCAACCCCGTGATCGTGGCTCCTTCAGGGAAGCTCAGCTCTGTATCAAAGATTAGTCACTACACTGTCTGTATTTCACGTTGCTGTATACGCCGGGTTTGTGAGCACCACTTACCATTATCTTCTGCAGCCTCGTAATCAAACTGCGCCGTCGCTGTTGGACCAGCGACTTTACCGGCCGCAGTCCCGGATGCTACCGCCTCAGCCTGCGCAGCTGAGGGCACAGCAGAAGCTTGATTTACCGCTGCCGTCGAGGCAGCAGTGGTGGCAGCAGCAGGCTCATCGTCTTCAACAACTTCGACATAGTTGCTAGGGAAAAGTCCACTTTCCCCTTGGGCGTTGGTTCCCATCCACCAGTCGTCATCCACCATCTGAATGTTGATGACATACTCGCCTTCACGAAGATCAATCTCGTTATCCTCGGCCTTCTCGTAGTCATATTGTACCAAAGCACGTTTGCCACCATCTGAGGGAGCCTGCGCAGCCTCGACATCGTGGCCAAGAGATTCGCTGGCAACGTTAAGGGCGGCAGCACGCGGATCGTGCGTATCGTCCTCCACAGGGAGATCTTCTTCTTTTGGTACCTCCTGCGGAACAGGCACGAGGCGAGGCGGCAGATTATTAGCTGGCTCCACCTCAGGAACTTCGCTCCGAGCTACTGGAACGGGAATGCGGACAGGCGAGGAAGGCTCTGCTTCGCCCTTGTCATGCATATCGAGCGCACGAACTTCCTCTTCCAACTGCCTTTCATCGTCCTCTTCCTCGGCATCAGCAGCAGGGGGTCGGGAGGGCAGGCCAGGAAGGGCAAAGCCGCCGGAAGGACGACTTCCGGTCGGCAGGGGCGGCGGAGCATGCTCTTCCTCACCAGCCGCCGGGGCGGGAGAAGGTACGCTTGGTGCCGACCGTGTACTCGTGTTGGCCGCCACAGGTGCAGTATCCTTGAACCTATCGCGCAATGCGGATACGCCGCCAGCCGGCGAGGAAGGTACTTCGGGCTCCGATTTCTCTTGCGACGCGCTACCTCCAGTGGCATGTGTTTCAACACCACGACTGTAATTGGGTGTCTGCACCGGTGCCCAGCTCTTCCCCGAGTAACCGCTTTTCCATTCGCTCCCGCTCTTCTGGGCAGCAATTGGCACGGCAGCGGGAGAGGGCGTAGACACAGGCGCAACCGCACCGCCTTGCTTGGCCTTTTTCTCGGCCCAGATCTGAGCCGGCGTCTTACCTCCCTGGTCAGCAAATGTTCTGCTGGCAGCCCCAACAGGAGGTACGGCGGGAACCGCAGGGGAGCCGAAACCTAGAGGAGCGGGGGTAAGAGCTTTGGTGCCGGTAAACGCAGCGCTGCCTGCAAACTTCTTGGCCACCTTGGGCTTGGGAAGCTCAGTCAAGCGTTCTGCTTGCGTGAATGCGGCAGTTCTCTCTGCCAAGCTCTTGGGCGTATCCGATTCTTCCGGTTCAGCCGGACGTTGCTGAGCCTTTGCGCGAATGGCAGCAATATCGACCTTGCCCACTGGTTCGTAAGCCCCCTTTACGGTGGTAGGCCGGTCATCTTGGGTGTTCTTTGCCTGGGCGCGAAGGGCAGCAATATCAACCTTTCCAATGGGCTGGTAGCCACCCTTGACAATGTCATCCGGCCGGTCATTTTGCTTTTGGATCCCATCGGAGCGCGAGTCATCTTTGTTCTTCCTGAGTTCGGCAATGTTGACCTTGGTGGGCTGGTAGGCAGACGCAACCTTCTCTAGCTGGGTCCGAGTGACTGGCGGGGCATCGGCACCCCAGCCGTCATCGTCCTCGCCCGCGCGATTCCGAGTGCGCGCGGCAACAATGGGGTTGAAAGAGCCGGCCGACGAAGATGTGGTCGGGGTGAAGACGGGCTTCTTGGCAACAGGAGGCGGGGCAGCGGCCGACACGGGTGCCGAACCGCCGGCGGTGTACTTGGCGCCTGACGCATCGGCCACCTTTTGCACAATGGATTCGGGAGAAAGATCACTGTCGGAGCGTGCTGTGATCTGAACGTGGTAGCCGTGAAGGATCTTGGTGACGGCGGCCAAGTGGCTGGTAAAATACCCCTTTGTTCGCTCTGGGACACCACCGCCGCACCACGCAATCAAGACGTTTTTGGGAAGACCACTGTTGGGGTCCTTGACTTTGACGAAGGCGAATTGGATGCGGCCCTCGTTGAAGTCCTCGATCAGGTCGGAAAGCTCACCATCTGCAACGACGGATTGTTAGTCGGGTTCATGGTCGTGGTGGTAGGGACAAGTTTTGGGTCGCCGTGGCACTCACCGCCAGTGCTCTCAACCTTGAGGATGCTCTCCTTTGCCCCGGAGTCTTGGAATGCATTTAAAAGGGGCGCCTGGACGGAGAAAAGGGCCCAGTGGGCGTAGGTGGGAGAGGCCGACGATGGCGCGGGCCCGTTGATGACGCCCTGATAACTACTCTTGATGGATGGTCCGTTGATGGACAGGTTTAAGGAGGCCATGGTGGGCGGAGTGGCCGGCTGCGGGAAGCGGAATGGATGGATGGGTGATGACGCAAAGGAGCTGGGACGTTGAACAATCGGAAGCTTGGGAATTGTTGACAGCTGCAGCAACAGCTACAGAGTAGGTACTGGTGGTCAGGACGCCGGTCAAATCGCGGTTGGGGAGGTCGGAAGGACAAGAGATGAAGAAGGTCCCGGATGGTGTTGCAGGAGATGCATGTGTGGGCGGGGGTCAAGTCAGTGTCGTTGGAGGCGGGTAGGTTGTTAGGTTGAGGTATGCAGCGCTGGAGTTACTCGCTATGTAGGTCCAGGCACCTCGCCGTGGCTAGGCAAGTGGAAGTGGAGCTCCATCTGCGCACATACGTCAACACCCGACATGAGAGAGTACCTAGGTATGTAGAGCAAAGTGACGGGAGTGTCCCGGCCGGCGAGTCTGGGGCGCTGCGCCTGATGGGGACCTTCCTTCGTCGTACTAATTAATTACTGTACCTGACGGCAGCTTCCAGGTTCCGTATAACGTTCGAGGCGGTGCAGCCGCCTAAGCCGGCACGGCAGCCACCAGGCAGCGTAGAGGTACTTGGATAGGTACTAGGTCTCTACCTATTGTGGAAAAGCGGAAGTTCTGGTGTAAACGGGACGAAATGATAGGCTGTCTGCAGGGACCTTCTGCTTCAAGTGTTCGAGAACCCTAGCCCGCGTTGACCAGGCTTCCATGTAATAACTTGGCCAGAAATGTAACAGCTGTTCAATACGAGTTGAAATACATACCTACGCAAACTTACCTGTACGAGGGTGAACGGCCCTTACTATGCGCGGACCGCTAAAACCAGCTCAAGTACAACTATATTCTGGCACCATCAAGCAGATCGGGCAAATGCACTTTTAAGAGCTTCGAGCCCAGACGAGTAATTGATGGGGCACTACCTACGTTCCAAAGCGTCATCCGGACGGCAAGCCGCTCAAGGTTCGCAAAAGTACAATTGTATATATTTGGAAGTGTAGAGGTATTATTCCCCTGCGGCTTCCCAGCCTCCAGACATATCCGGCCATTTTCGACAGCGATAAGCAAACATGCCTTGGGCATGCTTAGACTACAACAGCATCTTGCAAACAGAGCGCGCTGCCTTATAGAATATAGAAGAGCTTCGAACTAATCATGATATTACTGAAGGTATCAACGCGAGCCCATACAGGGTCATCCTTCTCCTCCGATGCCTCTTGGCCGAAAAACAAGACCCGAGGCGATCGCTAATCATTACCCAGTGTGCACATATCCACAACGCCCCTTATCCCTTTCTCGACTAAGAACGTGATTGACCATCAAACAAGTACGCTGCCGTCTGGTGACAAACAACGCTTCAACGGCAATGTTGGTGGTCAAGGAAATCGTACTTGCCACTCCAAGTTGACGACTCTTGCTGCCTTTGATCTTGAGTACTGGCCTGCCTCCTCATGTGAGTGAGCATGTGCATGTGTAATGCCGCGCATCCATTTGCGCCCAGGCTGCTTCGAAAATTGCTCCCCGAGAGACGTGTATTCCAATTCATACCCAATGGTCGAGATCATGATGACCAATCTTCTCTATTAACAACACTCGGCGCAACATTCGCAGCAGTCGGCGCAGCATTCACAGCACTGGGCGCCCACGAAGCAACAGCAGAGAGTTGCTATGCACCCCTTGAAGCATCCATCACCGCCGCTACTCTGCTGAGGAGGAGGTTGCTGCTGATATTGCATTTGACCTTGCGGGGGGTAGTAGCCTTGCGGGGGAGGCTGACCATAAGACTGCAACCGATCACGGCCGGGTTAGCTTGAGGCGGTTTGGCGCAATGGGTTTGCGCGGCCGATGAGGACGCCAGCTGGAACTTTAAACTCACCTGCTGAGGGTACTGGGGATATCCTTCCTGGGGAGGCGGCGGCCCATATCCCTGCGGAGGAGGGCCTTGTTGGTAGTATTGCTGAGCAGACATATCTGTCGATGTGTGGGTTGATGACAGACACTTCCGGGCGCGTAGGAGAAGGTAGGTGTCACGATTACCTTGACGGTCAAGGTGGTGAAATTGGGTCGGATGCGGTCAAGACCGTTGTCCGGTCGGTATGTGTGGTATAGTGAGTGTCTGGAAGATATATGTGTTGGGTGGTGGCCGGGGATGGAGACGGAGACGCCGCTTTTGATGGAAAGAGAGACAGACAGATGAAGGGAGAATGAATGCGGGGGCTGTAATGCGGCGTTTGGACGCGGGAGCGATGAGACGAATATAAATACTCGGGAACGGGGAACGCATGGGACGATGATGGCTGGCAGGGAGGCGCAAAGTGCAAGGTCATGGATAGCCGCTTTCCGTCCCAATCCGCGGACCCTGATAACTCCCTGACATCTCAATCTGACACACTTGCACCTGACACTGACTGCAGCTCCCAAGAGCGGGAGCCCTGAGCTCTCTGTGTCGACCCTGCGGTCGGCGTGGCACAGTGGCAGCGATCCAAGAACGCCAAGATCATCCAAGCCCGAGTTAGTGGACCGCTGGGTTAGCGAAGCGCCCTGATGTGCAACAAGTGTGGAGCGGTGCGGAAATAACGTGCCGATCTATTCCAGACGCCCAGCTCCGGCAACGTCTGTCGTTTGTCGTCTGTTGTCCGTCTCCAGGTCTGTCGTCTATCTGTCGTCTGTGCCTATTCTGTAGTGGACAAACCGTACAGCATCTTATTTCAAAGACGGGCTGTCCCGTCCTTCCAGCCCTGGCTTTGGCTTCTCCCGGTAGCAGTGTTGGTTGAGCCAACGGGCATGGTTGATGTGGTTGACGCAATCAAACAACTTTGTTCCAAGCAGCCATGTGATAAACCTCTTGCCCGCAATCTAACACGGTCGAGGCACTAGGAATACACTGGCTGTCCTGCATATTCTTATTCTCTTTTCAAGTACTCTGATGCTTCGTGTATGACTGGGTCATGATGCATATTCGCTGTTTGTCCTACTTGTCCCTTCGATAGCTAAAAGTCAATTGTAGTTGTCGGATGGACATATAACCTGCGCTGCTTCCGAGGGAGATTTCACCATCTCTTTAAGCGTGAAACGCGCCATTTATTTCCCGACTGGGGTCTGTAGCCAATCGGACCTTCCCCAACAAGAAACTCCACTATTTTATAACATATTGTTACTTAACAATTACCAGCAAAACTATATAATGAATAAAAATTTCATTCTCTACATCGAAGCACCCTTTTTTTTTCTTTTTCTTTTACTAAAACAATATAAAAATGAAACTATTTACAATTATCCTCCTTATCTAATATTGGTTTCTCCTTATAATAAATACCCCAATTAAACTAATCGAGCTAATACTATTTATTCTTCCTATAAATAGCGATCTTACACTTCCTACAACTATATATAATACGTACACGTAATAAATCCTTTACTTTAGGAATAACTTTACCTTACTTCCCTTTTTAATAATTTATTACCTTTTAACTATAATATAAGTATATATCCTATACTATAGGGGCTTCGTTACTTTTACCTAATAATATTCCCTTCTATTTTATATACGGAATATTTAGTATCCTAATCCCTTATTTTATAAAGCCTTTAAATTATAGTTTTAGTATTAAAAGTATATTAGAGTTCGTTAATTAATTAAATATAGAAATTTCGGTATTGGGTATTAGGCGTAGTTTTAAATTAAATTTTATATTTATTAACCCGTTAAATTAAGATTATATTAATAATAATAATTTCGAAATAAAAATCGTAGAATAATATTATTTATAACCTTCGTTAATAGTAATACTTATACGTATTATTAGCGTAAAGTTAAATATTAATATTTATGTTATTTATTTCTATATTATATATTTAAATAACCTTTAGGACCTTTATCATTATAATACTTAAATTACTAAAAATATTTTTTATTGTACCTCTTTTCGTTGGTCGCCGTCGTTTAATTTCCTTATACTTTATATTATCCCTATTGGAATTAAATTAAGTAAATAGAAAGTGGATAATTTAATAGTCTTTAATTATTTAAAATACTACGCCGTTATTAACCTTTTAATAAATATATTTATATAGGATTATTTCCTTTTTATCGTTTAAGTCCTTTAAATTTATAAATTCTTTAGGAATACGGTTTTTACGGACTATACCGGTAATAGCAATATTGTAAATACGAAAGTAGTAAATTAAATTAGCGTTAACGAAAAAATTATTATAAAAGATATAATAAATTAATAATAGTAAAGGAGGAGGGAATTTAATAATAAAGTATACGATTAAAATTTAAATATCTCTAAATTTACCCTTATAAATATTGGTATATATTATTTTACTATAATATTATATAGAAAGAATATTATACTTATATAGCGATTAAAATTAATTACTCCCTTAATATTATTATAAAATAATTAACGGTAGAAGTAATTATTTATAGCGATTACTTATATTTTAATACTTATATTAGTAGGTTTACTAGGAATAATTATTATAATAATATTCTTATTAATATAATAAATTATTTTCTTATTAATAATAATATTTTAAAGAGGTTTACGAATTTCGCTATAGATTTTTATAATATATTTATTAAATATATAAATCCTCTCCTAGAGATTCGTTAGCGCATTAAATTCCTAATAATAAAAACGGCGCGTTAATATTTCGATATTAAAGAAGGGTATTTATTTTACGATAGAATACGATAAGTAGCCGTCCTTCTCCTTCTAATATAATTTCAAATTCGGCTCAACGTAAAGCTTAATATAAATAATAATCGCTATTATTGAAACGCCCATCCTTCAACGTGGAGTTGCGCGGGCCCCAACCATGGATTTCCACCCCGGAGTTCACGAAGGTCGTGCCATAGGCTCGTCGCAGCGAAACTAGAAGGTACGGCGTTTCTATCTATAACCACCCAGAGTGCAATTAATTCCACGTGCGCCGAGCCGTGCACGAGCCAAAACTAGGCCCCAAAAGGCCTAGCTTCATATATCGGGTATCATAGGGACAGTCAATACAAGGGTAAATGGTAGATGTAAATATGTATAATTACATAGAGGAAGAAAGAGGAAAGGTAGAAAGTATACGTAGGAAGCCCGCCCTTTATAAGGCGCGACGGGAACGCGCTAATTACGCGCGATTAAATAACTTTAATCGTATAGGCGGTAAGTAGTAATATAATATCCCATATTAGTGGGAATATCCCGAATATAATAATATATTTTAGGAAGCGACTATTATACGAGTATAAATACGTAATAGTAATATATTAATTACGTATAATTACGGCCAAGCCTATAATATTACCTCCCTTTAAAAGAAATTATATAATTAATTATTATTATATAAAATAATCGAAATCCTTATTAGAAAAGTTTTTATAATTATTATTTTTAAACGTAGTAACTTCCTCCTCCTTCCGTACTCCTCTTATTCCGTTTTTAAAGCCTCCTTCGGCGCCGTAACCGTATCCTCCTATATTCTTCCTATTTCCCAAGCCTTTTATACTTCCTATTTTTTCCGCTTCCTCTCCTCTTCGAATTATTATAATAGTACCGGGGCATTTAAATTTTCTTTATAGAAACGATGTATATATTCTAAATATATCGAAATATTATTCTTTAATTATTAATCGGGGGTATAAAAAGGTACTTATATAATATAATATTTTTAGAACCGGCCCTCTTTTTTATAATCGTCGATTTTAACGAATTTTTATTCGATTTACTCCTTATTATCGTTAATACGCTTCAAAATCCGATTGTAATTCGTTCGTACGTTTTTATTTTATTATAATTATTTTAATAATCCGTTATTTAATTAACGTTTAATTTTATTAATGTAAAAAGTAGGGCTATATTTTATATTATTAAAGAGTTCGAATATAATAATATAGGTATTGATACCGGTAATTATAAAAGGTTTTTCGAAAAGTGGTATTAATTTAATATAGGGGCGGCCGGAATTGAAGTTAATAATATCGAATAAAACCTTATCTCCTAATCTATATATTAGGGCGTCCGATCGTCGGGTATTAGTATTATTTTTATATCGTTATTAAAATTCTCGAATATTTATTATAACGTAATCGAATATTTCTTTAAAACAATTAATAATTTTATAAACTTTAAAATATTCCTTCTATTATATTACCGAAACTTCGGGAAGATAAGGTACCGCCGGTTTAACGCTTATACGGGGGTTAAAACCGTAATTGGTAAAAAAGGGGGAAACGCTAATTATTTCGGAAATTTAATTATTATTAACGAATTTTACGAATAATAATTAATTGACTTAATTATCCTACGGTTAAGCGATATATATTTTTAAATATTATTTTATTTTTACGTTAATATATTCGGTTTAATTATTTATTATTAAGTAAAAAACGGAGGATAATTTTAATATAATTTCTAACCGTAATAATAAAGTACGCTAAAATATTAAAATAAATTAGGTACTATAGTTAGAGATAATAGAATTAGGGAAGCTATATAAATTATATACCTGCTTAATAAATTATTTAATTAATTCTTCGGTAATAAAGGTTTCGTAAAGGATATAATAACGTATTTTAATAAAATAATTAATTACTATAATAATATATTTAAATTCTTAGCCGTAGCGTAGGTAAGAAGTAAAAAGGGTAATATAATCGACCGAAATCTCCTTCTAGGCGGTAAAAAAAACGCCCAATAATTTTAATAATTTATAAGGAGAGTAGTATAATAGCTTAATTTTAATTTATTTAAAGTAAACTTTATAATATATATAAATAAATTAATATATTTTTAATTAAAAATACGAACGAAATAGTAAATAAAAAGTTTTTTCGCGATTTAAATAATTAATAAAAGGAGCGTTATAAACGCAGCGGATTAATTAGAATTATAGTTCTATATCTTTTAAATTAACGATAACGGTACTATAATAATAGGCTCGCCCTTAAAATAAGAATTTTATTCCCTAGCTAAATTTATAACGCCAATATAGTATAGGGTCTATCTCCGATTCCCTATAGGATAAAACCGTAGGCGTTAAACGCCCCGGATAAAAACCCCGGCTATAATTCCCGGCGTAGATCTATCCGCGCCACTTCTTCGGCGTTTTACGATCGCAATATATATTTACCGTTAATGCAATTAATGTCCGTCTTATTTTTTCTATTTATTATTATATTAAAATATTAAACCGTTTTATTTTTTTAATTCGCCGTCCTATCCCCTATTTATTACCGCCTTCCGCCTTTTATTCCCCTATTTATTTACCCTTCTTACTACTATTAAATTTTTTAACCGTTAAACCTTCTTTTATTCCTTTTATCCTTTTTTTCCTTTTATAACGGCTATATTTCTACTACGGTTTATATTAACGTAAAAATTTCCCTCCTTTAAATATAAAAACCCCTTATCCTTCGGGCTTTTTTAAATTTTTCTTTCCTTTAATAATAATAATAATCGATTTAATATAATTATTCTTTATTAAAAACGCGTTAAAACGTTCTATAAAATAATAAAAATTTCCGATAAAAATAAAAGCGAATATTTATTTCCCTTTCGCCTTCCTTTATTAATCCCTATATTTAATATAATTATTACCGATATTAAAATTAATTTCGAACGTATTACTAATTTCCTTATTAATAATAAATACTTTTATATACCGGAGAAAAAATAAATCTTCTTTCCGTTATATTTTATCCTTACGTTAATTTCTTCGAAGCCGTATCCGTACTCCCCTATATTTCGTTTATACCTTTTAATTAACCGAAACCCTTTTTACCTTTACGGCTATCCCGGGTAATAATATTTATATAAAGGCTATTATTAAATCGATTTACTATATCCTTAATTACCCGAATAAATTATTATCCTTTATATTATTAATATCTCCTATTTTAATTCGTTTTTAAATAAATTGAATTAGGCTATTTAATATATTTTGGCGGTTTCGTATTATATAATCGATACGCCTCGCAGCTTTTGCAATCTTCGTAATACCTTTTAGAAGAAGGTCGTTGCCCGAAATCCGGTTAGTAGCGAATTCCGCGACTATTTTATCCGCTTCCGCATCGTTTCTAAGGAGTTCACCGGCGCGAATAGGTTCGCCCTTATACTATTTAATACTCTATAAATATAATCCTTATTATTTATTTCTATATTTCTTTAAATTAAGCGTAACGTTCGGGATTTTAAAAATAGGCTAAAAAGTTTATAAGAAAGATGGATTTTTTATAAAATTCGGTAATGAAATTATTTGCGGACTTTTCGTTAAAGACCTCTAAATCGCAAAAATAGTATATATTAACGTTAATTTCGGAATCCGCTTCCGCCTCTACGTAGTTTAGGACCTAAGCCCTATTAACGAATATATTCTAATCGAAAAGTATTTTATTACAGACGAATAAATATTCGTTTCCTTCGTAGGGAATATCCTTTAATTTATAGCTAAAAGTATTAGGGCGAATTTAAAGGGAGCTTAATTAATATTTAATTATAAAGTTAAATTATAATAAAAATTAAAATTATTATATATACTAAGGAGAAAACTATTTATTAACGGTAAATATTTTTAAAGTTTTATAATTTATTGATACTTTAAAGGGTTATTAAATACTTTTAAATTTTAACCTCCATTCTTTTAATATTTTAATAATAGCGAATAATTTTTTATTATAAATATTATAATTACTTTTTAACCGCTATATAGTATTAATTAAAATAAGCGATTAGGCGTAAAACGCTTTTATCGTTATATTATAATAGGGTGCCGCTATAAACTTAATTAGAAGTATTTATTTCGATATTTATTTATTTGGATTAATTATAAATATATAATATTAGGCTTATTATAAAAGCTTTCTTAAAAACGTCGAACGACTTTTAATACTATTCGGTCTATTACTAAATAATTTTATCAATATCCTTCTTTATTAATTCGTATAAGGGGCCTATTATAATAGGAAAATATTTAATAAATTATTAATAGAAGTTTATAAAACCGAGGAACCGTTAGAAGGAGCGTCTAGAATTTGGAACCTCCTAAGAAGTAATAGCGGCTACTTTTTTAAAGTCTATTTCGAAATTACTTAATATAATAATTAAACCTAAATATTTTATACGGGTAATATAAAATTCGTATTTATTAACGTTAAATTAGAGGCCGGCTTTAATTATTTAGTCTAAAACTTTTATAATATAACGAATATAATCCTCTTCGTTATTAAAATATATTAAAATATCATTTAAATAAATAATAACGTGAATATTTAAAATATTATAAAATATATCGTTAATATAATTTTAAAACGTCCTTAATACGCCCTATAAACCGAACGGATAAATTATTAATTTAAAGAGGCCGAAGCGGGTAATAAACGTTATCAATTATTTATATCCCTCCTTAACTTAAATATAATTAAACGTAATAATAATATTAAATTTAATAAAAATCTTTACTTTATAAATAATATCGAATATTTCCTTAATTAATAGTAATAAATAGCGGGATTTTATAATAACGTTATTAATACCGCGGTAATTAATATAAATATAAATTCCGCCGCCCGGTTTTCTAATAAAGAGGATAGGGGCCGTAACGGCGGATTAGGAGGGCTGAATAAACTTCTTCTAAAAATTAATATTAATTTATTTTTTAATTACGGCCGTTTTAATAAGTGTAATATACCGGGGTTTTATATTAGGCGGCTACTATCCTAATAGAAATTCGATTTTATAATTATAAATTTAATACGAAGAGACTTTTTTGATTAAGCGGGGGAAGAAAATTTTAATATTTTTATAATATTTAACTGATACTTTAGCCTTAACTTTATCGTCGGACTTAATCGGTTTATCGCTTTTTTCTAAGAAGATTTTCGTATCTTTTTTAATAATTTTAATAACGTAAATTTAATAGAAGACCTCTTTATATATAAGAATATCCCGGCTAAAATTCCTTATTAAATTTAATATTTTTATTAAAGCGGCGGCTTCCTTCTTTTTATTAAAATCGGTATTACT
The DNA here is from genome assembly GCA_033439795.1 of Sordaria brevicollis. Classification (NCBI taxonomy): domain Eukaryota; kingdom Fungi; phylum Ascomycota; class Sordariomycetes; order Sordariales; family Sordariaceae; genus Sordaria; species Sordaria brevicollis. The sequence continues at coordinate 1,553,152 of JAUTDP010000007.1, forward strand.
AACTATTATATTAACGAATAAAAAATAAATAATAGTAAAAAGTATTTATATTATTCCCCTTTATTATTTATAATATTATTTATTATATCTTCTATTAACTCTTTAACGTTTATTAATTCCAAAATTGTAAATAAATATTCTAATATAATGTAATTAGTAATTAAAGGTTAAGAATTTTATATTTTGTAAATATAATTAAACGTAATAGCGTTAAATTCTTTAATATTACTTACGTTGAATGCGTCGTCGATATATATAAAACGTTGTAATTATATTAGGTGTACCGTTCTAGCGGAAATACAGTAGTTATTTAAACGGATATATGGTTCGTAAATCGTAGGGGTTTTAATTTTAACGAGAAGGGCGGTTATATTAAAAATACCCTATACTTTAATTCCAACCCGATTAATAATTAAAATTTTTATAAAATTATTAATACGGCGTAGGGGGTTAACGGGTTATTTAATCGTAAGTTATTCGACCTTAGGGATTAGGGAGGGAATTAGAGTAAATTTATTTTCGGGGGTCGGGAAGGAGGGTAATAATTTAAAGAATAATATTATTTGTGGGGTTATTTAGGAAGCGGGCTCTAATCGTAAAATTATTTTAAAGGATTTAAGGGGCGGAGGCGGTAGTGGGGTCGGGGTATTTAATTATAATAGTAGGCGAATAATTATTACTATAATACGATTAATAAAATTTTTAAATATAATAATTAATTTATTAAAAAAATTTAAAAGGAGATAGCGGCTATAGTATTAAATAAAATGGATAATATAATTATCGTAATTAATTTTAAATTAATAGTATTATATTTATAGGAAATTAAGAATAATAGAATAATTTTTAAAAATATTATAAATAAAGAAGGTAATAATTTCTATATAAAGGCCGATGCGAAATCGGGCGCGGATTCCCTTAAAAATAATACTTTTAATAATATTGTTAATAAAGATTAATTTCTTTAATTGTAAAAATTTAAAACGCGGAAGGTTATTCTTCTTTATAAACGAAGAATTTAAAAAGGCGTAAACGGAATAACCGCTATTTATTAAAATAATATAATAATCTTTATACAATCTGGTATATATATAAAATAATAAGAATATTAAATTTAAGGATATAAAATTATTTAAAAATTAAATTTATATTTCCTCTAAATCCTTTAACCTGTAATCTAAAATTTAATTCTTTAATAATATTAATTTAAACTTTTATACGCAATTATATATAAAGGCTAAATATTTCCCTAATTGTTATAATATTCGCTATTAGCGGCCTATTCGGCAGGCTAGGCGGGAACTAGGTTAATAGGAACGGGGGGGTTAATAGCGGGAGCGTTAGCGCATGAACGTTAACGATATTATTATTATTACTATTATTATTTTTACTGTAATTGCGGTTACCGTTATAACGGTTATTCCTATTAATAAAGCTTTAAGGGCTATAATTAATAGAACGAAAATAATCCTTAATTAAATAACTAAATGAATTGCAACGGCGATAAAGGCCGTTATATATACGCTAATTTAATATATTAAAATAAATAATACCGGTAAGGCTAATAATATCGAGGTCTATTTTATTACCGCCCTAATTAATAATATGGTTATTAAGGTTAAAAATGAAATTAAAGCTGTTAACGGCGGAATTAAAATTATTATTAGAATTAATATTAATATTATTATTATTAGGGGCGCTATTAAGGATATTACGGGCTATATAAACGTAGTGATTAATATCGTCCTAAGCGTAGGTAATTTTATAATATATTTTTAACTATTTATTTTAAACGTTATTAATAAAGGGTTTATAATAGGTATTAACGTTATAAATACGTTTAGAAACTTTATTCCTTAAATATTCGACCTTTTAAATTTTAATTAGGCTATAAACGGTTATTAAAAATGTTAATTCTATTTCGAAATTAGTAAATTTTTATTAAATTAATAATATTTAATTAAGTAACGCTAAGCGTCCTACTTAATATTAATAATTTTAAAACGTTTAATTAAATATTATATAAATTCGGCGCCCGTTTTCTACTTCTAAATATCTTTATTATTTTCGGTTATAATAATTTCGATAAAATCGTTAATATGAAATTTAAAATTAAAATCGAATAGCATAATTATATGTAAAATCTTTTAACGTTCGTTTTAAAATAATATTGGGTTGTAAATTTACTAAATTAAATAGTTATACGTTAGGAGCGGAAAATACGAATATATTTAGCGGGGTCCTTTTTTAAACCGGTAAAAACGGGGGGGTTAGCGACCGTTTATTAATAAATATTATTAATACTTAGAATAGTAGGGTTAAGGTTACCGGGGTTAACAAATATAATAGCGGTTTAAGTATTAAATTTATTATATTAAATTTAGAGGTCGGAATATTCCTTTTAAAGAGCGGCGTATAACGTTTAGAAATTTCTAAAATCGATAAAAATTATATTAAATTAATTAATAAAATTATTATTTTAATTGTAGATAAATATATAATTATCGCGAAGGTATTAATAGGTATAACCGAATAATTAAGCGATAAATTCGAAGGCGGCTTCTTTATTAATTAAGGAAGCGTAATTAAAATAATCGTAAAGGATAAAATTGGGCTCTTCGTCGTTACCGAGGTTTACGAGGATTTTTTTAATATTTTCGTCGGAAGTAAATTCGTAGAAGGCGGCGTAAATAACGTTAATATTAAGAATTAAACTACTATTACTATTAATAATATTATATAAGGCCTTTAAAATAGTGGCGTTATTAGGATTGGTAAGGTTAGTATTAAAAGCCGGAGTGTTAAAGAGAATATTCGACGTATTATTAGGGGAGAAGATTATAGGGTTATTATCATTATTATAAAATATAAAGAGTAATATAATTAAAATTGCTTAATCGTCGTAGGCTTTTTTATTTATTAAATATAAAAACCTTCCCTTATTCAATTAAATAACGAGATTTAATAATAAAGGAAATATATTAATTCGACGGCTCGTATACGGCGAGCGGGAAATAGGTAACTTATTTTGAATAAAATAAAATTATATATAAACGCGTTATTTTAAAGGTGTAATTAACTATTATAAGGATAATTAATATAAAGGTAAATAATAAATATAAATATATATAATTATATAAAAGAAGAAAGAGGAAAGGTAGAAAGTATATATAGGAGGCCCGCCCTTTATAGGGCGCGACGGGAACGCGCTAATTACGCGCGGTTAAATGATTCTAACCGTATAGGCGGTGAGTAGTAACGTAATATCCCGTATTGGCGGGATTATCCCGAATATAATAGTACGTTTTGGGAAGCGACTACTATACGAGTACAAGTACGTAATGGTAATATACTAATTACGTGCAGTTACGGCCAAGCCTATAACATCGGGACATTATTCAAATAGCGAAACGGAAGAAAGGAATTCAAAGTAGAACCACGCTTTAACGATCTAATACATCTGAATGCACCCGGTGTTATTTTAAAGGGAAAATTGAAACGGTCTCAATGGTACTTTTTGCATGCGCGTGCGACACCTGGTTGTCGAGAAAAATGAAAAAGAAGTGTTTCTTCCTCGGAAAGGATGCGACGGGCGGTCCGGCGGAAGGTTTGGCGGCCGGCGGAGGAATTGGCGGCTAGTAGAGGAATTGGCGGCCGGCGGAGGAATTGGCGGCCGGCAAGAAATTGTTAGTGGATTTAGGAAATTTCGAGAAGAAAAATTTCAAAAAATCGCTAATTTTTTTTTAAAGGCTTATAACCCTAACCCCGGTAGTAATGGGGGTACTAAAATATAGAGGGGAAAAAGGTGAGTAAAATGGACCCCCTTGGGGATTTTTATACCCCTAGCTGAGGGAGAAAAACGACTTTGAAAAAATCTGACGGATAGGTAGAAGAAAAAAATTTCGAAAAAAAATTCGAAAGAAATTCGAAAAAATTCTAAGAGGTAGGAGGGGTAAAGAGGTTATATTAATATTATTTCTATTATATATATAATAATAATAATAATAATAATAATAATAATAAAAATAATAATAATAATAATAATAATAATAATAATAATAATAATAATAATAATAATAATAATAATAATAATAATAATAATAATAATAATAATAATAATAATAATAATAATAATAATAATAATAATAATAATAATAATAATAATAATAATAATAATAATAATAATAATAATAATAATAATAATAATAATAATAATAATAATAATAATATAAAAGAGTAGAAATAAAAAATTGGTTTAAAGGTAAATTGTTACGGTAGGCTAGGTTTGCTCAAAACCCCAAATATCCTTAATAAAAATCAATAATATTAAAATAAGAAAGCGAAATGTAGAAGAAAGGAAACGGGCCGCAAGCCGCATCGCGAAGGATCTTTTTAAGGACCGCGACGCGTAAGATCTACTCCGTACAATCAAGGTAGATACTTACCGTTTCCGGCCCGCCAGCCTACGATACCGGCTAGTAAATTTATACGCGACCTGTGACGGCACGGCTCACCCGCTAGTCACCTAATTAGTTACATAACGATTAAGGTCGTTGGGTTACTCAGGGAATTAAGCGAACTACGGATTTATTATCGTAAATTACTTATTTATACTAGCGAATATCGCACTACCATTCACCTATACAACGCATTTACTATATAGAACGCAAAGCCTATATTTTTCCGCCTACGCTTCTATTCTTATACGATTAATTTTCCTTTTTTCTTTATCTTACAATTTTCTATTAATTAAAAATTATTATTATTTTATTACAAACCCTTCCTTTTTGCCGTAATAATCGTAAAATTAAATTAATATTTATTGGGGACGATATAAAATATCCTACTTTAAAATAAAAGAAATTATAATTAATTATACGTAATACGATAATCTCTTATACCCTATTAAAATAATTATACGATTATAACCTATATAAAATAATTAAAATACCGAACGAACGATAATACGTAATTAGGAGGAAGTAATTAAATTAAAGGCGTAAACCGCTAATAAAATCGATTTCGAATTAATTAAATTAAATTAAAAAAAGATTCTTATTGCGAAAACCCGTTTAAATTGTAAATTTATTGATAACCGTCGCGTTTTTACGGCCTAAGAGGTTTAAAATACCGCTAAAAAAATTAATAACCCTAATATTATTTTTTTCGAATATTATAACGCTTATATAATTTTTAAAATTAAAGTCTAATATTTTCTTAATATAAAGGAGTATATTAAAAAGGATTTAGAGAATAAAATTAAAAATATTATTACCCGCTACATTTTTAATAAGAAAGGACTTTATTTTCCGTTCGACCCCTTATTTTAATACGAAGATCCGTAGCCCGAAGGATATAAAGATTTAATAAAAATTAAAAATTTTATCGCCGAAATTAAAAAAAATCCTAACGCTATATTTAAAGAAATAAAGGCCCGCATTATTATTATATTCGCTTATAAAAAATAATTTAAAGAATTTTATATTATCGTTTATTATTTTAATAAGACTATAATAAATTTAAATAATTAAATTTAATATTTTAAAGGTATATATTATAAACCCGAAAAGTAAAAGAAGAAAGTGCGTTTTTAAATTATTATCGAAAACGACGATGAAAGTATTTAATACTATTTTAAAAATATTAACGTAATTATTTATAAAGCTAATCGAATTAAATATTACGCTTTTATTATTTAAGGTATTATTCCCGATTTCGATATTTCTAATTTTAAATGCAATTATAATAATAATAATTATTAATAAAGTAAGAAACCTACTAATTCCGATAAGGAAATAATAAAAAATTTAATAATTATTATTATAGTTAAGGATAAAGAGATTTAAACTCTAAATTAAATAATCGCTAATATTATTCGCAATTCGACGTATTATAACGCGACCCCGGGAAGCGTTTCTATTCTTACTATTAACGGAAAGTTTTTTAAAATTTTAAACCCCCCTATCTTTTATACCAATAAAAATAAAAATATTATTACCTTTAAAATTTAATACCGTACTATATTTAATAAAATAAAAATTAATTTTAATTATTTTATTAATAACGAAATTAAATAAACCTATATCGAAAACCGTTTAACCGGTTATATTACTAAGGATTTTCAACTTTATTTATATAATATTTACCCGAATTAAATTTATTCTTCTAAAGTTTTAATAACCTATTTAAAATATTAATATAATAATTCTAATGTAATTTGTTAAGCGATCGAAGAATTTAAAAAACTCTGTATATATTAAAATAATTTTTATATTTTTAAAAATAAATTTATTCGTTTCGCTAACGAATATTAAATTCCCTAATCTAATTAAAAAAAAGCCTTTTACCATCGTTTATTTATAAACCTCTAAATTAATATAACCCTATACGCTATTTTAAATACGGTCGATTTCGATAAATACGTAAAAATTATTAAATAAATTACTTATATATAAAAAATAATTAAACGGACTATTATTATTTTATCTTCCAATTTAAATAATTATAATCGCGGAAATAATAATAAAAATAATAATAATAATATTAGCGGAAGAAAAGGCTCTTCTTCGATTAGAAGTAATTCTAATATTAATAATAATAGCCGAAACCTAATTAAAAAAGAAATCGATAATATATTTTGTAAAAGAATATATTTCATTTATAAAGAATAAAAATATTACGCTAAAGATTATCCTAAAAAGTTTAATTCGAACGGTCGCCTTATAACCGCGACCGACTATTGTACCCGCTTTCAATTTATATACGCCTATTATAGAATTAAAGATAAAAAGAAGGATAAAAATAAAGAAAAAAAGAAATTAAAAAATTAAACGCTTTAAATAAAATAAATTCCTATTTAAAGAAATTTATATAATAAAAATAAGGAAAAGTATTTAACGGCGTAAGGAAGGATTTCCTATATAATTATTTAAAAGGAAACCCCTTTATTATATCCGCCTTTATAAATAATAATAAAATTACTATTATTATTAAAGAAATTATTATAGATTTAAAAGTAGTTATATATATTTTAATTAATTAGAAGACTATAAATCGTTTATAACGCCTCTTAAAATTCGAAGTAAAGAACAACTTCGACTTTATTAATATAAAAAGACCTTTTATAAAGGAAAATAATAGAAAAATCACTACCGTATTTAAAGCGAACGTTATAATATAAAACCGTATTACCCGTAATAAATAATTAATTATTACCGATATTTACTATAATATAATAATTGGCCGTATTTAATTCGAATATTATAACGTAATAATCGACTATTTACGTAAAAGGTTATTATTTAATAATAATTAATTAATAAATTTTAATTAAATAAAAAACATCTACGTCGAAAATTAAAAAAACTAACTAATTAATCCGAAATATCAAAAAAACGTCGTTAAAAGAAAATAATTTATAAAAAGGGAAAATAAAAGAAGGCGCAATAGGGCTATAATATACTATAGAATTCGCAAATTCGAAAATATTCCCTAAGCCTCTTTATTAAACGAATAAAAAGCGCGCCTAATAATTAATATTCTTTAAAAGGCTACGACGAATAAAAAAACGACCGACCCTATTAGTAAAGTATAAAAATCTATAGAGTAAATATTATAAAATAAATTCCTTCTATTATTATAGGGATTAAAGAAAATATTAACGGAAGTATTAAAAGAATAAAAGAGAAACTTTAAAAACGATTTAAAATATTTTAAAGAATAATTCTAAGGAAAAAATTTTAATAATAGAGTAAAAAAGGATAATTAAAATTACTTTAAATAGAAAAGAGGTATTACGTAATATAAAAAGCGTATACCGGATATAATAATTATAAAATCGGTAACGCTTATATAAATAATAAAGAAAAAATATTTAAAGGTAACGAATTTATACGAAATAAATTATTTTATTAAAGAACAAAGGGATTAGGAATACTTCGACGGATTAAACCTAAAAGAATAGGAATAAATTTTTTAACGAATTTTAATTTACTATTATAATTATAAGGATATTTTTAATAAATAACGATTAAATATATTATTAAAGCCGGGGAATAATAATTACCGTATTCGATTCTAAAAGGGGGCTAACTTAAAGGATTTAAATTATAGTCCGCGCTATAAAATAAACGCGGATAAATTAAAAACGTACCGATTATATATCGTAGAAAATTTAAATAAAAGCTTTATTAAAAATAATTTAATATTATAAGCTACCCTTATTTTTTTTTATATTTAAAGTTAATAGGAAGTTTCGTTTCTATATAAATTACCGAAAGTTAAATAGGATTATTAAAAAGGACCGTTATTTATTTCCTTTTATCGAAGAAATTTTAACCTATATCGTTAAAGTTAAAATTTTTATTAAAATCGATATTTAATAAGCCTTCTACTAGATTTATATATACCTGGATAATAAAAAATTAACGATATTTTATATATAATATAGAATATATAAATATAAAGTTCTTCCTTTCAAATTAATTAACGGATTATCGACTTTTTAACGATATATTAATAACGTATTAATAAAATATTTAAATAATTTCTATAACGCTTATATTAATAATATTCTTATTTATTCTAATAATAAAGAAGAATACGAAATCCATATTAAAAAAATCCTAGAGAAATTCCAATAAGCGGGATTATAAACGGATTTAGATAAATGCGAATTCTATATTACGAAGATAAAATTTTTAGGATTTATTATCGGCGTAAATAGAATTTTAGTAAATTTAGCAAAAATCTAAATAATAAAGGATTAAAAAGAATTATTAACGGTTAAAAAGGTATAATCTTTCTTAAAATTTTATAATTTCTACCGCAAATTTATAAAAGAATATAAAAAAGTTTCGAAATTATTAATATCGTTAATAAAGAAAAGGGAAGCGTTTAATTAGATTATAGAATATTAAATAATATTCGATACTTTAAAGTAATATTTAATTAACGTACTAATATTTACCTACTTCAACTTTAAGAGGGAAATAAAATTGGAAATAAATATATTAAACGGGGTATTAATTAGCGTTTTATTATAAAAGTACGAAAATAAGTAATATTCTATTATTTATTTTTCGGAAACGATATAAGGAATAGAATATAATTATCCAATATATAATCAAGAAATATTAACGGTTATAAGAATTTTAATATATTAACGCTCAAAATTCATTAGCCTTTAACGAATTAAACCTTTTATAATTATTATAGACTATAAAGTATTAAAATACTTTAATATTAAATACTTATTAAACGCGAAGTAAATAATATAAATATAATTATTATCCTAATATTATTTCTTAATTATTTATCGGCTAAATAAAAATAACGCCGCGGTTAACGCTTTATTTTAAAAGTTTAAAGATATTAAAAATTAAAAGGAAAAAAAGGAGCTATAACGAATTATACGCTTCTTTAAACCTATGGGGGAAAGGGAGGATATAATTCGTATTTATATATTAAATGTAATAAATATCCTTAAAATAACGATCGGTTACGAATTTATTTATTAATTATTAAAAGTTAATAAAACGGATATTTTATTAGAAAAATATTAAAAAAAGGCTCGGAAGGGAGAATTAAACTTTATAATATTATAAAAATAATTACTATTATTTCGCGGCCGCTTTATAATCCCGGAAAGAATATTAAGAATTTAAATAATTCAAAATTATTATAATATATTAATAATAACCTACCCCGGAAAGAATAAAATATAGAAATTAATAATAATTTAATATTAATAGCCCGGTTTAATAGGAGACGTAAATCGTTATATAATTAATTATATAATTTACTATACTTTAAAGTACCTTCGAAGTAAAATATTAAGGATATTCTAAAATATTAAAATATTTAAAAGGATTTAGAACCGTTTAGTAATAGACTTTAAAAAAATATTTATAAATAAATACGGTTACGATAATTTAATAAATATAATCGACCCCCTATTAAAAATTATTTAGTTATTTTTTTGTAAATTAATAATTATAGGTAAAGAAGTTTATAAATTATATTATAAAAAGTTATTCCGCATTTTTAATTTATTTAAAGAATTTATTAATAATAAGGGACCGTAATTTAAATTAAACTTTTTATAGGAATTAATTTCTTTAATTGGGATTAAATAATTATTAATTTTAACCGGATATTTATAGACTTTAAATTAAGTCGAGAACCTTTACGAATAAATCGATTAGAAATTATAATTATATATTAATTATAATTAAAATAATTAGTCGGAGATAATCCCGGCCTTAAATTACGTATAAAATAATTTATTATAGGATAATACGGGTTTCTAACCCTATAAAATCTCATTCGGATTTTTAATATTTATTTTTTCGGATTAAAAGGTAATAACGAATTTAAAAAGTACGTTTTCTATAGAACGTTTAAATTAATAAAATACCCGAAATACCGTTAAGAAAGTTTAAAAATATATAAATTACGCTAAAAAATAAATTGAAGTAGTATAATAAAAATAAATCATTTAAATAAATAAGAAACGTTATAAGCCGGACTTTAACGTAAGAAATTAAATTTTTATTATTAAAAAAAATTAATCGACTAATTATCCGAATAATAAATTAAATTTTCTATTAATAAAGTAATATTTTTTTATTATAAATAAAAAAAGTAATACTTTCCTAATTTAATTATTTACTTCGTAAAAAATATTTAATTAATTCCCGCCGGATAGATTAAAGAAATTTCCGAATAATTTATTATTAAAATAGGTATTGGAAAACCCGTTAGGGGAAATTATATTTGAAGATAAAGAGTACGAAATAAAGGAAATTATAATTTCGAAAGTAAACCGAAATAAATTATTTTATTAAATAAAATAAACCGATTAGGATTTAAATTTAAAATAGTATTTTACGAACGATTTTAAAAACGTAATAATTAAATTAAAAGAATATTATAATAATTATCCGGAAGTAGCCGGACTTCTTTAAAAATTATAAAATTAAATTATAGTAGTAATATACGAAGAGGAAATACCCGAATATAAGGAAGATAATTTACTAGTACGGATAGGTAATAAGAGGTTAAAAAGGAGAAAGTAATTACGTTTTAGAAAGATTCGAAGCGAATCTTTTTAAAGGGGGGGGTAATATAACGGTATAGTTTACCCGCTAATTACCTAATTAATTATATAATAATTAAGGTCGTTAGGTTATTTAAGGAATTGGACGAATTACGGATTTATTATCGCAAATTATTTATTTATATTAGCGAACGTTGTATTGCTATTCATTTATATAATGTATTTACTATACGGAATGTAAAGCCTATATCTTTCCGCTTACGCTTCCATTCTTGTACGATTAATTTTCCTTTTTTCTTCATCTTACGATTTTCTATCAATCAAGGATTATTATTATTTTATTATAAGCCCTTCCTTTTTACCGTGACACGACTATAGTACCCAATACCTATAACCGCGGCGCCGGGTCGGTTACTTAATTAATTTAATTCAATACCTTACTATTTATTTAATTATATATATCCGGTAATATATCCTAGCTTATAATGAAAAATATTTTTATCCTTAATAATTCCTCCTAATCCGTTTCTTCTTTCCGTTCTTCTTTAAAGGAAATATTATAGGCGCGTACGTTAACCGTCCTCCTATCCTCTCCTAATATTCTTTTATTATATTCATAATTCTATTTATATCCTCTTCCTTCTTTTAATTATTATATTTATTCCCGTAACCCTTTTATTTAATTTAGAATTTAATTACCCCGTTACGTAGGATTTTATATTTAATAATATACTTTAATTTATATCGGGGATTAGCCTTAGGATTTAAATTTTACGAATCTTCAATTAATCTAAGCGGTAATATAATATAATAAAACGGGTCTTCTTTAGGAGCCGCCTATTTAAAATAAACGATAAAAATAATAAGATAAATATTTTTAATAGTATTTAAGAGCTTTAAATAAAATATTAAGCGACCGATTTTTTTAAATACTTTAAATGATTTAATATATTATTAAGAAAATTTCCGGGAGGGGCGGTCGCGTAGGTAATATCTTTAATATAATTTTAAAAATATTATATTATTAACTTCAATATTTACAAATTGCCAGCTTAGGTTGTAAAAGCGTTTTACTTTAATAATAGCGAAATTTATAATTAATTTAATATTTATTCGGATTGAATTTCGAAAAGTAGGGTTATAAATATAAGCGTTTAAAAGATTATTTAAAAATTCGAAGGGACCCCTTAATTTATATCTAAAAAAGTATTCGTAGGAAGAAATTTTAAGGGTATTAATATATATATTATTAAAATTCTATTATAAAACGGGTATTAAAGAAAATTAATTTTCGTTAAAGTATTCGAAAATATAAAATTGGATAGTAATTTCTATAAATTAATTTTTTCGTTTTAATGCCCTATTTCCTTAAGGATAGCAAGCCGTAATTATAAATAATTTAATTCCTAATACCGATTATATTCCTTTTTAAAAAACGGATATAAATTTCCGGTCCCTATTTAAAATAATACTTAATAATATATTTTAATCGTTTAAAATAAAGGAGCGTATTAGGATTGTTCCTTATTCTTCGGCCGTATAAATTAAATAGCCGGGGATTAGTAAAATTCGTTTCGAAATTACATCGGTAATAAATATTAAAGTATTGAAAAAATTATATTTAAATATTTTTTAAATTAAATCTCCGGCCGGGATAATTAGGAAGCCGATTATAAAATTTATAATAATAATTTTTATTAATAATAATCCTTTGGCCTTAAAGTGGATAAAGTAGAATTCTCTTATAGGCGCCGAACGGTTAGTTTAATTAAAATTATATATAAGATATTTACAAACGTATTATTTTATTAAATAAATTTTATTAATTATAATAAATTTTTTAAAATCGTATAATATTCTATTATAGCCGAAATAATACTTTTTATTGTGAATAAATTTTAAAATTATTTAAATATAATTATAAAGAATATATAAAGTCTTTTCGGGGTATTTAATATAAATTAAGCCGTTAATTATAATAAAAGGGTACCCGGGTCGATAAAAAATAATAATATCCTCATTATTAATTTTAAAAGCCTTTAAATTTTTAATTACGGCCGCGAACTTCCTATCTTTCTTATATCCTATAATAAATTACTCTGTTAATTCCGGGGTTATTACCGCTTTTATAATAATAAAATAGACTTAATCGGCCGTTAAGGCGTCGTTTTATATATTATCTAAAATAAGGATATTTTTAGGCCGCGGATTTTAATCGTTTTTTACGCGTAATTAATTTAAAGTAACGGGTACAAAATTTAATTTTCCGAAAAAAAATATATTTTAATATTATATTAAGAAAGGTAAATAGAAACGTTTATTAAGCGATAATTATCCTAATCAATCGAGGATATATATAACGATTTTTATTTAACGATCCTTTTTATTACCGAATAACTTTATAAGGACGATTACGGTCTTATTATAAAAATAAATTCGAATTTGGAATTTCTTTATAATTTAAATTAAAGCGGCGACTTCGAATTCGGACGGACCGTAGCGTAATTTAATTAAAATTAAATATTTATTTAAAAATAAGATAAAAAGGATTTAATTAATTAAGATCGGAATATTTAAAACCTATTTATAATTATTTTGTAAATGAAATAATATAACCCCGTTTTTTTATTTAAAAGAGTTATTTATTTAAAAAAAATTTATTTATTTAAATCTAAATAATATAATATACGACCGTTATATATTTCTTTTTATAACGTTTTAAACGCTTTTAATTCTTTTAGAGTAGGGTCGAATTTTATATAAAAGTAATATACCGCCCGCTTTATAAATTTTTTATTAATAATTGCTCCTTTTATATAGCCTACTATAAGAAGGGTAATTTTATAATATTAAAAGGGTTTAAATAATTATATATAATATATAATAAAATAACGTAGGAAATTAACTCCGCTTAAGTAAATTTTTAAAATTTTTAAATAGTAGGGAAATTCTAATTTCCGGAAGGCTTCGATACGCTATTCTATATTTTTTAGGCTTAATTTATTTATACGGAAGGTTAAAAATTCTATATTTGGGTACCCTAAGAACGATTTCTTCGGTAATATCGAAATATTTTTAAAAATAAATAAATTAAATATAATTATTAAATATATTATATACTCCTCTTAAATATTGGATATAATAATAATATTATTAATATATATTTGATAATAAAGTTTATATTTAATTAAAAACCTATTTATAAATTGCTAAACGTAAATAGGGGTATTGCGGAATTTTATTTAGGTAATAATAAATATTTTTAAATTTCGATAAATAATTAAAGTAAATCGATTTCAATAATTAGGCTAAACGCTAAATTAGTAAAAAAAGGTTATAGCGTTAATAATCGTAATAAAGGCCTTATTGCGTATAAATATAATAATTTCGTCCTAAAAAGGAAGAAAGTAATTATTAAATACAATTAGGCTATTAATTACTTATATATTTACTATAGAATACGCTTTTTATTTCGCGTACTTTATTTCCTTTTAAATTACGAATATAGGATAAGCGAAAAGAATAGCCCTTATTATTTATTATATTTTACTTTACTAATAAAAGGTATCGAATACTTTATTTATTATTATTTAATCTTTTTTATTTAAAGGATAAAATTGGATAACGACCTTTTAATTTTATTACCCTTCGATTAATAGTACGTATATATAATTTTTTTCGGGTATATTTATTAATTTACCTTCTTTCTATAAATTTAAGAATATGCCGATTAATTTTTTTAACGTATTAATATATTCTTTTTAGGCGGCGTAAATATATATACCTTCTTTAATTATCATTTTTAGGCCGTTTATATAGATATTAAAGGTTAAATACTTTTTTGGAATGGGGAATAGTTTTTTATAATTTCGGGCGGCGGCTTTAATGGTTGGGGATAATTCTATTTCGAAATTTATAGGCGGGATATAGGTTTCTATAGTTTACGTAATAATTTCGTCGATTATAAAAGTAAAATCCTTATTTAAAGTATTTAATATTTGAATAAAAAAGGTTATAATTTCGACGTTTCTTTAAGTATTAATAAAATAATTATTATCTTCGTATTCTGTAATATAACCGATATATTATTTCTTCGAGACCGTTCGGACTCCCTTTATAATATTTTTAAATAATATTATTCGGGGCGTTTTATAATTAACTATAGCGTTAATTATAATATTATTTTTAAAATTAAATATAAAACTCTTTCTTTTAAAAAGTAATTTATAATATATTAATATTAAAGCTTCTTCTCCTAATTAGAGAATAATTCCCTTTTAAATAATAATACGCTAAACGTATTTTATTAAATATTTTTATATTTAAAAAAATACTATTAACGGGCCTATATCCGGGAAAATAATACTTTTAATATTATAATCGATATTTATTTAATAAAAGTAAAGAAACGAATTAATTAATAATAAATTAAGTTAAAACCTATCTATTACTTACGCCGCCGTTTTAACCTTTACTATTTTATATTTTCCTATAATAATATTTTTAAAATATAAGGTAAAAGTTACCTATTTTATAAATTTAAATAATTTACTATTAATTCCGTAAATTTTCGTAAAGTACTTAATAAATATTATATATTCCAATTTAATTAGGAATTTTCGGTCGATAATTAATTTAGCGGCGCCTAAATCAATATAAATTTCAATTTCCTCCAACGTAGGTATAAGCTTTATTGCAATACGTAAATAAATATAATTAAATAAAGGCCCTTTTAAAATCTCTTTTTCTTCGTATATTAGGGTTTTATATATTATAAAAGCGCTATTAGGGGTTAATACGGGTATCGTTTTAGAACTTTATTTTTAATAATTAACTTTAATGTTTTCGTAATTAAAAATATATTTAAATAGGGCGTTATATAAAGGGAAAACCTTTAAATAATAAATATATATTTAGTAAAAAAGGGCTATTATTATTGGTAAAATTAATTTTCGATAAAATAAGTAAACCTTTCTATATTATCGTTATAATTTTACTAATAGAAATACTTTATAATAGTTAATATACTTTACATTAAAATTAAATATATTGGAAATATAAAATATATTTTTACCGTTATTAAAATCCGAATTATTAAAAGACTTTAAAATATTATTAATATAAATAGTTTAATCCGAATTAAAATTAACGTCCTTCTCCTCTATGTAATTAGCCCTATTTTTATAGAAATTATATTAATATCCTTCGCAATTACGGTTATAATCGTTATTATAATTATAATTATAATTCCTATTACGGGTATAATTACTATTGTAATTATAATTATAATCTCGGTTACGGTTTCTATTACGGCCGTAATTACGGTCATTATGATAAAAAACGTCGTTCGAATTATTAGGGACTAAAATTATACTTTTAACCTTTAAGGAACCTCTTATAATTTTTTATTAAATATAAGGATAATATTTATAAGCGGCTAATAATAGGACCGCTTTAATATCTTTAATTTCTATTAAGTAATCGATTAAATTACCTTTCTTAAAGGGAGTATTAAAATATTATTTAATTTTAAAATTTATATTAATTTAAATTTATATTATAACGCTATATTAATTTTTATCGGTACGATAAAAAATATTTATAGTATAAGCGTAACGAAATTTATATTAAATAAATTAAGTAAGGGTATTCTTATCCCTAATGATATTTTTAAATTCGAAACGGTATTTTATAAATTTCTAAATAATAATAATGGAATCTAATATAAATTATTAAATTAAAAAGTTTAATAAAGTATCGAAATTTCTTTTATATAAAGCGTAACGACGGCTAAGGTCGATTTTATCATTCTATTAAAATATAACGGCTCCTTTTAATAAGGTAAAAAAGTATTCTATAATTTATTTCTGAACTTCGGCTTCTATTTCCTTATTTTTTATAAAAAATAGTAAGCGCTTATAAAATATAAATATATTAATATAAATCAAGGTTTTTTTATCGGTAATAATATTAATATTTTTAGGATTATTATAAAAAGGAATAAATTAACCGATTTCCTTATATTTAAATTTAAAATTGTAACCGCGTTAAATAAAGGAAAAATTAATAGTATCGAAAATATTATTGCAACGTTAACGGCGTCTTTTATTAATGAAGGAATTAAATTTATTACCGGGGTTATCATTAAAATTATTATTAAAATTATTATTAGGGGTTTTTTTACCTTTGTAAAGGGGTTTATATTTACCGTTTCCGCTATAAAAGGGGCTTTCTTTTTTAAAAGAATTGAAATTAGAATTTTTAAAATTGCTTTAACCGTTACGGGCCTTAATTTTACGGAAATTTTCTAAACGATTTTTATATTTAATTTTATAATCATAATAAATTTCGGCGTCGAAATCCTTTAAATTATTAAAATTTAATAACGAAGAAAGATTATAATAGGGTTTTCCGTAGGGGGGATTATTATATCTTCCGTTGCCTAAATCGCGGGTATTTTTATAAAGGGTATAATTATAAAAATACTTCTTTTTATAATAATAACGGTTATATATAATCGGCTTACTTTAGGATTTATTATAATCGGTATATTCTTCCTTATTAATAAATTTAACCGTATTATTAAAAATTTCGAATTAATTTTAAAACTCTTTCTAAATTCGAAAAGATTTACGTAAACGTTTCTCTAATTAAGTATTTACTTTATTTTAATAGGGGTTATCTTTTTAAATTCCTTCGGGTAATAAATTAAAATATTATTCGTGGTTCTTAGTAAATTAGTCGAAATTAACGGATTTATTTCGGTAAAAACGTTTAAAATTAAGGTTATTAATTTCGTCGGCAACCGTAGTATAAAAAGTATTTAAAGAATAGGTACGTTAATTATTAATAATTCGGTTATTAACGGTTTAATTAATAATATCGGGGTAATTATAATTGTATAGGTTAATTTGTAAAAATATAAATCCGCCGCTATATTTAATTAAGAGAATAAACGGATTTATTTAATTATAAATAATATAAAATTAATCGATAATTTCGGATTTAATACGTTTAAGAACTTCTTTTGAAATAGGGGGAATATTCCGCCGATATAAGTTATTAATATTAATTAATTAAGTTTCGAAAAGTTTAATTCTTTTAATAAAATAATTATAATGGGCGTTAATAATATTTCTAGAAATAATTACGCCTTTAAACCGATAATCGATTAATTAATGTTTAATATTAAATTCGTTATATAAACGAAAAATAATATCTTTAAACTAAGTAAAATTTTTAATAACGGTATTTTTATAAGATTCGATATAATTTTAAAAATTATTAATATAGCCGGTTACTTTTTTTAAATTATTAATTATAATATCGATTTTTCGGTTTATATAGGAAATATTAATATTAATACGGGAATCGAAAGTATTAACGCGTATATTAATATTATTAAGGGAGGTTTCCGTATTATTTACGCGAATTGTAATAAATTCGAATTCGTTATATATATTATCGAATTCTTTATTAATTTTTTATTAATAAAATTTTATTTTTCTTAATAAGAATTAATTAATATTCTTATTAACCGGTAAATTTAGTAGAATATTAATATAAAGTAATTCGTATATAGTATTAAGGTTAATTAAAGGTGGAGAACAGTTGTTGAATTTAAAGGATATGTTTAAAATAATATTTAAATAAAATAATAAAAGTAGAGCGGTAAATAATTTATTATAATTAACGGTTAGAAGGGCCGAAATACGGAAAATAGGTACTTTACCTTTATTTTTATCCCTTTTAATAGGTAAAATAATATTCTTATTAGGGCTAACGGGAAGGGGATAAATAATTATAATTAAATTATTATTTAAATTAATACTTATAGTATATATTTCGCAATTAATATAAATAATAACGTATTATTTATTTAAGGGATATTTTATAATTTTAGGCGACCGAATAAAATTAGGAGGTAAAAAGGCCGGTTCGAAAACGGGTAAACTTTTATCGATAAGGCCGGGTATAAAATTAAAATTAAAATTCGAATTTACTATATTAAAGAAAGGAAGCAATAATAAACCGCTATAATCGGGGGTAAATTTAAATTACGAAATAAATATAGAATTTTCTTTAAATATTATTAAAACGGAATACCGAAGTAAATTATCGGAATAGGGGAAACCCGTTACGTCGGAAAATTTTATTTACGTACCGAAGTCCGTTTAAACGTAATAATTCGGATTAAAGTAATAAATTAATAATTTAATTAATTAAAAAAATACGTTAAATTAATAAAAATCTTCTTAATAAGTTGAAATATAATTAAAAAAAGCGGGAAAAGAAAAAACGTAAGAAAATAAGTAATTAAATTATCGAAATCGTTATAATCGGAGAAAGAAAGGTAATCGTAGGGTCGATATTCGCTGGAAAGAAATATAGGATTTAACGATCGGAGAAAGAAATATAAATACTATAATTACGTATTAGTAAATAATATATAAATATATTATATAATTAAATAAAGTTTTTAATAAAAGGATTTAATTAATTATAAATAGTTTAATTAATTGGATTTTTCAATTATAGTTATTAGATATTACGGTAGGCTAGGTTTATTTAGAATTCTAAATATCCTTAATAAAAATTAATAATATTCAAGTAAGAAAGCGAAATATAGAAGAAAGGAAACGGGCCGTAGGCCGCGTCGCGAAGGATCTTTTTAAGGACCGCGACGCGCAGGATCCACTCCGTGCAATTAGGGTAGATACCTGCCGTTTCCGGCCCGCTAGCCTGCGATGCCGGCTAGTAGGTCTGCACGCGACTATAGCACCTAGTGCCCATGGCCGCGGCGCCGGGTCGGTTACTCAATTGACTTAACCTAGTACCCTACTACTTATCTAATCGTATATATCCGGTAACATAAATATATAGTTTAAAAAAAGAAAAAAAGAAGTATCCTAAAAAAGAAAATAATAATAATATTATTATATAAATAAAAACTTAACGAGAAATATAAGAAAATAAATATTAAAATCGTCAAAGGAATTTATATATAAATGAATTTATAGAAAATATACAATTGAATAAAAATTGAACAATTGAAAGAATAAATATATAATATAATAATAAAATAAATAATAGGGCAATAGAGTAAATATTTAAATATCGAAGAAGGAAAGAAGTAAATAGAAAAAAAAACGAACGAATAATTAAAAGACCTATTAAAAATCTAAAGAAATTAATATTATATAATTAAAAAATTAATAAATTCCGAATTACTTTAATATATGGAATAGTAAATATTAATAAAAATAAAAATAATCGAAATATGTAAAAAAATATTTAAAATATAATATAATATAAATATTAAAAGGAAGCGTATTTAAGTAAGATAAATAAAGAAAAGATCAGAGAGAAAGGAAATGGAAATATAAGAAATAAATAAATAATATAAAAAAATAAACGAAGTGAAAATATAATAGTAATAAAGAATTAAAAACTTAAAATAATAAAGAAGTATATTTCAAGGACTATAAAAGGGAATATTTTAATACAATTATTTCTAACAAAAGTAGAAATATAATCTTTAATAGGAATCTATTTAATAAATATAAATAATAAAAATGAAGGGTTATTAAAACCAACCTTAATACGAAAAGATATAAATATAAATAAAATTAAAATAATTTAATAGTTGATTGAATAAATAGAATAAATAAAAAAACGTAAATAGAATATAATAATAAAGAAGAAATATATTAAAATTTAATAAGAGAATAAATAAGGAAATGAATGAATATATTACATAAAATATTAAATAAAATAATTATTAAATTTAATTATAAAAGCATTTATACATTTATAATAAAAGGAAATTAGATATCATATAGAAATATAGTTAAATTATATATAAATGAATTAAAGGAATAATGATTTGTATAATAGAAGAATGGATATTTTAAATTAAAAAATAATAAAACTATAGAATCGAAAATGAAAAAATAATAAAACTATAAAATCGAAAAGTATATATATAAAATATAAAAGGATAAAAAAAATAAGGGTAAAAAAGTATAAAATAAGAGGAAATATATATAAATAGCCTAAAAAGTAATAAAGGTTTATATTATAAAAAAATATACAAGTATATAAGAATTATTTTTATGATTTCAAATACAAAAATCTTAATAAATATTATATTTATTAATAAAAAAAATAATAACAAAAATTATCAAGTTTTAAACTTATTATTCTAAATAGAGAAATTGAATGGGCGTTTTATTGTCTTCCCGGGTATAATAGGCTCCGCCCGGGGAAAAACTATTTTTATATATAATTCGTTAATATAATAGGGGACTTATCTTTTATCGTAGGAATTGGGATTTCGACCTCCTCTACGCTATATTACCCGCTATTAATTAATTAAAGTTACCTATCTTTCGATAACTTCGCGGGGAAAAAATTTAAAGAAGAATTAGAATATTGTAGAAGGATTATATTAAATTTGAAATTTAAAATAATCGCTTTAGAAGGGTTCGAACGGCGGTAAAAGATTACTATTAATTATATTGGATTTATATTATCGTAAATTCGAAGGCTTATAATATACGTTTTAATCGCTATTTATATAATAATTAATTAAAATTTAATAGAAAGGGATTATAAACTTTATTATTAAACGTAATATTATCGATAGGGCTAAATAATCGAGGAAGAAGACCTTTAATAGGGAACTCTTTAACGTATTGAGGAGGGTTAATATAATTAGGCGGTTAATACCCTTCTTTAATATTTATAAAATTAATAATCTCTTTATCGAATTTTATTTGCGTTAGTTACGTATTACCCGCATTCGGGTTATTTATAATTACAACGGTAGCGTAAAGGAAGGGTACCGTAGGTTGGATAAGGAAATATATAATATTCGGGTTTTATTTAATTTTATACGTTAAAATTAAATATTTCCGGGCAAGAAATGTCGCTAAGGGAACGTTGCGTAGAGTAGCCTTAGCGTACCTATGAAATATATGTGGGCCGGGAAATAAATAGCGCGTTTCACGCTTAAAGGGATTAGCGCAGAGGTAATCAACTTTACGGTAAAAAGTGCACATGAATCGTCACTAAGCTGGTATATCGGTAGAGGTAGCTATGTCGGCCAGGCTCATTCATGCATTAATTCAATCAAAAGTGCGTACCTGCATACCTTCCGCGTAAACCAATGGACTATGTATATACTCGATACTGCTCATACCTGCGGTGATACACTGCGCAGTGTGAGTGCATCTGTGGAGGTTTTGCGCTAGTAATGAAGGTAAGATTGATACACGACACTTCTTGTCAGTGCTCATAGGTAACTCGCTAGTCGCTACGTCCACCCGACGTTGTGGGGGTACGCCTTATAATCGGACCCGTAGGCACAGGTACCTGGGGCGGCGGCAGTGAGGCGCATCGCTCGGTGCCGCGGGGCTGGGCTTGCCTTGAAGTTGCCCGAGAGCCTAGCACGACGGCGGGGCAAGGCCGAGTTCGCTGACGTTTTTTGGGCCATGGATGATGGGGAAAACCATCTCCAGTACCGCAAAGTTGCCGCCGCGGACTCGGTATAACCAACAAGGCAATCCACATTTTGGGACTGGGGAACTTCCAGAATCGGTTGACATCTAGTAACGACTTCATTCCATTACTCTTTGTCACCGTCCTCATCTTCAAGCTTGAAATTAGACGCGCGACACCGACACTCGTACGCAACGAGACAACCACCGAAATCAGGCATATTCGAAAGTCGAAACCTCGCTCGGCCGAGCCATCACCACCCGGACTAGATTTGAGTTGCGCAACCAGCATCATGTCGACCATCAAGGACATCACGACGATCGAGGACTGGAACGACCATGTGTCGTCGCTGCCAGCGTCTACCCTTCTTATCGTCTCCTTTCATGCGCCCTGGGCTGCGCCCTGCGCCCAGATGGCAACGGTGCTCAAGACATTGGCGAGCGAATACCCAGTTACCGAGCCGCTTTCTACATCTTGGGTCTCGATCGACGCCGAAGAACTGTCGGACATTAGCGAAACGTACAACGTGACAGCCGTTCCCTTCCTCGTGCTCGCCCGGAATGGCCAGGTCCTGGAGACGGTCAGCGGAAGCAGTGCCGTCAAAGTTCGAAACGCGATCGAGGCCCACGCCAACAGGTCGGCGCAGCCGGGCGCTCAAGCTGGCGAGCAGACACCGGCCGCCGCGAATGATGCCACAGCTGCCGAGGGCCAGACCGGCGACGTTGTACCCCAGGACCCCGAGAAGCAAAAAGAGGAGCTGTTCAAGCGTCTGGGTGATCTGGTCAAGGCTGCGCCGGTCATGTTGTTCATGAAGGGCACTCCCAGCGAGCCCAAGTGCGGCTTCTCGCGACAAATGGTTGCCATTCTTCGAGAAAACGCCGTCAAGTACGGTTTCTTTAACATTCTAGCCGACGATGAAGTACGACAGGGCCTCAAGGAGTTTGCCGATTGGCCTACTTATCCACAGCTTTGGGTCGACGGCGAGCTAGTTGGAGGTCTCGATATCGTACGTCAAGCATATTGCGGCTGGTTCGATGCACAGAAGGCTAACTGCGAATACAGGTCAAGGAGGAGCTGGCGAACGATGCCGACTTTTTCAAGCCATATAGCGTCAAGGCGAACGGCGACGCGGCCGCCGGGCAGTCTTAGGTTTCAATATGCACGGAAGCTTCCTTGTTGGGCAGGGTAACTTTATAGATATGTTCCTGAGCGACTGCGAGTCTTGCAATGTTTCGCCAAGAAGCCGGCTATGTCTCTTTTCGATTATTACCTATATGCCACCGACACGGCTGTGATCAGCCCGCTACATAGGTATCTGCGGCCCTGGACTGTGCGATGGGACTATGGCAGTGGAAAGCTTGTCACAATACTAAGGTAATCCCACGACAAAACAGCCTCAACTACAAGACTCAAAAACCATTAAGAGACAGGATTGGTTGGTGAAGACGAGTTAGGCGCACTACTGAGATAAGAGACTGTATTGATGAGTCACAACACGATTCCGCTAAGCAACCTTCATGGCATGTCCACGGTAGCTGATCCCTAGGCACACAAGGACGGTGTATGCTAGAGCGAGATGCTGCGCTTATCGCCGGATCGGGCAATGCAGCTATATTTTCCCTGCTTCTGCTCCTGAGTGGCCGCAACGACAGGGCCGACTGCTTGGTGGTCATGGATGGTCCGATAGTACCTGATTTGTTAGTAAGCTTCGGTTGATGAATTTAGAAGTGGTTCACGAGCTATATACGAACAACATTCGGTAATGTAATCTTGACAAAATATGGCAAGAACTTGAAATGCTGAGTTACCGTAAAGGGAAGAATTCCTTGGGTAAGTATTTCTCCTCGCACAAAGAAGTTAGCCTGTCTACCTAATCGTGCACATTAAGACAATTCGAGGCGGAATGAGCCGCTAACAAACATACAGGGGGTGAGTATCGGACCCAATACAATGAGCCTTGGGTTGTTACACTCGACTGCTTACAGGTCGACGGGAGTGTTCTCGACGCGAGGCCCCGTGATTTGCTTACGCTCGACAAATCCCGTCGGTACCACTACCCCCTCTGCTCCCTCAAAGGTAGGTCAACCCTTTACATCGAGGCTGTTAAGATATATACATGGACCGACCCTATAGCACACCCAAGCCCGGTACGTGTCTGTGTAACCCTACTCTGCCACAGCGTGGTAAACTCCTGCGCATATCATGAAGCTGTGACCAAGATCAGGCAGCTGCATACAACGTTCGCTCAACTTAGTCTCTCTCAGCAAACACAACTTCATCACAATCAACAACTTCGGTCGTCGGGTCTTCCTTGACAATACCTTGATGATCGCCCGGTCAGAACGTGGCCTTTACATACTCGCCATTGTGCCACAAATCTTCAACGTCGGGCCGTTTTTACTTGTCTAATCCAGCCTGACGGATCATGACGCCCACACCACCGTCGACAACCTCCTCGGGCGGCCGCTCCCCTGAGGAGCAGTTTCGTGTGGTCCGAAAGCGGAACAGAGTGCCCCTCAGCTGTTACCCTTGCCGGTCAAGAAAGTGAGTAACTCCAACTTCTTGTGGACTGCTGTTTCCCATGAATCACGGATCGACTAACATAATCTTGCCTAGGTTGTAAGCGTCATGATCAGTCACCCCTGAGCGGGCTTCAGACGAGACACCCGTATGATGATGATGCTCAGTTGCTGAAACAAAATAGAAAGTGTGACAGGAACCACCCCTGCGGAAATTGCACAAAGCGAGGAGGGGCAGATGCCTCTACATGTTTCTATGCTACGCCGCCGGCCCGGAAAAAGAGTCAAGGCCAAACAAGCGCCTCTCCCGACGACATGCAACACCGTATTGATAGGCTGGAAGGCTTGGTTTTGTCGCTTGTGCATGGTGGGGCAAACATCGATCTGCCTCCGACCGCGGCTGCCGCACACGCTGCGGCTGTTGCTGGTGGACATGCTAGTTCCAGAGAACAAAACGCCGGCTCGACGACGACGAGCGGTTCTTCGGCCTTCCTCCACGCTGACGGCGATGACGGCGCTATGCAAGATGACGAGGGGGAAAGTGACATCGACGATGGACTAGCAACCTCTCTGGGCGTTTTAAAGGTAGATGCCGATAGGGGCAAGTCCATGTATATTGGACAAGGCCACTGGCATACTGTGTTGGCAGATATCGCTGAGGTGAAGAACTACTTTGCCCTTCATAAAAAGGATCTGGAGCGGAGCTATGAGAAAGTGATGCTCAGCAAACCGCCTACAGCCTGCGAAGGCCTCACGTTTCTTTTCGAGTCAACACCTGCCACCGAGGTCGAGCTGAGGGCCGAGTTGCCTCCAAAGTCAACAGTCCTGACCCTTTGTGGAAGGTACTTCAACTCGATGGATAATGCCGTCAACATCATCCACCCACCAACCTTCCACCAGCAACTCCGCAATCACTGGCTGGATCCATCTCGAACACCGATCATGTGGTTAGGCCTGCTCTATTCGGTCATGTGCCTGGCCATGCTGAGTTACCACAAGGTCGGCGACGAGCCGCCTGAGTGGAAGGGTCGCGCGCTAGAAATGGCAGCCGAGTACCGACTCCGAACAGTCCAGTGTCTCCGAGTAGGTGACTATACGAAGCCGACCGAGTATACCGTGGAGACCATGATTTTATACCTATTCGCCGAACATTCATCCCGATGGGATGCTGACGTCGGGCTGTGGTTAATCATGTCTCAGATCACGAGACTTGCATTTCGTATGGGCTATCACAGAGATGCGAAATGGTTTCCTTCTCTCACTCCTTTCCAAGCTGTAAGTTTGCTTCATGGCTCT
Organism: Sordaria brevicollis; assembly: GCA_033439795.1. NCBI lineage: Eukaryota > Fungi > Ascomycota > Sordariomycetes > Sordariales > Sordariaceae > Sordaria > Sordaria brevicollis. Next base: position 1,579,528 of record JAUTDP010000007.1, read on the forward strand.
TTTTTTTTTTTTTTTTTTTTTTTTTTATGATTTTCTTATCTTTTTGGTTGATAATTTTAATTATTCTCTTTGTTTTTATACCCAAACACAAGACGGATACAGACCGCTTACTGCGTGACAATTAAGTGGCTTGGTTGGCTAATTCTTTTATCCCCCTTTTCTTCTTCTCATATAGGAAATGCGAAGAAGAACGTGGGCCCTGATCAGGATGAGCGACGTATTCTTCTCACACCAGCTCTCGCTACCTAATATGATCTACGAACACGACTGCGACACTGAGCTTCCACACAACCTGCGCGATGAGGATTTCCACCCAGACATAAAAGTCTTACCGCCGCCGAAACCAGATACGGAGCCTACCAATATCAGCTACATGATCGCCAAGGTTAAGCTTGCACTGGAGCTCGGCAACATTCTGCAAGCAACAGGTCGTATCCGCAATCCGGTACATTACGAGGAAGTTCTTCGCTTTGACGCAAAATTGCGTGAAATAAAGGCAAATCTGCCTCCGCATCTACGGTTCCAACCTCTTTCTGGCTCCCATGATCCGTTAACGCTAATCATTGCGCGTTTCAACATTGATATTCTTTTCCAGAAAATTATTTGTCTGCTTCACAGAAGGTACATGTCCAAGGCTACGCAAAATATCAGATATAACAGCTCTCGTCTGAGGGCAATCTCGGCTTCCCTCGAGTCTTTGGGCCATCTGGCAACGCTTCACCGTGAATCACAGCCAGGAGGTCGATTTCGCTCCATCAAGTGGTTTGTGACTTCTATCGCAACCAAGGACTTTCTTCTTCCCGCCATGTTGATCGTGTTGGATCTACATTATGACAACACGTTGCGCCGAACGAGGACGGCATCAGTCACTCCTCCATGGACTTCCGAGCAGCGCGCGGATATGGTCAAGAGCCTTGAAGTCACTCGAGACATCTGGAAAGGGTTGGCGGACGAATCCATGGAGGCCCTCAAGGCATTCAAGGTCCTAGAGATTATGCTGGACAAAATTAACGGCACACAATCAAGTGAGACTTCTTCCAGCGCAGCCGAGATGCCCACCATGGCAAGGGCGCCTGAAGTATCAGGCTCGGCGCAGGAGACGTGGCCAGAGCACTCGGCTGCCGTGACACTGGGTATGCTCTCGAGTGGTATAGATGCAAGCCCCACCTCATCAACACATGCAGCACAACATCTTGATGGGTCCAGTTATTCTTTGATGAACATACACGTCGGTGCCGAACCCGCGACTTCCGGCACAAGCTCTTTAAGTACGGGCCTGACTCCAGATTACCTGAGCGACACAATGGGTGGAATCAGTGACACATCTCCATTCTCAACACTCTTTGTCGACGGAATGGGAAACAGTACGCTGGACTTCACATCGAATTTTGACTGGGTAAGTGCATCTACGCCATTGGTGCTGGAAACTTACCTCTTTCTAACTATGACACTAGAATTCTTTCGAGAACTACACTCAAACAGCTCATTGGGGAACGGACCAGCCCTTCCAGTTTTTTTCGGGAAATGGGCCGGAACAGCCGTTTTTCTATAACAGTGAGGAGAGGCAAGAGTGAGACTTCCAACTAGCTCCTGTCTCGGTGTCAGTCGGTGCTTTCTGTTAAGAGACGAAACTTATTCGACCAATCCATGCAGAATGTTGCTCAGCATGTAACCCGGTGTGAAGTTGCTCAACTGTCTGTGTCAAGCTTACGTGTTCTATCGAAAGGAAAATTTCGGCTTACTACGTACAGGGCCGACCTGGTATCTTGGAAGTCATTCATCTTTCTTCTATTTGTACCACTCGACTTTCGCACACTGCGATTGAGTTACGGAAAGGCCGAGTTTCTGACCATCTCATCCAGAGCTGTACAGTGCAAGATTGCTTATGTTGACTGAAGCCGCAAAGATTGTTTTGGGGACTTGGAAATATGTGAAGGCTTCACTGTTGAACGGCCTGGGCATATGATCACATGAACACATCAAACTGCAGCATGTCTTTGCAGGACTTTTCAAGCAACTGTATGTCACTGTCCAAACAAGCAGCATCTGTCTTTCCCATAACAATCAACTACAACCATGAGGAGGGCCGAATAGCGTATCAGTCGGAGCTTTTGCTCGGTGTGTATTAGGTGAGAACGCAAGGAGTGACTGCAAACATAAGATCTGATACAAAAGTCGGCATTGGATTATTCCCCGCAAAGCACCAAACACCGTTACAGCCGGCCCGTGGTCGGCCGTTCGGATGTTCACCAACACTGTGGTATTCGGGCCTTCTATCTCATTGGCCTCCCCACATTACACTCCCGTCGCTATAGTCTGGGTTTTAAAGAATCTGGGGTGTGGCGTCTGGGGTTACCGCGCTGAGCCAAAGATCCGTAGATGCAGTGGCATCTTCATCATCACCACACGCTACCTCCGTCTTGTGTAGCCAGACAAGTGGAGGACCTCACAGAAGGAGCCTCACATTCCGTGAATAATTCCAAGCTTCCAAGATGAAGGCCCCGATGAACCTCTGCATACACCCTCACCCGCGCAGTTTCACGGCCCGAATCCGACCTGAACGTGAAGCATGAGGTGTCTCCTGGAGTCCATGCTCCCTCATCATCTGAGGTTGGCACAATTCGATTTCGTCGTCTTGCTGGCCAGGACTGACCGTCCAGCATCAACGTCAAGATGGGCCTCAATATGACCTATAAAGGCCCCATGGGCCTCGCTGAGAGAGCAGCGGCAAGCACTGCTTACAGACAACAAGACGATATCGGCCTCCAGTTCTTCATCTTTGACGCTTTGACCAGCACCCGGTATCAGAATGAGGCTTCAAGGTCGACTCAGCGTTGTCCTCGGACTAGTGCTCTCAGCAGCGGTGCAAGTGGGAGCTCTTACGGGGGCAGAATGGTGAGATCAAATTCAGACTCTTCACGCCTCACTCGTACTCGACCTTTCGTGGGTTCGAGAACAGCGTTAACTACATTGAAACGTGCGACCTGACACAAATACCTTCTACCTATAGGCGAAAGCAGTCCATATATCAGGTGGTGACGGATCGCTTTGCTCGAAGTGATCTGTCGACCAATGCGCCATGTGACACGTCCCAGCAGGTATACTGCGGTGGATCTTGGCAGGGACTAATCTCGAAGTTGGACTACATCCAGGGAATGGGATTCACTGCTGTCTGGATTTCGCCCATCGTCAAACAGATTGACGGAGTTACCAAAGATGGGTATGAAGGACCATTATCAGATGCAAGAATATCAACAGAACGTTATTGATGCTTACTGGACAATCTTCAATATAGGTCTTCTTACCACGGTTACTGGGCCTCGGATATCTGGTCCTTGAATCCTTCATTTGGCACCGCGGACGACCTCAAAGCGCTCTCTAAAGCGCTCCATGACCGCGGAATGGTAAGATCCCATCCTCTGACGCCTGATCGGCAAACGCGGATGACCATTCGGCCGCCAGGAAGCTGACATACTGTTCAGTATCTCATGCTAGATGTGGTCACCAACCACATGGCGTACTTGGGGTGCCGTTCCTGCGTCAACTACCAAGGCCTTAAGCCCTTTTCTTCCGTAAGTAATACTAGGAGTGGGAGGCATATCGGTGGAGGAAAATACTGATATGAGAGAACTTAGCAATCTTACTATCACTCCCCGTGCGAGATCAACTACAATAACCAAACCTCCGTTGAAACGTAAGTGTCCCGTTCCTAACTTTGCTTCTTCGTCAATTCTTCGTACCATGAAAACACTAACACAAGATATTGCAGGTGCTGGCAAGGAAGTAATGTCGTAAGGTACGCTTGTCCTTGTCAGGTAGTAGGAGATAGATGATGCTGTCGTGTCAACACACTCCATCTTTGATAGCCCAAGCGGCATTTTTTTTTTTTTCCTCTCGGCTAATGCAACACATGCACAAACAGTTTGCCAGATCTCAAGACTGAAAAGTGAGTCCAAACTATTCCCTTCGCTCCGTTACTGAGAGATGGCTAACACGATCCTTGTAATAGCGATGACGTCCGCAAGATCTGGAACGATTGGGTGTCAACCATCGTGTCAACGTATAGCGTGTATGTATATTGGTGCCCTCCTGTGTATCCTCGTAGTGCAGACTAACTGAGATTATCACAGAGATGGACTTCGTATCGACAGTGTTAAGCACGTTGAGAAGTCTTTCTGGCCAGGATTCGAGTCCGCTGCTGGCGTGTACGCGATGGGAGAGGTGTTCCAAGGAGACCCGGTGTACCTAGCACCGTACCAGAGCTATATCAGCGGTCTCCTGGATTATGCAAGGTAAGGGGGATACTTAAGCATTGGGAATGTTCGTTGTGTTCTGGTCGCTCATCTGGCTAATTTTTCATGCAGCTATTATTGGACAGTGAATGCGTTCCAATCGACAAGTGGCAGCATCTCTGCGCTGGCTAACGGTATCAACACACTCAAAGCTGCTGGTATGTTTGTTGCCCTGGTCGGTTTCAACCACCATTGCTGACATTATGATGAAGCGATTGACCTCAGTCTTTATGGGTCGTTCCTTGAAAACCACGACCAGGCGCGCTTTGCGCACAAGACAAGTGACATGGTGAGTCCCACGAGCGTTCGCCTTTGACACCTGCTCGTTGATGTGAGATCCCGCTGACGCAGACACTTACTTGCTTGACCGCAGGCTTTAGCAAAGAACGTGAGTCGCTCTCCCCCGGGGCATTTGGCCCCTCGTGGCTCTTTCTCTTTCGACCTTGGCGGACACTTTCATGCCTAGAGGTACCTAATGCACTGCAGCTAACTTCGTGATAGGCAATTGCCTTTACGATGCTCAAGGACGGTATGTACACACCGGCACTTCTAATTATTGATTGGTATTCGCCCGGATCTCGACTGATCAGACCCCATTGCTTTGTCTGTTTTAGGAATCCCGATCATATACCAGGGACAGGAACAACATTATGCGGGCAGTGATACTCCTTACAACCGAGAAGCCCTCTGGCTTTCTGGCTACTCGACTAACTCGGAGCTGTATACGTGGATCAAACGGCTGAATCAACTTCGCACACATGCTATCAGCAAGGACGACAGCTACCTATCCTACCGCGCATGGCCCATCTACTCCGATAGCCATACTATTGCTATGCGCAAAGGATCTACCGGCAAGCAAGTCGTGGGTGTCTTCACCAATGTCGGAGCCTCGTCCTCCACCACCGTCACACTGTCTTCGTCGGCGTCTGGCTTCAGCGCAAACCAACAAATTACCGACGTCGTGAGTTGCGACAGCTTTACCGCGGACTCAGGAGGCAGCATAACCGTCGTGCTTTCTAGGGGAATCCCAAGGATCCTATACCCTACCGCGGCACTCAGCGGCAGCGACATCTGTTCCTCGCGCTCCAATCCCACTTCGACCGCAAGCATAACTTCTGGAGCTCCTACATCAACCTCATCGGGTGAGTCTTGAACCCGCGGTTATTTCCAACCGACCATATCCATCCATGCGCGCGAAAAAGGCTAACGAAAACCAAACATTGGCGATGTATAGCATCAACATCCTGCACCGCCACTGCGGTACCCATCACCTTCAACGCGTTGGTCAGCACGTCCTATGGAGAGACCGTGAAGCTGTGAGTACCTAGCTACCGACTACGTCCCTCACCGCCAGCTTGTTTCAAACCGACCAATTCAACCTTGCCTCATTGGGCCGTTTAACATGACTGCTAACCTGAGCAAAACCCACGCGTAGAACGGGCAACACGGCTGCCCTCGGGAACTGGAACACCGTCAATGCCGTAACGCTGAGCGCATCAAAGTACACGAGTAGCAACCCGCTGTGGTATGCATCAGTCAACCTTGCACCGGGCAGTGTCGTGCTTTACAAGTTCATCAAGGTGAGCAGTTCCGGAACTGTTTCGTGGGAGAGTGATCCCAACCACACATATACCGTGCCTTGCGCAGCTGCCACTGTATCTTCAACCTGGAGGAGGTGATATGGCACTGGCGTCAGCATTATTAGGGGGCGTGACCTGAACAATAAGGATGTCATTGTAGGCAAAATGTACGTATTGGAAGTGTCTGGGAAAAGTGGGAAAATAGTGGACAGGAGGAGTGGAAGGACATGTAGTCTCAACAGTGTATATACTTGCATTTGTGATGATTGCGAAGGGAATCAAACCCGTCTGATAGCAGTAGCATCTATGACACTCGCATTGTATTTATACACCTATCAAAATTCTCTGATTGGGGGGTGTATTAAATTAGTGTTATTCCAACCCAAAATTATTTCCCTCCTCAGATTCGCAGTATGCCCGTGCCTTGAATGTCGTGATACTGGAGGGAAGTAAGAATTCGAAGAGAATAACAGACCAGTGCCCGACCCAGACTACCATCCACACCTGTTTTATGAGCCCACAAGTCGCCGTCTGCTAGACCTATTTACCCGTGAGGTTGAAAACTTTCTTTGCTCTTGCCCAGTATGCTTGTCTGAGATCGGAATTTTCAGTAACAATGCACTTTTCAAGATAGAGCTTGTATCCCTCGTCGGTGCCCATCCTCATCTTGGCCTTGACATCCTCCGTGCATTCTTGGTTTATGAACCAAACGGCAGAGTTGAAGTGGTTGAAATCATCTTCTATGACTAGCTGTAGGATATCCGCTTCTGACCGACCTTCGATAGGCAACTTGAGGAATTCTGCATACTTGCGGACATACTAGATAGCCGCGTCATAAACGGTCAGCCACTCTTATACATGTAGACAAAGGGAAACCGATCCAGAATGGAGAACCAGAACTGGGGGGACGTGTGGTAACTAACACTTGGGCTCATCATATTCGCAGTCCCTTGGCCGGGAATTCCCGGGTTTTTGTTAACCCTGTACTTCAGGTCGGCAGTCTCAACGCCAATGACCGACAGCACCATGGCAATCTCGCCCGTGGTGCGCTGCTTGAGGGATTCGATCAGGAAAGGAGCAGCCTGCTCCGGTGTGCTGCACTCGGTTGGGGCATCCGACTTGGAGCAGTCGGACAAGGCCCCAGGCATGATCTCCTTGATAGCTTGCACGGCAGAGATGGACCGGGTTTCCAAGTTCCCACCAGCGCTGGCGAGCCCAGCAAACAGGGCGGGTATAACGAGCTGAGTACGCATTTTTGTATGTAGAATGGGTAGGCGAGAAATCGTCGACGGTCGCGAGTAAAATAGGGGGGTTCACTGGGCCCTGCAATGAGTCGGAATGAGTGGTTGTGTATGAGTTGCACCGGTGTACCGAGAAGGAATACTGAAGGAGGAAGAAGAAGAAGAAGCGGAAGATGAGTGAGTGCCTTTGTCCAGCAAAAGCGTCGGTCGATGTGTTATAAGAAAAAGAAGGAGAGTATAGTAAGAAATGACGGTGCGTTTTCCCGATGGGTTTGACGTCCAATTGAGTGACAGATCCGTCCCAAAGGAGCAAACGAAGAGTGAATGAAGGATTGGGGTCGACGGGCCTATCAAGTTTGTCAGAGAAGGTTTAGACAAATCTAAAGACCTAGCAAGACGGGGATTCGGGGCCAGGGGACCGGGTGATCACTTGCTAGATATAGCCTCATCCATGAATCGAGACCAGGACGTACCAGCCGCACTCCATCTAGGTACATAGGTTTCGACCCGCCCAAGCCGCCATGAGAGACAAACCCTTTTTGACAACGGCTTTTGTTGGGCCCACGAAGACTCTTTGTGTCACTCGCACCTCATACTTGGCACCCGAACAACTGGCGCCTGTTTCGTCTTTGATTCCCGACCGTTGCCGCCAAGTGCTCCCGCAACTGGATCCCGCACAACCAACACTTCCGCCCAAGACAAGTACTATGGCGTACCACCACACGCATGACGCCTGACCTATCGAGTCTGACGGCTGGTTTTCTTTTGATGTCCACGATCCCACAGCGGTTGTACACGGTCATACAATAATGCCAGGATGCCAATGAATTATGAGCTTCCGAGTACCTATGTATGTAAGGCAAAGATGATGGGGGCGGGTTTGCCCCTGCATGGGCTGTGATGACATGCCTGCCAATCAGCATCCGTGTTTCACTTGTTCATGTGAGGCTTGGGAACCGCGGACGCCAGAAACACTCGCACTTTGTCACGGTAGCATCTCAAGACGCCGTATTGGTTGGGACAAAAATAAAATTGAAAGGACAGCACCTCCCCGAGCAAACAAACCAATTTTGACTAGCCAGCCCAGTCTGACCAGCAAGGCATGGCTTGAAAAGAACCAAGGAGGTTACATGAGCCATTGCAATTGCAAACCGTCAGCAGCCTTGAGAGAGTGGTGCGTTGAGTGACTGAAGGATCAATCGGCTACATGAATGTTGTTTGACACCCTCCTCTCAACCACGACGCTGCTGTTATGGCGTTCTGAAAACCCCAAGCAATTCTCCGACCCTTGAATACGCCACATGTACTACCGCGCCGTATTACCCAAATTGACGAGACAAACCCGCCTTTCGTACCGGGCTATTGACTCGTTCGGTCCTAGAAACAACTCAATGGAGGAGACATATAGAACAAAGAAACCGAATATACCGCATGTGACTCTAGAGTCATCTGTATAATGACCAATCTTTGACATGCGATTTTCAGCCTTTACCTATGCATGTAGTGACAAACACCACGGAAATAATACTTGGCATTTCTTTGGTACCTGACTATCACGCTGTTGGAGCCTCTCTGAGGGGCCGCTTTTGAAGATCCATCGTCCTAACCGCGCCAATCCTCCACCTTTCATTGCCCAATAACCCGATAAGTTTACGCTTCCCAGTCGATTGCCTCGACACTGAAATTAGCTTGTAAACGATCCTTTTAAAAAGCATAAGTCCTTTCTGAAGCACGGTGCTCACAAGGCAAGGCCCGACGAAAGTCGAAGGCCATATACTAAGAGCCACTACATTTTACCCTCTCGCATTTCAAACACGGGGCAAATAAAGCCTTCACTAGCTCATCCCGAGCCAAGCTACGCTCTCAGGAGGCGGCGGGAAACCGAGGGTCATACTCCTCATAGTAGGGATCGTCTCCACGCGTTCCTCGCTGTGTGTCCGCTCTCATCACTGTATCGTGTCTGCTATACGCTCCGGTAGGAGGGCCGCGCGTATCCGCAGCATAGACAGACTGCTCGCTGTCAGCGAATGGAATGCCACCGTAAGGATCCGCGTCTCGATAGACCCTGCGCCCCACATCATGGAAAGATTGAGCTGCCGCTTCGCGTCGCATGGGGCGTCGGATGAGATACTCTCCTCGTTCATCCCTTACTTGCACGATCTCATAAGTGTCGACAGGCGGTGGCGGCGGCGGTCGTGACGGAGACGGGGCGCCGACCTGATTGCGATAATAACCCGGCGTAGCGTTTTGGTCATTATCATGATAGTCCGGCCGGGGAGGTCGGTCGTAGATCTCTGTGTCAGCTCGCCTCGAGAAATATTCTGGCACAACCGTTTGTGAACGATAGCGAGCATACTCCATCTCGTCGTTATGGGGGTGTACTCCAACTCCAGAGATATAGGCTGGTGCAACCTGTTGCATCAACGGACTCCGTTGCCTCCTCGGCTCCACAGGCTGGTAACTGACACCGTATACAGGAGACCTTGAACGCCTAAGACCCTCATCATAGCGATCATATATTCCTGAGGGGGGTGCGGCGCCTGAAGCCGTAGCCACCACGTGCTCGACGGGGTAAGGGCGGTCACTTGGGTCTCTCTGTCGTTGAGAAACCGCCGAAGGAAGCCCGTGGTGCTGTTGATTCGACACTTCCTCGTGTCCAGTGATCGACGGAGGTTGCATTGTGCGGATGGCCACATCCGAGGGTCGCGGGGATGTGCGCGTTCCTGGGCGCTGAACTAACGAAGCTTCACGTCGCTGCTCCCGATTTTCTCCAGCGTCAGGATTTTGGTATGAGGGATATGGCTCACCAAACCCACTCCTTCTTGCGCCCCATCCTTGATTCCATGCCTCAGCTCCAGCATCAACCTGCTTAGATCCTGCAAAAGACACATCCGTATGGTCCAAAGCTGGCTGAAGTCTTACGTCTCTTGGGTATTCGGAGGTATTCGGGGTAGCAGAGTTAGGATTTGGTTGGTGCTCCGAAATATACCCGTTCTGGGGAGCATTAGAGCCGCCATTGGCGAGGGGAGGTGAGACCATGTTCCCGAAACCTTTGTCAGATTGATGATCCGTCAGGTTATATTGCCTTGAGGCAGAGGGGCCATTGTATGACTGATCACGGCCGGCCAGACCGTTCACACCATGTCCCGACAGCTCGAGATGTCTACCCTTAGATGACATCGGGTACGGTGAAGGTTGTTGAGCAGACGTCGACCGAGGCCGGAAGAGTTGCGGCAGAGCATCTGCAAGCAATTCCTTTTGGGGTTTGCCACACGTCCTCAACCCTGAAAGTGTTTCGAAGTCAGGTAACAAAACCATATCCAGGACCCAGTCGAGCAGTGGGTAGACTCCCTGGGCCTGCATAGGCTCAATATGTTTGGACTGAAAATGATTGACTAGCTGCGGCAGAGAAAAGGTTTTTCTCTCTTCCTGTACGTGCGGAGCATTTCCAAGTCCGAGCTGGCAGGCTTTGCAAACCAGGCCGTTCACGTTCCGCACAGGTCGCATGTCCTTATTATTTGAAAGGCCGTCAATGAACATGGTGAAAGGAGGAGCCTCGCCAAACCTTGCATGGAACCTTTTGTGCAGATGATGGATGGTAACGAAGACCCTAATGCTTCCTGGTAGGTCTCTGATGACCCCAAGACTGTTCCAGATTTCGCGCGATGACCGAGCAACTTCCTCGAGCCTGATCTGGTAGCCGTCGGGGTACCCGGGAGGTTGAATTCCAGCGTATGAAATGTGAGCGTTGGGCTGGAAAGAGTTGTAGTTGTAAGCTTGTACCGCAGGAGGCGGTGGCCCGTATCCCTGTAGCGCCTCGCTGGTAACCGGGGGAGGATACGTTGCAGCCGGAGGTTGGTAAGGCGGATACATGGATGGCTGAGCAACGTAGGGCTGCTGTTGCTGCTGCTGCAGCGGCGCTGGCGGCGGGGGAGGCGGTTGTCCATAAAGCTGCTGTGGAGCGGGGGGGTAGGGGCCTTGGTGGTAGCCTGGCGGAGGTATCGCTGGATATTGTTCGGGATATGGCGCAGGAGGATATCCAGGTGCTGGATATGATTGATAGGGAGAGATCCCAGCGTGTCCATTCGCGGGCGGGTAGCTATGTCCATGTGGCAGAACGGCGCCTCCCGAGTTACCCGCAAAAGATGGCCGGAAGCCGTGGCTGTGAGGTAGTTGTTTAGAGGGACGAGGATCAGAACGGAAAGGAGGGTGCTGCGGCCACTCTGCCCTCCAGTGGACGACGATAGTGCCCAGACTCAGAGCAGTAGTGTGTTTCGCTGCGTAGTGTTGGATCACTCCCTCAAACCCGAATGTTTTGGGGTTTCCGTCACACCCATTGCAATAGAAAAGTTCTTTGCGGTATGGCTCGGTATGAGGCTTGATCTTGGTATCGAATATCCACTTCATGTTCTCCAAGGTAAGCTTTTGGGTAAAGGGCCCCTCTGGAGGATCGATCGGGACTTCCCGGCCAGCGGAGCGAGCAGCAGTGGCCTTCTCGGCAATCTCAGCATAGAAGCGCTTCCGTATGTAGCATAGGACGTCAACGGCAAACCTGGCGCAATTATCCTTGGTCACTTTCTTGCCCTTACCCCAAGTCTCACGAATTGCCTCGTCAGCCAGACCGGCTATCCTTGCCCGCAATGGCGCCTGCGTCTCCTCCCATTGTTTGTCGACGAGTTCCCGTGCCTCCTTCGTTGTTGCCAAAGTCGCCTCGAGTTGACGTCGCTCGGTACGATCCTGCCGAGCATCATCTTTAACAACAGTGGGTTCAGGGTGCCTGTGTTCTGCCTCGCCTCTCTGGGCAAGAAGCCTGGGTTTGAGGAACTCCCAGTCTTTGTCCTGAAACGGAAGGACTATCTGCATAGCCGCTTCGAAAGCAGGAAGATGCCGAAGGACATTGGGGGTAAGGGGGGGATCCAGCAGCAAAGCCCGTCGCTCAATCTCGGATTTTCTGATCGCCTTAAGTTCTGAAACTTCTTCAGCGGTCCTTTCTTGTCGGGATTGAGAAGAAGGCCGCGATGAGGCGGGCGCCTGTGCTTGGGCTGCGGGCGGGGCAGTTGAACCAGAAGTGGGCGATCCGGCAGCCGATGTTGAATTTGAAGCCGAGATGGACGAGACCTTGCAGTTATGCTCCGTATGCATCCTTGTAACACCTCCTGACATGTACCATTTCTCCCATCTTGATGCCTGATTCTGCAGGGTCTTACCCCGGTTACTGAGGCCCTTCATCCATTCGTCCACGGCTCCGGGACCAAGGGCTTGGACCTCGTGGTATTCCTGGGTCACTCCGTCGACGTCGGTGGGTGAGAACAACTTTTGTTTATCCGTATCAAGCGTGTTGGATGGCTGGACATGGAGATCTGACGTTATGCAGGCGAACGGGATCGCCTGTAGGACCGCGGTGGGTACTGGCTGAGTTACCATGAAATCGATTTCCTGGACGCATTAGCCTGTTGTGAGAGATTCTCCAACCTTTGACGTAAACATACCTTGATTGAGGTCTTTACCAGGCAGCGGCCACAGAGACGAGTAGCGAATGGCCAAATCACAGCAACCCCATCCAGGCCCGGGCCTAGGCAAGAGACGGCTGGTGCAGAGGACATGTCGGACTGAGCAGCTGGTTGTTTCCCGCACTCCTGGCATCTTCGCGAACAAGCAAGCCGCCACATATCGATCTCGGCCATTGATGACCGAAGAGGGACAGGCATCTGGGGCCAAAACAGTCGCCTGGAGTGCTGCCATATGACATTTGGTTTGAGAAAACGCAAGACTCCCTTGGCTGTTGGAAGAGTAACTTCACTGTTGACCAGTGATGAAGAAGGATCAAGATAGTGGTTGAACAATTTGTTAACGCGTAGCAAATTGCCCAGCGATCGTGGGGGGCAGAAAGTGAAAATATGATGCCAAACCTCAGCAGACAACTGAGACTTGTCCCTTGGCAACTGGTTTGATGCGACAGCTTGTCCAGTTCTCCCAGCTTGCCCGACGTTATCCCGTGCCAGCTTCATCTTTTTGACGCCCGCACTGGACTCGGGAGAGCTGTCGGCATCAGCAGCATGTTCGCGAGTCTGGCGCTTCCCTAACAGCGACAACCTGGGGGCTTCTGCCATGGCGACGTCCGCGTCTGTCTGAGCTGATACCTCGGACAGAGTGATGGCCGCTGTGGAGATATTGCGGTCTTGATCATCCCTCGACGCTGGAACAGAGCCCGCTCGCTCTGGCACCGCACCTGTATGAACGTCTTCCCCATCTTCAGCCATGGTGACGACGCGGATGCGATGGTCCGGCTGGCGCGGTTGAAAAAGTGGGAGATGACCTGGTGCTCACACCGAGCCGAGGATGGTTGAAAATGACAGATTGGAGAGGTAGTATACAGAATAAAAAGAAGAAGAGAAGAACGGAGGTAAAGTACTAGCAGTTATGATAGTAACACTTGTCAATGGCAGGGATAACAACCTCGACAGCTCTGTAAGGTTGGCAATGATTAGGTAGACCCGGTCCTTGCACACCGAGGAAAACCTCTTTCCTTGAAAGGACGAAGAAAGTGGCTAAGAATCCCAACGAGCAAATAGCTCCCCTTTTTGCCGGAAGCTGGCAATCCACCACACGCGAACGAGTCAACTCCAGTTCAGGGCCAAATCGGATGAAGGTGTGCAGATTTGGGTTCTGCACTTTCGTCGACTGTACCTGGATATACCTGTGAAAGTCTTGCCTGGTGCCTCGTGTGATAGGAACGATGGGCGAAGTTGGCCGAGGAAGCTGATGGCGCGCGTGGTTTTGGCCAGAGGTTGTACGTGCCGGTGTAGAAAAGAGGTCTAGTTGAAGTTGAAGGTGAGCGCTGCTTTTGAGGCGAAAGGGTGAAGAGTGTGTGGATGGATTGGGGCAGGCAGGATTTGCACGAGAGGGCCGCGACGAATTGTCGGAATTTGGTGACCGTGTGTGATGGTGCTCTTGGCTGTGATCTCTGCGCGCACTCTGATGAGGATTCGCGAGACGAACGGGTGCTAAGCTTGACGACCCGTAAATGGCATGGAGGGTGGAAAGGATGTGGTCAAGGAAGAAGTGCAGATTTGTCCTGTCAACGTACCCGGAGTGGGCAGAGCACTTCGTTCAACAAAGTTTGAGGTTGGTTGAAAGGGAAGAAAGTGGAAGTGGTCGTTCGCGGCAGGACGAACCCTGAACAACTGAAAAATGCACGAGTGCCTCCTGCCTGTTCGTCTGCAAAGAGGAACTGAGTGGGCAGCCGTTTACTGACTTCTCCATATGCGCATTGCGCCTTCGCCGGACGACAAAGATGTGTAACCATGGTCCGTGCGGTGCTGTATACCTCTAGGTGTGACTATACTTATAATTCATCAAGGCACAAACAGACAGTCCTCCTCTGCACCGAGACCTTATCGGTAGCAACGAACGTTGGAAATACCAACAAAGAAGCTTCAGTTTTCCCCGATGCCACTCCCCCTACTATAATTGCGAGTTCTGGTTGTCCGAGTGATGGAAAGCAGCCACGTGACGCTTATGTACGCGATCCTTACCTCTCCTACGGGCTTACCGTCAGTATATACACATTCGCAGTGGACACGTACCTAGACTTGCACAGCCAGTATATACTATACAGCTTGGATGTCCTTCAAGCCCTTTTGTTAGGTTTACACTCTATCCTATCTACATATCCAAATAGACACAAAGAAAAAGAAAAACCCCTAGTTTTTCTTCACGAAATGGGAGAAAGTCGCCATTCACATATAAGAGACACCCTTTACTGAGCGGGCCAGCGAAAAGTTAGCTAGCCAGCTGGTGGGACCTTTTGAGATCAACATTCGTAAAATGAAAAAGAAACAAACAAGCCACAAGTACCTCCATCAGGAAATGGCCATAACCCCTTTCTAAGTCTGGTCGGTTCATAATACATACACCGGTCGTACTGTTACTCCCCAAGGGCAGGTCTCCCCAGATCTGTAACTGTAGTCCAAGGAACAACAGTAGAGCGAGCCCAGCCTTATACAACCTCGCCAATGATCTTGGCAGCCTCCCGATACGTCTGGAGCAGCTTTTCGCACTTCTCCCGCTCCTTTTTCACCGCATCGTCCTCGTAAAGCAGCTCTTCAAACAGTGTTTCCTTGTAAAGTTCGCTAACAAGGCGGTTCTGAACCACATCCTTGCAGTGGTTCACCAGCAAATGCATGATCGCCTTGGGCACCTGATCGGCGATGCTCTCGCGCACAATGTTGAAGTACGAGCTGATCAAAGCCCGGATCAGCTCGGCCTCCATAGCCTCGCGGTCAGTCATGGCCGGCTCGCCGTCATTGTTCTGCTTCAAAACAGTGTTAGTAGATGCCGCATGGAACTTTGAAAAGACTTTTAGGAACCATGGCCGACTTACAAGCTCAGTGCCCTTTGCATTGCCGACATAGTCCATGTCGTCATCCGCCCTTATCGACTGGGTGGGCGCCCGCACCTGTCTCTCCTCCGGGCGTCTCATGCTTTGGCTAAATGTAGGCTCCATGGGCTGGTTGACATGACGGCCAACGTTGCCACTGTGCGAAGGGCCGGGAACAATGGCCCCATCTTTTCCAAAGAAATAATTCAAAAAGGACTCCTTAGCGTTACCCACGCCTTGCCCTCCGTTGAAGCGAGAAGGAGAATTCGATCTGGCTCCGTTCAAGGCACTTGCAATACTGCCGGGGCCGTTCTCCCGCACAGCCGGAGACATGCTGCGAGCACCCTTTCCAGCCGTCTTGCGCGCGTGAACGCTGTCTGCCTTTTCTAGGGCACCACCTTCTTCCTCCCCTTCAACAGGGGTTTCGGTGCCATTCGTACCGAGCTCCTTGAGTCGTCTCCGCTCACGTCTTTCACGCTCCTCTTGAATCAAACGCTTCCTCTCCCTCTCTTGCTTATTGCTTACAACATGGCTCATTGCTGCGGCCGCACCGAGGAAGTTGGGATGGTTGGTGTTGATGTAAGCCCTCTGGATGGAGATTAATGATTCCACGTAGTTGGACGCAGGACCCAACCGTTCCCTAAGCAGGTCAGAAACGACCTCGATGAGCTTGGCTTGCAGCCTGGGAAACCTCGATAGCTCAGTCGAGCCACAAGTGTGGCAAATCTTGATTAGCTCTTCGTATACCAACTCTACGCAGCGTTGGCTAGGGGGCTCGAGAAGCTTGATCTGGGGCTTGACAAGGAGATCGAAGGCCATCTCAGGCACAAACAAACTAGGCCGGGGACCAGTCGAGTTGCGAATCGCGGTACGGATATCGAGAGCCGTCAGATTAGAGGTGGGGTCGATCGATTCGAGAGAGCTTCCAAACACCGAGTTGAAGATGTAGTAGATACGGGCACCACCGCAAAGCTCCTTTGTCGAGATTTCTGTCGAGGTACCGTCAATGGACGCGATGAAGGATGACGCAAACCTGGTCATGAGCTGCAAAATAAGAGAGCCTCGGTGCTCCTTGCCACTGAAGTGCATGTCTCCGTAGCTTGCCAGTTCCTGCTGGGTTTGACCCATCAAGGTGTTTAGACGAGCCTTGATATCTGGCAGGCGCTCGCGAATGTGAGCCATCAAGGTGGTGTTGAGGGTCCTGGCAAGGAACTGAGTTCCGCAGCGGGTCGAGATGTTTCGGTACGCGGGGTGATGCCTGAAGAACTCGGACTCGGACTTCAAGGCCTCTTCCATGGGCTTGTTGCCTTGGATGTCCTGCTGCGATCTGTTTACGACGCCGATCCACCCAAGCTTGAGCGGATAGACGCGACCGGAGAGGATGTCTAGGGCGTTTGTTCCGTGATCCATAAGATCAACCTTTGTAAGGACACCAATGGTCCTCCGGCCCATGGGATCGACATGCCGGGCAAGCTTCAACGCTTCCGAGTTCACGATGTCGACGTTGGCGGGTGAGACAGCCAAAACGATACTGTTGGGCTTCGCGATGTACTCGGAGATGAGGTTGCGCGTTTGCTTCTCAATGTCGGTGGGCTGATCTCCAATGGGAACCTGCGCAGATACACGTTAGACCAACTTGAGATACCATGATGGCGAGAGCTTGAAGCGCCGTACCTTTGTAAGACCAGGCAAATCGACAAGCGTTAGGTTCAACACATGGGGAGAAAAGATTTTGAGGTTGATGGGCTGGCGGTTGATCCCCTTGTTTGTACCGGCGACTCGCGCTGTCTCATTCTCGATTTCGCGCTTGACGTCGCCAAAGTCCGTGAACCTCCGGTTAGGAATGTGGTGAAACTCTGCCCACTCGTTGCGGCCAGCAGCATTGGGGTTCCTGTAGCTCTGATGCGTGGTATCTTCGGCGTCGTCGTCGGCGGGGACATTGATCAGCTGAAGAATGAGAGGTCTCCGGGTAACAATCCCACTGCCGCGGGGGAGAAAGTCGCGACCGACAATGTTCTCGAGGACAGACGACTTTCCGGCGGACTGGGATCCGACGACAACCTGTTACACGGAGCGGAGGTTGTCAGCATGCAAGAATATAGAGCAGCAGGAGGACAGACGAAGACGGGTGCATTGGAGAATTGGGACAAGGAGAGATTGTGGGCGTGCAGCGGAAAGGTCAAGGTGGTGGGCGGGTATTTCGTACGATTTGGGGCAGATCCAGAGAATCGTTTCCAATGGTGTTGAAGACCAAGTCTTGCAACTTGTTGACAACGCCCAACAGGTCGTCACCGAGAGCAGCCATGATGACGGTTGAGCGGAAAGACGGGAGAAGCCGGTTTGATCAGTCGCGTTCAGAAAGCGCAAGCGAAAAGGTGGGCGGAAGCCGGAGTTGAGCGCAACTTGGAAGCG
This sequence comes from Sordaria brevicollis, assembly GCA_033439795.1. Classification (NCBI taxonomy): domain Eukaryota; kingdom Fungi; phylum Ascomycota; class Sordariomycetes; order Sordariales; family Sordariaceae; genus Sordaria; species Sordaria brevicollis. The sequence continues at coordinate 1,597,433 of JAUTDP010000007.1, forward strand.
TGAGAACGGGCCCGAGGTCGGGCAGGACGAGGTCACGGATTCGGGCGGACGCGGCGGGCGGCGTATGGGGCGAGTGGGCTCCCGAGTTTAGCTGAGGTGCGAGGGTCAACGGCCTCGTCGACTCGGATACTTGGTATATACAAGACGGAATAGGTACTACTGGTGGTTGGCGACCGTGCGGGCGGGTTGGCGGGTTGGCAGGAAAAGAGGCTGGCGACGGAATCCGAGACGGGCAGGTTGTTTTTTTTGGGATCAGGCCGGACCGGCTTCAGGACGAGGAAAAGAATTTTAGTTACAAGTATGTGTTGCGGGACAAGAAATCTTCTGTTGCGTTGACTGGGCAAAGGCGCAAGAGAAGACAACCTTGAGGCTGTTGTTGGCTGGCGGAACAAGGCACGAGGTGATGGATGATGTGTTCAAGTGCAGTCAGTACTCGAACGTACAACTGATCAAAAAGTCTCCAATGCAGAGCACACTGCACTGGCAGCTCGGAACCTGAAGCGATGAGGGATACCCTCAACAGTTGTCGCGGCGCCCCGGTGGTGGGTGGTGTGGATGTGGATGTGGATGTGGATGTTGGAGTGGATGCCAAAAATCTATAACCGGGGGGCACTTCCAGAAGCGTGGCGTGGCACACATTCACACATTCTCCAGACACACCTGCACTCACCACTCCCGTCTCAGCTTCGACGACTTTTGGCACTGAAACTGAAGGCCGGGCTGGGCAATAAGTGATGCCGACTGATGAGGGAAGCTGGAAACGGAGGAAGGAGGGGTCGGTTCTTGGTCGGGTCGAGTCGCAGGCGGGCAGGTCCCCACTTTGACCAGGCTGCCCGTCAAAAAGTCAAAACCTCGCTCCAAAGCGGAAGTTGATGCGTTGTCGTCCGCGCCTGCGCCCGGGCATCGAACCCGACCGGGCCCTACCAGGCCTGATGAACAGGTTTTCCAGGCCTTCATGCAGCCGTCCCGTTGCCCTGCCGTGCCCGACAAAGTCTCATCGGGATCTATCTAGAGGTAGAGGTACCTCTATGACTGGCTCGATGCGGCCAAATCAACGGTTTAATATTTGAAAGCTCAACCAGCACCGCCATCACAGTTACAGGATGTAGTACAAGTACATACCTAGAGGTACCTTTGCTACAGTTTGGGTATTCCGGGAGGGGAAAGGTTGAAGCCGACAGCGGGGCCGGCGGGATGGCGGGGACGAGTAGGGGTGACACGGTGCATCTTCTGGCTCGTCCGTTGATTCGAAGAAGTCGGGTACTTGGCATTCCGGCCGGACTGCAGACCACGGGCTCTGTCTCAAGTCCACGGCGGACGGAGGACGGAGGATGACACACCTAGAGGCTTCGGAGGTTGCGCGCTTGTATGATTTTTGTGAGGGCATCTCCGTCCAGTAACGCAACTAGCTACTTCTATTCCACTCCCCTTGGCGAAACTTCAACTTCCTTCCTCTTTTTTGACATGCCGAGGTGCCTCCTCGAGGCCAGCCCGGTCACAGCAAGGACATTCAGCGCTTGATCAGCTGCACTAACAGACCAGCACCTTGTGAAAGCTAATTTAGGCCCTCATCGTGTTAACGTGAAACGCACACACCTCGAATCATAAACCGCTCTACACACGCCCTGCAAGAGAAAGAAAACCACCAAGGAAAAAAAAAAAAAAAGCCAGACTAAACAAAACCAAAACGAAACTGAAGTATCGCCAGCACCGGCCTTCGTTCCACTTTGCAATATGAGTACCTTTGGAAGCCCTGGCGCCTTGCCAACAACAAAGCCTACGCCGTAAGTCCACGACCAAGAATGCCATGCTTTCCGCGCTGAAGCCCTTGTCCAACGTGAACTGACCAACAACAACACCTCAAGGCCCCAGAGAGGCAGCTTTCCCCTAGATCATGATGGTAAGGATTTCACCATCTAGTGTAACTACACGCTAGTTCCAAGCTCTCACTCACACTCTGCTTTATAGGAGAATGCAAACATGTCATGAAGACCTACCTTGCCTGCATCAAGAGGGTCAAGGGAGTCAACGAGGATGAATGTCGGTCGTTGGCAAAAGCCTATCTCGCATGCCGCATGGAACGGTAGGTGGCAGCTAAATTCCCTGTGGACGTCTCAGTCTGATTCCACGCTAACCATGTGATATTTAGCAACTTGATGGCCAAGGATGACTTCAAAAACCTAGGCTTCAAAGAAGACGGGCCAGCAAATACGCCCAAGCCGGCCGTTGAGGCCGAGAAGGGCGTGAAGGGAGAATTGCGGTGGTGAGAGACTCGATTTGTGACCAGCGTTGCTTGAAAGAAGAAAAAAAAACAGAGAAAAAAAAATAAGAAAAAACAGGTCCATATGAAAAAAGAAGATCGATTCTTCAGCCGGCCTCACTTTCCCCGGAGCGGTATCCGACTTTGCCGGTGTCTCCTTCAAATCTCATATCGCCAGGCCTTTCGGTCTTTTCAAACCTGAGAACTTGCAAGTCGCAGCGCGAGCACCTGCTACCCCTGCCATTACCTCTAGCTAGCGCCAATCCTCCCTTTCTCTTTGTGCGGAGGCATATATCCTGTCGATCATCCCGAGCGGGGGAACAGGCGTCAGCACCGTTACGGCTCCGAGTTGACCATCTCACATATGGAAGTCCGCTACCGGGTCGGCCGCATCAGGTCGTCTCATCGAACGACAACAACAAAGATAGAGTTTCGCAACTAGATGTCTTGTGGAAAGGTGCATCAGGACTCATCCACCCATCATACAAGTCAAGACGGCCTTCCTTCCTTGCTTTGCTATCCATCCTTCAATATTGGATATTGTTTTGAGACCGACAAGGATCTCAACTTCCATTCTCAAAGAAAGGACCTTCCCGTTGTTGGGAGTTGGATGCCCAGAATAGTCAAGAGCGAACCTCGGCTCCTTCACCATCACACTTGTGACATTCTACCAGCCGACCACACCTCTCACTTACCTCTACATCACGGCAACCGGTCGTCGAATACACTTGCCTTTCTTCCAGCGTGAATGTATCGCAGCATATCAAAGTGCTTCGTGGGTTTCTGCAACTTACACGGTTATATGATTTAGAACCACAACTTGCACCACTACAGGCTGTGCAGTGGTGATCAACCAAGTCAGCTTGAAAATGTACCAACAAGTCAAACTTTGCTCACCAGTACATAGTCTTCGGAGCCAGTGGGCTTGCAGGCTACAAACTCCCCCGAATAGTCGGCGTTTCTTCACCACCTGTCAATCATTGCTTGGTTCTTATGCAGACACGCTGCCGGCCCTTCGGATCAACAGCAACACGCGAGTAATCTTCCAGGGTTTTACAGGAAAACAGGTTCGATTACATTACCGCCCCTCCGTGAATAACATTCACCTACATCCGAAACTAACGTGGTTCGAACTTGGTAGGCGACAGCAAATGCTAAAGATTCTTTAGCATGGGGGACCAAGATAGTCGGTGGTGTCACCCCGGGCCGCACCGCAGAGCATCTCGGCCTTCCCGTGCTGCCCTCCGTACGCCAGGTTAGAACTAGCCCCGGCACCCAGCTCATAACGTCCTGGCCAAACCTCTCTTCCAGTTTTGAGATCAATCAAGAACTGACACTGCCCACCCGGACTTATATAGGCTATGGAGCAACTCAAGCCAGACGCAACCGCCATCTATGTTGCCGCCCATCAGGCTCCCGGGGCTATCCAAGAGGCCATCGAAGCCGAAGTGCCCCTTATAGTGGCTGTTGCTGAGCATATCCCAGTCCATGACATGCTCAGGGTAAGCTCATTGCCGTCTTGGATCAAATCAGGACATAGCTGTGTTCGGCCAGCTTTCATTGACATTTGTATCTCTAGATTCACTCCATGCTCAAGACTCAGTCCAAGTCGAGACTTGTCGGTCCTAACTCTCCCGGCATCATTTCGGCTATAGGGAAGTGCCGTATAGGTATGCGAGAGCCCCAAGAGTCTATGTTCGGCAAGCTAGAAAACTTACCCTTAAGAACGCTGAAAACTAACATGCCAACCTCTTCCTTGATAGGATTCCAACCATTGCCGTGCTTTTCACCTGGGCGAGTTGGTATTATAGCCAAATCAGGCACTCTGAGCTACGAAAGTAAGCAATATTCTCCGTTTCCCACGTTCATTTTCGGGCAGTGTCTTGGGAAAGGTGTTTGTGTGATACTGACTAGTGTCTACCTTGCAGCTGTGGCATCAACAACCAGGGCAGGATTAGGCCAAAGTCTGTGTATAGGCGTAGGCGGTGACATGGCTCCCGGAACGGATATGGTAGAAGCACTGAGTGTCCTTGAGCAAGATCCAGACACTGAGGCTATCGCTTTGATTGGCGAAATTGGTGGAATGGGAGAGCTCGAGGCTGCAGCCTGGATCAAAGAATACAACGCTCGCAATGAGTCCCCCAAGTACGTCATACCACATCCTGAACGATCTTCCCTGAAACCAGGCTGCTCGCAAAGTGGCTAACGTGGTATGCGACAGGCCGATTGTCGGTCTTATAGCCGGTGTGAATGAGGCCCCGGGCCGCATCATGGGACATTCGGGTGCTTTTACGTTCCTTGGAGAGCCTGATGCAAAAGCGAAGATCACAGCTCTCGAGGAAGCTGGCGTTACACTAGTGAATCACCCTGCCAAGATAGGCGATATTATGAAGACAAAGCTGCGAGGGACAGCTGAGTCTGGCATGACGAACGGATTTAATCCTTTTGTGAGCGGCACCCAAAGGCGTCAGCTTCACTCCATGAGAGGGCCTGGGCGGCGTCCTCTCGTAGCTGGGTCATTCGTCCACAACACACACCAGCATCAACAGCGGCAGAGCATCTATCTCGATGCAAACCAGTGCTTTGATGAGCTCCGCGCACGGGGCGGGATCAACTGTGGCCCTTACTCCGGCCACGGCACCCGCCGCCTTCTAGCCGTCGGCATCGACCGCTCAGCACGCTCTCCCGCCATCCTAGTTGGCCCCTCCGTCGAAGACTGGATTGAAGAAGCCCAGCGCACCACTGCGCCGGTGAAGAGCTTTCCGTTCGACTACCGCCGGGGGCCCGACGACCTCTCCATCGAGCGAATCGCAAGCCACATCCAGTTGAGCAACAAGGGAGACAGCGCAGTCGCCTCACTCCGCCGGCTTATCAAGACCTTAACGAATCTCTTCTACGAAAAGGAGGGGCTCCTCCTGACGACGCACATTGTCGAACGTCTTGGGGAGATCAAGGTCGTCCATGCTCGCTTTGCCTTCGACCAGGCCACCTTCCGCAACGGCACACCCCCGGACAAGATCAAGGCCATGCAGGTCCGCGCTACAGCTGAGCCAGCCGAGATCGAGGCCGAAAAGAGCGGCATCGTGTACGTCAAGCTTGCCGGGGACGACGCAACCATCGGGACACTGGTGAACGGGGCTGGCCTGGCTATGAACACGGTCGACGCGCTGGCAGACGCGGGCGGGAAGGCGACCAACTTCCTGGATACGGGCGGCAAAGCGACAAGTGAGACGGTCAAGGAAAGCTTCCGCATCATCCTGCAGGATCCGCGGGTCAAGGTGGTGTTTGTGAATATCTTTGGGGGGCTGACGCTGGGCGATATGATTGCCCGCGGCATCATCATGGCTTTTCGGGAGCTGTCACTTACGGTCCCGGTTGTGGTGAGGATCAGGGGCACGAATGAGAAGGAAGGGCAAAAGCTCATTGCGGATAGTCAGCTGCCACTTTATGCGTTTGATGACTTTGAGGAGGCGGCGGCTAAGGCTATTGAACTATCTCGTAAGTAGATGCATCGCTTTGACATAGGCGGCGATTGTAGATATTAGAAAGACGTTGATTAGGATTAGAATACGTTGACTATATATCTCATGATCATCATCGTGAATGACATGACGGATGTTGTATCCAAGTTAGGGGGCGTAGTTACATGATTGTCCTTGTAGATGGATCGTAAATAGAGTTATAGACGCTTCATGACGAACATGTTCGTCACGTACGAGACAACGACGTTTTGTTGCCTCGTGTTGGAAGCCGACCCACGCTTCCTTTCCTCACTAGGACGAACGGCAGCGGCATTGTGGATGGCAGCCTCTTGTTCCTTTTCATCCAACCCCAGAGACTCCATTTGACGAAGCTTCCAGCTTCTTAAAAGCCACACTATAGGAAAGTTGTTGTTAGACAACATGCAAGGGTTGACAACCGAAAAGGGGACGGGATGAATAACACGGAGTTCTTGTACTTACTGGACAAAAAGGATGCAAAGAACATGAACCCGGTAAAGACCTGCACGTCCAGGTAGACGGTTGCTCCAATGGTCTCCCGCTTGAGACTCAGTCCAATTACTTCAGCGCTGTATTTCGAGGGGGAAGATTCGTTAGCCCGATGATGTTTTTCTTTTTGTACACTTTTTTGATGTCTTGAAACCAACTGATTAGGGGATGACTTACAAAGTCGATGGGAAAACCAGAATGATCCAGTACACGGAAAGAGCTATACATCCCCAAGGTGTTAGTCGTTTTTGACTTCGAAGAGGTCACAGAGTATCAGTATGCGGGTTATGGTTATAAACTTGCCTGCGGGTAACAGCTGTAGACCGACGACCTCTGCTGCCACGGGGCCGACGCACGGCCAGAGAATGCCGGCCACCGCGCCAAAGAGCGCGTAAATGATGAGGCCGGCGTAGTATTTGCCGGCGAAGATCCACAGAAAGAAGGCGACGACACTGGCGATAAGCGTGCCGATTCCAGCGACGTTCATCCTTCCTAGCCTGTCGCTGAGGAGGCCGATGGCAGGTCTGCCAAGCGCTTGTGATACTGCGAGGGAAACAAAGTGAGATTTGGTTAGCATGAATGGACAGAGTCAAAAAGTAATGATTGTCGTATGTTTTCCTGGACGAGAAACTATGGGTGACACTTACAGTTGAACATGGCCGACGCCAGAGATGCTTGCTCGCTAGTAAAACCAGCCTGCAAGGCATAATCCGCAATGGAGAAGACGACGATGATGTAGCCGATGATACCAAAGAATCCCCAGCCAACGAAAAGCCAGTACTCGGGCTGGAAGAAGAGGTCCTTGTGGAAAGGAATATGCTTAGCTCCAACGGCCTTGTTGCGATCCTTCATGATCAGACAGACAGAGCCGTTCACAACGAAGCAGATGATGGCCAAGATGCGGAATGCCCATTCTAATCCGAGATTCGTGATCATGGCATTTGCTCCCAGGGCGTAGGTGAGACCACCGAATCCGGAGCCGCCTGTTGCCAGAGCGTTGGCGAAAGATCGCCGCTTGGTGAACCATTGTGGGACAACGCCGACGGTAGCTGTGAAGCAGAAACCCAGACCGAGGCCGAAGCAGACGCCTTGACTCAGGAGAAGCTGCCACGCATGGTCAGAGAAGGAGGCGGCGATGAATGAGCCACTGCAAGATTTTAAGACAACGTACGGTTAGCGAAATGGTCAAGGCCGCGAAACAAATGATGAAAAGAATTGTTGATTTATATCGACTTACGTTTCGAAGATGACACCGATGAAGAGTGTGACTCTAGTACCCAAAGTCTTGATACTGTGAGTGGCAGCGGGTGACACAAGGAGTGCTAGAAGAAAGAGGCAACAAGGGCAGTGTTAGTTGAGACCTGATAAAGTCCTTGACTCCAGCAAAAAGGCTTTGGGTAGGAGAAGCGCACCTATAGACACCGAGAGACCGCCAATGAAGGCGAAGAAAAGAGGGGATGCTCCAATGATTGTGCCGGATCGTAAGTAGTAGGCTAGGAATACGGCGTAGGACTAGTTTTGTTTGACTGAATCAGCGTTGGTCCTTCCTCTAGTTGTTGGAACACATCGGGAATGAAAGCATACCGAATTTAATCCCCACGTATGCATGTTCACGAGCCATACGCCAAAGACCACCACCCTATTTCGCAATGGACGTTAGTGATTAAAATTTGTATAAATGGTAGGGGCAGTTATATGATACTAACCAGCCATAACCTCCTTCCTTGAACTCGACCTCTTGGACAGCATCACTATCTTCGGCCGGACTTTCGTCTGAAAGTGACTTGGACTCAGTTCCGTGTGCAGCCCTGCCTCCATCTTGGAACTTTTGGTCAGATGGTGGGAAGCCTGCACCCTGATGAGACGGCGCCGTAGCCGTTGGAGAATCGGGACCCAAAGTCATTCCGGCCGGCTTGACTTTGTCTAGAGGTTGGTGAAGTCGGCACAGGAGGCGGGCCAGTTTTCAGACGAAGAAAAAAAATAAAAGCACTACGTTTAGAGTGACAGGTAGGTGGATCCACTAGTGAAACAGAAATTAATGATACAAGAGGGCTGGAAAAAATGACTTGATATTATAGCATCAAGAAAGAGAGCAAGACACCCATGGCAGACCGGACAATTTTCGAAGGTGTTGGCGGTTGGTTGTTCGTTGTTGGTCTAACAACAACAGCCACAGGACAAAGTCTGAATTCCAAGGAGGAGGACAACGCCGGTTAAGGACCTATCTGAGAGAAGACAGCGACCCAACAAGCATACCATTAGAAAACGTCCAAAGGTACGGTGAGGATCAGAGAGTGACGGAACAGACGGTTGGGTCTACTGCACATCCTGCTCGCGCTCGGTCGGGGAATCGGTTTCCGGGAGAGAAAGCTTTCAAGTAAGTGGAAGCACGCTCTTCACACTAAAGCGGCCGGGTCCCCCGCTTTCAGTTCGGGTTGGGGCCTCTAAAAGAGCGGGATCGGTGGCCACCCTTACGGATATAACCTCGTTGTAGCAGGTGCTAGACATGATATCACTTTCCCAAAGCCTAACTGTCCGGCAAGTACTCGCTTTTTTTGGTTCTTTGTGATCAACTTGGTGGTAGATGATGTCCGTTCCGTCTGCTTGATTTCGAGATTTGCAAACACCGAGTCAGGCCGAAGCGGCATCATGATTCCGAAATCTCTGCTCTCCAACTTTTTTGTTTGCTCCGGATCTCGTACGGATCTCGGAAATGGGTGAAGGTGCCCCGGGGCCCCAGTCTCTTTGTCACAAGACTGGACAAGATGCTGACCAGAACCCTGAAGGAGAACCAGGATGAATGAGTCGCTGGATGGATGGCCCCTTACCATAGCTTGGGCCAGCCCTTTGCCTGACATGGCCAGACTAACGATGCTGCTGCATGCTCGTTCCATGACTGCAAAGAGAAGGGCAATGGAAGGATGCAAAAGCGTATGTATGCCTGCAGTGTTGTGCATTCCCTTTCACTTGGCCCTTCCATTCTGGGGGCTTATTCCCGGTTGACCAACCTGCCCTCATGGGTTTTGACACCCATCAGTTGATGGCGGCAGAGCGGCACGCGGGGAAAACAAGGGGCGACACATTCTACCTTTCCACCCGTCACTGCTTAGTGTAGGGGGCAAACGGAGAGCTAGCCAACTGCTGTGTTGATGATGATAGCCCTATCCACCGAGGATCGGCCATTGTTTCCTTCCAGAAGGCGGGGCTTGCCGTGTGCGGCTCTCAATGGAAACACGCGGTATACAGCGAAATGGTGTATGAGCGCCTACCGGCACTTGCGTCGGATAGACAGGCAGTTTTATGGCGGGATTGAGTATTGACGTGCGTTGCGCTGAGAGGGTGCTGGATGTGAGGGGCATACCTATTGGGATGCAGTTGGCAAATGCAGAAAAGTACGGCGGAAATGGGTGTGTAAGAGACTCCTCTGGACCCAAAGATGATGCGGGGAGAAGGGAGATGAGATGGATATGGATGGGATGGAAAACAAAATACGTAAATGTTATATGAGGGCTTGGGGGCATGAGATGAACTATCATGGGTGATGAGCTCAAGGGATGGTGTCGTTGCGTTCGTTCGTTGTTGGTATCTCGAAAGCCACCCATACCTAGCTGAGCAAGAACGTCTAGGAAAGTTTCCCTCTTACACTTGATAGATAATACGTACGATATACATCCCCTGCGTAAAATTACACAAACTTACGATACCGTGTATTGGAGTGTCTCTCGTATGTTACAACAACGTATAGCCACTCAGAACACGGCCAGGTCTTCACATGACTGGTAAGCCCGTGAATCAAGGCGTGAAGCTGCGGTGAAAAGCGAAATGCAACGTCCTTGCGACACCTTAGCTTATTCGAAGCTTCAGATGCACATCAGATTCACACCGCGCCCAAGGCACACTCACTCTTCCCCATATAGTATTACCACCTTTTCTATGCTTAGCAAGGGGTAATATCAATTGTATAGTGTCCAGTATGGGCACAGTACGTGTAGGCTGCGTGTCGAGAGTCAGGACATCATTATGTCTCGTCTCCGTGTCTTGAAGCTGTCGTGGAGCCCAACGGCATGGGATTGGATGCTCGACGCTGCCCAGCATTGAGCCTCCAAAAGTACCACCGAACCAAGCAGCAGCACCTCCATGCTGAGCTGCACAGCTGCAGGCACTTTGCTTCCCAGCTACGCGGTCCGGGCCCCGTCCGTCGCTGGGGAGACCCCCCTTGGGTTTCCATCCCGCTCGTCTTGTGTTTTGTCAATGTTCTCAATCAAGCCATCCAATCCGATCCATATCCGTCCAATTACACGGCAGCGAACAGCTTGGAACGGATACGGTTTGACCGTAACCAACTCCCTCAGCTCATTACTTGTATCTATTCACGGTCCTTCTCCCTCCCTGTGACTGACCGTCATCATCTCTCCTAAATGTCCAAACACATCATCGCAGACTGACCAGCGTGCGGGTTTCCCTTTGTTTTTGTTCTACTACTTCTAGCACCGTCCAGCCCGTTGATCATTCTGGGGCCCTTTTCCTTCATTTGTCAACAATTGTCTACGAATCTTGACCTGAGGTCATCGTTGCCCTTCCTTGTCTTCTATTTGTTTCTTTGCATCGCGACGGGGCTGGGACAACGTGGGTAGGTACACAACGTGAAAAAATCAACAACAACAGCACCAGCACCAGCACCAGCACATCAGATACATACTACCTAGACACGTCGTCTTATTTCAACAGTGATTTCGGTACTTTTTCCATACACCCTATAGCAACAGAGACCAATTCCGCCTAGTCAGTCTAGAGTCCGCTTGACTCCTTTTTAAACGACTTGCCCGGTCGCTCCACCTTGCCAGCCAGCCAGCCAGGGACGAGGTTCCCAAGAAAGGCTCACTCCGCTTCTGACAGCCTTCGACCACCATTCCTTTCCTTCACCGTCTCTATTTCCCCACTCCTGGCCATCATTGACGATCGACGTCCCGCCATTTCAATAAATAAGAAGAGATAGGGCAGCAAAGCACCCTCCGTGAAGGGGGTCACCTCTCGCCCGCCATGTTTGCCCGGAGTAACTCAAACGAGCGTGCCTCGCCCAAAAAGGCCACTCCGCCATCGCCTTCTTACATGAGCAGCGAGCAGTTTGGTACGCCGTTCTTCCCGAGCATCTCCTAGCTTCTAGGTGGGGGGTGGTGTGGTCCGTGGACGTGGACGTGTTTGAAGGGCCTGTCTCGCACTAACACAAACCACCATATCCAGCCGCATATCTCAAAGATCTACGTGCCAGTCGACTCAACAGGCCTGGTGGTGCACGTCCACTGCCCGCTTCGAAGCGCGATACCTCTTCGATTTCTGCTGCTGCTGCTGCTGCTGCCAGTCCCTCGCCTAGCAGCCGACCATCCTTCACAGCAGGTCCTCCTCACCTCTCCGAGACCGCCTCCTCTCCAGTTCAAAATGGCACGTCAGAAGCGAACAGTCCATCCAGCCCAACCGAGCTGTCCCCCGGCCGCAACTCCATGACCGCCAGCGTCGGGTCCAAGTATTCGAACGTGACCCGAGGTAGGGATTACTACCCAGACCGTCCGGCCCGGCCCTTGAAGCCGTCAGAGGTGGTCCCTTCTGCCACTTACATCGAACGTGGCCAGAGATGGATGGAAAAGGAAGAAGCCGTTTCTTTGCGCAAGGCTATGGAGGACATGGACCTAAAGGGACACAGCAAGAGCGCCAGCGGTGGTCCACTGGTCAGGCCGGACGTTGGCGTCGGCTCCGGGAGCGATGAGGCTCCGGAGCAAACCGAAGAAGAAAGGCGTCTCTACGAAGCCGCGTTGGCCGAGGCAGCTGAACTGGTATGGCAACACGAAAATCCTGGCAAGGAAAGACCGCCCGAGCCAGGCACCCCATATCGGTACAAACCTCACCTGCGCAAAGACAGCTACGCGCATGCCCGCACCGCCAGCGTCAAATACGGCAGTGTTGTGGCCCCCACAGGTCTGGCCAGAGACACCAGCGTGTACTCAATGTCGGGAAGCTCTACGGATGGGGAGGAGGGACAAGGGTCCAGTCGAAGCCCAGTATCGTCGGCTACATCTCGTCCGCTGCCTTCCAGGCTGCCAGAGACGCCCAAGGCGAGCCGTGAACGTATGCGAGATGGCTCCCCGGAATCAGGTAACTCCAAGTCGTACAGCACCTTCTCAGGTAACAGTGGTGGTTACCTACGGAGTGGTTCCAAAAAGGACATATTTGGTGAGCCCCAGAAGCCGTTCCAAGGTGAAAAGATTTCGGAGGAATCAGAAGCGCGGTCATCTTCTTCTAGCCTGGATAACTTTGCACAAACCAGAACTCCTGAGCAGCTGGGAGCGAAGCCCAAGAACCCCCTAGGTCGTGTACAGTTCGCCCCTGAGACGTCCTCGGCAGCGGATGGCCTTGCATCGTCCCCTCCCAAAGACGGATCTAGGTACGAAAAGTATGAGATTCACCGCAACCCCGTCACCCAGTCTCGCAATCCTCAGTACACCACCAATGTACGCCCCGCTCTCCCGTGGGAGAGAAAGAAGCCGGCGCAAGAAGACGTCCCTCGAAAGCATGGCATGGAGATTCGCAGCGATGAGATACGGCAGGCCACGAGCATGAAGCTGAAAGACCGCAGCGTCAAGCTACCGACGCCGTCTGCCGTCAGTGACAATCCCGGTCGACCCATCGTAAGCTTTGACAGACAATGGAAAGCTCCTGATGAGGCTGCTGATGACACGCCAGAAGGACCGTCGAGATTCGGCAAGAGTGACGACCGCTCGACGCCGCTCGTCCCTGGACGTTTCCGCAGCCAGCAGTCGCCGCAACCCCAAGAAGAGCCGCAGCAGCCGCACCACCATCACCACCAACAACAACAGCCACAGCAAACGCAACAGCAGCGAGCACTCCCGCAGCAACCCCAACAGCGACCACAACAGCAGCAGCAGCAACCACGACAGCAGCCGGGCCCGACGCCGAACGTCCCTGTTATCTCTGTTTCGAATGGTTTTTCAGCCTCATCGTCGTCATCGTCACCAACAAGACGCCCACTCCCAGTCCCAGCCGCACCCAGTATTCAAATAAACGCACCGCCATCCTCATCTTCTATCCCCTCTATATCCGTTCCCTCAATTGCTGTCTCGGAGCCAGCTTCTTCATCATCATCTCGATCTAACATACCTCAGATTGTTCTCCCAGGCGGATCTGCCGATGATGTGCCTAGCATTCCTGTAATTGTCACGCCCGACGACAAACCTAGCACGAGTGGCGGTAACAACAGCAGCGGCAGCAACAGCTCTCGACGCCCGCTTCCCACCCCGGGATCCGCAGGTCGGCACATGCCAGCTCGGCCGCGCAGTCACTGGTCACCGGCCCCCAAGCCAGCAGGCAGCCGTGCCACGGCGCGCTGCCACGAGTGCGGTGACTTCATCGAAGGCCGCTTCGTTTCGCTGGCAGGCATGACGGAGCGCTTCCATCCGCAGTGCTTCACGTGCTACTCATGCGGCACGTCTCTCGAGGCGCTCGAGATCTCTCCGGAGCCCGATGACCACCGGGCGGCTCGTCTCGAACGCATCGCTCGACGGGCCCGCGGTGAGCACCTCCCCGAGACGCCCGGGCAGACCATGGCTGAGGACGGGGACGCGCGCCTCCGGTTCTACTGCCACCTGGACTGGCACGAGCTGTTTGCGCCGCGGTGCAAGCACTGCACGACACCCATCATGGGCGAGCACGTGGTGGCGCTGGGCCACCACTGGCACTTTGGCCACTTCTTCTGCGCCGAGTGCGGCGATCCCTTTGAGCGCGGCATGACGCATATCGAAAAGGACGGCTATGCGTGGTGCGTGTCGTGCCAGACGAAGCGCACCGAGCGCAGGGCGCCCAAGTGCAAGAAGTGCCGCAAGGCCGTCATCGGTCAGTACATCAGGGCGCTCGGTGGCGAATGGCACGATGAATGTTTCCGTTGTGCCGACTGCGGTGGCGGGTTTGACGATGGGCAGATCTTCCCCAGGGAAGGGAGGGCCGGCACGGTGCCCGGTGAGATGGTTGTTCTTTGTACTGGCTGCATGGAGAGGGAGTTGAAGGCATAGGTATCAGAAAGTTGATGGGTTCTCTTCTTTTTCTTTTTCTCGACTTTCCGAGGGGCACTAGCACGAAGAGGGAGCAACAGGATGGAGGATAAGGGACATTACAAAGGCGGGATGGTCTAAAGCATTGCACGGGTGTTTTCTTCAGCATAGCATTGGAATCAGGAGGTTGCTCGACATTCTTTTTTTTCGGTCAATAGTGTTTAGGGATATACATGTACAAGTATCGGAATAGTAATAATATCACAAATAATATAATATCATGAATGCAGCTGCCATAGTGGGTTCATTGGGATCAGTTAGTGTAGCCTACGTGACCAGAATCATGATTATCATGGTTGAATTAGTATTGAGAAAATGGGTCCAAGTCAGCGATGTCACATACTGTTCGAGATGGACGACTAGAGCCAGGGCATTTGGAGGAGATGGTAGCAGAGTTGATACTTGGGGTCTTGGTATTCGTGAAGAGCCAATGTCCCACGTGGCTCCAGAATGGATAGGTATGCCACTATCACGAGGTTTTACCGAGGCTGCCATAACAAAACATGATATGCCGGCAAAAGCCAGCTGGCGTCCTGTCATAACTTGTAAACCCAGAATCAGATATTCCTCAAAAGTAAGTCCCTGCGCTCCATGGCCCCGATATGTACACCCTCCGAACTCCTGTTCTCCTAGTGACCGTCACCTGTGCGGTTCGGGACGACAAAAAAAGTAGAGGAATGTGTAGACTGCGGCCCTTGATGCTGACAAAAGTCGTGTTATGTCTTCCATTACCCGTGTCCAGCCCTCCCTAATGCCATGATTCCGAAACTCCATGTTCCTATCCTGTTGTGAACTCGGATACCCCTCGCGTCACCCGTTGGAGGAGACAAAGTCACTGGTTATCATCGCTGCTGATCGTCGTGCTCGCTACCGTGAATATGTGGTCGATTCGTTATTTTCGCAAGGTTGCTTTTTTTTTTTCCTTATGGTAGGTATGTAACCGTCTCTCTTTCTTAGCAGCCACCGACCTGCTCTTGGTGGACTTCCAGGCAGTCGCCGTCCTGCATCTCGAGCTATAATATTGGAATCGCAAGACATGGTCAGCAAAAAGATTTCTGTGTGGGTTGGGTTGATTGTCGAAGTGATGATAACATCGCCCTGCATGAACAGGAGCACGTCAGATTTTACTCACCGTGTCTGGGGTGTCCGTGGGCTGGACACGCTGGCCTTCGAAGAGGAATCTGACCGAAGCGAGGGTCTTGCCCTGACGCTCGCAGAACGCCGTCATGAGCTTCTCGAGCTTGGTGCTGCGCTTGATCTTGAAGAAGACCTCGTTGTTGTTATCCGTGACCTTGATGTTGAGGTGCTCGACAGGCGCGGCGGCACCGGCATCGGCGCCAGCATTTCCGTTCTCAGCGTTGTCGGCCATGTTGATGACTTGTGGGGGGTTGAAGATGTTCTGGTAGAAGTCTAATCGCAGAAAGTCTGGTGAGTGGAACTGGACGGACCAAGTTTTGGACGGTTGAAGTAATTGGGAACGCGAGGTTTTCAGACTGCGACAAAAGTAGGTGACTGCGCGGGTGCAAACGCGCCGTGAGCCTCGTCTCGCCTGCGTTGTCACGGCCACAGAAACTCGCAGCCCAGAGATGGGCCACAAAACCAGATGAAGGGGCAGACGAAATCCCAGACGGGAAATGGGTATTCTTACTGGATAGATTTGTAATTGGGCGAAGATAAAGCTCGAGGCTTGGGGGGTATTGCGCAAGTGTGTTTGGGAGAATTAAAGAAGTGGAAGATGATGGTCAATCGCGGCGCTCGGTGGTTGTAAGGCTGTGCCTTGCAAACACCATGTCAGTCCCCACTCTGGTCTGACCGCCACGCAACACAACTTACATGAAAAACAGTATGCCATATCGTAGAACTTCAATATCTCCGTTGTTTTTTATTCAAAACACACCTAAATTTAATAATTTTTATCGGATTTTAAAACTCTTACAATCGAAAATTATTATAACTATACTATACCAATCCAACTACCAATAAAGATTAATAATATATATTATACTAATTATTGGCGAATACCTTAAAAAAATCGCGTAAATTATTAATTTAAGTAAACGCCAAATTTAACGCCTTAAATAAATATATAATAAGATTAACGACCTATACCCGAAGCTTCGTATTATTAAAAACGCTATTAAATTAATTCTTTAAATAATAGAAATTAATATAAATAGTATTATACGTATAATTAGCTATAATAATATTTAATTCACAATATATAAAAAGTCGTAGAATTCTTAAATAATAAATTATATTTATACTTCGATAAAATCCAATACTAATTAATTACTTAATATAATATATACGTATCGATTTCTATAATTTCCTATTATTTTAAGAAGGCGTAATAAATTAATAAAAGGATGGCGTATAAAGCTTTTTAATATAGTAATCTATTAAAATTAAATTAATTAAAAAAAGTCTCGAAGTTTTTAATAGAAATATACGTCTTCTATAACGAATTTAATATTAATAAGAGGGATAGTTTACGTTATATTAATTAGGCGCTAAAAGGTATATTTATATAAACCGATAATATATTTACAAAAGGGTAGCGCTTCTACTTATTACTAATTATATTTATTAATAACTTTATCGACGTATTTTATTATAAAAGAGCCACTAATATAAATAGTTTCGTTATATAAATATAAGAGAACGTACTACTTAAAATAAACCCCTTCCTTAATTATAATAGTATTTTAATAATAAATAATATATTATAATATAAGGCGCAATCTATTAAGGACGTATATAATAACCGCGGTATACTATTATAATTCCTACTCTTATATTCCTTAAATTTTAACCCTATAAAAGTATATTTTAATAATTTAAAGGCCTGGGTTAAGCGCTAATATTTATAAAAAAATAGGGATTCGTTAGGGGTGGAAAAGTTTAAAGAATTCTTTATTAAGGCGGTAATAAAAATTGGGTAAAAGGTGCCAACTATACGAAGCTACTATTATAAAATTAGCGTACTTTATAATGAATTTAACGAAGTATACGAGCCTAAGGATTATAATACCCTATATAATAAATATTATTACGAATTTCGAATAACGGGAATAATATTATAATAAAGGATATTAAATTATATAATAAATATATAGTAATAAATATAATCGAATATATATAATTTGCTTAAGTGGTTTAATTATATAGTCTAGTCGTATAATCTAATCGTATAATTTAATCGTATAATTTGGTAACGAAAAATCCTTTAAATCTATTATTATTTATAATAATCGAAAAAGTGCTAAAAGTATTAAAAGAGTATAAAAACAAATTAGATCTATTATTATTTATAATAATAATATTAATATATATAATCCCCTTTTTATTTAAAATTCTTTATCCTCTTTAGTAAATTTATATTCATTCGTAATTACGTCGGTCTATATATAATCGGGGTCGCTATTTTCGTTATTATTATACTCTTTAGCAAAATTACTACGCAATAGGTCGTTACTAGCGTTATAATTAAGGGGGTCGTAATAGTCTACGTTACGAGGGTTTTACTATAAGGAATCTTAAGTAAAGGTATTTATAAAAAGACGGCGGTTAATATTATACCTAATAGAAAGAGGGGAAATTATTTACTTATAATCTATATAAATAATATAAGCGATTTAGGGTCGATAATCTACAATTCCTATTATTATATTTATATAATTTTTAATACTTACATTAATACTTACGTTAATATAAATTCTAGAGCCGCCCGCGTTAACGTTAATACTACCTGCGTTAATAATAACGACCGTTAAATATAATCCCTCTTAAAATATAAAAATTCTTTAATTGACCGTTTAATTATATTATAAATACCCTTATTAATATTATATATAATATACCAGTTTAAGGGTAGAGTACGCGCTTAGTAGAAGGTAAGTCGACCCGTTATAAGGGATTTTTAGATTTCGAATAGGGAATTGCGTAACCCGTTATTTTTACGAAACCGCGGCGCGTATTTAAATATTAATTACTTAAAAAACTCGGTAATAAGGGTATTAATTAATCGATTTAATAATAAAAAAGGGGGAGGAGAAAAAGGTTAATAATTACCCTTAATATAAGAGCCGTTAATACGGGAATTAAAGCCCCCCTTCTATAAAGTATTAATACTATTCTAAATAAGGAGAAATAATAAAGAAGGTTCGTCGGCCAAAGTAGGCGCTATAATCCCTATATTTATACCCCTATAATTAGTAAAGGGAAACGCGGTAAATTATTGTATTAATATACTATTAGCGCTAATAATATTATACGCATTACCGTTCGTTTATTAATAACTATTTTAAAGTATAAAATTAAATATTTAAAGGGGTTAATAGCCGCGCTTATTTACTATATATAGGGGATAAAATTATTAAAGATTATTTTAATTAAATATAATAATATTAATTTAAATTTAATAATTATTATTATAGCGATCGTAAAGTTTAAATTATATAGATATTATCTTAATAAGTAGCGATATTAATATAGCCTTCTATATTATAATAGCGGCGGCCCATTCCCTAATTTATTTATTAATAAAAAGGTAATAATATTTTTAATTAGGGAATACGTAATAAAAGTAATATAAGTTCCTATTATAATAGTTTTTATACTATTACCTATCCGTATATTTATATAATTTAATTAATTCGTCGTATATTAACCTCTCCTTTATTTTACCCTCCTTTTTTACTTCGCGCTTAGCGTCCCTCTTTTTATAATAATCTTTTAATATTAAATTAATAATCGATTTAAACCTCTTTTTCTCCAATTCTTTATTTATTATTTTATTATATATAAATATAAGCGTTGCAACGTCGGTATTATTAAGTATATTTATATAGCGAAGGGAATTATTAGGTCGAAATTAAACATACGTAATACGGTCGTTAAAATTCGAAATTCGAGGGGTAGGCGTATTACGGGTAAATAGAGTACGCGGCTCTTTTAATTCTTCTTCTAAATCATTAAAAAAATTACCAAAAACGCGTAATTAGGTCGTAATTATTATATAATAGGTATCGGCTAATCGTAATAATAAATTACATATTATTTTCGAAATATTATAATACCCGAATAAAAAATCCTCTTTATTAGTATAATAACGGTTAAAGAGGATATAAATTTAAAATAACGCGGTCCGCTTATTATTTTATACGTTAATAATTTAATTAGAATATTATATTTCGAATTTATATTCTATCCCCGTAATATTAAATTTATCGATAATAACGTCTTTAAATAAACATTAATATTATTAAATTTTATATTTAAAATTAGGATTAAAGTAACTATAATTAACTTAATTAATAATATTATCGAATTTTTTTTTAATAGTAACCCGCTTAATTATAAAGTTAATAAATAATTTACCGAATTTAACCTTAAGCCCGTTAAAATAACGATTTTATAATTATATTTTAGAATATATAATATAAATAATTATAAAATTAAGCATCGGCGGCGGACTTTAAGCCTTCTTCGAAATACGGGATTTTATAATAGGAACCTACTAGGCGGTAATTTCTTTAACGGTAAACTCCTTAATTTATTCTTCTATATATTATTTATCGGCTAATATACGCTATTTTTTAGCCGCCTATTCATTTCTCTATTATATTATAGGGGATTTACTACCGCTATTTTCAATTAGGTTTAGCGAAGCGCTAATACCCTCGATATTAAATAAAATAATAGGTTATTAAACTGCGGATTAATTAGCCGACCTCTTCCTTCAATATAACTTTAATAGAATTCGAAATATAATAAATCGTCGAAATAATTACGTAGTAATAGCGGTTAATTATTATTATTATTAGGTAGGGGGGGTTTAGGGGGGAATTCGAAGGGGGACCGATTATAATTATTAATAATTAATAGGGGAGGAAGTAATAGGAATTTTAAATATAATTTTTAAATTAATAGAAATAAACGGTAAAAAGGAAGTTCGAATAGTAATTGGATTATTATTTTTTAGAATAATATAAGGAAAGTTTAGTCGTAATCGGTTTAATAATTATTCGGATTAGGTTTAAAACCGCTATAATTATTAAAATTAAGTTTAAAAGTATTATAATTACGTAGGAACCCTTTCCTTATCGTCGTCGCCGTTATTTAAATTAATATTAGCCTTTTTTACGCGGGTATTAAATTATAATATCCATTTCGAACGTCGGCGGTCGCTATTATTATCGGGGTAGGAGTGCTTAGGAAGTATAATAGGAATTAAAGCGGTAATACCGGGTACAAATTATATTCAATATAAATTAGGAGGTATTTAATTATTTCTACCTTTTAATATAGGCTTTATTCGATGTAGGGGATTTATACGGTTGTAGAATAGTAATTAGAATATAAATACCCTCAAATTTAGTAATAATATAGTGGTTTGAAGTTTTTTTAGTCGTTAAATTACGAAGTTTTTACGTTGTGTATGTGTTACGTGGCGGTCAGACCAGAGTGGGGACTGACATGGTGTTTATAAGGTATAGGGGACGACGGTTAAAAGGGACGGCAGGCGGCGGTTTGTAGGTCGGGTGTAGGAGACGCAAAATTTAGGTGGGGCCAACCCTTTACACAACCAATTTTCTGTACGAAGCACTTGGTGCCTCCTGTCAACCATGCAGAATCTTGAGGTAGAACCTGAACTTTTAGGGATCTTAAGGCTCAGTTAAGGTAAGGCAAGGCAGTGCACCATTCACACGAGTTTTCTAAGCCTGTCTTGGACGAAGAGACCGAGAAAGGCTATTCCCCGATAGTATTCGTACACCAAACTACGGGCCCGCGTAACTAAAGTGCACTTTGGCTACCTCGCCTCCTCTACCTAGATCAACTCTCGATCATCTTGACTTCTTTCTGACGACGAACTTGTGGTGCGCATATATTAATAAGCTATCTCTTCTGTGAACTTGGTTCATAGCCTTGTGTGGAATTCCACTGGTTGTTATGAGACTGATTGAAACATTGTACACACAAGCTGGTGCATTGGTGTTGACTGTGAATGTTTCCGATCCGAGAGTTCCTGACATCATCCCTCCGTTTCCTTCGCTGACACGCGCGGGAGCTGGACTCAAGAACAGGGTACCGAAGCACCGGGATTAGGTTGTTGTGGGGATTCCAAGCTTGGGGGGAGATCCTCAGTCTTGAAGTCCACTTTGAATCTTTGTTCTTGAGAACGACCGGCACATAAGTACCTGTGATCTAGGAAAAGCAACCACTGCCCCAGCTCGTCTCTCGCTCACGATCTACGCTGACTTTCTGCTATTCCCAAAGTCCAACACCATGGTGGGTTTAAGCGCAGTTGCCAGACTTCAAGGTGCTTGGGTTATCTATCATGAGGCATTGCTAACCAGACGACTATATTGTGACTTTTAGACACTGCAAGACGATCTCGCAACCAATCCGCCATGCCATCCTCGTGCGGTTCGTTCACCGATGCCCCTGCTCTGCCGTCTCAAGGAGAATGTGTTTCAGTGTGCTGACATGCGACTTGTGTCTGCAGTGCGCGATCCAAAGTGAGTGAGGACATCATGCTTGGCGTCGACCTCGTCCAGCAGTTTGCTGACCTCACATCACGCACATAGATTGCCTGACCAGAAACGGATTCGACGAGAGCAAATGCCAAAAACTCGTAGACGCACTCTACGAGTGTTGCAACGCGTTTTACGAGAAGAAGGGAGACAATGCGTCAACGGTTAGCTGCCCCAAAGCGAACCTCCTGAGGCTCAAGATGGAACAAAGAAAGAAGGCTACATGAAGGGAATCCCCTCGGGAGGAATCGAAATGTATCACTTGTCCAGATATGTCCACCTAAACGCCCCGTGAAGGTGTTAGGTAACTTAGACGGAAAGTGCAGTATTCCTCTGGGCGATCCTTGAGCACGCGAGAGACCTCATGGGCCTGAACAAGAAATGATGGTCTTGTTCCGAGACTCTAATAGGAATGCCGTGGACATTGTAAGGAAAAAAAAAGAAGAAGAAAAGACCAAAGAAATTTTTTGGGTCCGTCGCCTTTTGTATCATTTTCCTGCACTGGTGGAGGGACCTGAATTCGGGTGGAGATGCGAGGTCTTGGCACCAAAAGGCCCACATTCTGCCGGCCGCAGATCCCAGTCCGCGGCCCTTTGAGCCGCATGGAACGCGTCGTGCGGACGGCAAGCAAGGTGCTAGCGGCAGCTGGAGCTTCGACGTGTGTTTGGAAATTCCATAAACGTGAATTCTTACAGCATGAATTACCTTTCTTTACATGGGCGCATCCATAATCAGTCCCATTCATCACTACACAGAGCGGAAGTTACGTTGTCCTTCCATTGCGCACTTGCTTCAAACAAGACCAGCGTGAATTGATTGATTGAACTGCCCCAAAAGTCAGACGTCATTTTACCCAACTGGTCTCGCTTTCTTGTTGGAGGAGCTGTCAACGAACGGGTGGACAAAGTTAGTGGAAGGTACCTCACCTCTACACTGCGTAGCTACGGCACTTGGAATGCCGTTGAGAGGCAGCAACAACGATCCGCCCTCCCCCACCAAGAACCCGCGACGCGCCTACCAAACAGTCTTTACAGAATCACCGAAACCCTCCACTTGAACCTCGCAAATACGGAAACTGCCAAGGGCGAAAATGGCACCCTCGATGGTGAGCAGCTTCTCGTCCTTCAGTTCTCTACGCCGACGTCGCATTCATTCCTTCTGATACCAAGCTGCTACAGGACCCTTCCGTCACCTCAGATGCTAGCTTTTCTTTTGCGTCGAAAAGAAGCGAAAGCCCGGATCTAGGTTCGATCATCTCGAAGCTTCTGATGCCTGCCAGTACAGCCAACCGCTAACACTACATGCGCACCCAGGACTTATACCTCCCCCCATGGCCCAGCAGCCGTCACCATACCCACGACCCCTCGTCCGAGCCGGCGATGAGGTCGAGTTCTTTTCGGGCGAGCTGGACCGTCACCTGACCGACCTCAGAGGAACCACAGAAGAGAAGCGCGCCCAGGTGTTCAAGCTGGTCGACTCTTACCATGCATACTCGAGGAAAAGAGCGGACCGACTCCGCGAGCTCCAGTCTCGCAAGCTCACCCTGCGCGAAAACGATATGGACATTGACGACAACGAAACCGACGACATGACCGCAAACTTTGGCGACGAACATCGGGAAGCAGAAGAGGAGGCGCAAACATGGGATCTGCTTCGGCGCATGCTGCCGCTCGAATATGGCCAAGACGAAACAGCTCAGTTAAAGCAACACACCAAACCATCCGTACAGTCACGAAACCAATGGTGGAACGACTTCATGCTGTCCGACTCGTTGGCGAGGGAACAAAAGGTTGTGCTAGAGTGGCTTCAAAGCAGTGCAAGCCAGGGGCCGCCCGTGGACGAGATTGTGAGCCACCTTCAGGAAAGCGCAGAAAGGGGTGATATCCTTGCCCACGGCTGGCTTCACACTCGCACCAAGATCAAGTTGCAGAAGAGCGTGAACGGTTACCAGGGCCCGCTTGACCCTAGGACGTTTGGCTTCGCCGAATCACATCTCAGCTCCAACACGCTTATTACCCAACTCGACCCCGATGCTATGACACGGCAGGCTCGCAAGCTGGAAACCCAGGACGACTTTTTTGAGCGTGCTATCTGGTTGGGCTGCTTTGAGATGCTACGTCGTGGTTACTCGATGGCTGAGATTCGAGAATGGTGCTCTGTCAGGACAGAGCTTTGGAGAGCTGCGTCTATTGCGCCCTTGCCGCTTGCGAATCCGGAAGACGAAGACCAGCCAGACTTCGATCCGCGTTCGCTTGTTCTATGGAGGCGAATGTGCTTTTCCACCGCCCGGGATGGTGGAACTAGTGATTATGATCGGGCCGTCTATGGCCTGCTGGCCGGCGACATTGCGAGTGTAGAGAAGGTATGCGAGACTTGGGACGATTTGCTGTTTGCTCACTACAACGCTCTTCTTCGAACTCGATTCGACTCGTATTTGGTCAGGCACGGCGGAGACGAGGTCGCTAGGGCCGCCCAGCAGTTCCCTGCTTTCAACGCTGTCTTGCATCACGGAGACCCGCATTCGGTCAGCAAGAGGCTCGTTACCTTACTCGAGTCGGATTCCAGGACGAGCGCTGAGGCTACAAGACCAGCCAAGGCACTACAAGGTGCCATTATTTCACACGAACTCGGCCGTTACCTGATTAACCAAGGACTCGTCTTGGCGAAGCAGGCGAATCACCAAACAAAGTCCAGCTTAATACCCCCAGTTGACCTGCAAGTCCCGGATGACTTAACTCATCCTAAATACATCCACCTGTCGGATCATAACAGCCTCCGCATTCTCAGTCACGTCCTCATCATTTTCTCTACTTTCAACCAGCTCAGCGGCCCCCGGCTCATCTCCGATGTCCACCAATATGCCATGGAGAACATAATCGCAGCCTATATCAGCTACCTCCGCCTTGCCAATCTGGAGGAGATGGTACCACTTTATTGCTCCAAGCTACACGGCCAGCGCGTATACGAGGCGCTCAGCCGAAACCTCATTCATATCCTCGACAACGATGCACGAAGAGTGCAGGTTTCCATCATGAACAGACTAGGCATCAGTGTCTCGGAGTTTGTCAAGAGGCAACCCGAGATTTTCCTCAACGATGTCAACGACCTTTTACAGCCATGTGAGGCAAAGAGCAAGTTCAAGGTTCTGGAGGACGGTCCAGCGACATTGAAGTACGGCCGCATAGTGAAGCCGGACTTCTTTGGTGACGACAACGAACAAGAACTTGATAAAGAAGAGGAACATATCATCTGCTCTCTGGAATGGCTCATGTTAACCGATGATCTGTTCGTGGAGACCTGCACATATGTCATCAGAGCCTACAAATATTTCTTAAGTAAGTGGTGTTCCTCTATCGCCATCATTCAACTTGGGTAATTTGCTGACTCTTTTTTCAGAGCGCACACGCTTGCGTGCTGCCCGCGCTCTTTCGCAAAGGGTGCCAGGACGAGAGATCATTCGGCGAAAGACTGGAATTCTGGTCGGCGGGGACGAGGATGATAGCAGTATGGAGTGGTTCGTCGATTTCAGTGCGAGCGAGCTTCCAGAGGAGTTGCTAGCGCTGTATGCTGGTGACAAGGATGCGGTTATCACACAAGTGCGAAACGTGTGGGAGCTCGAGTGTCTCGTGAAGGCTCTGGACTCGATGGAAACTTTGTCTTCGCTGGCAGGTCTCGCCAGGGAGTAAGTATTTCAAAAACAACTATTGAGCGTCCATTACTAACAAGGTGTCCCTAGAAATAGCACGAATTCCCACGAAATTTGGCAGCATACGGGCAAAGAGGTCCGCGCGGCCAAGGCCTACATGCAGCCGGTACTTAAGGGGTGGTTGCTGGAAGCCATTCGGCGTAAGTTTTTTACCCGCACAATCTCTAGGGGACTGTCTTGTCTAACGCATGTTCGTATCAGCCGACCCTGATTACCAGGCTCTTCGCGAGGCCTACATCCCAGAGAGCGTGTTGGCTCTCGTCAGCTCTCTGCACTTTGCCGGCGCTACGCTCTCACGCGACTACTTGCTCGAGTGCATGGAGCTGGCCGCGGTCGTCGCCGAGAAAGCATCAGCAGTGGCTCAGGAGTTCGTCGACTCCGGCAGGATGAAGGAGCTTGTGGAGGCGTTTGCCTCATGCAGCAAAGCGCTCGCTATATTTTCAAGCGAAAAGAAGACCACCGCCAAGGAATCGAAGAAGATCAGGGAGAATGGCTGGTCTCGGGAACTCTGGTCCGTCAAGCCATTGAACTAGGGAGCCTATGTTTTGTGAGGCATCTTAAGACGATACAGTACCCCTTGCCGGTGGTACTAAAGAGCTCGACAGGTCCGAAAGACACTTGAATACTTCACTGTACGAATCATGATGGATTTGAAAATTAAGGGCTGGACTACAGGGGTGGAATAATGGGACAGAGGAAGATCGCAATGGATTCATATGTATCATACCATACAGATGGCGTTGTTGGAATAAGCCTGCGAACAACATACTTTGCACGGCGAAAAGTTCTTTAAGGAAGCATCAGTTTAGCGGCAGTCTTCAAAGTACAGACCGGACCAAACATCTAACAGACCCCTTGCAGGCCATAAAGCCGGTTAGGAAAACGTGTCCAGCAGAGTGCCCATGACGTCTGAAGAGGAAGGAATGGGTCCATCCCATGTCTTGTTCCCCATGTGGTTATAACAACCTGCGCATCCATTGACATTATACAAAGTAGTGTCTGTGGTGAGATGGTTAGATATGGTTAGATATGGCTAGAACTTCGCCTTCACTTCTAGTAGCATGATTGCCTGCAAGGAAGGCATCGAACTTACTCAGGTCAAGTGAACTGTTTCGTAGTTCATGCGCCATGTCCGGGCATAGACAGTTCAGATAGATGGTACGGAGGTTGTTGTAGATTCGGCAGTTGCGGCATGTCTTTGTGTAGTTCCCGCTAATCAATAGGAAAGAGCAAGTTAGTGATCATTGTCACCTGGGTATATGGGAATATGAAAGCAAAAAACAAAGGCCTGAACGTTTGGTTGTTCACGTACCTGTCATAACTCTCAAGCGTGCCATTTCTGTTTCCCACACAAAAGTTGAGATCCAGCCTACGTGTACGGCCAACGGAGCAATTTGTTAGATCCCATGTCTTGGGTGTTGATTGGAATTATTCAACAGAATAACAACAGGTGCATTTGAAGACATACCAAGTGTAGTTGTATCCAAAGATGGCAACATCATCGTTCAGACATTCGCACCCTAACCAGTGCTCCTGTCTCAGAGTGGCGCCGGTGAATATGCAGTTTGAGGCGTACCCTCCATTGGGGTGCTGTTGCGCAGAAACAGACAAGAGGCTGCTTGTCATCAGCGCGAAGAGGGTGATGCCGCGGAGAGCGGATGAGGCGAGTCGTGCTGTGTCAATCATGGTAGAGCTGTGATGCTTTTTGGAACAGTGGAAAGTTTGAAAAGGAAGACTGGTAAAGTCTCTGGAAGAAGCAGACCATGATCTTAAGTTGATAGATACTCAACCACCTGCAGAAAAGGGCGGGGTCCGTCACTTCAAATATTGGCGTACACTGACATGGAAGGGGCGTTCCTCGGGTTTAGAACACCTTGCGCACCATCTGGCGATCATCTGGCATGAGGCACTGAAGGGAAGGCACAACCAACAACGAGTGTGACTCCTCACTTGAACTTTGCTTCCACCGATGTTTGTCGAATAAGGTCACTGGACTGTATCTTCCTCTCCAATCTTCTCATCCAATATGACCAAGCCACCACTGTCGTCATACGCAACCCGTCCTTCATCTACCGCCCTCCGCATCTCTTCGCGCAGAGGCTCTCGCTCACCGGTTACGGGGTCCCATTCCCACCCTTCACGCATCCTGTTTGTTTCCATCGCGTTAGCAAGCAACTAATGACCTAGGCAAGCAGATAATGAGACCAGGAGAGAGATCTAAGGGGAAGGAAACATACCACATCCACCGCAAACATGCTCTCAGCTCTTTATCCCGTGGCAAAACCCGCATCCACTCGGGTTGAAACTCCGGATGACGGCCCTTCCCCTTCCAGTCCTCTGCCCGGCCAAGTAACTTATCCCGACAAAAGATTCGCCACGAGTCCAAAGCATATGGACCCTGCGTGAGATGGCCGATTTCCCAGGCAGACCCGATGGCGTGTTCCTTGGCGAGCTTGATGGCGTTGGTAGTATCATAAGCATCATCACCATCACCATCCTTTGTTCCTCCTATGCCCGGTAATGATCCTTTACCAGTGTAATTGCAATAAAAGTCATCAGGCTCGGCCCCGAATTCCTCTCCCACTTTGACCCCCCTCGCATCACTCGGGCCCGGATAGTTCCTCACCCCGTACCTCTTCTCCTTGCAGGGCGGACACTCGATCCACATGCGCGCATACCTTTGTATGACGGAGCACCGGTTGGCGGAAAGCCCCAGGGGTCGGATGAGGTTGATTATCTCGGCCGGGTCGGCAGCGGCGAGAGCTTCGGGAGTAGGGAAACGGTTCATGAGTTGGCGAAATAAGGGGATGGAGACTGAACCTCGTACTTTTATTAGAAATGTCACGGCGATCAGCAGGCGGAAGGGGTCGGATGCTAGTTCTTCTTGGATCAAGCCGAAGCTCGGGGCAGAGAGGGGAGGGATGGGTAGGCTGGAGATGCCAGGCGGTCGTGGAGTTTGGGGCTTTTTGCTTGGGAATTTGGGTTTGGACGGAGAGGTAGTTATTTTACTCATCGGCTTTTTTGGTGAGAGTGAGGGAGCACTGAAGAAAGGTGACTTGTAGGGTTTTCTCGTATGGGCTGCCGGAAGAGGGGCGACGCTCAGCACGTCTACCATAGATCCATCATCCAAGTCGGCATCGACGCTTTCGTTAGAAGGAGAGGATGGAGCATGACTATACCCGGGAATCTGGGTATCGAGAAAGCCAGATCCATCTGGAACCTCCGAGCCCATGAGGTCAGCGTCTTCTCGTAGACTAGATTGCTTTTCTTCCGATGCCCCATTGCCCTGACTTATCCCAGCTGGACGGTGGACGACAGTCATTTCCCCACCCTGCAACACCGCGTCTACTCCCTCTTGACCCTGCTCCTCATGCTTCACTGCCTTTCCAGCATGGCCAGAAAGACTAGTCTTCTGCTTAGGCGTGCTCATCTTTGGAGTGTCACCATCATCATCACCATCATCATCCGCCCAAAACCGCGAGACACCCCTCCCCACCGCAGCCTTCTTCATCTTCCTCATTCTCTTACTTCCACCTCTTCGCCCCTTTGCCAAAGGTGAACTCTCTTCCATTCCATCGTATTTGTCCCTCTTCCCCAGAACACTCCCCAACACAGCGCAAGGCGCCAGGCCATTCATCACCAGATCCAAAAACGGCAACAAGCACAGCTCATTCCCCGAAGTTTCCATCCCAGTTCCTAGCCGTGCTTTTTGACCTTCATTTTGACCTTTCCTTTGCTGCAATCTCAGAGACTGCATAGTTTGATTCCGCAAAGCAATTGCACAATCCATCATCATCTCCCATTCCTCCATTCCACGCATGAGGCTGAGTTCCCAAAGTTTGCATACTTCTGCCGGCGGTGCGAGGCCGGATGTGAGTAACGAGGCAAAAAGCTCGCGGTCCTCAGAGGAGTCGATGGTGAAAGTATCGAGGATGTGGTGGGCGAGGGATGGCGATAGGCCGTCTTGGAGCGGAAGATGTGTTGTTTGAGACTGGGATTCGAAATGGGATTGGGAGTGTGGCTGTGGACTTGATGGTGCCATTTTTTTCTTGATTGTTTGTGCTCGGGTGAGGTGGACTTGTGAATCCCACGGCGAGTTCGGAATCACGTTGATGTTTTGTGTACGTCCTGTGGAAGTGGACTATGCAAGGGGAGGAGGAGGTTAACTTTTTGTTTGGAAGGCAAGTTCAGATGCCAAGCCAGGGTAATATTTTGTACCACTTTGATATAGCCGGTTACTGTAATTCGGCCAGTGAGACATTTCGAGTCGAAATATACCAAGGCGCAATTCTTCGCGCATATGCTCTCTCTTCTTTATCCTTTCATTTCCCAATCCAGGCGTACATTATGATGTAGCCAACGGAAGAGATGTTAGGAAACTCTTGGCATGGATTACACTCAAAACTGGTAAAGCCGTACATCCGGACCCCTAACCCAAGCACATGTAAGTCCAGCTTTATGTCATACCCGTCTTATTACACGTTGTTTGACAAAGAAAATGACGTCTAGGTTGTATTTGAGACCGGAAAATTTGATTTATACACTCTACGACCATCTTTCTTCATGTTCAATCCCCCACGCCGCACGTCCACGCATTGCCCACGGCTACCGATAGCGCCCCCTGCCCATTCCTTTCAATGTTTTGCTCCTTCTGACCGACGCGCAAGAGGAACACGGGGGGAGCAAATTTTGGGCAGCAATAGTATATGATACATACACAAAAAAAGAGGGGGAAAAGCACGCACGTTTCACAACAGGGTTATTGTGTGAATGTCATGACTCTGCCCTTTGTTGTGGCAATGCTAAATTAGTGGCGGGTAGCAGACTCCTTGGGAGGATCGTAGACGATCTTCCTGGACTTGAGCCAAGCCCACTTGTAACGCTTAACCCAGACGCTCATGGCGAAGAGCACAGAGGTGACAACCAGAACCTTCATACCCATGCGCTTGCGGTCGTCCATCTCGGGCTCGGCAGCCCAGTTGAGGAACTCAACAACATCCTTGGCCATCTGGGAGGTGGAGGCGGGGGTGCCATCCTCGTAGTCGACAAGGCCGTCGTAGAGAACACGGGCCATGGCGATACCGGTACCGGGGAAGTAGGGGTTGAAGTTGAGGCCGGCGCCAACGGAAGCACCAGCGGGGGGCTCATCGGGGTAGCCGGTAAGGAGGGAGAAGATGTAGTCGCAGCCACCGTGGCGGGCCTTGACGATCAAGCTGAGATCGGGAGGAAGGGCACCGTTGTTGGCGAAACGGGCAGCCTCGTCGTTCTTGTAGGGATCGGGGAGGTAGTCGGAAAGCTTGCCGGGGCGCTTCTCGATCTCGCCCTGGTCGTTGGGCTCGGTATCGTACTCGTTCTCCTCGGCGAGAGCCTTGGCCTCATCGACGGTCAAGATGGTGCCGACAAGAGCGCGGTAGGGGACACGGCTGAGAGAGTGGCAAGAGGCGCAGACCTCACGGTACACCTGGAAACCTCTGCGGAGACTGCGGTCGGGCAAAAACAAGGTCGTGAGCTAAAAGGGTCATTATGAAAGGGGAGGCTCGGCCTTTCGGATAGGCTCGGTAGGGGGGGTTGGTTGCTTACGCCTGGTGGTCGAAGGTCTTGAACCACTGCTGGTGGACCCAGGGGTACTTGGTGGCATGGAGACTGCGTCAACGGTAAGCCTCGTGTCACTTTCCATGCCCAAATTCAAGCTAATAGTCGAGCTCGGTCGTAAATATGCCTCAGAAGAATGTCGAGAGGCAGACCTCGGTCCAACGGCTAGAACGGGGGCGTCGGGTCGGATCGATCGCGGGGGACTCACCCTTCCTCAGCCGGAGTCATGGCGGAAGCGGATCCATAAAGATGGTAGTACCAGGCGATCGAGCCGGCGGCGACGGCGGTGGCAGCGGCGGCAGCGATGTTCAGGCGGAGGGGAGACTCGGCAGCGGCGCCGGAGCTCTGGGTGGAAGCCGAACGCTGCCGGGAAACGTCCGTTAGCTTTCCTCGAGGAGCGCGAGAGAGTGAGTGTATGAAGGATGGAGACAAGACAGGATGGCTCGGCCGGGGCGGGGGACGGTCGGGCGACTATTGCCCCGGGCCGGGAGCTCGCAATAGGTTGACGGGTAGCTCAAGCCGGCCCAGGCCCGGCCGGTCGAGTGGTGATGCGGCCGAGATCTGGGCGTTGGAGGGGCATGTCCATGCGGACGGAGGACGAGAGAGTTTGTCGAAGCAATTCGAGACGAACCTTGGCAAACTGAAAGGCGCCATTTTTCGCGCTGGCAAAGGTGCGCGTCGAGCGCAGGGCGGTCCTCGCCAGCATGGTGGGCAAGCTGAGCGAAGCTTAAGAAAGTATCGCGGTTCGGGGGACAAGGCCAATTGGGTTGGCAATGTCGGTGACAGTATCAGGTCTGGCGGGCGGAAGGTCGAGCAGGTCCGTCCAGGTGCAAGGTCGGTCGATTCCCTTCACGTAGCGTCGTAGGTAGGACCGTAGGTTTCTTGAATTTCGGGAATCTTAGGAACACTGGCCATCTGATTGGCTGGGCCAATCACCGCGCAGCCTTTCGAGCTTTTGCACCTGGCCTCGGCCCCGGCCGATGGATTTTCCGCACTAATTTACCTCATTCTGCCCGCGGGCCTCTGCACTCCAGCACTCCAGATCTCGCAGAGCCCAATCCTGGCCTGCAAGTTTCACAAGCAACGAACCAAGCAACAGCTGGAGCAAGCTGGGCATCAGCAGCACTGGACTATCAGCATCACCATCAAGTGGAAATCGATCCAGCCAGCCAGCGTCGCCCCAAATCAAAAACGTCCAAGCTCCCGCCGCCGCCGCCGCCATCGCCGCGACGTCCGCCCCTCCTTCCATCTTCAGCTTTCACGGCAACCCAAATGGACAGCGAAGACCGCGCTCACAAGGCAGGGAAAAGTCGCCAAGAAAAAGTTTTGAAGCTATCCATGTACCGCATACGTATGTCTTGGCTCCGTGATCGCAGGTGAAGCTCGACTTTCGTCACTCCCCTCGAGGCCATCACGGTTCACTACCACATAACCTCAACCCAATTGCATCACAACAACATGCAATGCAAACTTGCGGTCCAAGATGGATCACTATAAAACATGATTATCAGAAAGCCGATTTTTATATCTATATCAAAGACCCAAACCATTATCTTCACAATCTTCTATTATTGCAGAGACCACTCTTGAGAAGATGTAATAAACACACGCTAAGAAGAAACAAAATACACCATATGCACAAAATGTCAACTTTTTTATTCCCAACCGCACGCCGGCATGTATTTGGTATCCCTCACGTGGGGATCCGTGAAAACCCATCAAATGACCCGTGAACCATAAAGCAAACAAGACCAGGAAATGACATGACTTAGGCAGTGGCGTTCTTGCCCAGGACCTCTCTCCTCTTCTTGACGGCCTGCGCAAGAGTGTCGAGGGTGGCGACAGTGTCCTCCCAGCCGATGCAAGCATCGGTGATGGAAACACCGTACTTGAGGCCGCACTTGCCCTCCTTGGGTACCTTTTGGTTACCTGTAGGTTGTGTTAGCAAACCGCCTCATCGTATGGCATAAGGAAAAACTTACCCTCGTTGATGTTGCTCTCAATCATGACACCCATAATACCGGTTTCGCCATTCTCAAGCTGCTGAGCGATTTCGGCAGCGACCTTGGGCTGGTTCTTGTGGTTCTTGTTGGAGTTGCCGTGGCTGCAGTCAACCATCAGGCGCTGGCGCAAACCGCTCTTCTCGAGCGCGGCCTTGGCCTCGGCGATGCTCTTCGCATCGTAGTTGGTTCCCTTGGTACCGCCACGAAGAATAACGAAGCAGTCCTCGTTACCAACGGTTCCGACAATGGCAACGACACCGGGCTTGGTGACGGACAAGAAGTGATGGGGGTGTCTGACAGCACCAATGGCGTCAATGGCAACACCCAGGGTACCATCGGTGCCGTTCTTGAAGCCGACGGGGAAACTGAGACCACTGGCCAACTCGCGGTGAAGCTGGCTTTCGGTGGTACGAGCACCAACAGCGCCAACGCTCAACAGATCGGCAAGGAACTGAGGGCTAATAGTATCGAGCATCTCGCTGGCGAGGGGCATGCCCTTGGAGGTAAGGTCGACGAACAACTGTCTGCTAAGGCGCAAGCCCTTGTTGATCTGGAAGCTGTTATCGATATCGGGGTCGTTGATCAGGCCCTTCCAGCCAACGGTCGTCCGGGGCTTCTCGAGGTAGGATCGCATGACGATCAACAGCTCATCCTTGTGCTTCTCCTTCTCCTTGAGCAACAGGTCGCAGTACTCGAGGGCGGCCTTGGGATCGTGGATGGAGCAGGGACCGATGACTACTAGTAGCCTCTCCTTCTCGTCGGTGCCATTGACAACGGCGACAACCTCCTTGCGGCCATTGATGACGGTCTGCTTGGACTCGGCGGTCTGGGGGATCTCGTGTTGGAGCAGGTCGGGAGGGGTCAGAGGGTTGTAGCCGCGAACTTGCTAAAAGTCAGTAATGAATCGATTGTGACACGGATCAGGATGCAGAATACATACTGCGCCAATCCTCGCTCTCGGCCTGGTTACCGACATTGCGGTTCTCGATGTAAAAATGTTGCTACAGGTTCGACATGTGAGTCAATCCATCCCAGACACAGCATGGACGGCAAGGCGTGGGGCTCTGTATAAGTGGACAATTACGTACCGACATGTTGAGGACTTGTGTGTGATTTTCCATGTGCCGTAGGGACAAACAAGGCAGAACGGTAGATGGGAACGGAAGCTAGCAACGAGGGCTCCCTTGGACTTTTAACCAAATCGAATACAAAACAAATTATTATGAGTCAAAGAACGGAACCGGCCAAGTCAGTGGGGGAAGAGATCATTCAAAACTTTTTTTTCTGAGCTGCTGTGAGTGGTGGCGGCAAGGGGACGGGACTCGACAGCTCCCGCCTGCCCAATATTGGGAACGGAACCTTAATTTTTAGGAGGGGCAACCAACCTGCAATGACACCACACTCCCCTCAGAAGTACCCGATACTCGGTGTTGGTCAGGATTCCTGCGCAAAAGAACGGTGTCGATGTGGCGGGGTGCAAGTAGCGATACCCAGGACTGGTTGGCAGCGCTAGGGGTCGCCGTTGGAACGCCCTACCCATTGTGGGTCAGCCGCGTGGGGTCATTGGGAGAGAATGGCCGATCAAGGAGCCAAAAAGTTCAAGGAAGCTCTCGACGCAGGCGAACTCTGGACTCCAAAGCGTCTGTCATACTCATCACGGTTGTGTGCAGCGCCAACAGAGCCCCATTTTGTTAGGTGATTAAGTAAAATAAGATGGTAAGAGAGACACCGAGGTCGTACCTAGGTCAAGATGCAGCGGACCCGGGTATAATGTTCCTCTAGCAGAGACGTGACAGCGACACTGACGGACGGATGTGGCCGTGTAAGAGTCAGACACGGAGCCGTCCGGCAGTTCCATATCCACCGCCGCGCCTCTTCGGTGTTAAGCCAATGGCAAAATCTCCAATGGTGAGCGCTCGTCCCAAAGCGAGTTGGGTTTTGTACACGGCGGACAAACCTTCACACATCTCACCTTCATCCAGCGGCTGATGATTACGAAATAGCAATCCTTCATCCTCCTGTGGAGAGACATCTCGATGTCATTGGGCGGCCCCATGTCTGTGGATGGTCCTTCTCCATGGAATAGTCATGGAAGGAGCACCGAAGGATGCTCGGCGTCCAAAATAGTTCCATGCGGAGAGCACAATCTTAATGCATGTAAGTAATCAGTCTTGTTCCTCCTCCTCTCCAGCCTTGGACCTCAACACTTGCCAACAGTATAGTAAGATAACCTCAAGCACGTTCTCCGGGAACAGCGTGACGAGTGACGACGCCCTGCGCCCTTTGATACTTGGCAGGGATCCACTCTGTCCGACCATCGGCGCTTGAGCACCGCCATGTTCGCCTGTGGTGCTCGCTACGGTGGCCCAGGGCGTTCTTCGTAACACATCTACAAAAGTGAAATTCTGCCACCTATAGGTTATAGCCCCGTACCTATGTGGGTCTAGCAAAATTCAATTCCGCGCATATCCTTTTCGTATATTATATTTCACCCTATACTTTTCTTTTTCGAATAACTATCTATTACTACTATTATATCGCGCCAATTCCCTTATAAATATATTAATTAATATAGAATAACGTTAATTAATACTTATCGTAATTTAACGAATCTATTATAATTAAAATTATATTTACGCCGAATAAATTTACCCCGTTTAAACCCCCCCCGCCGGCGCCGAGCCTTTTTATTTTATAAAGTTATAAGGGTAAGAGTTTAAATAATAAAAATACCGCCCCGGATGAAATTTAGGAGTAAAAAACTCCTTAGGAGGATATTTTATACTTTGTACTTAAGAAATTAAAATAAAATAAAACCTAAAAAGTTAAAAATTTATTAACCGAATATAAAATAAAAAAATATTAATTAAATATTATAATCGGTAATTAAAGGGGATTAAATTTAATTAATATTAATAAATTATTATTAAGTTTATTATATTTAAAATCTATTCGAACGGTAATAAAAACTATATTACGAATTTAAAATAAATTCGTATAAAATACTATACGGCCGTAATTCTATACCTATTTATAAAATAGATTAATATTTCCGATTATAAAAAATATAAAGTAATCGATATTCTTAGGCCTTTTAGTAAATATATCGCTAAAAATTTCGCTATTTATAAAAGTATTTATATTTATTATTTTTAAAAGGGTATTGATAAAGATTATTCTTTATATATTAATAAAGTTATACTTTAATCGTTTTTAATTATTATTTATTAATTATATTTATAAAATAGGAGGAGAAGAATACAGCGCCTACGAAAATTTATTTTTCGGAGGAGAATATCGTCGGCACTTTAATTAGAATTTTGGAGAAAGTTCTTTACTAAATTAAGGCGTATAAGAAGGAGATTAAAAATAATTTTTAAGTATAATTTGATAATAAATAATATAATACCTTGAAAGGTATTTTTCTAATTCTTAATTTATTTTTATCTTTTATTTTTTATTTTTTATTAAAATAATAATTTTTATTCTATTATTATTTTATTTTATTTATTTTTTATTTATCGTAAATATAATAATTTTCTAATTTATTTTTATTATTTATCTCTTTATAATTCTTTAAAATATTAATTTTTATTTTATTTTTAATTATTATATTTTATTCTTTTCTAGAATAATAATCTTATATTTATTTTTTTCCCTTTTCTTTTATTATTCCTTAAAATATTAATTTTTAAACCATTTTTAATCATTATTTTTATTCTGTATTAAAATAATAATTATTATAATGTTTTTAACCTTTTTATTAATTTATTTATAAAGAATAAAAATATATATTATAAAAGTATAGAAATAAATCTTATTATATTTAAAATATTAATATTATTATTATTATTTTATTTTTATATAAAGATATTAATAATAGTAAAAATAATAATATTATTAATTTTTATTATCTTAATTTAGGAAATAAAAAAACATTAAACGATAAATATATTATATAAAGAATAAGAATAATAATAAAAAGGAAAAAAATAGCAAAAAGGTTATAAATATAAAATTTATTAATATATTTTGTTTTTATTTCGAATAAAATTCTTATTATATTTATTATTTTTTATAATTCCCAAAAGAATTACAAATTTGTAATAACGTTTAAGAATATATAAATTATTATAATATTAATAATATTATTTAAATTTAATATCGAATTCGATTTTATTATTTTAATATTATTATAATTATTATTAATATTATTATTGATTTATAATATAATAATATACAAATTAATATATAAATTTGAGAAATTAAAATTTTAATATATTATATATATATATATATAAAGAGACGCGCTATTTATATAATTATTAAATTTTATTTATATAATACCCTACTTTAAGTTTTTTTGGGATAAATCTTTAAGAAAAGGGTATTTAAATATAAAATTTATATTATTAAGACCGTTAATTTTTTTTATATATTTTAGGGTTTTTACTAAAATATTGAAAAATAAGAAGATAAATAATTATATAACTATTAAATAAATATTCTATAATAATAATAAGATAATTAAAATAAAAATGATAGTAATAATAATAATAATGATACTATAAGGTATATAAGTAAAGAAATATATATTAAAGGATTAAAAAAAAAATAAAGAAGGTATAAAATTAAAAGTAAGAATAAAAGAATAAAAAAAAGGAAAAATTAGGGGGGGAAATAGAAAGAAAAAATAAAGAGAAAAAGAAATAAAAACATATAAAAGGTGAAATATATAATAAAAATTAAAATAAGGAAGAAAAAGGGACTTATAGAAAGAATAAAATATATTTTAAGAAATTTATATTTAAAAAGATTTAAAATAAGAATTATATAAATAAATTAAATAAATAATTATAAATCAATAAAAATAATTCTTAATTAAATAGGTATAAAGAAATAAATAAATATTAGGGTAAATATATAAGTAAATTAATAAAAAAGGAAATTGAATGAAAAATAAACATAAAATAAATTAAATAAAGAATTAAATAAATTTTAAATAAGGGATTGAATAAGAAATTAAAGAAATAAAAAAAAACCTAATAGAAATATAATAGGGTAAAGAATAAATAAAAAATATAAATAAAATAAGGTTAGAAAAAAATAATGGAAATAAAGGGGGAAATATTAAAAAGGTTATAAAGATTTAAAATAAATATTGTAATATAAAAGGGAAAAAAGAAAAAGAAAAAATTAAATATAAATATATAATAGAAGAGGTTTTTTATAAAGAAAAATATATTATATTAGGT
This sequence comes from Sordaria brevicollis, assembly GCA_033439795.1. NCBI lineage: Eukaryota > Fungi > Ascomycota > Sordariomycetes > Sordariales > Sordariaceae > Sordaria > Sordaria brevicollis. The sequence goes on from JAUTDP010000007.1 coordinate 1,635,890, forward strand.
AGGAAAATTAATTAATATTTTAAAATATAATAGAGTAAGAAAGTAAAGAACGTTATAGAATAATAAATATTAAAAGAATTAAAGCATTTAAAAAATAAAGGGGAATTATATAAAAAAGATTAGTAAAGGTAAAGAAAATTAAATTTATAATTAATAAAATACAAAAGGCGATTTATTATCTTCTCGGGTTGAATAAATTCCGCTCGGGGAAGAATTATTTTAATATATATTTATATATTTATTACTTTTAATTTATAAATAATTTATTATAATTATTAAATTATATAAAGTAAATAATAAATTTACTTTTATATATATTTTAAATAATTATTAAATATTAAATTTAATATAATAATTATTATAAATTATAAATTATATATAAAAGTACAAAATAGTATATAAATCTTTAAAATATAATAATATTTATTATTTAAAAAATATTTATATTATAAAAAAAAAAGCAATTATATTATTTTATTTTTTTACGTTTATATACTACCTTTATAATAAAGACTATTTAATGCCTATTATTAATATTAATCGTATTAGTTCATACCCTTTATATTCTTCTATAAATCCGGGTCAATTTTATCCTAATTTTATTAATCAACTTTAATTAATTTTAATTACCTTTAATTATTAATTTCCCTTATCGATAATTTTACTATATAATATTTATATTATACTTTTATAATCTTTATTATTAATATATTTTTCTCTCTAGCCTCCGCTATTTACTTTATTTCGAACGTATTTTATATAATTTATATTTAAGAATACCCCTCCTAAGAAATATATAAGCGATATAATTAAAAATTTCTTTTCGTCGTTAAATTTAACGGGAATTTTATTTCTCCTTTATTATCCTAAAATATTAAAGAAGAATTTTCTCAACCCGCTCCTCTATTTTTTTAACCTATTCGGCCTACCCGTTAACCTCCTTAACCCATTCGACCTACTTCTATATTTATTTTTTATATTTAATTATCGTTTTTTAACGCCCTCGTTATTTATAGGACTTTAAATACTTCGTTATCCAATTTTATAATATTAAATAATACCTATTTTAAATAAAAGAAGGACGAAATTAACCGGAATAAGCTTAATAAAATAAATTCTTTAATTATATTTTTATAATATAAAAGAAAATTTATTTAAATAAGGGTAATAATAACCGGTATATTTTAAGGATATTTTTTTATTACGTTTTATTTGCGATATACCCCTATCCTTACTTAATATCCATTATTTTTAAAAATTATTAAACTTTTATTAATTGAATAATTAAATAATCGAATAAAGAAATTAAATTAAGGATTAAAGATATAAATATTATAAAATTAAAATTCGTTAATATTAATTTATATATTACCGGCAATAAATATTAATTTACTAATTTCGGATTTAATAAAAGGCGGCCTATAAATTTTAATAATATTAAAAACTAATAATTAAATAACGGTAAAATTAAGGAGGGGATTATTTTTAATATTATATTAATACTAATATTTAACGAAAAGGATATTAAAAGTAAAATTAAAACCCCCCCGAAGAAAAGTCGGAAGCGTATTACCAATTTAATTATTATTATTTCCGCGCTTACTTTTATTTATAAACGAATAATTTCGTTAAAAAAGGGTAAATCTATTATTATTATTAAATAGGAGCCGGGTATCGAAGAGAAGAACGATATTATAATATAAGAATTAATTATTAAATAAAAACCGGGTACTAATAAGGTAGGATTGAATAAAAAAAGTAAATGTATTAAAAAAGTATTAAATATTAAAAAGAAATAAATAATAAATAAAGAATTAATAATAAAGTAGGAATTAATCGAAGATTTTAATTATAGTAATTCGCTACTACCTTTTTTATAACGACCCTTTATAATTAAAGAAGAAAAGAATAATAATAAGGGCGAAGAGGAATAATAAAAGGGAGGGGGGGATAATAATATTAACTTTTTTAATTTATCGGTTAATAATACTATTATACCCGAGAATTTAAAGTGTAAATCGGTTTTATATATTTTAAAGTATATATTAATTATCTTTAGGCGGTTAAATTCGATTAACGTTAATTCGCTTCGATTAGCGTCGAATAATTTAAATACGTTTTTTATTTATTCGACGTATAATTATCAGCGATGAATATAAGGGATTATAGGGCGGTATACGGTATTAATTATAATTTTTATATATTTTTAAATTTAATTTAATATATTCGAATCCTTTAATTAAAATTATTCGCGTAATAATTTTTTTATATAAATAGTTATATTCGTTTCGTATTTTATATTATTTATTTATAATATAAATAGGAAATAATATAGGGTTTCGGAAAGTAATTTTAAAATATACTTAAAATTAATTAATTACAATTTATATATAATACGCCTTTTAATAATAATCGCTACCCGCGGATATTCTTCTATATTTATTATTATTAAACGTTAATTATTATTAATTTAAAAAAATTATTATTATTCTATATTAATAATTACTTTATCGTTAATATTATAGCCTTTAATTATATTTCGTTCACTTTTAATATTATTATTTTTTTCCGAATATTAAATTACTTCGCTATTATACCTCCTTTATATATTAACCTTTATATTTATTATAACTTTATTATTAATATATATTCGATTAACCAACGTTATAATAATATTATCTTTAATTTAAAGCGTTTATTTAATTTTAAAACGTTTAAATAAACGTTATAGCGTTTTACGAAAAAAATAAAAATTTCCTCGAATTACAAATTACGTAATTAAATTACCGACGACTTTATTTTAAAAGTTAAAGAATTTTTCTATAAATATTCGCTAAATAATAAAGAACTCTACGAATTCCTTTTTAAAGAAGGCTTTATAGATATTTCGATTACCGGTATAAAAATATTATAGTATAATTTGGGTTTATACTACTTTAATATTTACGAACGTTTTTACGAAAAATTCGTTTAAATTCGTATTATTTTAAACGAAGGGAAGAATAAAAACGAATTCTATTATATATAAAAATTTAATAAACGCCAATTCTAATACTATTTTAAAGTTAAATATAATTTATTTATTCTTCGCGAATTATTTTTTATTATATTTAAAAACGTTTTCCCCGAAGCGATAAAAAAACGAATTACCCTCTTATAACGATAAAAAGGAGGTTAAATAATATTAAATCCTAATTATTAATAATATATCGACGAATATTATAAATTTAAACCCTTTAGGATTAAAATTTATATTAATATTAATACGTATTCCTATTATATATTATAATTTTATATTAATATTTTTATAATTATATAGCGGTCGATCTTTAATTAAATAGTAGAAATAATTAATAAGCGCGGGTTTTTACTTATATAAATATAATTTAATTACAACAGAGAAATTAATATAAGAGCGATATTAATTTATTATATAATTTTAAATTCTTTAATATAACGACGATTCAAATTAAAACGGATTATATAAAATAAAATAATAATTTTTAAACGCGGATTAATAAACGAAGATTTTATAATTAAATACAATATTATATCGAAGGATTAATAATTTTTAACGTATTAAGAAGGCAACGTTCTAATTTTATATAATATTTTAATCCGGGGAATAAATACCGCCAATTAAAGGATCAAAAATTAATAAAAGTATTTATATAACGGTAGGGTATATTTTTAAAGGGTAAATCGTTTTTTATTAATTTTAATTACTATTAATTTATATTAATTAATAATAATTTAACGTTATTAAAATTACTTTTAACGTTTAAAAGTAATTAACTATTAATTGAAGGCAAGGATTAAAAATTATATTACTTTATTATATACCTTTATACCGTTTATTCGAAAAGAGTTCGCCGATTTTGTTAAATAGTAAAATTCCTATTTAATTCGCTAATAACGCTACCGCCACTATATAATACTAAAACGATTACGTAATTTATATTATAAATATAATAAGATTAAAGCTATAAATTATTGGGTAAAGGTGGATTAGAATCGGTGGCGTTATTTTAAGAATTTTACCGATTAAAATAATTTCGAACGGGATAAATATTTACTTAAAAATATAATATAATTATATAAGAGGATTATAAATATTTTTGTACTTTATACGCAAAATAACGCTAATTCCCTATTATATATATAATATAACTATTTTCGTAAAGAGTTTAAGAAGTATTATATTATTAGTATTATACCGGCGTTATCGCTTTTTAAATTATTAAAGGACGTTTAAGAGGAATTAAAAAAAAAATTGAATAATATAAATATTAATATTAATGTATAGGAAAATAAAGAAGGAGAGGAAGATAATTCGATAGAGGATAATGTAAATAATTAGGAAATATAAATAAATAACTAAAGATATTCGAATATAATTAATATTAATTAAAGATAATAATTTAAACTTTTATTAGAATTTTAGTATTATAATTTATAAGGATATTTAATCGCACGACTAAAATTTTTTTTCTTTTTTACCTTTTAAATAATATTAAATTTAAAAAAAAAATTTAAAATAGTAAAAAATATACCGCTAAAATTCTTAAATTTTATTTTATTAATTATTTTAAATTTCGTTATAATAATTTTAAATTTAAATTAAGAAAGCTTTAAAATTTATAATATAAAATTAAATATTTTATTTCGAAAAGATATTTAAAGAAAAGTTAATAAAAATAAAATAATTAATTAATAAAAACTATATTATTTTAAAGAATAAAAAATTAGAAAAATTATAATATTTTATTTATTTCAAGAGTATTTTTCTTTATTTTATAAACGTAGAAAGTTTTAAAATATAATTTTTTATTTAATTATACGAAAAGAGGTTTAAAGCCGTACAATTAATCGCCCTCTAATTTATATATCTTTAATATTAAAAATAATTATAATTATTAGAGGTTAGAATATTCTACAAAAAAATATATATAATTATAATATATTTAAAGGAATATTATTAATTTTATAAATATTTAAAAATTATTTCTCTATTTTTATACTTTTATAAATAATAATAATATATATGCGGTATTTATAAAGAATAAAAAAAATACTAAAAAATTAGTTTAATATTTAATTTAAATAAAAATAATTTTTAAATATTTAATATAAAATAAAGCAAAATATAAATATAAAAAAGTAAAAATAAGAAAAACGTTATTTATACGGATTTAAAACGCTATTTTTACGGATGTGAAATTTTCAATACTTTTATTATTTAAATAAAAAAAAATCGCGAAATATTAAAAATAAATCTATTTTAATTATTAATTTTTATTAATATTTTTATATTACGTACTTGCATTTTACAAACCTTATTCGTTAAAATATAATATATTTTAAACTTTTTTTTTAATTTTTTAAATTATTTTAAAGAATAAGGAATTTAAGGTTTTTTCTACGTAGGATAGAGTTTATAGAGCCGTTTAAAAAATTAAAATATAGAGAAAAAAATAATGAAAATTCTAGAATATAAAATATATTTTTCCTACGTAAATTAATTAAATTATTTAAATAACTATAATTTTCGTATCCGTATAAATAGCGTTCTTTAAAAATAAAATTAAATTTAATATATATTAATAACTTTAAAGTAAATTTAAAAAACTATTAAAGTTATTTATTTTAATTTAATTAATTTAATTTATTATTTATTATAATAAAAATTAAAAACAATTTAAATTGAATTTTATTAAAGAATTTAGAAACGTTTAATTTATTATATTAAAAAAGGTTTATTTATAAAAAGGATAAAAAATTTAATAATAAACATCTTTTTACCTTTATAAATTTCAATTAATAAATAAATCGAAATATATATAGATTTATAATATTTATATTAGGTTATTAATTTTATACTTTATTTAATTAATTTACCTTTAAATTACTTATTTTTAAAATAATATATTAATACGTATAAATAATATAAATAATAATATTCTTTATAAATATTATTTAAAGAAATAATAATTTATTGTTGAAAATTATATTATATGATTAATTTACATTTTTTTTAAAAAATTAAAATAAAACTTAATACAAAAAAATAAATAAGAAGTAAAAAAATATTTATAATTCTATTTATTATATATATATTATTATTCTAAAAGGGTTATTCAATTTATTAATTTAATTGTAATAAAATTGAAAAATATTATTTAAAGAAAACTTTTTAGAATCTTTATTTTATTTAGAATTAATATAATAAATATTATAAATAAATAAAAAACGTAAAATTTAATAAATTAAGGAATTATATATTTATAAACCTTATTTGAATTATTAAATATTTTAACATAACTTTAATGGTTTTAAAATATTAAATTATAAAATATAATCTTTTTTAAAAGGATATATAAATATAATTTTCTTCCTTTATTTTAAATAATTATAAAATATTTTAAAAATTTCAAAATCAGTTTCTTTTTTTTTTTGAATTATTATTAAAATTATTCTTAATTAAAATATTTTTATTATATTATTATATATTTTAAATTTAATAGAGATTTCAATTTATATTATTAATTATATATTTTTATAATTTAAAAAAAATTTATTTTAATTTGTTAATATAATTGATTTTTAAAATAAATTAAAAATAGGTTAAAATATATAATACAAATTCCCACTTTTTAATTTATAAACTAATTTAAATTAATTTTAAAAAAAATTGAATCTAATTAAGAATTATTTTATAATTTTATATATAAAATAATTATTTATATATAAATAGGTATATTAATTTAAAGAAGAATAATTTATTAAGATTATAATTAAAATCCTACTTTTATAATATTTTCTTTAATTTTAAATACGTAAAAGTTTTTTATTATAATTTTTTAATTTACGAATAAATTTTCCAAATTATAAATAAAAAATTTTTATATAGAGAAACGCTATTTGTACGGATGTAAAATTTCTTAATTAAAGATATTTAGGTAAGGAAAAATAATAAAAAATCGAATATAACGTTATTTAAACCTTTAATTTTTACTAAATTTTTTAAACTACTCATTATTTCTTTCCGCTTTCTATTAGCCAAAATATTTACTTCCTTAAAATTATCTATTAATTATTTATAAATAATTATTAAATATATAAAATATAGGTTTTTTAGGCCTTAAATAAGGGTCTTTATAACTATTTAAGGGCTAGAATATAAAGAAAAAAATAATAAAAATTCTAAGCCAATTAGCGTTTTTTTCCACTTTAAATTTAAAAAATTATAAAGGAAAATATAAAATTTAGGTCCGTATAATAGCGTTTTTCTTTATATATTAAAATTTATTTTAATATTAATAATATTATATTTATACGGTTGAACGTTCTTAAATATTTAATTAACGTATAATAAAAATATTAAAATTTATATTTTAAAAAATAATTTTTTCCTTATTTTTTAAATCGTAAAATATTAATAATAATTAATACTTATTAAAATAAATTAACGATTATTAATATTAATTAAAAATAGATAAAATATAATAAAGTTAATTAAAATTATATAAATAAAGGAATTGGAAAAAGAAAGAATAAAAATAGTTTTAGGAAAAGAAAAGGAAAATAAAAGGAAATATTTAATAAGGGTATAAATATATAGAAATACGTAAGAATAATTTAATATACGGGAGAAAAAGTTAATAAACGAAAAGAACGAATTAAATTAAATAATTATAAATATAAAATAATTAATAATTACTTTTTACCCTTAGGGGTAATACCACCCTTTTAAAGGATTACTTTACCCTAGCGTTCGTTTTTACGAATTTTGAATTTAATTTATATAATTATAATAACTTTATTAATCTCCTCTATCGTTATTTCCTCCAATTCTCCTTCCTCTTAACCCTATTACTATAATAAATTATTTTTTAATTTTATTTACTCCTTCTTTTCTTTTAATTTTATATAAAAGGAATATTTAATAAATTATTTAGTATAATAATAATAGGTATATATACCCTAGAGGATATTTTCGTCGGGGACGACGTATTTATTAATAAAGTAATAATAAATTGTATTATTAAAATAACGACCGTATTTACCCGCGATAATATTTTTTTCGAATAAATAAATAACGATGGTATAAATTTAATAGAGGAATTCGAATTTAAATTATATAATTTCGAGAACGCCGTCGATACGGCGGACGCGGGGTTCCTAAAGGCGGATAAACTTCTATTAATATTAATTAAATTAAATAATTTTTAATTAGAATAAATTTAATATTATAATAATATACCGTATTATTAAAAAATAAATACCTCGCTAATTTAAAATTAGATTTCTTAATTTCCGTTAGGATTTAAATAATATATAAAAAATTCGAATTGGCGGTAGCCTAAGACTTAAGGGTAGGGGGAAGGGGTTCGCCGTTATATTTAAAAAATATTTTAGTAATAAGGTTAATCGTCGTTAATTGGCGTGGATTTCGGTTGGTAATAGTGGGCGAAAGGCTTGGTAATATATAAGTATAGGGTTAAATTATATTAAAGATATAATTTAGGAATAAAAACGAATTATAGTATTATATATTTAATAAAGTGGAGTGCGTTTAGATTTTGGGTGGGGTACGGTTTTTCTGTGCGCCACTTGCCCTGCAGCTGCAATCAGGGCTTAACCCTGATGTGTTACGAAGAACGCCCTGGGCCACCGTAGCTCGCCTGTACCTCTTCGGGAAGACAACGGACTGTTCACAATACGTACCGAGTTTTAACATCAACATCTTGATTCCTGATGCCATCAACAGTTTTCTTATTGTCAGCTTACTTGGAAGACAAAACTCGACTGGTGTCCAACCGCAGCTTAGTCGTTACACCGACTACCGGTAAAATGACGGAAAATCAGCGACCCTTACCAGTAGGTATCAGTCATCCTTGTGTTGACATTTAGTTGGATTATTGGCATGGCATCGGGACCTGGAAGCTTGGAGCAAGCCGTGAAGCTCGGACCCTTTTACTCGTCCTTGAGAGGGTGCAGAGCATCCTTCTTGAACTTCTCGATGCCGTTGATCTTGCCATATACCCACTTCAAAGCCATGGTGCTACCCGTCATCAACAGCGCCGAAAACGTGAACAGCACAACTCGTTGCCAGGTGTTGAGGAGTTCGAAGATCGGGTACGGATACCTGTCGAATCAGTCAGACATTTGTGCCAAGGTTTCTAACTCATCTCGTCCTTACCATCCGTTCTTGGAGAAGCAGAGCTCTACCCAGCCCCAGTAAAGGAACGCAATGGTCATACTGATAGTCATGGCACCGTATCCTTTGACTGTCCATGGGGGGCTCAGCAGCATCAAATCCAGCGTCAGCATGATGGCCGGCATGGCATGGAATCCTCTGTCAAGTCCATGTTAGCAACACATCAAGCTCACGGCAGTCGTGTACACGGCCAATTGATGTCGGCTACGGTGGTGGGTTTTCCATACACATCTGGGAGAACAGGAATGGCCATGTCGGGCGGCACAACCAGGTTCTTATTAACGGCACAAAGGCCCCAATAGAGAGTGCTTATAAGAACAGCCAAAGGTGCAGAACAGACCGAGAGGACATTCTTGATCCTGAACAGGCTCGGGCTCAAGGTGAGATCCGCAAGCAACCCAACCGCAAACGTGAGGAGTGCCAGGCCGAGACCGATGATGGTCAGGAACTTGAACTCTCCTCCAAACCCAAGATGAACCTCCCTCGGAAACAGTTTCAGGTAGCTGAAGCTTGCCATGAACGAGGCCATGCCCAAAAAGTGTATGAGAGCGGAAAGACTCCGCGATGGAGAAGCGAAACGCTGCAGGGGATGCCTGGTTGTCATGGTTGCGGCGCGAAAGGTGGATGAAGGGATGCGAAAAGAAGAGAACTGGACAATAAAAAAAAGAGATAGAAGTTGCGTGGGAAATGTGAAGGTTGAGGAATTGTTTGAAAAAAGAGGCAGATAAAACATCGATATCGAATCCTCGAGTGACGGACACAAAGACAATCCCGTTGCAGAAAACCTGCTTTCACATGCTGGCTGGGGCGAGGGCGATCGATCCATGACCGATCGTGCCGGTCTCCCGCCAGCTTCGGGACGTTGTTTGTTTTTAGAATCGCATTTTATCTCACCTACCCTGCACAAAACAATCGTGAGTCTCCACTTTAAACCTCCCGCTGGCAGGACACGCAGGAACCGGCGATCTGCGCCTAGAATTACAGTGGCCCGTCCCGTGTCGCGACAGCATCCTGTCCCATCTAAACTTTCCGCCCCTTCGCGCCACGATCACCATCTATTATCTATAGGCGCAATTGACTACCCGAGTTCTCGAAGACACCCAAATTCATAAAATAGTCACTTGGCTTTGCGATCTAATTCTTTCCCAAGACGATTACGCCCACCAACACCCAAGATGGAAGCGAATCAAGCAGAATATGACGTCAAGTCGAACAAGCGCAAGCATGAAGATATCGCAGAGAGCGCTGCACAAAACGGTTCTGGAGATGATGGTAAGTGACCTTTTACCTTTCTCTTATCCTTCACCCAAACGCCTGTCACAATACTTGGAGATCTAGAACTAGAAGCTGACACCAGAGCGTTACCATGCAGATAGCTCGTCCGACGATGATATGGGCCCCCAGCTGCCCTCGGCTGAGGCACCCAAGAAGAAGCGCCGTGTTCTTCCCTACGAGAAGCTGTACCTGAAGGCCATGCCCAAGTCCGCCCGCTATTCAATGTCTTTGATGCATAAAGAACAATTGACTTTTCTCACAATGACGCCCATCACCGACTTCCTAATCACCAGCTCGATCGATGGCGTTGTCAAGTTTTGGAAGAAGGTCACGGGAGAAATCGAGTTCGTCAAAGAGTACAAGGCCCACCTCGGCGAGATCAAATCCGTTTCCGTGAGCCAAGATGGTCGCAGCTTTGCCACAGCCGGTGCCGACAAGACCATCAAGCTGTTCGACGTCAATGCCTTCGATCTTCTCGCCGTTCTCCAGCTCGACTACATACCAAAATGTGTCTGCTGGGTACACAAGAAGGGCGCCCCTCTGCCCATCCTAGCCGTTTCCGAGGAGGAAAAGCCCGTTATCCATCTTTACGACGGACGTGGTCAGCAAGAAAAGCCGTTCCATAGCATCAGTGGATTGCACAGGAGTCCAGTGGGCATCATGGCTTTCAACGACAGATTCGATTGCGTGGTGTCGGCGGACGACGGGGGTATGGTGGAATACTGGCAGCCGAGCGGCACGTACGAGAAGCCCGACACAGTCTTCAAGTTCAAGAGCGCAACAAACCTGTTCGAGTTCAAGAAGGCAAAGGCCGTACCGACATCCCTCACACTCTCTCCCGATGGCAGCCGATTCGTCACCGTCTCTTTTCCGGATCGGAAGATCCGTATTTTCGACTTTGCGACTGGAAAACTACAACGTACATATGACGAGTCTCTCAAGGTCGTCGAGGAAATGCAGCAGGCTGGTACAGCACTACAGAAGCTTGATGCCGTAGAGTTCGGCCGCCGCATCGCACAGGAAAGGGAAATCGAATCGCCAGCCTTACGCAACAAGTTCAATGTGGTCTTTGACGAATCTGGCCATTTTATCCTGTACGGCTCCTATCTGGGTATCAAGGTCCTAAACACCTACACCAACCAGGTCTCCAAGGTCTATGGCAAGGAGGAAGGGTTCAGACCCCTCACGCTCGCGATTTACCAAGGCCAGCCCCAGAAGAAGGGCGTGACAACAGTTGCCATGGCAGCGTCCGCCAACCCCCTTCTCCAGGAGTCAGAGACGAGAGACCCCATGCTAATAGCAACCGGCGTGGGCAAGGTTCGCTTCTACATGTTCACCAACGATGAAGAAATCTCAAAGTCGACTAGAGACGTCCAGAACGAGAAGCCAACTGTGTTGGGTGGACAAAAGAAGGTGGAGCAGAAGAAGGCGGCCGAGACAGGGACGTCAGCCGTCATCCACACTACGTACGGCGACATTACCATCAGGCTCTTCCCGGATGCCGCCCCCAAGGCTGTGGAGAACTTCGTCACGCATGCCAAGCGTGGCTACTACAACAACACCATCTTCCACCGTGTAATACGCAAGTTTATGATTCAGGGTGGTGATCCTTTGGGCGACGGCACAGGCGGCGAGAGTATATGGGGCAGGGAGTTCGAGGACGAGTTTAGTAGTTTGAAGCATGACAAGCCCTATACAGTCAGTATGGCCAATGCTGGCCCCAACACTAACGGGAGTCAGTTCTTCATCACGACAGAAAAGACGGTAAGCTATCATTCTCTTTGGAGCTCTGCTACGCCTAATCATTGTACGGTCCCGAAGCTGACACTCGTCAATAGCCGTGGCTTGACAACAAGCATACGATTTTCGGCCGCGGTGTCCAGGGCTTGGATGTCATTCACCGCATCGAGAACGTCAAGACGTATAAGGACAAGCCAGTGGAGGATATCAAGATCCTCAACATAGACATTATGTGATATCGAGTATGATACCCAGTGCAAAAACAATTGGATTAACAATTTCACCCGCAGCGAGAAAAGATAGTATTCCAACTTGGCAATAGTTATGAAGGCAACGCTAACTTCAACCCAAATTTACCGTCCGTCACATCGCAGCCTACAGTTCTTAATTGCATTCCTTCGTTTCCCTTCTTGGGTTCTTTTCTAACTCCCAGTCTTTCCTTTCCCACAAATTTGTGATTGTCTTCGTCCAACTTGACTCCTCATTCCTCATGAACTTCCGCCAAAGATCATCTCCACCAACCTCTCCCGTTCCGCACTCTGCTTCACCAAACCCCAGAACGTACTCATATCGCCTTCTTCTTCTCCATCCATCCTCGAACCTTCATCATCACCAAAATAATCACTACTACCCACACTTCTCTCCGCTCCCAGACTCTCCCTTGCGTCACTAGCACCATCGTAACCACTTTCCTCTCCCTCTTGCTGCTGCTGTCTATACCCCTCCGTCTCCAACCCCCTTCTCTCTTTATCCCTCTCCATCCCCCTCCTCACCAGCTCCTCTGGCGACCCAAATTCTACCACCTTCCCTTTATCCAACACCAGCACCTTGTCAAAGTCCGCCACCGTCGACAAGCGATGAGCAATAACCAGCACCGTGGTGCCCTGGCTCTCTATACACTCGCGCAGCGACCGCTGGATGGCCGCGTCCGTCGCCTGGTCGATCGCCGACGTGGCCTCGTCCAGAACCATGATTTTAGGGCGGGTGAGCAAAGCGCGAGCGAGGCAGACGAGCTGCCGCTGGCCTTGGGACAGGTTAGATCCGCCTGTGGTGATGGGATACGAGAGGTTGGTGAAGGGGTTGTTGATTTGACGGTTGTTAACCGTGGCGGTGGTGCTGGCGGTTGTAGCGGAGAGAGAGGGCGATGGGGGAAGAGGGAACAGAGGGGCGGGTAGGGTTGCAGGTGGTGGGGAGAGGGGGTCTTCTTCTTCTGGTACTGGGAGCTCGGGTTGCGGTTCGGAATTGTGCTCGGCTACGGAGGGTTGTTGGTCGATTTCAGGGAGGGAGGTGATGATGGGTAGTGGGTCGTTGGGAATAGGGGACTCGAAGGTGATGAGGTCGAGAGGGTCATTGTCGTGGGTATCGAGTACGAAGGGGGTGACTTGTACCCTGTTGTCACCGAGGGTGTGGATATCGTCGAACATGTCTACTCCTTCGTCATGTGGCGCAACCGTGATATTGATGGTTGGAGGAACAACAACAGGTGCCAGGAGAGGTGTGTTATTGGCAGCTGTATTTGGGTGGGTATAGGCGGCTGTTCTGGGACCCATCACCGGCGTGTAAACTGATGGTGGGTAACTCATGTTGTTATAGGTTGAACCGATCAGATTGACTCGTCGCAGGGCGTCGTATATCTCCGTGTCGTCTAGACGGCCCTCGGTGTCTAAGTTGGAACGTAGGGTGCCCCTGTTGACGAAACCCATTAGTATCAAAACCCGAGGACGGAAGAGGGATCAATATCATAGTCCTTACGAGAACAAGAATGGGTCTTGAGGGATAATGACAAGGCTCTTTCGCAGCTGTGTCAACTTCAAGGTGGAAATATCGAGGCCGTCAATGCGAACCGAGCCTCTGCTGGGTTCCAGGAGACGGAAAAGAACAGACGCAAGCGTCGACTTGCCAGCGCCTGTCCGCCCAACGATCCCAACTCGCTCACCGGCTCTAACGTTGAAGTTGAGATTTGACAGAACAGGAGGAAGATCTTTGGCATATGAAGCCGTGATATTCTCAACTTCAACTCTGCCCTCCGCCGGCCAGGCAGCTGGTGCGTCCAGACCCTGTTCACTTTCACGCTCAACCTCGATGTACTCCAGTACCCTCTCACATGAGTTGAATCCCAGTTCCAGCGCAGTCAAGGCCTCCAGAAGAGACGTGAGCGCAGATGTATAACGAAAGGCGAAAGACAAGCTGAATCCTGCGAGCGCGGCATCCACACCACCCAGTGCTACTGCGCCTGCCACGATAGTGACGAAGACGGCCCCGAGCATACCCATGCGGAAACCCATCCATCTCTTCAGTAGTTGCTGCGCCCAGTTTGCGGAGCTGTTGGCGTCGATCAGCTGGTACAAGTTGTTGGTGTACGACTGAGTGCGCTTGAAGGCCCGAATGGTCGTTAACCCGGACAGCACAGAGCTGAACTGATCGTAGATGGGTGAGTTCGAAACAGACTTGAGACGCTTGACCTCTCTGGCTACGTGTATGAAGTTGCTCGCAATGTATACGTAAAGGGCGAAGAGGAGTACGACGAAGAACAGTACGAATAGCGAGACGGTGGAGCTGAGTTAATCAGGTTAGCTCACATATTCCGTCTCTCCGGAAACCTTGTGTGCGAATTGAAACAGGAAAGGGACAGCTCATACCATGTCACAACGATAATCACCAAGAATACAGTTGCCTGTAGGAACGTAAACGTCGGAGTGGCCAGCGGTTTATCAACGACTGAGATGTCAGACGTGAATCGGTTCAGGATGCGGCCCGCCGGTACCGTTTCGATCCATCTGATGGGCGCCCGGAGGATTGTATGTGTAAGCTGTTGGAACAGCTTCCTAGAAGCTCTCATTCCAATGAGGGTGAAGGCAACATCGCGAGCAATTTGTGAAAGACCGACGAGGAAGCAAACCAGAGCATACGTCGAGATCCCTACATTATCAGGTTAGTTGACTCACTTCCATCATGGCTTGCACCCTTGCCTTTAGAACTCACAAAAACGAATACTGAGCTTGGACATCCAAGGCATATAATGCTCGGAAGTGTATCCAAAGGGCAACTGGCTGTCTGTTTGATGATACTGAGTTGTGGACGACATCTGGGAATTTGCTTCGACAAACGCAGCCCTCTGCGCAAGTTCTTTGAGACTCCAGGTACGAAGAATACCCAGACCGTGACCAACAAGGAGCACAGCCATGCCTAGAGCCCAGTTGAGGGCACCGCCACTGGCTTTGTAGTACGCCTTGTACACGTCCCATTTGACCCATCCGACAGCCCTCTTCTCTTCGCCGGTTTGTCTTCTCTCAGTGACCCTCATAGTCGAACTGGAAGATGACTCCTCTCCATTGTCAGATCGAGCCCATGGGAGGTTACCAGGCTCAAAATTTGCTGTAGTAGGCGTCGGGTTCCGTTCTTCGGGAGCCTTGTACACGACGGACTTGAGTCGTCCGCCCCTGAGACGCACCAAACAGCTGGCATGAGGGCGAACAAGATCGACATGATGAGTCGCCAGAATTCTAGTTCTTCCGGCAGCCAACTCGCCCGTGAGCGCTTCCTCGACGATCAGCCTGCTCACATGCGTGTCCACAGCGCTCAGGATATTATCCATCACGATGATACCGGCACGCGAGTAAATTGCACGGGCTAGGGCGATTCTCCATCTTTGCCCACCGGATAGTGAAACGCCTTTGGGTCCGACTTCTGTTTGGTCACCATCGGTCAAAAGCTGCAGATCCTTCTCAAGGGCGCAAGCGCGAAGAACCTTGCGGTAGCGGAGGCGGTTGAACTCGAGGCCAAATAGAATGTTGTCCCTGACTGTGCCGCTTTCGATCCAAGGGTTCTGGGACACAAAGCAGGTCAAGGAGGGTATGATCCAGTCTTGGTCCGGGATACCTTCATCGTCGCTAGGCTCTGGAGCTGGAGGAACGTAGATGTAGCCGGCTATGAGCTTGACTTCGCCCAGGATCGCAGCGAGGAGTAGGCTTTTACCAGAGCCGGTTTTGCCTGAAATGACACTGAGCTCACCAGGCGGGAATCTCACGTTGATGTCCTTGAGCATGGTGTGTGCTCCTCGAGGCGGTGATTGAGCATCTCCAGTCTCGTCGGTATCCTCAGGCCGAGGCCAAGCCACGGTAGCATCCTCAAAGGCGATGAGACTCCCTGGTTTGGTAACCACCTGCATGTCGAGACGGCCGAAATATTTGTCCAGTCTCGAGACGCTCGCCCACGCTTCGAGTAGGTTTATTTGCACCTTTCGCAAAAGCGACACTGCATCGTCCAACTGGTCAAACAAGCCGAGTGCCGTGAAGATAACTGAGGCCTTGATGTGCGAGCCTTGTTGCCATACATAGACTGTGAACGTAACGCTGGCTAGCAACAGAGGTGCGATGTTGACGGTGAAGAAGATAAGACACTTGCCAAGTGCCACCCTCCAGTACTGCTTGAGCTCGTCGTCTCTGCTTGCCAGGATCTTGCCCTCCCAAAAGTCTTCGAGGGCTGAGTACCGGATCTGGCGCATCCCCAGCAAGGCTTCGGCGAGTAGATGCGCTTTGTAATCTCGGACTCGCATCAAGCCGAAGTTCTGGTCTCGTTGCTTTCTTGACAAGTGCAAGTTGAGGGGTATGGATACACTGGCAGCAGCAAGTCCTGAGAGGACAGGTAGCCAGCCCATCAAGCGGATAAGGAAGGCACTGGCGAGGGCAAGCTTGAAAGCTGCCATGGGAAGGTCGCTATTGCACTGGCAGAAATTTGTGACGCGGGAACTGCATTGCTCGAGTGTTAGCAAGACTCCGAGTCGTGTGTATAGATGGAAAATGGCGGGTGCGTGTCACTCACCTGTCAACCTTCAGTAGGTTGTAGGCTGATTGTCCCTTCTCTCCATTCTTTTTCTTTTTAATTTTCAGCAGAGCGTCCAACTGACTGTTACCATTGCCATTTCCGTTTTGCCCATCAGACTTTGACTTTGCTGGCCCATCGTTGTCGTGCCCAGGATTGACAGTATCATATTGCTTGAGAGCTTTGTCAAACACCAGAGTCTGCACCAACGACTCAAGAGGAATATCCATTCGGCTTTCGGTAATCCACTTCAGCCAATTTGTGGCACCGACTTGCAGTGCCTGGGTAAGAAATAAAGCAAGAGCCCAAACAAGCAACATTGGGTCTTTGGACGAGTGTTGAGTGCCCTTTTCGATTTTGGAAAGGAAGTTGTAGAGCACGATCTGGGGGAATATCGACAAAGTGGCAATTAACAAGGCCAATGCCCACTGACGTGCCAAGTTGCGCGCATTGAACCGGATCAGTTGTTGCCAGAACCGGCCCGGCTTTTTGTTTTCGGTGAAATTTTGTTGTATGTTCTCCGAACGCGTGACGAACTCCAGTCTGGGCAGATCTGCGGTTCCAAGCTGCCTGTCCTTGACAGCTTTGAAGATATCGAGGTTCCAGGAAAAGGATAGTAGAGAAAGGAGGGACACTGCCTTTTGTTGGTCGACAACTTGTTCCTTGTAGTAAATGTCTGGACGGCGAGGAAACGAAGCGAAGGATACTGCCATCATGAGAGCCGAGAGAAGTTGCAGACCATGAAGTGTTGCTGGAATCTTATTTTCGATGCCTTTCCCAATGATCAATCCGATCACCTCGAAGCCATGGTTGAAGGATAGCAATCCTATAAGCAATACTGAAGAGACCAAGCCGAGTATTGTCATACGAAACCTTGTGTGGTAGTGATTTTTGGGTGGGAGAAAGGCGCATTGCAAGTACAGAAGACCCTGCACAACTTCGTTAGACTCCTTGATTCCTAATTACTCTCGAAAGTTTGGAAAAATGATTGGTTACTTACAGCCAATACTATTTCTCCCCATAATGAAAGAGTGTCCACCCTCGATGATTGTGCAGAAATTGCTGTGGACGTTTGAAGACTCCAGGTGGCTATCAGCCTGATCGTAATGGATGCTCCCAGATTTATCAGTACCCCTAACCAAAGCATAAGCATAGAGCGGAAAGTCCCAAATGCCTTTGTCGATGCCTCTGTTGCTTCGCCATTCCGGTCTTGATAGTATGCCGTGTCAGTCGCATCTCCATCGATAAGCTCGTAGTCTCTTGCAAAACTCCGTTGTCTGGCCAGCAGGTGTTTGACTATTGGGGTTGTAAGAAGTGCGACCGCGATGGGTATCGCTATGTTGATTGCGTCTGGGAAAGTGATGTTTATCAGCATCATAAGTTAAGGATATATGGAGATGTTCGTCGGCTTCCTCGTAAGGGGATCAATGGTTGCCAGTTGTCTACATGCACAGAGCCAAGGTAGTAGTAGGTGTTATAAATTAACTTTTTCATTACGCCAGGCTATGCTACTTATCATCTCGGGGTAGATGGATAGCGTCAATGCCCTTCACTATCCGAGTGTAATACCAATTGAATCTTCTAGGAATGTGTCGACTGTGTGAATCTTCCGTAAAGGTTGAATCAAGCTGACACTATTAAGAGGTTTCGTTCTGGATGTCGAAACCTTTCTCATCCTGTCGGTCCCTCCTCATACAACCGACTCTCATGCAGTTCAGGTTCTCTTCTTACCCGTGCATGTGGACCAACTCTTGATGAGGCAACGTCGACTCATCTCATTTTTTTTTAACTCATTTTTCTTCTCGAGACACCACGGTCGTTGGTTTAACCGCTAACGACAGTTCCCATATTGGGGTGCAAGGTTTGTCCGCTGAAGGCGCTGCTGTCTTCACTGGCAAGGAAGACTACCGCAGTGGCAACCTCACTTGGCTGAGCAGGACGACCCAAGGGAGTGGATCCGAACTGCTCCTGGTTCTCACCCTTCATGGTTGATGGGATGAGAGGGGTCCAGACGGGTCCAGGGGCAACAGCGTTGACGCGAATACCGTTTCCAGCCTGCTGATTGCTCAGACCACGGGTGAAGGCCACGATCGCGCCCTTGGTAGAAGTATAATCGAGAAGGTCGGGACGACCAACGTAGGCGTTGATGCTGGCGTTGTTGATGATGGTGCTTCCGCGCTTCATGTGTGGTAGAGAGTACTTGGCAAGGTAGAAGTAGGGGTGAATGTTGGTGTTGAAGGTGTTGATCCACTGGTCTTCTGAAAGGTCCTTGATGTCATCGACAACCATTTGGTAGGCGGCGTTGTTGAAGAGAATGTCGATTTGGCCGTTGAAGATCTTGACAGCCTCGTCAACCAGCTTCTTGCAGTTACCCCTGTCGCGAAGATCCGTCGAAATCAAGTGGCACTTCTGACCGTAAGCCTCGACCCTTCTCTTGGTTTCCTGCGCATCCTCCTCCTCTTCAGGAAGATATGCAATCAGCGAGTCGGCTCCCTCCATGGCGAAGAGGATGGCGCTTGCGCGGCCAATACCAGAGTCGCCTCCGGTGATGATAGCCTTCTTGCCCTTGAGCTTGCCGGCAGCGCGGTACTTCTGGCTCTTGCCATCAGGGGTTGGAATCTCATCGAAAAGAGGCTGGGGGTTGGGCATCTCGGTCTCCTTGCCAGGGAAGTCCTGATGGGTGACCGGGATCTTGTGGCCTGATGTCGGTGTCAGAGCATGTTCACGGTAACGACATAACAAGCCGACGTCTGTGGAAAGACTCACCACTCTCGAATTGTCCCTTATCAGTCATGATGGCAGATGTTCTGGTGTTTCAGTTAAAAGGTTTTCGTTGATTTAGTTGGTGAGTGATTGCGGAGGGGTGGTTTGCGTCTGGTGTTCGGGAAATATGAAGATTCGATGAGGAGAGTGTTTGCGAATGCGTGCTCTCTTAGTTTATAAACCACGTCGTGGGCTTCAACTTCTTTTGTTTACTTTTACTTGGGTCTATGACGTATTGCTCGTTGCTGGCTGAGACGGCAGTCAACATCGATGACGCCAACGGAGAATGAGCTCCGATCACGATCACTGTAGCCAATACGACCGCCCCGCTGGCAAGTCGTACGGTCACTACCTCTAATCATACACTAGGGACGGTCAGTGCTTCACTGCGCTTGCCGGTTTACCGCCTTCAGTAGTCCTCATTTTTCTGTGGGCGAAAGGGAAGGCGTGCCTTCCAATTTTGTGTCAATCTCGATGTGGAAGTGAGCCAAGAGAGCACAAAGACTTGAAATCAAGAAGCAGGTACGAGCTGAACAGACCCACCGGTGATGCCATGACGGGAAACAGTGGGGTACTTCCGCCCCACACGGGATGGGCCGGAGCTTGTCCGCCGGCCGTGCCCCACTTTGCCGCTTCAACGAACGGGTCTTGGTATGAAACGTGCCCCGCTTTTCCGGACACTACCGACGTTACACTGGCCGAGCTGACCGGGTCCGTCTCTCGGTCCCGGGAAACACATCACTTTCGGCTTCTTCATAAAGAAAACTAGCATTATCAATCAATCTATGTGAAGATTCATATGAAATGCATGTTTTCGCGATGCGCACGGCAATTTCTCCCTTCGCAGTTGCTTCTTCCCGTACCATCTACACCCAAATTCATATTCTCGACCTTGAGTTCCTCAACAAGCCTCCAACCTACATCGCATTCGGCGTATACCCCCAAGCCCCAAAAAGGGGACATAGCCTCCTATTTTCCATATCCCTCTGTGCTTCCGCCCACGTATTCAGCACATGTCTTTCCTCGTATGTGAGGAATTCCGCCGCCTCTTCGTCTTCTACTCCGTTCCAATCCAAGGCGTTAGCTTCTGCGGCCAGCTCCGCGTTTCTTTGAGCGACAGCCACTCGAGCTCGCTCCCATCGTCTGATAAGATGGACGATTAAGTGCGAAGGTGGAAGATCAGAAGGCAGACAAAGATGAGTGCGGATGCGGGCGACGATGGAGAGGCCGGTTGGGGAGCGGTAGTGAGGGTGAAAGAGTGTGGCAGGTAGAGAGAGAGTAACCGAAGAAGAGGCGGAAGAAGAAGAGGATGATTCTGGTAAGTGAGCGGAGGATGAAGAAGAGGAAGAGGAAAGCCAGAAGCTCCGAGAATCTGAAGAATCTTCCTGGTGATCATTCTTGGTTGTTTTCTGATCGACCAGTGCACCAGCGTGAAAGGCGGCCGAGTATGCCTCATATGTTGCCTGTTCAGGCTCGGCAGTATCTACATTGTCTGTAAAGTCCTTCGGGGTTTCGATCAAGCTCGCGGCGTCGGAAAATGGGGGATGAGACCTGAGTGGATCGGGGATGTTGCAACGATGAAAAACATCATGCTTGGTAGGAAAGGGAGATGGGAGGGTCGGAGGTACGCTTGTGCATCTCCTTTTACCTGTCTCGAGTTGTCGTGGCTTTTTCTTCCCAGTTCCACGCCCAATATGGCGAAAGTTGGGTATCGGCGTGCAAGCCATACCAGAAATCTGTGACGGTCGATCTCGAGTTGCTGGTTTTCACACTCGCTCCACAAAGCCCTAAGCCCCTATTTGGTGGATTTACGAGCCTGTGAGTTGGACTGGTCGATTGACGAGAGTGCTGTATGCCAACGTCTTTGGCGGATGTGTCTTTTGTTATGTATTGATTGCCGGTTAGTGTCCCGTACACTTTTTGTCTTGCGCACAGCCTCGGTCTTATTAGTACCTTCATTGTCCTCATGCCGGTTACGGATCGTAAGCTTAACTGATAACAAAGGTGTAGGTAGAGTGTCACGGAAGTAGAAAGATTCTTTTCACCCACCTTGCAACGTGGTTCACTTAACGCACGTCATGGGCATTAAACGATTGATAAAAGTTGATTTAGGTTTTGTCAGATCGCTTGTTCTGGAAGATCTTGTTATGACGACAAGGTGATTGTTCATTTCTAAAAATGGTATGCCATCAATGAACGGGTCATTGATCCGGGTACACTTTCTTTGTTGTCGGATTCTGTTGGCAAATGCTCAGGGCCGGCTATAAAACATTCCCAAGTTCTTCGCCAGCAAAGTGTTCAACTCGTTGTAGTCTGGTATATTCCATACCGTCTCTTATCCCGCAAAACTATCTCACATTATCTAGGCATCGTCTCTAAATCCTTCGAAGAAGACCAAGCAGATGAAACTCCCCAAAGCGGTCAAGAACATCCCAATACAAGGAAGTCTAGCAGTCTGGACTTGTCCCGAGCCCTGCTGCCAACACAAAGAACGTGAGACACAAAAAGGTTGCCGAAGGCGAGACACCGACAAGCCAAAGGGATGGCGCCTGTTCTTCCTGTCGTTGTACTGGAAAAAACCGTGCAAGACTCCCCAGAGGAACAAAGTCGGTGAGTGTATGGCCAGCCAGTTGCGCGATCGGATGCCAGAAACCGAAGCGCGGAGGAAGGCCACTTTGGCAGCCAAGAGCTATGGCTGGACTGCCACTCCGCCGCAGCAGCGTAAACAACGTCAGAAAAATCCAGAGACCAACCATAATGGCAGCAATGGAGCCAGAAGTGCCAGGCGCACAAGCTCTTACTCGCTATACGGCCAAGTGCTGCAAATGCTGCCTGCTGAGGACTTTAACAGATATGTCAAGGGCCGTCCCACTCCGATGATAGCTCCCGAGTCGAAGCAGGAAGGCTATCGAGCCCCTCCATCGGTGCGACGCCGACCACCACTGCCGAAGCTTTCTCTAGTAATCCCGGGCAACGAAGGGGAAGCGGTAGGAGGAAGTCGTCGCATTCCTTTGGGATACCCAGTCTCGCCAGTGTCCACGGTTCATAATCTTCCTTATCCACCTTCACATGAGGAGTGTCTTTCCCCGCTTTCCGAGGCTGGTAAGGAGTACATGCGACTGTAGAAAATATAGTTGCCTGAAGTTTAGATCGGTCGTGTCGTTCGGCACACGTGGTCGTCTAGAGCCGCGAACGAGCAAGCGGCTCTTCGGCAATCCACAACGAGTTTATATCATGGATTCCCTGTAAATGTCATCGGATGACGAGTCCCCGTTGCTTCCCCTGTTGTTGCGGCCATGCGTGAGACGTTTATTTTCATCCGCTATCCGATAGTTTGGATCAAAAGCAGGGATGATTTAGAGTTTTAGCCGTCCATCAAGGTGCCTCCAAAACCACGATCTGCCGTTGACTGGAATCCAGATCGAAGTCTTGCCGGGCCCATTAGTAGCGAACAGTTGGGGTCGAAACTAGGTAACCACAATGTGTACCTATCTTGAGGCTCCCAAATTTTCTTTGCTTTCATTCGTCCGTCTATATGCATGCTCTTGAATCTCTGCAAGCAGCTTCGTCAGTGGTAAACACGTGCCTATCACAGCATACGTATGCACATGAGCTGGAAGTAAAAGCCCGGCTGTAAGGCGTATGTGTTCTGATGTAGGTACACGTGCACGTACGTAGACCGGATGGCAGGCCCGGAGTCCTACATGTCGTCAACTCCCAAGTTGACGGTTGTGCGTAGGGCTGAAGTTGCTGGGTGGGGTATCAGTGGTGGAGGAGATCATAGCGGGGAGAAGCTTGGGTGCGCTCACGTTGCCTTGGACCAATTAACTTGATGATACAGCTTGTCGCGGCGTGCGCCTCCAGATCATCCCAAAGGTGGACGCCGAGCCCACCAGTTCGTCAATTTAGCACTTTGGGGATGGCTTGGGCTGGGTACAGTAAATATGTAGAAAAGGGTAATGCACACGGAACACCTTTCAGGATTGCCGTGGACAATGTCATAGTGCGTCGTATCAAAGAAAGACCACAATAACAACAATTACGGTGCAAATGATCGAGTGTGACTCAATGCCCGACCTATCCTTTTCATCTTTCTCCGGCTCGTCCTCAGGCTGGGGGCAAAAGGTTTCGAGATGGAACGGTTCGGATGGGGGCTGCCCTGGGGCCCAGTTCCTCCCCTGTCCGCGTAGCGTTCTCGATATGCAAAGTTCTACTGGGGCAGATTTGCATGAGACCATATTTCGCCAGATAAGAGGTTTGATTGGATGGTCCAAGACCGTCAGCAAATCAGACTCGGAACAGCGCAACAGGGGCGGACATCCTTTTTGGGACGCCGTCTTTCGCGCCCGTCCACCGCGGTGGCTCAGCGCCTGGGATTTCACCAGCAAGATACTCACGATGTTACACCACCATGTTGGACCGCCCCGCACGTGCTGCGCATTCTGACAAGCGATTCTGATTGAGATGATAGAGATGAGCTGACCTGGACATTTTATAGGACTCGGTTCGCCAGAGCGTGTCTGAAACGCAATGGGTTATCACTGTTGCAACACTGATTGTGGCCATGTCCTGCGCCGCCTTCAACTTCCTCTTAATTGGGGGGATATGGGTTGTTATGGCCTCATAGGACATGCAGTGGACAAGTGGCAGTGGGAGGGGGAAAGGGTTATCCCAGACTTCCAGAATCACGTACGAACGCCCCAAAACAGCAAATCGTCTGGTAGTGTCCGTCCAAGTCGTCCTGCGTTCCCGATGAGAGGTCGGTTTGGTGATCCCAAGAGGTAGCGAGGCAGGGTCCTCCTATTCTGACTTGAGTGCTCCGACGAGTTTTTCTGGTTTCCTTTGAGCGTTTGTTGTCAACCCCTACGCGTCCTCAATATCGGCAAGTCAAGACTGACGAACGGGCAACAAACAAAGAAGTTGAACTGCGTCAAGGGATCTTGGCTGCTCTTGATTGGAAGTTGAGGTGTGAGGACGCGAATGAAGCACTCGCCGTTGGCATCATTCCCATGCCGACTTTCCCAGTTCTTGGGATAGCCCTGTAAAGACTTCTCATAGCGGAGATTGGGCTCGCTAGTGGAAGACTTCCGGAAGACTCGTGTGGTCCCCAAATGAGGTGCATCCAGACAGGGCTGACATGGGTTTTGAGGCAGGCCATCGGAGAATCAAGGGACTCGCTGCGGTGGAGCTGAGATGTTTGGTTTGCTGCGATTGGCTGCTGGCGGACAGAGTAAGCACGGCGGAGACAAGCCGTCAATGTCTCGCTCTAACAACGCCTAACCAGCATCACACATCACGGCATGATCAACGCCGCAGCAAACAGCTCTCTGGAACAAAAAGCCAACAGTAAAACATGGATGGCGGGAAAGGGGTGCAGCAGTGCCAACGACGGGGAGAGAGGGGGCTGCCATAAAAAGAGATCGAGTGTGGCATTGGTACCGTGAACACCCCAAAAGGCCCAAAGCCCAAGCACAGGCGCTGGGCGTGGGCAAGAGCAAGATGGAAGGATCCGCGCTCCAACCACTTTCGTCCAATGGCGGAGACGCTAGTGTGGAGCTGCGCCGCTTGACCCACCCAGACCCTGGTCTGTCAGCAGGCAGCAACGTTCGGCCTCGCTCCCATTCTCCATTTCTCATCACCCATCCTCTCCCCAGCTTCGACGCCGTGACCGTCATTCTCGCTCCCCGTCTGCGATCCCTTTTCCTCCCTGGCCACGTCCACCACAGCGTCCTCCTTTCATCCAGTTTCTCACTTTTCCTGCCTGTTGCTCTCGTCTGGTGTTTCTCGCCTGGTTCATTCGGACTGGAGTTGATCAGTGCTATTGTCCCCATTCAGCACAGTTTGAACAACATACCCGACTTGTTAGCCAAGGACAGCAAACACAGCCTGCTATTGATACCAAGCCTGAATACCAACTCGATACCCAACCCTTTCGAGCTTTCACTCCTATCCACTACTTCTACGCTACCGCATCCTTCCCCAGGATCCATCTGTCTTTCTCCTCTCCGGATCGCCGCCTCCCATCGCCTGCTATCGTGATCCTATCGCCAGCGCCTTCAACCCGACAACAATCCTTGAGGTCCTCCGCCATTCCAGGATATCCCGAGAATTCGGTCAAAGTCGCCGGGCTGCCAGGTATTTGTCAGCTCGTGCTGCCCGTCTCCTTCAAAGTAAGATACACTCGTCTGGTGGTAGCTATCGCGCTGCCGCATCTACCTACCTCCACAACACTCGGTCCATCTTGCCCTGCTTCGTTTTGATAGGGGGAAGCAGACTGTTGGATATCGTTTATGGTGCATATGGTGTAGCATACTGCTGCTCCTGTGACTCATTCGACGTCCTTTCGTCACCTTGTCTACTCATTCTTCCCTTGCAAGCCTAAGAGAATTCATGGTCTGACTTGTAAACAGTCTACAACATTTATCATCAATCCACCCAACGCAGCAAAGATGTCGAACCCTCGCAGGAGACCCGCTGGCGGTTTGACCGTGCAGACCAACATGCTCCTACAAAAGGGAGCTACCTTCCATTCTCCCAACTCCGCCGCCTCCGGCGACTCTTCTGAGCGTGTCTTCGTCCCGCCTTCGCTCGTTCGGCGCTCCCACACCAACTTGGACGACGTCATCGATTCACACTGTCGCCGTGTTGCCCTGACTTTGGACGTCATCAACAGGCAGTTGGCCTCCTCAAACGACACATTTGTCTCGGCCAAGGAAAGTGAGGAGTGCATTCCCCCGCCTCGCGGGCTTCTTCAAAGGAACTTGGATTCGCCCATTATGCCCAAGGAGGCCGAGAACGAGCGCCCGATGCTCCGCCCACGGACGCGCCGCTCTTCTCGGCACCACGATTCAGACAGCGGTTTGGGAAGCTCGATTGCCTCCAAGTCTGAAAAGGATGCCTCTTCCAAGGCGAAGACCACCAGGACGTCGGCTGTCACCAGATCTGTCGCCGCTCGTGCATCATCAACACTGGATCTTCCGGGCCTTAGTGACCGTGCTACGAACCGCATTCTCGACAACATCTTGAAGCCTCTGCTTGCAAAGCCAAAACTTAAGGACTTCCACTCGCTTGTGCTCGAGTGCCCAAAGAAGATTCAGGACAAGGAGATTTTGTGCCTGAGAGATCTTGAGAAGACTCTGCTTCTCGTGGCTCCGGTAAGCGAGATTATTGATCCACTGGATGTTAGGATGAATGCTTACCGTGCTCTACTTTCAAAGGAGAGGACCAAAGCCGCAGGCGTATACCTCGATTTCTGCCTCACGACCGTCGACTGCCTTCAGGCCACCGTCCAGCAGCTTGGTGACCGCGAGCTGACTCGCCCTCGTGACCTCCCATACACCAATGGATATTTTGTTGATCTCGTCGATCAATTCTACAACTATGCTCGTCAGATCGCGGAAAGCAACAAGACCAAGGATGGCGCCATCAACATGGATATTGATCCGTACGACTCTCTTTTCTCCTGCAACTGTGCGGCTTGCGCTGACATTTACTTTAGCACTGATCAAATCAAGATTCACGGTGGCCCTCACATCAATGGCAGGCTCTCCGAATTGGTCCGTGTAAAGAAGGACGGACAGGCTATCTCATTGGCCACTGGATTGCCCGTTGACCTTTGTGACAAGGCACCGGAGTCTCCAGTCAACTTCAAGCGCTCCCAAAGCGAGGAGGCTATGGATGAAGAGGAGGTTATGCGCTCGATGGCTCGCCGGAAAAAGAACGCCAGTCCTGAGGAGCTGGCGCCCAAGAGATGCCGCGAGCCTGGTTGCAACAAGGAGTTCAAGCGTCCTTGCGACCTGACCAAGCATGAGAAGACACATTCCAGGCCCTGGAAGTGCCCGGTCAAGACTTGCAAGTACCACGAGTACGGCTGGCCAACCGAGAAGGAAATGGATCGCCACCACAACGACAAGCACTCCTCAAGCCCACCTATGTATGAGTGTCTCTTCAAGCCTTGCCCCTACAAGTCCAAACGCGAGTCCAACTGCAAGCAGCATATGGAGAAGGCCCATGGCTGGACCTACGTTAGGACCAAGACGAATGGCAAGAAGCCCAGCACCCTTCCCAGCTTGGGTCCTGATTCCGGCCATCCCACACCTCAGCTGCAGAACATCGGTACCCCGTCCAGTGACCGCAGTATGAGCATCGCCACTCCTTCTGACGACTGGAACGCCGGATTGTACCAGACCAATCTTGAGTTCCCTACATACACTCCGGAGTTCAACTTCAACACCATCCCACAGCAGCTTGAGCTTGACTATTCACCCATTGATAATGGCACCCCGTTAACGGACTCTAGCATGGACCACAATTCCGCATATCAAGATCTCAATGAGTTCACTCTCATTGATGACATCTACGGTGCCACTGTGCAATTGCCTAACCAAGTCATCGCCCCCTTTGATCACAAATACATGGGACAATCCCTCGGCGCGTACACCGCACCCGGGCTTTGCCAGCCACATCCCGCTCACATTTCTCCCATTGGGCAGGGCAACACAATGCTCTTCACACCCCCTACCTCTTTGGGTGAAGCCGATGAAGGTTTTGAGGAGCAGGATTTCGCCATGGGTAACTGCAATAATTTCCCTGGAGATTTCACCCTGTATCCCCCTACCACCAATGTCTATTCAAAACCGACATTCACTGAGTCGCTCTTTGCGAACGTGGACATGCCGAGCTTGGCTGCTGGCTATTCCCAGCCATCGTCGCAGGACATCTTGCACGCCTACCAAGGTGATTGGACTTCGCATGACACGAATGGTTATTTCTAAGTCAGAAATGATGAGGAAATAGCAATTCACTGTGCGATGAAGCTCTATGTGAGGGGAAGCTCCTTGACCCATACAAAGGGGAAAATGGGAAACTTGGATGCACTTCCGACTTTGAAAAATAAGATGCGGAAAGAGAATATGACAGTCGATTCCACTCAATGGATCACTGGAGGAATAGGATTTGATTTAACCAGCGGGTTTGAATGGGTTTAGCGATTTAAGGACTTGATATCCTCCTGTTATATTATGAGTAATGATTGCGAGCCTACGATTACGTGGCATTCGAAATCGGCGAATGCAAAGCCGCATTTGCGGAGGAGGGCAGAGGTGTGTTTGGCTGTTATGATGTTATCGTATTTATCTAGGCAAAAACAGTCCCTCCTTTCAACTTCACATATTGGGATGCTTAAAATCACTTGCGGTGCGTGCTGAGGACATGCCTGGAACCAGTATCTGGTATATTAGGTTGGTATTCGAGAGTGAAATTGCCCTTTAAGTTCTTAGTCCCCGTAGCTATCGTTAATTCAAGAAAGAACGATCTGTTTCAGCTCTGTGTAGCTTCCTTGGAACTTTGAGTAATTGGTTTACGTCTGATTTTTTGCGGTACTCCAACATAACGAAAGATATTCTATTTGTGGTGAGCAATAGCTAAGGTAGTTCCGAGTAGAAATTGATCTCTATACGTCCGGCTTACAAGCCCGGTCTGCCCCTGCCCGGTTGGACGGGAGTCGGCGGTCGGCGGTTGTAGCTACTTCTTCCCATGCTCCACTCACGGTAGGTAGCCCCACTAAACCCGGCCCCAAAAGCCGGCGGTGTCGGGTCTAGTTTGGCAGAACCGAGTGGTCTGTGCACGAAGCTCCAGTCCTTGCAACTTGTGGTGGGGTCTTCTGCTCGCCCAGTCCCCCAGAGCGAGAGCCGCCCACTTCTGCAGTTTTCACTCTGCACCGCACTCTCAAAAACTTTTCTTTCCACCTCCAAACATCTCTTTTTTGATGCTGCCGAACGAACCCCCGCCACCAACGAGCTTTTTCCACGACAACCCGCACGTCGCGCCACGCTGTTTTTGGTTCCGTCATATGCAACGACCAATGGCTTGAACTTCGCTGTACTCGACATACATGGATTGAGGGATTTGGGTATTTGGCTGTATGGGTGAGACCACAGTCGGGGAAGTCGGTCGGTTTGGTCAGTCAATTGGGTCGTAATTGAGGCGATGCGCGGAGAGCGAGGGGAACATGGAGAGGGAAGACTGAGAGGACTGAGGATTGGCATTAGCTTGCTGCTCACTGGCGTGACCTGCTTGTGAAAGCTCGCTCGGTCTGGGTAGCGGACGCTGTTACACTCTGCTTTCCTCTTCATCTCAGCTCTTATTTTCTTCCCCAGCTCTTCTCCGTCAATCACTCAACCGAACCCGAGCCCGTCACCTACGGACCGACTTCCCCCCTCTTCAACTTTCTCAAGTGGTACGTTACCCTCCTTTTTTCTCCTTTCCTTCTTTTCTTCTCCCCCGCCTTTCCCCCCTTACACCCCCACCCAACACTCCCCGTATACCATGATGATTTTCGCAGCTCGCGCTGCAACCCTACCATATTTGTAATAGGAAGAGCCGTATGAACCTCCTCGGATCATTTCCTTTGATCCCTTCGGCTGGCCCTCTGCCTAAAAGCTTGTCCCAGAAAGCCACTTTCTCTTTCCGGAGGAAAACGCCTGCATCGTCATATGCTGGCGGGTATCTGGAGGATGGGGGGTGGATGTGGCTGGTGAGGTTGGTGATGCTTATAAACTGGGTTTCTGAAGTATACACAATTCACATATACGTCATGTTTTTGAAGCGTGTTTGCGACTTTTGTTCTCTTTGAGGGCACTTAGGGCTAACTTAGCTTCTCAGGGAAGAGTTGTTGGTCATCTTGGACTGCGCACTCGAAAGGATGGCTGCGGATGATGTGGAGGATAGGATATGTGGTAGGTACGGGAAGCCGTCGGCTCCTGGCGTCTCGACATTGCGATTTAGTATATTAGACTCCGTCCGGTACATGCTGGTAGAACTTACTTCGTCAACTAAACTTGATTGAAAATACCCGTACCCGTCCTATTTATGACCTGTCGATTGTGAAGTGGTTTGGTTCCAAGATGGACGTGAACGCTTCGAAGTCTCCTAACAATGAGATGAGCGAGGCACGTAGCAAAGACCCAGGGTTGTAGTAATCCGAATTGATTTTGATCTAAGAGTGAAATGGCTCTAAATCCGTATAAAACATAGGGAAGTAACATGGTTCCGAGATCCATCCCAAGTTTGTGACTTCATACCATGGCCAGCCGCACGTTGATGTGCTCAGATTGAAACTGAAAACGCCTACGCGCCACCTTTACCACCACCTACTTTTACCGTTCTACACGCTTAGGCATCACTACTCTACTGTACAATCACACTCTCCTGTGCACACACCTTTTCACCGATTTGTCAACTGAGACGGATTTACTTGGCGAAGTGAAGGTCATAACCCAGCCACTTCCTCTGGTTAACCTCCCGAGCGGTCAAACCAGGATATCCGTATGTCAAAGGCAAGAAGAAGTACCAGCCAAAGGCGACGAGTGCCAAGATGACTGCAGTGGCAATCCAGGCACCAGCCATGCTCTGACCAGCAAGACGCTCACGGGCACTCAAGCGGCGCTTGGTGGCAGGAGCTACCTTCTTGCCCGACTTGCCAGGCTGGTAATCAGGCTCGGCCGAGTCGGTACTAAAGAGGAACTCGACTACCGAACCAGTAACCAGTGCTGAGGCAAGATGGGCTGGGAGGTAGTGATGCAAGAAGAGTTGACGGCCCATGACGAAGAAAGGGAAGTAGTGAGTGGCCCAGGCGAGGAAAAAGAAACCTGTCGAGTTGTACAGGCGGGACCGGGTACCTAGTATGTCGTGGTTAGCTTGTTGTTTCGCATCACCGCCAATTACGAGAACGTGAGGGTACTTACGACGGTCCATGGCGTCAAGACCACGGCGAAGGGAGAACTGGTCCGCCAGGACAATGCCGGCATAGATGGCCAAAACACTGCTAGCAAGCCACCAACCAATTGGGTTGCCAAGGAAGTAGATCTGCTGGCGAGTCTCGTTCTGCGTCCAGAAGCTGACGCCGCGCAACAGGAAGGGCCACTGGTACGGCAGGGAGGCATAGGGATGGCTGCTTGTAAGCTGGTTGTTGTGCCAGAACATGGACCGCTGCAGCTCGAACCACTTGCGCAGGAAGGGCAAGGTCTTGACCTTCTTTTCAGGCTTGGCGCGGCGCGCGTGATCCGCAGGCAGAGATACAATGTCCTCGACAAGCCAGACGTTGGAGCTTTGCTGCAGTTGCTTGTTGCCATTGATCTCCTGTTGCTTGTGACCCCATTCCGGAAGCGGCTTCGAGTGAGTCCACATGGCAACCTTGCTCGGGTTGTGGATCAACTTGAAGTGACTGGAGATGCTCTTGAACTCCTGGTTTTGCTTTCCATGCTCAATACGAATCTCGAAGAGAGTATCGGCAGCGCGGTCACCGTAGGCATCTCCAATAGACACGGTGGTGAATTCCTGGTTGGTAGGATAGTAAGGGGAAGCAACGTCGTGAGAGAGTAGGATGGTGTCCGTGACGATGTGGCGGAGTCTCACGAGATCATGGTTCTTGATGTGGTGACCAAGCTTCTGATCATCAGGGCCGGGAGGGAGGATCTGCCAGTAGTTGTTGGTATCATTGAAGGGGTAACCAGTCACCTGTTGACCCTGGCTGGAAACACGACCATCGTCATATCTCAGCGGGTACCTGTCGGGGTGACTGTGAAGGTAGGCCTTGGTCTCCTTGTGCCTGATGCTGATGGTATCATAGTAGTCAATGGTGACGGCGTTGGCGAGCATGATGTTGTCACTGAGAGTCTCCTGGAACTCGGGGGTCATGAAGTCATCACCGGGTCCAGAGCGGGTGAGGATCGAGAAGTGAACCTGGAACCAGAAGAGGTAGAAGATGAAGGGCATGATGATCAGACCAAATGCCCTAGCAGCGAAGTGCTTGCCAAACTGAGGCAGAGTCAAAGCACCACCGGGACGCTTGATGTCCAGGAGATCCCACAAGTCAATGCAGACGGCAGAGCCAATGGTGATGAAGGCAAAAAGGCCGACATACTTGGTGGAGATGTCGCAAGAAAGGGCGAAGCCGGTCAAGATAAGCCACTTCCACCACTTCCTGGAGAATGGCTCGTGCCTCAGCTTATGGAACTTGATGTAGCAAAGCAAGCTGCACGCCATGGCAAAGACCAAGGTGGCATCGAGGAGGATGAGACGAGTCTGGCCAATGTGGGCGTTGTCGAGGAGGACAAGACCAGCGGCAATCAGGCAAGCAGGAAGGCTGTAGCCCGACTCCCACATGATCATGTAGACGACAGAGACAGTGAGGGCGCCGAGAATGGCGGGAAGAGAGCGGAAAGCAACATATGGGACCTTGTTGCGGATGTAAGAGTCGCCGATGTTCTCGAAGTGGAAGTGGCCATCATAGCCGACCAGCCAGCCCATAAAGGCAAAGAGGAGCTTGCCGAAGGGAGGGTGCACATCGAAGAAGTACGTTCTCTCGAGATAATAGGAAGCGAACTGTGTGACGGCACGTGTCAGCCATGACCAATGGATGGATATGGATATTTTTATCAAGGTACCTTTCCAAAATGGACTTCATCGAAAACGACCTCATCGGGATGACTGATGCCCCAGAATCTGGTAAGGAAAGCCAGGCCGGTAATGAGGCCCAGGGCGAGTTTGTATTCGAGCTCGGAGCCGGATTTGGCGGGAGTGACGGCATTCGGAACCTTGTCGATCTCGACATCAGAGGAAATGCCGTTTTTGGCTTTTTTGGTTGAGGCTGGCACGTTCCTCTGGCGCAGAGCGGCCTCGGGGGTTGCTGTTGTGGAGGCCATGGCGGCCGGTCGATATGGTTATGGACTCAGGCGCGGCCTATTGGAAGCGGATTGATGGTGTTATTAGACAATGGACCAAAGAGCAACTGAAGCAAATCTAGAGGTATGGTGACGGAGATGGGTGGACTAGGTGTAGACTCATGACGTACCGTAAAGAGCGTGAAACCCGTACTGTTGGGGGTTTAAACGTGCGGGATCGTACTTCCCCGTTGCTCGATGGTAGAGGCTCTCGAGAATATTGTAGAAGGCAGCTCCAACGAAGAGGTCTCTGTGGGCTTCAAAAATCTCTTTCTTGGTAGCCTTGGGCAACAACGGACGGAGGCGAGAGATAGAAGGTGGAAGTTGCATTTGGCTAACTGAGAACAAGGTGGCCCTACGGGATCCAATTGAATGAAACGGACAGCTGGATCGTCTCTCGACGGGCGGGCAAGGGGCACAGTGAGGGCAGAGGAATGGAACAGGGGGTGCGGAGCGTGAGGTGCAGTGCAGCGAGTTGGAGGTAGAGGTACCTCTAGAGTGTAGAGGTACGTAAGGGGTTAGGTACGCCTGACTTTGAGGGGGGAAGTGGAAGGAGGAGAGTGGCAGCTTCCAAGGACCGTCGGCGTCAGCGCGAAATTCAATCTTAATTCGTACTTTAGGTACAGTAATTATCCTAGCAACTGCAAACCCCCCAAACTGCAAACCCATACAAAGTTACCTAGTTAATGCAAGTTTTTGCGTGGCAGCTATTCCCAGCTTTGTATGTAAGTCGGACCCTAGTAACTGCAAAATGCCTAGTTAGTGCAAAGATTTTGGGCCGCCCCCATAGTGTACGCATTATTTGCAGTTGCTAGGATAATTACTGTACCTATCGATGCGGGCAGCGGCGGCGGGCCCACGCGCGCGATCCAGGGGTTGGCTGTTTTTGGAGACAGTCCATTTGGCAGTCCGTGTCCAAAAAAGTGGAAGCTGTTCCCCGGAAATTGGAGGATGGTCCAAGCTCCTTAGCTTCCATAGCTTGACAGCGGAAGGGATGACCGAAGAGTGCTGGCCAGATCTTAGCGCGACAGCTTGGCGCGACAGCTCAAAGGTCGAAGCACCTCTACGGCCCGGCCCAAGTACACATCACCCCTTGAAAGTTTGTTAGCGCGACTCTTGTGACAGGGGCCTGCAAAAGCTCACAGAAAAACGTCGCGACAACCACATTTAATGGAAAAAATTTGAGAGAGTGTACGCACTAGGGAAAACGCATTGGATTGATACCAGTTTGTTGTATAAAAATTGGTGGAATATTGGTTGAGTTGCGAAGTATATCTCTTGAAGTCCCGCGCTAACGAACTTTCAAGGGGTGATGTGTACATATCAGGTACCCATGTACAAAGCCTCTGCTAACCGGCGACGGAATGCGGGGTTGTTGGGTGCCCCACGAAGCCGGCCCTTTTGAGAATCGAAAGAGTCGGGTCCGAAGAACGGAGGTGGTGAGGTCCATTTTGTAACAACATTTTCAATTATCGGTATGTACATAGGATGGAGCTGGACTCTGCATCCACAGTGTTAGTGAATATGCAGTACCAGAACTGAGCCAGTAAAACGGATACATACTAGACTCTGGCACATTGGATACCTCTAGCTGTTGGTGGTGTTGACCCACAAATTGTTTTTCCATCTCAACTGACTCTACCATAAATGTTTGCCATTGCTGCCAGACGTGCTTCCAGAGTGATCTTTTCACCGTCCAACTCTGCTTCCGCCATCCTCAGAACAACCAGTTCCGTTCAACCCCTCCTCTACCGCACAGTCACCATGTCTGCCACTCCCGTTTTCTCCAAGGACGCCGCTCCTCGTACGTACTCTTGAGCTGTATTTCAGGTTGTTTGTATCAAGACTCACCAGCTCGGTCTTGACTAACCTGCCCTCTCTCGGACTGTTATCTAGCTGCCGGCCCCTACTCTCACGCCATCAAGACCCCTACTGCCATCTACTGCTCTGGCCAGATTCCCTGCGACTCTGAGGGTAACCTCGTTGAGGGCACCATCCAGGAGAAGACTGCCGCCTGCATCAAGAATCTCAAGGCTGTCCTCGAGGCCGCTGGCTCCTCCATCGAGAAGGTCGTCAAGGTCAACGCCTTCCTCACTGACATGAGCAACTTTGCTGTAAGTCTTGAAGTGGTCTGAGTCTTGATTCATGTCGTGTGACACGTTTACTAAACGCTCTTCAGGCCATGAACGAGGAGTACTCCAAGTGGTTCACCCACAAGCCCGCTCGCAGCTGCGTTGCTGTTTACCAGCTTCCCAAGGGTGTCGATGTTGAGATTGAGTGTATTGCCCTCCCTTAAATGCATATATATATATATATGCAGGAAGCAAAGTAAAAAACCATGGAAGCGGCGTTGGTTTCATTAGCTACAGATAAAGAGACAAATGGAATTCATTGATTGCTTCTTGATGAATGACGGCATTTTTGAAAATGGCACCTGTGACGTTACTTGGTCCACCCGCAACGTTGGACTCTCATCCCGTTCCCTTCCCGAAGATCCGGACCCCGGGGGCGCCGGGATCTCTCGGTTCAGGCCGATCAGACCCGGGCGTGCCAAGCATAAATACCGGTCTTTCATCCGGTTGCTCCTCTAGGTCCTACATCGTTTTCTGTCTGTATCGAACTCGCCCAAACATTAATACGTGCTTGCAATGCTGAGGGTCTTAACTGCGTCAACAGGTACGTAGAAAGCCGTAGACAAGAAATGCTCGTAGATGGGTGGCAGTGTGGTGTCGTTGTATCGAAAGCACCAAGACTGATTCGCCAGCAAATCGTGCAGTTTAAAAGAGCATTCACAACACAGCAACCAAGACAGCAACACACGTTGAAGTTAACGTCAGCATCAACTTCGCAAAGCTCGGCACTCATCTCCCACCTTCCAAATAATCTGCCTAAACCAAAAACCAACATCAAGTGGAACTCCACATACGACACGCTAGCCTACTAGAATCTTAAATTTTCGTCAGAACATTGCACCGAGACGCTGCTGCCAGGCACAAGCACCTGCATTTCCCACGGCTTGACGTGCTTCTAAGCTGTTCCCGGACTCAAACACCTTGACAGTCTTGGCGTGAGGGGGTGTGTGCACACCGCACACAACTATACAACCTCGTAAAAATCGTAAATCTTGTTCGTTTTCAACCGTTTCTATACAAAATCGAAGCCCAACAACCACATTTTCATTACAGAAAGTAAATAAATAACATCGCTATTATTATTAAATATCTTTACTATTTTTTTTATTATAATACCGCCTAAATCCATCCTTAGAACCCAACCTAAGAAGCGCACTCGTCGCGGCAGTACTACTTCGGTCTATTTTAATAAGGATTAAGTTAATCCTAAAACCCTGTCAATTCTATAACGTACTTCCACCCGCCCTAAGAAAAAAAGTCGTATTCTAATCGAAGTAAAGGAAGTTATCGCTAGTTTATTTAAGATTAAGAATAAAACCGCGCCTAAAAAGAAAGCCGCGCTTAAGAAGAAAACTACGCCTAAGAAGCCTATTGCCACTAAGAAGCTTACCGCTATTAAGAAAAGGAAGGAGAAAGCCCGGGACTTTATTCCAAAATTAGAAATCGAAACTAATAGCGACCTACTACCCTCTTCCCCCCTTAAAATAGCCGACGAATTTATCGAAATTTTTAATAGTACTGATAATATTTCTAATTTCGACGACGAGGACGAATAGGATTAAAAGCTCTTTATCCGCCTAACGCTTACTAAAAATACTTTTAATATTTCGTTCGTTCATTCTAGTAATAAAAACGTCGATTTAATTTCGCTAATTAAATAGGCTATAACCCTTCCTTCGATTATAGACCGGCGCTGTAAGGCCGCAATCCCTACCGCGCCCACTTACCCGCTAATTATATAAATAGAATTTATAATTACTAAATCTTACTTTACTAACTCCTGTAATAAACCTCTTACTATTTTAAATCGTAATATATATAAGGAGGTAGAGGTCGAATAAAAGAGGGGGAAGCTCTACCCGTAATATTTCGGTATTAACCTACTCGGCGAGATTTTATTAATATAAAGAGGGTATATATAAGAGGTTATTAATAATAATATAGCCGCTAGTACGAAATTTTAGATCGTATTATATAACGTTACGTATAACGTTATTATTTATAATAATAATAATAGGAACCGCGTTATAATTTATAACTATAGCGTAGCGGGCAGTTAATTTTCCGATAAATATATTAAATTCGATTATAATTCTATTATAAAAGCGTACCTTCGTTATAACTGCTAATATAATATTTTTACTATTACTTTCAAATTTCGCCTAATCGAATTGCCTATTAATCCTATATAACTACTAATACCTCCTACTCCCTCTATAATCGACCCGTCAACACCCACTCCCTCCCGTAGCTTTATAAACCTATTCGTAATTATATAGGCGGCTACTCCTACCACCTAAATATCTCGAACTTTACGTACTCCCGGTAGCGGTATTAAAAATAAAGGGATAAATAAGCAAACTATAATAAATATTATATTAGAGGAGGTTATTAAAGTAAAAAAAGAGGACGAAGAGAAAAAGGCGCGTACTAGTAAAAAACTACGCGGTTTAGCGTTTCGAAACTTTTATAATTCGTAGAAATATATATTAGGTTTTAAATGTAAAAATTATAATAAAACCGTTAAATACTAATTATATTATTTTATAAATAGGAGTAAAACCTATTACAACCTCTCCTTTATATAAATCGGTAAATAGGTACGTATTATTTAATAATAAAAGGCTACGCCTATTAATTTATTAAGGGATATACTATGGGAAATAATCGATAAGGACGCCGCCGACGAAGGTAGTAATAATAACGGTAATAGCGCTAACGTAATAAAGTTTCGAAAACGCAGCGGGGGTATTAATATTAATGTTATTAATAACGTAAATAACGGTAATAATAATACTTATATAAAAATATTAGGCCTTCTACAAACGGCGCTAAAGGAGTTCAAAAATCCCCTTTAATATAGCGGACAATACTTTTACCCTCCTCCCCACCCTTACCCGCTAATACTACCACTTTATACCTATAATTACTACCTCGCCCCCCCTCCTCTTTTTCCATTAATATATATAATTAATAATTCTATAATTATTAAATTTATTATTAGCGCTATATTTATAACTACCGCTAATATTAACCGTTTCCCTCTAACGTTTCCTTTACTTAATAGGGTAATAACCGTCGAATTTATAAATATTATATTTAAGTATTTTACGACTATATTCTATAAAGAACTTATTAACCGCGTAATTTTAATAATAAGGCGCGCCGCGGTTAACTTACTACCTTTATCGTATATTAGTATACGCGTACCCTCCATCTCTCTATCTATAACGCATTTAACGCCACCGTTAATTATACCGCCTTCTATTACCGACGATAATAATAAAGCTATTAATAATATATACCCACCGGTACCATTATTACCGCCACCTCCTACGCCGCTTAACCGCACTATAAAAGAATTTATTACAAAGTTTTTCAAATCGTTCTACCGAATATATTATATTAAGCGTATATTAGAAATAATATTAATATATAAGGTATTAATAAAATTACGGGAGAAATTATAATACCCGCAATCGCTGTACGATTTACTAATATTAAAAAACTAATTAATAGAATAATATACGGTATTAAAGTTCTCTCCCGCGTTATATTCTACTTTTAAAAATAGAATTAAAGATTTCCTTAAAGAGGAATACGTTACGTTAACTACTTAAATGAACCTCTATAGTATATCCTTTAATCCTATTATAATATATAATTAATTAATATAACGTTCTAAATACCTAATTTAATTACCTACCGCGTATTATTAGCACCGATACGATTATATTCGAATATAAGGTAATTAAAGCCTTTACCTCTATAGTTAATAATATTATTATTAATAATATTAACGATTACGACTAATAATATTTCGAATCGAATTATAACGAAAGAAGGGGGTTTTTAATAATTTAATATTATTATATAGATAATTACTAATTTTAACTCTAATATTAATTTTAATACTCTCTAATATTCTAATACCTTTTTAAATACTTAATATTATAATATAATAAAATATATATATATTCCCTCCCTTTTATTCTCTTTCTTACTTCCGCCTAATTATAATACCTATCTCTCTATATTCTACCAATTCGGTAATATATATTTACTTATAATCTTTATTATTATCGATTTTATCTATTATTAACTTCGCGTTTTTATAATAGCTACGGATTTATAATATACACGTACCTATATCGAACGCTACCTTCTTTAAAAAATTTATAAAATTTACGTTTAATATATTATTACTATTCTTATCGTAGTATACCCGTTTAAATTACCGTTTAAAATTATTAAAATATATTTCAATAAGGTTAAATTCGGGGGAATACGGCGGTAAATATTATAGTAGAATACCCTTTTAAATATACGACTACTAAAATTCGATTCGAAGATATTACCTAACGTTATCCATTACTAAAATATTATTACGCCCAGGAAAAAGATTCATTTTTAGTAATACCCTCTTTATTATCTAATTCTAAAACCTAATAAAGTCCGTTATACTCTGGAATATTAATAAATCGAATATACTATTAACGCTAATAATAGGAAGGAAATAATACCGCCTACTCTTTTCAAACCGGTTAGAGATTATTATAATAGTGCCTTTAAGCGCCTAATTAATATAACGAATTCTATCCCTTCGATTTATACTAAACTCGTTATAAAAAACGAATATTTCTATAATAAATAACGATATTTTATTAAATTAATCTATAATTAATATAAGGGATTACTACGCTACTTTTATATAAAATTTTTTTTTCTTCCATTTATCTTATCGTAAATACCTTCGTACAATTTCCTTCGAAATATAAACGTCGTATTCGTCGGCTAGGAAAGTATAGATCTTATTGAAGTATAAATCGGGCTTTATAATAAGAAGCTCTATAACCTTCTATATATACTATTAGTATAATATTTATTAAATGGGTAATATTATTATATATACCTTAAACGCCTATATTAAAAGTTTTTTAGCATTCTATAGTATTTTAACTAATATAATACACTTGCTAATATCTATTAAATTTCGTTTATACTTCCAAACAATTCTTATAGATATACTAACCGCTGTAGCGACCTTATTTAGGTGTTCGCCATTTGCTAATATTACGTTAATTAACGCCTTTTGATTGGCATTTAGGTAACGAACTATATCGATTGCAGTCGAAAATTGAATAAAAGACAACGTAAATACTAA
Source organism: Sordaria brevicollis (assembly GCA_033439795.1). Lineage (NCBI taxonomy): Eukaryota > Fungi > Ascomycota > Sordariomycetes > Sordariales > Sordariaceae > Sordaria > Sordaria brevicollis. The sequence goes on from JAUTDP010000007.1 coordinate 1,676,726, forward strand.
AAATCAATAAAAACAATATCACCGCATCGATATATCGATTTTTTACAGCAATTGTGGCCAGTTTTCGATGGCAGACGACCTGTTTTGGTTGTGTAAATGATGAAAAACGACCAAATGGCCAAAAAGTGTAGTTGTGTGCGGTGTGCACACACCCCCTCACGCCAAGACTGTCAAGGTGTTTGAATTCGGGAATGCATCATCGAACTTCGGAGCCATCAACCCCAACCCGGACAACCCGTATCAAGCATCTAGTTACGCCTGCATCCGGCATTTGACACATCATGTCCAACCCGCCAGTGCCGGTCAGTGGTAATCGAGGCGATGCAAAGCCCGACATCAGCGGCCAATCTACGCTGTACAAGGTAAGTTGACAAGTGAATCCCATTCTTACGCACTGTCCATGTCAAGACTACTAACATGAGCTTCCAGGTGGTCATGACCCCTATCATCTTCGTATCCTTCATCCTATCTCTGGCCATCGTGGACCTCAAGTACTCTATGCACCGCTCCCACTATCATGCCGAAAGCCGGCCTAGCAGACTGCCTCCATGGCTTCATCGCATAGTGTACAAGTATCGGCCATACCAGTACACTGCCGTCGACGAGAACGGGAAGCCAGTCGAGGACAAGGACGGCTATTATCATAGCAAGCAGCGGAAACTGATGGCCATGGAAGCTGATGACGCCTTCCAGATGCGGGGCATCGTGGTAGTGGGTCTTGTATTGACGAGCTTTATGGCGGTATGGGGAGTATGGTGGACGTTGAGATGGGCGTTGGCAAAGATCTTCTGGTAACAAGGAGCTACGTCGGATTGTCCGTTCTTATGAAGCAGAGAAAGAAGGGGCTACTTTGTCCTTCTGGCAAGGGCGTCATTGAATGTGGGAGTTCTGGGATATCTCATGAATCACTATATTCCTCATGACTTGGCGCTGAGCCCAAGAGATTGGTACAAGCGCACACCAGGACAATACCACCAGGGACATGTCCAGCATCAGTCTTCAACCAACAGCAGTCTCCTTCCGTCCCGATATCAATCCACCTCTCCTCCGGGCTTATCATCATCAGCACGAGCAGCACCAGCACCACCATTAGCACCAACATTGCCGTCCCTCCGCCAAACATAGTCCCTCATATTCCAAAACTCCTTCTTCCCATTATCCTCCCTGATATACTCCTCAATCTTGTCCTGCACCAGCACAAACCCGCCCCGCTCATAAATCTTCACCGCCGCCTTCAAAGCCTTGGACGTCGACAGCCTGCACTCGCGATACCCCTTCTCCCCCACAAACGCCATGGCCGCATCAAAAAGCTTCCCCCCAATTCCCATCCCGCGCACCGACTCATCCACAATCACAAACCGCAGCCTACACACCTCCTCCCCGCCTTCCTCCTTGTGCTCGCCAAGCCGGTAGAAATCCCCGTCAATATACGCGGTGCCTACGATCCGCTGCTTCCCCGTGTCCGGCTCGGTTTGGATGGCCGTCCAGACTTGGTTCCTGCCCTTAGAGGATTCGATCACCTCACATTTGGCGGCCGCGGCGGCTTTTTCTTCTGGGGTTGTTGGTGGTTTTGAAAACGGGTCTACGGCGTCGTCTAGCCGTTTGAGAAAGGGACCTAGGGAGGAGGCCATGTAGGATTCAAAGTAGTGGCCCCATCCGGCCAGGGGGCCGTAGTAGTCCATGTGCATCTCGAGCGTGCGGCCGAGGATGCCTGGCCTGTAGCCGGGGAGGATTTGGATTGTTGATGGATCAGTCGTTGGTGGTGGCATTGTATGTATGGATGAAGGTGAGGAACTGGGTTTGTTGGTCTTTTTGGGAGAAAGGGCTGAGTGGATGCTGTTGCTCTCGAAGCTTGGGGAGAGGATGGTTGGGTTTGGCTTTGTGCCGGGTTGTCCGTCGGGGGGTTTTATGAGCAAGATGAAACGCAAATTGATCAATGGATTTTTTGAAGCAATAGCAAGAGTTGTCAGCTCTCGGTTTTGATTGATTTTATTTGTTGACTTTTTTTTCGGATGGTAGCAAAAATAGCTAGTGAGTCATACCGAAGGATGAGTGATGGGACCCCCGTTATATTATTTCCAGCCTAGTTAACTTGCAGCAACGTTACGAACTATTCGAAAACAGTCAAGTCCGACACCGCGAATGGAAATGATGAACCAGGCACTATTAGTGAAACGAGTTAGATCTAAGCAGCATAAGCCTGACTTGCAAGCAGTGTCATCTAGTTCGAAAGATAGTAACTGTATATGACAGTTCAAAGATTGCCTCATGATACCCTCTTATATCGTCATTTCGATGGGAGCAGATGATATTGATCCTTTGAACAATTGTTTCTCTGGACATAGGTTGATGTATTATGGATCAAGTCACATCGGTACGGGGACTAAAGATTCAACAAGAACATTACGCACCACCTATAAGAATAAAGCAAGCATTGTCAACGCCAGTCGAATGAAGCAAAAAGAACTATTTTACTACAGTATGATATTTCTACAATGGCAGATTCTCGTAGTGGTAGATAATAATGCTCAAATTTCAGTCAACAGCACAGCAGATCCAAATGCCAAATAACTGGCCCGAGGTAACCAACGTCACCTCTATAGGAGGTGTTATATCACGCCTATACTCAAGATGTTGCTCCGCATATGGATCTCTTCTCCATGTCTTACCGCGAATTATGCAGACTGAAACGTGAAACATCTATGAATCCCGAACAAGAACCTGCCTGCCTAGTGCCCATAAAGCCAAGGGATGGAGAGAAAATGGATAAGGTAAGTGGTTAAGATAGCCGATAAGCGCGGGACAAGGAAGACAAGGGAGAGAAGTGTGGACAAGGGGGAAATTTACTTGTACTTGTACTCTGCTTCTTCTGCTTTTTTTTTCTCTCTCTCTTTAGTTTCTCGAAAACGATTACGGATCATCTTACGCGGCAACAAACTACGGACTTGGTTCCCGCCCTTTCCTTTTCTTACTAAAGTAAGAGCTACATATCCCGCATCTTTGGTCTGATCCTCGACCAGGGGGAGAGGAACAGTCATCTAAGCCATCAGGGAAGAACTCAAGGGAGACAAGTGTTCGTTGGCTCGTTAGGCGCGGTCGACTGTAAGTTGGATTTCGAAAAGTTGACCTGTAGGTAGGAAATCTTCCCTTGGAAACTCTCTCCGCGGCATCATGTAGTGTCTTCCCTTGACTTCCTTTTCGACTAGAACTAAGGGGTCTTATTCAATGCCATCACAGCTTAAACCTGCCGTGTTTGCATCCTTTCCCTCTTGATGGCGAAAGTCTAGATCCCATACACAGCCTTACGGCCTTAACTAGTGTTCCCAGGGGTGAACAAAACGAGGGATCTTGTAGCCACAAAGGTTAACGGCCCTGCCCTAGCAAAAGCCACCAGGCTAGTAGGCCTAGAAGCTTCAAAAAGATGGTCCCTGAGAAAGAGAAAAGAGCAAACAAAAACGAATCAATAGAGAGCAAGCAAAGATGACGTGCATTCCAGGCGGCGCCAGGACACCACCGGGCTTGTATGAACTCGTGTGGTTGGTTGACCTGTTCAGCTGCTATTCAGGTACTGTACTACCGACTTTTATCCCTTGCCTTACGTTTCGAGGAACGATTTCGAAGATTGGCAGACTAAGGTGATGTTCGTTTGGAGAGTTCGTCAGCTTTTGCTGAGGCAAAATGGTGAGCTGGATCTGAACACGGAGTTGAAAGGTGAAATACAGTTGATACACGCAGAAGGATGGGGAAAGGTGAATGGTAAATAAAGCAGTGTAGCGTCCTTGACAGAAAAGCAACGTAGATTGCGGGTTTGTGGTCCCAACATGGCATTATAGCAACGTCTCCTAGCCATTAATCGTCCAAATAGCTCTAATAATTAGCAAAGTTGATTCAACCGCGAGGTTGCCCAGTTTTTATGGTGTCAGATTTGTACGCCCCATCCATGAATGCTGGCCTGGTTCCCTAAAGAAGATTGTAGATGGCAGCAACAAGTAACCTCCAACTCCCAAGAATGCCCGTGTGAACTCGTAATGCAGGCCTACCCAATTCATTTCCCTAGACGCCTTATGAGCCCCCATCGCTGACAAGTACAGTATAGCAGTAAGCAAAAATAGCAACATGGATATATATCAGGGCCCCACGGCAGGAAATTAGTAGTGCCAAGGGATATGACACAAAGTGGGAAATTTGAAAGAAAGCAAAACATGGGCATCTTTTTTTCTCAACAGCGCCAAGTCCCGTGAATTCCGCTTCGTCGATTGCTGTTCTTGGATTTGAGACCCACGTCTCCATTGACCATCAAGCTCTTCCATCGGGTGCTGACGCTTTTGCGGTCCTTGCCCATGCTGCGGGCGCAATCTTGCCAATCGGATTTTGTAAGTTTCAGCTTGTCTAGCACAAGCTCGACCAGAATGCGGTCCTCCTCGCAGCTCCACGGCTCACCATCGGCCTCAACCACTACGTTGGTCCCTGGGGCGGTAGTTTGTTGGCGTTCGTTCTTGGCGATGTCGGCGTGTAGCGCGTGATAATCAGAGCGGTCGAGCCCGAGAGGGATGACTTCTGGAGCGATGCGTGAGCGTGGAGGTGTTTGTGGTCGACTGCCGAATGGTGGGAGGAACTGAGCTGGCGCAAGAGGTGTCGTCGCTCTTTGTTGCTGTGGTTGTTGTTGTTGCAGCATTTGCTGTCGAACTTGTTGTGATTGGTTTCCGCACTGGTCAACATCGTTTTCATGGTATAGATCAGAGTCGTCTTCGCTGCTCCCTCCGCGTCCGTGTCTGTCGTCAAATCCGCGGTGACGCCTATCGAGCCCCTTTAGCGGAGGTGGCCGCTTGATGATCCGCTTGCGCTGTGAAGGCTGGCCGGCATTTCTAGATCCATATGACTCGGAGGTCTTTCTTGCACGCAATCGTAGCTTGACTGGAGGCACGGCGTGGGAAATGGGCGGGGTGGGTAGTTGCCCATGGGCGATGGTCTGGGGCGTGATGGGCTGCGTTGCGATTGCCGGGCCCATGGTGTTGTGCGCGAGGAACGGATCGGACGAGGTCATTAGAGACTGTAGAGCGGAACATGTCGAGAAGAGGTTGCTAAAGTCGTTTGAAGTAGGCATTTGCTTCGGGCTGGCAGGAGGAGAGACGAAGAGGGCTTGTTGAGGTCGTGTCTGCGGTAGTTGCGACAAGTCGCCTCCGAAGGCCGAAGGTAACAACATGTTGATTAGAAACGTCGGTCACAGTCTTCCCAGATGTCTCAAGGTAGGTATTGGTCTATTATATGCGTCTTCGAATTTCCAACTCCGAAAGTATAGAGGAGAGGTATTGTAAACGAGCGCGCTCGTGGTATCGTTTTGTGATCGTGTGGTGAGGTAGAGGTATTCTGAGGTGCGCTTGCGACAGGCAACGATTGAGCGGCGCGCGCAAAGGGGTTTGTTGATGTTTTGTCGCTAGAAGAAGAGGAAGCTCTGCAGATGACGATGCTATGCGCAGGAAGTTCCACGTTCACTAGGGGATCAAAAGTGGAATATGAGGCTGAGAAGAAGAAAGGCTACGCGATAGGTCGAATAGTCTCGTTCAAGGTTGTTGTGGTAAAGAAGACGAGGGGGGAGACGATGGTGATCTCAGAAGGAAGTGAAGAGGTCCTGATGAGGAATAATGCGCCTAATAAGAATCACCCAGTGCCGTCCAGGGTTCACAGGGGACATGCCCGTTAGCCTGCAGTTATAAAAGTGGGTCGCAAGCGGGCCACATGATGGGGCGAGCAAGGGAGCGCCATGCGTTGGAAGCTCAGATCTACCAATGGAAGGTGCGTATCGTGCGCATGTGCTCCACCTGATGCTTTCCAGTGTCACCTCACAACCGGTACCTTGGTACTTTTTCTGAGCACCTTGACGAACTCTCAAAGAATACTCTCTTGTCCAGTTTGGAATTCAGTGGCAGATGCGGCTTGAGATATTTGGGCTGTTACAGTTTCTATTGTTCCTTCATGGACCCGCATTCCATCACTTAAAGCACCCCTACTTTTCATGGCCCGGCCCAACACCTCACGGGGCATCACGAGAAACGAGACACTTGATCAGTTACAAGGGAGCCTTTAGCTACTACCCTCGATGATACCGAGAGGCAGGATCAGAGCTACTGCAGTAATTGCTTGTTTACAAGTCTCGGAAAAAGGGCTGTTTAATCAAGGACTTGTGACGTCGACACTGATCTTGCCAGCTGTGTCCTATCATCCAAATCGGCGATGGTGTTGATCATGTCTGTTGGTTCACAGCTTGAGTTGGCTGCGATTGGAGTCCAACAGCAACCAGAGAACCGGGTCGGTTTGGCGAGGGAGAGATTTAATCTCGGCCGGCGAGACTTTACAGAAAATGGAGGCTGGACAAGAATCGGGTGCGAAGGGAGCCGACCGGGCAAAGACACTTGACCGTCCATGTCCGTTTGTGTCACTGAGGCCGACAAAGGCTCGCCTGGGAAACGCGCCCAACGCCAACCAAACGCGATGCTGACGCGTGAGATCAAAGAAAGCAATTGTCCAATGAAAACAGACAGGGAAAGGGATGAACGCTGAAGGTGGTTTGTGATTGGTTACATCGTTTAAACACATCCAAACGATGGCAGGACAGGCAGGTCAATCAGTCAACTAACACATGGTATAGTGCATGTGCGCTTGACCTTGCGCCGAGACATACATGGCAAGTGAATGCTCGATTGACGAGCGCTCCTCTGATGCTTCCTGAAACACTCAAACAAAAGCCATGCTAAACCTTTTGGTTTTCTTTTTTTTTTCGGTTAGTGACGGTTCGTTGTTTGTGCAAGAATCTTGGCCCAGATCGGATGTGAAACACAGAAACACACCGGAACTTTGGCCGTTCGACATCTCGGAGCCTCAGTCTTGGCACCGGTTCCGAAACCACCCCTCTACACGACGACTTTTGAGCATCTAGCCCGTTAACCGACAAACACCATATATTCTCATCCCTTCGGTCCTCGCCGGAACCTGGAGCGCTGTTCTCTGGACTGGATATCTGGTGGCGGTTTGAAAAGTGGCCATGGGTGACAGGAACCATTCTTGATCCAGCCCGACTTCACCATCGGCTCCTTTCATCCCACTCGCCGAGATATTCAGAGCCACCGAACTTGTCAAGTTAGGCTGGCGGTTGAGTGAATGGCCAAGCTGATAAGGCCTTTTTTTCTTTCTATCTCAGAAGGAACTCTTGTGCTCAAAAATAACGACCTGAGCCATGAGTGTCCTCAAGAACCTCCAGTGTAACGACCCAGACCTTTGATCAAGTTTATCCCGACTATCAATATCGAAATACCACACTTAACGGACGGAAGAACGACTAAAATGTTCACCCCATACTCTTCGTTTCCGACATTCGCCCGGTTCCTTTTGGAAACATGGCAGGGGCCCGAGTGGCCAAGGTGTGCTTCATTCACGACGCTTCACCGTCAGACCCCCTCATGTCTTTCTTTTTCTTTTTTTTTTCTCTCTTCCTGAATAGGACCCGGAACTACGGTGAAAGGCAAGGACCGCTTGAATTATTAATGCTATTTGGTTCAAGTGGGCATAAACCTTGAGAGCACCCGCACATTGGACTACATTTGGGAAATGTCAGCTCCAGGTTCACAGCACCGCAACATTCATCATTGTTCTGGAACGTGAAGAGCCAGGGCTCTGACATCCATCCAAACGAAATCCAATAGAGCTACCGCCAACTGCAAGGGAACCTTTTCTCTTTCATCTTCCAACTTATCCCGACCCAAGTCTTATCTCCCCTAAACCCGTGATGCACGCATCACTGCTTCACTGTCTCCGACAACCTTTACTGAGAAAAAAAAAAATCTTTTCATAGGATATAAATTCCCGTGTCCCTCCTCTTACTAGTTCTCGCGGCTTTTTGTTGTTTGTTGTAACCCGTTCTATCTGTCAACCATCACCTGGTATTCTCAGCCTTTCTTAACCACCACCCTTACCACCACCGACAGTCAGTAGTGATTACCGGAAAGCCGTTATTGCCCAGCCGCGGCTTCTGTCACAGCACCATGGATTCAAAGATCAGTGGATGTGCTCAAGTTGAGTGCGCTGGCACCAAAAGTAAAGACGCGGAAATGACACCAAACAGTCGCTCAAAAAGAAAAGGTGTTCATGAGGGATGGGAGAAGCGATTTGGAAAGGTTCAGATGTGCGATATCTGTAATCGCAGGGCACCAAATTTCCTTCTGCGCTGCCTAGTCTGCCCCTTTTATGTCTGCAAAGCTTGTGTTTTTGACAACATGCTGGAGGGAGACGGCAGGCACTTTGTTGACATTCACCAAACCGACTGGAGTACTGTCGACAAGAACCCAAAACCGAAGCGCACGACCAAGAGACCACGTGCTCCTGCCCGCTCCCGCTCCCGCTCCCAATCCTCCAACCCAGTCGCGGCCTCGTCTTCAGTCTCAGTCCCCGCCTCACCTTCTCTTCAACAACAACTGCGACTGCCCTCTTTGCGCGACCTTTTTCCTCCCAATTTTCTCCAACCCCAACCCTACCCTCAACCTCGACCGATCGTCACAATGCCACGCCGTCTGGAGGAAGACGATGAAGACGATGACTACATGCCGGACGACGAGTACAAACCTCAATCAAAAAGGCACAAGTCGCTATCTCGGGGGGTCAGCCGAGAGCCACCAGCTTCCGACGACCTCGATGCTGAGTTACAGGGTGATATCGAACTCGACGCACCTTTCACGGCCGCTAGTTATCGTCCCAACCCGCGCAGATCCGCCACAGTTGCCTACGATCGCATTAGCCGGACCAGTCGCACCTCACGACAACCTCACCGCGCCGAGGAGCAAGGAGAAGAGGAGCGTCCTCATGCCCAGCAGACTCGAGCCAGGCGCAAGTTGCAACAAAGCCACTCCATTGACGAACAAACAAACCCTCAAAATCGCGTCACGAATGAAGCCAACCGTACTTCAAGAGATGTTCACCTCACCTCACCGGAGCAGCAAGATCCCCGCCGTGCCCCAAACAGCCGACTCTCCAGCAACGCTCCTGTCAGACCTTCCCCTCTAAGCAACATGTCTCGACTCAGGGACGTTCGACTTCCGCCGACTGAGCTGACCGCCGCGTCTGGCCGACCTATTCGCGGCGCATTCGCGAGGGCCCTCGATCACCCAGGTAATGAAGAAGATGTCATGTCTGACTTTCGACCCGTAAGACCGCCTATTACCCCAGCGGAACAGCGCAAGCAGAACTTGATTATGGTTCTCTACCGAAGCATCTTCGACTCCAAACTGAAGGAGTTCCCATGTCTCATGACATTCCACCCCATTCCCAATACCTGGGAAGGACCCCCCGCGCCGCACCCCAGTCCCGCTCCTCCGAACCCAAACTCAGACTCGCTCAACCTCAACATCCCGCAACGTCCCGAATTCGACGCCTTCCATGAACGCAGTCTTCATTCCACCCTCACCATGCAAACTCCTTACGGCGGACCGTCCCTTCCTGTCCCGCCACTCCGCTACGAGAGCTATTCGTTCCAGAACTACCCATCCACACTCAGAGCCAACGGAGAGTTTTCTGTTGCATCTGACGTCTTCGGCCAAGCCGTGCCCTCGCTGCGCACGACGCCCAAGTACCACCCTTCCAACGAGATGACGCCCGAGCAACTCCAGCGCTACCACAACGATCGGCGTCTCTTCGTTAAGATGAAGTCCGCCTGGGTTGACAACGACAAAGTTTTGCGCCTGCGGGAGAAAGTCGGGGACGAGAGCGCGTTGCAGACGCTTTGGGAGGTGGCTCAGGTGTTCAAGATGAGAAATCCTGTGAATCCGGACAGCCAGAGTATCAAGTGGTTTGTGGATACGAGGGATGATATTATCAGGCCTAGGTCCCCTCAGCGGAGTCAGAGCGCGACTGTTGTCCCTGATGATAATGACGAGGAGAGCGACGGAAACGAGAGTAACCTCGACGACTTGTTTCAAGCGGCGTACGACGCGATGGAAGCAGCTAACGAGCCGGAGCCGATGGACATTGATGAGCCTGAGCCCGAGGTCGAGCACGAGCACGAGCGGGAGCCGGAGAGAGAGGGTACTCCAATGCAGGCTGGGAACGCCAATGACGATGTATATGCTGAAGTTGACGAACTGGCGCCTGCAGCAAGGATGCTATACCACTTGGAGCGACAACAACAGTTGGAGCAACAGGTGCAGCAACTTCAGCAGGAACTCCAGCTGGAACGCCATCGCCACCATCTCCATCATCAACGTCATCGGCAGCAACGCGGCCACCACCACCACCATCATCACCACCATCACCCTCACCACCATCCACATTTACAGCAGCAACAGTGGCGGCATCAACAGGAGCAGCAGGGGCAGCAGCAGCAAACACACCAAGCTTCGGTGAGCCCTAATACCCATCATGCCCAAAACTACAACGCCCACATTAACACCCCAAAGTCGCAGACCGAGGTTGGTGAAGATGACCAAGAAAGACAGGCGCAAAGGGCCCAAAGCACCGGAAGTGTTGGAAGAAGGGTCGGTATCAACGACCTCCTCAACTAACAGTTTGAAAGAGTTGCCACGGCAACCAAAGTGGAAGGTATGACAAAGTGGTCATACCATACCATAACAACACAATCATCTCCTTTGTCTTTATCGTTGCTGGCTTTTCCTCTCTTTTTCCTCTTTTCTTAACTATTTAAAAGCAGCAGAAGTTTGTTGCTTTTTGAACGATACCCCCGTTTTGCTTCACCATTTTGGCTTTTTTTTTTTCCTTTCTTCTGTTTTTCTCGGGACCCATACCCAAGGCATACACCATGGAAGGATCGAAGGCCTAGCAAGGTCGACGTTGGGGATCAAGAGAGGGAAGAAGAGGCGTAGCGTCGGGGAATGGAAGGGTAGCGATGGGATAGGAAGGGATTAAAGGAGTTACATAAGAAAACCATATCTGTTTATACCCCTTTGGTTGCTGTCTGCGTGTTTCTTGCGGTGTTGTAGTGCCTTGTGGGACTATGTACTGTGACTTGTATAAGTATACGTCTAGTAAACTGCCGTAAAGGTCGATATAACAAGCGTTTTAAGGCCTACGCAAGCAACACATGGACCCAGTCCATCAAACAAGTGCTTGATTTAAACAAAAACGCCCTCCTCTATCTTGGTTTGTCATACTGTTACATTTTGTCTAACATAGTCTATACAAAAAAGCCGAGTGACTGACTATTTACTTTCACTTCATCTCCGGCTCCAACACCTCCTCATGCGCAGTAGCATCAATATACTCCCCACCCTCTTCCTCTAGCTCGTGCTCCATCTCCTCCTCAGCAAACAACCTCATCCTCTCAGGCCCGCGCTTCACAAACTCCACCGGCTTCACCAGAATCTTCCTCATATGCACATTCACATCCACCAACTCGACCGTCATCACGTCTCCAATCCGCACATTGCCAATCAAGCTGAAGCCCGACAGGTTCTCCAGGTCGATCTCGGCAGACAGGTCAAAGTAGCTGATGCGACCCTGCACGCTGGTGTTCAGCACGTTGGCGACCGTGTACGTGAACTTGTCGGGTACCTGTCCCTGCGCGCCCTCGCCGAACTTCCACGCCCGCACGAGCGCTTGCAGGATCAGCTCGGTCTGGCCGTCCAGGTTGGCCAGCGTCTTGGCGTGGCGCTCGCGCACCCGCAGGTGCGGGAACACCTTCTCTTCGAGCTGGGAGGCGGTGAAGGGGAGGCCTAGCTGAGTGGCTTGCTTGTCGTCCATGGGCGGTTTGATGTTGTATTTGTTGAACTTGCGGATGACGAGCGATGTTTGGTTATTGCCACCGGAACCCGAGGTGCGACGCTTGTGCTCCTCGAGCAGGGCGGCTTGGATCTGCCAGTGCACGAGCAAGTCCGAGTAGCGGCGCAGAGGGGAGGTGGCTTTGGTGTAGATGTCGACGCCCAAGGTGTAGATGAGGGAGGGCATGGTGGCGATGTCGTGGCCGCCGAGCAGGTGGCGCAGCGTGCGCCGCTGCTCCATCGTGGGCCGCTTGCCAGCGATCAGCTGCGGGTATATGACGTCCTGAGTGAAAGCGCGGAGGGCCTCTTCGTTCTGGGCGGCGGCTATGTTGGTCCGGTAGGGGATCGGGATGCCGCGCTCGTAGCACCACAGGGCGGCGATCTGGTTGGCGGTTCCCATGAGGTCGTCCACGATGGGGTGTTGGCCGCCATGGTTGGAGTAGCTGACGCGGATCCAGGGGTCGTTGGTGCATGCGAGGAAGCCGCTGGGCGTGTGCTCGATCCGGGCATTTTCCAGCGAGAACGAGGCTTCAGGGCTGGAGAGGAAGACGGGCACGCTTCCATTCTGTACACGGAGCTTGTGGATGGCAGCGGCAAGCCTCGAGAGGATTTCGAGATCCTTGACGTTCTGCTCTGATAGCTCGTCTGGCTTGGTCATCTTCCTTGTCGGCTCCTCCTTTGCAGATGGAGGGGTGCCAACTTCTAGGACAAGAGAGGGGGCCTCGACCTTGGGAATGCCTGCATCCATGGGCCCAACCGCAGCCGCAACATCCTGTGGAGTGATATAGACGATATCTCCTAACCTTCCAGGAGTGACCTTGTGATCAAGAAGGGTTCCTTCCTCGTTCAATCTCGCACTGAAAGTCAGAGAAGGTCGGCCGGGAGCCAAGGAAAACTCGGCGACGACGGCTTCATCTGCAATCATCTTGTCCAAATGTCCTGGGAGGTAGCTGGTTTGGGTCATGAGAGCTGCTCGTTTAGCGAGCGGGCTGTCCGGTCTGATTCTCGACGTCGGGTCGGCAATGTGCACATGGATCCAGTACTCTCCCTCTTTGTCTGTCTTCTCGAGCGAGACGCCGTCATCAATCTCCTTGGCATCCGGCGAGTCGATGCAGTACACGGTTGAGCCGGAGAAATCCTGGCGGAGGGGCGCCAGCACGTCCTCTGCAAGCTCAGCCGGCTTTTGCTCCTCCGGGCTCGGAAGCAAACCGCCGGCCCGGTTGATCTGGAGACCTGGAAGACGCAGGCGATGACGGGCGTGGATTTCCCAGGGCATGAGCCAGCCGATTTCTTGCAGGAAGGTCCAGCCCACTGTTGCGTCGAGCACATCGACATCCTCATATCTTCTGAGGGCACGCAAGAAGGCGGCACCGACCCATTGGTACTTTGAGGTTAGCGGAAAAACGTCCGAGGCTGCCCACATGTGAATAACCCTGACGACGCTCAAAGCATCCTGAGACCAGGAGTAAGTTGAAGCCGGCAGAACCCTGGTGGTGGGACCGAGCATTCCGTGGCTCGACCATTGACGCTGCTTCCGGTTGTGATCGATGGCCAAGCGAGCTTGCATCAAAACGGGTTCCAGCCTATCGTGATCCCTTCGTGACCTGCGATCCAGGAGGTCGGGGCTGTAGTGGTCGCGCACCATTCCCTCAACCCGGTGGAGGTTCTCAATGTCGGATTTGGCGATAACATGGAAGATGATGGAGCTTGGGCCGGTGGCGCCCTGGCCGAGTGAGCGGAAGTAAGCATCTTGGAGGGTGAGGCAGTAGTAGACGGCGTACAAGGCTGCCGCGGGGAAACCAGTGGATGGATGCTTGAGCTTGGGAGGGAGAAGGTACTCGGCAATCTCACCCAGCGTCATCAACTGCTCTTGCTCGGGGACATGCTTGTGAGGGTTGCTCAAACGCTCAAGGTTGTTCTGGTAATATTCTCGATAAGCGTTTTGGAATTCGAGCATCTTGGTGATCAGGCCGGCGCCATGCTCACGGGTCGGGCCGGCACGGATGCGGTCCAGCTCGACCATGATGGCCATGTCACCGACGGTTGAAGGCAATGCATCGATGACTGGCTGCAGATCGGCAGGATTGGTGATGAACTTTTTGACGATGAAACCGGATTTAACATCGGTGCTGGCGAGCCACTTGCCGGTGACCGTGTAGAAGTGATCAATGCCGTTGAAGTTTCCCAAGCAGATGGCCAGAACACCAATCTTCCATTCGGCGGACATGAGCTCCAACAGATCGCCGGCTTGCACCCGAGGAGTGGCATGAGTCTCAATCAGATCACGATCATCGACCTGCACAGCGGCAGGGGAATTATCCTGGTCGATATGCTCCATCTCGAGCATGTGCTCGGATCGCTTTGATGTGAATGCGTTAACCGGCCGGTCTGGAAGGGCGAAATCAGAGGGGATGGCGTTAAAGGGTTCTGGGTTCTCTAACTCCCATTGCCTCAACCGTTGTCGAATTGTAGGTGAGTCTCCAGGCTTGAGTGGCTGGCCTTCTTCAAGATGCCGCAACTCAGGTCCCAACGGCAAGACGAAGTCATCAGCAATATCATCTGATATCTGTATTATCTTCCTGTCGAGAAGTGACGCAGAAGTGGACAGGCCTTGTCGCCTTTCATGGGAGAGGCGGAGGGTGTTGTGGTTGTTGGTGTTGTCCCATCTCCCGGTCGGCCGTACGGTTGGCGATGTTGACGATGATGCCAGCCACGATGCTGATGCTAATGCTAGTGACGACAGTGATGCAACCCGGGCTTTACGGGCATTCAGGGCAATATGCTGCCCAGCCTCTTTGCGGGAGAGACATTGCCAGCAGACATACGGCTGACGGCCAGCTGAGCGCATCATACTTGCAGCTCAGTTTCTTTTTCGGTCGACGAGATGAGACTGCGGATATGATATCGAACCGTTGGACCTGGTCGTCAACGTTTTGGTTTCGAAATTTCTTACACGCGGCTGTGGCGCTTGAGGTTCCCGCGCCAATGGCCCTGCACTGTGGCGGCCCTGACTGCTGGTTGCACGCGAACTCGGATGACTTTTTCTTGACCCATTTTAAAAGATAGTGGCATACCCAACCCTAACCCTGCATAATCTGGAGGCAATCATTTCAATGCTCTGATGTCGAACAGTGGCAGCCAGCTTTGTCTGAGACAGTGGCATGCGACCCCAGCGAAGCTTCAAGGTCAGCACCACCACATACCGAGCCTTGTGTTCATATCAAACAACATGGATGGAAACCGAAATAGAACTGGCTCATTATATGAACCCCCTTGATTTTGGGGAGGCATCCTTTTACCCCGACTTTTCTAGAGAGGTCTCGACTCTCTTGGTAGCACTTGGCTTTGATAGCCGACAATCCATCTCCAGACTCCCGTCCCTCCTCCATTGCTTCGATGGGGGTTCAGCCTAGGCTCTGGAGAGACTCTGGAGAGAGCTCTGGAAAATGGAGATGCCCAGAATATCGGAGTTGGATGGCGAGATGAGAGACACCGGGGAAAGTCCAGGGGGATATCCAGGCCAAGATATGAAGATCAGGGCCCAGACGCTACTCGTCGAGTTTTTTGGGACAACAATTCGTCCAACTTCCACTTTGCTTGCTGTGTTGCCGATGCTGCGAACTTGTTCCCCAGTCCAACTCCCTTCTTCAACAACTTCCCCCGACGGGAGTGTGAGCAATCACAGCAGATGGCCAATGGCATCAACCCCAGCATGCCCCCCAGTGGAGTGGCCCAGCTCTTATGCAGGTACGAAATCCACCCGCTGTTTTGGAGAGCTCTTGAGATCCGCCGAAAGGATCCGCATTGGCCAGGAATCAGACCTGCCGGACCCTTCACCCTGCCCTGCCGGCCTCTGCTCCTTTCCACCTCTCTTGCCTGATATCTTTTACTATCTTTTTTCGCTTTGGCTCCCTGTCTTACCTGGCTTCACAAGGCTTCCATGTCGCAAACCATCGAGATGGAAACACCTTGATGGTCCTCGGTTGAAGAGCGCACATACCTACTCAGTTGTGCACTGTACCATAGTCAACATCAGCAAATACTAGCTTGTCCGCCACAGGATCGGCGGTATAATTTGCCCATGTATGTGAGATGTCAAGCAAAAGGCTGTTTGGGAACATCCTCCGCCTTGGTGTTGCTGCCACTTTGCGAGACAGAAGACGATTTCTTTATAGACGCCACCATGAGCCTCTTTGGTTTCCAAAATGCCCATGTTGACAACCTCAATGTTCATGTCCTCTGTTTTTGCTTCTTCTAGATCCCAATGCAAGCCAAGATCGGGAACGAGTGTGGTAAATGTGGCTGTTTCAACTGGCCACGACGGGCAACTCTGCTAATATCGCTTATTTAATTTCCCAAGGCGCGTCTCTTTGGTTCACTCGTCCGACAACCATCAGCAAATCCCTTGATCCCCTATTCCGACTTGCCACTGTTGGCAGCCATCACCGTCCAAAATAAGGGTGCCTTTTGCCGTTTCTGATTGGCCCTCCTGTCACAATGTCACTGCAAAATGACAGCGTAGTGTACCTTCCCGCTGGGCGTGCTGGGCGTGTGTCTGTGTGTACGGCGTACCTGCTTATTCTGTGCCTCTGGGCTGCACTTGCACCTACAGTGTTGCAGCGTTCCTGGCTCCCTTAAGCTGCTTTCCTCTTTTCCCGTCGTCATTGCACTGCAACCATGACCTCCTTTTTCCAATTACCCCGTCTCCCTCTTTCTTCGACAAAAAAAAGTCCCCTCGCTAGAGCCTCGCCAATTTTACAAAAAAACCACCACCACACACCTCAAGACCGTCGCGGCCAATCCACCCGCTTATTTCGCAGCATGCCGGGCTCATATTGGGCCTGTCTCGCAAAGTGGAAGTGCTTCGACGCCCCTCCATCTCCGTTATCCGCGATCATCGTCAAATCAATGAAGCCAAAATTGGTGCAAGATAATGGCGTTCGTGATTGCACGCACCCGGTTTTCTCGCCCACAGGTACGAGGCACACAGGAAAACAACAAGGTACATGTCGTGTTTGCTTGCCCATGATGCTGCATAGGGTTCGGGTCTACACAGCATCGTTCGTATACCTCCAGGTAGTGGTACTATGATATTGTATTGCTGTTACGTGAACAGAGTAATGGATGTGATTGGTTTAATATGGAATTGGCTTTTGGTTCGTCCGAATATCCTTTCCCGTCTCGAACCTCACCTGGTCGTAACTCATCACGGCCTTATCGTGAACAGACCATCCAGCCATCCAGCACTACAATACCTACAACAACCATCCAGTCCGAGATATTGCATGTTCACATCACAAATGAGGCATGGTCCCCCTTTCATGCACAGAAGCTCAAGATGGAAGCAATCGTGAGGGATGAGGAAAGAGAAAAAGACGGTGTCAGGGACTGGGTGTCGCCGGTCTGACGGGCCAAGCTCTCGCTCTCTAATGAAGGTCCACAATCAAGGGTGAGAGTCGCATCCACCACTCACCAAGCGCGGGCTCACCGTCCACTCGCCGGACAGGCTGAGGACAGGGATGATCGGGGGACCTGAGAAGGGCAAGGTCTTTTCCGACATGGCCAGGGCCCGGAGAGAAAACCAGAGAGTGAAGGAAATGGGGGAGGAGACGATACGGGGGAGGATGAGGAGAATGGATCGAAGCTTTACGGATGGCCGAGTGGCCGTCCAACAGTGCCGGTGCTCTGTTATCCATCGAGTCCCGTCGTCGCAGGGGAATCGAAAGAGACTGGACGAACATCCGCTTGTGTGCAAGTTCAGTTGTGGGCCGCACCATTCAGGAACCACTGCACACCAGGAACCAAACTTCTCTCAGGATAGAGCGCTCAGGGGTCCCATGGCAACCGTGACGGACGAACGAATGGCGCCAAGTTAGAACCTAACCAACCTGGAAGTAAAAGTGGCTGCCACTGACTGCCACCCTCCCCGGCCCTGCAATTGCAAATGGGTACTAATATTACTGCCGTCTCACCCGCCCGCCTCGATCTTTTCTTTTGCTTCCCCTTTCCCTTCCTTCACCTGCCCATCGTGCGTGTTGATATTCAACATCGATAGCCTCTTTTGCGCTTTCGATCTTACACTCTTTTTTTCTTCACCACACCACCGCTTCACTCTTTTAGCGGGCATTCGTTAATCACAACGCCAATCGCACGAAACTTACGCTTCTGCGAAATTATACCTAATCACCACCGACAAAAAAACCACACAAGGAGCTTTCAGCAAGAGAAATCCAAGGGTCAAAATGAAGGGAACCATTGTTGCGGCTGCGGCCCTCCTCGCCGGCGGCGCGAGCGCGAACAGACTTCACCACCGTCACCTCCACCAGCCCTTGTTCGAGAAGAGGGTTCACAACGAGAGCGAGATCTGTGTCCCCGGCTGCACCACCATCTGGACCACCATCACTGGTCCCGCCGGCCGTACGTTTTGACCTCAAAGAGTTTTGTTGACCAAAAAAGAAGAAACTAACTTGTCGCACAGTCTACACTCCTCCCGCCCCTCCTTCCACGGCCGTTCCTGCCACCTCCTCGGCCATCACCACCAGCGAGGCTCTCCCCACCCTCTCCTCCTCGTTGGTCTTCGCCAACACCTCCTCGATTGCTGTCCCCAGCACCACCGAGGTTCCTGTTGTCATCCCCACCACCACCTCCCAGGGTCCCATCACCGTCCCTACCCCGATCCAGCAGACCTGCCCTACTCCGGGCACCTACACCTTCCCGGCCACCACCGTCGTCCTGACCGAGACCAAGACCGTCTGCGGTGCCTCTTCCACCGTCGTCCCTAGCGGTACCCACACTCTCGGTGGTGTCACCACCGTCGTCGAGACTGCCACCACCGTCGTGTGCCCCGTCGCCACCACCAAGACTGCCGAGGATGGCGTCGTCACCAGCGTCGTTGAGATGACCACCTACGTCTGCCCCAGCGCTGGTACCTACACCATTGCTCCCATCACCACCACTGTCACCGACAGCGAGCCCGTCACTGTTGTGGTCCCTGTTGTCGAGACCTACTGCCCCGGCACCTACTCCGCTCCCGCCGTCGTCACCACCGTTACCGAGACCAACGTTGTTGTCTACTGCCCTTTCACCACTGTTGAGCCTCCCGTTCCCACTACCCAGGCTCCCGAGCCCACCACCGCCGTGGCTCCTCCCCCTGTCGTCACTGAGGTTCCCCAGGAGCCCACCACCACTTCGTCTTCCTCCACCCCCGCTCCCACTGGCAACCTCGGCGGCAAGGGTGACAAGTGGGCCATGACCTACACTCCCTTCACTCAGGAAGGCCAGTGCAAGAACGCTGCCGACGTCATGACCGACATCAAGGCCATCGCCAAGGCTGGCTTCACCACCCTCCGTGTCTACTCTACTGACTGCGATACCCTCCCCTCCGTCGGTGCCGCCGCTGAGGCCACTGGTCTCCGCCTCATTCTCGGTATCTTCATCGGCACTGTCGGCTGCGAGAACGGCTCCCCCGATGTCTCTGAGCAGATTGCCGCCATCAAGAACTGGGGTCGCTTCGACATGGTCGACCTTGTTGTCGTCGGTAACGAGGCTCTCTTCAACGGCTTCTGCTCCGTTGGCCAGCTCACCGATCTCATCCACCACGTCAAGTCCGAGCTCGGCAGCGCCGGTTACTCTGGTCCTTACACCACCACCGATGTCGTCTCTGCCTGGCAGGCTAACGACGTGAGCTCCATCTGCAACGCCATCGATGTCGTTGCCTGCAACGCTCACGCCTACTTCAACGCCAACACCGCCCCCGAGCAGGCTGGTACCTTCGTTGCTGGCCAGCTCGAGATCGTTGAGAAGATCTGCAACAAGCCCGGTTTCGTCATGGAGACTGGCTGGCCCACCGCTGGTGAGTGCATTGGCAAGGCCTGCCCTGGTCGCGAGCAGCAGAGGACCGCTCTTGCCGCTATCAAGCAGGAGCTCGGCAAGAAGGTCGTCTTCTTCTCCTTCACCGATGACCACTGGAAGCAGCCCGGTGCCTGCAACTGCGAGCAGCACTGGGGCTGCGGTGACGTCTTCGGTGCTGCCATCTAAAGTGTGAAGAAGTTTTCAGGATTGTATAAATGAAGTTGTTGGATACGGATTGGATATAGAGGATGTTTCTTTTCCCAGTCTTCCCACTCTTCGCTTTCAGAATATGCTTCTTGGAAATGGAGTTTCGAGAGGGCGGGAAAGCGGTAAATAAATGGACACTTTTTTCAAACCTTGCACGTCAAAAAGTCAACTCTTCTGTTTTCTTGGACGCCCTTCTCCAAGTATATATATATAATACGTTTCCTGTACCGACTTTGTCGTCATCCTTGCTCGTCACAGCCTGTACGCGTGTATATATAAAAGTTGTATATACATTCAGCCCTGGTCGATCACTCTGCCAGTCTGTCAGTCACCGCCAGGATCAACATACAATCTGATCGTCCCCCACGTTGCAAACGATCGTCACCACCGATCGTCTTGTCCTTCGCATCCCTCGGCGCAGCAACGGGAGATGTGCAGATCAGAGTCCGGGGAAAGGTCACACACAACATGTCTACACTCTCAATAATCGACGACATCATCCTTCCCCACGGGGTGCCTTCCAGAGTTGGCTGGCTGGCTAGGCGTTTATACATACATGCCTCTGCAACATTCATATCTCTTGCTCAGGCCGAGACACGAAGAAGGGGTTCGGAATTATAGATTCACGATGATGCACGGGAAAGTCGTTATCATTACTCATCTGCATATATGCACTCTAATGTCCTCGTCGGCGAGGTGGTCGATACACCCACCCATGGACGGTGCGGTGCGATGTGGTGCGGTGCACACACAACAAGCACACAACAATGCTGGTCTCTCCTTTGTAAATACTCTCAAGGTTCATGTTCTGCTTTGCTCCTATGTTTATAAGTAATGTCTGTATCGTCGGTTTGGTATATTAATTTTGTCACTCACTTTGTTGTGATTCCCTATGTACGTCTTTCCTCTGTCATTTATTAGATAATGTTGTCTCAACACTACTATAATGTGTTCATCTCAGCATCCTCACTATAAACATGATATGATCAGTACAGCTGGCACTTACATCAGAGCTTTGAGCCTACGTCCACTAGGTATCTCCTTCAAGGTAAAAACCATCTCCACTATCCTATCATATTCCACCAGTCTACCGCCCGACCATTCATCCATTCACCACCCATAACCACACCACTATATAAGCAACAGTCTGTTCGACATCTTGTTACGAAAACAACAACCTCACTAATTGGGGCTAATAAGCACCAGTCTGATAGCAGATTAGCACATACGACCATACCCACTGGAAAACTCGGGATCCCGTCCGCTCTCCCATAGATAAGCCAGTGAGGGCCAGACTAGTAGTTGGGTCGGTGACGACCAGCGAATCCCTGGTGTTGTATGTTTTTTTTCCTTGTTCCTTTTCTCCAAATCTTTCTTTTTCTCTGGCGTTGACTGACACCTTGAGCTTAAGCTATGCAGGTATTGAATGAGTCAGTTCACTTTTTTGTTGGTTTTCATCATTCGTAACTAAGCGTAAGTAGGTTGGTTGCCTGAACGGGTCTAAGGTGTGATCTCGACTGATGATATACCCACCCAGCTATGAAGAGGCAGGAACTTGAACTAGAAAGCAAGTATGTTCGTTATCGATGTAGCGATTTTTTGTGTTTGGAGCTTAGTCAGGAGTTTTCTCTCTCAAATATATGATATTCCACCACGTCTTGCACGTGAGCTACAGCGAGCGGGCCAGCCCGGCCGGAGGCCAGGACTAACAGATCTAAATTTTGGGACGAAAAAAGCTCCCTTAGAAATAGAAACCGGGAGGTTACCGAGTAAGGCATTGGCTACATTCACCGGGGCTTCTTCTCCTTTCTTTAAGATCTTTGCGTACATACAGAGATAGGAGACCTGTTTGGGAATTATCCAGCAGAAACTGATCAATCAAAGGAAGAACCAGACGGACGGGGGGAGGGGAGAGAGAGAGAAGCCAGTGGAGTAGATAGAATGTTCCTTTCCTACTTACGACATGTCATAATATCCTAAGCCAGGAATGATGAAATATTGATCCATTGTCAAGGCTTGACTTGGGAAGGATGTACATACATATGTAAGTAGACACTTGAGACCGAAGCACCTCTCAATTCAACATCAATAAACGGAATGATACAAGTAATTCACCCATCAACCTATGGTAGCCCGCGCCCGGTACCCAGATAGGTAACGAATAAGTATGTATATCCTTTCAAAGGGCCAGCTGAGAGAGGACGGAGAAAGACACACATAAGGTGAAAAGTGATATCCGCTGGGGAAAAGAGAAACAAGAGGAGGTATCGTTGACGCTAATAACAAAGATAAAGAGGCAGTCGAACTGAAACTGAAACTGAACTGACGGGAACTGCTAAATGCTTGATAAAAGGGATATCCACAAATCGACACGCCCGCTTCCCGCACCATGATGTGAGAAATTTCATATATGCGTTGAGTTCCTTAGTTTGAGAAAACACCTTAAAGGACCCCTTTGTTCCTTCCTTCCGTCCTTCGCTTCTTGGTCCTCTCCTTCCATCGCATTTCTTGGTTGGGAAAGAACGAACCGCGAATAGTAGCTTCCCTGACCGTGACCTGTTTTCCTAATAAGAAGGAACCTCCCTTTCGCCCCCTCTTCGGAGCAGAACATCATTGACCCTCCTTCCCCTACGCGATTCATAAGCCCCGAATCGGAACAGATAATGATAGCAACTAATAATATGCCTGAGTGTTGCTCTTGAAAACAGACGCAGATAAGTGCTGGTAAGCGTCCAGTCGTTCCCGTCGAATTTGATGGTAATTTTCCCTTTCCAGAATGTCGAATATGTACCAAATGTTCGCTCCTTCCAAGAGAATCCTTCCCAGCTGGCCAACATCTTGTAGAGCCAGGCATCACCCTTTGCTCTATGCTATCCTTGGCACAAGGCTTGATCTGATTTGACTTTGGATACTTCCTGGGAAGCACTTTCCGCGGTATGAACGCAGTCTCATATCATACCAGATACAGTCGGATAATGATGGTATGAGGCAAACCTCCGAGCCCGCTTCAGAGGGTTCACACATTCCCATACTGGCCCAAGTGTCATCTCATCGGTCCGTCGTTCTGGATTATGACCCGGATATCGTGGTGTCCCCGCGAACTTCCAAAGAGTATGTTCTTTCGCCTCTTGCCACGCTCAGAAGGGCTCCAACTCAGCCAACGCCGCGCGCCTTCGACTCCTCCAGACCACACTGTCATCAATACGCTTCTGATCGGTGAAAGAAGACCGTGGCCAGTCAGCATCACCACTTTCTCTCAAGTGGCGCCCGTAATATCGATAATCGAAGCCTCGCTCGTCCATATCCAGTGGCTTCATCTGACCCATTCCGCATCGCTCCAACTGTAGAAGGCCTCCTCGTGTGGGATCATAGCACAACACCGTGAGGTCCTGCCCGCTGTTTGTGAAAGAAACACCTCCAATCTCAGCGAAGACGTCGACGGTCTGCTTGGACTGGAAGGTTTGCGCGTCGATAATATTGATATAGTCGGCTTCCTCGGCGGCAACGAGCACGCGCTTGCCGCTGCCGATTGGCGAAAATTGCAAGTTCCTGACTCCGGCCATTTCGGCACGTACGGTGCATACCGGTGTCGAGGATCCGTTACTGTCTGTCCAACGGCGTGCGTCCCAAATCTTGATTGCCTTGTCCTGGAAGCCCGTAGCAACCGTCCATCCATCATCTGCCCAGGCACAGGAAAACCCGTGGTCGCGATGACCCGAGAGCTCCTGAAGGACCTGTGGTTTCCCGCCTCCCAGCGTCGACTCGGTCGTGGTGATGAAGACGTTCTTATGGTCTCCAACAGCGACACGCAGGCGACGGTCGGGAGAAACGGCAGTGCAGTTCAGCGGAAACTCGTATACCTCATGGGAAAGCCACTTTTGCGTGTTGATATCCAAGACACGGAACACAGCGTCGTTGGAAGCAAAGCCAACCAGAGGTCTGTTGGAATTGCGGTCTTGATAGACTTGGGCATGGTTGGTAATGCCGCTTTGATTGCTGGTGATAATACCCTCGTGGCATGCCGACGAATCTGGCTCGTCAGAGTCCACATGGCGAAGTGTGTACTCACCGTTGAAGCTCCCCGCTATCAGAACACCATTGCCAGCAGCCATAGTAGAAATGTGCGAGCCCTGGGCATCGCCGAGCTTCATGGCTACCCGGGTCTTCCCCGTGACGGGGTTGAACTGATGTACGGCGCCGGTGCCGGGATAAAAGACCTTGGTACGTGAGGTTGTT
Source organism: Sordaria brevicollis (assembly GCA_033439795.1). Lineage (NCBI taxonomy): Eukaryota > Fungi > Ascomycota > Sordariomycetes > Sordariales > Sordariaceae > Sordaria > Sordaria brevicollis. The sequence goes on from JAUTDP010000007.1 coordinate 1,700,776, forward strand.
GCCAGGATATTCCTGAGTTGAAAGTGCGACAAGTTGATGTTGGACTTGAAGTCCATGCGTCGAAATTTAAAGAAACTATCGGTGCAAGGTAAACTGATATCGGGACAATTTTCCTGCGACACAGTGAGTACACATTCAAGCAGCTTGAAGGTCGATTGAACTTACATCCCACCTGTCAGACCCAGGCACGTTGACATAATTCCTATAAGTCAGGAGTCGGCGTTGCCGTGCCTCCTGCCTCGTAACTCCTAGTTCCTCCCAGTCCACGCCCTGAAAGTCGCATTGGTCCCCAGCAAGGTCTGTATAGTGCGTCTGTGAAAGCTTCTGAGAGGCGAGGTCCGCGATCCTGCTGGGCCATGGGTAGGGACCCCTGGGAAGGTGTACTCCCTGTTCTCGATGATCTGGACGAGCCCATGTGTACAAAAACTCGGTCAGGCAGTGGTTGTTTGGCCCAAGACTCGTCATGCTGTGGAAGTTGGGACCGTGGGTTGGGTGAGGAAAGGTATCAAGTAACGTTGTTGGCGGGAGCTGGGGATGCACCTGATTTATGATACCCGATATCACCTGTGTAGCGGTCGTCGTAGACGGCCAACCTTGTCCGTTTGTTGCCAACATCTGGTTCACTAGGCCCAGGGTGAAGGGCGTAAAGGGAGCTGGAGGAGCTGGAGGGTACTGTGAGAACTGCTCTTCGTCCGATAGTGAGGAGGTCATGCTAATGGAGTCCTCGTTCTCAGGTTCCATGCTCAACTCATATGGAAAGTTTCCATGGTCGCCACCCGCGTCTGAAACATCGGTATCCATGTCGTTGGTGAGTAAGTTGGCCACTTGTAGATAGTCCACCAAGGGTGCACCCGCATCGTCAGACATGTCGACGTCGTCGGAGAGATAACCGTCCAGACCAGCAGTATAGTAGGAGGACTGCGGATGGTGGCCCAGCATTTGATTAGTATTCAGATAATGATGACTGTAAAGTAGGCTCTCATTTGGATCATGGTGATGGTCATCGTGGCCGTCATTGTCGTTGTCGTCGTGATCTCCCATTTCTTGTTCGCCGTGTCCATATTGCTGATGGTGCTCCCCGTCCTCGACGTTGTCGTATTCGCCGTCACTCTCCATCTGGTAGTGGGGGTTTAGCACCCCATCCTCCTCGTCTGGAAGCGTGGACATGGGGATGACGGCTGGCCAGCTGGACCCGGCAACGGCCGAGTTCCCGGTGGTGATGGGCATGTTTGTAAAGGCGCCAGTACCGTGACTACCGTGGGATACTTGTGATCGGTTACCGTTCCGCATTTTTGTCTCGGGCATAACTAAGCGGCAGCAGCTGGTAGGTAGCGCGGGAGTGCTTCAAGGTTTGAAGGTTGTTGATATTATGGACAAGTCAACATATGGGGCGCATCGGGTCGTGATCGTGTGAGGGGCAGCAGGCGCACTGGAACAGTGGATTGGCCTGATGCGTCGAAGTCATGGACCGGACGGGAAGTGGAAGTCGCGCACTTGTTCACTCTGCACTCTGTAGTACTAGTCTGCAATCTGCAGTGCCAGTTCAGCTGGTCCCGGTTCCAGCTGTTTGGCTGAATGGCAATCAGTGCAGCTCCCGTCACTGGTAAGGCGAATCGAATGATGAGGTGTGAAAGGTTGCTCTGGCTCGGCTGGTTGGGCCCGGATCGGGGGCGCGAAGGACGTCTCGGCGGGCGGCTGGGCTCGTCAGGTCCCGTCTCTAGATCCCGTCTGGTTCGGAGGGACGAACGGAAACGGGATGGGGTTCGGAGATGGGATGGAAATCGGAGAATAGGTGGGTTGTTGACTTTTGGCTTGTGTAATCCGACTACCTCCAGGTAAAAATCTCAACACATCGCGCTCGTTGTTCGGTTCATGGAAGAGTGGTCGCGTCCATCTTAGTTGTTGGACCGGGTCGTTTCTTTGTCGGGCAAGCAGCCAGGCAAGTGCGGGCGGTTCAGAAAGGAAGGTGGTGGTGTACAGGTGGTTACTAAGAGCAGCAGGGCAGTCGAGGTGGTGCACAAGTGCTTGGTCCAGGCAGGTAGGGTCTTAGTCTCAATGGCCGACCGACGAACGGCCCAAACCGAGAGGACGGGAACGATCTTGCCTTTCAGTTTTTTTTCTTTTAGGATTTGCTGAGCGAGTGCCACTGCACAATGCGCAATGGATGGACGTCTCGAACCTTGGTTGCCCTGTTTTTGGGAAGGATGCTGGTGAGCGGGCGCCGGCTCTCTGGTAAGCTCACATCAAAGGGACCCCAAAGTCTGGGAAGAGAGACGGGGCAGTCTGATGTTTGATTGGACTCGATAGACTTGGGACGGGACCCACTGTTCACAGGCCTCTTTTGGTTTCTGATCGAGTCGTATTCAACAGCCCTTCTAGAATACCTACAGTAGGGCGCTTGTCAACGGCAACTCGAAGCCATCACAGATGATTTTGTTGCAGTAATTCTGTCTTGGGGCGTGTTCCAGTTTTCCAACCGTTGATCTGTTTCCCATATAAAATAAACCCTGCCGTTGTTATGCGGTTTATCTGCAGTGTATATGCAGTTGATCACACTGCATTTGGCCTAAAAGAGTTGAGGAAGTACCTCAGCCTGTAATCCTTCGGTAAACCTCTCGCGTGAAATTTTCAAGGGTATATAGCCAATCAACGCGTGCAGGAAATGCCAAGATCCGTTGATCCAAAAACACAACATTTTGCTGCTTTTTTGCTGTTGATTGATGATACCGCCGTCAATTTCTATCGAAAAGAAAAAAGAAGACCATTTCCCAATAGCTCTCGAATACCTCTTTCCAATGATGCCAAATTTTTCCTTTTTCAAAAACCTCAAAAATTGACCATTCCGAAGTAAGAGTCTAACCCTGGTATCTCATTGACCGGTCAAAGAGATAAAGCCAAGGTAAGGTCTTGGCAGAGGTACGAGTGGTACCCCCTGTAACGCTGTAATTTTGGCATGTACCCAGATCAACGAACCAAATCAACGGTTGGAAAACTGGAACGCGCCCTTGGTAGAACCTGTTGATCGAGGCATGGATTATGAGAAGATAGTAGATGGATGCTGGGTAGAGGTAAGGATCCGATGAAGAGAGGGGATCCCCCGAAAAAATGGGGAGTTGCTTATTCCGCTTACAGCTTGGCAAAAAAGGTCCGTGCCAGCCTAGCAGAAGATACAACTTCTTTTATCAAATTTCAAAACTCCAAACCTTCGCATTCCATCCACCGCAACCCGATATAGAGGAAACCAATGCAAAAAGCCGGGTACTGGGGGGGCTGCATCTCGTGGAAGCGTTTTCGTTTTTATAGCGTTGATATTGCTCGAGATACCTCCGGGCGGATGAGAATTGAGGTCCTCCTGAGGTACTTGGACTTGGCGATTTTAGGGTGAAAAGGAGCGCCAAGCTGTAAGCGGAATAATCGACACCAAAAATGGCCCCCAACCAAGTTGGAGCCTGAAAGAGAAACTGAAAGAGACAGACATGCTTGCCGAGCAGCCACCTCACCACAGCGACCACCGCAGCTTCCACTCAACCCCAGCCGGTGTGTCATGAAATCTTTACAGTGCGAAACCCTCAACATCTCTCGCTTTACTTCGACAAGCAAACTGACTGGATTTGGCATTGATCTTTCCCGGGATATTTACAAGTTATAAAGATACATCTTGTCGCACTCCCGAACCAAGAGAATCATCAGAGCATGAAACCAACGTATATCGTCACCCGGAAAGAAAGTGGGCATAAAGCCAGGAAGCGTGGCGGCAAGCGGGAGGTTCATGGCCGTTCATGGCCTGGGTGAATCGAATTCAGCTCTCCATCCTCAACAAATGAAAAGCATCTGCAATGATGCAGTTGGGGGGGCAGTTGGATCATCCAATGCGAATATGCGATGCGAGGTATACCTCTACACTACTTACATGGCAGCAGTGACTACGCAAGAAGAATGCAGGCTCGCGGGGCGGGATAACGGACGGGAACCGGGCATCCCAAAATCAAAGTCAGTTGACAAAGGGCATCCTTGTCCCCATTGCCAGAGGTTCGGACACCCTCCAGATAGTGAGCTGCTAAGAAATTCCTCCAGGGATAGCGGATTATGCTAACAGCTATATGGAGTCGCGATAACGATGGACAATCCCACCTGCTGCCTTCCGACGGGATGAAATCCTTCAATGGCTTCAGCGTCTGTGCACCGTCCGTTCCCTCGCTCGATTAAACACCACCATGGTACCACATCGACAACATACAAATTCCCGAAATCTTGGAAGCACGAAAGACTCTCATTCCAGGTTATACTAGTGTGGGGAACGGCAAAACAGGGCGAAGGGCAAGGTAGGTTTGCGAATGGTTGCTCCCACTGGCCAAAGCCAGTCACCAAATCGTGGTCGGCGTGTCTCTCTCTACCCGCTCGGCTCTTCACTTTTCATGGAACCTATAACTTGTCCGGGCTGCGATGGCCGCGCGCGTGACACTCCAGAATATACCTCAACAGCCGCACCTAGCGACGAGCCGTCTTTCCATGCTACGCCATACGTCGGTACCTCTTGGGCGTCAGATCAGATCATATAGACGAGGCCGGTCAAGAGTTCCCTCACAACGCGGGGGTTCCCATGCATTCGACCAAGCAGCAAGAAGATCACGGAAGAGAGAGACATTGCGAATTCCTGGAATCTTCGTAACGACCGAGGGCCTCCGCGCATAAACTATTGCTCACAGCAGTTATGATATTCATGCCTTTACACCCCGACTACAAGGTAGGTAACATTTTCACACATTTTCACACTGGACGTTCTCAACTTATCCCATCTGATCTCATACCCGCCCGGATAAAAAGAGTTGTTCACCACAATGTGATACATCAACTTGGAAAGCGCTGAAGCCCACACACTATCTTTGCTTTTACCTTACACCGGCGAGACCGGTCAACCATGACCCATAAGCCCTTTCGGACCGCGCACCGGTCGGCTTTCTTGTTTCTATGGGCTATCTATCGCTGTTGCTCCAGTTCGATCGATTCCTGCAACCTCACAAAACTCTTCAGTCCGATCTTCCAAACAAAGTCCAATGTTGAAGACCAAGTCAGGGTAATACAAAAGCAAAAGCGACGGGTTCATGACAGACCTCGAGACACAAAAAAGGACATGTTTGTCCCACAAACTCCCGTCCTGCTGCGTAATACATACATCTGCTGTTGTCGTATGTAATACAACCCACTGCCGCCGCGGCCGCGCCTCTTTCTGTGTATATACGACGATCCGCATCCGCAGGCTTACTACACCACACCTAGAGAAATTCACGGGGTCACTCACTGTGTTCACACACTCCATCCATTATGCCATTTATCGTCTCCGTCCGCCCCCCACATTATCATCTGGGTTTTATACCTACCTGTCTACCTATAGGTATCATCCTGCCTGCCTAGCCATCTTGTTTTAAGCAGAAGGTTACACAACGGCAGAAATCAGTTAATGTGTCGAACCGAGTTAGTTACCTTCGGAAGTTCGATTTTTCATTGACATACTTTTCCCTTTCCCTCTCCAACTTTGATACCAAATCCTTCCTATTTCAGTTCCGAAGGAGAGAAAAACCAAATAACAGCGTCTCTGCACTCTCCTGCCTGTTCCCCCGACCTCTCCATTCCTAACTTCATGATGTACCAAATATTCCGCTGGCACACAACGACAAGTGATGATAGACCGTAGACGTAGCAACCTACCCCTACCCCCTGTCTTGGCCTCGGCGGAAACCTACATGTAATATGGGAAAACATACATGACAGTTAGCCCACAGTGGCAGTGGACTTTTTTTTTTTCTTCTCGTCGTTGAGCACTCATTCCTACTTGCTGTGGAAACTCACCAGCCGATCCGGTGCAGTCCGGTGCGGCAATGTCTGAGGAATGAATTGTGATTTTGTTCAAGATTGGAGATTCTAAAGCTGTGAATGACAACTGCCGAAGGAAAGCCCTATGGATTATGGTCTTACTTCGTGATTTTATTATGCAATACTGATATCATATTCTGACTGTGACTGGTCAAATGCTTTAGAGTAACGCCCAAGATCAACCACCAGCGGTCTGTTTCCTTTCATCTTGTTTTCACCGACCGAAACCGCTGACCTCAAACTCAGTGGATAAACACACAGACAGGGAACAGGTCTAAACCACGTACATTCAGGCGTCCCAAAAAAAGAGGAATCTCTTTTCCACATAAAAATGTCTAAAGCCTTATGGTAAAATCCTATTAACAAAACCCGCCTGCCATACCGCAATCAAAAAAGAAAGAACCAAAAAGCTGGCCACATTAATATCGCTTTCTTTGCCCATGATGAATGATCATGATTGCCCCCCACAATGAAAAAGGTGAATCTTTTCCAACAGAGAGACACTCATGCTAATCCCCCAGACAACAAAAAGACGTACGTTAGTACTCTCTAACAAAAACCTCCTGGCACAACTTCCTTACATCAACACCACTATGCATCATGACATGACTTAGGCATCCGAAAAGTAGTCATCAAAGTGTCTCCCCTGCTCATGGCCTCTCGGCTGGCTGCTTCCCCACCCATTACTGCCTCCTACTCCAGACATGACGTTATCCCTCGAGCCGGCCCAGTACGTGCTCCGGACGCGCCTGTCGCGCTCGAACTCGGCCCAGCGCTTCATGGTGATTTTGCTGCTATCAAACTCTCCCTCGGCTTCTCCGTGGCCGCCCTTGCTCGATTTCTCGCCTGCTGTCTTGCGCGTCTCGCCCCACGAGAAGTCGTCGAACTTCCAGAAGGCGTACGTGGGCAGGATGAAGTTCCACACGGGCAGGGAGAGCAGGTAGATGAACATCCAGATGACGTAGGACCAGCTGTGGGCGGTGACGACGATGAGGATGGCGGGCAGACCGAGAATGAGACCGAGAAGCACGAGCGGGATGATTTGTGGTGGCGAGTTGATGATCGAGATAATGACTGGTAATCACTGTTAGTAATAGAAAAAAAGGGGGAGAAGGGTGGTATCGTGGCTACTCACCAACATAGAAAGTAAAGGCGATGGCCGCAGGCAACACAAGGGTACCAATCAGCTCAATACCGACAATGAACTGCATACTGAAACAGAAGGTACCGCAAAGATCACGGACAAGGACGAGCTCCATCAGGTTGTGAATTGTCGAGTTGATCCATCTACGGCGCTGCGAAAGCAGCACCATGAACTCATCGGGGACAGTGGTCTTGCAAACGGCTTGAGGCACAAACACCTGCTTACGCTTGGGGAACGTGCGCAGCATGAGAGTACTGAGGTAACGATCCTCACCGAGAAGTAACAGGTTCTTCTTGTGCAGCGTATCGACAACGTTCTCCGAGTAATGCTCGACGACGTCCGGGTTGGCCAGGATAGGGACCCAGTAGTTCTGAGCACCCTTGGGCGCCTTGATGCGGTACATACAGAAACATCCGGGAAGACAGGTGACACCACCAAAGACGGACTCGAAAGCCTTGGCGAGATGATGAGAGACAAAGTATTCGAAGACCTGGATAGCGGAAACCCAGCTTGCTCGCTTGTTGGCAATCTTGGTCTCGCCACAGAGACCCATGATTTCAGGATCCTTGACCATGGCCGAAATCATGTGCGTAAGACTGTCGGGGAAAACCTTGGTATCGGCGTCAACCATGAGTACAATCTCGTAGAAATCGGGAGAGATGCCCGTGATCTTCCACATTCCGTTGAACATCTCATACTCCAGCTCCGTCATACGCTCGTCGAACATGACCTTTTGGAGGAAAGACATGAGGATGATCTGACTGTCACGCTTGCCACGGTTGCCAGGCTTGGACTTGGAAGCTTCAGCAGGGGTACCGCACTTGACAACGACCATCATAGGAACACGCTGCTGCTTCTCCAGAGGAATGGCAGACTTGGTGCCATAATCATAGAAGCCGGCGTACACCTTGGCCATGTTGTGGCGCTTGGAACCCGTCGCGACCGCAACATAAGAGAACGGCTCAACATCGTCGGGGTGAATCGTGTGGTCCTTCATCATGCTGAGAATGATATCCGGTGTCGACTGGGTTTCTCCGTGGCCCTTGATGATACCATCGCAGATAACGAGGATAACCTTGTGGCTGTTGGGGTAGTCCGTCATCGCAATCGAGTCCAGGGTCGTACGAACACCCATCTCACCCTCAGAGTAGGCTGTGACAAGGCAGATAGTATGAGCGAGGGGGAAGCCGAAAGGCATCCAGTCAGAAGGCGGTTGAGGAACGACAGCTTCGTGAATGAAACCGGCAGGGCCCGGGCCGTCTGCGGGACTACTGCTTGAGCCGTAAGGGTCGGATTTGAGGAAGCTCGACCGGCTTTCGTTTGCTTGGCCATACATGGTCCCTGGATGGAGCAACTGGCCAGCGGCGTTCTGGCTGGCCATGGTTGTGGGGAGTCCAGATTTCCTGTTGCCACGCTCATTGCCATAGACAGTGGAGAAACGGGAATGAGTGGGCAGGAAAGCACTGCTGCGCTTGCTCTGACGATCCGAGCTTCCAGCGACACTGCTACCAACCTCTCCCGGGAACCTTGGGGGAGCTCTGTAAATGTCTTCAGTCCAGTCTTCGATCTGGCGGTTACGCTTCCGCTGGTCAGACGTTTGGGAGGTCTTAGCAGCCGCATACGTCTTGCTGATGAACCATTGGAAGATGAGAGCCAGAACGAATCTGGCAAGGACGACTGCAAGAATAAGGACGAGGGACACATAGAGAACGACCTTGGACGCAATGCAGCCGACAGTCTCTGTATCCACCGAGCCCACCTTGATGATCTCCTCGAAACACTCAGCCATCTTCTTGTCCTTGCTTGACTGGAAGGCATGGGTGATATCGCGTCCACGAATAGCTTGGTTTCCAGGGGTGCTCTTATCCCTCAGCTCCTTGAAGCGGTCAGGATACGTGACTTGAGTGTCGTTGAACCAGTGAAGCAAATCAAGGTCAAGAACATGGCCAGAGTACACAACCAGGTTTCGAGAGCTGTTCTTGATGTCGTCCCACGTAAAGTAGACATCGGCGGCGCCCTTAAGACCGAGGTAGAAAGCGTCTCTGGCATTTTGAGTCGTGTGACAGGCATAGCCCAGGTAATAAGGAATCGTTGTGTTGGGTTTGGATGAACCATCTTGGTTGAACGTGGTACAAGGGAAGTACCACGCCAGATTGCCGCTCTTATCGCTTGGCACATCTGACTTGTCCTGCTTGGTGATGAGACCCTTGCACTTGCCGTTGACGTTCTGGAACAGGAAGCTGCCGTCCTGTCCGCCGTAACGCGTGGGCAAGTCGTAGAGTACGTTTGCACCCAAACCGTCCAGGCGGCGCGGGATACCCTCGGCCGGAGGATGGTGAGATTTGGTAAGATCGTAAGCAGATCCGTGGAAGATCATGTATCCTGACCCGACCTCGTTGATGCGCAAACGGAGCGGAGGTGTGCCGCAAACCACCTGAGTAAAACCAAAAGTGATGAAACCAACGAAACCCATGATGAGCAGAATGATGCTGATCAGACCCATTTTTTCTCTCCACGCCCTCTGTTGGGCCTTTTCGGGCATTCCGAAGCACTTGAGCACAAACCCAGGGCACCAGAAGGTGACGAATCCGCAGTAGATGTTCCAGAAGCTCGGGGTTGGAAGCCCCCCAGGCTTTGCTCGCTTTCCCTTTGCATCTTTGACGATTTTGCCGTGTTTTGTGGGATCCGACTTTCGCCGACGTCGTCTCTCATCACCCGACTTTTCAGTCTCGATAACCCGTGTTTTCGTTGAGTGCTTTCTCCTAGGGGGCGACTCCTCAGAAATATCGTCGTCGTTCCTCGAGCCAGTTCCCGATACGTCGTCCGTCACTCCCTCCAAATCCTCGTAAATCGGGTCGTTGCCGGTTGAAGACGGCAGTGTGTTCATGTTGGCCGCATGTTTTCGGTAGTGATAGTTGGGGTGGTCTTTGCCAATTCTGTTTCGTTCCGGTCGAATCAAGCTCCTCTTCCGCTGAGGCACACCGGACGAATGTGGCTCGGGGCTCGGCGCCAAAGGGTCTCTTTCGACATTCGGGTTGGGAGACGGGAGGGTATCTGGGTATGAACCGATCGATGGTACACGTTGTCGGTGGCTTGGTCGTCCTCCTGCCGCGGGACCATATCCAGACTCGACATCGTTAGGTGGTGGTGGTCGACTGCGGCGCGAACCGCTTTGCCGGTAGCTGCGTCGCTCCTCATACGAAGGCGACGCCCCCGGCCTCTGAGGAAGAGACATGATGCTATATGAAGCGGAGCGGTTAGCGAGTCAGTTCCGGGGTCGATGGAAGACTGAAGAGTCGCTGAAGTGTCTGACAAAAGACGGGTTTGTCGTAGGACGGACAACGTCACTTGTCGCGTCGCAACTGGGAGCACCAGTTGGTCGGCTTAGGGAACGTGACGAGACGAGCACTCCGCCAAGAGAGGAAAGAAGTGGTGATGGGGCCTGTCTTGCACGATTCAGGCTACACCATATAGTAGCATGATGGATCGAAAGTGAAGTATGGAGAAAAATCAAACTTACAAATCTGTTGCGAACGAGAGGCGGCTCGTCCCAGTTCCTTCGCAATTGTTTGCAATGCGGAACCGTAACGAGGTTGGAATAACTGGGCTGCCCTGGCAGGCCTAAAAGCAGAGTTGACGGTGTTTCTCTCTCAGGAGACTGGACGGGAAGGGGGGCGCAGGCGCTGGTCTTTCAGGTACCCAATTAGACCAATGATATGCGCCGATGTCTTGCTGGCTGTTTCCCAGACCCAAAGCCAAGGAAGAGAAACCCGACGACCTGAACCTGGAATTGGCAATCAGCTGCGCACTAACCTCGCCCAGCCCGCTCGTTTTTTTCCCGTTCCTTTTTTTTTTTTCTTTTCAATCCAGATCCCTCGATTCCACACATCTCTTCCAGGTCCCATCCCTCCCGTTCCCTCCAATACCTACCGCGCCAGTGGGTGGCCCGCGGCTTTACAGAGCCGACCTTGCAATGGTCGCCCTGTCAGATGGAAGTCTTTGATGATGTTTGATGTTCTGCAGAACGGACGGACCGTTCCAGCATAGAGGTACACTACGGAATGGTCCCTGCCTGCACTGACAAGTTGCCGGGCATCTTCTCCTAGTGCTTGTGTCAGGTACCTTGTTTGACTTGGGACGAGGGCGGGAAGTCAAGGCAGGGTTGATGCAACCAAGCAGCGATTTTACAGGTACTTGTTTAGGTTATGCAGTAGCTGGACATGTCAATATGCAAGACACGGACAGGAGATCTAGGGGCATGAGGTCGACGACATGAGGGGTTGAAGCACCACTCTCCGATCCCTACAGAATAGCTACCTAGAACGACCAGCTGCACAGGATGGGAAGGTGAAGAACCTGTGAGTTAAAGCCGGTATGGAATTCAAACACCATCAGAATGCGCAATAACACCTCCGATTGTGTGCCTGTTGGGGATGTAGCTCTGGACTAGGATGGCAGTGGGAACCCCCAAGCGCGGTGGCTCTACCTAGTTTCGTTCTAGACCAAAGCGCAGAAGAGATTGGATGAGGTTCTGGTACTCTGGTAGAAATGTTACGAACGGCACGGCAAAGGGCAGTCTTAAAACGGACAATGACGATATTTGCAACATCTGACACGGGTTCCTGTTGAAGCATGGGGATGGAATGCCGTGCCGTTGGCATGAATCCATTTTCAAGGTCGGGTGTGAAGGGAAGAGAAACCGAATGGAGGGAGAAGCTTCCGAGCGGCTTGTTTGGCTGGCTGGCTCTCAACTCACAGGCAGTTCTCCAGTTCCTGTCTTTTTGTTTCGTCTGATGATCGATCTGCCACAAGTGGAAGTGCAGTCAGCGGCTTTGGGCGATCTGCGCTCCGCGCTCCAGTCCCAGAGTGGAATCCCCGCGGAATGAATGGCACGGTGCGCTTCTGGAACCCTCGAGGAACTCCCCACTGTATGCATGCTTCCAGTCTAAGTTCCTCCCTTCATCAATTTGGCAATGCTTGGAGGCGCTGGGCAGGCTGGGCCACAGGACGCATTAATTTATTCATTTTCATTTCCTGCTTGATGCCATCGTGAGCTACTGTAGACTAGTTGGAGGTAGCCTTGGGTCGACGTTGAAACAAAGTCGCGGTACTACATTCGGCGGCTGCACCGCACCCAATGCTGGCGCCGGTTAGATATGTTTGCTCTCATTGAAAATTCCCGCCTTTACTCGAGTTTATTGAGAACTGTGTGCAACGGAAGCTCCGGTGGTTTTCCGGAGACCGGAGTAGTGCTCGGCCGGACTTCAGCTCCAGCCGCAGCTGGAAAGAATCACCCGGGGCTGGAAGAGTGAGCACAAGCCATCCCGGGCCGGAAGTGGTCCACACTCGCTCACGATTTGTGAGATGCGGACGTCGTGGGGAGTTGCCGTTGAGTTCGGCTTGAGATTGCGATTGAACACATTTCGAAGGCCAAGGTAGATAATTTTTTGTTCCGTCCTTCCGGAAGCCGTCTTCCCAGAGTTGAAGATGCGGCTTTGACACAAAATGTGCATAAGAAACACACAGTGATGTGCATCAACAAGCTGGAGCCGGGCATGGTATTTCTCCGTCATTGATGTCGGGATAACGCGGGGCACACAATCCAGATCCATACACTTTACCGCAGCGTACTGTACTGTGGATGAGCACTGATGAGTTTTGTAAATTCACGTGAGACACTCCCCCTTTATTTCCACCCACATTTCACACCTCCTTCTCACGGAGGTGAACAAGAGAGATGGCATGAAGTCTCATATCCGGTGGACAACAACCCCCTTCACTAGTTGTCAGCGACGAGGTGGTCACCTCATTTTCGGTGATTTTCCATCGAATGTGAGGCCGTTTGGGGAGAGCACCAATCTCGCTTTGAATCTGTGCGTCCCCACTGAAAAACACAGTGGACCTTGGACCCTGGAATCCATTTTTGAACTCCATGATGATTGATGAGCACCCCCGTCATGGGCCGTGATACCCACGTTTTCCCCCGGCTTCAGTTGTCTAGGCAGAGCTCACCGGGGACCGGGGAAAGGGGGTTTTTACGGGGACCCAGTGTGCTGTAGACGAAGAGCCGAGATCTCTGACTTTTGATTGATCTCCACCTCTCTTGTAAATATCTCGACCACCTCATATGCGCCAGTTGAAATTTTATGAGGCGACCGCTTGCTCGGCGTATCTTGTCCTGCTTGAGTATTGTCTCTTGTGGATATTGCGAAAGTTCTTGGACGGCTTGGAGGGGCAAACCTAGGTATGCGATCAATTCTTGGTACCGATCCCCCAGATATTCCCAACATTACAGGCCATGAGCAGCCGTGGGTGATGGACACAAGAAAACATCAAACAGGATCCCCACGGGGTTCGATATTAAAGTACCAGCGATCTCCTTCAGTCAGTTTGTGATCGCTTGCTGGTCACAAAGCCTATCCATCCATCCATCCATCCACCATCCACCCACATTCCTCCCGCCCCGTGTTGTTCAACCCCATCCCAGTGGAGGTGGAGGTAACCACACTCCGTATGTGCTGCGGAAATCTTTTTCAGTTGATCGGCCCGGGCCCGGGACGTGTGTAACAACTGCAAAGAGAACGAATTGGTAGCCGCTTTTTGGACGCCTTCCTCTTCGCACAACACCCAACGAGGCAACAAAAGGTTTCGGATCCTTCGCAGATAACTAGCGTCTGGTTTACGAGAAAGGCAAGATCACAAAGGTCAAAGGCTAAAAAGCGCCGTAAAGCCGAAGACGCTGCCGCTCGGCACCCGTATCCGACTTCACGATGCAAGTGTAGGTACGAAAGCGTTGCTTGGCACTGGTCTAGCGCTTAGAAAAAGACACTGCGTAATGAAGGGGAAAAAGTTGAGAGCGTTATCTTTATGTACTCTTCGCCTTCTGGTTGCCTATCCGGAGATATATTGCTCTCACGTCGAAAAAATGTCTTTTCAAGACAGCCTTAGTGAGAATAAGGAGGAGTTGATGGTGTGATATCAACCTCTCTTGTGCTCATGTTCATTAAGCTGCGATGTCGAGGACCAATGCCATGAATGAAAAGGGTTGTGTAGGACCAAAAAGTTGCCTAAAATTGTGATTGGATCACATCCTTCATCAGTTCCCCAAAAAGGCAAGCCGTCAGCTTCGTATTGCGCGGGATGGGCGTCAAAGTGATGGTGGTCACGCTGACCTCGACACCATCTGTCGATACGAAGTTGCGCTGACTATGAGCGAACAAATGCAACAAAAGAGATGACCTCTCATTGTTCACACAAGCCCCATTTCATTTATTTTCGGGCTGTTGAAGTTTTATTTCCCACCGTCTCTGCCGGAGCGTCATATTTCTACCCGATGTTGTTGGCGAGACCAGAGGGGCGCTAACACTTTCAAATTCGGCAGTGGCCAAATCAAAGGCTTTCTTTTAAGGACTTCTTTCGCAATCCCCGTAAAAGATGCATGATTTGGCGGTGGAATTTTCATGATAGTTTAGCTATCCACAAGCTCGGGAGAACGGACAAACGGGACGATATCCCAAGCCCACGGTGAAGGCGCGGGGTGTTACAAAGCCCGGATTCGTGAAGCCTTAACCCCGCCGCACTCGTTCATCAGCGACAGAAGATCGCTAACTCGGCTTGTTGGGTTGCGGTCGATGGATTGCCAGCGATGTCCCGCCTAAAGGGTAGAAACGCCACCATTCACACCAGCCCTGAGCAGCCGCTATATCGGCCAAAACGGCCATTTGTTTTCAGCACCAAATCCATCAGCTTTGTCAAGATTTTATAAGAACCAATGAATCTGGAATATCAGGTCTGGGACCCTCAAGCCTAGCAGCTCGGCCGTCTGGATCCTGTATGGAGTTTGTGTAACGGGGCACTCCGCACAGTAGCAATGGATGAGTTAGACACCGAGACCCTGAAAAGTCCCTATCGCAGAGGAGCAAACCCACATGAGAATAAAAGCTTGAGCGCCAGGATGCTTGTTGCCCTTTTATAAGTCGGCCGTATGACAGTGCTTTTCTGTAATAGCTGTTCGGTACCTGAAATGCGTACTGTCTTTGGTGCTGAATGGTTGTTGGAAAACCCCAAATCTGTCCAATGTAGATGCAAAAAATTCCCGTATGCTTGCGAGGCTGCAGAGAGCTGAACACATACTGCGACATTTCTGCGAACTGAGGTCTTGACCACAGTTGTAGGAGTTCGCAATCGATATGTTGTGCCCAAAGAGGTATGTCTGGCGAGTAACGTGTTCTATGGCGGGCCGGGCAATGGAGGTGGCCTTTTTGTTTCTCCTCTACCAGCTTGGCGGTATCCTTTGTCGTACGAAGAAGCCATCGTTACCTTCCCTGGGATATTATTAGCCATCGGTGTTAGTGTTGAGCATCGCTTATTTAGCCCCTCGGTACCTTGCCTTGAGAGCACTTGCCCAGCTACGGCACAGGTAGCGTAACACTTCCCAAGGCGATGGTACTTTCACTTCCACTAGTTGATTTTCTGCCAAGGTGGTTGTGCATTCTTTGTTGAACTTTGAATGTGTGTCGATGGTTCAGGAACCCATCTGATCTTGGCGGGTCGATGTTGGCTGTGCCGCCAGCCTTGTCACAGACGCGAAACATACTGACAAGTCCTGGGCAGTCCTGCACAACTGAGGTCTCTTATCGACTCTTCTTATTCTGCCCAAGTCGTGGCGTTGATCCAGAGTCGTTCAGCCGTCGTCCTGTCTCGGAATCGAATGGCGAGAGGCAGCCAGGAGACATTCGCCAAGTGTCTACCAGTGCCGCAAAGCGCCCTTGGTATGTATTGGCGATATATCATGTAGGCCCCAAGGGTGGTTTGAGGTCATCCCGTGAGATGTTGAGAGGCGAGGGAAAAGGCCAATGGAGGGGAGAGTTGTGAAGAAGGAATGATACCCCCAGATGCAGGCCCTGCAAGCCACAAGATGATGCAAGCCTTTCAGCCAGCACGTTGCACAAGCAAAAGCTTAATGCTCTCAGACAAGCGATCCAGACCGAAGCAGAGACTGTCATCGTCATCCGTCATTCCAGGAACCAGACAGTCTGATATGGAAGGCGAAGGCGTGGAATGGATGTGGCAGTTTCATGTGCATTTCCTGTTTGTTCTTGCCTTTTAGTCCTGCCGTGGCCTTGGAAGATGGGGCCGGGGTCTTCGTGGTTGCCGGTAGTCTTGTTAATAAAACATTAACATATTCGCAGGGAAGGAACACTTTCTTGGACGATGAGGTAAGGACGGGAAGGAGGGGGGAACCTCACTCAGAACACAAGTGGAAAGTACCTGCGCTCCATACCGTAGCCATACACTCTCGGTAATCTTGTATTTCGACGCAAGGCCTTGAGAAGTAGAATATAAAGACCACAATCGACTGGAAGATGAACGAAGGTTGTTGGGGTGTCTGGGTGCCTCGTGCTTGAAGCAAGAGAGGGGATTGGTATTCGTTGAATTCCATAGAGGTGAAGTATCATTTTCCACTTCTGCCGCGGACCCTTCTGGGTACGGTAGGTGTAATGTAGAGTAGAGGCAGGTACCTCTAATCCGGTAAATCCTGCAACGCACCAGCCCGCTGTGACCAGACCAGCCAGCCCATTGTCCAACCGCTCATGATTTTGGAAACGGAAGCAAAAGGGTGATGGAACAAGAGAAGAAGGGCGAACAAGAGGCATGGATGCGCGTGACCAGCAAATGCATTGTAAGGGGCAGATTTGCTGAATTTGGAGGCAGTTTAGCAGTGAGTAATGAAATTACCCGATCAATACTAGCTCGGCTCAGTTAGTGTATGGGTAATGTAATGGAAGGTGAAATGTTCGGATGCCTGTTCGCCCGCCCGTATTCACATCTGCATTGCACAGTCTGTCCCTGCAGGGCCACCCCAGTAGTACCCAGGTCTCAATCCAGCAGCCAATCCTCCCACACTGGGCAGAGCAGGTGGTCGGACGTTGCGGAGCTTCCACTCTGCCCTGGATTGGCCCGTTGAATTGTTTTCTGGCGACCGAACGCCGATCTCCACGCAGTCTCCATGAAGTCTTTCAGTGATGGGCGCTGAGGCGGGCTAACGACAGACTCATGTTTTCCCTATACCTAGACTACTTAACCTGTTTGGGTAAAAGATTCTTCGATTTTTTCACCACACAAAAAATTCTAGCGGAGGAATCAGCTGCAGCCCCAATGCCCAACCTACACGACCAAAATCTCGGTAGGTTCAACGACCAAAGGCTTCAACGACCAAAGGCTTCAGCGACCAAAGGCTTTAGCTGTTCTAAGAGGTTGTCGTTTGGTATAGCCAAAGTTTGGTTATAAGGATTTGAGGGCTCCCGGCCCTTTTTTTGGACGAGTTGTCAAGAAAAATTATCTGAGGCCTAACAAATCCCGGCCTTTATCTTGGGCCAAGATGTTAGCGGCCGATAAGATAGATCAAATGCCGGAAACTCCTACCCAAACAGGTTAAGTAGTCTAGGTATAGGGAAAACATGAGTCTGTGGTTAGCCCGCCTCATGGGCGCTGCCTGCACTCTCCTCTCCAACTGTCTGTGACAGTCTGCATGTGTTTTTTTTAGTTCTCCCGTCAACCGCTGCCCGTCACAACATCAGTCCACTGCATCACTGCCTGCGTCCAACTGCAAAGACCAAAGAGGAAAACCACCGACGAGCATCCACCACGGCCACCACGGCCACCACGATTACACACGCTTGGACCTCTCCAGCCTCACAACCTCACGTCTTGTCTCGCCTCCGGTCTCCATTCTGGATGTCAATTTTGCTGACTGTCGTTTGGACTTTGGCCTAGTCTATTTTACACACTACCAATACATGCCCATAGTTTCTTTTCCTTGACCGCCCTGGCTTTAATTTCTTGTTACATAGGCACAATTAATTCCCTTGGGGGTCTTTTACTCTTTATTCTTTTCAACTTTGACAACTTGCAACCGAACCGGACCAGAGACATCAACATTCGCCGAGTGTGTCGCCGTCGCCTTGAGGTCCCCGTCAACCCTGTCGCTCGCTACCACCTTCACTTCCCACTTTCGTGTGTTCGGTTGTGTACGTATACATACATACATCCGAGGCAAGCAAGCTCAAAGGCTGTTGTTGTTCAAAGACTCACACAAGCTATCAAACACCAGGAAAAGCTGCTCGTTTTATTGTCCGAAAGATCGCCAAATCGTCTCTCCACCATCCACGAGTCCACCTCCACCCACGCGATCACCAAATACTTAGTACGATCATCCTCACGCGGTCACGGCCCCTCGTTCCCCCCGGTCCCCCTGTCGCCTGTCTCGTCTGCGCACGCATACATACTCAGCTCCCTGGACTCCTGGGTTTGCCCGCCCCATTGCGAATTAGCACTTCTCCAGCCGTCCCCACTTGGCTGTCTTGTCTGTAACGGGATCCTGCCCGTTCAACACTCTCCGGCGCCCTCCCAGTCCTTGCGACTTCGATCTGCTACAGCGCCTTTTTGGTTTTGGAGAGGGAAAGTCTTCTACTACAACAACAGCGCATAAACTCCATCGCTAGTTTACATATCACAGCTTTAGTCTGACGCCTGCGAGATTCAAGTACGGCATATGCTTGCGACTACACCAAGTGGAAGGTGACAGCGAACCCAACAAGGACGGAAGCTTAGAGAGGACAGTCTGAGAGGCTGCAGCTGTCTGCAGGCCATTGCGACTACCTACGACTTGACACTTGACTGCTGTATCAGACAATCTTGATATTCCTCGCCGCCTGCCATGGCGGCCGTCACTGCATCACCGGTTGCGTCGCCAACCTCAACTACCACCAGTCCTCGCAGGAAACCTGTTCCCACAGCAGGTTTGCCCGCCATTGCCTCCATCGAGCGCTTCGAATGGAACGAAAATGCCCCTTCTCTACCCGGCGTCTCTCTGGCCGAGTCCCCTCGGATACGGCAGTCGCCGATCTCGCCCGTCAAGGTCAACTTTCAACCCGAAAACTGGGCTCAGCCATCCAACGCCAATATCGAAACAGATCGTTCTTATGATGGCTTACAGCCGGTTCCGGGCGCCTTCGACCGTGCCCTTCCCGCGACACCAGGTGCTCCGACTCCTCCGCCCCATACCCCGTTAAACGAACAGCCGAGGCAAGATACATCTAGCTATCCGGCGGCCCCGAGCGCGCAGTCAGCATGGCAGGATACTGAGAAGCCATTGCCGGGGCTAGAACTGCCCAGTGTAGCCAGGTTGAAGCTAGAGGCTTCCCAGGACGATCTGTCTTCCGATTCTTCGCGGGCAAGCCACGGAAGAATCACCAATCGTCGAAGCCGAGAGTCCGACACCACCGTTAGCACGTCTAAGCAACCTAACTCGAACGATTCGTCGGCGGCAACCAGCGCAAGTTCGGTGTCTGGCGTTATTGAGGCTTCCGATTGTCCAGACAACTCTGGCGATATCTCCCCTGAGAGCTCCATCCTCGAGGATGGATCTGCTCGGGCGGAGCAGGTACCCCAACTCGCCTACCATCATTCTGCTTTCATGCCACGACCGGCTAGCATGGCTGTGGACCAGGACCCAAGGGCTCGATCAAACTCGAGCCTCGTTGAGAACGGTGGCCCCATCAACCGTCATTTGACGCCCAATTCTTTCAACAGGCGAAGCTCAGTACCACGGCCACAGTCTGCATATTCGGTCTACTCAGACTTTGGGTCTCGGGGGCATTCCCCTGGTCTACAAAACCGAACACCATCCGCAAACTCTCGAAACTCACCGGATAACCGACCACAATCTTTTGCCGAGCTTTTGAACGTTCCGTATCCACAACCGGCACCGGCACCACTTACGCTCGACAACTCCAATTTACGCAGTGTAGTTGGCAATAATGCTTCCCTTCTCAGCGCACAGAAAACGCTGGAGATGTACAGGCAGAATGTTAGGAAAACCACGGACTACTCTACCCAGTATTCCTTCGCCGTCTTCCTGATCAACACAGCGCAGGAGCAAGGCCTGAACTTTGACGAACTCAGGAAGTCTAAGAGTCCCAAACCTGGGCGGTCTTCAGAGAACCTATCCACAGACGGCAACCAGTCTTCGCCGTACGAACTGGTGCGGGAAGCGCGGGCTATCCTACAGAAGCTGTCCAATAACGGTTTCCCTTTTGCACAATATTACCTTGCTGACGGCTATGCCTCGGGTTTGTTTAACAAGGGAAAGGAGGACTACAACTCAGCATTCCCTCTGTTTGTGTTAGCCGCCAAGCACGGCCATGCCGAGTCTGCTTATCGCACTGCTCTATGCTACGAATTTGGCTGGGGCTGCCGCAAAGATCCTGCCAAGGCCGTGCAATTCTTACGAACAGCAGCCTCCAAGCGACACCCAGGCGCCATGACAAGGCTAGGAAAGGCCTGTTTGTCGGGTGATTTGGGCGAGAAGAGGTATAGGGAGGGTGTCAAGTGGCTGAAGCTCGCCACCGAGTCCGCCGATGCGATTTACAACGCCGCTCCGTATCAGCTTGGCTGCCTATACGAGACAGGCTATGGTGATGACATCTTCAAGGACGAGAGTTATGCCGCTGAGTTGTTCACCCAAGCCGCCGATCTGGGCAATCCCGATGCCAACTACAGGATGGGCGATGCTTACGAGCACGGAAAGCTCAACTGCCCAAGAGACCCTGCTCTAAGCGTCCATTTCTACACTGGGGCTGCAGAACGCGGTCATGCCGCTGCTATGATGGGACTTTGCGCCTGGTACTTGGTTGGAGCGGATCCTATCCTGGAAAAGGACGAAGAGGAGGCGTATGAATGGGCCAAGAGGTCTGCAGAGCTTGGTGAGTGGGATTCGATCACTTTCGTAGATAAGATTGTAGGGAGAACGCAGCTAACCTCAGCACGACAGGGTATGTGAAAGCGCAATATGCTGTTGGCTACTTCACAGAAATGGGCATCGGTTGCCGAAGGGATATTTTGGAAGCCAACCTCTGGTACGTCAAGGCGGCCGAGGCAGGCGATGAGCGCGCCAAGCAGCGGTTAGCAGTTATCCGTGCGGCCGTCAGCGGAGGAACACCTATGGAGGTCGCCCCGGCTCGGAATGCTAAGATCAGGAAGAGCGCGGACAAGGATGATAAGGAGTGTATCGTCATGTAAAGGACGAGACCTCTCTTGTCTTAACACCCAACCAACAAAAGATGAGACAGAATCCGACGCCCTGCCACGGACACGAAAACGTCTTCCTCGCGCATCAAGCACCCCAACCAGTCCGTGATCGACCGAGTTCATTGTTTTTCTTTTTTGGATACCCTTAATCGTCGGCCCCGTTTCGACTTTGCATACCCCTGCGGTGGACCTTACCACATTCAAAAAAAGAGTTGTTCTTGCTCCCGTTTTAGGGGTTTGTCTATACTGGCTTGTTCTTTTCCCGCCACGAGTTTCCAAACCCCTCGATAATTGCTTTTCGCCGAACTTCAGATGGCGATAAAATTTGTTCCGGTCTCATGAACTCTGGCCTTAAAAACTCGGCGTTGTACACTTGGTTTTCAATGCATATGCATGGTTGTCTATGTGTGAAAGAAGAGAAGAGTCAAGGTTGGAGAGGTTAGAGGTATGAGCCGAAGAGAAAGAAAGGAAGTCTGGACTACAAACCACACTCTCTTCCTATCTCGGACCTCTCCCCACGCCTCCTCCTCCTCATCCCTTTCTCAACCCTTTCCTCTTACTTTTTCACGACGACTCAAACCGCGGCGTTTTCCACGATCGGGCGTGATGCGTGTACTTTGTGTTCTTCCTTGTTCTGGGGCTTATCGGAAAACTTGATTTTTACTTCAACTGTCATTTCGTTCTTGTGTGCGGCGCGGCGCGGCGGATGGGCGGGATTGATTTGGTCAGTCACTTCACAGATCAAAAGGGATTAATGAAGAGCTTCAGAGCTCAGTGTGTGTGTGTGTGAATTGTAAAAAGTTGGAACAAAGTGAAGCTGGAAAAGGGACGGACAGAAATGAGAGTGTGTCTCTTGTTGTACATACAGGAAGGACGAATGTGACAAGTTGATAAGGTAGAGTGAATGAGAGTGAGTTGCTTGCAAGTCGGGATGGAACGGAAGAAGCATGGCAGGGAAAGGAAGGGGAAGCAAGGGAAGCAAGAACCGGAGATAACGCGAATGAAGAAGACGACGAAGTAGAATAATAATAATTTCTGGCTAGTATCAATCTGAATTGTTCATCGTCAGCAAAGTACTGCGGTACGATTACGTGAAACTCCGTTTGGCCAGGTGAGATATAAAGCACAGAGCCGGTGGAAGACCGAAGAGTGATTGATAACCCAAGAATTATCATTAGAGACCAAAAAGTGTATACAGCAATTAAACAAAAAGAGTTTTACAACGTGACTAGCCAATGATCCCCAAACACCAGGCATCTTCTAAAATCATACCTGTGGGGACTTCCTGTTTCCTTGTCCAACGTCTGTCTCTTTCCTGAAGTCTTTTTGGGTGTCCCTTTTAACACAAGAATCATCGATAACCAACGCAACCAACCAACACCCACACGATTAAAAACCGCCCTACCAACAAAGGAACTTGGTATACTATCCTGTCTTGTGGCGTGCGTCTTGAAAAAAACCAGAACCAGAGCTATAACGTCTATGAACAAACGAAACTAAGTCAAATCATATCTCCCTCATCTTACTAGTCGCATACGCCGCCACCAACGAGCTGATAGCCCCGATGAACATGCAAACCGCAATCGCGTTCGGCCCATCCGTATTAGCTTGCTCGCTGGGGTGCGCGTCCGTCGCCAGCTCCGGGCTCTTGCCCGGTTCCAAGATGGCGAAGACGATGGTACTCATAAACGTTGCAATGAACTGCGGGATCGTGGTGTAGATGTTGAGAATGCCAAAGTAGATGCCGCTCAGCTCGCCGGTTGAGCTATTGCCCGCGGCGGCGGCGGACTCATCCACACCAACAGCAGCGCTGCCGGCGCTGGGATCACTGACGAAGCGCATCTCGATGCTGCTGGTGGAAAGTCGCCTGTAGGAAGGACCGGCAGTGCCAGATGGGGACATGGGGTCGGGAGCGCCGCTGAGCTTGTTGACTTCGACGCCCAAAAAGGTGGTGGGCGCCCACATGGCGATGCTCCACGGGATGCCGCATAGGGCGACCAGGACGGTGGCGAAACGAAACGAGGCGGCGAAGGGGGTCAGGAACATGGCGAAGGCGAACATGAGGTGGCTGGCGATCCAGGCGCTCAGCAGGTCGGGTTTGTACTTGTTGACCGTCTCGACCAGGCCCGCGATGCTGGCGGGAGGGCGGTGCGTGAAGGTGCTGTCCTCGGGCGCGCGGATGAAGGGCGGCAGGATCCAGGCGCTGATGAAGGTCACGGTTGAGTAGACGGTCAGGGCGGTGCTGCCGATACGGCCCATGTCGCCCAGGGCGTCGCTTGAGCCGCGGGCGTCGGCAGGCACGTCGTACCGGAAGTACGTCTCGCCTACCCAGGTGCTGCTGTAGATGATGAACGGGAACCAGCCGATCCAGGACCAAAAGACGGCGTAGCAGATGGCGCGGATGCGAGGAGGTAAGGTGATAAGAGTCGAAACGATCTGACGCACGACCTTGAAGCGACCCGAGTGACGACGAGGATCGGGCCGGACAGTGACAAGAACCCGCTCAGTCACTGCCCAGCAGGTTACGGAAGAGGTGACAATCATTCCCAGAGCGGCAATGACGGTGAGCTGTTTGAACTGTGTGTCTCCCAGAGAGGTCCCGAAGAGTTGAAGAAGGTCGACTGCCCCCATGCCGTAACCGATAATGTGTCCCAGTGAGCCCATACGGCTTGCTAAGAAAAAGTTAGACTAGGATAAGCCAACGCCTGCAAATCTGATAGTGAAAACTTACCCCATGCTGCACCGCTTTGCTGTTTTTGAATTGGCAAAGTGTCTACGACCAAGCTTCTTGCGCATGACATGACTTTTGAGGAGCACGTAGGTCAGTATGCGATGCTGAACCTCATGGAGCAAAAGAGCGAGCCTTACCGGCATTGATGGCAAAGTCAACACAGTAGAGCGAAAGCACAGCAACAGCGATGGTGCACGCTCTAGCATACGAGGGATCCCAAATGAAGTAGGCCACTATCTCCTTGGTAAAGCCCAAGGCCATAAGAGCCAATGCTGTGACGATGGACCCAATAATGATGACAGGCCGCCTTCTGCCCCATCTTGACTTTGATTGATCCGCGATGACGCCTATTATCGGTTGTACTATCAAGCCTGATAAAGGACCGGCAACCCAGACGAGGGAGGTTTGGCCTTTGGTAAGTCCTAGTGAGAGAAGGTAGGGCGTACAGTCTGGGTAGTGTATAGTTAGCAACTAGCTTCGAATTCCAGGATAAGAATCGGGAAATCCAAGACTTACAGGTCATTTCAACGCCCCATGTGAAGCTGCGAACAGCAAACTGTCAGTAACCGGCATATCCTCCTGGTTGTCTTCTTTTCCGTGTATACTAACGTGATGCCAACTGAGACGCATGTCAACAAGAGCATGCGCATGGTCTCGGTAGTCCCCTTCACCGATGGTTCCCCCCTCCATGTAGACATTTCAACGGTCTCTCTTTCAGAGTCACTGCCACTGTTGTCTTCTTGTTCGCTGGACGCCGTCCACTGATTAGGACACAAATCCTCCTCCTCCTTGCAATATCGGTCCGGTAGCTTTTCCCCTTGGTGAAACAGAGTATCCTGGGGTGTCGGAAGGTCGCAGCCGGCAGCTTGGAGAGGCGCAGAGATATAGTCAGATGTTCTGCTGTCTGTATGAGCTATCCAATTAGCCATTTTGCTGTTGTGATGTAGGACATGGTGGGCGCGTAGTTCGTCCATCTCGAGGCAAGAGAGAGGATATGTGCAGTTTCTGCTGCTGCTCCCCGCCACCGTACGTACGGACTTGGTCGCGCCCATGGTGCACATTGTCTGGAACTTCAAACTAAAGGAGCTCTGGTGATCTCGCTTACCTAGCAGATGGGCATTACACTAAGCGGGCTGCCTATCCCCAACCGAAAGGGAGGGGAGGCGCAATGTAGGAAGCGACGGGTTACAAAGTGTAGGTTACGATTGCGCCTGCTGTCGTGGATGGTGCCGCATGCGTCTCACCCGTTGTATACGCTTTCTGTCTCGGTCTCAGAGTTGAAAATGGGGCTCGATGTTGTTTCGGACACTGGGAGCTTTATGCGACACGGGCACGCGGCAACGGGGACGGTCGATACGAGGGATACTGTACTGAACGAAAGGATTGAAAGCAAAAAGGCGGAAACAAACGAGGTGGCAGGAAAGCGAACGAGGAAAGCGAGCGATGTGGCCAGAAAACGACGGAAGTCAAGACGGTTGTCAAGATACAGAAATGCTACTAAGATGCGATTCAAAAAAAAAGTGGCATGGTTGTCTGTCTGTCTTATCAGGGGATGGTGTAGATAATGGAACACTGCGCCCAGCCCTGCGAGCCCCCTAGAGGTACTTAATATGGGCAGCATGTTACGTACCAGTTACCATTCCTCTTGTTGCCCTTACGTACGGGGTTCGTATAGAGAGGAGCAGCCCAGCGTTGCCCAGAGTTTGACCTGCGGGAGTGAGGCTGGGGAATGGAACTCCCTTTGGGGGGTGTGTATGGAAATGGGAAAGGGGTGACGTATCCTCAATGTCCATCGGGAGTGCCTGTTACAGGGGTTATTTTGTTTGTGATGGTTTCTACGCAGGAAAGGAACACCGCGGCGCATATAAAGTCACAGCAGGACGGCCTGATGCCGAAATAAAAGACAGCTATACACCAGTTGAGGCTTACAGTAATATCAAGACTATCATATGCGTCTTCATCTGCTACTGCTGTACACTTGGACCCTGGAGGGCCCGGTGTCCGGATTTCTGGATACACTCTGCGTAAGTGTACATCATACGTACACGGTAACTTTCGCAAGTACCTTTAGCCGGGGACTTTTCATCTGCACTGTACCTTGCAGATCTAGAGCGCGCTCCGACAGGTGCTTCAAAAGTGAGATTGAAGCAGATCACCGTTGGAATTGGCATGGACGGGTGGCATCTTCGGTACGGATGGGAAATGGGAAAGGGCTATTTCAGCTTCGTAGCCAGATGGATATCCAATTCGAGGTGATGACGACAATGGTACAGCGTTACCTCTAACTTGGCTGCTTTAGCTCAAATCCGGCTTGGGCCGGTGGTCGTCTCTCCGACAGGCCGAATCCCGACTTGTGCGGGTCGGGGAGCCCCGCCGCCCGCAGAGCTCTTTCTGCTGGGAACCCCCACCGTCCACCACTGGTCGATCAGCGCGGGACGGAACCGGCGAGGGGCACCCAGTCACACACCAAAATCTCCAGTCACCATCTCTTAGCTCCGATTCAGGAACGTGGGCCTTTGGTTGCTTTTTGGTGGACTCCATTGTCCTTGGATGCGCCAAATCAGGAAAATTCCGACTGCCACAGAGAAAGCGGCCCCAGAAGGCGGCCGGCATTCGATTCCAACAAACCTGCCCGTCCAGGACAATCTCCATCTTTTGCTCCCGACGTCCACTTTCCATCCCATATCCATATTCCATACCAAGCTACGGCTGTCCACAGGAGTAGTGTCGTCCGAGGTATGTCATCCTGCCCCGCCAGTCCACCTTGTACTTGAATATATACACACTCTCCTGCCGTGTTACTTTCATCTGCCGGGATCTCTTTTTCTGTTTCAACTCTCTTCAAGTTGTCTTCTTTGTTTTCCAACCGCAGATTCGGCTAACTGCTGCTCTTCTGCATTTCCAGCTCCAGTACCTCGACCATCTTTGATACCCAGTATTTCCTCTTCGTCCTCCATACTATATAGCCCGTCATGGATTTGGTAAACCAGTTAGTCATATCCTCTCGACCACCGCTGCCCGAATTCGATCCAAAATGCCCGCCGCCGTCCTTCCCGAACGTACAATGGCCCATATAAAGGCACGCAAGCTGACGTCTTCCCAAAGCCTCGAAGGCAGACTTCTCTTTGCCGTGCCCAAGAGTGAGTCACGATCTGCTATTTCACCAAGTGTCCGGTCAAATTTCTAACCCCATTCCTTTTTCTGCAGAGGGTCGCTTGTTGCAGGCCAGCTTGAACCTCCTCGAGGGCGCCGACATCCAGTTCAGACGCGAGAACCGCCTCGACATTGCGCTCGTTAAGAACCTCCCCATCGCCCTCGTCTTCCTTCCCGCCGCCGATATCCCCACCTTCGTCGGTGAGGGCCGTGTCGACCTCGGTATTACTGGCTACGACCAAGTTCAGGAGCACGATGCCGGTGTTCGCGGCGTTGCCCGCGCCCGCCGTCAGAGCGGCGAGTGGAGCGCCCAGGCCGGCGAGGAGACCAAGCCCCAGGGTTGCGATACCGTCATGGAGCTCGGCTTCGGCGCCTGCAAGCTCCAGGTCCAGGTTCCCGTCAAGGGCGAGTACGCTACTGGCAAGGACTTGATCGGCAAGAACATCGGCACCAGCTTCGTTCACCTTGCGCAAGAATACTTTGCCCGTCTCGAGCTTGAGCAGGAGGGTCTTGTGGATGCCGATGCTTCCCAGATCGCTGGCCGCAAACTCAAGACCAAGATCATTGAGCTCAGCGGCAGTGTCGAGGCTGCCTGCGCTCTCGGTGTCGCCGACGGTATCGTCGATCTTGTTGGTGAGTAGCAACAGACATTCTCCACAATTTTCCTTACCAAAGAATGCAATATCTGACCAATCCCCCCGAAAACAGAGTCCGGAGAGACCATGAAGGCCGCCGGCCTCATGGCCATCGACACCGTCGTCGAGTCCTCCGCCATCCTCATCAAGTCCAAGGCCCCTAGCAACCCCGAGATGGTCGACCTGATCGCGGCCCGTATCGGCGGCGTTATTACCGCCCAAAAATACGTGCTCTGCCAGTACAACGTCGAGCGCACCCGTCTCGCCGACGCCACCAAGATCACTCCCGGCAAGCGCGCCCCCACCATCACCTCGCTCGAGGCCGAGGGCTGGGTTGCCGTCAGCGCCATGGTCGAGAAGAAGCGCATTGCTACTGTCATGGACGACCTTACTCTCGTTGGTGCTACCGATATTATCGTGCTCGATATCCACAACACCCGTGGCAGCAGGGCGTAGAGTGGTTACGGTTGCAAGGAAGAAAAAAAAAAGATAAAGGGGTCAATCTGTAAAAGTTGGATAAAAATACCATTTAATTGAGCGTATCTGGCAAAATAGAGCATGCATGTTCGGACTGAACTTCCGAGGGCAAATAAGATAGTTACTTGTGATGGTGTGAGCTTAGGTTCGAGGATTTTCTTTAATCAAAGATGGTGTTAGGGTTTCAAATATGTCCATGTCCATCGACACAATCTTCGAGGTGTTATGATAGCAAGGCTGGGCATCACAATCTATCCTGACAGAAGCAATGGTGTAGACGAAGGCCAACAAGCTGATTTATCACCCTTTCACTTCTGACTCAACTTTCTAATTATATTCCCATTACCCTAAAGCGCCATCAAGCAACTCGTCACCGCCCACAAATACAAAAAACCGGACCAAGGCTGTCAAGGGGGAAAAAATACTCGGGTTGAGAAAAAGGTACCGAGACAAATGAATACACACAGAATATATGTACATGATCTAATTCAATTCTTGTACCCTCCTCATCCCCAAACGAAAGTTGTTCGTCCAAGCAAAGACATGACAAAGACCCATCTAGTAAATCGGCCTTTCCCCATCCCACTTCCTGAAAACACCAAACCTACTACCGTGTGCCCTCGCCGCAGGCGGGTGGGTAGGAGTCTCGTACGACTGATGATCCTCCTCCCCTTTCACCACCTGCTGCTGCTGCTGCTCTTCCTCAACCTCAGCCTCAGTCTTGACATCCGGGCCCCACGACACCCTCTGAGTATTGTTGCCGGACT
Organism: Sordaria brevicollis; assembly: GCA_033439795.1. NCBI lineage: Eukaryota > Fungi > Ascomycota > Sordariomycetes > Sordariales > Sordariaceae > Sordaria > Sordaria brevicollis. The sequence continues at coordinate 1,729,645 of JAUTDP010000007.1, forward strand.
TCAAACGTCTCCTAGCCTCACCGCCTGTGATCCCAGGCCTGCTGGGCCCGATCCACTCCCACGCGCGGGCGATCTCGCCGCTACTGCTCTCGCGCTGACCAGTACGAACGTTGCTATTCTGCTCCACGACGGCCGCCACCTTCTTCCACACGCGCTCGCGCTCGGCAAGACGGTGCACGGACCGAAGTACGTCGTCGCGCAGGTTGGGCAAGAACAAGAAGGCGTCGTCGTCGCCTTCGGACTCAAAGGCGATCTCCTTCTGGAGAGCCAGGCGGTCGAGGACCTGGTCGACCAGGCCGGGAATCTGGCGCGCGACGGCGCGATGGCGACGGTAGGCGTTGCGGCCGTAAACAAGCGAGAGGAGTGAGAGAATCACTCCACCAATGCTGAGTCGATGTCGAGCCAGTCCAAGCTTGACGGATCGGCGGAGCGCGCAGGAGTACGAAAGGCGAGCGAGAGAGCTGGACGATAGCTTGGTTGTTGGAAAACCGGAGGCACCTCTTTTTCTAGTGGTTCGGAAGCAACCGGTCTGGTTAGTCCAGGCGTGGTCAGAAAGAGTGTTCTTTTTTATTGCTGTCATGTCAAAAGGGTTTGAAGCTAGGAATATCTTGGAAACTTACTCGTAGTAGGAATCTGTCACATGGACCTCAACCTCATCCCGAGCCTTGACTTCGCCCAAGGCCGCGGCCCAAAGTTCCTCGAACTCTTCGGCTGCCATCCGCTTGCTCCGCTTCTTGCTCAGAGACTCCTTGAGCTCTTGCTCGTCGATCGCAGGGCTTTCCAGGGGTTTGCCCTCGGGCTCCAAGGGCTCTCCACACTCGTACTTGGCCCTACGATCACGCAGCTCCTCGACAGCCTTGTTGGCCACGGCCTGAACCTTGCGCGCCTTCTCGCCGTCGGGTTCGCAAGTGGGAGGCAGAGGAACAAGACCTCCCAAAGAAAGCGGGTGAGGCTTGAGGACAAAGCCAGGCTCGCAACGGGCAATGAAAGCATCGTAGCAGTACGCATGCGGAGGGCACGGTTCACAGTCAGGTTCGAGGAACGGAGCGGCCCATTCTGGGACCTCAAAATCGTGGAGGCCAATCTTGTCGGTTACTTCTGTCGCCCAGTCAGGCAATTTGATACTTCTCCCGACAATCTGGCGCGATTCCCGCCCCAGACCGCAGTACCCGACCGCAATCTTCTCCTGCCGGTACCAGCCCGCGTATGCGACGAAAAGAGTGGTGAGGAGGACCCACAATGGAGTGGTCAGAGGGCTTCTTCCCCGGCGCCTGACTGGCTTGTTTCTTTGAGCAGCCAGAGCAGGGTTGTCGATCTCCTCTTGCATCAAAGCCAACTGCTCATCCGGTGTAAACTCCTCCCCGGTCTCAACGTACGAAGAATCCGCAATGTAGGACGAGTCCGCAACGTTCGAAAGCATTGACATTTCCGAATATTCGGGTGACCTTGGCGTCCTTGGTGTAGACTTGCCCATAGGCAATTGGTATGTCCTGACGGTGGACGTCGAACTGGCTTCATAACTCCTGATCGATGATGCCGTGTCAGGCACTTCCGATTCCTCGTACTGCGGGCCATCTGTCCGTCTTCGCGAAGCAACGGTAGAAGGTGTCCTGGTATAGGTTGAATCAAAACCGCTTGTTTTGCGACGATGACTTGGGGTTTTCATGGTTGAAGAGGGTGCCGGAGGGCTCCCGGCCTGGAACGGATTGTCATTCGTGAATACGCTCGCGGTCGCGGGGGTTCGTTTGAAGAAATCGTCGTCGGATTCGTGCTTAACAGCCGGCGTCGTACGCAAGTGCCTACCGAGAGTAGATGGTGTTTCTTGATATGACGTTTCTTGGAAAGATGTCTCCGCCTCATGATCATCCGTGTCGTCGGAAACACTCGGCGCATGCGAAACGTGCGATACCGCGGAGCGGGGTACTCGCTGGCTTGCAGTGCCACGAGTAGCTGCCGGCGTCACAGGACGGTGGCTCTCCGGAACCTCCTCTTCCTGCTTCACTCTCGATACCTTGCGCGGCGAGCGGGAGCGACGGGTGCTCCGAGTAGGTGGCGGCAGCTCTTGATCGAAGTCGGTGCTCGCCGAGCTCTGCGTGTCAGCATCGACAATACCTTTGCTAGACCTCTTAGCAGTGCGGCTCGCTAGGTACTTCTTTGACAGAGGTACCACATGCTCATTGAAGAGATCAACGAGTTGGCCCTTCTTTGCGGTGCTGGGATATGGGACCTGGTGGGTGACCAGGATGGAGCGCAGGCGCGGGACGGTCAGCGACCGAGGGTCAAAGCCCGGCTGAAGATAATCCACGTTCTCGACGTCCGACATAGTGATGCTTTCTCGGTTGAGGTAATCGAAACGATGCGAGCAACCGTGTAGCTCCCGGGTGTAGTAGGCGACGAAAGATGGCCGGCCGATGACGAGCGTCTACCGGACGCTGGTCGGAGCTGGAAGCTTATCGAGCGTGTCGTCGAATCGTCGCGCTTTGTTCGAACAGCTCAAGCAATTGACTTGCTTGCCGTTGCTGGTTCGGTCTTCAGTGAAAGAGATGATCGTATCCGTTGATAAAGTTTGACAAAAAGGGCACGTAAGATAGTGATAAAAGGGAAAGAGCGAGGAATGTTGGTTATCGGCCAAGTGGTCAGACACGCAGGCAGCTCTCGGGAAACAAAAAGTGTAGTGACGAAAGTGGAGAGTTTCTGGTTGTCGGTGGCAACCACAGACGCTAGCAAAACACGACCCTGCCTGTGATCACCCGAAATCCCCTTGCGAAGTTTGAAACGTTCACGCATTTCCAAGGTTGGTTCAAGGCAGCACCGCCACATGTGGCGCAGCTTCCTTATACATCCTCTTTCTTTGTCTTGGATAACCAAAAGTTTCACACCAGTTCACATGTCACACAATTACATCACTTCTTTGAGAGAGTTCACGTGGTAAGTGATAGAAGTTCAAAAAGTAGGTGGTAATATCGGAGTTCATACACATCAGGTTTCAACGACTGCATCCAGAGTCCAGTCTAGACAGTTGTTTTCTCGTTGCACCTGAAGATGACTCCCGACATAAGGCTTTTACCAATCCACTTGTCACTTATCGAGCTTGAGCAGGAGAGTTAATTGGTAGGGACGATGTATCACTCAGGTTCACAAACAGACATCTCAACATGGAATCCCTCATGGAGGAATCTACAGGCAGTGGCATAATCACATTCTGAAAATCAGTGCTTTAGCTATGCTGCCAATCCTCTGTCCCGGACTTCCTTTTAACTGATCGAACCCGAATACCAATTACCTTTTCCTACCACGCTATCAATGAACGATCAACCTTGTAAATGATTCAGTGAACCCATAACACCGGATATATGGATGAAGCTTAGTCCTCTTCGTCTTCACTGTCCATCACTACAGTTCTCTTTCTCGCCCTGGAATGAGATACCGCGCCACCACCCCCTTTCGAAGTCTCATCGACCTTAGCCTGCCCTGGACTACCTGTTCGCTTCCCTGCACCTGCACCTGTACCATCCGTCTTTCTCTTAGCAGACAGAAACTCGATATCGGGCAAGTCGTCGTCTCCGTCTGTTGTGTCTTGCGTCGCGGAGAATTGTACCGGCACGTAAAACGGTTTGGGCTTGGGTTTCTCCGTCCCTGCTGCCGCTGCGGTTGTTGTCGGCTTAGGCGGTGATGCGAAAGGGTCATCATCATCCTCATCCGACGCGAAGGGGTTTGACACTTTGAGCTTGCGTCCTGTTTTTGAAGGCATGGAAGATGATCCCACATCGGGAGCCGTCGTCGGCGAGGTCGACCCGCGGGGACGATGCTGGTAGCTCGAGGTGACTTCACCGTCGCTAACAACGAAGTCGTCAAGGTCGGCACCGTCGTCAGATCCGTCTGTCCCCATTTCCATGTCGCTGGTACGAGTGCAGTCGTCACCGTAATCCACATTGGGATCTCCTCTTCTTGGCTGAGGTTTCTTTTTCCGGCCGGGCTGCTTGGCGGCTCGACGCTTCCTGGGTCCGGAAACTTGCTCGACTTCATCTGCTTCCTCGTCGTTTTGAGGCCTTGGCCTCTTCCTTCGCCCTTGCGGTGCTGGTTCTCCATCCGACTCGTCCGCGAAACGCGGCAATGGTAACGACTCCCATGAGGATGTATCTGTTTCACCGAATGGCTTAAGATACCTGTTCGCAGGAGACTTGGACTTTGCAAGCCTTCTGAAGAGCTTCACACATCGCTTCGTATGCTCTCCGTGCTTGACATGGACAGTCTTCTGAACCACTCGTCTGGATGATGGGTGGCGGTACCAGTCAATCTCCAGCTCCTCAACCTTGGATTGCCCCAGAGGTATCTTTGTGTAATTCCTGCGAAGCTCGTTTTCCTGAGATTTGTTGAGCAAAACACTTTCAAGTTTGGGGCGTTCGGCAATGAAATCCGTTTCTTGAGGCGCAGGAGGTTTCGCTGGTGGTTTGGCCGTCTGAGCTCCAGCTTTGCCAAAGAAAGAAGCCTTGATGAAGCCCGTCTCAACACCGTCAGGCATGTTAAACTTTTTCTTTGCCGGCTTTTTCTTCATCCTTGCAGCCGACTTTTTGGGTTCGGGGAGTTCTGGATTTTGTGAGTTCTCGAGTGGAATTTCTACCACCTTTTTTTCCACCTCGGGCCGTATGTCTCGTGGCACGATTCGTGTCGAGAGGTCGTGACGGAAGCTGAAGCGGCTGCCATCACAGATCATTTTCTGCATGTTCGCGTAGTTGTCCTTCGCCTCGTTGAACTTGTCTTCCTCTTTCCCCTTCATCAACAAGAGGACGATGTTGCCTGCTCTCTTGCGGCCGGTACGGCCCATTCGTTGAAGCATTCGGATCGGTGATGCTGACGCATCGTAACATACAATCAGATCGACCTGGCCGATATCAAGACCCTCTTCGCCAATGGATGTTGCGACCAGAACGTTGTAGGTCCCGTTCTTGAACTTCTCGATCGTCTCGATTTGTTGTTTCTGCTTCATGCCCTCACTTCTCTTCGAGTCTGCCTGTCCGACGAAGACCGTGGCCTTGGTAAGGGGCTGCTTGTTGAGAATCCGTACAATCTCTTCGGCACTGTCTCGGTATTCACTGAATACAATGGCCCTGGTATTGGAGCCTTCGCCAGCATCCATGAAGTGATTGACTAGGGTCTCGCACAGATATTCCAGCTTTGGATGTCCCAAGAACCCATCAATCTTCATCCAACCCTCAATCATGCCCATCATCTTCTGGAAGTTCTCGTCTTCGAGAACTTGTCGCTTGAGCTTCGACCCCTTTGCTCCTTTCTCCTCCTCGGTGCTGCGAAACTCGGCCAGGTTGTTGTAGAATGGTTTGATGCCATGGAAGTTGAGCAGCTTGATGGAATGCGCCAAACTTTGAAGAATCGAGAATGTGGCTATTACACTGAACTTGGTTCCTTGGTTTACATGCCTACCCGGGCCCGCCATCCAGTCGTTCCTGGCTTTCATCAGGCCATAGGTGGTCAGACTCATAGGGTCCCTGCCGTAGTAGATATTTTGCGAACTCAGCTTGGAGACCAGGGGCTTAAGGGCTTTGGAGAAGAGATCTCGGACCTCCATCATTTCGTCCGAGGGGTCAAATGTTATCGTGTTGATGTCTCTCGAGTGCACATATTGACGAATGTCGATGGACTCTTCGGTTCTGATTTCGACGTGAGAAATTCCCAGATTGTCAATAACATCTTGTACTCCTTCGAGAGACGATCCTGGAGTAGCTGTCAGGGCAAGGATGCGAAAGCTCTTGGAAAAGCGCCTGAGAAATTCGACCACTTTGACGTATGCATAGTCTCCAGTTGCGCGATGTGCTTCGTCAATAACCAGCAACACGATCGACTTTGGATCAGCATAGCCCTTGGAGAGATCGTTCATCAAGGTTTGGGGTGTCATGAAGAATAGGCGCTTTGTTGCCCATTCGTCCTCACGTAGAACCGGGGGAGTCTCTCCGGTCAGGAGAGTTGCCTGAGACCTTGGGATGCCCGCTATGCTAAGACATGCCTGGACCTGTTGTGAAGCCAGAGGTTTCGTGGGGGCAACAAAAACGGCCTTTGCGGTCTTTGTCCAGCGGATGTAGTTTAGCATGATGGTAGCAGCAATGAAGGTCTTTCCCAAGCCCGTGGGAAGGGCCACCAAGGTGTTATTGAACAGGCCGTTTTTCACAATGCTGAACTGGTAGTCTCGTATAGGGCCAAGGTTCATAGGATAAATCCATGTCTTCATTTCTTCTCGGTCGATCTCATGGTGAGTGGGTTGTTCAGGGGGCATATCGGCGCGAAACGGTCTATTAGACAACGCTTGCGGAGCGGGTTGCGCCTCTTCGTCCAGTGTGCCACCCCATAGTGTCGTCTGGCGCAGATTCTTACGCTGACTAGGCTGAGCTGGTTGTGAACGAGCCGTCGTTCTTGGAGCAGTAGGTCTGGGTGTTATAATGCCACGTCCAGTAGCTCTGTTCGGGTTGTGTGATATATTTGATGTGTAGGTTTGTCTTGTAGAATCAGATATTGGCCAGGCTTGGGCTGAAGGATTTGCTGACGCAGCAAGCTGATTGTTATTGTTGTTGGTAGGATGAGCTGCGATGTTGCTGGTGGCCTGGGTGAGTGCCAACATCAGATCCTCGTCAGGAATATCGTCGAACTCATCTTCGTCCATTGCTCGTTGCGAATTTCGACGTATGAAGTGGTGAGAACGAAAGAAGTGCAAGAGCTGGGGGGTGGATGGTGGATGCGACCTTGGTTGGTATCGTGTTGTCACAATTCCGTTTTATTCTTTCACCTCCAAGCAAACGGGCACTCAATCTATGAAATTGAGGAGGTTGAAATAACAGGTAATTGAGTGAAGGTATGTCGTCCGTTTGCATGGGTCCCGATATCGTCACATAACCCCGGGCCCCGATGTGTGAATAAGACGCGTCGTTGTTAATTGATGGGTTATTCGCTTGACGCGTCCAATCGCCATAGCACGTGAATTGGCGAGGACGCCAGGACGGTGCCTGGGCGGCTGGGTGCTGCCGCCTGGGGAGTTCGCAGCAGAACAGCGTCAGAGTGGGGCAGTTGCGTTCTGGGCGGGGCAGGTTTGCGCCAACTTGGCTTCCCGCCCGCGTCTCTTCGCTTGTGGCCCACTGGAGCCTGGAGCCTGGAGCCTGCATGGGTGCACGGTGCTCCTCCACTGCCGCCGCTAAGGTATTTCCTTTTTGGAGGCCGGGGCGGGCTGAACCTTCTTTCTTCTCCAATCCGTCATCGAAACATTCTTCACTTCTCGACCCTCTCCCGTCGTCAAGTACCCGCTGGCATCGAACACCCGAACCAGCTCTTCACCTGAACTCCCCGATCGGCTGACAGCTCTTTCCTATTCTCGTACTCGCCCGGGACTTCAGAGGTCACAGCTTCCGTTCGAGCATTGAACCAAACCCTCACCAGTGACGAAGCGGCGGTCTTCGTCTATTTCTACCGCCGTACCTCTTAACCTCCGCGTCTTCTTTGTCGCCCCACTCCAAGCATTTCTTACCTCTCTTTATTCACCACTACAAAACAATCGGCAAAAACTTCGAAGCGCAGTTGAACCATCAGCGACGTGTTCTTTGGCACCTAACTGGGCACGACTCAAATACAGCTGTCTGAAAACTCCCTCAGCGATCAACGTTCACCGGTCGGCATTGGCCGCCTGTTTCTAAGACAGGCTGCTTTCTCGTCCGCCAGCGACCCCAAAGGTAAGCACTGTCCTGCATCGCGCGCTTATCACCAGTTAGTTACCCGAACATGGCACGGATTTCTAACAATTAGGGCAGCGGAAAAACCAGCGAAGAAGCCCAACCCGCGACTTCACGACTCACCGTCCTCTCACCAACAACTCGGCGGGGAAAAAAAAATCGAAACCGAAAAACACCTTTCCTCTCTTCAGAACTCTAGCGAACGACCATGGCACCTCCTACTGGCCCTCGCGCCGGCACCGGAAGGGCCCCTCCTCGTGGACCCCGAGCGACCGGCGGCGGTGGTGGAATTCAGAAGCGTCGTGCGAACCCGAGAACTGACCGAGATGGTGATGTGTCGATGGATGCTCCAGCTGGCGGCTCTGGCAAAGTTGGGTCGACTTCCGCCGCTCGAGGACGTGGCTCCAAGGATGCTCGTGGTGGAAGAGGTGCGGTGAACTCCCGAACTTCCTCTCGGGTCGTGCAGAACCTGCAGAACTACGTCAACGGAGGTCCCGTCGGCAAAACACAGTCCAATATGGCAACACTCAAGATTTATGGTATGGCCAATAGCAAAGGTACCGGCAATCGCGACGGAGGGCTCCGGAACCTTCTCACCTTTCTGGAGCGTAAGGCTTCCAAAGAGAAACCGGTTACAATCGGCAAGGTATATATTCCCCATCCACGGACGTCCCCAAGCCCGTTTTGTTTGCAACCACGATAATCGACATTTTCTAACCCATCAATAGAGTCTTCTGGACGGTGACTGTGTCTGGATCACGGTCAGAAAGGATCATGCCCCGGATGTCTTGAGGCTCAACGGCTTCAGCTATGCCGGTGCACCCTTGACGATTACTGAAACCAACGAGAGAATGCCTCGCCCCGAAGACAAGATTTCCAAGGATGCCGCGGAGACTAAGCAGAAATTGGTTGCCGTGTTAGCTAGGCGCTACAACGCAGACATGAAGTTGCTTGACTTGTCTTCCCTGGGAACAGATGCTACTCTCAGCAGCATGGGCACGTTTAACTCTAAAGATCTGGCCGAAAAGGCCTTCAAGGTCTTGGTGGTTCTGGCTAGTCAACAGTACAAGACCGCTGCGGAAAAGCGTGAGGGGATACAGGCCATCTCGCTTGCTAGCAACGGCCTTAACGACGTCATGCAGGTCTTCACGCTTGCAACATCACTTCCCGATATCAAGAGACTCGACCTAAGCAGCAACAATCTCGACAGCCTGTCCAAGATCGCAAAGTGGCAGCATCGCTTCCAGCACCTTGAGGAGCTTCATCTCACGGGCAACCCCATCACAGCGCAGCCCAATTTCGCCGCAGAGCTCATCAAATGGTTCCCATCGCTTCAGAACATCAACGGACAGATCGTTCGCAGCCCACAAGAAGTTGACGAGGCCCTCAAAGGCATGCACCCTACGCCACTACCACAGTTCCCCTCCAACCTACGGGATGGAGAGGCCAATGTGGCAAGCATCTTTGTCCAAGCTTTCTTCCCCATGTTCGACACCGACAGGGCTCGCCTTGCAGCCGAATTCTACGACGATGATTCGTGGTTTTCGATCCAGGCGATTGCCAACTCGGGCCGCAATCTTCCCTGGAAGACCTATCTCAAATACTCCCGGAACGTTCACAAACTCGGAGAGAAGAACCCGGCAACGGTGCAACGACTCTTCACTGGAGGAAGTCTTATTGCAGACATGTGGAAGGCCCTCCCCAGCACCCGGCACCCCAGCATGGAGAACCCAGGTGCATGGCTCATCGACTGCCACACCTTCCCTAACCTCGCCGATCCTACCGGTCACGGCTTCGCCACGGGATTGCTCATTACTGTCAATGGCCAGTTTGAGGAGTCCGATACCACAGAAAATCTCTACGGCAAGCGTACTTTCACTCGCACCTTCATCCTTGGACCCAGCAAGCCGAGCAACCCGCCGCCGGCGCACCCATACCGGGTCATCAGTGATCAACTCACACTTCATGACTGGACACCCGCGGAGACACCTGCTGTCCAAGCCCCTGTCGCCAACCAGGTCCCGCAAGTTCCGGTTGCCAACCCCGTGCCTCCGGCAGGACCTGTGGTTCTGGACGAGGTTACAAAGAACCAGCTGATTCAGGAGGTGATGAAGCGCACCGGCATGACACCAGAATACTCGGAGTTGTGCCTCAGTGGCACTGCCAACTGGAACTTTGAGCTGGCCCTCAAGTCATTCGAGGAGCAGAGAGCCAACTTGCCGCCCACGGCCTTTATGAACGCTGTCTAGCAAACGGCGCAGGTCACTAGGGTCTGTTAGGTTGTGGTGGATTGGTGCCAGTAGAGTGAATACCCACTGCCTGGATGGATCGCATTCTGAAGAAGAGGAAGAGAAATTTTTTGTGAAAAGCCAAGAAGAGAAGATTGGGAAACCAAAGGCTTTTAGGTCTCAGCGACTAACTTTGTACATTACTTGCATTTGCATATCACTCAAGGGAGCACGGAAATGGGTCGGTTAGCGGAATTCTTATAGGGTGGTTACTTGACAGCGTGCGTTTAACAAATGATATCCAGGAGCTCTTTGGGAAATTAGCCAATAGAGCTTCCCACGTTTTACGATTCTCATCATAATGTTCCCTTCTCTTGATTGATTGGGTGATTATGTTTCTCATGGAAATGCTTGGACATGATAGTTACACAGCGAGGCTAACCACCGTGAAATTCCCAACCGCGGGTGTGATGAGTTGCGAGTGTCACACAGCAAATGAGATCTTGAAGCCGCGCGCCATTCTCGCGATTGGGTTTTGTTGATGAGCATCTAATACCTCTCACCGTCATGCGACGTCTCTTGACTTGAATCTCATGCTCCACTGGGATCACTAACAAGTGACAATCCCGGCAGTTGATCGGTACCTGCATCTGTCGATCTCTCATAGGGCGGCTTCTTGGTTCGGGGGGAAAGACTGCTGAGTGGTCCTGGTACGGGTGGGTTGAGCAAAGTCATCCATTCATCACCGGGCTTGGCCTCGCCAATGGCCGGCGGCGGCAAGACAAGTGGTTTTTCGGAGAATGGCTAAGTGTGGGCTGTGTTTGAGCGCTTATTGATGTTGGCTTTGTCACGAGTTTACTGTAGTTATGACGGGGAACGACATGTTGGAAATATCATCAACTTGAATCGCTGCCTTGAGGAATTGAGACTACACTTAATCTTCCGCTTTTTGAGATTTCCGGCGATCCAGTGATCAGCAATCGACAACCCTACGACGAAATGTGCCAAAGTGTGTGTAAGCGCGACATGTCATTCTTCACTGCACCTCATGTGTACGAAGTCCTTTGTAACTTTTGATGTTTTCTTCGTTTCTACGGGGTCTGGGGAACACATTCCATTTGTTGCAATGTTTGATTTCTATTGATCCTTTCCGTACGCCACGACGCCATGAATGTCAGCAAGCCCATTGCTCGACGTTTTGCATTGCATTCCCGCTCCCATTTTATGCGGCACGTAGAAAGAGCGTGTGTAAGTTGGTATGTGAGGAATCGACTTTTCTGGGTTCGAAGATTTTTTTGCAATATACTTCCTATCGTATGTAGTCAGTATGAGTACTAATATCCAAAATCTAAATGACAGAGCAGAAGCGCCTCAGTGCTTGGCCAGCATCCTTAAATCACACAGATCCAAAAGTATCGTGGCTCATGGGAGTGTTAAGTTGTCGAGTGTACTTGTCACATTCCCATGACAACTTATGCAGAAGTATGTTGCGCCAGCCTGTAGAAGCGGGGGTATCAGTCCTGAGAAATGTATATTCCATCCTCCAATCCGACTTGGCATGTTGACCACGTCAAGAATTTGGGTGTTGGCGCGCATCCATTCCCAAGACCGTTCGGGTGTTCCTCCAGATGAGAATGGTGGATGTAAACAGCCAGAAAGGAAGATTGGACCAAAATGTACTCGGCCATGCTCTTGCAGAAGTGTATGGCCCCCGACCTCCCTCTTTCTAGTCAGGAACCGGGCAGGCCACCCTCCAACCACACCGCGCCGCCAAAACGCACGACACCTGCATGTGGAATGTTCCACGATGGGAAGGAGCGATACCTTGCTATAGCATAGAAATAAATTGCTGACAGGCTCGCAAAGTTCAATTCTGTAAATAAGAAAGTTCGTATTTGGAGATGACGACGGTATCATGGAAAATTGCAGCAGACTGAGGCAAACGTCATCTTTTTTGAGTATCCTGAGGGTTTGCTTCATGTCTCCATCCTCTTGGTAAATTTGCATTTGCTGTGAGCCTGTGATCTGCTTGCTTGGCTGGAGGTTGGCTGGCTGGCTGGCTGCTTGTTTGTCTCCTCCTTGTGCTTGCTCTCAATCGGCCTGCTACCGAATGGTTGATTAAGGGGGTAACTCTTGGTCCGTGCTAAAATGAGACTGATACGATGGGATGAACAGGTGGTTGCTTGGTGGTTCTTGGTGTGTGGTGTTCCATCCTGATCCATCTCCGAAATCTCGAGACTTTCTCTTGGAACCTCTCTCACACACGCGATGCCGGCGGCCCAATGCGACAAATGAGGAAAAGGAAAGGATGTGAAGAAAAAAAAGGGACCCCACACGCATGCACTCCACTAAGGGTGCTCTGGGGCTCCACAGCGGTCCTGCCAAGACCGTCGGAGAGTGGAGTATTCGCCAGGAACACGCCAGGAAGTGGTGTTTCAAGTTTTGGCGAGGGGAAGTCGCGGACATGCGCACGAGGCAAAAGAAGGAAGGATCCAAAGAACGATGAGAGTAAGGAGGCTTGTCAGCAGGGGCGGAAAAGGCACCGGCAGAGACGACAAGAGCCAAGAGACCTCAGTTTCTTCACTTCTTCACACGAGAGAGGAGTTCGTCGTAATGATTGATTGCGTCGGCTCCAGCCTTTTCTTGTCGTTCAGTTCTGAGCATGTTGTTGTCCATGGACATGGGTGTTGGCGTTGACTGCGCTCGGACGGGACGCTTCAACCTCGCATGGACTTGCATCCTGCAGTTGGTTCCTGTTCCTGTCGTCTTGCAGTGGGCTGGCTCGCTCTCACATAATTCTGGAGTTGGTGCTACACCACGGCAACAACATCGTCCAAATAAGTGTCGATATAGATATCTCACCACCCGCTACATGGCGATCTTTTTCAGCCAGAATTCTTTTTTCGGAACTCGGATCTGATTGACAGGCCGCCTATCGATGTGAATGTTTGACGGGTCCTGTTGATTTTCTGGTTATTTACTAGCTGGTTGTTTGTCATTGGTCCTGATCACGACTCTCTACCGGATTGCCCGTTCCAGTCACGATGGATGGAGGCCGTCTATCAGTGTCCAGGGTCCTTCGCCTCTTTTTGCACTGCATCTCCACCTGCGAGAGAAGGTCCCAGACCAGCCAAATCCCGGTCTAGCATCTGCGGAGAACATCCACAACCCATCCTGATATCAGATAGGTATTCCAACGACAGATAGCCCGTTCTCAACACTAGCTTAGAGGCAGTCACAAAACCCCATCACGCACCACTGCACACCATGCCTCTGGGCGAACACCCAAGCTCACCAGTGAGAGGAAGGCTGGAAATATCAAAATGTCCCCAAGCGCAGCCGAGGTAGCAGTTGTGAGCCCGTGTCCTTTCTCAGAGCTACCTGGAGTTGCACTGCCAATTTTTCTGTTTGCGCCTGAGCCCCCTTTTCATACCCAGCAAGGCAAGGTGCCTTACACGCCCATGTTGTCCCCAAGGTATTCGACTGTTTCTGACATGTCCCGACCAAGACCGGCTACCTCCCCCCTGGCCCTGGCGCCTATGCGGTCCCAGGTATCCCACGCGAAACGGTACGCGCAACGGATCAAGAGTCCCCTGCCAGGCACTGCGCCGTCCCCTGCTCCGTCCCCTGTTCGGTCCCATTGGCGCTTCTGATTCGCCGGCTTGGTCTGAACGGCGCCATCTTTCCCTCCCTGCCAGAGTGCCAGATGCTCCGAGTGGGCGAGTGCCTCGTCCGCACAATCTCCCCCGTTCTCGTCCTGGTCCAGTCGTTCCAGTGTCTCGGTCCTTCTGTGCCGTCCTGCTCGTCGAGTCTCTCTGCCGTCCGTCTCGACACTTTCGCTTTCCGTCCGCCAGGCCTCGTCTCACGGCCTTCCTCCCCCTCCTCCTCGTCCTCCTTCTTCCCGTTCTTTTCGCATTTTTGGCATTTGGCTTGTGGTACTACCTGTCCTCAGAGCTCACCCAGCACGACAAAAAAGTTTGCTACGAGAGACCTTGCCTTGTCTCACGCTGATGAGCCCATGAAATATCTCCTTGCATCTGCTTGTACGACGACAACGACGACGACGACGCTAGCACAGAAGCATTAATGTGCCAGGGGCTTGCGAGTACCACCAGATTTTAGCCAGAGTGGAAACCGACCAGATTCAGTCCAAGAGTCCGCTTCATACCCCCCGATCCTGCGACACAGAGCCACAGACCCTCGTTCCTTCCCGCAACACAACCTGATCCGGCCAGCTGCGAAAGGTCCTTCTGTTTCTCATCTTCCTTGTCGGAAACATCCAACTGGTGTTCTGTCGATCAAGAATTCTCCTTTGATCCGACAAGGGCCGGCCCTCCATCTTCTCGACTTCCAGAAACCTCATTCATTGTTCTCAGCCATTCTCTTTGATCAGAGACTTACTCAGCATCGTCACTTGTCACTCATTTTCTTTCATCATTTCCTGCGAGCTCACCATGTCGCTATAGCCGGCACAGAAAATCATCAGCACAAAAAACAGAGACACTCCTTCCTTCGACCCGACGGATTCACCCTAATATCACCATCGATCTCCCCGTTCGTCACGGGGAGACATCTGCCATAACATCACAATGACCCTCCCCGAGCCGGAGGTCCCGTTAACGAATGCGTGTGCCGTCGTTTTCCAAAACACGCTTTATACGTACTCGGCCGACGCGTTTCAGTCACTCGAGTTAAGGCCAGGCGCGAAGTGGAAGAAGTTGGAGCAGGGCGAGAAGGTCACGGGCGGCGTTTGCGTCGGCGCGACAACAGGCACGGCAGCAACATCTTCACTCTTTATCGTCGGCGGAAAGGGACAAACGGAGGGCTACCAGGGCATCCAAAAGTATTCGTACACGACAAAGAAATGGGAGTCTCTTCAGTTACCCGCACCGGTAACGCAGGATCGGTTACTACATGGTGCCGTTTATCTTAACGCAACAGATTCCATCCTTGTCTACGCTGGCAACCAGGATGGCTCGACTGGCCCTTCCACACAAACATATGCCATCGGCGCGTCCGCACCGCATTATGTTCGATCATTCGAAGCCAACGTACCGCCTGCTATCAACCCGATTCTTCTGCCATGGTCGGACAGCGAGGCCGTCATGATCGGTGGCAGCACCTCGAACACACAGGTCATGATTTTCAAGCCCGAGACAGGATGGAGGGACTCGGGAGCAACTCTTGCCGCGCCTCTAGCAAAGGATACATCGGCGATCAAGGCGGCTTTGGTTCGCGGCGACGATGGATCACAAAATCTTTTCACCTTCGACATGACACAGTCACCCAATCTGGTCCAGCGGATATTGTTAACTACTGGCCCCGAGCAACCGATTCAGAACGCAGGGCCAGCTAAGAAGCGGGATGTAACATCACAAAAGGAGGAACGGTCGATGAGCGACAGGAGAGACGTGCTTAACGTGTTGACCTGGCCGCAATACAACGCGACCTTGGCACCAGCTACCACGAGGAGTAATTATGCGATTGCGCAGGATGCTAATGGGATGGTTATATTTGTGGGAGGAAGTTCGCAAGAACCTTTGGGCATGTTTAACGCCAAGGCCAACTCTTGGTATAATGCGACGGACATGTTGGTGGACCAGCAGGTAAAAATTGCCGCAATCTCTTCCTCGATGATCTCGGAATCCTCAACAGCAACCTCCACGACCTCTTCGCGTACCACCGCTACGAGTCTGTCGACCTCGGATGTCCCGACAACGCTGGTCACTTCGACACCCACTACAGCTTCCTCAGCTTCGCCTATCAGTGCTGCTACTGCGGCTGTTAGCAGCAGCGCCGAGAGCTCAGGGAATTCGGGCTTCAAGTCCAACACGAACGTTATCCTTGCCGCAGTGTTGAGTTCAATCTTTGGGCTTGCCATTATTTTGTTCGTCGTTTACTTCTGTATCAAGAGGAAGGGTAAAAAGCAGCAGCAGGCAGGCCGCGCTAGGAGTGGAAGCGGAGGATCTGGAGGATCTTACAACGAGAAGTCTGGGTACGGGTATCCGCCAGATACGAAGGGTCCATTCCGTGGGCCTGGGCACCAGCCGCAGGATTCATATGGTTCCGTGTCATCCCTGGCCATGATCGGCGGCCGTACAAACCAGCAGAAGCCGGGCCGCTCATCCCCCGGCCACAAGCTCAGCATCAGCACCGCTTTCGGCAGGCGCAACTCGGATGACAGCACCTTCAAGGCGTTCAAGAGCACGATCAGCAAGCCGATTCCAGTTTCGCAAAGCATATCCCCCGAGCCACCACAAAACCCGTTCTTGGCGCCACACGAAAAGGAAGTCTCATTCGCAGCTACTTCCACGCAGCCAATCCCACGAAACCCTGCGCCCGTTGCCAGTGCCGACCCCGAGACTCGACGCAGTTCCGGGTGGAACCGGTACTGGTCCGGCGGGTCGGCGCTGAACGTGATCGGACTCGGCAACAACACTAACAGCGCCGTTGTCAACCAGGTCTCCCAACGAACTACGGTGGTCTCGGACGTGAGCTCCCACTACAGCGAGCATCCTCAGCATAGAATGACTCAGGACAGCGCGACAGTGCCTCCGCTCCAGGTGTACGAGCCACGCATGTCCTTCAACCGTGTCAACTCGGGCAGCCCAACCATTGCGCACCACAAACCCGACGACAGGTTTCACGAGGGTATGAGCGGCCAGATCGAGATGCCCCGTCCTGTCAGCGGCGTCAGCTCCATCTCGGGCTACTCAAGCGGCATCCCCGCCTCTGTGCACGACACGTGGGACCCGACCGAGTTCACTAAGCCGTGGGGCGCCGATCGCGCTCCCAGCAGCGCGTATAGTGCTAGCATCTACACCACTCCCCTGGCGCCTGCAGGGACCTCGAGGGTACCGTCTCAGCTTGCCCAGCAGCAGGGAGGAGGAGGAAGTGTGGTGCCACCACGGCCGGCCCAGCAGCACGTAGTGCGCGATGATATCAGCTGGCTCAATCTGGGTGATCAACAAAACGGCCGCTAGTCAGTAGTGTTGCTCCTCAGGTCTTGATCCCTTTTTCTCCTCTCCAAAAATCGTCTGGTCGGCTGCCTGTTTGTCCCGTTGTCATCATTGTTTGTTGCTCTTGTAACATTTCTCGTCATTCATTCCGGAACTTCTGTCCCGAAGAGGGCTATCATTCGTATCCTGTAATCGCGGCGGAATCGGTTTTCTCTTTTATCTCTTTCTCATTTTTCAGCAGTTGTTGTCGTCGTTGTTCGTTTGCGCTTGAGCGGGCGTTGCGTGCTGGTGCACTGCATGTTTTATCCCACCAAAAAAACAAAACCTGTTATGAGCAACACACGCTTAACGCCTTGTTAACGAATTGAACTGTTTCCCTAGAGGAAGGGGGAGGAAGAAATGGGAAAGGAGGAAGAAGTGGGGGAAGCAGGAGAAGAAGGAAAGAAATGTATTTGTTGTCTGTCTGTCCGTCTGTCGTTTCGGATACCCTGTTATTATTTGTTCCAGTTGTTTCCTATAGGAAAGACGGATGGAAGCGGAGGTTGTAGTTCTAAGTCAAGGGCTCGAGCGATGTAGGTTGTTGGAAGAAGAGAAAGAAAGAAGGGTTATTGTTGTTCATTTAGTAGTCACATCATGTAGGTAGATCCGGCATTATTCATCATCATTCATCGATCAAAAATCTTCAAAATTCGGTCTTTGCGACCTGCGTGTTCTCTTTTGTACTCTTCTGTTGAAAGCCTGATCAGTCGTCGAGTGCCTTTTTACACTATATTTTGATGAGCCAACAAATGCGAAACAACCAAGTCTCAACGTTATAGAGGAAAGATATCGCGGGTCAACTTGCCCATCTCCTGGTTCCCCATCTCCATCAGAATTGTCCAGCAACCCTTGTTGGCACTTGTGTCCCCCGTATGTTTCGAATTACGATTGCGTAACAAGAACAGCATGTCACCGGTTCCTTCCTTGAAAGAAAGTGAAAAGGCCCGTTACACACGCGTGGGTGAGGATCCCACTTTTTGAAGTTTCATTCCGTTGGGGAATTCGTAACCAGTTGCAGTTTTGGGCAGGCAGTCTTTTCACGCTTGAGCTAGACAACCCGTCTAATTGCCTTTGTCAGGGACGAATTCTCAAATACTGTCTTGGACTTTCATAGACGGACTGTCAAATTATTCGGTCTTGCATTCAATCACAGTAGGTACGTGATTCTATAACCTGACCAAATGAGGATCCAATGAGGTTGGAGGACTCGAAGGAGGCGCACGATGTTATGCACAATGCAGGTGGTCGC
Organism: Sordaria brevicollis; assembly: GCA_033439795.1. Lineage (NCBI taxonomy): Eukaryota > Fungi > Ascomycota > Sordariomycetes > Sordariales > Sordariaceae > Sordaria > Sordaria brevicollis. The sequence goes on from JAUTDP010000007.1 coordinate 1,747,847, forward strand.
TTGGGACCCCCACTCCTCTGTGAAGGGGAGCATTGGACCGCGTGGAGGGACACCTGCAGATTCTGTGTGAGGCTTTGGTGAGTGGTCCCTCGTTTCATTCAGTGCGTCTCCTCTGCGACTGGTAACTGAACGCTGAATGGATTCGTTTTTCGGGATAGCTTTCCTCGGCTCTGCTACTTCGACTGTCATCAAGATCGGAGCTCTATCCGAACGTTTTTCGATGTACTTCCTGCCGTCGGGAGAGGTGGATGGAGATGAATGCCGTGGATCTTTCCAGACGCTTGTACCTCGCGTATTTGGCTGCCTTTGACTAACCGTCGAGCGCGAAGAAGCGAAGACTGTCAAGATTCTCTCCCACGTGCTTCCCATTCGCAATTTTGATTTCTCGTCACATTGGGGTCCCGTCCTGGAAGGTGTCACCTCACCCACTTCGTTTTCTAGCCTAACCCCTAGCCCGCCGTTCGGCGCGTGAGCTACGCTAAACTGTCGGCCCCACTGCCTAACCCGGGAAACTACCAGCCAGCGTCCACAGTCCACTGGTGGGCGGACGGCGAGCTGAGGTGGAGGAAGAAGGGGAGGGTGGGAGTTGCTCGAAGGGACGGAACAGCTGTCGGCCTGTTACGAAAATGTTGAGGGATGGACGGGTTGATCAGATGGGAATGGGCGGTATCAGAGGTTAAAGCCTGTTGCCTTCAAGATCGCGGGTCGGGATCCCGTCGTTTATCGACACTTCCATTGGGCTTGGGGGTTTTATACTAGCGGATGACAGTGGAAAGTTTATCGGCGGACGGCGGGGCATGGCGGGTCTAGATCGACCCTTTTCTCTTGCCTGCTCCCCGCTGCGCGGAGACGCTGGTGTTGCTTGGCCCGGCCGGGGGACGCTGGGACGCCCGCTGTCTGCCAGTCTGCCCTCCACTGTGAGGCAGGAGCGCTGAGACAGTCGAGTGTCCCACGTCGGGTTACCTAATCGTTGCTTCAATCCAACCGACGCCGACGGAAAGAAGCTTCGACGAATACAATTCTTCTATCCATATACATCCATCCATTCAAAGGGTCCTTTTGACTTGGGGACTACTGGTACCAATCAATCAGTGGCGGCACATCTTGATCATCATTCAACTAACTTTGCCGAATCGCGCAAACCTAATCGCGAGCCCGAAACCGTTACCTACCGTTTTTTCGATAGTCGTCGTCGGCAATCCATCTCGGGTCTGTCCTTGTGTTGCCTGCCAAAATTACGGAGTCACCCAAGACGGGACTCAGTCGGCCAAGCCTCAAAGCCTTTCGAGACTATACGGCCCTTTCAAGCGGACATCCGTCATCGCATTGTCGATCAATCCAAAGTTGCAAGGCGACTAGCAAAGCCGGCCGGGAAATTCCAAAAAATCAAAGCCAGAGCCACCCAGCCGCCTGGTCTCGACGTCGAGGTCTTTTTACGTCGACTCAATTGATCATCCCCAACGGCCAGTGTGTGTCAAAATCTACTGGACGACTGCTGGACTCCCGTCTCAGCTGCCTCCGCTACTCCAGACGAAAGGCTACCCCTAGTCTCGTCCACCGTATACCCGTTCCCGTACCCGCATCCGCTCCCGTGCCGGACAGCCGGCCGTCCCCCGATCCCGTCTTCAATCCGGACCTCAGATCGAACAAGGGCCCCCTCGGAGGGCCTAGCCGGCCGGCGTCATGGACTCCTCGTCGTGGACTGCCCCGGACCATACTCACCATCAGGCCCAGGGCCTACACACCGCAACTGGCGGCGATGACTTTCACCAGTTCTTGGACATGAACAACATTGGAGATTTGTCTGGCGCTTTGGATTTTGACTTTCACGACTTTGCCGCCGACCATAATCCCGCCCCTCATGCTGGCCACCATGCCGCCGACCATCTGCTACACTCGTCGGCGGCGGGAGACCATCTGGACACTCCCATGACTGGTACTGACATGTCCATGATCTTGTCGCCCGTAGACCACGCCATGCTCCAGCAGGCCCAGCAGCATCAACATCGACAGCAACATGCCCAACAGCAACAGCAACAGCATCAGATGCCCACCATCACCACGACTGCGCCGTATCAGAACGCACCGACGACGTTGATACAGCCATCTACGCCTTCGGAGGCCATAGTCAACACCATCGATGCCCAGATCCAGTTCCTCCAGCAGCAAAAGTTGCATGCTCAACACCAGCAGTTGCAAGAGCAACAAGCCGCCTTCTTCGCTTCTCACCAGAACCACATAGTTCCTCCTACACCTCAAAGTTTGGAACTTGCTGCTGGATCTAGTCAGAATTACTATGCTCAGTCCACACCAGCTGATCAGCACCATCCTGGACGGCAGCAGCAGCAGCAGCCGCAACAGCAACGGCAACAGGCCATCGACTACAGATATGCAAGGATTAAGGACCAACACGATGTAGGTCTGGAGAATCTGTTTTTTTCAAGGGTTTCGCTGACCGTTCGTGACAGATGTCCTTCACCCCGTTGGTATCACCGGCCGTTACGCCGCTGGAGACCCATTTCCCCATCGATACTCACTTCGCCGTCCCCGGTGCTTACTTTAGCCCCCTCACCTCGCCAGCCTTGCATGCGCAAAATGACTCTTTGGGGATTATTGACCAGAGGCTTGGGATAATGAGCGGGAACTCGCCAAGGGAGATGGAACTCGAGCCACCTGCCCTGTCCCAAGCGAGCGTTAGCCCTGGCGATCTGGCTAGGAAAATGCGCAAGAACGCCGTCAAGGCCAGGCAGAAAAGTAATGGTGGCATCAAGGCTTCTCCCATCACGAAGCCCACGCGCAGGAAAACGGCTACCACTCCGATGCTTAACCCCCAAGCTCTGAATCAACTGATCGAAAACGCGAATGCAGCGCCAAGTCAGGAACGCCCTCAGCCGTCTCCTACCCCTCTGATACAAACGTCATCTTCGTCCGCAGCTGGCGTAACTGATTCCGAGAATGGATCCATTTCGCCGGAGAATTTGAACGACGTTGTCTCCCCAGTAGAGATGCCTCCGCCACCACTCCCAAAGGCTCGCTCCGCCAAACCATCTCCTTATCTGGCACCTCAAGCGAGTAGTAGTGCTGTGCCCGTTACCCTTCAGCCGGGGCGACCTGGAATTGCCTCTCCTGCAACACCAGCATCGCTGATGAAACTGAGCTCACCAAGCAACCGTAACCCTTCAGCGGCAGGAAATGGATCCCATGACCCAATGGATGCCGACCATATCGAAAACTTTGAGCTTCCGGACTCCATCAACTTCTCGGCACCACCAAAGCCCGCCCCTATTATTACTGCTCTTGGAACACCTGCTCTCGACCCTCTTCAAAAGGCCCCAGCACCTGTTCAAACGCCAGGCCTCCCACCACCACCGTCTCCTGCGGTGGCTAAGGCTTTGGCACTTCCTACTGCTGCTCTTCCTAGCCCGCAGCTGAAGCCCGATTCCACGAATAGCCTAAAACGAACACCTAACCTTGCGCCTATCGGAAGGCACAGCAAGAAGCGTGCCAGCGTAAGCTCTATCCAGATGTCTCCCGCTCTTCGACCCAAAATTTCACCCAGTATCAAACCTCTCCTACCAGGTGGCGCTACGGGGGCCGAGGACGCAGCGTCGCTTTTGCTCGCCACAAAATCCAACTACCAGCGTATTCTCGAGGGCAACACCGTACCCGGCGTTTCATACCCTAGCGAGCTCTCCACGAATCTCACATCGAAGCGGACGTCACACAAGATTGCAGAGCAAGGCAGGAGGAACAGGATCAACTCTGCGCTACAGGAGATCGCCACGCTTCTGCCGAAAGCTCCAGCCAAGGAAGGAAGAGACGGAGACGGGGACGGCAATAGCAGTAGCGGTGGTGGCGGTGGCAGCGGTGGTGCTGATAAGGAAGATAAAAAGGAGAAGGAGAAGGCTGGTGGCGGGATACCAAACAGCAAGGCGAGCACGGTCGAGATGGCGATTGAGTATATTAAGCAGCTGCAGAAAGAGGTGGCTGAGGCGAACAAGAGAGCGGAAGAGGCTGAGAGGAAGTTGGGCGAGATGAAATCGCAGGGCGGTGCCTCCGTGGGGTCCGGATCACCAGATGTCGATGCTGGGGGTACGAGCACGCCCACCATGGAGGGTACTAATTCGGGGATGAATGGGGACCTAAAGTCGGGTGGTGATGACGCGATGGATGGATGAAGAGGATGTGTTGAGATCAGATCGGATGAGAGAGTTTTCAACACATGCACGTGGGGGCTTTTTTCAACGTTTGCGAAGATTCAAGTTGTATAAAGAGGTGGGCGAGATGCTTAGGCGGGCAGAAAAACGGTTGATTGTTCTTTTGGGTATGATCATGTGGGTGTTATAGAGTTGGCGAATTTGTGTTTGTGTTTCCATGACACAACTAGGTTCAGCATGTCACTGTTGGATGAATGGATTTTGGGCAGTAATTTAAAAAAACAAGAGCGTTTGTGTTGGATATACCCACCCCCTAAGTAGGAGTATGCAAATAGAAAAGACTTAAGGGAGCTAGATGAGCGGTTAAAAGTGCCTTGAAAGAATTGTCGAATTTTACCAGCGGAACCTTTCGGATCTGTATATCCAATATCTTGGGTTCATTTGGAGTCTGAGTACCTGCTTCTACTGGGGAGTTGATTGTTTTTTCCTGGTACTACATGGTATGGTGTTCGTGTCGTCACGAAGTGCTTGCCCACTCTTATCCACGCGGGTAATGTTAGGTAAAGGGCTGTCATACAGCCTACCATAGCTGTCTAATACATGACCACGTCCCGTGAGCATGGGATGGCTAGTGATAATTCCATTGTAACCTCTTCAGCGTATAACCACATCATCTCTGCTTGAATATAGAGACAGCTTCATCTATGGTACGTTAGGCTCCCGGAGGTATATGAAAGGGGGCACTCACATTTTTCTTATCCGCATTCCTCTTTCTTCCCAGATACTCTTCACCATCGGATCTGAACTTTTCATTTCGCATCAACAACAATACAAACAGCAGCACTTCTATTCCAAATCGACGACCATGGACGCAGAAGAACCAGCATCAGACCCCCCGAGCACCGGGCATTCTTCCCCCTCCATTCGCTCTCCTTCAAATGTCTCGCAAACTCAAACTCCTCCTACCACGCCCATGACAACAAGACCGGCGGTTAATTACTCACGACCTCTACCTCTTCATTCCAGTGACACACAAACCAGACGACCAACTTGGGAAGAGAAGGGCAAGGACAGAGAAATTGTACAAGACAACGACTACGGGGAGGGACAAGGTGATGTGAATGCCGACGGGAAACAGTCACAGTCACAGCTACATCTGCATGCAGGGCAGCATCAGTATCGAGGAGCTGAAGATGAAGGTTATGATGTGGAGGGCGATGACAGCAGCAGCGAAGACAGCGAAGCCTACTCCAAAGGCGCGGAGGAAGACGGTAACTCCAGCCAGGGCAAAGTAACCGGGGGGAAAGACCACAACGTACCGGAAGACCAAGAGAACTCAAGAAATGAATACACCGATCTCTTCGAGCTCATAAGAAACATTGCGAAAATGAGGGCGTTTGACGAAAGAGTGGGTAACAGGGCTCAGGATGACGGATCAGGAAGAGGAGGAGGCGCGGGTTGGTATCATGGAGTTCGGTATTTGGGGTTTAGGGAGTTTTTGGAGAGGGATGAGGAGGAAGACGGAGCTGGGGGCACTATAGACGAGGAAGACGAGGAAGAAGTGGAGGAGGGCGAAGAGAATGACACAAGGGAGACGGAGGAGAACAAGCAGAAGGAAGAAAAGGATGATGGTTATGAGGGCGAAGATGAATATGAGGATGAACTGGAGTATGTCATGGTCAAAGTACCCGGGGAGGAAACCGACTCGGATGATGAGAGTTGGTGCTTGGTTGAGAAAGAGGACGACGACAGCAAGAAGGACAAGGACAAACAAGATAACACAGAGAGGGACAAGGAGGTTAACCTCAAGAAGTACGATGATATCGAAAACGACTTTTGGCGCCACTACAACTACCGTTATCGTCACTCATATACCATCAAGATCTACCCATCTGGCACCACTTCCACTTCCACTTCGAATATTCAACCAGACATCATCCACCCACTGCAACGACCGCATCCACAACCACAACAAACCCCAGATGAAGAAGAAATCCCTCTATTTCTACCATCCATCAGGATATCCCAGCCCTCACCCAGGTTATTCAACATCATGCTCACCATCCCCGGCTGCAAGCGAAAGGATATCATTGTCGCCTACGATCCCAATGCCAATTTCCTCAGGATCAGCGGGGTTTTCTACTCGGATATCTTTTCAGCGTTAGCAGATGCTTTGGGTAAAAAATTATCATCATATTCTCCGGATACCGATACCGAATCCGGAAGTTACGAGAAAAAGAGGAGGGCAGCAACTGCTACCGGTAGAGGCGCAGGCTTGACTCACAATACTTTCTCAGATCAGAACCGGGGATCAGATGAAAGTCAGGCACAGGCACAGACTTTGACAAGGGGTAGGGAGTCAAACAAAACGGACTTAAGCTTCGAAGAAGAAATGGAGTTGTGGTTGGCTTATAACCGTGAACATGATGGGTCGTCAAGCCTGAAGAAGACGCCAGGATCTACAGGTTCTTTGGAAGAAGATCCAAACTCAAACACAGAATCCTCGACTCATGCATCTGCTGGAGGGAAAGAGGGTAATGAGGACGATGATGATGACCGCCACAGCCACAGCCAATCCCAGTCTCGATCTGAGTCGCGACCCCAGAGCCAGAGCCAGAGCCAAAGCACAACAGAAGATGACTTTCCAGTCGCAAGATTCTCAAAGATTATCAACTTCATTGCTGCCGATATGCCAGCACCTACTACAACTTCGTCTGCGTCCTCATCTGATGAACCTGGAGAGCAGCAGCAGCAGCAGCAGCAGCAGCAGTCAAAAGCGTTGGTGGATTATAAGCGGATCAAAGCCAAGTTGGAGGATGGGATCTTGACGGTGATTATCCCGCTTCTTTTTGGAGGGGAGTTGTTGGATAACGAGAGCAAGTGAGTGAGTGAGTGAGTGAACTAGGTGTTAGTTACGTGGTTTTGCGTAAGTGAGAAAGACGGGATAGGAGTAGTACTTATAGCGAAGAGTTAGTGATGATGTTTCGACAATTCGAGGTGAAAACAGGGACGAAGGGAATTTTGAACTTGTGCTGTGTATGGGTGACTGATAAGGTGCATTTTGTTTGAGAGCACTATGAGATTGTTCGAACACGGAGTACCTCACACAACAGAAACACATCGAGGCTCTGGGGGTGAAAAAATTACTATATAATAAAGAGGTCGTAACCACCGGCCTACTTACTCCTCACTCCCTACCTAAGCCGCTTCTTCCACTAAATCACTCTATATGTTTATCATTATGTGAACAGATCACACCGCTGCTCAAAGCCCGGCCAGCACACCCTGGATACCAGGAGTAGCGGCATCCTCTCTCTTCTGCACAAAGGCTTTGAAATCTGCCTTCTGCAACTTCTTACCCGACCCACCGGCGCCCGCCGCACCTCCAGCGGCACCACCACCACCACCTCCGCCTCCCCCAGCACCACCGCTTCCCGAAGCCAAGAACTTCGAACGCTCGCGCAGGGCCTCGGGTCCAATGATGAACAGGTATCCAACCTCGGTAAGCAGCTCGACAATGGCCTGCACCTCCTTTGTCAACGGCCACTCCTTCATGGTGTCAACGTACTTGGCAATATCCTTGGTCACCATCAAACCACCAGTGGCATTGACCGAGAACTTCTTGAAGTGCTCAAATAAGAGCGAGTGAACGGACAGGGCGAGCTCAGAGCTGAACAGCTCGAGGTTGTGACCGTCGATAGCCAGCGCGGCCTGCGCCGCCACCTTGGAGGCCAGAAACGTGCAAATGGCCTGGCAGGTAGGCGTCTGCAGATCGACCAAGCCTTCGAGGTCGTTGTCGCGAGGACGGTAGTCCGTCTTCTTCTGGCCTGCGAGTATCTTGGCAACCCAGTTGACGGCCACATCCATAGTGCTCTTGAGGACGGCGTTGGTCTTCCGCTCCGTGGTCTCGATGGCTTGCTTGGCTTGGGCCTCCATGCTGCGACGCAGGGCCGTGTTGGACTCTGCTAGCCGGATCAACACCGTAGTGATGAAACGGGACATGAGGTTGGTGATGGTAACGGCTGGTTTGATATGGGGAAGGTAGGAGAGGTCAGGTTCCGTCTTGATATTCTCCTGTGACGTGGCTGTGTCCAGGGCGGCATCGAGGGCTGTCTCAACGTAGACTTGGCCCATGCTGGTTAAGAGCAGATTGAGCAAAATGTTGATATCCTTGGGAGTTTCGCTTCCAGAACCCATCTCCAGCGTCCTGCGCACGCTTTCGGCCAACCATACAATCATGCGCTTGGCATTCTGTACGCTCAGGCGGCCGTGTTCCTCTGAGACTTCGATCTCGTTCTTGTTGCTGTTGTTGTCCTGCAGACCGGCAACCCTCAACATCATGCGCTTCTGAGTAGGCGTAAGGTCTGACGAATCGAGGCGCTCCATATAAGCGTCTTTGGCGGTCGCTAAGAGCTGGGTACCCTGCTGGGCAATGGCGGCCATGAAACCAGAGGGAGCCTTCTTTCGGCGTGAGTGATACAATGTGAACTTAAAGAGTAATGAGTTGTACAGTTCCTCCAAACTCTTCCGTTCCCTGTCGATGTACGAATTGCCCATTAGATATGGGACAAATAATTCCTCTAGCTGCTGGTCGAGTGTTTGTGATATTAGTGCCGAGCATGGTTCTGGATGTTCAGTAAGGCCATGGGTCTTGAGATCCTCCACCAAAGCACCAATGTATGATCTTGACGCATGCAAAGAGCGAAGATAAGCCAGCGACGAAATCGTTGTCGCTTTGTCTAGTAGCATTTCCAGTCGTTGTTGGATAGACTGCTGAAAGACACGCTGGATGAACTTGATGAGGACTGTTTCGTAGTATGGGAAGGCACGCTTAATGATGAAAGATTCCTCCTGCATCACGATCTTGACCTCGTCAACAAGGGACTGCAGGCTGGGCTCAACTCCTGGTGGGTCCGCATCGGGATCAGCCAGTTGCTCCCACATATCGCCATCTGTCGTGACCTCATCGGTGATGAGCTGATCTCGGTCGATGAAGAACTGGTGCTGGTTCACAAAGGCGGCGATAACGCTGGCACCGCCGTGGAAATCGTAGAGGACCTTTGCGCATTCCATCATGTCGTCGAAGTTTTGTCGTCGGTAACTGTTGTTGAACTGCTTTAGAAGGTCTTGCTCAAGATGCTCACAGAATTTCTCGAGAGCCTCTCTTGTGTTGTGTTTCCGCGTCGCACCAGTAGCCCCGTTCGTGATGCCGTTGGCTCGGAAGCCACCTGTTGCCCACGACAAAGGGTCCAGCCTCTGACTGATACGCATAAGCTGGCGAGCAATCACGGCGCAGCGAACCTTGTTCTCGGCACCGCCCTGTCTCTGAATTTCCTCGAGCGAGGTAAGTTGGCCTGTCTCGGAAACCTCTGTCCAGCACTGAATCAGGAAGTTAGCGTCCTGCGCCTTCCTCCGTTTCCTATCCAGCTCTTCCAATTTCTCTCCTATCTGGACGGCGATGTTTCCTCCACCGTCAGGCCGGCCGTGTCCGTTCATGGAGCCGCTGTGTGTGTTGGGGTTGTTGAGCGTCAAGTCGAGGGCCTCAAACTGGGCCATGGACTGGTCGAGCTTCCGACCAAGGGTATCGAGAGTTTGGTCATGTTGGATTTCTGCCCGCCGGACTTGGGACAAGAGTTCTGATTCCTTCTCTTGCAACTCCTCGCTCAGGGCGCCCAACTGCGACAGCGCATTCTCAAAGGTCCGGATGAGGGGCTTGGGATCAAAAGGGGTGCTCGCGCTCGTGGGGCCAGAGCGGCGGTTCGCGGGGAAGGCGGTGTCGGCGAGAGAGTCGACAAAGTCGCGAACAATAAAGTCTTTGCTGGAGAAGTCGTCGATTGTGAAGCTGGGGCCCTTGGGGAAGAGCCCGGGGCCGGGGGACCTCGTGCTGCCGGGTCCGCCGCGTTCCATGGCGGCGTGTGTCACCTGGCAGGCAGAGTGACTAGAGAGCACATCAAGCTGGGTTCGTGTTTAGGGTGGGAGACTTTGCAATTATCGGGAGTCCAAGTTGTCAAAGTTGAATTGATTGTCGTTGTGTTCGTAAATGCATTCCGCGATGCTGCCCCTGCTGAGTTGTTGTTGTCTCAACCCATGCCGTGGAGTTGAAGGTGCCCGGTCGCCGTTGAGATGGGCAGGCCTGGGATGGAGGTGTAGCGGGTGGCTAGGGGGTCGTCCGGGGCAGCTTCCAGAGGGTGGTGGGAATGCCGTCCCCCTGTCGCTGGGTACCTCTGCGGGCACACTTTGGAGAATAGGCCCCACTTAATTTTGGCCCAACTTCAGCCTGGTCCCTGCACTTTCATCATCAGCCACAGTTGCAACTTTTCGTAAAGACAGGTATTTGGTGGGGAACGGAGGGGAACTTTCAGATGTTCTTTCCCGAAATAATCTGACATCAGACAAGGATCTCGTGGCCGTTCCGAGGGAAGCTGCCCACTGGTGGTCTTGGGATGATTTCCCGCTACTGACTCCGGTGCTACGGTAGCCAAAAGCTGGGTAATGATAGCTGCGAGCAATCAGCAGTTTATGGAACCATCAGCGGCCTGTACTTATCTTTAGAACTTCCAACTGACTCCATTCTTTTCTCGTCGGCTTCCCAGCTCCTTCTGATCTCTCGTTTTATGCGCAACTACCGTAGACATCTTCCGCGGTTCCTCTTGATCGACTCTGAACCGCACTTATCATCGTTCCTCCAACGCTCCTTTCCTGTGTCGGCCGTGTATCCTGCCGTTATCCCGAGACCCGCCGTCTTCGTCCAAACATTCATCCCGTCAACGGCATAGTGCACATATTGCGACAGCCGTCCGACCGAGGTGTAACGAGACCCATTGGGACGACCGTTGCGCGACAACCTCCACGCCAACATGTTTAAACCACGGGCTATCGAGGCCTACCGGCGCGATGAGAAACTCGGTCACCAGATGCTTACCCCCGAAGAGAGAATAAGGCTGCTCAAGGTACAACTACTTGCGATGCGTCATGCTGGAGAAGAAGTCAACTGCTAACCTTACGGACAGCCTTATCTGCCTTCGCCGCCTTTGCATCCCTCCGAGCAAGCCAACAAACGAGCTATGGAAAATGAACAGAGGCTGGGAGTACGGCGCTTTCTAAAGAGGCAATGGCACCTGTTCGTCTTCATCGTTATACATTTCTTCTTCTCGCTCTACATCCGGATTCGCCAAGCATACCATCAGGTGGTCAACAAGATATCCTCCGTCTACCATCATCACCACCGGGCTCCCGATCTTATTTACAACGACGTCAAGGATCTCCGAAGGCTTCCTAAACACCTGAGTGTTGTCTTGACCTTGGACGAGGACGCTAGGGGCGGCACCGGCTTGGCCAAGTTGATCGAGGAGGCTTCGGATATTGCTGCTTGGTGCGCAAGTGCCCGCATTCCCCAGCTATCCATCTATGAGAAGACCGGTACGTGGATACCAATAAGACGAAAGGTACGCGAAGAACCGAATGATTGCTGATCCTCCCGGCACACAGGAACCTTGAAGGGTTATCTTCCTCGCGTCCATAGATCCATGACGCAAAAGCTTGCCGCATACTTCGGGCCGAACACTCCTGGCGTTGGGATTAGAGCTCCACATTGCCCGTCGATCGAGACGGCCCCGACTCTTGCCGCAAGCCGCATCGAGAACGATGGTCTCAAGCACCTCTCAGTTATGATTCTGTCAGCCGAGGACGGCCGCGACTCCATCGTGGATCTCACCAAGACCCTTGCCGACATGTCCCAGCGGGGTAAGATCTCGACTTCGGATATCACAATCGAACTGGTCGATGCGGAGTTGAGCGAAAGTGTCATGGGCGAACCGGATCTCCTTCTGCTGTTTGGTCCCCGTGTCGAACTGGTTGGCTATCCTCCATGGCAAGTCCGCTTGACCGAGATCTCTCATGTCCAAGACAACGAGGGGGTCAATTATCAGGTCTTCTATCGTGGTTTGTTGAAGTATGCCGGTGCACAAATGCGCTGGGGAAGGTAGAACCAAGCGGCGTCAAGTAGTGGGCAGTGGCAGAAACCTGAAGGCGAGCGAGTTGATCGACTGACGGCGTGGTTGAATTCCGTTGGCGGTCAACGTGGGGAATAAGACTATAGATTTAGACTCTGCAAGCATGCGAGCGAGGGGTATTTCATATGTTTATGATTATTTTGTTTAGCCCGCTGGAGATTTCGTTAACTGGAAAAGTAGTCCATGTCTGCTACTGGGTGAAGAGAGGCTTGAGAGAGCCGGCGATAAGTGGAAAGTGGGTGAAGGATTCTATAGCCGGGAATTGGCTGAACCTGACTGACATCGCAGAGAGAGCACCAGTATTTGATATCAAAACAGATGTGATGGTGTTAAACATCAAGCAGAAAAGAATGTCGGCTTAGAACATATGCCTGTACCAGCCACTTATGACGTTACGATACAATACAGCCTTGTGATACAGAACAGAGATAAGATAGTCCAGCCACATCTAGGTGGGTCCTATGTTTACCACGGCTTAGCCTTGCGCTTGCCGTGTAACAAAGTTTCATTCTCATTCGCCCATTTCGTATTTTACATCAAGGTGAGTCGACCTCCCAACAGGACACTCCCCCAAGTCGCTGGACACAGTAGTGTCTCGAGTAATCTAAACCAGTTCAACTGACCATGTCTCAATCAGAAAAAGAAATCCAGGGGAGTGGGGAAGGGAAGTCTCAAGAAATGGCCATTTTCAGCCCACCCGTAGTTCGTTCAGGCGCTGGCGCCCTCAACAGAGCTCTGTTCACCAAGACTGTCAACTTGGCTGCCGCCGCCGTCCACGATAACCGCCTTATTTCCAAATACAGGAAAGATCTTGAGCATAGCAAGGAGCTCCTGCGTCAGGACAGACTTTCCCCTATTATGAACCATCCAGACAAGACTCTTGCCGACAAGGGAAAGAAATGTCTGCTTCTTAACCCCAACATCAAGGCACCAGGTTAGACGAAATCACTGTTAACAATAGAGACATGACGGAAAACTGATTAATTATCCTTTTTTCTTTCAGAGCCAGAAACATGGGGATCTATTCTCAAGGAAGGAGTTGAGAAGAAAGAGTTGGATATCATTCCTTATGAGATCAAGCTTGACTATGACTACTGGTCATACCGTATGAAACCTGCATGAAGTCCCCTATTCAACCCAGTGTCACATCACTAACGCTTTGAATAGATGATGTTATCACGTCTATTCTCCCGGAGGAACTTCATGACGATATTCCCTCCGGCTTCAACACCGCCGGTCATGTCGGTAAGTGACAGCGGCCCACTATTTCACCCGTCCCCTCAGCCTGTTCTCACATGGGAATCCAGCCCACATGAACCTACGGGAGCGTTACATCCCCTACAAGAAGGTGATCGCCGAGGTCATCTTGGACAAGACCACCAACATCCGGACCGTCATCAACAAGGTCGACAATGTCGGAGCCGAGTCCGAGTTCAGGACGTTCCAGTACGAGGTTTTGGCCGGTCCCGACGACATGCAAGTCCAGGTCGCCGAGAACCACTGCGTTTTTGAGTTTGACTACTCAAAGGTCTACTGGAACAGCAAGCTCGAGGCCGAGCACAGCAGGCTCATCAAGATGTTTGAGCCCGGCGAAGTGGTGTGCGATGTCATGGCTGGTATCGGCCCCTTTGCCGTCCCGGCCGGCAAGAAGGGCGTCTTTGTCTGGGCCAACGACATGAACCCTGAGAGCAACAAGTATATGCAGGTGGCCATCCAGAAGAACAAGGTATGAACTCTACCTGATCCGTATTCTGTTTTTCTGAGGCTAACTCGGCACACAGGTCTCCCAATACGTCCGCCCCTTCTGCCAAGACGGCCGGACCTTCATCCACCAAGCAGCCGACTCGGTCCTCGAAGCGCACAAGAACGGCGAGCACGTCCTCATCAACCCCAGACCTCCCTCGCGCGCCAAGAAGGCACCTAAGCCCGAGCCCAAGCGCGTCGACATCCCCCCTACCATCTCGCACTTTGTCATGAATCTGCCCGCCACCGCCATCGAGTTCCTCGGCTGCTACCGCGGCGTGTACGCCGGTCACGAGGACCTGTTTGCGGACGGCAAGAAGCTGCCCCTCGTGCACGTCCACTGCTTCTCCTTCAAGGCCGACGACGAGACGCCCCGCAACGACATTTGCGAGAGGATCACCAAGTACCTCGGTTTCCCCGTCAAGCCCGGTAATCCGGACGTCGAGGGCGAGGTGGCGGTTCATGATGTTAGGGATGTGGCGCCGGCAAAGAGAATGTTCTGCGCGAGCTTTAGGATTCCGAGGGAGGTTGCTTTTGCGAAGAGGGACTAGAACTAAATGTTACCATAGGAGCCAAAAATGATGTTAACGGTTGGCTGGGAAGCTAGGTAGTTCTACACACCAGGGCCGTTTCGCTTGCCTGCCGACTCCAATACATTGTACTGCCACTACACGTTCGATTATCTTTGTCTCGGTCAAAAGGCCTGGTCGGCTGGTCAAGTGTGATGTTGATAATGAGGCGATTTGGACAATGGGACCACACTCTCGGGGTGTGTACCTTAAGTGAAGAAGCCACTTGGATGCAGTGTATATGCAGCATGTCACCGCTAGCGTCATTTTCCACCTCAACTTCAACGGCCTTGAAAGACTCGAGGAGCATGCCTGGAAGTCGACTCGATAAAAGGGGAGAGAAAAAAAAATGCATGGTTGAAGGAGATTGCCAAGTACGAGTCTTGGAACTCCTGCTGTCATCTCACGATTCGTCTCACAATCACCCTTGCTGTTACAAAAAATCGTCATCGCTTAGCTTTTCTTTTTTGACCTCCAATGTGTGATCTTTCCTCTATCAGTCGGTCAACGCCTCCGGTATACGGTGAGACATACACATGCAGAACCCTTCCATTTCGTGTTCTTTTCCCTTCTTCTGCATAGTGGTTAGTCGTTGCCCATGTTTATCTCCCAGCCCAGGCGGAGAGTTGAACCTGTTTGGCCATGCCACGAAGTCGAACGGTGTCGCTTGGCTTGGCGAGCGGTCTGACTTTTTACTCTCCCTCTCAGCTCAGCTCCTTGCCTACCTAACACAGGACTGGTTCGGTTTTTAACCATGTCGAATTCCATCCGCTGAATGGCTAGAACATTTCCTGTTTCATGATGGCATGGGTTATTGAAGAGAAGGAGGCTGGGATGATGCAAGAGAGAAATTTTCCTCAAGTGTCAGCCGTAGCTTCCTCATTTTGTTGAATAGGCGGAGGATTTGATGTCGATAAGGAAAAAGCCAGGGAAGGAAAGGACCACTGAGGAAGAGAGTTACATCGACCTAAAATCTTCCACTAATGCACAGCGAGCCGGAAGAGCCTCCTTTCCCTGCCGTTGGCACTTCCCTTTTCTCTCTGGGACATCTCCGTGGAGGTGTTTGAACTGTGTTGTATCTTGCCGATCTATGTGTCCTCTTTTTTTTTTTTTTTGTTTTAAGCTGGCAGGTGCAGCTAAGTACCTAGGTGGGCATTGGCCAATAGATGATGTGAATTGGAAAGTGATGCTTTTCGGTCAGTACATACAGCCCGTACAGATAGAACGAGACGGCAGCTCCGTTCAGCGTTCTTTCCAAAGACGGGATACTCTTCTCCGGGCGCAAATTGCGTTGTGAACTGTTACTACCGTACTTCCTTTCTGCTGAGATTCCCTTGATGAGATGCAGTACGCATCGCGTCGCGTAATGGACGGTCATAACAGCTCTCGATACCTACCCCCTCGACCAATGTTTCCATCCTAGCGATGGCGTGATCAAAACCATTCCTGTGTTGTGTCGCCCTGCCTATGGTAATCGTCGGGCTTCACTAGAGAGATTTTCTGTTATGTAAGATTTACGGGACACTCACATCTACAGTACCCCAAGCCTCAACTAACTTTTAGGGCATATATACAGCACCAAGCGGATCGACCTCCGCCTGGACCGGCGGGTGAGCCCGTGAGCCGCTGGACCAGACATCTTTCGGATGACGTCTGGGTTGTTATGGTATTGTTTTCGTGTTCCTGTGCGCATCGGCCCGAGGGTTGATAGGCAAGGTATAAAAAAACGTGCCAATGCTGATCTTGGCGCTGGAACAAGTAGGCTTGGATCGGATAAGGGATTGATTGATATATTGATGAAGGGTATTATCGTGCTCCGTTATAGGTGAGAGCGTTCGTTATTGATACTACCTATGGGAAGATATGTGGTCGAAGACCTATGTAACTGAATGGATATGGCCTCTTTAGAGGGGGCGTGGCACGGGTAGCAGTTGTGACGATGGTAGAGATTTAGTAGACAACTTGCATGTCTCGGTCAACGCATGGCGTTTTGGCCAGTGCTACGCTACTTACACACATGTATCTTGTATAGTGCGTTGAGTATGTACACTCCCCCGGCGTGTGCGCAGGTGTCGTCAAAGAAGCTATCTTCTAGGTAGCTATGAAACGGCGTTGTTGTACTTCGTGAGACGTCGGAAATTCAATGCTGCGTTGGTGTGTGGGTGTGTGGTGAAAATTGGATGAATTTGTCGATATGCATCACCGGTAAAGTTCAAAGGTCTTGCCGCGGAAATTGGAACTGCATAGGTTTTGATGAACTACATACTAGTTCTGGCGTCAAGAAGGTGTACCGCGCGTGGGGTCGTGGGTTACACTGAATTTCGAATTCTAGATCCTCCAACGTCCAAATGTCTGAGACAACAAGTTAGATGCTTGGTTTGTTTGGTTGAAGAAGACAAACGGTATGTTGCTGGTCAATGAGTGTTTGAAATGCTATCCAATGTCCGAAAGTTTTCTATCCAACCTTACCGTAAACCCTCCCGCTTCGCAACAAAGCGTTGTCCATGCTATGATTCTCGTCATCCTTGCGACAATCATAGCATGATGGTTCTCCCACAGGTTTACCGACCAATAGGGACGTGAAGAAGAGGCCATAAGAGAATATGTGCGCGAGTGGAAGTGGAAGTCAAGGAAATAGGAGGGGAACTCCTCAACTACACGATTTATGTGATAGGTCCGGAGAGATTTTCCCTCAATATGCTGCAGTCGACTTCAACAACACCCATAGGCTTCCAGGGCAACTGGAGGGTAGGAACCAGAATGCGATGAGACTCCCCGGAAATGCAGCCAACGGTCGATGAGGTAGGTACATCGTGGTTGATGTGGTTGAACGGTAGGGTGTGGTAGTATATCCAAGGATGAACTATCCGCGGACCGAGTTCGCATACCCGCATGTCTTTGTGCCTTGTCGAAGCCAGTTATCTGATAGCTGTACCTACACACCAAAAGCTCCTGAACGCTATACACCACAGTAGTTCGTGGAAGGTACGAAGAAGAAGGAAGTGTCACATATCACATTCCTATGCAATGATAGAAAAAAAAATAAGGCTATGTAATTGGCAAGGAACACTGGGGAACGTTGGATGCAACGGGATACAGACTTGTTGGTGGCAGGGTGACCCGAGTTGGCGATAAGATGCCGGCCAGGCGGGAGGAGCTCTCGAACTCGATGTGAATGTCTCCGAGTCCAGTCTTGCAAGCACGGTAAGAGACGTTGGTGACAGGGGCGGGAGACGGACAACGGTAAAGAAGAACAGCAAGATAAGGCACCCGAGAAATAAAAATCTGAGACACACACCAGTTCACCCCGTTGCTTGACAACGTTCGAGAAGGGAGACAACAACAAAGAAACACATACTGCTGATAAGGGAGCAAGGGGTCCCGTACCCTTCCCCCTTCCCGGTACCCTTTCCGATCTCATCTGTCAATGTTCCCCTCGCTTCCCAGTGTCCCGCTTCCGTCCCGCCTGGCGGTCATCAAGTCCTCTTCCGGGGACGAGAACAATGGACGATAATCGTTACTGCGTTTATGGAAGTCTTATCGGACCTAAGCATCTCGCTCCTAAAGATGACATGATGATTGGCCAATCACCGACGCCCGGTCAGTTACTCTAGACCCTGACCGAGTGCAGGGAGTTTAACTCTCGAACAATGACCCTATGTCAACTCTGCCGAAAGTGATGTATGTAACGTCCTGGAATAGGGACTCGAGATAAGGATCTATCGACCGGCTAGGTGAGCGCTTGATTTCTCTTCGCGACGGCGAGGTGTTCTTGTATTACTGGACCTCATCAGCCTCGCTGTACATTTGTAGCCAGTAAAACGAACAAATGTTACTCACTAAAAGGTACCTAATTAATGGCAAGAGCCGCAGTTCTTGTATAATCCAATCAGTGCAAGGCGAATCATAAAGACCTCGTTCAATATACAGTCGTGTAGTCTCACCAGTACTTCAAGCCGTGAAGAATAATACTAGTGAAGGCTCTCCACGGTAATGTCCTTTCGGATCTATACTGATTCAAAGACAAGAGATGGTCCTCAAACATACCTGATAGATGGGGTAATGTCGTCAGCAATCCCGACTCGCGGGGTTCGTCTGCTGCCAGGGGCATGCCATGTCCGCCCGTACTTCGTCCGAATATACACTCAAGGGACCCGGTTTGTTGTCGTTCCAAGTTTTGTAAATCACTTGCGAATTAGAAGTTGACTATCAGATCCGGCCTCTATGGTGGAAAGTTGAGATTTTGACTTACAGCTCTGACGACATTGTGTTGCGCTGCCGCTTTGTTAGGTATGTAGTTGATCGTTACTATAACAGCAAATCATTATATAAATAGCTGCGGCAGCGTCCATTCCGCCTCTCAGGTGGCCGTTGATCTGGTATGGTTCTAACTCCACTTGAACCATTCCAGTTGAACAGGAGGGGTCTACCTACTGAGTTTCTTTCACTGTTAGTGTTCCTATGTTCTGACAATCCTCGTGGATTCTTTTGTGAGTCTGACCAGCGATTGCAGATAGTCAATTTCGAGGGTTTCCATAACGAGCACGACGCTTATCTGCTCCTGTCACTTCCAGACATTTTTTTCGCCATGAGGCCTTGAAGTTGGTCGATGCTTGCATAGAAAGTGAGAGATCACAATGTCCATCGTAGATTTGGACCGACTTACAGATGGTCATCAAGACATTGCATCGCGGCTGCAACGTGCCCCTCCTTCCCCTCGCCAAGGACAACGCATAAGTAGCAGCAGCAGTGCTTTTAAGTCTGGGACGATGAGCTGCTCCGAGAAGCACGCAATGAGCGCGCGCACATCTTGTTGCCTTGCCTTTACATACTTGCTCGATCCAAAATTGCTTCGTTGGGATCGTGGGATTTCCAGTGTTGGGTCCTATAAATGAATGGTGCTTCCTCAGCATGCTCCCATGTGGGCAAGTCCCCTGATCCAGAGGATACTCAGCAGCTCGAACCCTTTCCGTCACCATTTAAACAGCTGCTTATGTGCGCTGAAATTGGCAAGTAAGGCATCATCAGCTCCCAGGAGGCTTGCGTCCGTGGTTAGCACTCGGTATGATTGGCGCCTGTGGATTCAGCAAAGCCTCAGTTTTGAGAGCGAAATTTGAGCTGTCAACTTGATGTCCCCTTGACATCTTTTGAATATGCCAAGACTGAGAAGCATAAGTTGGTTACTGTTATGTAAGCAAATTTCAACAGTTGCTGTCGACCAGGCTGGGTTGACGAAGGAAGTGTTGTCGTCGACGTCGTCATTACCCCATACTGTCTTTACCTCCGTCCTTTGGCCGACAGCGAGCGAAGATACTGCGTAAACCCGAGAGGATCACCAAACCTTTCGGGCCGGTTAAAAGGGAGATTAAAGAAAAAGGCTGACGAATAAAGCAAAAAGCGAAGTTATTAATGCACATCCGTTTTGGAAGGCTGTGTACTGTAGGCCGATCGGTTTCATCTGGTTTCCCGGGGCCCATTGCTCCACACATTCCCGCAATTGAACGCCCCCGTGGTACAGGCACCACATGGAGGAAATATGGAGGGGTGTGGAGTTTTCTGGGGACCAAAGTCCGGGGTAACCGCCTTAACAGGTCAAGAGATTTGCTCCCGTGACGACGGATCCCCCCAGGCTCAACACCACGATTTCCCCTTTGGCAAAACCCCCAAGCCCAATGCGCTGGTCTGACGGGCGCAGGCTCGCGGCCTCGCGGGATGCCCGGTTCTGCCGGGGCGAGAAGTTGCAAACTACTTGCCAACCATTTGCTGCGATCAAACGAGCGTTGCTTGCTGCTTGCTTGCTGCCGTGAGTGCCGCTGGTACACTCAAATGGTCACGAGCATCCCCAGATATCCATTCATATCCTCGGGGCGGGTTTCAGTTGTCAAAGGCGGGGTACAGCCACTCCCGGCATTGGGAATATGTAGACATCTAATAGCATCCGCATCGTGAATGGTGAGAAAAGGACTTGATGCATGTCAGCCTCTTTCAGATGTGGGAGTTGCCTGCTGTCGACGACGCTGTAGAAGAAGCGTGATTCGAGGACAGATAAGCCCCTTTTTACACGCTTTTTGCGTGAAGGCCCACGTTGTAAATACGGAACAGTTTACCGATCAAAGAAAGAGGCCGTGCGGTTTCTGTTTTCGGTTATTTGCACTTCTTGTCTTCGGCAACTTGAACGGCCCTGAGGGCATTAACAACGGCGTCAACGGGCGTGACGGGCTCGCCGGGCGGAGCCATGATGGCAGCCGTGATCCATATCCAAGCGCTGCCATCTGGCCGAGGGAGATCCTTTCCTGACAGCGGGAGAAGTCGGAGCCAATGCAGGTAGCTGTTGCTTGAACGTTGCTAGAGCACGCCCGTTGCGTCGGCAGAAGTCCCAGTTCGTGAAACACATATCACGTGGCAAATGATGTAAATGCTGATTTCATGCCAATTTCATCGCAGGTCGGTCTTGGATGTCTTGGTCGTTCTCGGGCTTCTGGAAGATGGGATGTGTGATCTCGGAGATGGAGTGTCGTTTCTTGATCCTGAAATGGAAGTGGAAAGGTCAAACTGAACCTGACGTCCTGAACTGTGTCCAAGCGAGGCCGGGGGCACGAGGCTGTTCCCCTGGTGGGCTCCCCTCGGCCGTGGGGCCTGGAAGATCATGGACGGCACCTGTCCAGTGGTTCCTTCCTTCTAGACTCTCAGGTACCTCTACCGGTACACTCCAGGTGGAGAAGATGCCCTGTGCTTGAAGAATCGAACTTGATCTGGGGTGAGAAGCGACGAGGGGGCGGCCAATGAGACGCTGTCGGTAGGCCAAGTGCCATCAGTGCCATCCAAGGCTCACTTTTTGAAATTGAAATTTCCTTCTGGATGGTCCTGATGACCAAAACCATCTTTTCCGAGTACCACTGTACACCCCCATGACGGTCCGAAGCGCGGGGGTTGCCGCGCGACGTGATGGCCTGGACTTTGTGAAGAGCCTTTTCACGGGTCAACAGGTACGGGGGCGCTCTTTGAAGATGTCGACTGATCCGCCCGATTTTCGTCCCGTCTGTGCTGGTGCGGGGGTCGCCAGGTACGGGTCTCCGGAATAACTCGAGTCGGGGCTGTCGTCGTTGAAAGTCCATGTCTTTTCACCTACCTGGAGCTCCCGCTTCCCGGTGTACGTGTAGTCCGGAACATTGTGACCGGTGAGCAAAAGAGGTGACCCAAGAGCCTTGACAAAGTTGACGGAGGGTGGCATCATCAATTTCAGTGTTGCATCCAAGAAGCCGCGGACGACTCGACCGACCAAGACAAGACCCGAATTTTCGATGAAGAGAGCAAAGATGGAAGCATGGAAGGCCGCACAGGCGCAATGCAATTTAGGGGACCGAGGACCGAGTTATTAAATGAAGGCATGAAACCAATGCTGGGAATCCTGGAATTCCCATTTCATGGACGACAAACTCCCGTCCTTTTTGACTAAAGAAAAACAGCCGTTGACCAAGCACAGAAGCCGAAAGAGGTCACACGGGCGCCGCGTGCCTTGGGTTCATTGCCCCCCTGCCCACTTCATTCCTTTCCAGCCGGATGGACCATCCAGAGAACACTTCAGCTTCCAGCGTGATGAAGATGAAGCGGGCCAACCGCAAGCCCCCGTCACTCTCCGGTGCCCCGTAGGCTCACCAAGTCACACCAGTCACCAAAAACCGCCCGAGAAAGTCGACCCTCGCTAATGTCCGCCGTGCCCGCGTTATCCCCCAGAAAACTTCAAAGCGCCTGTCTCACCCAGGGCAGTCATCTCACCTTGAACCAAGTCGCGGATTTTCCGTGTCCTGACCGAGGCAGAAATTGCTTCATCAGATATCGGACTCACCTTGTCCCTACTTCAGAGGGACACCTGCTTGAGCGGTTGTTCCTTTGGGAAGCACGGGCACTCCCAGACCGCCTCCGCTGTCGTTGTCTTCCTTCTCTCGAGGTTCGGCAGCATACGGAACAGAACAGCATTGGAGACGGTTTTTTTTTTTTTTCTTGACTAGCTCGTTTTTTCAACCTGGAATCCCTGCTCTATGTCCAAGTCGTCCCCCAATCGCGAACTCCCGAGCGTCTCTAGCAGGCTTTTCTGGCCGCCGTACCCCGGTGCTTGCTGGGGATTTGTAATTTCATCCTCTCTTTTCCCCAGATTGTCAGCACCGTAGGTGAGAATGATTCACCACCGTGACCAGCCCTGCAGCACTCAACAAGACTCACATTGTGCTTCTTCTATGCGTTTTGAAAACCATAGATGAGACTTGAAATGAGTTCTATAGGTATAAGTTGTTAGTAGCTGCCAGGCCGTTAGCGAAATGTACAGTATTGTCAAACATCGGCCAACTGCCGTACGGTCAAGTTAGGCCAGAATTGTTAAGTACTGGACAAGCCAACCGCTAACTTGAGGCTTAACGGGAATCATGACCTTTGATCCACACATATTTGTAGGTTTGCGGTTGTCGATAGGACTGATTGTCCATCCTTTGGCTCATCTGAAAATCCGGATGCCTTCCGCGTTCCATTGGAGGTCGGCATATGCCATGTAGACTAGCTGCCTGCTCTGCGCTCATTTCATGTACAAATCACACACATCTCGTTAATGCAGAGGTCAACGGCTGGAAAAGTAAGGTGGCTAAAGCCTGGGCGGCATATCAAGCACATAACGATCGGTTTGAAGAGGTCAATGTCCAGCATCGACAGCCTGTACCTCCGAGAGACGCCGTGCTGCGATGCTCTAGGTCATCATCGTATGGCCGGATTGTGCGACCGGTCGCGTACATTTGCACGACCTCATGACTAGCCGTCTGTCGTCGTCTGTGTATAAGTAGTATAAAGCCAACATGTCACCGTCGACGTACCAAATTTTGTGTGTGCCTTCCTCATCCAGAACAGTGTCGACGGCGGAACCCCCATGCTCTGGCAACCCTCATCACAACCTTCCAGTTGGTTGGAGGTGATGTGCTGAGTGAAGGTACCTCTACCTAGGTACCTACCTCTACTGTACCGACTTGCCCGCTCGCCCACGGCTTCCATCAGTACCAGTCGTAGTGAGGTGCCTGTGGGTGGTACCCCCAAAAAGCCACCGTACCTACACGCCCCCCGTCGACCAAGCAGTAGCGACAAGAGCCCCTCCCACTGTTCTGCCCACCGACCCAACCATCCCACGTTCTCAGGTTCTGCCGTTGCGCTGTTGACAAGGGCGGCCGAACAAGGGCCTGCCTACCACGGACGACCACGGGCATTTGATACTGTACCCACACCCGCTTACCATTTAGTGCCTTTTCCACTTAACTTCAGTCTACACCCAACTTCCCTTCACACTCCGGTGGACCGGTCACCACACACCACCTGCACACCCTTCTTTCAAAGGAACTTCTTCTTCTCTGTCTCCGTCCACCACCTACCTCCCTTGCGCAAACTCCTCCTCCCCTTCTGGCCTCCCCGAACCCGGTGCGCTCACTGCTTGAGCTTCTCTCTTGTTTGTCTTTTCCCCTTGCTCTTGGATCCCCGCTAGTCCATCGTTACCTTAGCAGCCTGTCCGCCCGTGCCAGCCTTGCCCCGTCTTTTCGCGACATGCCCAGGTCCCATCTCGATTGACGGCGCTATTCTTGCACTGCTCGTCCTCTTTGTTCGCGAGACTCGCTACGAGACCAAAAGGCCAAAGCGACGACAACCCCAAATTTGCCCCGAAACTCGACATTGCTTCGCCTCGCCTCCTGTCCTCGGGATACTTATGACGGACTTTTCTGGTCGCACGTTGGAGAAGGATTGAGAAGGTGGCTTGCAGGTCACCCGGATTTTTTTTATCAGCAGAAATTTTCAGCCATGGCCGTCATCTTCAACTCGGACGACGATACGTTTTTCGGGGCGCCCTTGCGTCGATCTCAGTCGCAGCCCAAGTTCAACACGAAACGCTCCGGTTTCCACTCCTCGGCGTCAACGTCTAGGCTCAGCGATATCTACCAACACTCAAAGGCCTTCGACCACTCGGCCCCGTCTTCGGCGCCTTCTTCCCCTCGTGGCATCCACCTCGAATCATCCGAGCTGTCGGATTCTTCTACGCCAGTCACCAATCCTTCTCTCACCTCGGACAGCGACGACGAAGATGTCCTAGAAGCCGCCATCTCGAGGAGGGGCTTCGGTGGCCGCCTACCGCGGTATGAGGAGGACGTGGGTTATTTCAACCATGTGGAGCATTCGGGACCCCCACCTAGTCCACGAACAGATCAGTCGTACACTTCCTCACCGTCTGGAAATGATACGTCTACTCCCACCTCGCGACCCGAATCCCCAGAGCTTGTTTATGAAAGGGCTGAGGACGACATAGCGCTCAAGGCACAGCCTTCCAGGCATGTCGACTATCTCTCTCACAATTGGCGCGAGGAGGACATCTGGTCGTCATGGAAGCATATTGTCGCTAGAAGGGGAGATTATGCCAACTCCGCCCGGCTCGAGAATGCTTCCTGGAGAACTTGGATGAAGTCCAAAAATAACCTCGGCACAGTTTCTCCGGAAACGTTGAACTGGTATGTTCTTCGGCTGGGATTTCCTACCTCACTTTCTGGGTAACTGACATGCTCGCAGGCTGAAAGATTGTGATGTGACATGGCTATACGGACCCTTGCAGACTGGTGCTTCGATACACTCCAACAACTCGAGCAACAACAGCACAAGGATATCCAAGACGAACTCGTTCGCGAAGAAGCCCATCCTGAAGAAGAGGAGCATGTCAGAGCTGATGCTGCAGAGGTCTCTGTCCGCGTCGTCACTCGTCAAACAGGCCGCAGCAGCCGTACAGGCACAGCAGAAAGGATGCCTCAAAAAGACTGGTCGGCGACCTGGTTTGGACCGAGCCAACACCGATTTCGTCACCTTCCCATTTTCGTCCCGCGGTTTCAGCACCGACAACAGTCTGTTTCCGACAGCCGTGTCTTCCGGTCTCGTTTCTCCTAGTGGTGAGCGGAAGCATATCCACTTCAACGAGCAGGTAGCACAGTGCATTGCTGTCGATATCAAAGGGGATGACGACGACGACGACATCGAACCCGAAATCAACTACAACAGCGATTCGGATGACGACGCCATCATGATGAAGCGGACCAAAACGAAGAAGTTGCGGCCTGTGTTGAAAAAGACAAAGAGCCACAGCCACAGCGGTGCAGAGAGCAAGACGATTGCCATGCTGCCCTCGACTACTCTAAAGTATCGGGAGGATACCCCCGAGCCGACGGAATCAGCCATGAAACACAGCACTGGTGTATTTAGGGGAACAGCTCTATCCCCTTCATCGTCTCAGGAGACGCTACGTCCTGCCAAAAAGTCCGGCAGATTCTTCGTTGACAGCGATGACGAGGAGGATGAAGACGATGACGAACCGATCTCAAGGTGGTCTTCTGCGAAATCTGGCGAAAGCTCGTTGGGCGGACTTCGCCGTTCAACTTCGTCTGCCAGTCTTTCGAAAGAACCAGCTGGTATGAGGAGAACCGAGTCGGGCATGTTTATGCCATACGAACAAGGCGAAAACTCCAACAACGAAGGCCTGCTAGGCCGGGTCATTGATACGGTAAATACGGCCCGGGACATTGTCCACGTTATCTGGAACGTTGGGTGGAAGAGATAAATCTACCACTCGGCTAGACCACTCTTATTAACCAAACCATTTTCCAGAAGGAGGCCACGGCGAAAACCCTGAACTCGCAACGATTTCGACTCGGCTAAGGTTCTCTTACTTTGAGAACACAATAAAACATAACAATTACACTTGGTGGACTTACCATCCAAATATCGCATCTGATGCCAGAGCATGGCGGGCAAAAACTGGCTCCGCAAAAAACAACGACCACGACGACGACCAGCCGACATCATCTCCTCGAAGCGGCAACAACCGCGCATATACCCTGGAAGGTTGTTCTACAATCTCTCGGTTGCATTGATCACGACAACGCGAAAGCATGCATTGGCCATGGTGTTATAGGGTTACTTTAATGGTACTTGCTTTTGATTCTTTATTCATTTTTCTCTTTATCGCATTCTTTCCAAAATTCACTTGGTTCAGAATTGGCAAGGGTGGGGAGAGCCTGGCGCAGGGAGGAGTGGATTAGGTGTTCGTCAAATCGATTGTCAAACAGTCCGATACCACTTTCCATGTTGTGTCTTGCTTTTTCAGGTCTGACTTACGGGTTTGGTTCGGCTCGGATTCGTAATTTCCGGGAACGGGTTGAGGAGGCTTATACCGCAGGCTTTTCAATTTCTCATCTGGCTTTTGCTTTAGGTGTTGGGGAAGACAAAAAAATTGCGGAGGGGAGAAAAACGACACATGCGCATTTGAGCCGTTGGATATCGCTACTTGATCTCAGGCGGAGAGGTGAAGCGGATATGGTCGGGGAGATCAGCTCACGAGACCTGAGAGTGGCGTTCCAGCGCCAGGTGCATTTCCCACGGCGTTGGGAGGGAGGAAAGCAAAAAAGAAGGAAAGGCGCGCGTCCGGGCATGTCTTTCGGGTCAGAATTATCCTAACATTCATACCCTATCCATATCACGGGCGGCGCCACAAATGGTGGGAGCATTCTTACCTACGACAGGTGCTTTCTTGGTTGGAAGTTGGGGATCAGCTTCATACATGGCTGAGGGTAATTGGAAGCAACCTTGTACATTCCGTGCATAGTAGTAAACAGAGATTCTTGGCCGTGATTCAATTTCGCACCTGCTCCTCTATGATCTTCTCGCGGTCATCATCAATGCTTTTCAGTTTAATGCCAGACTGAGATTTGACTGTCGGTCTTGTTGAACACGCCCCAAGTTGATGCTAAGACCATGAATAGGTACAAAGGTACATCCTCCACTGCCAGCTGGCGGGGTCCCGGTTCACGCTGTGAGCAAGGGCCGCCCAAGCTGATGAACGCGTGCGTGGGGAGCTGCCTGGGTTGGTGGGCACCCACCTGCGTGTAGGGGAGCTCCAAACTGTCCGCCCGCCTTCCACTTGCTATCCACTGCCGCAGACTGAGGTGACGCCGCCGTAGCTGCTACCTTGCCAGGCTAACAACAGTGAACGAACGCCTCCACTGACAACCCATTCCAAACGTCAACATCATCACCATCATCTCAGCCAGTCCTCCAACTTCCGTCGTCCTCGCCGCCGAACTTCATACCAAGCGCAGCAATCTATTGCATCCCGAACGTCTTTGGGAACCGTCAAATCGTACACCGAACATCGAGATACCTTCCCATTCAACCACTTAGACGACCATCATGGATGCGCTTGTCGCAAGGTACAGCCGTCCGGCTTACCAGCAGAATGAGCTCTTCACGGAAGAGGAACAGCAAGACCTCTGCGAAACCCAGCCTCCTTTGTCTCTCAAGTTCGCCATGCCTCCAGTAGCTCATGTTCGTCCTCCCTGTTCACCTACCTTATCCCCTCCGTCCTCTCGGTACCCCTCGCAGTTCACCATCCTTCGAGCCCCTCTCGAAGCTGCTTGTCCTTTCCCAGCTAGCTAGCTATACCCCGTCGATGATGATGCTACAAGGACGGAAACGACACCGACAACAATGACAATGATGACCCTAGGCTAACCAAAGTTTACCTAAACACAGCCCTCCTCTTGGCTCCGCGCCGCAACCGACGACCGCGCCAATCCTTCGTGCCCCATCAAGATTGCCCACGGCACGACCACACTCGCCTTTCGGTTCCAGGGCGGCATCGTGGTGGCGACAGACTCCCGCGCGACGGCCGGCAACTGGATCGCCTCGCAGACGGTCAAGAAGGTGATTGAGATCAACAGCGACCTGCTGGGCACCATGGCGGGCGGTGCCGCCGACTGCCAGTACTGGCTGGCGTGGCTGGGCATGCAGTGCCGGCTTCACGAGCTGCGACACAAGCGCCGCATCAGCGTGGCCGCCGCCTCCAAGATCCTGGCCAACCTGGTGTACCAGTACAAGGGCATGGGCCTGTCGATGGGCACCATGTGCGCCGGCGTCACCAAGGAGGAGGGCCCCGCGCTTTACTACATCGACTCGGACGGCACCCGGCTGGCCGGCAACCTGTTCTGCGTCGGGTCCGGTCAGACGTTTGCGTACGGTGTCCTGGACGCCGAGTACAGATACGACCTGACGACGGAGGAGGCGCTCGAGCTGGGTCGCAGGAGCATTCTGGCCGCTACACATCGTGATGCCTACTCTGGTGGCTTCATCAACCTGTACCACGTCAAGGAGTCTGGATGGGAGAAGCACGGCTTTAACGATACCAACCCTATTTTCTGGAAGACCAAGCTGGAGAAGGGCGAGTTTAGCAACGTTACGAGCGACTTCAACGAGGATGTCTCGACCCGTGTTTAAACTTTGAGAGGGAGGGGATGGAATGGAGATTGGGAGTAGTGGATATGGCTCGACTAACTCGGGGCTGACTGGACGGATCCGATGTTAGCGAGGCAGGAAGGTACTTAGCCAACAGCATACTACACACATAATGAAGAAACGAATGAGCCTCGAATAGATCCGCATAGCATGGACAAACAACTTAAACCAGGTCATTAATCTAGCTTGAACGTATGTGAACTTATCGTACAAATGGACATCAAAGTCCTGATCAAGTCTAGATGAGTACGCTTTATGGTTCCTTTTAGTCATACATCAGATCCCTCTCCATAATCATACACCCGACGCTTTTGACAACCGCTATGATACAGATACACTGTTATTTCACAAGACAAAGAGAAAATATCCAACGCTCCCAGACATTCATCACCCACCCATGCCCACAGCATCCGCCTTCTCCTTCCCGGCCTGACAGAAAGGGACCATACTTCTGTTTCGACTGCTAGAGCTAACGCCTCACATAAAAGGGCTTCTCATCCGTCCCCAAGACGCCGCCCTGCTCGCTCGTCGAACTCATGCTCCACTTCTTAACCGGCAGCATGTCCATTGTGCTCACCCAGCCGGCCCTATACATCTCCGATCCCGTCCATGCAATCATGGCCGCGTTGTCCGTGCACAAATTCACAGGCGGAGCCATAATCCGGACGTGGCCGAACCCGCGCACCTCCAGCACCCGCCTCAAAACGTGTCTCAGAAACTGGTTGCTCGCCACGCCGCCCGCCACCACTAGCGTCTTGACTCGTTGGTCTTCGGCCGAGTGCTTCGCTTGGTCTTGCAAGACCATGACGATGCGCGAGGCGAGGTGTTCAAAGGCAAGCTGCATCACGGCGCGCGCTAGGTAGCGGCGTTGTTCGAGCTGGTCTGCTTCTCCCAGGGCCGGAGATATGGAGTGGGTGGTGGATGGTGGGGAGGGTGCCATGTCATTGGACTCGTTGGATCCGGCATTGGAGACGGGAGAAATTTCCCGCGAGAGGACCCCGTCCGTCTCATTCACCGCAGAGAAACTCGATAACGAGTCGGCGATGCGTTGCGCTTGGGAACCGAGACCGGTGAAGTTGTACTCCATTTTCCGGGAGGCGTAAAGGGGTGGTGAGAGCTGCCACCCATAGGGAGAGTTGAACTGCTCGATCTCGGCGGCGCGAGTGGCGGGTGGGGTGTACTTGAAGTTGTAGTCCCTTTCGTCTCCTCCGGAGGGGAAATTGGGAAAGGCGAAGCGCTCGAGGGCGGCGGCGTACATGACGTTTTGGCTGGATTCTAATACTGAGCGGGGAAGTATCTTGCGCGCGGCTTTGTCGAGCATGTCGCCGATAGCGATGTTTTCCGATGTGCACTTGATTAGATGGGATGTTAAGGAGGCGGAGTAAACTAGTTGGGTGTGGCCGCCGGAGACCAGGAGGTTGAGGTAGGGGTAGTCAAGGTCTGGTTGTTCCTGAGACTCTTCCTGCTCCTGCTTGTTGTTCAATCCTGATACATGCTGTTGCTGTTGGGAATCACAATCACTGGCTGTTTTCTGGCGTTGTGCCCATGGGGATGAAGCAGCGCTGGGGGTGGCGGAGCGGTCGAGAGCTTCAACGAGCTGCGGCGTAAGAGCGTGGGCTTGCATGTGGTGAACTCCAATGATGGGAGTACCCCATGCCAGCGCGAGACCCTTGCCTACTTCCATACCGGTGGCCAGGCTGGTGGCCATTCCGGGGCCGCGGGTGACGGCGATGAGGTCAGGGGTTCTCTGCTTCGTCTTCTTCTTCTCGCTAGACGCTTCGTCCTGGGTATTACCATCCTCTTCAGGGAGGTACTGGATAGCTTCCTGGACCAGGGTCGCGAGGTGGCGCTGGTGCCATTCGACGGCAGCGGCAGGGTGGACGCCTCCGAACGCACGCTGGTCCGACGTGACTTTCTTGTTGAAGAGTAGGTTGGCCACGAGTACAGGTTTCTTGGTGTTCTCGGTGCTCTCGTAGCTGTGGAGGAGGGCAACACATGTGTCGTCGCATGATGTCTCGATGGCCAGCGTCAAGAGGTCATTCTGGCGCTTGGGCAGCGGACCATGCGAAGCCCTGTTGGAAACGGCGCTAGGCATACTGTATGATGTTGGTCCTGGTGACGATATTTGACTGGATAATGGCGTGGATGTTGGCTCATGAGATGTGCTCATCATAGCTCTGGGGGTAGATGCTCGTCTTATACACCATGGCTGCTTCGGCAGCTCTTGTCGAACAAGACCGATACTGAGACCTCCTCTCGTGGTCCATGGTCGTAGACCAGCACCGTGAAGTACTTGTAATTGCCTCATATTGACTTCTATTGAGTCTTCTTTCCCCTAAAGTGCTCAGTGCGTTGGCAATCGTCGAGTGTCCACCATGCGACTCTTGCCAAATTGGGCTTCCGGCCGAGGGGCGACGATGGTTCTCACCTGAGAGCTGAACCGCGCTTGCCTGATGAATGTTTCGCAAGTCCTTAGTAAAATTAGCGCAGCAGTTTCCGGTGCATCCATATATCGCTTCTCAACCGCAAACGCCCGTCCGCTAAAGCCGCAATAGTTGTCAATGATGCAGTGAATATCTTGAGAGGATTGAGTGAGTGGTGTTGTTTGAGAAAGAAAAGCCAAGGCAGTCGCTTACAGCTGGCCAGTGGCCGTTGCCAGCTGTCGAGATCATCGCCAAACCACTCCTTACCCCTATCCCCAGCTCTTGCATAACAACATCAAGTATTCCAGCGTACCTACGTTAGAATATTCAATTTGACGATTGTGCAAGCATTTCACCCGTTGAGCGACCTTTAACTGATGGAAGCTTGTCAATTTTAAATGCCTCTATAGTATCTTCATGAACAAATTCGCCTGCCTCGCGCACGAACATCTATGTTCCACTCTTCTGGCACACACCTAGACTTGTTTTGTCTGGAAGAAAAATCGAGGAAACAATACAAGAATCTTGACAAGAAAGCAATAATTTTGAGAAAATCCCCGCGCCTATGTATGCATATGAAGTTTGAAAGAGAAAAAGCCCATCCATTCCCTAAATCCCCCACGCGATCAAGCTTGCTGCTTACCCGCAGTCAACTGCACCCAGTTGGTATACCTGCAATTGCAACCGCCCGTACCTCCATCGAAACCGCCAAAGCTCGGATTGAACTTCGCACCGGGGTTGATCCAATCACCCGTCTGGTTCATGTTGTTCAGAATGACCTTGGTATCGTTCATGTTGATCTTTCCGCCGGGTGCGACGCCACGGCTAAACGCGAACTTTCTTCCCAAGATTCCGCCATGTGTGTCCAGCGTCACCGTGACCGGGTATGGAAAGCTTCCGGGCTGAGTGCTGTTGCTGTTCGCGGGTCCGCCGTTGAATTTCGTCCCGAGAAGACGGGTGCTGTTGACCCGCTGCGTCCAGATCTCCACCTTGTAGCGTGCTGAGAGCCAGGTGACGACAAACTTGGAGTCAAAGGCGGTGGAGCCGCCGGCGCGGTCTGACGAGGCGTCACCGGTGAGGTAGACGGTCTTGTTGTAGTACGTGTAGAAGCCAAAGTGCTCGGTCGGCAAGCCACGGTCGAAGAGGCGGAGGGGCTGCTGAGTTGGGAATGGCATAAGAACGGCCGGGGCGCCAGTTCCGTCAGGGTTTAGGGCTGGCGGGATAAAAGAAAGATCAAGGCCGCCCTTGGACTGCCTCTCTTGAAGCAAATTGTAATCGGATTCAACCTCAGCATCGCGACGGGCGAGCATATTGGGTCCAACCGAGTCCTCCAGAGTTCGTAGAATGCTGATGTAGAAAGGAGTTGGCTCTCCCGCCTTATCGTCGGATACAATGCCATCGGTGGTGTTACCCAAGAAGAACATATCTTGGAACTCGGGAGGAGAGGGGCGCGGGACGAATCCAACGCTGGGGGCTTGTTGGACCTGGCGACTCAAAAGTCTTTTGACAACCGAAATGAAGCCCATCGGCGCACCGCCTGACTGTGGGCGCTGCGCCCTCGTCTGGTTTGCTACGGTACCATTAGTAACGGAGCTTTTGTTGCTACCAGTCTGGGACGGCAGAGCAGAGGACTCGGCAGCCTTAGTAGGAGTAGGCGTCGGAATTGCCTGGCCTGTGACATTCCACGCTTGTTGTGTGTTGTTGTCGTATTGAATCTGGATGATAAAACTAGGCTGATCGGCAGCGAAAGGCTCAGCCTGTTCTGTCTGGTCTTTGGGTAGCGCGCAACTCCAGAAGCGCGGATCATCAGCGCATGATGCATCAGTAACAGAATCTGTTCCAATGACGGTGGAGATGCCGATAGGGATCGGCGGAAAATCTGTGAGGTTGAGCCAAGGTGAATAGGGCTCCGGCTTGCCAGCTTTAGGTCGTGACAAGATGACTCCAAGAGCCACGGCGAGCGCTATCAATCCCAGAGTGACAATGAACATAGCCAAACACCACCGCCTACGCTTCCTCCCTTCCCGACCGGTCCGGCCAAAACAGCCATTTGCTGGGATGCAACCACGTCCTCTCCAAAATCCACCAAACTTGCGTGCCATGGCATCCTCCTTTTCATTGCGACGCCTTTTCTCCTCGGCCTTCAGCCTTTGGGTAGCAGATACGGAGGTGTTGAATGACCTGTTGGTGAAATCGCCGTGGTGGAAAGCAGGTCTGGCAGGAGGCGGCCTTGCAGGAACGTAGGGCAAATCGATCGCGCCTTGTGAGGTCATCGTCCGCGCCAAACCGGGAGATACTGGGCCCGGAGAAGGCGGGTACATGGCGTTCAGTGGGTGACTCGGAGGAAATACGGCTCGGTATCGGACACTCTCGATGTTCTGGACGTTCTGGACATTCTGGGTCTTCTTCGGAGGCGAGTATGGCGGAGGCAATTCCGAAGTCGATTCGTTCTCCTCAATCAATATCCGTGCCTTTTCGGTATGGGATTGTGGCTGCGGCACCATCGGTGCTGGTGTAATTTCTGACATCGCTGCTGTTGATGAAGAGGATGCTACCGCCGTTGTCGAGTATGCGAACGGGTTGTAAGAAGAGGAAGAAGAAGCTTCCACTTGCGAAACGTCCTCAATAACTATCATGGGAGGTCGATTGGCCTTCACGGCACTTCCCGACGAACCCTGACCAAGGGCATTGTTGTTGGAAGACAAAGACCCATTGTTGTTGCCCGTCTTCCACCACTCTTCTTTGTCATTCTCTTCTTGGATACTGGTAACAGGGGTCCTGGACATCACCGGGCTTTGGGTGAATGGCGAAGTAATTTGATCCCACCAGCCCTGCTGTGACCGTGCAGTTAATGTCGCAGACACAGGACTCTTTGCTTTGATGATGGACCTCTGTCTCGTCGCTACTGGACTTCCATCCTCCTCGAACAGAGTGACCGGAGTGGCCATATCATCATCCTCATCGGTAAAGTAGGCAGTGGTCGTAACCCTTGGTGGACGCGGCTTTCCGTATCCCACCGGAGTAAGCAGATCATCACCACCGTCGCTGAGATAGAATTCCGTCGCCCGGGTATCTCTGTACTCCTTGGGAACCGCAGGAACAGCCGGCACCGTGCCAGCACTGGGGCCTCCTGTTCTGTACGAGCTGATGGTGAATTGGGAGTCGGGAGTGTCTGGTGACCATACCGAGATGGGCGGTTTTCCCGTGGGAGGCGGGGAGAAGTACTTGTCGAAGTCGACTGGTGTATCAACGACGGCGGTTTGTGGGCTGATGACGACAGTTGAATCTGAGGGCATGGCGAATCCGATCATGATACCGCCAACACTGGGTGAAAGGTCGGCCGAGACAGGTGTGTCTACGGCTAGCCTATCCATCCTCCTGTCGATCGGAGTAGCTGAAGCCGGACTGTTCCTCTTCTTCCTCAGCCAAGCAAAAGTGCCGATGGATTCATCTGAAGCCATTCCTTCCAATGCGTTCAGAGCAGCTGGGTCAGCGAATTTGCCCTTGTCGTTCAAACCGTTTCCTTTGTTTAGAGCTGCCTGGTTGGCTAGCTGTTGTCGTAATTGCTGTTGTCTGAGTGTTGTCATGTCTGTGGTCACCTTGAGGCCGAACTTGGCATTTTGTGCCTTTTGCCTCTGACGCGACTTCACGCGTCTGATTCTCTGCATGGAGTGACGAGCCGTCGAGAAAGATGTGCGTTGTGTCGATGGTGGTTTCGTCGTGTAGTTGTTGTTGGCGCTGTAAGGGTTGCTGAAGGTAGGGGTGAGAGGGGTGAGCTCACCGTCCTCCTCTTGAATCGGGGTGAATGGCTCATCATCCGACCAGTCCTCCCATTCTTCCCTCCTGTTGTTGACTGTAGGGCGAAATGAGGGGCCTGGACGTGCCATCGGGCCGTTCATATTGACGGCCATTGTGATTAATGTGGTGTTTGGTGTCGTTTAACTCATCAAAGAGAGCGTGAATCGCCAGGAAGCTCGCGTGAGACTCGGATGGCCAGCAAGCGAGTTGTCGAAGGAGGGAGTAAGTTGAGTTTGTGTCCTGTGATTACGAGCCAAACGCTATCTCTGTCCCAGGGAAGTGAGACAAGAGTGAGTTTGCCGTAACTTTCTGAGGGTGGACAGTGGGATGGACCGCAAAATGATGGAACAATAGGAAGCGTGACTACCTATTCAGAGGACCCGCCAAATACTGTCTGAATAGAATTCGAGATCGGACTGAACCAACGAAGGGAGGGGGTGGGCAGAATTCTTCGGATGAAAAAAGATTAGAACGAATGGAAAATTGTAGGTTCCCTCTCCATCCCGTGGCTGAGGCAGAGCCGTGACTAACAAGAAAAGAGTGTTGAGAACCGCACACACGCACACACACACTTTGATAACAGCAACAACCTGAATCGAAGAAGGAAGAAGGAGGAAGAGGGCGCGACCAGTCAGGCAAAAGAGAGGCCATGTCTATGGTCATAACGGATTCCGGTCAATTTCGTCCATCGTGCCAATTGTTACAGGGCATGCACCATCAGGCGCGCCGACTGGCCGGTCGCCTCATCTGGACCTGCGTCTACCCATGCTCGCCATGTCTGCCTCGCGGTCGAAGGAGCTGTCGTCGTCGAGCAAAGCGCCGTCGTGGAGAAGGTTTGGCGCAGCCGAGGAACGATGTGGTCTGGAATAAGCGCCGCCATGTTGCTTTGCTGGTGATGGATTGGCTGGAGGCTGATGGCCCTGGCAGCTCTTGGCATCTGTCTGTCGCGGGGAAGACTTCTCATTGGTCAGTCTGTGTGGAGCTCAAGGCAAACCACCGCCTGTTGTCCACCTGTGACTCTTGGCGGCGGGAAGAGAAGAGCATGCATCGAGAGCATTTCCACTTCATTCTTCCACTTCCTCCAGGATTTCAGCCCAGTGACTCCATTTTCCAACCTCATCCTGTCTCTCTTTTCTTAACGGTTTCACAATGAACTATCGGAATCTTTGGGACGCGCTAGAATGCGAGTCATGATCGACGAGTTGAATGACAGTGAGTCCAGAACCTCACAGCCATTTGAAGTGGGGGATGACTTCCCGTCTGTCTTTTGGCCTGCCGCTCGTCGTGGCGTACATACAACGCAGTACGTCCAGGGCACAGACGGGATGACACCTTGAAGTTGCGGGTTGCTGCACTTTCACTCTACCTGCGACTGCAATTCCCCGCCTTGACTTTGCTATCGTTCACAGTGAGTCCGCGCATACTGGTGGTCAAAAGATGGTATCTCTTTCACAGATGATGGTCGCTCTTTGCGGTCGTGAATGGTTTCAGACCCCCTCATCTTCACGGGGCATTGTACATCCGTTCAGTTCTTGTGTACTAACCACTGGATATTACTCTTATCTTCCTCCGACGAGATATTGTTTCCGTTTCTTCTCCCAGGAATTCTGGAGAGCTAGATTCTATTACTATCAGGGCTTGGGAAATGAGGTTATTGAAGACATCATGTTCCCTCTTCCAGAACGCCCGGTGATGATGGGTTGGTACTTTGGGGAGATCCGAGTTGAATGAAACCACGAATCAGTCTTGTACACTGCTTTCGTTGGGCACACACAAAGTTCCCAATGGTCACTTTAGTGACAAACAGTCAGCTTCCCCTCACATTACGAGCTTGATCACTCACCACTGAGAGTGGCAGACAGCGACACGGCCAACCCTCCAAAATCCGATTCTGTGATTCATCATTGGTTTGGCCCTGCCAAGGGTTGCCAAGCTTTCATGGCTTCAGGCCAAGCTTTTTCGCTAAGCTGCCAAGATATTTCCCCTGCTTTATACGTCATCTTGAAGACGACAAGGGAAACTTCACTTCATCGGACGGACATATGATTTCGGGTGAAAAGATGAGTTGTTTTTAATCTTCAAGGTGTGGATGACAATAAGTGACTCCCCTATCAGCCAAAAGTCTTCTGTGGACGCACCAAAACAGGTCTTCACCAAACCTATCGCTCAGTGGCACGCATCGACCTGGAATCGAGAAGATGAGAGAGAGCAAGTCCAGTCAAAGATAGACATTTCTTCTATGTACCTGTTGCTCTATGGACTGAGCGAGGACGAAGGCTTTCCGGATGCTTAAACTGAATTGGATGATTTGCCAAGAAAGAAACTGCTTGGATTGACGACCTGGGCTAGATTGGCCCGTCGAGGTCCTCCATCAGATGTCATCGCAGCAAAGGGCCTATCCGTTTATCTTAGGACACAAATGACCAGGTCTTCCATTCTCTTCGTGATCTTTGGCAAAGTTTGCCATGTCCGTGACATGAAGGTATGATCTAGCAACAAACGCACTCTTCTCCACAGCAGCAGCAGTTGCACTCCTCGACAAAGCCGCCGCGCAACGTTCCTTCGTTGGTCATCTCGGGTTGTGGCTCGGTTGTCTGAGTAGTGTTTGGGGTCGTTTGTTAGCCATATTACCTTCCACAATCCGGTATACGTAGGCATAGATAACCTACAGGTTGCTGAGAGATGATGGCGTCTTGGGGCGTCACCATCTCCATGGCCTGCTCAGGCTGGGGGACGTTATCGGCGGAAGAAGGCATCTTGATGCTTGTAGGATTTGATCTGGGGTAGAAACTAATGAATGGTTTTGATCTAGTGCTTGCTTGATATCTCTTGACTTGGTGCTTGATGAGGATAGGTAGTTTGAATCGCCAAGTCGGTGTAGCTATATGCGAAACAGCGGGAGATAGAAGAGAGAAAGTTCGAATGAGCCGGGCGGGGAGAGATGAGATCGGTCTTATTCGGGCTTCGTAACGTAAGCTAGAGGTATGCTGACGCGAAAGCATGAAGGAGGGGGTGTCAAAGATTTCCGCTTCATCTGAAGTCTTCAAAAGTATTGGTTGGCGGTTCCTTCACTACCATAATTATCGGATGGTCGGCTGACATGAGATCGTGTTTGTTTGTTAGCGTGGGCAGGAGCAACCCCAGTGGAAAGGAAAGTGCTACTCCCGCGCTACTTCCGTACGAAGCGATCGTGACCAAAGGGCGATGCCGGCGTTTGGTACTACCTGGCTACACCCAGGCTACCTGTGACCTACCTCGTCTACATATTAGATATTACGAATACCTTCAGGTGTCCAGGTCTGACTGAAGTTTATTGATTGAGAACCCCTTGACTAAGAATCTGGCAATCAGACCCCTTCTTACTCGCATACACTAGTTACCTGGGAATGCGCTCAGATCCATAGGTCTCACCTTGGGACTAACTAGGAGTTCAGATGTTTACACTACAACTACCATTCAACTTAATACCCTTCTAAGTTGGAGAACTACATACCGTCAACAAACCTATACTATATTAGCTTGAGAGAAGATATTTGAGTTCGAGTTATCGTGTTGAATAATAGGAAACCTTGCTGGATCTAGTCGTGTTGTATGATATTCGTGCTGTAAGTTGTGGTCATTTCGCATAGGCAGCCAGACACTTGTAGACTGGAACTATCATTAGATGGCTTGTTTACTACAAAAATGCGCCGTTGCCAGTTGGGCCTGGTGCAAACTCTGGCAACTTTAATGGGAAACAGAAGGCATACTGGTGAGTCTATAGGAATCAAGTACATAGTTTGAGTTTTGTCCTGGAACAACCTGGTCGAATTAGATGTTGTTACTGAGTGAGGTCTCTCGGATAGGAATGGCGAGTACTACTTCGGCCTGGGCATTTTACAGGGTCTATGGTAGATATCCAAGACTGTCTAGTTCAGAGGTGAGATCTACCCCATCATTTTCTTGGAAAGTCAGTAGCCGAAGTGAATATCTGACGCAGCAAGTTTCTTGTGAACTGAGATGAGCCCGGTTCTTTCGTAGTCATACACCTGGTATATATGCCAAGTTCAAAATGGACGTAAGGTAACAGAGAAAACCAATGTTAGTGAATCTTTCGTCCAGGAGACAAGGAGGTCTCTTTGGACCTCAGCCATGATTGACAAATAATCTTGTAAGCACCAAGGCAGCTAAGCCATCGAACTCGTATGGGAGTTTCTTTCCCGCTCGGGCACGAGATTGCGATCAGTGTTTTCTGAACTTTCTGGAACAAAATCCCACATCCCGAGTAGCTTCAACGTCCTTTCATTCGGCCCCTGGGCGTCCGGGGTAGCCAAGGAAAGGAGGATCGTCAAGGAGCACCCCGCTGGTCAATCCATTTCGTCGTGGGGTCGCTACTGAGAGGTTTTTTAACGTCTCCGTTGGGGATATAGACTGAATGACCGATGCAGCGGCCAGCATTGTTCCACGACAAGCCATCACGGAGACTGGGTCATGGTCCATGGGTACCGTAACCATTCCTGGCATGAGTTCACATCTCAATGTTGAGATGTCATTTCTGCCACTGGTCACCACCTTTGTCTCGCAGACATCGGCTCGCCAGTAGCCTCCTCTTAGATTTCCTGGTAGGGATCGCGATGGCGTGCTATGGGGAACCCCATAGTCGCCAAAAGACGCCCATGTCCTCCATCTCCGTTGATGACTAGGTTTGCGCGGGTACTGGAATGGTGAAACATTGGAGGGGAGACAAAGGAGATTGGCCCCCTTTTAGATTACGTTAACCTGAGATCG
This sequence comes from Sordaria brevicollis, assembly GCA_033439795.1. Lineage (NCBI taxonomy): Eukaryota > Fungi > Ascomycota > Sordariomycetes > Sordariales > Sordariaceae > Sordaria > Sordaria brevicollis. Next base: position 1,787,665 of record JAUTDP010000007.1, read on the forward strand.
AGTAAGAATCCACTTGGCTGTGATCAGCATCACAACATCGCCCACATCAATCTTCGGTTTTTGTCTTGAACAAGGGGGAAAAAGTCGCTTCTCTTCCGCAGCCCCGGACCAAAGCCAAGAGATAGGCATCTCGAAAGCAGGGGGGTGATCAATTACCGTTCTGTGTGCAATCGGCCGAAGACCGACAGCCAAAACATGTTTGTACCCTAGAGTACTTTGTCCCACGTCCGGTGATTTTCTTGTAACCATAGGGAGATGCCCCTGGCCTGGCTGAGAAGGTTCTGTGGGAAAGCCAGAGATTGCTTCAGCAGTCAAACAGCAACCGTTTCCTTTGAGCAAGATTTGGAGGTCTCCCTCCAGTTCCCCAAGTTGCTGCCCCCCAAGCGCTTAATTAATTGAATTGTAACATTACCATTGGCTGCGTTCCGTTGCATTGAACCTGATGTCGAAAAGAGTCAAAGTTCGAAGGGGTCCAATGCCCAATGCGCTAAACTGCCCGCCGCACTAAGGCGAAAAGGCAAGTCAAATCCACGCCCGGCATCCCCTGTTCAGCACTAGCGCGTATCCCCCCTTTCCATGCTTTGGAAGGAGCCTAAAGACGGTGAAGGCATTCGCGAAAAGGATTGGGCCTTCTGCGAGCTGTTATCAAGACGCGCTGAGGACGCCAGCAAAAGTGAAATTGCGCTGTTCCAGCACCGTTCAGATGTCGCGACTAGCCACAACATCATGAGCCGTAGTGACCGTGGTGTAGAAAAGCCCTGGAAAGATACAGGGGTTCGAAGTCAAACTCAACGGGCCTCGACCTGGGTGGTGCCCTGCATGTGTCGGGGCAATCTTGGCGTGGGTAGTTGATGAAAAAGCTGCCCGCTAGAAAAAAAAAAAGTTGTTGACGGAGAATGCCCCTGGAATATCTGGGGCCTTGCCGGGGGGTTCGCGATGAAATCGGGGGGGGGGGGGGGGGGGGGGAAGATGGAGGATTCAAAAAGGTTAGAAAAAAGTTCTTGGCTTCTTCGGTCGCTTCCACTGGTCCACGCTGGCCATAGTGACCTGAGTGGACAACGGGGCCAGGGCTTCTTCTTCATCTCAAAAGTGATTTTTTACTCACCTCGACAGTCATTGGAATTCTTTTCCGCGGCTGAAACGTCTCGTCTGTATTGCTCAACGAGATAGTGAAACCTGTCCGTTGACTGTGTCTACAGCAAGTAAATCTTCCACTTCGTTGTCAGCTCCTTGCTTCTTTCGTGCTTTCCCATCTCCACGACGACACGCATAATCCAAGGAGCCGTTAGGTAATCGACACGGCGAGCGATCCACTGAACGACATTCATCTGCCCGGCATACAGCCGAATCCATCTTCAACACGGAAGGAACAACCAGCAACCAGGGCAACTGAAGCCAGGCTCAGCCCGGGTTTCGAGGTTGGCACATCGTGTCCAACTGCCGCTTCTGCAGCACCCATCCACATCCATTCAGAGCCACCACAGGCGCCGGGTTTCTTCCTCCAACAGCACAGCCTGTTACCTGCGCGCCCTGCAACGCAACCCGAAACTCGGACGTCTCGAAGACACACCGGGTCCCCTTTTGTCCCATCTGTCCACTTTGCATTCCCACGAGCGCATTCCATAATCGACAGTGTACACGCTGTCTACATTCCTTCGCGGGTACCTAGACCCTACTACCGACACGCATCCAAGACGCAACTCAGCCCGGCAGCTACGAGAAAGGGAGGCTTATCGCAAGTTCGCAACCACCAACCACTAGGTACCATCGAGGTATCGACAAAGTCCAAACCTCGGGCGGCCGTCCGTTGCAACGTGGATATTCAGCCGTCACTTTTGTCAGTTTCCCGCCCATCAGCCTCTGGGCCCTTTGAGCCTTCCCAGCAAAAGCCCAGCAAAGCCCAGCTACCCCCTACACCCCTGCGCGATATCACCAGAGGGCCCATAGTGCCACCTGGTGAAGTCGCCAAATAAATCCGCAAAGCTGGCTACCCTTTCCCCCAACGGCAACGGGGCATCGTCCTCCTACAGCGACCGTCCGGCCCGTTCCCATCACCGAAGACGCTCCTCCGCCGTCAACCCTCCTAGCGAACTCCGATTGGACAATCGCCGATCTCCTTCGGGTCTCCTGGGGGTTGAGCCCCAGTACGCCAACTACGACCCCAACAGCCTCTCGCCCATCCCGGGTACGTGTTCTTACATTTTTATCTGCCCCAAGCCCTGTCGAGGGTCCCTGCTGGCTTTTGCCGGCTCCATGTCCTGTCCCACGCTCGTGACAACACCAGCGGTCTCACGGCTGCCGTCTCACTTCCACTCGTCTGCCCGCTAGCTTGCTTGTCCGATGTCATCCGCGTGTTACTGACTGTCGCTTGGTCCTTCCGTCCGCTTTAGGCACCCCCATCAGTGCAATGTCGCTGTCCCGCAGTCCCTCTCCCGTCCCCGGTGGTGGCTGGGCGAGTCCAGGCCTTACCAACAACCTCAGCCCGAGCGGTCGATCGAGTCCTACCAAGGCTTACGCCGGATCCAACGGCACGCCCGTCATGTGGGAAAGGCAAAAAGGCATGGGCGGCCCATCATATCAGTCCTTCTCGACCCAGAACCAGGGCTTCTTTAGCCGCCATATGCGCCGGATATCAAGCTCGCTGCCACGATTCAGGGCCGACAACACACATGACGCCGAGAGAGAGAAGAATGGTCAAGGCCGAGGGTCTGGCGTAAACATGTCGCGACTCGGCAGGATACGAGGCATTCCGGGGAGACTTAACAGGAGGACCAAGATGCTGCTAGCCTTCTTCCTCTTGTTCCTGCTAGGATACATTATCTTCTACAGCACTCGTGAGTTCATGCGACCCCTCGGAGGGTAATGATTCGACTTTGCGCTAACGTATCGAAAGCTCTGGTATACTACTACCGAAGAACGTCATGGCTTGGCGGAGGTCAAAAGTTTGTCATTATCTTGGCTGCCAACGTTGGCGGTGGTGTTATGGAGTGGAAGGGCGCCAGGGAATGGGCCATCGAAAGGGACTCGATTCGCAACAAGAAAAAATACGTTGCCAAGTGGGGATACGATCTTGAGATTGTCGACATGAGCACCAAGAAACGCTATGCCCACGAATGGCGCGAAAGCTGGGAGAAGGTCGATTTCGTTCGCTCTACACTGAGAAAGTATCCCAAGGCAGAATGGTAGGCTTGCAATGTCCTCTTTTCTTTGGGAATCTGCGACTAACTTTCTTTTCAGGGTTTGGTGGCTTGATCTCAACACGTTCATCATGGAACCGTCCATGTCTCTGCAGGATCATATTTTCAACCATCTCGAAGATGTCACCTACCGCGATATTAACGAGTACAACCCGTTGAACATTTCTCATCCCCCATCCGACCCTTACCTCGACGAACTCTCGAAAAGCCCGATTGGCGATGGAAACCCGAACTCGATCCACCTCATGTTGTCGCAAGACTGCTCTGGATTCAACCTGGGTTCCTTCTTCATGCGCCGCGGCACTTGGACGGACCATTTGCTTGATGTATGGTGGGATCCTGTCGCATATGAACAGAAGCATATGGAATGGGAGCACAAGGAGCAAGACGCTTTGGAGCAGCTTTACATTGCGCAACCCTGGATTCGCAAGAGCACGGCCTTCCTTCCCCAGCGCATGATCAACAGTTTCCCTACCGGCGCCTGCTCCGAAAAGGGCAATGATCCTCGGATACACTACGACCAGAAGGATCGCGATTTCCTGGTCAATATGGCCGGCTGTGAATGGGGCCGCGACTGTTGGGGCGAGATGTACAACTTCCGCGAGCTGAGCTATTACCTCAACCGGTCTTTGTGGGAACGCTTCAAGGAGGACCTTCTTTGCTGGATCTGGTTCAAGCTCACCGGCAAGAAGGTCAAGTTTTAAGACACGCCGCCTAGTGTGCAGTCTTGAAATCCTGATGTAAACGACACGACACTCACGACGTTTCGATTCGCACCCTGGAAGTTAAGGTCGTGTTGAGCACTTCACGGTCCCCCGCCAACGACTACCATAGAGGTGGTCTGGCCAAGAAATGGCGACACTACGTCTCTAATCAAGTTACTTCCTATCTTGTCTTTATATAATTCTGTATACCCCAATCTTGTATACGACTATCTCATCAAAACGAGGGATGTTTAGGGAAAGTGGTTGCCTATCTCATTACTGGAAGAGGAAATATCATGATAATGTTTTGTTACACCCACCGACCCTTTTTCTTCCCACATCTGATCCCACTACACTTTTGCTTACTCGCCAAAGCGGTACCTGCCGGAGGGCGGTTTGATCTATGCGGTCTGGCTTTTTCATCTTTAGACTTTATCTATGGGGACGAATAATGATTGTCACGTCCGGCGCCAAGTCCTCTTTGTTTTTCTGTTCTAAAGTCTTGATACAGGCCGGAGTGACGATAGCATTCTGGCTCACGTATAAGCGGCACTGACCAACTCTCAAAACTGCGTAACTAAGCTCAGAACGTTAAAGGGGACACAACCACAGCATCAAGTTCAGTTCATGTTTCACTGCCGTAGATACGGCAGGTAAGTCTGTTGCTCGATACCTCTCACGAACCTCAAGTTGATTAACAGAGAGCCGGAAAGCAAGTTGACGCGAGATTTGGACAACCTCTTTTCGGGTTTGCGCTCCGCCGCCAATGACGCTGTGCGTCAGTGTTACAGGGTGATGCACTGCTTTTTTTGTCTGCAGGTACGCTTTTTCGCAGATAGCTTGACAGGAGGGTATCACAAAGGGGGGATTGGATTTGGGATACGGGTATGGTCACTCGTCAAAAGATGGCAATGCGCGTCTGACAGGCTTACGACTTTACGAGAGGTGGTTCATTTTCTCCGACGGCTTCCTTTTCTCGTACTCAATTTTGCCAAGGCAGTGGCGCGAAGTCATCGTGACCATAGCTGCCTCATTCAGAGAAGCGCTATCCTTATGATAACGAGCAGGAAGAACAGGGAAAAAGAACACGAAAGGTGTAACACCCTATTCAGCGCTCTTCGAGTTTCTCAACGGTCGTCCCAGATGAGCATCATTCACCAATTTGGCTTCCTGGGCGCTTTCCTGTCAGCACTGTACCAACGTCCCATCGTTGGAAAGTTAAAGAACACTGGACAGACTGTTCTAGACCATGAACTAACAAGCAAACTAACGACCAACAAGCAACAAGAGATCTAGGAAACAAGGTGCTGACATCCCCCCGTAGGGCGTTCTCGGCAGCCCTAGTCATTTAACCGTGGGGATGAGGTTGGCTTTGATAGTGTGCTGGCCAAGCAATCCCCACTCTCTTACAGAGAGTGGGCAAAAAAATTGAGGGACAGCCAAATTTCGAGGGACAGGAAAGGCCGTGCTTTATTAAGGTTTGCTAGCGAAACATATACAAAACCTAACTCAATTTCTCTATACCTAAAACTCAAATTGACAACACAAAATCTATTTCACTTCCCACCATAGTAATAATATCATTATTGATATTTAGAAAATTTGATAAAGTAAAATGAAATATCAAAAAAGAAAGACTCAAAGGAGTTGAAGATTTTTTTTTATTTAGAAATATCAATGTTCTGAATTTAGAGGGTTGGTTGAATAGTTGTAGATTGAATGGTTTGGGTGGTCAACGCACGGCCTTTCTTGTCCCTCGAAATTTGGCTGTCCCTCAATTTTTTTGCCCACTCTCTGTAAGAGAGTGGGAATTGCTTGGTCTCCAACTCATCCCCACGGTTAAGAGTGCGCATTCATAAAAGCCGCTGCCATCAATCCGCGAAAGTACAAACCATTTAGACCACAACGGCCGACGTCGGAGAGGTTGTTGAATGGGTTAAGAGCGGCTTGCCACGCTTCGCTGCGGTCTGTGGACAGAGAGGACCCTGCGTCATTGCCAAGCAAGGTCCCAAGCACCCCCCTTCGCCTTCGACAAAACACCAACAAAGATATCGACAACTTCGTTTCGTCTTGGTGATGGGCTAAACAATCAGGACGTTTCGATGGCAATTGCTTACCTTTTTATAGGGCACATTCGGTTCAAGATGCTTAGAGCATCTGTTTTCTGTGGTTGACACGACAAACTGTACGAATGGCGAGTGTCGCCGTCGACCTTATCATCATCTCTAACGAATGCGAGACAAGCTTACAACTTGACGATAGAAGAGTTCGTCGTTGGTTCCTGAAAAGATAATCACGATTTTTAAGAGGTTCGGGATTTCACAGAGATGAAAGCTGAGTGGCTATTCATCACACTGTACGGGAAGATCAACAGTGTTCTTATGGACAAACTTCAAATCTCGGTGACGAACAGATGTCGTTCAAATTTTCTTCTACATGGCTGAATTGTGCCTAAGTATGCACGACCAGCCTTAGCCTTATCACCAAATGCCTACAATCATGTCTGTCCTGCACGCCTGGTCAGATTCCTTCGGCATCAATCTTGTGATGTTGTCGCCCATTGTTCTCCCTTCTTTGCTGTTGGGCCGCGGTCGCGGTTCGGTTCGAAGTTGGTTTGAAAGTCTTTGAAACCCATGCGACAAAGTTTATCCCTGACCTTCTTCTCTCTCTTTCTGCTTTCATTCTACAAGCGGTAACATAACGAAAATAAGCGCTCGGTTTGTCCCTTGTAATATATTCTTCTTATAACTTAAAAAGTCGCCTTTTGCCTCTTCCGCCCCAGGTAGGGCGAGAGAGAATGGGTTCTTGACGAGTTTTTTTTTCGACATATCAGTGCTGGTCACCCACTTTTGCTATAAACTCGGTATTGCTTTTCGAACTTGAAGGTTTATTCCGAGTAGCTTCTTTATTCTACTTCTTGGTGGCGGCTGGGTCGCTTGTTCCTGTGTTCCACTTGAACATATACCTCTTTTAATGCTTGACAGGTAGAAAAGACACGAAACACCGAGCCGATTATCCCCTATACTCAACGCCCTATTCCAGACAAACAGTTCCTATTTGAGAAGAAACGAAGAAAAACAATCATAGACTACAATGTTGCCGTTCGCGCCTATGACCTTTGCCCTCCTCTCCGAGCGAGGAAGCCCCCGTATTCCCGTGCCACACGGAGAGTACAACTTCAACAACACTCACTCAGAAGCCCCTAATTCCACTACCCCGACTCGACCAGCATCCAACTACACCCTCGTCGACCTCTACAACTCCAAAAACTTCTTTTCCGAATTCGCCTTCTTCAAGGATTCCGACCCCACCCACGGCTTCGTGAAATACGTCGACTACCAAACCGCCAATAACACCGGCCTAATCGGCTACGTTCCCGACGGCGTCAAGCTGGGCGTCGACGCCATCAACAACATCTCTACCACCGCAACAGGAAGAAACTCAGTTCGCGTGACCTCCAAAAAGAATTACACCGAAGGCCTGTTCATTGCGGACATCTATCACATGCCATCCGGTCTTTACGACCCTGGTGATAACGACAACAACAACAACAACAAAGTGTCTGCTCGAGACACCCAAGACTATAAAACCTCCAGCTGCGGCCTCTGGCCCGCCTTCTGGACCTTCGGCCCCGACTGGCCCGCCTCAGGCGAGATCGACATTCTCGAGGGCGTAAACACGCAAGTGAACAACTCCATCACTTTGCACAGCGCCGGCACCAGCGGGAACGGCAAAAAGTCCAAAGACCAAGGCGGGACATGCGACATCTCGTCTTCAGGATCGGCGACGGACACGAACCTCACCGAACCAAATTGTGCAAGCGACACGGGATGTAAGCAGGATACCACCGGCGGGTACTCGAGCACTGATAGTAAGGCGGAGAAGCATAGTAAGAAAGGGACGGGAAACTATGGGGTGGGGTTTAATAAAGGGAGGGGAGGGGTTTGGGCTGTTGAGTGGAAGGCTTCTTCGTCGTCTTCAGACAAGAACAAAAGGGAAGAATCAACAAAAGGGAAAGGAAAGTCAACGGGGTTCATCAAAGTCTGGTTTTTTCCCCGCGGAACGGATCTGGCGACGAAACTAGGTGGTAACACCACGACCGCCACAACCACAACCACGAAGACAAATAAAGATGCTACTGTCCACGCACCCGTCGACCCATCAAACTTTGGCACCCCCCTGGCAGCCTTCGTTTTCGACAAGGGCTGCTCGCTCAGCGACCGGTTTAAAGACCATAACATTGTCTTCAACACGGCGTTCTGCGGCGACTGGGCGGGTAAGGTGTGGGATGAGAACGCGGAGTGTAAAGCGAAGGCGGCGACGTGCAAGGACTATGTGGCGCATAATCCTGCGAGTTTCAAGGAGGCTTATTGGGTTGTTAACTCGATTAAGGTTTATCAGTTACGCCGCAAGAAGTAGGAGGGTGGATGGGTTGGGAAGGGGTATGTCGAGGAAAGCATATTTGTTTCTTGCTTTGGGATTTAGCCGTGGCGGAGGTCAGGAAATGCTGGCATTTTGGATAGAAGTTTGGTTTGAACCGGTTTGGATAGCTTGCTTGGTCACTACGCGATACCCATTCATTTGTTGGTTTCCCTACCTTCCTTTCGCGTTAGACTCGCTGTCCTCCTGCGCATTGCGTCCTCGGACCTTTTTGTCAGGCCCTCATGAGGAGGACTTGATAAGGTCGAGTTTTTGTGACCCCAAGTAACCAGAAGTTCCCTCGCCTAAAAGTTCCCATGTGGTCGAGCGGTATGTGGCCTGGCCAGATAAACATTGCTCGCTGCGTGGTAGCGGAGGTACAGTTTTCGTAGGCGTGTTCAGGAGTGGACGGGTTCGACCCTGCCCTGGGCTGCTGAGCTTTTTGCACTTTTTTGTTCTTTTCTTGAACTTCTCTTCGTTCTGAATTTGTTATATTTTCTTGTCTCCTTTCTTGCCTTCGCGCATCCATTTCTATCGATGAATATTTGGAGCGGTGCTTCTGTTGAACATCTTTTTTTTTCTGATGGCAAGGCCACAAGTGTTCGACGACAAGTGAAGTTCAATCTTCCCCAAGGTTTTCGAGACACTAGCGCCCATTTTCTCTCTCGATATCTCATCTGATACGAAGTAGCTCCCACATGTTCCTCTAGGGATAGTACTCCCTCGCTGTGTTTTTGATGCCCATCTTCGCATTCATGATACCTCAACTGACCTGACTTGCAACACATGACATGGAGATGAGGAACAGATCCTACAGATTGGCAGCTAACAGATTCACCAACCGAGAGATTCCCATACGTTCAAAGCTGAAAGAGGTCTCTCTCGGGTCTTAAGATCTCCAGATGCTCATTATTCTACCACACAACCACTTCACCACCCTAAACCTCGGCAAGTGCCGCTGCAAATCGACCCCAGGTCAACATTTTCGAGATTTGGATGAACCTGTCCCCAACACAATGAGCCGGCCTTCTTCGTGAGGTATAGCCGGGTAGAAGCTCCAGTAAACGCTCTTGAAGATGTATCAGCTTGTCCGGATTCTCAATATCGTTGATGAACCTCGATATGAACATGTAATCGGCTCTGGAAGGGTTTGCTTTGTATTCATCGTTGTATTGCTTGAAGAGCGTCTTCATGTCCTGAACTTTGGGCAGAGCAGGAGGGGGTCCCATGTCTGCAACGGGAGCTTTCTGCTTGGTCCTAGCAGTTGGGCGCTTCTCTGGAGCGGGGAGTGCTTTCTTCGCCTTGGCGGGAGGCAGCCTTTTTGTGGTATTAAGAGGTTGCTGGTTTGAGCTGACGGGGGGCAAGTCGGCTTTCCCTCGCTTTGGGTTCGCTCTCTTCTTCGCAGGGGGCTCCGGACCCGTGAGGTCAGGTGCCGGTGGCATCGCCTTTCTCTTTTGTGCAGCTTTTGTTCTCGGGGCTACTTTGACTAGCTCGGCTGGGTTGCGTTGGTTGCGAGTGTTCGGCGGAGATCTCCAAGGAAGGTCGGTTTTAGGCGCTACAACTGTCAGAGATTTGATATGGCTGTGGAAAGATGATGGCAACCTACCTGCTTCGAGAAGTGGTACGTTCGTGCTGCTTGTGGCTGTGGTTGGTGACTCCATAAGTCCCATGAGGTCGGCACGACGGGAAAGAAGCTGTTTCAAGAAGTCCATGGCCCCTTCCGGGAGCCCTTGCCGTGGTGCTAGTGCCTTTTCTAGTTCACTTTGGAAAGAAGAAAGTCTCCCGTTTGTCTGCGTCTGTTGTTGCTCCAGGTTTCTGACCGCTATCTGCAGGGCTTCGAGTGTCTCGAGGAGGGACTGGTTCTGGTGTTGGACACTTTTCAGGCCTCTCATTGCTCCATCGTGCTTTATGCCGAGATCCGTCTTCAGGCTCTCGACTTTGTCGTCAAGATCAGACAGGGCGCGGCCTGCTTGCTCCTTGTTCTGTATGACATCTCTTTCTAGGGCGGAAATCCGGCCTGGGATGGGCTTGAGATCTCGAAGGGTGCTGAAGATCTGGTCATGGGTGGCCCTGAGCTCGCCGACAGAGGCTGCGCTGGCTTGTTCCTGGCGGGCATGGTTTTGTTGTAGGGAGGCAACGGAGGCTTTGATCTGATCAATCTTTTCGAACACGGTCTGCTTCACATTGTCGAGGATATGGGTCTGATACTGGGCGCTCAGATAGGCGATCCATCCCTCAGGCGAATCTTCGTCGAGTTCGTCTTGCTGTTCTTGCTCGAGATCTGCCTCCAGATCGGGCTCGAGGAGGGACGCAGACTGAGAGGGTTGGGTCGAGGATTGCGAAGCTTGCGAGAACAGTGATGACTGTGAACTCTCATTGGTACTGGCTGTTTCTTGAGACCACGAATGGTCATTAAAAAAGGGAGAAGTCAGTCGCGATGCCGAAGCCATTAGTGTTTACAGAGTGGCTTCTGAGCAATGTCGAAGGCCAGCTTCCGAGCATTGATGGAAGGGAAGAGAAGGAGGAATAAGGGTTGACATCAATCCACGCACTGCATTCGAGACATAAATTGTGCGAACGAACCTGGAATGTTCAGTGCAAGCTTTGTTGAGGAAGTTACGACTCGGGCTGCTAACTGACGATATATACGGCAGGTGCGATATGGTGGTGAGGCGCACCTTCCTTCGGATTCGGCTTGTTCAACCCGCATCATCCCCATCAGCCAAATTTGAAATGGCAAGAACAGATTGATCCTCGTTGAGTTGCATGCTGAGCATCTGTGCGTTCCCAGTTTAACCCACTATTGTGAACTTGCCAACGCCGACACCGGTGCGAACTTCGAACACAGAAAAATCATGACGTTGCCACCAAATGCCAACCACAACGCTGTGTTCGAAAATCAAACATCTTCCATTCCTTTTAGCCCTCCCAAACATACTCCTGCTTTCCCCCCTCCAACAGCTTCCTCAAAGCCATCCCATAATCGCCCGCATTCGGCGTCCTCAACAGCGTATGAATATGGAACTTGGCCGGCTCCTTATTCGTCAAAAACACACCACTATGGTGATCAAACTCGACAATCACCACGGGATTCTGAATCCGATAATAAAACGCATCATCATCCCCAAACCCGCCAATCCAGCAGAAATACGTCTCCTTGTCAAACCAACTCCTGATTTCGTTCAACCGAATCTCCCTAGCCTGCTTGGGTAAGTAAAGCAGGTACTGCTCCAATATGCCCTCCACCAACTTTTTCTGCTCTTCGCTAAACTCAGCAACGGAGATACCCTCGTAGGGAACAACACGGTTATCCCTATACGCGCCGCACAAATGGCGCTGGTCGTCGTGGTTCCACCTTCCTTTGGGCATGGCCGGGTCGCGCAGGAGCTTGTACACCTGTGCCCTTTCTTGCTGCTCAGGAGAAAGGGACTGCATCAGCTGCAACCCGAGCTTCTCTTCCTCCTGGAGGATGCGGGTGCCCTTGTAGGGGCCGGCGTCGATCAGGTTAGGCTCCGCGCCGGTGAACCAGGGGGAGATGACCACCTGGGTTTTGTACAGAAACACGTTCAGACAGAGATGGTGGCCGTAAAACGAGAAACCCCAAGGTTGAACGGTCGATGGCCCGGCGGCGGTCTGGAAGAGAACGAAGTTGTAGCTGAACTCGTTGCAGACGCGCGGGGCTTGGACGAGGTCACCTAGAAAGCCGTTGATGCGCATGGCGCCGAGGGCTTTGGTGTAGCCTTCGGGTGAGAGCGTGGCTTGGAGCACGGCGAGAACGGCTTCACGGATGGAGGGCATGACTTCGTCGAGGCGGATGCCCTTGTTGCTGAGCAGGAATTCGGGGTTGGACCAGGAGCGCCATTCGGGCGAGTCGATGTGATAGACCACGGATGAATGCTGTTCGGGAGTGAGAAGGGTGGTAAGTTTGAAGGCGGCGTCAACAATGGAGTCAATGGGCATACCCTCGTCTTGGAGGGTAAAGAGGTTGGGGCGGACGGTTCCTGGATATCCGTACAACTGCGTAAGTGAGTGAACGAGACATATGAGATATATGATACTAACCGTCGTTGGTGATACCCTTGAAAGGATATTGGAAGAGCTTTCTCCAATGCAGGTAGAGGCCATGTAGCCATGGAGGATTTCCTCCCTCGATAAACTCTTTCGCGTATTCATGGGCATCTTGCTGTTGCATGTTTGTGAAGCGCGGGAGGCTCAAGTCTGGGAGGTGTTGGCGATACTCGCCGCCATGGCCGCTGTCACTAACCATCTTGGTGGTGAGATCTTGATAATCTTTTGGCTTGAAAGTGATGGGGGAACTATGATGTTAGGAAAGACGGCACTGGTCCGTAGTATTGACGAGTTTATAAATGATATTAAGTGGTCAGAAAAGGCGAAATGTTTTGTTTCATCGGACACAACTCTCACAGCGGCGAGATGTCTTCATATAAACCTTTATATTCGAACCATACCCCAATCTGGCCGGCCCAGACGCGGGCGGCGGTTGAACTGTCACCGAAGCCATACCATGTAAGGGTGAAACTTTGACCCGGTTGGAAGATGAGCTTCGTCATTCTAGAAGTGGAAGAGAGAAAGGCCAAAAGAGTGGGTGGGGATATTGGGGATATTAGCGGACTATTCCACCTTCCCCCGCACTCAACGGCCCCATAATTGCCCCCTACCCCGGGCTTTTCCCCGCTGGTTTTTGGTGAAGCTCGGGATGATCCGTCAGGGGTCTTTTTCTCGACGACTGCCGGCATCATCCCACGTTGACGTTTTCCCGTTCTTCAGGATCTTTATACAGTCAACTCTGCAAACAACGATATCGACCGTGGCCAAAAATCTGATCGTTACAACCAGATTATCGTTAATCAGGATAGAGAATTGCTAGTAAGTATCCCTGTTGGGTACCAGAAAGTTGATCGCTAATCCCAGATTATCGCTATGTCCAATGTTGACTGTATCTCCCAACCTAACCAACCTTATGACGACCATGTGAAGAACGAGCGCAAAGTCAAATATACATACAATACCCAATAAATCAAAACAAGGCTACTTCCATCTTCTCCCTACTGCATATCTACCATATCTATTTTATCCCACCACCTATCTAACCTTTTCTCCCATTCATCACAATCATCTTCCATTCCCCAGGGGCATATGGGATACTCCTATTTTCCCTCCGCAGTAGCACCACCACCACCACCACCTATACCGCCTAAGCCTTCCCCCGTAGTAGAACGAGAGCCAGAGCCAGAGCCACCTGCACCCCCAGCCCCAGCTTTGGGAACCAAAACCCACCACCCCCCACACGAACACTTCCTTTCCTGCGCCAAAATGAACGTGAACCCGGAGTTGTGATTGATACCGGATCCGTAATCTTCCATGACCGCCGCGCACCGGACGCACCTCCGCCACATATTTTTGGGGTTTTGCTCGGCAGCGATCCCAGTTGAGTTGTTCCCGGGACCTCCGGGTCCGCTGGGAGTAGCTGCGTTTGCGGTGGCATTGGTGTTGTTGTTGTTATTGTTCCCTGTCGCTGCTGCTCCTTTCGCGTTCGCACCGCTGGCTGCGGGGGTAGAACCAGAACCGCCTCCCTTGAGATTCGGGGTTGCGCCACCACCACCAGGTTCGAGTTTGATAGAGATTCCGCCGCCTGTACCGACGACAGTGTTAATGTTGTTTTGAGCGTTGGGTGTTTGACCTTCGCCAGCAGCAGCGGTACCTCCTCGTTTAACGTCTTCACCGGTGCCGGCGGTGCCAACACCAGCAGCACCAGCACCAGCACGGGACCCAAGAACGGTCGAAGAAAAAGAATCAGGAAAGCTAATCTCCCGCCGCGTAAACACGTCAATGTACCGACGCTTGGCCTTCCTAGACGCCAAAATGCGCGGGTTATCTTCGATGTCGAGGACCTCGTAGTTGGCAAAATACACCTTGGACGGGTCCATATGTTTCTTGAAGGCGGGCAGCACTGCGGTGAAGAACTTCTGGAGGATTTCGCGGAAGCAAGGGGGTGGGTTGCCGCCCAGGAGCATGTCGAGTTCACAGTGGGCCTGAGCTTTCTTGACGAACTGATCTTCCGGGTTTTGCTGTTGCTGTTGCTGCTGCTGTGCGTTTTGGGGTTGATTTTTGTTTTGCTGTGGAGATGGATGTTGTTGTTGCTGTTGTCCTGGTTGCTGCGCTTGGCTACCGGATTGGCGCCGCGAGAGACTCGTTTGGTAGGCTGTGCGCACCTCTTGAGCGAACCACTGCAGGATCTTTTCGAGTTCCTGTACTCTGATCAAAGACGAGCTGGCCGCCTGTTGCATCTTTCGATAGGCGAAATAGAGGCTGTCGGGAAGAACTTTGCCGCCGCCGCTGCCGTCGTTGTTTTCAGGTTTGAGGCGGTTAGCCTCCCAGTAGCGGACGGCGCGGTTGCTCATGCCCTCGAGATGCGCAAGTCTGCGGCAGACGGCGGTGATCAAGCCGCGGGATGAGGAACAGCAAAGGAGATGCAGGGAGACATCGCCACGGGCCTTGAGAAAGCTGGCCAGGTCGGGAAACCTCTTTTGCTCGCTCAAGATGCTTATGAAAGCTGTGTCATCGGCGAGCTCGAAAAGGCAATCGACCAACCACCCCATCAGGGTATGTGCCCAGGTGACGCAGCCGACCAAGACCTCGACAACTTCTGGCTCGTCTAATGGACTAATCCCCAAGCTCTTGGGAGCGTTAAGCGCAAGGCTCACGAGAACGATAAAATTTCGTGTCTGGAGGATCAGGAAAGACAGCTTTTCTTCGAAAGCTCGAGGTCGGAACTCGCCACGGAAGCCCATGTGGTTGAGGATACTGAGGCATAACTGCAAGAGCGGGTTCCGCATCAGTGCGTCATGATGGGCCTCTTCGGAGAAATCGAAATTCAACTTGATCAGATTGACCACGTCTCTAACCCAAGAAGCCGCAAATTCTATTTGCATACGTCAGCATATGATTGTTTGACTCGGGAAACTCGGAGGAGGGCTTACGCGGAATGTCCTTAAATGGCTGGGCCAGTGCCAGGATATCATCAAAGTTTACTGTTGAAGTGATGGCCGAGCTCAAGGCACAAGTCAGGGCTGCCATGACGGCGCTTTGCTGGGCTTGCTGGATGTCAGTATATAAAGAAACCTTCAACTCTTGACGGGGCCAGAACTCACCGGTTTCTAGTCCGGTATTGCCGTCTAGTAAAGTGTACCGCATGCTATTCCATTTTACATCCCAGTCTTCGGACAGTTGCACATATGAGCAGTTTGTGGGTGAGAAGGCAACCTGAAGACCTGGTGAAAGATGAGCGGTTAGCAGTGAAAGACGAGGCTTCAAGAACACCATAGGGGCTTACATGGTGTATCGTTAGAGTATTGGAATCCCACGTCATGTGGACTGAGAACATTGTGAACATTGGGCTCATTGTACACCTCCATCATGGTGACCCTATCGCGATACTGGATAGTGCCATCGCTGAAGGCAAAGCAGACTACTTTGTTCAAATACATGACCTGTACATTCACCACGATTTTTGGTATCACAACCGATTCCAGTTTGCGTAGGCGGGTCATTGGCTATGTATCAATGTTAGCAGATTAATAGCGTACTTGTGTATATGGTTCAAGAAGTCTTACATCGGGGTTTGTCGTACTGTTTCCGGTGTTCAGTTGGGCAAATGCAGGGTGCAAAGCCCGCGGCTGCTCGCTCACGACTTCCCAGCGGTCGATGATGCTAGTGGGTTCTTGCTCGTACAGGGAAGCACCATCAGCTGGCAAGTGGGAGCGTACCGTGAGCACAACTGGGTTATGGTATGTTTGTAGGCTCTTGTCTTTGGGAATAGAAGGGAGGAGTTCGATATGGGACAGCTGAGACATGGATTCATCCAGCACCGGATCGTTCGAATCGTGTTGAAGCCAGGGAACGACGGCCACATGTTGTTCCAAGAGCGTTGCTGTGATGGTCGCGTTTTGTGGATGTGCCTGTTTCTCGGCGGGCTTGTCAGTTCCCCATGAGATTGTGGCTCTGACGATTCGCAGTTGCTTAGAGGCTGTAGCAAGGGCGATGAGGAGAGTATTCTTGTCGTTGCAAAGAGCGGCATGGGTGATTAGATCGTCCGAAGAAGTGATGCTCTCCAACTCAATGGCAGTCTCCTCAAGCCGACTATGGTTGTACTGCTGGAACAGCAATCTGAGAAGACCGTTCGTAGTGATTGAGACCAAGGCACATTTACTCGCGTGAGGATGACTGGGACCCGAATTCTTTGTGTACTGAGTCCCATACTTGTAAAGCCCCTCGCCCACCGCTTTGGCGTCTTCGGGCTGCACCCATACGGCGGGACCATACATGGGGCTGTACTGCTGTCTGGGGTTGAACAAAGGGAGCCAGTAGCAACCAACGACCACGTGAAGGTCGTCGACTGGGTCGTGAGTCCACTTCCTTGTTATGGAAGGGCGATTAATCATGATGCCGAAACTGAGAATTGTGATGCGGCCGACAGCGTCGACAACAGCGAGCTCGGGATTCGGGGTGTTGGACCAGGCCAGATGAACAATGGGACCAGCGGTGGTTTGCATGGGAACGACGGCATTGCTGTAAATGTAGGGTTCGCTCAGCTCCCAAGCGGCATCTTCTGGACGGCTCCTCAGGAAGCGGAATTCGACGGAGTGACCATCCTTGGTGATGGAGGCAATTGTGCCCTGACGTGACCATGCAATAGCCTGATGGCAGCCGTGTGTTCTCAAATCGTCCAGCCGTTGGCGTAGGTGCTTGGACGGCATCGGCCTCGAGACAGCCAGGTCGTCCAAGGCGGTGTCCACCATGACAGAATCGCCAAACAGATCGACATCGACATCGTCGAGATTCATGGCCGTATCCATGGCGTTCATCTGATCGTGGTGCTGGACACCGATAGAGCCTCCATCCAGGAGCTGGATAGGTATATCGTGGCCACTCATTGCTGCGAAGTTTCCAGGCGTGGGGTCCTCCTATGTTCCCCGGGAGTCTCTTGACTCTCTTGACTCGCCAAGCTTGCCGTGGTCGCCGTGGACCATAACCTTGCGCCAAATCCAATGTCCAACAATAGCAAACGTGTGTCGTAAATCAGAGTTCGAGTTCCAGCAGAGGGTGGTTTCAAGTCGCACGAGGTGGGACGTCTCTCCGAGGAGAACAGGTGGTGATGACGATGATGATGGAATGAAGTGTCGAAGTGGAATCCTAGAAAGTTTATCCGAGTGTCGTTTCTATGAAGCGAAGATAAGCTGTGTTGACGCAGTATCTATCGGGCAAACTTGGGATGAAAAGAGACCGGTGATAATTGCTGCCTGGCTGTGGTTGATGGCCTTTGTGAATGCAGGTTCCTGGAACTGTGAATAACGGCTGTCCGAGTGAAGTGATATTGTACGAGCGTAGGTAGTAAACCAACTAGAGGTAAGTGATCCCCTGAAAACCTCTGGAAAAGGGAAATATTGGGATATTCTTGAATGCAATGAATAAAAGTGAATTATCCAAGAAGGAATGGATGTCCTGGCCTGAGCACAGTTGAGGTTTTGTGTTTGTTGAGGAAAACTGAAGACAGAACGATCTCAAGCCTCGAGTTTGTAACAAAGCTGCAGTGTCGTTGCCGAACGAAGCTCCAGTCCCTATTTCGGTGATCGCGACAGCTCGCGACCTACCAGGTACTGTACTTGGGGGCGCGGCGGCTTGGCATTGTGCCCACCCCCTCTCATAAAAGAGGGGGCTGAAAAATTCCAAGACAGCGAAATATTATAGGACAGTGCCGACCGTACAAATGTAGAAACACTTATTAACGCCGCGCAAAACCCCTCATTTGACATTATAATTTCGGAATACTACTACGCCTTATTCCATTACATCCCATCGCAATTGCCGCCATTTAACGCTATAAAAAGTAAGTAGTCTATATATCTATATAATAATAAAAAAAATCTAATTAACCGTATAGTGCCCGTGAATTTCGATAAATACTTTAAGGACCTGGGAGAGGTGCCCGCTGGGTATAGAAGCGCCCGCATATATTTCGATACTTATAAAAGGGCATTACGCCTTCGTAACGGCGTTAATTGCAAGCTTCCTTCTATTAAAGATATCGCCGCCATTATTAAAGAGTCCCGCAATTCTATATCTCGTTATATTAAGGTATTAGAAGATCGTACCAAATTAGATATTTCGTTGCGTAGCGTAGGTAGGCCGCGTATGTTGATTAGCGCGGAGGAGGATGCGCTCGTTTCGTATATTACGTTTTATTTCCAAGGACGATTCCTAGCGTTATACGATATAATCGTGAATACCGCCAACCGCTTGCGTTCGTTACGTGGCGCGCCGCCGTCCTATAATGCTTAGTAGTTAATGCGGTTCTTTAAAGACCACCCTAAGCTGAGGATAATAACCTACTATATTATTAATATTAAGCGCCGTTTCTAAGAGTTGAACGAGGAGTATATAACCGAATAGTTCGATTAATACGAGGCTATAATTAAAGAATACGACGTTGTCCCGGAAGATATTTAGAATTGTAATAAAATAGGGGTGCGATTGGGTTACGTAATTGGCGGGCGCGTTAGAATAGTCGTATTACGGGACCTAGCTAAGTAGAAAGTAAATTATTATATTACTTTATTAAGAAAGATATATAGGGATAAATATTAACTATTTATTATTATTTTCTTTTAGCCGGAGATAAACGATATTATTAACCGCGAGTCGGCTACCTTTATTACTAGTATAAGCGCCGTTGGTAAATTTATCCCTATCTATATAATTTTTAAAACGGATCCGATAGAGGATTTTATTACTAACGACTTCGATAACGATGTATAATTTATTCGCTTACTAACCGGATTCTCTAATATAAAATTTACATTTAATTAATTGAAATATTAAAATTGGCATTCCTTCTACTTATCCCCTACTTTTACGAAATTGAGGGAGGAGGATAAGTACGAATTGCGGGAAGGAGAGGGAGGGGAGGGGTTCTCCTTTCAAAATTAGTTTAATTGCGATTAATATAGTATAACCTATTTTAGTAATAAATTCCAAGACTTTAATAATAGTATTAGTCTCAGAAGATTATATAAGAAATTAGTATACTATATCCTTATTATCGACGGTTTTAATAGCTATTACGATATAGAGGTTAAGGATTATATTAATGCGTTTAATATTATTTTAATAAGATTGCCTCCTTATTTTACCTATATAATATAGTTTCTTAACGTTAGCGTATTTTCATTTATTAAATTCTAATATTAGAAAGTCTTACGGTAATTCGTAAAGAGGGGAGAGTATAATTTTATACGCGCTACCTTTATATACGAATTTAAGGTAGGTTAATATTTATCTTTCTATTTTATTCCTTTTATTAATTATATTATTACCGACCTTTTAACATATCCTCAACGCTAATTTAACCGCGTATAATATCTTTAACGGGTTTTCTAATACGGGAATATCTCTAGTAAACCGTAATAGGGTTCTTTATTAAATCCGAACTAAATAGCTAAAGGAAACTAACCCTATTTTACCCTCCTTACTCCTCCGCATAAACCGTTACCAATAGGCGGCCAATTTCACAACCTACGTTAAAAATAAATATTTACACCTATTTAATTCCCCTATTAAATAACGTTTTTTATTTATTAAAGTTATAATTTACAAAGCCCCGTTATTATATAATAATATCTAAACTCGCAACCGCTAAAATAAGGAAAGGGTAATTAATCTAGATTATAAAATAAGGCGCTAGGTATATAAGGTTCTAAGGGAGGGTAATTCGCTAAATCTCTCTAAGAGGGAATTCAACTAACGAACCTTAAAGAAATAGTAAAAAGAGTAGTAAATAGAATAAAAACGCTAACTACTAGCAATCCGCTCATACAATAGAAAAACGTAGAAATAACTATACGAGGAGTAATAGAAGGATCCTAATAGCAAAAGCAAAATTACATAGAAGGTTTACTTTAATAATTAGAAGAAAGAATAATTAAAGAATAGGTATATACCGTTATACAAAAAGGATATATTTAATAAAAAAGGGGAGGAGGAGGGGGATGGGTTATATATACGTAATTTATAGGGAGTATAACTACCTAATTATTATAAGAAGGTTTTAGGAAATAGGCTCGATATATTATATTCTAACGATTCGGTCGAAATTAATTTTGGTAATAATCCCTCTATTACTTAATTACCGCCAAAGGTACTATTATTACCCCCGCGCCCTCTAAAAACCGCCAATTAGGTAGCCGCTTATATTAATACCTAGGTTATTAATTCGATAGATAAACCTCTCCTTCAAATTATTACCGAAATTATTACTAATTTCGATATATAAATAATCGCAATAATATTTGAAAATAAAAGTACGCTTATCGATAACGCTAACGAAGAAGAGGAGGAGGTTTTATTCAAAGTAATTTACGAAAGGGAAGGAAAGGAGGAGGATAAAAATAAAGAGGATAAAGGAAAGGGAGAGGGGGAGGAAGGGGATTTACTAATATTCCCGTAGGTAAACCGTCGTTTATTTATACAACTACAACCCTTTATTCCTAATCCTAAACCTCCTACTACCCCTAAACCAATTAGGATATCTTTATTAATACTAATACCCTCCTCTCTATCAAAATTGAAAGTATTCGAATTAACACTATACTTTAAAGTTATATAGGTAATAAAGGGCATTGTAAAGCCTCGTATATAAGTAAGAAAGGAAGCTATTACAGCTATGAAAAAAATAGCGGCAAGGAAGGATAAAGGGGGAGAAGTATAAATTGGGGAGGTATAGGTAAATAAAGTATTAGAAAACGCACTAAATACCTAGAAATAATTTAAAAAAGACTACAACCTATAAATATATATACCAATTACTTAATCCAATAATCTATAGCACTTCTTTTATTATTATAATAATGAAATAACTATATAAAAAGGTGGTTTTATATAGGGATGGGACAAATTTGCAGTAAAAGTCTGTGCGGTCTATCCTATAATATTTCGCTGTCCTAGAATTTTTCAGCCCCCTCTTTTATGAAAGGGGGTGGGCACAATACCAAGCCGCCGCGCCCCCAAGTACGGATGCGGTTACAATACAGTATACACTGTGTCTCCACCCAGCCCGCTGTTACCGTATAATCTCGCGAACCTCGCCAAACGCTAGTGGCTCTAATTTACTAAAGTCTATACAAATAGTTGTGAAGGTTAGCCCGCGTTTTGTATAAGTAAATGTATATACGTTAAGCTTGCGGGCAGTTGTATTTAGTCGGAGGTAGCCGATTAGTAGCTACTGAGCACTTTCTTGAGCCGTTTTTACTATATTGTACTTAGGGGGATTTAATCTATTTTATTAGGAGAATTGGGCATAGTTTTTCCTCTTTCAAATACCCTAATTAATGCTTCTATTCAAAATACCCTTGTTTTTATCCTTATTTCTCCACCCTAATTATAGTATAACGTAACGTTATAGCTTTATATTTTGAAAAATTAAAAATCCTTATTAAATATATTTTTATTATTTATAAATAAATAAGGGATATCTAGAATAAATAAGGGTAGTATTAACGCTTTTTAGATATTATAAATAATTTTTATAATTCGGGTTAATTTAAAGAAGGTTGTAATTATTTCGTCGTCCTTCGAATATTATTATCCCTTAATATAAAGGAGGGATTAAGCCTTATAAATTTCGAAAAGTATACCTATTATAAATAAGTTCATAAGCGAAGCCGTAGGACTATCGAGAACCTTATTAAATTTAATATTAAGGTATATTACTATATCGCAAACTTTAATAAATATTAGGAGAAGTAGGACGATTATTTAAAGACCGTAAAGTTCTAGTAGGAAGGTTTTACTATAGCTTTTCGTTATTAGGATAATAAAAAGGGGGAGGAAAAGGAGGAGGATTATATAACTAATAGTAGCGAATTTATTAAATAGGGTAATAATATTAAGGAGGTTAAAAATAGTATTAAAAGTATTGGGTCTACCTTTATTAAAAGTAAGGATTGTAATAAAAGTAATAAAGAATTTTAATTAATTATTTACTATATATATAGCTCTTTAATATTTATAAAGTCTTTTTATTAAAATTCGTATACCTTTAGTATAATTATAAAGTCGACTTTTTTTTTTACTTTTACACTCCCTATTTATAATATTTCTATTATTTAATATATTTATTAATTAATTTTTAATATAGTAGTTATATTTAGCCGTTACTATTTATTCCTATACCTCCCTCTTCCTTTTTATTTCTTTATTTAATTCCTCCCTATTAAATTCGAAGGTAAGGTATTCGTCGTCGTCTTCGGGAATAGCTTCAAATTCGCTAAATTCGTTATTAATAATATTATTTACCCTCTTCTAATTATTTTAATTTAAATTATCCCTATTAATATCTTTAATATTAATGAGGTAGTTTTTTAAACCGTTGGGAAGGATAGAAATACCGTTATTTTTAAAAGATTTTATAATAATATGTTTTTTTTTATTCTAGAGCTTTTAATAGTAATAAGAAATTATATACGTTATTTAGATCCGTTTAACGGAAATAAAAACTTTCTTCCCTAGGTTATTTTTTAATTATTCCTTATATAACCGATCGGTTTCCTCCCTTAATATTTTTTTAAATAGCGTATTAATAGCCGTATTTAACGGTTAGAATAGGCTAATTAGCCTATTAGGGATTATTACCGTTATTAAATTTTAAAGAAAAACTTTATTAATAAACTTTAGCGAATTCCTAACCGTCTTAAAATTATAAAATAACGCTATATTTATAATTAATAATATATTAAATTCGAAATTCTTTATTATAAATTGAAATTCCTCTTTTAACCAATTAATAAAGAAGGTTTCGTTTTACTAACCCTTTTTATTAAAATAAACGATTATATTTTATACGTAAATTTAACGTTCTTTAACGGGGATTTTCCCCTTCCTTCGAAAAATAATAATCGGTTTTAATCGCTATACGCCATTAACTTAAATATAGAAGATTAACGTATATTACTATTTATTTTAACCGTTACAGTCGGTTTTACTAAAAACGGTTTTACTTCCTTTAAAATCGTATATTATATTATCGAAATATTTATACGAAAGGGGGATTTTATCGAAATTAAGGATATAAAAAAATAGGAATCGCGTTCGCGTATTAAGAACGGTCGGTTAGCTATTACGTTTAATAAAATTGCCGGCTATTAATTTATTACCTTTTACCCCGCTATAAAGAAAAAAATTTATTAAAGAAAATTATTAATAAACGTTAATAATTTTTCGGGGAAATATTATACTTAATATATAATATAACGTTGGGTAATATAATACCGTTATTTAAAATTTTTAAATTAACTAAGTAAAAATTTGAACGCTATTCAAATTATTGGATATTCTTTAATAAATAATTTAATAAAAGTTTTCCGAAATTATCCTTAAGTAATTAATAATTTTAAAGACCGTTGCATTTTCTAAAATTCTTTATATAACCTTTTTTTTATAATTAGTTATATTGGGCTTCCTTCTCTTCTTAATTCTAGTAATATTTTATTTCCATTCAACTACTAATCGTTAATCGTTCGAATAGGAATTTAGTAGAAATCGGAAACTTCGCGGTAAATAGTATTTCGAAAACTATTATTTAAAGGATTAACGCTATTACGAATACGTACGTATTATCCTTCGAATTGTACGCAGGTTTAATAAAAGTAAATAAGAACCTCTATAATTTATTAGCGAAGTAATAAAAATAGAAGTAATAGAATACGGGGTATTAACCTATAATTTTATTTTTATAGAGTAGGTTTTTATTCTCCTTTTAATCGGTACGTTTCTTTTTAATTAATAGTCGATAAAGGGTTTACGGGAAGGATTAAGGCGTTTTTTAACGCGCTTTATATTAGAGGGTGGCGGTGGCGGGCTTCTCCCTACCCTTGGCTCGATGGAACTTATAATAATAATAATAATAATAATAATAATAATAATAATAATAATAATAATAATAATAATAATAACGACGACGATATTGGTATATAGAATAAAGGATAAATATAGAGACGGCTAGAATTATAGAAGCCTGAGTAGAAATATTGTGAAATATTACGCTATAGTTTAAATAACGAGCCTATATGTATTGGTATATGCTGGCTGACAGGGCATTATACTGGTACGACTATGGCAGTTTTTAGGTAGATTTTAGCAAACTAGAGCCATTAGCGTTTGGCGAGGTTCGCGAGATTATACGGTACACACAAGCTTAGGGTGGTGTAACGGCTCGTAAGGACGACGGTTCCTTACCGGGGATAACACAAGCCTTCTCTAGCCACGTGTGGCTTGCGTCTTGGGTTTCAAGAGGCCTGTCTCCAGGAACTGTTAAGGAAGCGCGGTCCCTGATCCGTGATCCGTGGGGCGGGAGCGCGGCACTAGGAGCTGCAGGTGGGTCCGCCCTGTTGATTGTGTTTCCCGCCCGGCAACCAGGGGCATGCAGTGACAAGAACAAACTTCAGTTCTTCGGTCTCTTTGTGCCCTGGTGAGTGTGGAGCCGCCTTGTTCTCTCGGGGGCTACCTTTCAGCTTTGCGCCGGAAGTCTTTATAATGTGTGGCAGTCTCGATGGTGGAATTGAACACTCGCACTTGTTCCTTCTGTCTGCTCAACCACTTTCTGTGAATCGAAACCCTTAACAATCATGTACTCTGTACTCACGTTATCCAAGCACAGAGGTACTTTGTATGTTTCTGTGGTTCGCTTCTGGTCCCATACACTATGCAGACAGCTGATGTCCTATTGAACTTTCTTCCATGCCGCCCAGCCTCGACTGGTGTGATCAACGACGAAAAACCAGTTTTCTGTACTCGCAGTGGGTATGCACATTGTATGTAAGGCAACTCTCTGACGATGGAAGTGAAGCATTCTTTCTGTCCTGTCCCCGACTCGTCGTTACCCTACCAACACAAGCCGAATCGGATGTCTTTGTCTCTCACACATTCTCAGAGACTGAACAAGGCTGGATTCCAACTCCAGCAATAAGACCTGTCCAATTGCGTTGCACGCTAGCTAGAACCTCCTTACGCACATGCAAGCCTGCCCACCCGCAATCTGTAATCGTGCTTTCCCATCTGCCCGTTCCTTGCGCCTAACTGGACTGCTCCGATGACCTACCGTCAGTCTGCATAGAACGCTCGCTGGGCAAGGGCATCCATTCCACTTCCTCCACCAACAGCAGCCAAGGACTTTTAGTGTGCAGGTGGAGACTTGCCGCAAACCGCGACCTCTGCAACTCAAACCTTTGAACCTTCTTGGATTTTATTGTGAAGGGAACTGAGGTGGTGAATCTGGTCTGCCACTTGCAGCCGGCACAAGTGCGACTTTTTATCCTTAACAACCAATTCTGGGGCTCTGCAAGCACCACCCGACAATATTCTTTTCCCAACGTTTTACACCACTGGCTCAGCTTGGATTCACCAACTTCGCCCATCTCTCCATTTACGACTACGACTTAACCAAGCCGCCCAGCTCTCTCTCCTTTGTCCTCCCCAGTGAGAGGACGACGACAACAATCCAAATCGACTTACCCACCTGGTCGAAACAAGGGCCTCTTTCCAAGTCGGTCATGACATAGCATCGCGAAAAGCAAACCGTTCAACTTGCAAACCGCAGCCCCTCGTCATCACCCGCCTTTCCGCCAAAAGCTAGTCACGCTCAGACACTGCAGGGCAGCTGGAGAAGACGTAGCAGCAATTGAGTTTGCAGTGGGACACGCGCCATTCAAAGGCAGCGGTAGTTATGGACCGCCTGCGACCGAAACCGTCCGACTCATCCTCATCTGGCTCAGCTCCCTCCTCTCCTCTCTCAGTTCTGTCTCAGTCGCCTTCGCTACCTCCGACGCCTTTGCTGCTCGATGCCGCGAACCGGTATCCGTCTCCCAGTTCTAGCTCGATACCCTCTGGTAGCGCTTCCCCCATGAAGGGGCCCAACTCAGATGCGGCCCAGGAAATCCAGGTCCGCATAGATGGACCTCGCCCGACGAAGCGTCGCCGCACCGCCGCGCCGCCAAGGCCTCGTACCACAGAACGTATCGACCTTGAAAATCGTGACGAAGAGACCGATGAAAACCTCGACAGATTATTGACGGCTCTGCGGAGGAAAAAGAAGATTGTCGTCATTGCTGGTGCTGGCATCTCCGTTTCGGCTGGGAGTAGGTCTCTCCTTGCCCCCTTTTTTTCACTTCTGCTTCAACATCACCCTATATAAGATAGCCCACGACGCGCTATTTTTTGCCTTCAACCCTGCTGACGCGCTTTTTAGTCCCCGATTTCCGCTCATCAACCGGTCTCTTCGCGACGCTACGCGGTCAGCACAAGCTAAAGGCGTCCGGAAAACACCTTTTTGACGCGTCCGTCTACAAACACGATGACTCCACCGAGTCCTTCCACACCATGGTTCGCGAACTGGCGCAATTGACGTCACAGGCAAAGCCTACACCGTTCCACCACATGTTAGCCTCCATCGCCGAAGAGGGACGACTTTTACGACTATACACACAAAACATTGATACCCTAGAGACCCAGATGCCACCGTTAGCCACCAACGTACCTCTGAACGCGAAGGGTCCATGGCCAGTTACCGTCCAACTCCACGGTGGGTTGGAAAAGATGGTCTGCACAAAGTGCAGCCACTTGGAGCCCTTCAATGCCGAGCTTTTCGAAGGATCTGAGGCTCCTCTTTGCGCAAAATGCAAGGAACAGGACGAGGTGCGGACGACATTTGCCGGAAAACGAAGTCACGGCATTGGTAGGCTACGACCCAGAATTGTGTTGTACAACGAGTACAACCCTGACGAGGAGGCCATTGGAAATGTCTCAAAGGCGGATCTGAAGAGAGTTCCCGATGCGGTTATCGTTGTCGGCACAACCCTCAAGATTCCTGGCGTTCGAAGGCTGGTGAAGGAGATGTGCCAGCTCACCAGGAGCCGGCGGGATGGTATCACAGCCTGGATCAACATTGACCCCGAGCCTCAAGGAGCGGAGTTCAAAGACTGCTGGGACTATATCATCAAGGGGAAATGTGACGACGTGGCTGAGCTGGTGAATCTGCCCAGGTGGGATCAACAGGATATAGGAGATCCTACAACATGGCGGGTGGACGAGAAGAAGGAAAAGAAGTTGGAGGCTACGCTTAGCAACAGCAGGATTGATGTACTGCTTCAACGCAAACGCAAGGCATCATTTTCAGACAGCGAGGACGAAAAGCCGCTCGCCAAGTTGTTGGCGCAGAAACAAGTCGGAATTCCGACACCGAGCGCGAGCCCCAAGCCTCGTGCCACGCTTCCGGCGCGGAAACCGACGACCAAAACCACAGCAAAGCAGAGCACCCTTACCTTTGCAAAAACCTCAACCTCCACGGAGACCACTCCTGCCAGCACCGCGATTACTACCGGACGCAAACCATTGCCTGGCTCTGCTCCTAAGCGCAAGCCTCGGCAGACGAAGAAGAAGGAGGTCGTTAAGCCCCAGAATGCCCTCAACCGGACATTCAGGGCCACAAAGGCCGTGGCTGCTCCTGGAAAGGAAAACGCGAAGCAAATCCCGTTTGACCCCGATACATCCTCAGATCTGTCCTCGCCACCTCGCGATTTCGAGAAGGTGCCCACAGTACTTCCCTCCCTACGACCAACGGCCGTAAAGATCCCACGCCCTACCATGACGACCAGAAGCAGGTCTAGAACACCTAGTGTCGGCCAGTCAGGGACACAGGGAATCGGCCGGGAGATGACGCTGACTATCTCGCCCAAGTCGAAGCCTCGCGGTATAGAGCACCTGATCAGCTAAAGCCTTGATGGAAAATGGGCAGTCACGGAATGGACGGATACGGTATAGAAGGAAAGAAGGAAGGTCTGATGTGAGAGGGATCTGATAATCTCGATACCAAAACAAGATATGGACGGTTAGGGGCACAACAAGGTTTTGCAAGGAAGGATGGAGGCAACTTGGTGTCAGGTCAAAAAGCATATCGGCGTTATTTTACGTTCATAGATATCCGCGCTCCGCCCGTCGGCGTATATGAAGCAGCTGACGGACACAGGATCGTGGACAGCGGATGGTGGTTCGGTTCGGTTTGGTTTGGTTGGTTTGTGGATACCTCTGGTAGCTCAGCCATCTTCATCTTCTATTTCCCTTTTTATCTTCCCCCTCTCTTCTACAGAGTAAGAGGAAGTGTACGCTGGAGATGATGGATGGACCGGATGGATAGCAAAGGCGCGCTACATAGGTAGGACGCGTCCCGCATTGCTAGAAATCAACACACAAGAACAATATTTTACTACTTGGTTGCTTTGCCAGGTTTTCCGTGATATCTGTGCGTTGCTTGCCTTCATGTATAAAATGGTCCAGTTCTATCTCTTATCCCACACTCGTGAACATCCATCAGATATAACGAAAGGCCCAATTGAATTCACGGAGCTTCAGAGCGAGACGGAGCAGAGCACAGTGAGCTTTTGCACCCGCTAAGGCTTTCTGAGAGGGACCAGGCGGCCAGGATATGCTTGAGTGGGTTACATAAGAACAGAGAATAAGAGTCTTCTCGTAAGGCAGGAAAGCCGACTTTATTTGTTGCCTGATGATGGTATGCAATGTTTTTTGAAGTCAGGTACAATCAATATGTGATGGATGGTATGATGGATTTATTATGGTTGCAACTGCTATGCCTCCCTGAAGCCTGTCTATGTCTATACCATACCTTATCGGTGCCTGGCTGGTCATCAATGATGGAGAGTGCAGAATGCATAAGGAAGATATGCTTGTTTCTTTGAGGTTGATGCCTTGACAATTCTCTCTTGATTTTTGACCTACATACAAGATGTCAATTTTTCCAGGGACCCTTGGAGAATACACAGATAACGATAAACACGAACTCCAAGCACAGACAAAACAATGTGCACAACCCAGACATGAGGGAATAATCGTGAAATCAGTTGATGCTCTCTTATGGGATATGATATGATATTTATGTTTCTTTTCTTCTTCTACTTTCTCTTCTCTCTTCTTCGCTCTCTCTAAGTTAAACTGTAAACACACACTCAGAAGCTTGAGTGGTGAAAAGAAAAACAAAATACAATAACAACGTGCGGTTCAGCCTTCCCTTCTCGTTCCATCTTCATAGTGACCCCTCAAATCTCCTTGCGAGAGGTATCGAATTGACCTAATTTTCCTCGTACGCTTTGCAGAACCGCGAAAATACCATCCATTTCCATTTATCCACCCCCTTCGCTTTGATGTTGCAGGAGTACATTGAAGAAAAGAAAAAAGGAAAACCAAAACTGTTTGTGAGGCATCGATGTTTATGAGTGCCTAATGTAGTAACTATTTCAAACGCTTGCTTTGCGTGCCCTTTTTGTTTTCTTGGAATAGGCGCGCAAATAAAAACCTCTCTCAATGACAACAAAGTAACCTTATTCGCGACAACATATGCTGAACCATTCCATCTTTCGTTAAAAAAACGCACGCGCCCTTTTTGTAACATAAAATAAACTCCCTCATCACAGGTATCGCTTGTTCCAATGCAACACCACGCCTTGTGTGCTTGTCAACTCCCATATGGATAGAGGAGCAGAAAATCAGAACAACAACAACAACCCCAGTCGAGATATCTAAACCCATACGCCAGACAATGCAAGAGCTGAGTAACAATTATAAGTAGCGGGAATCCCAGGAATCCGGATAACGGTGCCCCTAGTATGGCCGCTGCTGCTGAGAAGGGCTGCGGCTGCTCTGCCACGAGTGACGGATCGGTGCTCCCCTGTCAATGTCCCTACGATGGCGGTAAAAGTTGAGCCGATCGCCGTTGTCGTAATAGTTCGGGCGCCGCTTAGGCTCCTCCCGTCGCTCTTCGCGCCGGTCCTCACGCCGGTCGTCACGGTAAGGGTCGCGAGATCTTCGATCATCGCGATCACTGGCAATCTCACCATCTTCCAGGTCTGGACGGCTCGGCTTCTTCAGAGCCTGAGGTCTATCCTCCCTGCTCTCGTTGTCCTTCTTGCAAAGGTCGCCAAACATTCGTTGAAGTCGCCTGCCGGACACCTTGACCTCACCAATGGGCCAGATTGAAGAAAGGAATTCCCTGCATATCACGTTAGCATGGTGGGAAAAGTGAGAACAGAAACGGGTTTCAAGACTTACCAGAACTGTGGCTCCAACCCATCCACATCCGAGTTCTTTTCCTCCAGCTGCTTGAGGAAATTGCCAAAAGCTCGGATTTCCTCTCCCAGAATCTTAGCGCGTTCTTTGGCCGCAGGAAAACGTTCCTTAGAGTACATGATGCGTTCCATGTTCGCTTTGAGTGGCGAGAGCAGAGACCAAACAAGTTGGAAGTTATCCGTTTCATCGATCTCGTCATGGTCCAACTTGGCAAGTTCGTGGAAACGCTCCACCGCCTTCTGCCTGTCCCGCTTCCATTTCTCCAATGTCTCTGGATCAACCTTGGTGGCCTTGTCCTTCTTTTTGTCGAGCTTGCTCTCCGTACCACGACGGTCGTCTTCTACACGACGATGCTTCGAGCTGCGCTCCTCGTAGTCGTCGGCGTACTTGCGTTTGTGGTCTGGCCGAGGGGTTCCCCGGTCATTCGCATTGCTCATGGTCCGATAGTGATGATCCCTGTGAGGAATAGACTTCTTGATGCCTAATGGTGCAGGTGACCCGGAAATGGAGCTAGCTTCGCCACGTCGGTGGCCGTTATTTGTGAGAAGCTTTTTGCTCCTATGGTGGTTTTCGACTGCCTTCTTCGCAGCTGCATCATTAGAGTGCTTGGCCAACAAGACAGATAGAAGATACTCGGATCTCCGGACGAGATGAACAGCACCAGGGGACTGGATGCCGACGGCCTCGGTTTTCTTCCGCTCTTCGCGCTTGTCGACACGATGCTCCTCAAGGAAGAACTTGTCTTGCATCTGCAATTCGGGATCGTCTCTGATCTGCGTCCAAGCACCAAATCCGTACCTGTCAATTCCAATAAGAAGCATGGCATCCTCGCGTGCACCCCAGTCGCACGTATATGCGGCAGCCTTTGAAGCTTCAGGAAGCCTGAACGAGAGCACATCTCCGGACTCGCGAAGGACACGACGCAGAAGTTGGAGCTGAGGGGGGCGCTCCACGACAGTCTCTGCGTTGACTTTCCGCACCTCGCCAAAATCAACGAGTACGGCTTTCTTGTCCTTCTTCGCAAGTGGCTTGCCGGCCCTTGCCTCTTCCTCGCGAAGCCTCTCATTGTTCGCATCTACAGCGCGGCGGCTGATCGCGACCAGATCCTCAATGATAGATTTCAGGAAGTCCCGGTCGCGGTCGCTAAGACGGGCATCCTGGACAACCTCCTCCTCGCGATCGTCCAAGGAGCCGAACCTGAAGAAGGCCCTAATGAGGTTTCGGGTTTCCTTCTCGTTGAGAGGGCGCTTGGGGTCGGAAAGCAATGCACGCTGCTCTTCGAGTTCTTCCTGCTCTTCGCGTTCGCGCTGTCGCTTCTTCGCAAGCCGCTCGGCACGATCGTTCTCGGCGTTCTTCTTGGACCCTTTCAAAGCAGCCTTTCTTGGAGCATTCTCCTCAATAGTTCTGGCCAAGTATTCCTCTTCTTTCTTTCGAGTTTCTTCGGCCTTGATGGCTGCAAGCTGCTCAGCTGGAATGATCTGATCCCAGTCGAGGGCGAGATCATCGACTTTAACATCCGTGACCTGCATCCAGTTATCCCAATCAATACCACCACTGCTGAGATTGATCTTGTCGTCAACGTCAGTCTTGGTGACTTCAGCATTCTCCAGAATGGCATCGATATCGAGCTGTTCCAGCTTCTGCTGGTTGCTGGACTGTTCGAACAGGTTCTGGGAACGCATCTTGAGAATCATCGAGATATCCTCGGCAGTCTTGGCCTCATCCATCTTAAGGCCACGCTCCTTGAACTGCTCCTTAAGAGCCTTTCCTTCGTCTGTCACGCCGGCCTGAATCGTGAGATACTCCAAGAAGAGCTTGTTGCGAGCACGCTTCACAACTTCCTCTTCAATAGTCTGCTTGGCCACGAGGCGGTAGACATTTACAGGTCTCTTCTGGCCGATACGGTGAGCTCGAGCCATGGCTTGCAGATCAGCCTGGGGATTCCAGTCCGAGTCGTAGATGATGACAGTATCAGCTGTCATGAGATTGATTCCAAGACCACCGGCACGAGTAGAGAGGAGGAAGCAGAAATCGTCACTGCCCTCGGCGTTAAAATGATTGATGGCCATGCGTCTTGGGCCGGCAGGAATAGTGCCGTCGAGTCGCTGGAACTGGTACCCTCGAACACGAAGGTAGTCACCCAAGATGTCCAGCATCTTGACCATCTGACTGAATATCAGGACGCGATGTCCATCTTTCTTGAGTTTTGCCAGCAGCTGATCGAGGAGCATCATCTTGCCGCTGCTTGTGATGAGACCCTTGATCTGGTCTTCACGGCGGGTGCTTCCGTTGAGGACGCGCTCCTCGGCACCCTGAAACATGTACGGGTGGTTACTGACTTTTTTCAACTCCATCATGATGTTAAGCAGCGATTGTTTGTGGCCGTTGCTCGCGTCGCTAAGGGCAGCGTAGTTGCGTGTCAGGATGTTCTTGTAGTAATCAAGCTGTACGTCAGACAACTCAACTCGGATAATCTTCTCCGTCTTTGGGGGGAGGTCCGACTCGACCGTCTCCTTGGTACGACGAAGGATGAAAGGAGCGATTGACTGATGCAACTCCTGCAACTTCTGTTGGGTTCTGATGCGCTTGGCCTCATCCTGCTCTTCATCGGTGGGGCCTTTGTTGTCGGCAGTAGACAGGGCTTCAAGCTCTTCGTCAATGACGACTTTTCCTGGGTTGAGGAAGTCGAGGAGGGCCGAAAGCTCAGCCAGGTTGTTCTGAATGGGTGTTCCTGTGATGAGAACTTTGCAAGGGACACCAAAGTTGTTTAGTTTGATGTAAAGCTGGGATTCTCGGTTCTTGAGGCGATGAGCTTCGTCGACAGCGAGGACCTGCCATTTGATATTCTTGAGGTGATCGGCGTCAGCCAGGATGTAGTCATAGGAAGTGACCAAGACATTGAACTTTGTCTTCTTCGGATTACCATCCACGAAAAGCTCGTAGTCTCGGATATTAGACCGAGCAGCCTCAGGGCCGAGGTACACAACATAGTTGAGATCCGGAGCCCAATGATTGAAGGTATCGCACCACGCCGGGATAACACTGAGGGGTGCCACGACGAGGAACGGTCCTTCCTGACCGCGTTCATTCCGTAGCCAGCTGAGGAACGAGACGCTCTGGACGGTTTTTCCCAGACCCATTTCATCGGCTAAGATAACGTTGTTACCGCGGACCCAGTTGAGGGCGAGGAAGTTGAGACCCTTCATTTGAAACTCGCGAAGCTCGCCGCCCTTGATGTAGTCAGGCTGCTTCTCCAGTTTCGTCATCCTTGAGCGGGTATCGGGGTTGGTCTGTTTGCGATCGGACTGCCATGACCGGTTGCATCGTTCGAGGAACTGATCGATCTTGTCCTGAGCAAGCTCTGCCACGAGAGTCTCGGCCTCCCATGTGCACTCGTCGTACTGGAGACCCTTCCACTTGATGTAATACTCGTTGCCCCCGTCTTCTCCATCTCTGACGGCCACAACACGCTCAACCTTTGTGTAGTCTTCGAGAGCCTCTTGCTCACGCTCTCTGTCCAGGTACCACTGTTCCTTCTGCTCCGGAGTGATGTCATCGCCACCAAACTGCATCTCCAGTTCGTACTCGACAACCTTCTTGTAGTAGTTCTCGAGGCGGCGAAAGCCTCGGAAGCCGGCAACAGTCTCTGTGCTTTCCCAGGTGTTGTGGGGGTGTGATTGGCCCTGCCATTTGATGAAGTACTCGAAATCGTGCCGTGTGGCATCGATCGTGATGTCCACACCCTCTTTGGGACGATGACCGAGGATTTTCTCGATGTATGGCGAGTTATCCTCAACATTGGTAGACCAGTAGTTTGGGGTGAGCTCGGAGTCCTCCTCCTCATCCTCTTCTGCGTCACTCTCTTGGTAGGCGCCAGCAGAGACCTGGGCGGCCCGACGGCTAGACCACCTCTTCTCGCTGAAAGCCAATGCAGGATCTTGTTCTTGTTGCCTGCGGACCTTCCTCTGGAAACTACGGGCTTTAGCGCCTCCATATGTATCGGAGTCCGAATCATCGATCGAAGGTTGACGAGCAGGAGTGCCGCGCTTGGAAGCTGGAGATCACGACAAGTCAGCCGGTGGAACCACCAAATGTTGAGGATGATGATGGATGAAAACTTACTAGGCAATGATCGTTCCACCCGACGCCTCTTCGCTGGCTTTCTAGACACCGGTGCGGCATCCGATTCGGAGACTTCGTCTTCCTCATCTGAGTCGATCTATTTACTCGGTTAGGAAAACCAAGATGTTGGGGGCACTGATAAATCCACTTACGACCTGGGCGCGACGTTGAGTAGGGCGTGACTGTTGAGAGCGGTCAGCATGATACTCCAGGTCAAGGAATGCGGGATATTCATACACTCCTCCTCAGCCCATACAGAGCAGGATTCTCCCTAATGTAGTCATCCTCCGTGTGGGCGACTTTCCGCTTGGCGGCGGCACGAGACGACGAGGCAGACACGACTTCGTTGCTCTGGACAGACCCGGGGCTATCGGGGGCGTCAAAATCTCCGTCATCAGACGCGTCGTTGTTACTGGAATCGGACGCTTCCTCGAGCGTCAACTCGGGCTTCTGTATGGGCGAGGCAGCCTCGTCGGCAGCCTCATCGGTAGCATGGTATGACTGGGCATCGGCGTCGTCATTGTGGTCTGGTTCGGCGGCATTAACGTCGGAGAGATCGCTCGTGCTTTCGTTATCATTGGTAAAGTTGAAGTGGCTGTCATCCGCCGGCGGTGACACATGCCCGAACACCGGACCGGATTCGGGAGAGGTCGACATTTTGAATATTTAGACGCGGAGGCTGCCTGCTGTAAGACGACGATGTCAGCCAGCGGTACGCGTCATTTACGGATCACTACTGGGGGCGATGGAAAGAGGCCACTCTCGCGACCCGGAATCATCAGAGAAATCCGGTATCGGGGCAGCGGACGACTCTCAATGATGATTGTCGCATAGGGCTCGCGTGTAAGTGATGGAGGCAAGGCTGTGGACGATGAGGCGGGCGGCGACGGCGATTGCAGTCGCGTGTGGACGTGTAGAGGGCACGGGAGAGCAGGCCATGGTCTGGAGCAGCTGTAGAGACGATATTCATCAAGAATCGACCGTCAGGCGGCCTCTACAAGCCGGTAGACGATGGATATCGAAGGCGACGAGGCCCGCTTCGATGGCCGAAATGATGGGGAAAACGCAAGGCGATAACGCAGGGCAGGGCACGCAGTGGGCAACGGGCAGTACCATGGGCAGTGGGCGGTAGTGGCAGGACTCACAAGTCATGGAAGAATTAAGAGCCTCCAGGCAGCAGACTGAAGTGTGAATCTTCAAGTCCAAGAAGCACAATCGCGGTGCCGGGAGAGTGGTGATGGTGGGGGAAATGGTCAAGGCCGGAGACCCTGGGAGGGGGCTGGCAGTGGTGATGGTGTAGCGGAAAATCGCAGTGATGGACGGAGGAGAAGAATCCATGAAAATGGTGAACCAGAACCAGCAACACCAGTGCGCAGTGGGCCACTGCCTGGCTTGTGCTTCAGACGAGGCCCGCTTGCCCTCAGCTCAATGCTTGCTCGGTCCCGAGCGGTGATTGGTCGGAGCGTCTGATAGCACTTTCAAGTGTGGGGCTGCCCTTCACCAAAGTAGCACCAGCACCAGCAGGCTTAGGCTCAGGTTCTCAGCTGCCGCCAAATTCTTCGTTTGCTGCTGTAAGGTTTCAGCCCTGTAATTACAGAAGCTGAAATGTAACGCGCTTCCGTTCTTCTCGTCTTACCACCGTAATGTTGTTTTGCTTGTGCTGGGCGGTCGGAAGCACCACAAAGCGCACTTGCCCGATCCAGGCAGACCGGGAGATGGATGCTATCACGATCCTTGTCGTTTTGCTCACAACCTGGAATCTTCAAGTTCTTGTAAGTTAGTATAGGACCGAAAGAACGAACAAGAGGAAACAAACCAACGCGGCTCGAGCCTGGTATTGGCTTGGTCAGATACAATCACTGGAGCTTGCCAACTCGTTGGATGTCCACTCCGATAATTCGATCGGATCGTGCCCTTCCAGACGGTGTGGGCGTGTGAGGCAGGTGTGATATGTGTGGAGGATGTGATTATGAATTTTCACGTACCAGGTCAATACTAGATGGCATCCAGTATTGCAATATCGTTGATATCTTTGATGGTTCAGAAGGGTGCTGTTGTCGGTTGATGGCACATAGACCTGTTGGTGTAACTTGGTGGTGGAAGTCAACGACGGGAGTGTGAGAGAGATGGAAGCGATTTTTGAACGGCGGGAGGGCAAGTGGATGGTCACCCCAGTGTGCTAGGCCGGCATGCTGGCGTCGAGGGCTACCTCAGGCTACCTACCTTCCCTTTGTCAGCTTCGCCGCAGGTGCCAGCCGAGCCGGACGGGCACTTCATGCACTGATGCTGTCTTGATGCCTGTTGCCTACATCTCGAGCGACGGCAGCAAGGTCGGATGATGACCCCGCCACTGCCACATCCCAACTTGAACGATGCCCCAGCCGTGGACTCTGGTTGACGAAGACAATCACTTAGCAGACGCAACTACGGAGATATCTCTTCGAGTTGTGCTTCGAGTTGTGCTCAAGGTACCTCATCAGAGTCTACCATGACTTGGTTTTGGTTCACGAATGTTGATTATCCTCAGCATCTTCGACGCCGCTATCTGCTTTCCATCTCCTACCACAAATATCCCATAAACCGATCATCTCATTCTAGACTGATTTGCAGAGAATGGATTGCGAGCTGCTGCCCGGCCGCGGCAGAGAGGAATATGGGAGTGAGCGTCGATGGACAAGCCATGGGCCCACGAAACCGGGTTGATCACGCAGCCATCAGCAACCTAGTCTGCGTCTCTTTGCATCCTGGCCATTGATGGCATCATACTGCAACGGGAACCGACACTGACGGGTGGGTGGAAGGAGTCAGCGCGCTTTTGCTAACTCAACCCTGCACCTCCACCCAACGAGCATCATGATAAACGTGATGTCGTCGACCGAGCTTGCATCCCAACATTCGTTTCGCCGCTATTCATGGATGTTCAGACGCTATGCCGAGGGAGCACTCCAGATATCATCCGTGGGGTTTGAGCCGTTCGTTTGACATAACACAATCCCAATGACGTCGCCAACGGGAAAATGATGATCGCTCAGGGGGAAGAGCCGCAGTGTTGATGAATATATATTCCGGTCATCACCCCCCGCAGTGTAGTCGTCGGATGAAAGCGGTGAGCATATCTTCAACTTCGGGCGCAACTGAGGTTTGTAGTGTTGTGTTGAGAAGAAAACGGATTTCCTGTTTGGAGGGTGACGAGGAACAAACAGGAAGACATCAGCAGCACGAAAGACGACAGACCCAAATTTAGGAATTTAACTCCCCACGATGCCACTTTGGCCAATGTGAGTACTCACGAAAGGAAGCTGTGTTGAAAGGGGGTAGAAGATCGATCGATAGGATGCGGAACGCAACAAAGAAGCAGAGAAACAATAGTAAAGTCTCAATGTTGACAACCGCCCCGGGACCAGGTAGAGATATGGTTAGAGATTATGACAGCAAGAAAAGGTCATGGTGTTCATGTTGAAGATATCCGCTAGATCCTCAAGAAATGGACAGCCCAGGCTGAATTACGGGAATGGTTGAAGTGGAAGAAGTGGAATTTATAGGGAAACTGCACACAGGGGCAAGGCAAGCAATAAAACAGCGGGAACAGTGGACTTTGGTAACCTATCAATCGTGGCACATTTCAGCTTACACCGAGCTAGCCCCTACCCTGTTGCCATGTTGGTCTAGCGTTGCCGCCTTAACACAAGGCAAGCGGGGTCTTTTTTTTCTTACGATTTGCCCTGCCCCTCCGTCCACACAATGGACTCGGCGCACGGTGCAACGGTCTCGACATTTTTAGAGACGACGGCGGGAGGGAAAGAACATTGCCCGTCCGCAACCCGCAACCCGCAACCCGACGTCGACTGTGACCCACGTTGCCTCTGGAGAAAGAGTGTCAGCCTCCTCCTCCGCCTTGTTTGATCCTCTCTCCACTCTGCTCGTAGCATTCCGAGACGTGCGGCACCCGACCTTGAGAATTTCTCCCCCTCCTCCCGTTTCCCGCTTTGCGCCTAGGATAGCGGTCCGCCCAAACCACCTCCATCTCGACCAGTTCGCAAAGCGAAACCAAAGACAAGATGTCGGACAAACTCACCCGGTGCGTTCTGCCTTTTTGCAAGACTGCTGGTAGAATAGCAGTAGAGACTTGGACCGCGACTGGCTCAAGTTCAACCTTGCTGACCTTTCCTGTTTCGTGTCTATAGTATCGCTATCGTTAGTAGCGACAAGTGCAAGCCCAAGAAGTGTCGCCAGGAGTGCAAGAAGTCATGCCCCGTTGTGCGCTCTGGTAAACTCTGTGTAAGCTCTTCCTCTGCTCTATATGGCCCTCTCACAACTTCAAGACTAGACAACCAACTAACTGCTCTCTAAACAGATCGAGGTAATAACTCTCCCGATCCTTTGACGATCACCCTGTATCTTGCGCGACAACACCCTCCTGACATACGAGTTCTTCTAGGTGGCTCCCGAGTCGCGGATCGCCTTCATCTCCGAACAGCTGTGCATTGGTTGTGGTATCTGCCCCAAGCGCTGCCCCTTCGGCGCCATCACCATTATCAACCTGCCCACCAACCTCGAGAGCCAGATCACCCATCGCTATGCCGCCAACAGTTTCAAGCTCCACCGTCTTCCCATGCCCCGTCCCGGCAACGTCTTGGGTCTTGTTGGAACCAACGGTATCGGCAAGAGTACCGCTCTGAAGATTCTCTCCGGAAAGCTCAAGCCCAACCTCGGCAGATACGACAACCCCCCTGACTGGGAGGACGTCATCAAGTACTTTCGTGGTTCTGAGTTGCAGAGTAAGAAAAACGGCTTGTTTGGAAGGAGACTTTGAAACTGACACATGTGCAGACTACTTCACCAAGCTTCTCGAGGACGACCTGAAGGCTGTTGTCAAGCCCCAGTACGTCGACCAGATCCCCAAGGCCATCCGCACCCCCGATAAGAGCGTCAAGTTCCTTATTGAGGGCCGCCGCTCCCTTGACAACCTCGACGAGGTTCTCGACACCCTTGGTAGGTTTAACGGCTTTTGCACTTTCTGTTTTGGTCAAGTGGACGCCATAGCTGACCTTGAATAGAGTTGCGCCACATCTACGACCGTGACGTTACCCTCCTTTCTGGTGGTGAGCTTCAGCGTTTTGCCATCGGTACCGTTTGCGTTCAGAAGGCCGATGTCTACATGTTCGACGAGCCTTCCTCCTACCTCGATGTCAAGCAAAGATTGAGCGCCGCTCGCATCATTCGCTCTCTCCTCCGCCCCGACGACTACGTCATCGTTGTCGAGCACGATTTGTCCGTTCTCGATTACCTTTCCGATTACGTCTGCTGTCTCTACGGTCAGCCCGCCGTCTACGGTGTCGTCACCCTCCCTCACTCGGTCCGTGAAGGCATCAACATTTTCCTCGACGGTCACATCCCTACCGAGAACTTGCGTTTCCGTGACGAGAGCTTGACCTTCCGCATTGCCGAAGGCACTGAGGAGTTCCTTGCCGAGAAGTCGCGTGCCTTCAAGTACCCTGCCATGGAGAAGACCATGGGCAACTTCCACCTGTCCATCGACGCCGGCTCTTTCTCTGATTCCGAGATTATCGTCATGATGGGTGAGAACGGTACCGGAAAGACCACCTTCTGCCGTCTCTTGGCCGGTGTTCTTAAGCCCGATGGCACCAGGAGGGTTCCTGAGATGAAGATCTCCATGAAGCCCCAGACCATCACTCCCAAGTTCGAGGGTACCGTTCGCCAGCTCTTCTTCAAGAAGATCAAGGCTGCTTTCTTGTCTCCCCAGTTCCAGACTGATGTCGTTAAGCCCCTCAAGCTCGACGATTTCATTGATCAGGAAGTCAAGCATTTGTCCGGTGGTGAACTTCAAAGAGTTGCCATTGTCCTTGCTCTTGGTATCCCTGCTGATATCTACCTTATTGATGAGCCTTCTGCTTGTAAGTGAACCTCCTCCCCCATCCCGCTGAAATGAATTGCTAACCTCCCTTTTAGATCTCGACTCTGAGCAGCGTATCATTGCTTCCCGTGTCATCAAGCGTTTCATCATGCACGCCAAGAAGACCGCTTTCATCGTCGAGCACGATTTCATCATGGCTACCTACCTTGCCGACCGTGTCATTGTCTTCGATGGCAAGCCCGGTATCGACGCTCACGCTAACGCCCCTGAGTCTCTCCTTACTGGTTGCAACACCTTCTTGAAGAACCTCGATGTCACCTTCCGTCGTGATCCTACCAACTACCGCCCTCGTATCAACAAGTTGAACTCTCAGCTTGACCAGGAGCAGAAGCTCAGCGGCAACTTCGTAAGTTTCAATTCTTCGTTTTCGATGGTTCTTCCTGTATGTGATTTCATACTGACCATTTTCCCTTCCCGTAGTTCTTCTTGGACGATACCGACAAGAGCAGTTAAAGATGGCATCTTCAATGATGTTCTTCTCAAGAATAATAAAAGCAGCGGCAGAGGCGATACCAAGCACCACCGTCGTTGTTATGATGATGCATCGGATTCCGGCGTTCTAGGCGTCCAAAAAGAAAAGGGCAGTTTCTCCATTCATTGCGGCGCCAGGGATAGTGGCGGTAGCGGCGACGGCGGCGGCGGCGGTGGCGGTGGTTCTGGTTCTGAATTCGACACCTCTGAGGATGACGAGCCGGATGATTAACCCCGGCGGCGGCAGTCTGTCCCCTGTTGCCTGGTCCTACAAAAAGCGAGAAAGAGATATACCCCCCGGTCACATGTTTTGTGATGAGAAGTTTTCACGCTTTCTTTTTTTTGTTTTGGTCCTGACCAAACCCTTGCTTGAGGGTTAGCTACCATAACGGACCGGGGGGGACTCGAGTCCCTGGATCGGAAGACTTTTTGTAGATTGAGGGGCAATGGGTTAAGCAGGGCGACTGCCGCCGGACCTTTCTCACGAACCGAGCGAATCGGTTCGTTTTGAGAGGACCAAAGCAAAAAGAATGGGATGGGATATTTGAGATATGTTAGGGAAGGAGGTAAAATCGATCTATATCTAGTTGTCATGTATACACGTTGAATTTGAAAAGTGGGAACATACGAAGCTTCATTTTCTTGTCCTTTTTGAATCATCTTGAGCTCTTGTCGCCACATGATGTTCTCTTCCGTGAATTCCAGCAGGTTATCCCCATGGCGTGCCATAAAACCAGGATACTTTTGATCTTTTAAGTATTGATGGACTAAGTCACAAACCAAGACCCAGTTTAGTGTTGGGCCAGGGCAACAGGGGACAGGATAGACTTATTGCGTCAAAAGCCGGAAAGGGCGTGCGAATACTCTCGACCACCAAACCCAGATGGTAAGAGTTCTTGTTCTGAATCCTTTCTGGAGAAAACAAATCCTACCGACTAGAGGAAGGGATCTCGAGCATTGAAAATTATGCTCGAAGCAAGCTTGCGGTTGATTTCAATCCGCCCTTCAAACACAAGATTGCTTTGCCACGCTGTGGTTTTGATTGTTGATATAACGAGGTTTGTCAGACAGACAGTTATGACAATTTTCTCTGTCTGAAAACCTCCCTCGTCTTGACCCCCTCTGCCTGCTTTTGAATTGACGACTTGGAGTCAACATTATAGGTTATACACGTACAGCAACAGGCGCCCTGAATAATTTGAGAGAAGAAAACATCGTGAGGAATGATGAAGGATGCGGAAGTCGAGAGACGTAAACTCGAAGCTTAGTCTCAAGCTTGAGGTTGCTTTCAACATAGACAGCGGAGATTCAAGACGGGAGTAGACAAAACATTACCGGATTGCTTCCTTGAAAATGGTAAATAAGCCATACTGTGTAGCGATTGCAGTGCTTACCACGAGAACGTAGATAGGGGCAAGATGGATTACTATAATATGGGAAGCTGCCTGACTATTGCAACTATTGCTCACAAGTGCGTGGTTTGGTTTTTCTAACGGTTGATTGATTTTTGCTACCCTAGTTGACTAGTCTAATTCTCGCATTCTTGTTGCCATACTTGAGCTTACGGAAATAAGTTGACTCACCTGGCAAATGTCATCACATGTGTAGTCGGCTCCCTGCTGTTAGGTAGGTGAGGATTCGACGATAGGTACAACAGAAAGTGGACTCACCAGGACATGTGGGCATGTTCAGATTGTCTAAGTCATTAAGCATTTATAAACCGCAACGTTGTGCCGTTGTACCGGAAGGATATGGTCAACTCACCGGTAATGGACGATGATAGGGGCCAACAACCGGCTTCTTCTCACGATGATAAATCAATCAGCCTTCTCGATCGATGTATCCAAACTGTTTTCACATGCGTATTTTTCTACCTGGCCGAAGCCGAAACAAAAGGTCGACGTTGATATGATTCCGAGTCATGTAAAAGAAAGACAAGAAGGGGCAAGTATTACAAGAAAAAGGAATGCATATTTTTGAAGATTAGAGATGGGAAGTGGTGGTAAACACGTACGAGAGTACTTTCAGACTGCATATATAGCCATCCGGACTTCCCAACGCTTTCACGCGTAGGCAAACATAACCTTTCCATGACTCCGACAAATCCTAGCTTGGAGCCAGTCTTGGCTGGAGTCAGGCACTTAATCCTCCTCGATCTCGCCCTCTTCGCTACCCGCGCGGACGACAGCAGGAGGGGGCGGTGTCTTTTCCTTCTCTTGTTGGTCTTGAGGCTGTGGCGACTTGGCGCCATCAGTGGCGGGCTTTGTATCCTCAGTCTTGACGGCGGGAGCGGTAGTAGCAGCGGCAGCGACAGCGGCAGGGGTAGTAGCACCGGCG
Source organism: Sordaria brevicollis (assembly GCA_033439795.1). Lineage (NCBI taxonomy): Eukaryota > Fungi > Ascomycota > Sordariomycetes > Sordariales > Sordariaceae > Sordaria > Sordaria brevicollis. Next base: position 1,831,053 of record JAUTDP010000007.1, read on the forward strand.
GCAGGAGGAGCGGTGGTGCTTGGCTCGGTCTTGACTCTCTTCGCCGGGGGCCGACGATCGTGATCGTCCTCTTCGGGGCGCGCGCGGCGGGATGAGCTGGGTCTCTCGTCACCATATGGCAGCTCATCAACATCGCGATCCATTACTCGCCTGCGATAGATTCTTTCCCTGTCCTCGTCGCGACTGCGGCGTTCCCGGTCATAATGGTTGAGCTCGTCGTGCCGAGGGCGGCGGTCATAATCGCGGTCCCGATCACGCTCACGATCGCGGTCTCTGTCGCGGTGGTCACGGTCTCTTTCCCGGTCTCTGTCCCTGTCTCTCTCGCGCTCACGGTCACGATCACGGTCTCTCTCCCGTTCACGATCACGGTCACGGTAGTCACGACGATCACGATCACGATCACGCTCACGTTCGCGCTCGCGATCGCGATCCCTATCTCTGTCTCGAATAGACTCATGGTGACCGTCTACTGACCTGCGGTCCGAAAGCAGGCTCTCGGCCATGCTGGACTTGCGGAAATTGCGTTCCCGCTCGGCAATAGCCTTGCGGCGGTCGGCCTCGTAGGGGTCGTGCTCTGGGCTGCGGCTGCGAGCGGAGCGCTCTCTGCGGTGAGAACGTTCACCCCTGTCGCGATACGAATCGCCGCGATCACGACGGCGCAGACGGTCTCTTTCTTCTTCTTCCTTGTCCTTCAAGCGGCGAATATGCTTTTCGAAGGCACCGCGGCGAGCCTCGTCCGAAGTGACGGCCTTGAACTCATCACTCTGGGCGATGCGACCTTCTACCTGCTCGTAAGTATCATTGACCGTGATGGGAGGTTCCAACCTCTTCAAGTATGAGCGAAGATCATCCAAAGCACGACGCTGCTGGCGTTCAGAATGCTTGTCGTCCTCTGACGAGCGTTTGGCCTTCTTCTCTTGAAGCTGTTTTATTTCTCGTTAGTCGGATGCTTGTTTCAGTACGGGGTAGATGTGTCAACTTACGCGCTCGAAAATAAGCTCAAGAATATCGCGCTCAATGTTAGCGGTGCGGCGGTCATCTTTCAAAATTGCTTCAAACTCTTGGAAAGTTGTCTTGGGAGTGACCTCAAACCGTTTATCCTGTCGTTTTGCGTTAGCAGAGCTCCGAAGATAGCCGTTCGTTGCAGTGTACTCACATCAATGACATCCAGAACATCATTCCTGGTGGTTCTCAGAGCACGTTCTTCTTCTTCGACAACATCCCAGAATAATTCCATGGGGGTAGAGCCGGCCTGACCTGCCATAGCCAAGTATTTCTCATCCTTTTCGATAAGAGGGTAGATTTTGGACCATTTAGATCCTGCCTTGATCTTACCATCCTTCCTCAACTCGGCAAGAAGGGCACAGAAGTTGTCGCGGTTCTTACGCTCCTTACGAAGCTTCTTGTTCTTCTCTTCTTGCCTGGAATCGTTGAAGGTACGCTCCAAGGCCTTGACGTGGTTTTGGAAAACGGTCAGGATGTCATACTTGCTGAGGGACTTATACTTCTCATCCTGCTGGAACTCTGCAGTGTTCTCGATAGTGCCCTGTGCCTCAGACCACCTTGTGTAGGGCTCAAGGTCAAGCTTGGGCAAAAGCTCAATCAAACCGTCCATAGCACTCTTGCGCATAGCAATCTGCTGGTCCTTGTGTGCCTTCTTGAGCTCAACCCGGTAGTCCTCGAACAGCTGGCGTCGTTCGTTGTCATCGTTGGTCGATCGGAAAATGGTCTCGCCCTCAATCATAGGCCGAGCAGTCTTCCAACGAGTGTAGTGCTTGATTTCGGGGTGGCTCCGTAGCATCGTGGCGAAATCGGCGCGCAGCTTGGTTAGTCTCTCCTTTGCGCGCTCCTTGTCCTGAACAATGACATCGTGGCAATACTTTTCGAAGGCGGCCTTGCGGTCCTTGGGATCCTTGATAGCGCGGAACTGAGGATCCTTGACGACAGCTCGGAGTGTTTGTTCCCAAGTCCAGTCGGGCTGAACGCCACTACGCTTCAAAAGCTTGACGAAGGCAGCCTCCGCCTCTTCAGGTGTCGCATATTCCGGATCGGCGGTCGCAGGTACGAAAGCGGGGGGTGCATTGTTGTTGCCGAACGTCAACTGGCGTGACTCCCCCAATGGCTCTCGGTGATCACGATGATCACGGTGGTCACGGTGGTCACGGTGGTCGCGGTGGTCGCGATGGTCACGATGGTCGCGATGGTCGCGATGGTCGCGGTCTCTGTCCCGATCCCTGTCGCGGTAGTCCCGATCACGGTCCCGATCACGATCACGGTCACGGTCCCGATAATCACGGTCACGATCGCGGTCGGGACGGTAGTTATCGCCTCCATATCCACCTTGATGGCCACCTCCAGAAGCGGAAAAGGGACCAGTAGGAGTACTGCGGAGAGAAAGCATGTTAGTGACTGAAGCTGTATGACCAGGTACATGTGAATCGCGAACTTACGCAGCGCTGGTTGGCGTCGTAGCTCCGACACCAAGAGCCTGCTTGTAGACTTCAGGCATTTCCCACGAGCTTTGCTTGGTTTCAGTATTGTACCAATACTTTTTACCGCCCTCGGCTGTGTATTCTTTCCACGGCTGGTTGGCGAGCGCACGCTACAAGAGTGTCAGTGCTTCGTTTTGGCAAAGGGTTCAGGAGACCATCAACATACCTCGGCGGGCGTCATAAGCTCCTCCGGCTTCGTCCATTGCGTGACTCTTGTCAGTGTATTGTAGTAGTACACGCGTCCGTCAGGCGTACGGTGTTCTTGCCAGGTCAGGCCTGGCTGCGGGAACGGCCCGCTAGGCAACGGATTCATCGTGACTGAGTATGCGATCAATGCTGGAGAAAGATATTTTCGTTTCCCTTGAGTATTTCGGTTGAGTTGTACGTCGTTGTCGGGGGGTCGGGCAGCGATGTGGTGGTGGCCGGGTTGAAGAAAACTTTCAAGGCTGCGAATTGGAAGAGGACCCCAGGAAAATGCGCGACAGGCGAAAGGATGACGGGAAAGCGCACGAATCCACTAATGCCAAGACCGCAACCGGGGAGTGTGCTGCACGGGCCACCTCAGACAGACGCAGCTTCTGTGGGGCCATGGATTGCTTGGGCTGTCACAGGGTCGTCCCTGGCACTCCAAAGCTTGCCGCTGTGACCGGTCCAGATGGGATGGAAGGTGCCGGCCGGGGCCCGTTCGTTATGGACTTGCCTTGCGGTGTTACTCAACCTCACCAGACGGTCTCGGTTACCTTAACACCGGTCCCCCGTTTCAGTGCACCTACAACCCCTGAATGGCTTCACTTTAGTACTTTCCACATGTTTTGATTTCACTGAAGTCCGCCACGGGAACTTATAACGAGATACAACAAGCACTCGGCAATTGCAATAAGAATACATCCATCCCAGGTCTCCTAATAAGTGGAAAGGATTCAACCAAAATCGCCGTCCACCGCAACCGAGCTGGCAGCCTAGTACTAGCACTGGCCTCACAAAGATCGAGGAAAAGACGAACGACAAACCCGACGACACTCGCTTATACCTATACAGCAACATGTCTTATAATATGAGTGACGATGATGACACTCACGATGATGGTCGAGCATTCTTGGAACAGTCTCATTTCAGTTATATCATTCCCTCCGCTACCAATTTCAAGGCCGACGCAGATTCACCACCAAGTTTGCTAGAAGGCATCAGCCAACGAGAAGTGCTGTTTTTCGGTATGAGGTTGGCATCACGTACCCGCACTGTCTTCTCACTTAACTCATACCCTGATTGCAGATGAGACCGCTGATATCTATCTTGTACTCCGGACTCCTCGCCAATATGAGGAGACACTGCGATCATCACTATCCCGTATAGTCGTTACGCTGGAGGCTCAAATCCTAAACGGGCATGGAGCCGACCGGGAAGGCCCTCCGGCAGCAGAAATCATCTACACCGGAGTCGTCCCAGAAACAGCCGATGCCATCGTTCTCAGTCCAGGACAGCAGGAGCAGGAGCAGGAAGGGGAGAAAGCTGAGGAGAATGGGGAGAGCAAGGCCGATGATGGGAAGGATTCATACGTCTACGCCATCTGGAAGATGCCAGTCTTCGTATCACGACCAAGGATGAGACTACAAGCACCCTCGATCGTCTTCGCAGCAACTGCCGGCTTGAAACTCCTCGACCCCAGGAAAGCTAGAGATTTAGTGGATGATGGATACATGCAGAGTTGCGCACCAGCGGGCCTCAACCTTCTCGAGTCCTTCGCCGACGACCCCATGTTGGGCGGTATCCAACCCCGTCTTTCAGCTCTTCGTGTTTTCAGAGTGGCCCCCGTCACCCAAACAAAACAGCCACTACGTCTCTTCAGAGGCATGCAAAGCCTCAGACTCCGGGTCTATCCCGTCGTCCATACTCGAGTGCGTTTTGCGCGGCCAAACACGAGCCCACCGAGTCCGGCCCTGATCGCCCTGCTTGAGGTAGACTTCACCCCCTTCTTCGACTGCGAAGCGGCCCTGAACAAGATTGACCTATCCGTGACCGATGGCACGGTCGACGATCTCAACAATCAAGATCTAATGGCCCTCCCCTTACACTGCGTCGCCCACGACCACCTTACCTTCCTCTACCGGCTCGCCCCTCGCCAACTCGACATCATTAGCAAGCAGCCTTCCCGAGAGCTTGTCATCACAGTGGAAGTGGCCGTCCTCGTCCAGCCCGAAGGCGCCGAGCCTTGCACACCGAAACTGACCATGTCATGGACCACACCTCTGGACTTCACTCTACCTGTCAACCCAGGCTTCGGCACGCCCATGACGAAGCCAATCGAGCGGCGCCACAAGCCCAGCCAGCTCTCCATCTCCGGAGGCGTCGACTCAATGCCGCTTGTCTCGCCCTCCGTCACCCGACCTGACGCGCTCCCCTCGCTCGAAGCCTCCATCACCACACAGCGCAACTTCGAGACGCCCGTCCCAGAGTTCGGCATAACCGTGACCTTCGTCGGGCCCGACCGGCCCGTATACGCCGGCGAGGAATTTGCCTGGACCGTATTCGTCGTCAACCGAACCAAGCCAGAGGGCGCCGCCCCTAACCCTTCCGGTGCTGCTGGTGCAACAACAATCAGTGGCCACACTACTTCCACCGGCGGCATCACAACCCGCAGCAACAGCATCAGCATCAGCAACGCCCTAACCGGCGGCGTCGGCATTCCTACCATCCTGACCACTCCCACCTCCGCTACTGCCACTTCCTCCAACCACCACCCTCCTGTCTCTCACCAACGCAAGCTAGCACTCTACGCCCTTCCCAAGCGTCGACGCAACGACACCCGCACGCACCGCGCCCTGTCGACCGCCGCCCCCGGAAACAAGCGGGACCCGCTGATTGCCGACGCCGTGCTGGACGATAACGTGGTGCACGCGATGCAGCGCAGCAGCGTGGTGGATAGCACCGAGGTGGTGTGTCTCTCCGCGGACGCGCGCGTGGGACCGCTGGCTCCCAATGCCTGTGCGGTGGTGGAGTTGAGATTTTTGGCGCTCAAGGAAGGGGTGTTGGGCATTGAGGCGGTGAGGATTGTGGATTTGGGAAGTCAGGAGCATGTGGATGTGAGGGAGTTGCCGGTTATTGTTGTGAGAGCTGGTGCTGAGAAGAAGGAGGAGAAGGAAACGGAAAAGGGAAAGGAAAAGGAAGGGGAGGGGAAGGGTGAAGTGTTTGAGGATGTGGCTGTGGAGTAAATATCGGTATGTTGTGACTGAGGCGTGTTATAGGTGATCATGATAATGAGCTGGGCGTGAATGTTTTTGGGGAGATTGTCAACAGAATAATGTAGTTTCAATGCCGGTAAATCGGGTGGTCATGGTAAATTGGTATAAATGGTCATTGAAATATCGTCCAATCTTTATGGTCTAGGCAGTGTAGGCCGAATAGTAACACAGCATATGGTAGTTTAAAGTGCAGCGAGTGATCGTCCAGGATTATCAATGTCCGTTTTAGCTACTTAGTGACAGAAAGAACGACTACTGTGATTCACGCATTATCAACGACCTTAGACGCAGATACTATATGTAGAGGCAAGTAAGCCTTATTTTGCTGAGTGTATGTACTTGCACAGTGAGCCCGGTCAGTCTAAAGAGTCAAGCACATAGGCAATCTGTCTCCTGATCCTCTCTAATGCCAAAATTTTTAAGCATTGCACGGTAAGAAACCAAAGTAAGCACAGTTGGTATCAGGATGGGGACCTACTATAGAGAGAAGATGAAGTCAGCGAGGCGATTCCGCCCTCATTCCGTGATGGTTGGGCGGTGAGCAGCGAAAACAGGTATACGGGCCAAAGTATACGAGAGAAATGATAAAAGCTACCCTAGCAAATTCCAAAAAGATGTGGTGTCTGTATTAATAACTTCTCCAAACCAAGCGGACAGCTGCGCCTAAATTTGAAAGACGCAAATGGGCAGATACAATCCAGGAACAGGCTTAGAGACTGATACATCGATGACTGGGCCCAAAATGAAAACACGAGGACACGGAAAGTGACGGACAACAAAAACACATTCATTGCCAGCGAAAAACAATAACCCAATTTGAGAGGAGCGTACCCTAAACCGCTACTTGGCGCGATATCCACAAATCCTTGCTGACCGAACAAACTGAGCTAAATGAGAATTCGTATCGGGAAAGCAAATAAATGGGGGTCATGAAAAGGCCTGCTAAGAAGAAGAACGGACAAAAAGATAAATCCAAGCGCAAAGAAATACAGTATTCCACCGCAAAAAAGGGGTATAACACTCTCGTATGTGACCAAAAATCCTTTCCTTCCATCTTATCTCCTCAAGTTAAGCACCTCAGTGCTCGAGACAACCCGCGTAGCCCTCGGGCCTTCGAATCGCCGGGATTCGTAAAGCCAAAAGCCATAATAACCACAAAACCGCCAACCAACCGACTATCCGAGTCGACAAGAAGCTTATGTGTACAGCCACTGAGCAACCTCCGCGAGTAGGGGAGAAAAAAAAAAGCAAGAACCTGGAAAGCCAGCGGAGCAAGCACGCCAACAAAAAAGGTATCATCCGAGAAAAAAAGATAAAAAAACCGACAAACACGGTACCAGACCAGCCCTCCACCCACCATGGACTCCTCTATAATCCGATGTAGGAAAACTGAATTGCTGTAAACCCATTGCACGCCCGCCCCATAGAAGGCATGCTCGCCTCTCCAATAATTCGAATACGGGGGTATCTCTGAAACGTTTTGAAACTCGGAAACTGAAGAAGGATGACCGGGCGGAAGGCGTGTATTTTCAGCAATCGTTTTCCCTTCCTGGGACAAGACAGGTGTGCCATCAATGGCATCCCATTAACAGCACGTGTGTGGTCCACACCAAACCAAACTCGAACATATCCGTCTACTGTTGTTGGTTGGTCCACCACGTAGCGGGAGTTTGCTGCTGCTGGGTCCATGGCTGCGACACAGCCGGGGATGGCGCACTCTGGTGCATGTATTGGCGCGGAGTTTGCTCGGCAGAGTACATACCCTGCGAGGGAGCACCGTAGCCTTGGTTCATGCTGGGCATAGTCGAATAAGACATATTGTTTGGCTGAACCTGGCTTCCTGAGCTCGAGTGTCGCAACTGAGGAGCAGGGGACTGCTGGGAATGAGGTTGTTGGGGCTGGGCAGTGTAGGCCGAGTAGCTGTGCTGTGGCGTTTGAGGCGTTGGGGGCCACATCTGCGAGTTCGTATAGCCGTAGTTCTGACCCGGTTGTGGCATGCTTCCGCTAGGAGCTGACGAAGAGTTTGTTGGCTTCGAGCTGTTCTGAGCTGGAGCTGGAGCCATACCTCTCATTGTACCTTGACTAGCCGAAGCCTGAGCATGAATGGGCTGCGAGTACGGTGCCGCCGTCATCATCATTTGAGGGCTCTGGTTTGGCACGATGGTAGGTTGCTGTAACCCAGAGTTAGGAGCATGGGACGATGCGGCTGGGCGGCTGGTAGGAACAGCAGACGCTTCTGAACCAACCGGCTGGCTCAAGTTCGTCGCAGTGGCTTGATCGTGAGGTCGCCGCCAGAGGTTTTGGAGGTATTCACCACGCATCTCGCGTTGTTGGTTAACTGCCCGGTTGAACTCTGCAGCATGGTGAGCTTGCGCGTGCAGTTCGGACAGAGGCGTAGTCTGGGTCCGGTCCTGGTATGGCGGACCTGTGATCTCCTGTCGCGGGCCGGTCTTCAGAATGGTTGAGTAGTCCCGGCTCCTGGTATCATTGTAATCTGGTCCTAGTGTTATCACGGGCATTCTGGTCGATGTTGCTGGCGGCGGTCCAATCATACCTGGTTGTGCGAGGGGCTGAGGAGCGCCGTATGGGCCTGGGTTCGTGTTGTAGATGATTTCCCCGTGAGGTCCTCCGAGCATGGAGTTCTGGTTGGCTTCGGCAGCTGCTTCTCGGGCCTTGGTTCCTCCAGGTCTCTTTTCTCCAGCCAGATCGGCTTCCGTGAACCCTTGTTTACGGGCCTTTGTCTCCCAGTAGTCGTCCCGAACGCGGCGGCCGTTGGTGATCACCCTGCTACCGAACTGACGGAACATGCTGCGGGCGGTAACAATGGCAATTTGGCGTGACCTATACGAGAAGGGCAAAATCTCCTGGTTCACGAGGTCATCCTTCTCCTCCTGATTCGCAATGATTTTGTACAGTGATCTGTTCTTGTTGAACAGCAGATACGAGTCGCGGTAGCCGAGGACTCGGGCACATTCGGTGGCCAACATGAACAGCTTGTCCCCTCGGTTGGGGACCAAAAAGGTTCGGCATCTGTATTCACGGTTTCCAGTAAGCTGCCCATTTGGCATGACCTTCTTTTCACCGGCCTCGTCAATCTCCCTCGGCAAGTATTCATCTCCGCCAGGGCCAAGCTGGTCGGTTGTATGGTCGCGAACGGTCGGGAGAGCTTTCAGGGTCGTCTTGGTCGGAGTCGTCTTGGGAGGCGAAGCCTGGAGAGGCGTGGCAGCAGGGGCGGGCGCAGGCGCGGGGGCATACGACGGTGTTTGGGATGGGAGAGGGAGAGGAGCACTGGCGCTTTGTGGTGTCTGTGGTGGAAGTGTCTGTTGGATAGACGTCGCAACGGGGCCCTGGCCAACGGGCTCGGGGACACCCCCAGATGGTCTGGACTTCATCGGTCTACCTCGTTTTCTAGGTTGCTTATCACCACCTGTTCGGGAGCGCAAGACGGTGTCAGCGTGTTCAACGGCAGCACTTCGTAGCACGACTAAGTATGTAACAGGGGAAGGGGCACAACGAGTTGCAGACGATACAGGTACACAGAAATCAGGATGAAAAGCACAACATACCGTCATCACCAGTAGAACCTGCCGGTCCTGAATATTGATAATCGTCGGGAGAACGCTCCCGCTTGAGATTGCTCCGTGGTGGCTCGCTCAAGTCTGGTCAGATGCGCACGTCAGTATCTCGAAATGCAAGGATATTGCGACGGCGTTTCCAGATGAAAGAAGAGAAAACGAGATTGCAGAGCAATTGGCAAATCCATCGACGCGACGGGGATGAAGTGCCTTGGACGCGAGGCGGTCCGCGAATCCCAGCGGCGCGGTGGAGGTCCAACTTGCGTTGCGCGGGCGCCCATGCCCTGGCGCTGGGGGAAGCGGGGAGGGGGTGTTGGTGGATATGATGCCGAGCGGGCGGGTTGCGGGGCAATGATTTGATCATTGTCGCAGCCCCAGCCAGTGAGCCATGGGAGCCATTGCAGGCCAAGCAGCGCATCTCTGGGGGGGGCCGTGACCACCTGTGAGATTAAAGCATTCCCCGCATCGATAACATCATCTCGTCGCCGTTGAGGTTGTAAACAAAGACGGAGAGAAAGAGGTGATGAAATAAACCGTTCCCATGATTTGTTGTCCGGCCCGGATTCCGTCAAAAGGGTTCGGCATCGAATGGAGTCGCCCGGGTCGATAACTCGATATTGGATTGAATGTTTGAATGATTGGATCCACCCTGGCCCGGGCCTCGTCCGCCGGCACCAACACCGCCGTCATGGTTCACGCACACGCACCGCTCACGCAGACGCAAACGCAAACCCGACGCACCGTGGCACCCATCACGCAGTCCCGGGTCGCAGGGGCAAGGCGCGCACACAACGCAAGGGACCAGCGACACGGAGCGACACAGGTAGATCCTTTTGACTGTTCGGAGAATATTCCAAGACCCTTGGTAGGCCTAGGGGGGCAGGGCAGATAGACACTAAAGAGGAAAATGATGGTGGCATACCTGTGTTGAGCGCAGCGGGATTGATCGTTGCACTATCAACGCCGTTTGGCTGTGCTGCGTACATGAGTGCAGGCGACGTCAACCACGTCAACGGGTCTGCGAAACGACGTGTCTTGATATAGTTGGGTTGGCCGGGGGGGAAGGAGGGGGGTGGTGAGGGAGGGGAAAGGTGGAAGGACCAAGGGTCACAGCCGAGAGTCTAAAGCTCTGATTTGGATCTGGAATGCACGCGCGCTGGGTGATGCAAAAGGAAAGTTAGGTTGTGCATGTGGGATTTGCAAACTGAAAGACGCACAAGATTCAGGTAGGTAGCCGGACGTGTGAAATGGTTGGTTGGCGCAAATCAGCAAAAAACCACGAGCCGACCAGTCGGACGGAACTTGTTGCAGTTGATGGCACGGCGAGGGGGGGACAGGCTCCAGATATGATGATAGGTAGGTATGTAGGGGGATCCTCATTCGAATCAAGACGGACGGAGGCAAGATGGATAAAAAAAGAGTTCGGGGGAAAAGATGTACGTAAGTCCGGTCGAGTTCGGTTCGCTCAGTCAGCTTTGGAAGGAATCTCATCTTCCCGGGTCCCGCCGGGCGCGCCGTCGGGTGTCTCTATCGCTTTCCCCCCAAAGGAACTTGAACTTGTAACTTTCACTTCCATGCTTGGACGGCACGCGGAGTGATCGTGATACGATAAACTATGCGACTTTTAGTCCCCCCCGGGGTGTCATCCCAGAGGGGGAAAAAAAAAAGGAGGCACGAGGGCATGATCCAGAGCCTTGGCTTCAAACATGTTGATATCAGCATTTTTTCTAGTTCCATGTTTCCAAGTATCGTTGCCATAAGTTCCTTCCGTGATCATTGCTTGCGAAGGAGAACAAAATGCGCAGGCGCACATGGATTTGGGTCCCATCAGGCAAGTGCAGGCGTCGTTTACAGGGTGGGGCCTTGGCATGTGGACCACCTTCTGCAGGCAGTTGCAGCCCATGTTCCAGGCTACCCCCTGTCAGATTGGCCACCCTGGACACAAGAAGTGGAGAGAGTGCGAACAAGGGGATGCAAGGGAGGGGGCGTGCACATAGCCATCGCCAGGCCACTCATGACAAGGCAACGCCGCGATGTGATACGTAGAGCGTCCAGTAAAGCTCCGAGAAGCTGCCTGGATGATGTCGTACCAAGGCGGGCAAGGTGAGATCAGGTCGAACTCGGTCTGCTTGGTAATGGGGTACTAAGTCATATGCTCGCGAATGTCATCTCGCTGTTGGCTGTGGCGGTTCAACCGAATGAACGGGCGGGCGCGTGGCGGGAACAAAGACAGGTTCAAAGCTGGAACGGAGCCGAATCTCCATCCTTTCTTCCATCCAGATTAAAGTTTGAAAGACTAAGCTAATCTAAAGGGTCCAAATGCTGGAGGAGGGTGGTTCGGGGGGCCGTGGTGTGGTGGATCAAAATACCAGTGCCGCGTCAATGGGCGAGGATGGACGGCTTGGACGGGTACACTACAAAGATGATGGTGAGGATGGGCGGGAAGCAGTTCTAGCAGTCTGGAGAAGCCTGGGGTTCATGGATGATGAATGCATCTGTACGGTTTCGAGTGACAGCACCAGCAGGAGCAGCATGGTCCATCAGCCCGGCCGTGTTTGGTCCAGGATTGTCAAGCTCGGTTGGCTCCAGCACCCTTGCTGCCATTGTCTTGGTCCGACCCGAGGTCCCTATGCTTTCCTTGGTAGCATACATTGTGCTGTTACAATCTGACTATAGAGATGCGTCTCATTACGACTTTAGGCGAGGTGATCTCGACGGCGACCAAGTCGATGGCATGCTATTTGCCTATGATAGACTTGATAGACCTGCAAGAGCGGCGTAAACTCTTTGTGACAGTTGATGTGTGAATGGCCTGTCGTCGCTCCCGTGCTTTTGTGGCCGTTAATTGTGTATGACGGCAGCGTGACTGTGCAACTTCACGTGGAATAGGAGGGTGCGGAACGACCTCCTGGGACGGGAGCTGGGTACGCTTTTTAGTGTGGCCGTCGAATCTGAGATCAAGAACTTTTTCGACAAAATCGTCGAATGATGCAGAGGCCGAAACCACCTCTAACTGTCCAACTGCAAAGAAGCGGCGGGATTGTCTAGGCATCAAGGTACGCTCCATATACTGTACAACTCCCCCACATCTTAGGGCCTATGCAACGATCAAAGATGATATGTCATGGCTTCTTGGTCCGCAAGGCAATTGTTTTTACCAGAGATGAAAATGGTTCTCTATCGTCAGTTTCTGGCACTGTACCTGAATGCGTGGAACTTGGAGAGATCGAACAGGGTGCCGGAAATGGGCCGCAAAAACCGCAAGAAAACAGGGAGCCAAGTTATCACGCCGTCAGCTGCAAAGTGAATAATATCACAGGACATGAGATGAATACTACCCTGGCTTGCTGGGCTGGAGCCCCTCCCCGCTCCGAATGACGAAACGCTCTAGCGGCGTCCAGCATCTGTTGAAGTTGAAAACCTGAGGAGAGACATGGGGCAAGGGTGCTTACAAGCCACGATGTCAAGAACACGCTTGGGGCGTTGATCGTGGCTTATATTGTTGAGTTGAATCTGTAGTCATGAAGGCAGCATTTTCATTTCTCTCAAGAGGGATATCAGCGACTCGTATGATACAGCGTAGAGGGAGGCCATCTTCGAGCGTTTTCCAAATGTTATAGGATGTAATAGTAGTCCAATATGTTGGCAAGGAGCGAAAGGGAAGGTGCAACCTCAATAGGTATACATACCTAGGATGTAAATGTCCAATGTCCAGCGAAAGCATTTTCCAGGGAGCATGGATATTGCTACCTCATATAGTCACAAGAACAAGAGTAATGCTTACGTGCTGAGTATCTGCTTTTGTATAACTGCCGCTCAATAGCTTCATGACGGAGCTGATTATTAAGTTGCACAGCATGCAGCATTCGCTTGCTAAGAAGTGAGCCGCGGAACAGGATCCGAAGATTTCGAGATCATCCGAAGGTAGATGGAAGTCAGGACAGAGGTTAGCCTCTGATCTAGTTGAAGATGATAAGAACTTGAGGACAGAATGATTGAAGCGAGGTTGTTATATACTACAGCCAACCAATCAAGTACCTGCCTGGTCAGAATGGAATCCACACGCCAGTCTCCACTCTTAGTACTCACACTCCACCTACAGGTGTCTTACAATTACTGGGTATCGATACATGTTTTTGGCTACATTTGCATCTTAACGTTCGATCAGCCTGACAAAATCGCATATCGGAAGAAAAAACTATCACCCTGCAATACCGGCCGGTTTGTGTCTTAGACAGTCGACGCAGGTAGTGTACTCGAAAGCTTCAAGATTCCTCTCACCCCAACGTAAAGGACGTTACGCTAGGTATGTATAAAGTTTCAGTGCGATATACCAACGCCCAGGCGTCAACCTCAAATATGCACACCCCTCCAGCCTTGTCGACGTGCAGATTGCGACACAAGTGGTTAGCAGGCCGCGCCTCCCTTTTTGACTAGCGCAGTGGGGGCATGTCTTGTTCTGACAATCTTGGCTGTGCCTTCCACTTTGACCTCGAGTTCGGGCTTCACAACCGTGATGTCTCTGATGGTTGAATGCACCGCCGGCTTCTTTTGCCTCTTATTCTCCTCTTTTCAATCGCTGGGGCAAAATCATCCAGATACGAACTCGACAAGAGCCCGTGTCTTTTGACGTATCTGTGAATACGAACAGGCAAGTTTCGGCGATCGACCTTCGACTATACCGGTGACTGAGAAACTGACTAAACCCAGTCCATAGCTGAATTATGCCACCGATTTCGCTGACGAGTTGACTACGCGTCGCCATTGGTCAAGTCCAGCTTCAGCACAGCGTCCTGCGCGTCAGACAATCAGGGTCGCTTCAACATCCAGCAATCCCGAATGGGTAAGATTGCCGGATGGCTCGAAAGCGGGTATTTGATGCTCACTCCGGAGGGGCAATAAAAGTCCGACTCAAAACGTAGCCCATGACCTGGGAGTTCTGCGCAAGCATGGCCTCATTTCGAACGGGGAATTTGAACCGATCCGAGTGGGAGTCGTCCCGTAAAGCCGTTCGAAACTCGAAGCCGACCAGAAGAGGTCAGCTCGGAGTGGGAGCTCTCCACGATCTGCAACCTCGCAGGTCAGCCGAGCATCTTGGACACTGATCTCGAAGAAGAATATCAATCCTCGTAGGCACTGGCCAAAGCTTCTCTATCAAGGCAACCTATTCTTTCTATGTGTAGGGTATACGACAGTATCAAGCTGACTCTCGCAAAGTTTGACCGCTGTGGTCAAGGCCACTGGTTTCAAGCCTGTGCCCATTGATCTGCATTTCTTTTCATTCCATCAACAATCCGAGTAGGAAACAGCAGACCCCAGACAGCAGACACAGCAGGTATGTACTTTTCTACTAAGGATATCTTATTCTACCTACCGTAAAAACTCTGGAAACCTAGAATTGTCCCATCCCCTTAATAGTTTAGCGTAAGGTCTGTATAGGGTGACAGGGGCGCCCACATACAGTCGCATATGCCACCCTCGTACTCCGACAAATTAGCAGTGTCATACAGTGTAGAAACTCGGTTATTCAATTTCCCTATAATCTCCCATATTCCCCATCTTTGCCTTTCATTATACCTCATCGTCGTCGTCGTCGTTATTATTATTATTATTATTATTATTATTATTATTATTATTATTATTATTATTATTATTATTATTATTATTATTATTATTATTATTATTATTATTATTATTATTATTATTATTATTATTATTATTATTATTACAATAAGCCCCCCGCAATAATATAAAGCCGATTTAGATAGCCCAGCTCCTACCCCGCCGTCTTCTATCGACCTCGCTAAAATACGACCGCGTCCCGCTGCTATACCTCATTACGAACGCAAGGTTCGAACGTTACAACCGGTTAAACAACTCTAACGATCCTACTCTCGTTAAAAGAAGCTGGAAATTAATATATACCCCGTATAATAATTATTATTATTATTATACTAATAGAAATCGCAATTAGGTCCTTATTTACCTTACGCAAAAGAAAATATAACTTAATAACGACCGAAAATAACGCTAATAATAAAAAAACGGGCTTAATCCGCTTCCTTATAATTACCGATTGCAATAAAATAATAAAAATAATAATAATAAAAATAAAGAAGAGGGGGAATAATACCATAACGCATTATACCGAAAAGCCTATAACTATTATAAAATTCCTATTTCGACTATAATTAACTAATAGGGTAACCGCCCTACATTATTATTAAATTTAATAAAGTAAAATAAAGTAATATAATTAAAAATAAAGAAAAAATTATTTAAAAAATTCTAAACCCTTCGTAAAAAAGAGAAATAGATAATATTATAAAAATAATTTCGTCGAAAATCGAAAAAACTTTTTATTAAATATTACCCGCAATTCGACCGCTTATTCGTTTTTTTAAATAATTAATTTTCTTCCTTTTAAAATTAGTATTATTTTAAGTAACGAAGAGTAATTTATAAATTTTAAAAGCTCTTCGGCGAATTATTTATAAAAATTAATAATTTTCTTCGGTAAATAATTCAATTTAACGGCGGCGATTCTATAAAAATAATATTAACCGATTTCTTTTTAATTTTATTAAATGCGTTAATTAACCGACTGCGCCAAATATACGTACCCGGTTTCCCCTCTCCTATATTCTCAACTTCGACGAAATCCCTATTTCGTATAAATATTTTAACGGTTATATATATAACTTTCAAAAATCTAAAACCATTATTAATAAAATTAATTATAATAGTTAATTTAAATGGTAAACTTCCCTAATCCTTTATATTTAAGCGGATAGAATTTAGCGTATAAAACCGATTATTATTTTTAAAGGAGATAGTAAAATTCGTAATAAAAAGGAACATTTTTATATTAATAACGTAGAAGTTCAATTTAATTATTATGGGGCTGATGCCCGTGGCTGAGTTTGACTAGCATTGCCAGTCGTGCCGCCAAACGGTCCGCCAATCGGGCCGCCAGTCGCGGTCCTTACCGCTACGGTAAGCGGAGTAACCCGTGCCCAATCCTCAAAAGGATAATTGGCCAATGCCGCCTAGAGGGCGCCTCCCTTCCTCCCTTTTCCTCTTCGTAGAACCTTATCGATTCGTTAAGACCCAATATCTATGCTAATTATATTATACCCCTTATATTAGGTTCTACTATTTAAAAAAGCGGATAGAAGAAGTAGATTTAATAAGCGGATAGTAATTTTATAAGTAGAAGATTAGTAATTTTAAACGCGGTATTACGGCATTTTCGATATTATAATTAGATTTAATAATATAGATATTAACGATGTAAAGGAATTTTATAATTCCTAAAATAGTATATTAAATAATAGCGATAGTAGCGAAGGCTTAATTAAAAGTTTAATTAAAGCCTTTAAAAGTAGCGCGACTTTTAAGGACTATATTAAATCCCTTTTATTTAATATTACCCTTATTTTTAATACCCTTACCCCCTATTTAAATTTCGGAATTACTAAATATTCTATTTGTAAAAAGAAATTTCCTTCCAAAACCTTAATTAATAATAATTTTAATAATAATACGAATTTAATTCCCCGTTATAAAAAATAATTAAAGTTTCTTAAATAAGATGGCCAACCTTATACTTTCGGCTTCTTTTTTAATAAATTCGTTATAGTATATAATAATAATATTAAATAAAAACTTTATAATAATTTAAATATTATTTAGTATAAAATTATTAAAATACTTTTTATTAAATATAGTTAATAATTAAAGGGATTTTAAACCGCTATAATTATATATAGTAAGGAAAATTTAATTAAATTCTTCGAATAAATTCGTACGATCTTCGGTTCTTATTAGAATTAGGAAGCGGCCTTCGATAAATTCGTTTATATATATTAGAAGGATAGCGAATTATTCGCTACCTTTTTGGCCGATTTTAATAACGAAATATTTAAGGTAAACGATTACCTATAGGAAAGCTCCGTTAAATTAGGCTATTTCCGCTATATTTTTAATAAAAAATAGTATAATAAAATATTTACGGTTATTTTCTTTAATAATTATTACGAATATTTTAAATAATTTTAATATTATACGTTTAAATACGAATAAATAATAGAATTTAAAAAGGATTACCGTCGATATTAGCGTAATTAAAAAAGTAAAATTAAAAATAATAGATTTTACATCCCCGGCGCTACTTCTATTAATTATCCTATTATTCTTTATATATTATATATCGCGCCCTATCCTATTCTTATAATTTTTACCCAACGCCTAATTAATGCAAATAGAAATATTATTATAAATATTATATATATAACCTATAATCGAAGTGGATAAAATCGAAGCGGTTTTAATATAAGCGCTTCTACATCCGCTTTTATTAAATATATTAAATAAGTATCGAATAAGGAGCGTTAATATTATCGAAATAATAACCTATATATACGCTATAGCGCTTTTGGATATTGCGTTTTGGTTTATTTGTACCGGCTAGCCGTTCCCCCTTCCTTTAACGGAATATATATTTAAATTACTATTATTGAAGTCCTTTTGTTTTTAGAAGACGATAATGATAATAAAATTTATAATTCCGCCCCCGAATAGTAGGTAAAAGTTTAATTCCGGTATAAAATTAGGCCCCGGAGCCGGAAATAAAAGTATTAAATAAAATAGAGGATTTTAAATTAAAAATAGAAATAGAACTTATTTTAATTCTATTTATTATTAATAATTATAATTTATTTTATATCCTTATTAATAAAAGTTATTAATATTATATTATAATTAGTAAAAAAATTATTAAAGAGCTTTAAATCCTAATTATTTTTATTCTATTTCGTATTGTAAAAGGAGCGTTTATTATTATAAAGGGAGTTTCTATCTAAAGTATAATCCAATTCCTAGCCGAAGTAAATAGTTATATTTATTTTATTTATATTTATATCGTCCTATTATTCGAATTCCTTATTATATTAGGCAAACCTTAATTTAAAGCTATATAAATATATTCTATCCTTTATAAAAAGCGTTTATTTATAAGCGTTATTAATTATTAAATTCTTTACGTTAGTAGAGAGTAGGTGTTTAATATACCGCTTATTGTTGATTTAAAGTCTATTATATACGTTTTAATTATTATTTTTATAAATTATATTTGTAAATTAAAAAAGGAGTTCGGTAGTCGAATAATTAAAAAAATTATTTTCGTAATTAATTTAAAGGACGTCGAAAAGGTATTAAAATTAAAAAAAGTATATACCGAAGTAGAATTAAAGGCGAAGATCCTTAAGAAATATTATAATTTAATACTATTTTGGATAAAAAAGAACGTTAATAAATTAAACCCTTATCGTCCTAATGTAAATTATAAAATCGTAATTAAAAAGGATAAAGACGGTAAGGAATTCTTTATCCTATTCGGACCGCTTTATAATATAACGAAGGAAGAGCTCTTAATTCTTAAAAAGACGCTAAAGGATTTATTAAATAAAGGGTTTATCCGAATTAATAATTTAGAAGCGGGGGCCCTAATTTTATTTATATATAAACCCGGAAGCGGATTTTGTAAGGGGTACAGTACAGTTGGCATAGATGCTGGGTCTTAACGAATCGATAAGGTTCTACGAAGAGGAAAAGGGAGGAAGGGAGGCGCCCTCTAGGCGGTACTGGCTAGCTATCCTTTTAAAGATTGGGGTACGGGCTATTCCGCTTACCGTAGCAGTAAGGACCGCAATTAGCGGCCCAATTGGCAGTATTAATCAAATTTAGCTACGGGTATTAGCCCTATAATATTAGCCTCCCCCTTCTCCCTAATTGGAAATATTATATATAAGCAAATATATAGTTACGTAGACCCCAAATATTAAACGATAAACTATTACCGTACGCACCTCCAATATATACCCCGCGTTTCTCTTTCTCTCTCTCTCCTTCTCTTCTTTCCTCCTTTAATTTATCGAATAATTAAAATTATAAATATTAAATAGCGTATATTCCTATTAATATATACTAAATATATCCTTATTATTTCTATTATTTTTAATATTATTATTATTATTATTATCCCTCCTATTAATCTTTTTACGGGCGTATTAATTAATTATTAATTAATCGCTATTAAAATAAATACCCCCGTTACTATTATTTAATTCGAATTCTTTTATAAATTCTTAATCCTATAGGAAGTTACTAATTCGTTTACCCCGCTACTTACTCCTATTCCCGCCTTTCGCTATAGTAAGGGTATTATTAAAGTTATTATTTTTAAATTTATTACCCTATTAAAGCCCTATTAAATTCGGCCTAATATTATTACCGCCGGCGTAATTAGTAAATCCGCTCTTAATAATATTCGTAAATACGTTATATTTAGGGCTAAGCTTTAAAATTTTTAATATAAAGGTTATTTAATTAATGGGTATAATTATATTATATTTAATAAAAGTTCTTTTATTTCCGCGTATTTATTTTATTAATACATTTATAAAGGTTATAAACCCGTTTTTATTTAAATTTAATTTACTTTTAAGGCTTAATATACCGAAAGGTATATATTTAGAAATTCCTACGATAGTTATTTCGCTACGTTTAAAATTTTATTAGAATTTTAAATTTTAAAGAAATAAAATTTTATTTTTATATAAATTTCCTTTCTTCTTTTATTTAATAGTTTTTTAAATTATTAATATAATTTAATAGTTTTATTAATTGGGTTATTATTAAAGCGTTTCCTATAGAGTTTTCTTCCTTTATTAAAATTACCGACGGTTTGGCCAATATTACGGAAATTTAGGCTTTTAAAAAGCGAATTTATAAATTCGAAAATTTTAAGGAGTAATTATTTAATTTAATAATTAATATAAAGAAAGTAAAATAGGTAGGTAATTAATGCGTAGATTTTAACTACTTAATTAAAGATTATAATACCCGCGCCGCCGATACCGAAACCGCCGCCGCCGATATTATTACCGCTAATACCGCCGTTATTATTATTATTATTACTATTAAGGAAGTTATTACCGTATAGCCCCTATCGGCGAAAAAGAGAAAAAAGGGAAAGGAAATCGAAGGAAATAGTAAAAAGTAATATAATAAATTTAAATAATAAAAAACGTAACGTTTCCCCTTAAATATTTACCCCGAATATAATATCCGCCCTTTATTCTCTTCTTCTTTTATTACTATTAAGCCTTTACGTTTAAAAAATTATTATCCCGCGCTTCTTACTTTTTACCGCCGCGCTTATAAGCTTTTAAACGTTTATAATTTTATTAATACTTATATATTTAATTATAAAGAGGAGGAGGAGACCGTTATCGAGGAATTTATATTAAAAGTAA
The DNA here is from genome assembly GCA_033439795.1 of Sordaria brevicollis. Lineage (NCBI taxonomy): Eukaryota > Fungi > Ascomycota > Sordariomycetes > Sordariales > Sordariaceae > Sordaria > Sordaria brevicollis. The sequence continues at coordinate 1,851,677 of JAUTDP010000007.1, forward strand.
TAGAAGATAATTTAATAAAAGGTATTTAAATTAAATTAATTATTAATTTCGTTAGGGTTCCGCTTTAATTAATTTATTATTTATTTTAATTCGTATTTGAAAATCCCTTATTTTATTCGTAATATATTTTACCCCGTTTATAACCTTTTATAAGAATTTTTTAATATATTCGTTAATTAAGCCGTTATTATTTATAATTAAATTGTATTAAGTTTTAAATTCGTTTAGAGTAATAATATTTTTAAAATTCTTTAATAATTCTTATATTAAGTCCCGATATCCTTTCTATTTAATTAAAACCTTTTTTATTAAATTTCTTCTCCTTTTAGCGGTATTAACGTAAAGGATTTTTTTTATTTAATATTTTAATTCTCTTTTAATTTTAATAATTGGGGGTTATTTATCGATGAATTTTTATTTAAAGAAAGGGTTATTAGTAATTTTACGTAAAAGATCGATATAGAAAACGTTATAAATAGCGTAGGGAAGCCCGGATAATTCGATTATATAGGGAAATAATATTTTTAAAATAGTATATTTCGCGTAGAATTAATTGAATTTTTTCTTTAGGTAATTAATAGTATAATTTTTGAAATTAAATTAAATTTTATCCCCGATTACGAAGCGTTTTGTAAATTACCGATTACAGTTAGCGAATTTCTTTTATTTTTAAATAACGGCCGTTATAATAATTTAATATAAGTTTGTAATTTACTATAGTTTTTTAATGAATTTTTAAACCTATTTTTTAGAGGATAGGGGTAAAGGTTAACGATCGGAGGGGTTTTTAATTACGGAGACTAGAAGTTCGGGGTCGAATTTATAGGTAGTAAAAAACGGAAATATATTTATCGAAATATTAATTTAGTTATTAATAATTAATTACGCTATAGGGTATTATTTATTTTAATTATTTTAAACGTAATTAACGATTATACGTAAGTAAATATAGACTTTTTAATTTATATACTCCGGGCTTTTATTAATTTATAGGTAGTAAATAGTATTAAATAAACGTTTAATATTTAAAAATTCGTATAATTTAGTTTAAAAGCGGTTAATTTAATTAGAATTATAATTATTAACGATAAATTTTAGGAAACCGTAGTAGCGAATAAAATATTAGAGGAAACGTTTAGCGTAAAGTTTAATTTCTATAAAGGGTATAAATTTAAGGAATATAATTTTATTAAATTTATTCTTTATAATTTAAAGATAAATATTGTTATTAAATTCTAGGAGATTGGTAATAAAGTTTATTTATATATTTTTATTAAATTATTCCGGGATTAATAATAAACGTAAAAAGCCTTTCTTCTATTCCTTCTAAACCTTTATAGAATTATAAATATAATAATTACGGAGGAATTATTAAACGTAAAAGTTAAGGAGAAGTTAATAGAAATATTAAGAGAGTATTATAATAGTACTTTTTTTATTAGGGTATCCTAATATATACGAATTATAAATAATTTAAATTAGAATAATACGAAGGATATTAAAACGTTAATCGGTATTAAATAGTATAATTAATTCGGATTTAATATATATAAGGGCTCTTAATATTTAAAAATAATTTTAATAACGAAGGCGGCCGAGGGAATTAATAGAATAATCCGTAATTTGGATTTTAAATTTTAGGGACGAATCGAAGTAGCGGTCGTTATAAAGGATAATTTCTTTTATTTACTAATATAAGGAATTGTAGGGTTCCGTTTATAATTAAAATTATTATAAATCCGGATTTTCAAATATATTTATACCCTTCTTCTTTAAGCGGACTACCCGGGCCGCCGAAATACGGAATGGAATATAATTTTTAAGAGCGGAATCCGGTATTATTTAAATATCCTATACTTTACGGTTTTAATCCGTAAGTATATTTTAATTTCGTTGAAAGAGGGCGTTAAGGATTATTCCGTTTTTATTAGGCCTATATTCGATTTAAAAATTAAATTAAGAGAAATATTCCGCTTATTGCGCTTACCGTTTTGAAAATCTCTTTAATTTTATAAAATATTCGAAATTTTAATAATCCGTTAGGATAATAAATAATTTATAATTTTATAATTTTATTAATTATTATTTTAAATAATTAATAATAGTAAATATTTCTTTATTATAAATAGGGTAATTCCGTTTAGTAGGGTTGAACTTCCGGGAATAGAAGCCTATAATTTTGTAGATTATATTTTTGCCGTTTTTATTTACTTTTTGGGAAATAATTTTACTTAGGGTAAATTTATTATAATCCGTCTTTAAGAATATTCTTTTATCCGGGTTAAATTCTATTAGGATCGGAGTTTTCGTAAATAAGGTTTTTAAAAATTGAAAAGTACTCTTATATTTTTTAATTTATTTAAAAATAACCCCTTTATTAATTAATTTTAATAAAGGGGTAATTATTTTTAAAAATTGGGGAATGAATATATAGTAATAATTAATAAACTTTAAGAAATTTTATATACCCTTTTAAAAGGTGGGGGGAAATTAATTTAAAATCGCCTTAATTTTTTCGGAATTAGCTTATACGCTAATATTAATATAGATAATAAAATTTAAATATTTAACCTTCTTTATATTAAATTTATATTTATTTAGATTTAAATAGAGATTGGCTTTTAATAATTTAATAAAGATTAAATATACTTTTTATTTGTAATTTTCTAGGGAATTAGAGGAGTAAATGAATATATCGTTTATATAGGCGGTATAAAACGTATTTAAATAATTGCGGAGGATATAATTAATATACCGTTAAAATATAGCCGGCGCGTTATTTAGTTTAAATAATATAATTAATTATTCGAATAATTTATATTGCGTCCGAAATATTATTTTCCCCTCCTTTCCTTTTATTATACGAATTTTATAGAAGATTTATATAATATTTATTTTAATATATTATTTTATTCCTTTTAGGGTATGGAATATATTTTTAATTAGTGGTAATAAGTAGTAATCCGTTTTTGTAATAGTATTAAATATATAATAATTATAATAGAAGCGGAGTCCGCCTCCGGGTTTGCGTATAAATAAAATTAAGGCCCCCGCTTTTAAATTATTAATTCGGATAAACCCTTTATTTAATAAATCCTTTAGTATTTTTTTAAAAATTAAAAGCTCTTCCCTTATTATATTATAAAACGGTCTAAATAAAATAGGGAATTCTTTACCGTTTTTATTTTTTTTAATTATAATTTTGTAATTTACGTTAAAATAATAAAGGTTTAATTTATCGGCGTTTTCCTTTATTTAAAATAGTATTAGGTTATAGTATTTTTTAAAGATTTTCGCTTTTAATTTTACTTTAATATATACTTTCTTTAGCCTTAACGCCTTTTTAATATCCTTTAAATTAATTATAAAGATAATTTCTTTAATTATTCGATTATTAAATTCCTTTTTTAATTTATATATATAATTTATAAAGGTAGTAATTAAAATATATATAATAAATTTTAAATCGGCGATAAGCGGTATATTAGGTATTTATTTTCTATTAATATAAGGAACCTAATAATTAATAACGTTTATAAATAAGCGTTTTTCGTAAAGGACGGAATATATTCGTATAGCTTTAAATTAAGGTTTACCTAATATAATAGGGAATTCGAGTAATAAGACGATATAGGCGTAAATAGGATGAATATAATTATTTATTTCGGTTAGGAATTGGATTATATTTTGGATGGAAATTCCTTCTATAGTAGTAAACGTTCCTTTTACGGTACGAAGTAGAATAAGGATAATTAGGATTTAAAGCTCTTTAACGATTTTTTTATTAATTGTAATATAATATTAGTAACCTTTATCGATGAAAATATAGAATAAATTACGATTATTAATAATAAATAGAATTAAGGTAGGTTTTATTTCTATTTTTAATTTAAAATCTTCTATTTTATTTAATATTTTTATTTCCGGTTTTGGGGCCTGATTTTATACCGGAGCTAAATTTTTACCTATTATTTAGAAGCGGAATTATAGGCCTCGTTATTATTATCGTTCTTTAAAAGTAGAGGGACTTTGGTAGTGGTAATTTAAATACGTATTTTGTTAGAAAAAGGGGGAATGGTTAACCGGTATAAATAAATTAAAATATAATATCCGGAAACGTTATAGTATATATATAAGTTATTATTTCGACGACGTTAGCGTTCCTTATTTAATACCTATTTAGTGCGTTTAATAAAAGTGGAAATAGAAGCGTTTATATTAAAGCCGCTTCGGCTTCGTCCGTTTCGATTACGGGTTATATATATAGTATTTATAATAGTATTTCCGTTTATATCGATTAAACGTTAAATAGAAATTATAGGAATAGGATAGAGTACGATATATAGGGTATAAAGAACGGTAGGATAATTAGTAGAAATAACGCTAGGGATATAAAGCCTATTATTTTTAATTTTATTTTTTTAATTATGTTAATATTAATGATAATCCTCCTTAAATTCTATTATTTATTCGTATTTAAATGTATAATATTAAAATTATTTAAAATATTCGTAATAATCGTTAGAAAAGGTAATTATAAATATTTTATTATATTATTTTTTATTAAGAGTGCGGTGGAAATAGCCTAATTTAGCGGGACTTTCCTATAAATAATTACTTACTTTAAATATTTCGTTATTAAAATTGGTTAAGAAGGTAGCGAATAATTCGCTATCCTTTTAATATATATAGGCGAATTTATCGAAGGCCGCTTTTTAATTCTAATAGGAACCGAAAATTATACAAATTTATTCGAAGAGTTTAATTAGGTTTTCTTTACTACGTATAGTTACGGCGGTTTAAAATCCTTTTAATTATTAATTATATTCGGTAGGAAATGTATTAATAATTTTATATTAGGCGGTATTCGGGTTATTATAAAATTTTTATTTAATATTATTATTATATATTATAATGAATTTATTAAAAAAAAAGCCGAAGGTATAGGGTTGGCCGTTTTATTTAAAGAATTTTAATTATTTTTTATAATAGGGAATTAAATTCGTATTATCGTCGGAATTATTATTAATTAGGGTCTTAGAGGGAAATTTCTTTTTATAAACGGAATATTTAATAATTTTGAAATTTAAATAGGGGGTAAAGGTATTAAAAATAGGGGTAGTATTAAATAAGAAGGATTTAATATAGTCCTTAAAGGTCGTATTATTTTTAAAGGCTTTAATTAAATTTTTAATTAAACCTTCGTTATTACCGCTATTATTTAATATACCGTTTTAAGAGTTGTAAAATTTCTTTATATCGTTAATATTTATATTATTAAATCCGATTATAATATTGAAAATACCGTAATATTACGTTTAAAGCTATTAGTCTTCCGTTTATAAAATTATTATCTGCTTATTGAATTTATTTCTTTTATCCGCTTTTTAGAATAGTAGAATTTAATATAAGGGGTATAGTATAATTGGTATAAATGTTGGGTCTTAACGAATCGATAAGGTTCTACGAAGAGGAAAAGGGAGGAAGGGAGGCGCCCTTTAGGCGGCACTAATTAATTATCCTTTTAAGGACTGGGGCACGGGCTACTCCGCTTGCCGTGGCGGCAAGGACCGCGATTGGCGGCCCGACTGGCAGTGCCAGTCAAATTTAGCTACGGGCATTAGCCCCATGACAGATTCTACTTTTATTATAATTATTATATATTTAATATTATTACGAAAGTAAATTACTATTTATTATTATTAATTAAAAATACGTTCTATACTTTAAAAGGAATAAAATAATATATTAAAATAAATATTATATAAATTTTCTATAAAATTTGTATAATAAAAGGAAAAGAGGGGAAAATAGTATTTCGGACGCGGTATAAGTTATTCGAATAATTAATTATATTATTTAAATTAAATAATACGCCGGCTATATTTTAATAGTATATTAATTATATCCTCCGCGATTATTTAAATACGTTTTATACCGCTTATATAAACGATGTATTTATTTACTCCTTTAACTCCTTAAAAGATTATAAATAAAAGGTACGTTTAATCTTTATTAAATTATTAAAGGCCGGCTTCTATTTGAATTTAAATAAGTACGAATTTAATATAAAGAAAATTAAGTATTTAAGTTTTATTATTTATACCGGTATCGGCGTATAGGCGGACCCTGAAAAGGTTAAGGCGATTTTGGATTAGCTTCCCCCTACCTTTTAAAAAGGCGTACGGAATTTCTTAGGGTTTATTAATTATTATTATATATTTATCCCTTAATTTTTAAAAGTAATTACCCCCTTATTAAATTTAACCGGTAAAAGGGTTATTTTTAAATAAATTAAGGAATATAAGAGCGCTTTTTAATTTTTAAAAATTTTATTTACGAGAATTCTAATTTTAATAGAATTTAACCCGAATAAAAAAATATTCTTAAAGACGGATTATAGTAAATTTACTTTAAACGGAATTATTTCCTAAAAGGTAAATGAAAACGGTAAGGATATAGTTTATAAAATTATAAGCTTTTATTCCTAGAAATTTAATCTTACCGAACGGAATTACTTTATTTATAATAAAAAAATATTTATTATTATTAATTATTTAAAATAATAATTAGCGGAATTACGGAATTATAAATTATTTACTATTTTAATAAATTATTAAAATTTCGAATATTTTATAAAATTAAAGAAATTTTCGGAATAATAGGCGTGGTAGGCGGAATACTTCTCCCGGTTTAATTTTTAAATCGAATATAAGTTTAATAAAAATAAAATAATCTTTAACGCCCTTTTTCGACGAAATTAAAATATATTTACGGATTAGGACCGCGAAGCGCGGTATATTTAAATAATACCGGACTCCGCTCTTAAAAATTATATTCCGCTCCGTATTACGGTAGTTTAAATAATTTATTCGAGGAGGGAAAGTGTAAATATATTTAAAAATCCGGATTTATAATAGCTTTAATTATAAATAAAACCCTATAATTCTTTATATTAATAAATAAAGGAAGCTATCCTTTATAACGACCGCTACCTTAGCCTATTTTTAAAATTTAAAATTTAAATTGTAAATTATTTTATCGATTCCTTTAGCCGCTTTCGTTATTAAAACCGTTTTTAAATATTAGGAGCCCTTATATATACCGAATCCGAATTAATTATATTATTTAATACCGATTAACGTTTTAACGTCCTTTATATTATTTTAATTTAAATTATTTATAATTCGTATATATTAGGATATTTTAATAGAGAAGGTATTATTATAATATTCTTTCGGTATTTCTATTAACTTTTCTTTAATTTTTACGTTTAGTAATTCCTTTATAATTATTATATTTATAGTTTTATAAAAGTTTAAAAAGAGTAGAAGAAAGGCTTCTTATATTTATTATTAATTTTAGAATAATTTAATAGAAATATATAGATAAATTTTATTACCGATTTTCTAGAATTTAAAGGCAATATTTATTTTTAGGTTATAAAGGATAAATTTAATAAAACCGTATTCTTTAAATTTATACCCTCTATAGAAATTAAATTCTACGCCGAGCGTTTCCTTTAATATTTTATTCGTTATTACAATTTCCTAAGGTTTATCGTTAGCGATTATAATTCTAATTGGATTAACCGCTTTTAAATTAAATTATATAAATTCTTAAATATTAAGCGTTTATTTAATACCGTTTATTATTTATAGATTAATGAAAGCCCGGAGCGTATAAATTAAAAAGTTTATACCTATTTATATATAATTATTAATTATGTTCAAAATAATTAGAATAAATAATACCCTATAGCGTAATTAATTATTAATAGCCGGATTAATATTTCGATAAATATATTTTTATTCTTCGCTATTTATAAATTCGACCCCGAATTCCCGATTTCCGTAATCGAAGACCCCTCTAATTATCAACTTTTACCCCTATCTTTTAAAAAGCGGGCTTAGGAATTCGTTAAAAAATTATAATAAATTATAAATTTATATTAAATTATTATAATAGCCGCTATTTAAAAGTAAAAAAGATTCGCTAATTATAATTAATAATTTATAAAACGCTTCGCAATCGGGGATAAAATTTAGCTTAATTTTAAAAATTATACTATTAACCGTTTAAAAAAGAAATTCGATTAACTTTACGCAAAATATATTATTTCGAAGGTATTATCTCCCTATATAGTCGAATTATTTGGGCTTCCCCGTACTATTTATAACGTTTTCTACGTCGATTTCCTATATAAAATTATTAATAACCCTTTCTTTAAATAAAAATTTATCGACGAATAACCTTTAATTATTAAAATTGAAGGAGAATCGGAATATTAAATAAAAAAAATTCTCTATATTAATACCGCTAAAAGGAAAAGAGGCTTAATAAAAGAGGTTTTAATTAAATAAAAAGGATATTATAACCCGATATAGGAGCCTTTAAAAAATTTTAAAAATATTATTACCTTAAACGAATTTAAAATTTAATATAATTTAATAACGGATAATAATAACCTAACCGACCGGTATATTAAAAAATTCTAATAAAAGGCTATAAATAAAACGAAATATATTACGAACGGAATAAAGGATTCTTAAATACGGATTAAAATAAGAGAAACGCTATCTGCACGGGGTAAAAACTCTATTTGCACGGGGAACATTTTTTGTTTTTCAAGGATATCTCAACGCCAAGACCAGCTTTCGCTGTAATACTAATATTGCGATTTTTTGTAGAATTTTGCGGATTTTTCAGTACTACAACCAAATTTCCCGCCCCAAGATTGACAAAGCTCTAAAATTCCCTTTTTTATTTTTATTTCATTTTTAATTATTTTTCTTTTACTTTTGAAGTTTAGAATAAAATTAGCCTACCTTCCCGGTAAGCCACGGCCATAACAGTAGTACCATTGAAAAGAGTAAAAAATTCTTGAAATTCTAACATACTCCTTGGATATTAGGAGCCTAGCTAGTATCGTAAAAAACGGGGTTGAACTTAGTGATTTTTTTCCCCGTGCAGATAGAGTTTTTACCCCGTGCAAATAGAGGTTCTCTAAAATAAATAATAAATTAATTAGGGTAGGGCCCCGGCGAAATTAATAATTAATTTAATTTAAATATCTTTTATTAAATTATTTTCTATTACCTCCGATATAAATTCCCTAATAATAATTTCTTCTTCTTTTTTTTTATAATTGGATATATAAATATTAACGAAATTATAAACGTTTAAAGGCTTACGGGCGCGGTAGCGGAAAATAAAAAGCGCGGGATAATAATTCTCTAAGCGTAAAAGCCTAGCGGCAATAAAAAAAGAAGAAAATAGAAGGCGGATACTATATTCGGATCGGGTATTTAAAGGGAAATGTTACGCTTCCTATTATTTAAATTTATTACGTTATTTCTTATTATTTCCTTCGATTTCCTTTCCCTTTCTTCTCTTTTTCGTTAATAGGGGCTATATAATAGCGGCTTCTTTAATAGCGGTAGTAATAATAATAGTAGTAATATCGGCGGCGGTAATATTAGTAGCGGTAATTTCGGTATTAGTAGCGTAAATATTATAATCTTTAATTAAGCGGTTGAAATTTATACGTCGGTTATTTATTTACTTTACCTTTTCTATATTAATTATTAAATTAGATAATTATTCCCTAAAATTTTCGAATTTACGGATTTACTTTTTGAAAATTTAGATCTCCGTAATATTAACCGAATTGTTGGTAATTTTAATAAAAGAAAAAGGTTCCGTAAGAGGCGCCTTAGCGGTAACTTAATTAATAAAATTATTAAATTATATTAATAATTTAAAGAACCGTTAAGTAAAAGAAGAAAGGAAATTTATATAAAAATAAAATTTTACATTTTTAAAATTTAAAATCCTAATAAAACTTTAAACGTAGCGAAGTAATTATTATAGGAGTTTTTAAATATATACCCTTCGGTATATTAAGCTTTAAAGGCGGATTAAATTTAAATAAGAACGGGTTTATAATTTTTACGGGTATATTAATAAAATAAATATATAAAAGCGGAAAAACCTTTATTAAGTATAATATAATTATATTTATTGGTTAAGTAACTTTTATATTAAAAGTTTTAGGGTTCGGCCCCGGATAGAATATATTTGCGGATATTATTGGGAGCGGATTTGCCGGCTACGCCGGCGGCGGTAATATTAGGCCGAATTTAATAAAGCTTCGGCGGGGTGTCATGGCATGGCAAGAGGGTGCCCAGAAGGCTGGGCACTAGGCAAGAGGGTGACAGGCACAGGGCACCGGTGCCATGGCACATCGGATGAAATGAGGCTCCTAACCTTATCGATAAGATAGCCGGATTGGGAAGGCGGCATCGATTGGCAGAACCTGTCTTATATGCCAGGTTCACGATGCCTTCGTTTGTTACGATTCCTTTTCCTTCTTTACACTTAATATTACTTTGATTTGTGCCTTCTAATCTTGCTGTCTTATCACCTGTAGATTCACGCATTCACACGGGGTAGCGGGTTTAAAGGTAACGATTTTAACGGCGCCCTTATTATAGTGAAAAGCGGGAGTAGGGGTTGGCGGTAGGATAAGGGAATTAATAGCAATTTCCTATAAAATTAGGAATTTATAGAAAAATTCGAATTAAATAGCGGTAATGGGAAGGTTTATTTTAACGGCGATTAATTAATAGTTAATTAATGCGTTTAGAAAGGAATTAACGGGAATAATAATAATAATAAAAATAATAAAGATAAGTTAGTACGCGCTAATAAAGGCGCGCGCCTATATTAATATTTATAATTTTAATTATTTAATAGGTTAAAGGAGGAAAGAGGAAAGAAAGAGAAAAAGAGGGAAAGAAGCGTAAAATATATATTAGAGGTGCGCGCGGTAGTAGCTTATTATCTAATATTTAAGGTCTACGTAATTATATACTTATTTATATATAGTATTTTTAATTGGAGGAAAAGAGGGGGGCTAATATTATAAGGCTAATACCCGTAGCTAAATTTAATTAGTACTACTAATTGTACCGTTAGACGGTCTATTAATCGGGCCGTTAATTGCGGTCCTTACCGCTACGGTAAGCGGAGTAGCCCGTGCCCAATCCTTAAAAGGATAATTAGCTAGTGCCGTTTAGAGGGCGCCTCCCTTCCTCCCTTTTCCTCTTCGTAGAACCTTATTAATTCGTTAAGACCCAGTATCTGTGCCAATTGTGCTGTACCCCTTATATTAATTAATAAATATATTAAAATAAAAATCTCTTCGCAATATAATTATAAAAATAATTTCACCCTATTATAAAAGACCTTAAGGGTAACGTATTAATAATTATAAATATATATATTTCCTATAATTCTAAATTTATTAAAAGGGTAATCAATTAGATTAATAACATTTCCCCCAATAAATTAATAATGGTTATAATACCTAATAATTTTATAAATCTACGAGGGCTGCCGCCCCCGTACCCCCGCAAAATTTGCCTTCGGCAAATTTTATACGGGTGGGCAGAAATTTACTTGAAGCGGAGCTTAACATTTACTTCGTATATTTTTCATTATATTTTTAACAAGTTTTTTTTATTATTATTTTTTATTTATTTATTTATTTATTTATTATTTATTTATTTATTATCATTTATTCATTTATTATTCTTTTTTTATTTATTATTATTTATTTATTTATTATTATTTATTATTTATTAGTATTTATTTATTTATTAGTATTTATTTATTTACTATTATTTATTTATTAACAATTATTTATTTATTTACTCTTATTTATTTATTATTTTTTAATTTACTATTTAAATATTATTAAAAAGATTTTATTTTTACTCCTGCCGGAAATCGAACCGACCGCTAAAGGGTATATATTATAACCGTACATTTGCTAAGTTAGCTACGACGTTTTATTTAGAAAATAAAATTATTTTTTTTTATTATATACCTATCCGTCGGATTTTTTTAAAGCCGTTTTTCTCGCCCGGCAGGCAAGCTACGGTCACGTGAGTAGTACCATTATACTCGTCACAACATACTCATCATTTTGATACCCATTTTTCTCTATCCTTATCGATAAGCTTTTTAGATTTTTTTTTATATATCCGTCGGATTTTTTTAAAGCCGTTTTTCTCGCCCGGCAGGCAAGCTACGGTCACGTGAGTGGTACCATTGTACTCGTCTCAGCTTACTCATCATTTTGGTACCCACTTTGTCTTGATAGGACCCACTTTCAAATGCCAAGCCCTAAGCGAGCTTGGCGGACAGGGATAGGGGGTCTTATTCAGCCAATTCCAACTCGAGAATTTTTTTCAACCAATTGCAGGTCGCGAAATCGCGGGTAAACCTCGTGGCTATTTACAGGGATTATTGACAGGGGGGTCACCGTATTATAGAAGAAGCTACGCTCAACGCTTTGCTCCGTGTTTTTTCAACACTTCTCAATGTTGAAGCTCCGCTTCAAATTACAACCTCTCAATACAACTATTAATAAATTATTCAAAATTATAATAAAAAAAAAATAAAGGATTTACAAAACGAATAATTCATAAAACACCCGGGTAAAAAAATTATTATTTCTAATAAAAAGATCTAAGTTATATACGCAATCTTTTATTATTATAAGAAATTTATAAAAGAAAAAAAATAAATAATTATAAAGGCTTTTAAAAATAACGGTATCTCTATCCTCCTAAATAAATTAAAAAATTATATAATTAATATTAAAAAGATTAATAAAATTAAATTAAATTAAATAAATTAGGAGCGGGTCTTTAATATTATTAATAACGAACTTAGCGAGCTTAAAGCTATCTTTAAAAACGAAAACGATTTTTATCTTCAATATTATCTATAAAATAAAGAATTTGAATAAAAGAGGGAGAGAAGGAGGAAAATTATAGAAGAGGAATCTTTAAAAAAATATAACTATTATTTAAATAAAGATTTAAAAGTAATACTATATAATAAAGGGTTATTATAATAAAATAATAAAGTAGAATTTATAATATAATTACGAACTTATAAACTTTAATAAAAATATTTATTAAAATAATAAGAATAATAATATAAATAATAATTAAAATTCTTCATCACTCTTATTAAAATCCCTATTTTTAATATTATTACCCTATTCAATAAATTCGCCGCTATTAATTATATAGTCCTCCCCCTTTTCCTCCCCCTTTTTATCGTCCTAATAACGAAAAGCAATAGTAAAACCTTCTTACTAGAACTTCGTAATCTTTAAACGGTCGTTCTACTTCTCCTAATATTTATTAAAATCCGCGATATAATAATATATTTTAATACTAAACCTAATAAAGTTCTCAATAATATTACGGCTTCGCTTATAAATCTAATTATAATAAATATACTTTTCGAAATTTATTAAATTCAATCCCTCCTTTATATTAGGGGATAATGGTATTCGAAAGACGACGAAATAATTATAACCTTCTTTAAATTAACTAAAATTGTAAAAATCATCGATTATATTTAGAAGGAAAAAAACGTTAATACTACCTTTATTTATTCTAAATACTTTATTTCCTTTATTTATTTATAAATAATAAAAATATACCTAATAAGGATTCTTAACTTCTCGAAATACAAAACTATAACGTTACGTTATACTATACTATAATTAAAGTTAGGAGATAGGGATAAATAAAATAGGGGTATTATTCTAAATGGAAGTATTAATTAGGGTATTTAAAAGAGGAAGAAAAATTATGCTAATCTCCCCAACAAAATAGAATAAATCCCCCCGAACACAATATAGTAGAAACGGTTCAGATCGGTCAACTCCAACCAAATATAACGACCTCCGCCTTAACGTACATACATTTACTTATACAGAACGCGGGCTGAGTCTACCACTACGCCACCCTCTTATGCTAGACTTCGGCACACTAAGTCCTCTAGGACAATTCTAGGTTTCCAGAGTTTTTACGGTATACAATCACATCCTTTTATTTCGACATGCAATATCGGGACGGTACACATCGATCAGAACACCGCAAGGAGGCTTTGGGACGTCTGCTTCGCGTGGTGATTACCGATAACGGTTACACAACAACCTTTCCACTGCTCACGTTCACATCAATGCTGCAGCCGAGTTTAAAGGTGCGCCTACAGTATTGCATCCGTGCATTCTTACTCTTCCTCCCCAGTCTCTAGTTATCTCAGTTCGGATTTGGGTCCCGCTTAAAACACGACGTCCGAGTGACTTGCCGTGCATTGGTGCGCGACTTACATGGTTTCACAGATCTCTGGATACTCGCCAAGCACCCTTGGCGGATGCAAGTTCGAGTGAGTGTCAGGCAAGGCATACCTGTATATTTTCACCGTATCCACCGTGTCTAGCCGGCTATCGTCATGATCACTCACAATGAAGACCAAGGCTGTAAACATTAACAGATATAGGGCCCAGCTTACCATAAAGAGCAATCGAGAGACCGGATCCAAAGCCTTAGAAACTATTTATGCCACGAGCCTGCGGCCATCGAGTAAAAAATTGTGCAAAACCACGAATTTGAGCCTTGTTAGGTCGACCATCTACAAGCCACACACCCTCCCATAAATGGCAAGCGCAGCCTTGAGCGATGTGTGCTCGATGGGCTGCCGAGATACATGCGAAGGACTGTTTCACATCACAAGGGTCGGCTACCTGGCTGCCTGGGCACGATATCGCTCCATCCGGCGGAAAAACCTGAAAAGATTGACTCATTCCTGCAAGGCGAATCAGAATCCGACGTAACGGCAGCACAGCTATTTTGGTCATATGCCCCGTTTTTGCGTGCTAAAGTCGGCTTTTCCTTGTTGATGAAGCATATGGATATCACGACCGGTCGGTCGAGGTGCATATCGAAAACCTATCACGATGGTACGCGATTTGGAGAGGCCGATTAAAGGATGGATAACACTCCATGAACCCTGGATAATTCTCATCTCATTTCGAAACGGTCTAGAGCCCAGGGCGAAAGATGGAGAAAGATGGTGTGGGAGAAGCGGCGCGAGGCCTCTTGGAGGGGTGGCCTTGGGAAGCTCAACCCTTGACTTGTGATGGAGGCGAGGGGCCGAGCAGATGGTCGAAGCCAGGGAAACCGTGGAGCCAGGGAGCCAGGTGGTGTGGTGATGCATTGCATGTGGAGCGGCAGGGGTGGAAGCCATTAGCTGCAGTTGGACTTGGCATCACTTGAGCAGATGCTGATTGGCATGTTGTCTGCAACAGCGGCAAGCAGCTGACGCAGACTGCAACCTGCAAATCACGAACCCCATGAAGTGCAGTTGGCGACACCCTCCACAACCCACACGCCCACTGCAGCGACCTCCACCACGACGGCATGGCAGCCGGGGTTGTCAACCCCAGCTTCTCCATGCGGACTCCAACCTTCGCAACCTCGAAGTAGACGACATCCCTTATGAGAGAGTGTCAGAGTGGAACCTCCGGATTCCCTTGATCCCGCGTTGTCCGCGTGGGTAAACTTTCCAGATATCCTCATTCTAGCTTACAGAAAAGAAGCTGACAAGCGGTAGTAAGGTCATCCGAGAAGTTATACAGGGACCGATGCCCAAAGTTCTCATCCAGAAAGAGACCCAGACACTCGGGTGGAAGTCAGCGTTATCGCCTAATTTCTCGTGCGGCCCTGGACATCAGCAAAACAGATGTCAATGTGACACTGGCAGAAAAGTGTGAGCGGAAAGTATGCATGCGAGGAAAGGCTACGAGCGAAGTAAGGTTGGTAACGTTGCCCTGCTCATGAGCTTCATTGCTCTTTTCCCGTCCCCACTCATACATCTCCCCAAGGCTAGCGATGGGATCTCGCGGGAGTCCCGTCGCAGTCACTTGAGATGCCATCGTCTACTTCCAGTTTCACCGCCTTCCTGGCAGAGCGTACCTTGAGAGACACCAAAGCATCAGACAACTTGATATTCGATAGTTTCCCCTAGAATATCAAGCTACCAAAAAGATACTCGAGTCCAGTATCCGAAGACATACATAAGCCATCTTACGGTATCCGCGTAAGTAAGCAGCCCACCTGAAATTAGAAGCACTTTTCAATAAGTCCTAGGACCCTAGCATGAGCGGTTAGCTATAGCGTGCGGCCTTTTTGAATTCACGACGGCGCCTCTACGCTACGCATGCAACTCATGTGCATATTCTGGCTGCATGTCACAACATCCCTCACTGATCTAGTGGCTCGTCGACCAATATCGGGAAGCGACCATTGGTATGGCAACGGACGGCACAATCTGAATCGACTAACTTGACTCTTCGTTTCTTTTGCTTTCCCGCACTTGTTCTGGAAACCCACTCTTGGTCGCTTCTTGCCCCAGTTATGCCCTATAGCCACCCCCATTATTGAGACAGATACCGCAATTGTTGTTGCGGTTGCCGCGATATCCTCAAAAAGCAAAGTGGAGTTGAACAGATCTGAACCAAAATGGCCGTCTGATGTTACTGAGGCGCCCTTGCCAGTTTGTACTAGTGTACTATCGCAGATTTTCCATGACGTTGAGCTTCTGTCGACATCATATCCTATCATAATTCCGTCTTTACTATTTTTGGCGCCGTTGAAGGCAAATAAGCAAGCTCATCGTTCCCTTGCTGGTTTCCTACTGCGACGTTTTGCCCGATCGTCAAAGCCAGACCAGCAGGACCTGCTAGGCTTGCCAATGTAATGCTACAACGACGAATAGCAGCATATTCCCGGACCGAAACGATGACGAACGAACCTACAAGCCAAGACAATCTTGAAAGTTTTACGCCTCGTGCGTGAGATATCTCATCACAGACAAACCTACCACTACTTTTACCATGCGGGGATTGCAAGGCTGAGAGAGATATCGTGAAGCCTGCGGTACGACGAAGCACAGACTGCCTCCCAGTCCACCAGTGTGGTTCAGTCTCAAAAGGATGCTGGGAATGGGTTACACCCGACTTGACCGACCTAGCGACCGCCTTCCGTCCCCCCTCCATCTCTAACAACCCCTCCCTGCTTGCCGTATACCGGTATGCCTACACAGTAGGCTACTGGACAAGCGAGGCAAGTGTAACATCTTCTTACCTAGTGCACGTACCTCTTGGAAAGTCAACGTCCCACGCACACCAACACCCTCATCACATCCTGACATCTTAAAATGCCCCAACTCCATGTCTCAAGTCTCCTTGGAAGCGATCAAAAGTTCCGCAGGCACCTTACGTCGCTGGGTTGTGTTGCATCTTCCTAGACTCCAGTGATAATCTGGAAAAAACGGCCGGTTGAAGAGTCGAGTGCAGATCATATGATCCAGGGTCAATTTTGTTAATTTGAGTTGCGCAGAAATCGAAGCCAAGTGCTCTCTACCAAATCCTACAGGCTCTCAAAAAAGATGGGTAAGGTTCGACGCGGACAGCAGCAGTAGGTCGACGTTACGGGTCTAAAGATCTTACTAAATACCCTATCAGACAACGATGCGAGCTGTGTAACACAAGACGCCGAGCATCTTTGGGAGAGAAAGGTATCCCATGCAGATGATATTGAAAGTTCCTCGGAGTTCTACTGCATATGAGATGTGTAACATGATGAGGGCGTGCATGACCGGCTCAGCAGGTCTTGTGGGTGGGTGGATGGACGGATGGATGGATGGGGGGGGGGGGGGGTAGATAATGGTCCTGCTCTCAAGGACAGATACCAGGGTGGAATGTCGCTTTTGATATTGATATTGATACGACGAGGATAGCCGTTTGAGGCGAGCACATAATCGGTGGATGAGCTTCTGCTATTGATTGCCTTGAAAACTAGAGGTACGTGAACTAAAATAGGGAGAGTTGACCATGGAAGATGATTGCGAGTTCAGACTGTAGAGATCTCTCCTCAACCTATCATTGACGGAATGTCCGATACCCAGTATATCACAATATAGCCTACAATACAGCCAGATCTGATCTGATCTGATCTGATATAGCTAAGAAAATTCATTCACCACCGCACATCCGCACATACTCTCGATAGATTATGTGCAACATGTGTCTCTGGCGTTGTAAGCCGCTTCTAGGCTTTTGGGGGCGAGTCACTTAGGACGATCCCATCTCCTCTCCCATGTCATACCACATTTTTTTTTTATTTTTATTTTTAATTTTTTTTTCATTTAAATTTTTTTTTTATTTTTTTTTATTTTTTTTTTTACAATCACGGGTAGGTGCTTGCGTACTCGACTGCTATGCTACCTATCTATGTGCAAGCATGTGTGAGGTGCCAAGTTTGATATTTGATTCGAAATGTACAGCTCAAGAGTGAATGTGTGTGCCTGGATTAACCAGATGGGATTTTGATTGCCCTGTACCATACCTGTATATATGTTATTGAATTGTCGGTAGGAAGATGAGGTGTGTGTGAGTGGGCCGGCGGCAGGCCACCGAAGATGAGATGGTTGACGGTGATGGGATGGCCAGAGAGTGACCGAACGGGAGTGTCCGTTGCTTGTTCCTTGTCGGGGAGTGCACGTGTGGGCATGTAATTTTGGTATGTAACGCGGACGTTTTAGGGTGTAACTTGAAGCAGCTCTAGTGGAGCAGCCATGAGCCCGCGCTTAAGGTTAAGCGCAGACCGATTGCTGAATGGCTGGAAAGGCGCCCCCACCATTACCTAAGTCCTGGTTCAATAGTGCAGGGCAACCACCATCGTCCAGCGGCAGTTGCTGGCAGCCAGGGCATCACCAAAAATTCCATCTCCAAAACAACAAACTTCGACTTCTCGTTCGCCCGTTTGCAGTACCACCCAGCCGCCTCCGACCCCGACGGCAACGACTGCAACCATGGCGAGCTTAAAAAGATCCTTCGAGTCCGACCCGTTCGCCCAGAACATCTCGAGCAAGGTCTACGTGCGCTCGACGAAGAGTGGCAAGGTGCAGAAGATTGTGCGCGAGGTCTACCTCCGTCAAGATATCCCCTGCTCGTCCAGGCTCTGCAATGCCTGCCTCAAGATCGCTCCCAGAGATGCCGCCAACCGGCCGATTCCTTTCGTACTTTCAGACAAGCCCGCCGGCACCAGCGTATTCACGCAAGGCCACTATATCGTCCCCGACACCAATGCCTTCCTCAGCGCCATGGACCTGTTCGAGCAGAGCTCCGCCTTTTACGATGTCATCGTCCTACAAGTTGTTCTCGAAGAAGTCCGCGCCCGCTCGCTGCCGCTGTACAACCGACTCATCAGCTTGACCAAGAGCGAAGACAAGCGATTCTATGTTTTCTTTAACGAGTTCCGCCTCGAGACCTACGTCACCCGCGAAGAGGGCGAGTCCGTCAACGATCGCAACGACCGCGCCGTGCGTAAAGCCGTCAAGTGGTACAACGAACATCTTTCCAAGACCTCCAAGAAGGCCCCCGCCGTGGTTATGCTGAGTAATGATCGGGACAACCTGCGGAAGGCCAAAGAGGACGACATCCCGGCCTACTCGTTGGCCGATTATGTTAAGCAGCTGAAGGACGGCGAGCAGCTTCTGGACATGATCCCAGAAGTGGAGGAGCGCGATGCTCTTATCGAGAAGAAGCCCGGACAGTTCCTCTACCCCGAATACTATACACTGTCCAAGATGAACACGGGTGTCAGGAATGGCTTGCTGCACCAGGGCATCTTCAACGTCTCACCTTACAACTACCTCGAAGGCTCCATTAGAGTTCCTGCGTTCCCCAAGGCGCTACTAATACTTGGCAGAGAAAACATCAACCGTGCGGTTGACGGCGATTTGGTTGTGGTGGAGGTCCTACCAAAGGACCAGTGGAAGGAACCCTCGACCCAGGTTATCGAGGAGGAGGCTGTCACAAAGAATGAGAACCCAGATACGGAGGAGGGATCTGACCTCATCTCGGAGAAGGAGCGCAAAGCACTACAAGAAGAGGCGAAGCGGACGCTGGCCAAGACTACCGAAGGGCATGCTCTGCCAACCGCCAAGGTTGTTGGTATCATCAAGCGGAACTGGCGTCAGTACGTCGGCCATATCGACCAGTCTTCAGTCAGCTCATCAGCAGCACAAGGACGGAAGCAAGACAGCGTCTTCGTTATCCCTATGGATAAGAAGATTCCCAAGATCCGCCTGCGTACCAGGCAGGTGGCCGAACTCCTAGGCAAGAGGATCCTCGTCACAATTGATGCCTGGGACAGGACATCAAGGCACCCGACCGGCCATTTTGTCCGATCCCTGGGTGAGCTCGAGACGAAGGCTGCTGAGACCGAGGCCTTGTTGCTTGAGTATGATGTGCAGTATAGGCCATTCCCCAAGACAGTCCTCGACTGTCTCCCCAAGGAAGGTCACGACTGGAAGGTTCCAGCAAGTATGGACGATCCGGGATGGAGGGACAGGGCAGACCTACGGGACCTTCTTATCTGCAGTATCGATCCCATCGGTTGTCAGGATATCGACGATGCCCTCCATGCTCGTCCTCTCCCCAACGGCAACTTTGAGGTTGGTGTGCACATTGCTGATGTGTCCCACTTCGTGAAGCCCAACAATGCCATGGACACTGAAGCCAGTATCCGTGGTACAACAGTTTATCTGGTTGACAAGCGCATTGACATGTTGCCCATGCTTTTGGGTACCGATCTATGCTCGCTCAAGCCGTATGTCGAGCGTTACGCTTTCTCCGTCATATGGGAGATGAACTCCAACGCCGACATTGTCGGTGCGCGGTTCACCAAGTCGGTCATCAAGTCTCGCGAGGCCTTCAGCTACGAACAAGCACAGCTCCGTATCGACGACGCCTCTCAACAAGATGAGCTCACAAACAGCATTCGGACCCTTCTCGAGCTTTCCAAGAAGCTGAAGCAGAAGAGATTGGACGCCGGTGCCCTCAGTCTCTCGTCCCCCGAGATCAAGGTCCACATGGAGTCCGAAACCTCCGACCCTATCGACGTCAAGACCAAGGAACACCTCCCCACCATGTCTCTCGTCGAAGAGTTCATGCTTCTCGCCAACACCAGTGTCGCCGCCAAGATCTACGAGGCCTTCCCGCAGACCGCCATCCTGCGTCGCCACGCGGCCCCGCCCAAGACCAACTTCGACGAGCTCGCCAACCAGCTGCGCGTCAAGAAGGGGCTCGACCTCTCCGTCGAGTCCTCTCGCGCCCTCGCCGACAGCCTCGACCTGTGCGTCGACCCCAAGGAGCCCTTCTTCAACACCCTCATCCGCATCATGGCCACGCGCTGCATGATGTCGGCCGAGTACTTCTGCTCCGGCACGCAGTCGTACCCCGAGTTCCGCCACTACGGTCTCGCGTCCGAGATCTACACGCACTTCACCTCGCCCATCCGCCGCTACGCCGATTTGGTTGCCCATCGCCAGCTCGCCGCCGCCATCGAGTACGAGCCCGTCCACCCGGCTGTCCGCTCCCGCGGCCGCCTCGAGGCCGTGTGCAAGAACATCAACGTGCGCCACCGCAACGCGCAGCTGGCCGGCCGCGCCAGCATTGCCTACTACGTCGGCCAGGCCCTCCGCGGCAAGGCGACGGAGGAGGACGGCTTCGTCATGAAGATCTTCAGCAACGGCTTTGTCGTGCTCGTGCCGAGATTCGGCATCGAGAGCTTGATTCGTCTGCGCGACCTGGCGGAGCCGGAGCCGGCGGCGACGTACGATGCCGAGACGTACACTCTCACGACGACGGGAAGCAGGGAGGTCAAGGTCGAGCTGTTCCAGAAGGTTAGGGTGAAGGTGACGGATCAGAAGGATGAGACTACGGGGAAGAGAGGTGTGAAGATGGAGCTTGTTAGTACTTACTAGAATGGTTTACGAGAAGAAAAGGTTTTGAGTAGGGTAGGGTACTGTTTGGGAATACCCGTGTTTGAAATCTTTGTAGAGCAATAAATGGTCTGATTTTGTTTCATCCCTCATATTTCTTGGTATCACTTCGATCCATGTCAACAACTTCTTTTCTTTTGTTTGTGTGCTTCTGTGCATGTTAATAGCGAGAATGTGTATATATAAGCAAACTATATTTGACCTATATTCTGCCTGCCTGCCTTGTCAAATCCTTTTGGTTCTTTCCCACCTTGACGCCAAAACGCCTCTTCACAAGATGTCCAGTTCCGGGGTCCGTTGGTTGTTGTCTTGTCATGTTTCTGTGACATTACAGAAGAACGAACAAAGAGTACTCATTACGACATTGAACCAACCCAAAAAAAAAGAAAATGCTCAACAACTCGTCAACAAAACCCAAAAAAGGGATGGGGGAATCAATCGCTCTTTTACTGCATCTCAACATCCGCCGTCTCCGTCTCCTCATCTCCCCAGAGACCCTCCAGCTTGAACTCCTTGGCCCACTCGGTGACAATCACCTTCTGATCCGCCAGGGGGGCGTCAGCAGCAGCCTTGCCGTCAGCAGCAGGAGCAGCAGCGGTAGCAGTACCAGCCACGGCCAAGACGGGAGCGTCTGTCCAGCCCTGGATACGGCCGTCGCGCCAGTCGGTCACGACAGTCATGGCGGCGGCCTGGATGTTGGGGATACCGCCACGTCCCAGCCTGCCGCGCTTGCGGGCCACCTGGACGAGGAAGTCCATGGTGGGGTCGCCGTTGTTGGGGTCGCGCAGCAAGGGGGGAAGGTCGTACACCTTCATCATCTTGTCCATCAGCTCGGGGGTGGCCGAGAGGCGCTTGAGCAGCAGAGTGACGGCGGGAACGGGGTCCTCGATCTGCTTGGGCGGGATGGCGTTGAGGAGCACCAGGTGGGCGTGCGCCTCGGTCTGGTTCTTGGGCGTGAAGGTCGAGTTGCCGGCCGTCGAAGGGAACACGATACCGGGCGAGTCGAGCAGGGTGAGCTTGCTGTCGATCTTGACCTGGCGGATCGAGGTGGTGACACCGGCCTCGGCACCGGCGGGGCAGGCGTTGTGCTGGCCGCGGCTGTTGCTGAGACGCGAGAGAAGAGCGTTGATGACGGACGACTTGCCGACGTTGGGGTAGCCGATGACGCCGACCTGGATGGAGCGCTTGAGGTTGCGAGAGACGGCGTACGACTTGAGCGCGCGGAAGAGAGCAGCGCTGGTGCTCTGCACGGTGATGTCGCGGTGCTGGAAGGTGTGGGCGTTGGGAGCAGGGTTGGAGGCGCGCAGAGGCAGCGTGGGGAAGTAGCGGCGGAGGTGGGTGAGCCAGCCGCGGAGGACGGGAGGAGGGATAAGATCGACCTTGTTGAGGATAAGGATGAGACGCTTGCCACCGTGGGCGGCGGCCATGACGGCGCGCTCGACGTCCCTGGAGCGGGTACCCTCGGGATCACGGGCATCGAGGACGTAGAGAATGACATCAGCCTGCTCAACGACCTGCTTGAAGACCTTGTCGAAGGCCTTGCGGGAGGAGGCACCGCCGGGAACCTCGATAACGCCGGACTGTGTGGGCTCGTCATCGCCGTCTTCGTCGGACTCGTCGTCGTCGTCCATCTCGTCGCCGCTCTGGAGCTCGCGGTCGTACTGCTCGGCAGCCTTCCTGGCGCTGGCAACCAGGGCAGCGAGGGGGTTCGACTCGTCGTCAACGTCGCTTCCGTCCTCCTCCATAGCATCATCGTCGTCCATCAGGTCGTCATCGAACACCTCGGCATCGCCGTCGGCATCGTTCTTGGTGTCCTGGCCGGTCTTGGCCGCCTTGGCCATCTCACGGCGCTTCTGCTCCTGCTCCTTTCTCCGGATACGGTCCTCCTCGATCTGGTTCAACAGCTTCTCCTTGTAGGGGAACAGGTTGGGAATGCCGGGGTCCTTCTTGAGCTTGGAGCGCCATTCTGGGTTCTTCTTGGCCAACTTTCTCTGCTTGCGTTGCTTCGCGGCCGAGGCCTTCTCGATCTTGTGCCTCAAGCGCACGGGGGTACGCTTGGATTTCGGCTCTATTTTAGAGAAATACTGTCAGTCATTGAAAAGAATTGGGGCGATTGGTTATCATGCGATGAGCTGACTGACTTTTGGGCTTTGTTATCGATCCGGCCATTTTGAAGATATGATGCTCCCAAGTGTCAAAAAGGTAAGGACAGGAGGAGAAAGAAAAGGAAAGGATGGGACAGCAAGGTTAAGCAGCAGATCCGGTCGCTACTATGGGTGGCTGTACTGATTGATGGCTGTCAAAAAATTATAGTGGAGGAACGGTTTGTGCCAGTCCTGACCGCTCAGATAAACTCTGATAAGTGCAGGGGTCCGCCGTGTCGAGCTCCACCAAGATTCCAGGAATCTCCGCTTCAATGTGGGGTTACGCGTGCCGGTAAGTTACAGCTGTATTGTATGTTTCGAGTATGTTCTGCCAAACATGAAATGTAAATTACGTTACTTATCGGTGCCTGTGGCAGCGCCTGTCCTTTACCCAAAAGAAATGACGTTGGTCTAACTATCTCTTTAAGCCAACAGTTTGCATTGCCTTTCAAGAAAAAGGACCTTTGGTCGATCTGTCTCAAAGGTCAACTGCTTGTCCGCCATGACAATCCTCAAATCCATCGGCCCGTCTTTCAGTATGCAGCTCCGGATCCCATCAGTTCCGCCGTCAAGCACTTCCACTTGTTCATACCACACGTGGACGTTGTACGCCTTCTTGAGAGTTTGTATCATCATAGACTCCACCGAACACCATGCTCGTTCGTGTAGTTGATTGTCGCTCAGACTGATAACGGCATTGCACTGAGCAATAATCATTGGCAGAGCGGACACTCCTGGCATAGGGTCGTCTTGGTCTACGCAGACATAGTCCTGCGGTGGAGAGGGGCATGTTAGCATCGAACACAGAAGAAGAAAAGGGTAGGGTAGAAAGGCGACATACCACCCAAACACCAAGTTTATCACGATTTACGTGAGGGTGCATCTTCAAGAATTCTTCCGTGGCCGCAATCATGCGCCGGTATTGGGTGTGGTTAGAATCATCCGGTGTCCTTGCGTTGGGTTCCTTGTTGATCCATCGATAAGAGAAGAATATCAGATAATCTGCCGAGCTGTCTGATTCGATCTTACTCCCAGGAGACGGTGTGGCCTTGAACTCTTTGGCCAGGTTATCGCTTGATCGCGGAAATCTTCCAAAGCCCAGAAAGTCAGAATATGGCACAAATTTCAAGGGATCAAACATTGCTCTCTTATCAGCATCTTCTGCTAATGACTCTGCGTAGACTCGTCGGAGCTCCGATATAGACCTGTCCGGATCGCCGCCTCCAGCAAGAAGGACAGGTCGAAGTCGCTCCTGGAACAGCTCTCGGTATCCTTTGCGAAGCTTCGACTCCCTATGTAGCAGGGTCAATGTGTTGGAGTCGTTTAAGCCTCCAGATTGGCGGCGAAGGCCTTCAAGGACGATTTCTTGAGCCAATTTGTCTCCTGCATAAGTTGCGTAGTCAAGCGCGCTGTAGCCGTTGCCATCGGTAACGCCCAAGTCTGCGCCAGCATCGACAAGCTCTTGCAGGTACTGACGATGTTCGTCAGAGGGCTCCTTGCACAAGGCAATGGCAGCAGTGCATCCGTCGTTCGAGTTGAACTGTTGCAAGGCTACATCTCGCTGCCCATTGAGCAGAAGTGCCCGTCCGTAGATGAAACGGCCAATGGCCACGACATTGATATCCTCGAATGTTCGAGCCAGTGCTAAAGCTTCGAACGCAGATTGAACGGCCTTCTTGGCATTTCCTTGAGCTGAGTAGCATAGAGAAAGACGCGACAGACCGATGGTTTCCCACGTTATTGCATCCTTGAGCCACTCATCTCTGGTGGTAGCATCCAAATCTTGTGAGTCAAGTGTATCCTTAATTTGACGGGCTCGTTCTACTCGTTCGAGTAGCTGCTTCGTAGCTATTTCGAGTAGTGACTGGTCCTGGCGCTGCTGAGACAGCTGATAATTAACCATACCGAGGTTTCCGATGGACCGGCACGCAAACCGCTCCGCCTGGAACTGCTTTGCCGTGTCGTACTGAACTTGGAAAGCACGCTTTGCATCATCCAGCCGATCCATGTGCCGATAGATAACCCCGAGCTCGCCAGAGGCCTCGATGCGCAGCTCACTTGAGGCTGTCATGGCCATTGCTTGCTCAAGGAAGTCCTTTGCCTGCTCATACTTGCCAAACCGTCTGTATGTGCCACCGAGTTTAGTGAAAACGGCTTGTTTGTAACGGTCACCGTTCGGGATCGCACTGGAAGCGGCCGCTGAATCGCAAAGAGCAAGTGCACTGTTGAAGTTGCGCAGCGCCATCTCCAGGCCTCCGTTACGGGTGTACCTTTGCCCTTCTTCCATCAGTCTCTCTAAGGCGCGAACCGCCTCGACCATGTTGGCGAGCGACGAAGGTGGCTGACTTCCAACATCCCGGTATTGTTTGTACGATTCTCCGTCGACAGGTCCAAGCACTGGGGCGTCTTGTATGAATCCCCGACTGGAATCGAAGTAAAACAGCGTTGCGTGCAAAGCATCTGCTGGCACTTTCGTTCTGTGGAGTACGCCAGAGCCAACAGTGTAACTCATATCGCGAGTGTGGAGAGCAGTCTCGACCTGCTTGATATGAACAATCTTCCGGGTGTTCTCGACGATGGAGTAAGACTGGTGTGGCACATAGGCTGAACCGTGGCCTTTCCCCGTTCCGCTCCAGCCAATCTTGTATTGGGCATATGGTGTGCCCAACGCACCCTTGGCTTCCGGGTCTGTCACCGCATACTGGTGATCGCGGCCTTCGCCCGCAAGAATCCAACTTTGAGCAAAAGGTTGGTGTGAATGAATAGCGAAGTCGCGGTTTCCTCTGTGGCCATCCGGCAGCCAGACGTGCAACCTCCAGAGCTCATCGATCCTGTTGTCTTTGATAAGACTGCATAGAGGGACGCTGAGAAAGCCTTGTGCACTACGAGAAGCACCCGGTAAAAGTGGCGCGAGGACTGGATCGGTAACTGCGTCTCTGACAAGTCCCCATACGAATTCTAGGTCGGCGCTATCAACAGGCTGGCCAAATCGGGCCTTGTGACGCAGCACTGAGACACCAAGTGCGAGATGGACCAGTTGCCACGATGCTTTCGACTCAGGGGAGTTGTCCTTGGTTTGAAGAACAACATTATCGAGCCATTCCCTAATCGTGAATGTGTCCCTCGAAGGCTGGATGGTGAGCCCGGTGTTTGCTATGATCGATCGTGCGTGTTCTGAAATACCTTCAGACACTTTTGTGGCCGCGATAACTCCAGTGATAATCTGGGTTAGCACCGAGCGAGAAACATCAAGATGTTGATCGTGGCCTTTATGGTTAAGCTTGTCTGTAGTCATGGCTGCCGAGAGCGGGGAATATGTCAGCAAGACCACGGCCAGTTTCTGAGAGCCTCGATGCGACTTACTGGAATGGAACAACATCAACTAAAATCAGCGGGTATCAAAAACGTAACGCAGCGTGAGATCGGGTATCAGAAGTGGAAAGGGAGATGAAGAGGACGACAACCAAGTAAGGTATATTTTCAGCTGTTCAAGGATTCTAGTCAATGTCAAAGGCAGAAAGTCAGAAAGTCAGAAAGTCAGAAATCTGCCCGATGGCCAAGGCATAATCCCAAACCCCTTGTACGTTGTAAGCGCGACTCCCCTAACCTCCATTCTGTCTGAGATGTTACCAATCGTGCCACACCACAAGTTGCTGCTCAGCCTCGAAGCCGCCTCCAACTAACGAGGCAGGGCAGCGGGCTCAATTGGCTACCGACAGCCTATGCCAGATACGTGGCGAACAGCGACCCGGAAGAGCGGTAAGTGGCATAATGTCAAAGATTGATTGCTACTCTTCTTCGTTGTTCAGTTCAGCCTGAGGAACCATGGCAGTTGGATGCCTAGAGGCTGATCGAATAAATGTCTTGGTGTGATGAAAGATGGTGTTTACGGGTGAAATGATCTTATCACCGGGCCAAGCCAAGCCCCCATGCTTGGGACTCCCCGCCGCTCTCGGGATAACAACTGCCGATGCGGTGCGAAGCCTGCCGGAAAGGGTTAGGGTTTTGGCTGTCCTAGGCTGCCGATACCATCCGCCCACCCCGAGTCATCCACGACGTCTCCCGTGACAGCAACAACCCGGTCCGCATCAAGTTATTCGGTTCCCGCAATCAACTGCACCGTAGCGTCCACAAGTCTCTTATTTCACACCAAAGAACAACTCGTCTCTTCTGAACCGACAGCAAGTTTAAAGTACGTCCCAACACCCAACTGGCATAACTAATCAATCAACTTCAACCCCATGCGCCCAACTTGACTGTTCAAAATGCAAAGAACGCATCGCAGAGCGGAAGATGGTGCAAGATTCTCACACTAACTGAATTTTACCAATCTTTCGTGTAGGCAAAATGGGAAGAACCGTTATAAACACATCGGACGCGGATTTCTCCGCGCCCCCAGTTCAGGTCACGTTCGATGGCCTCCTCTTCGACATGGATGGCACCATCATTGATTCTACCGCTGCTGTTGAGAAGCACTGGGAAGCGTAAGTTCGATTTCTTTCATCTTGGAAGAAATTATGTGGAATGTTTGCACTTCCGTCCAAGAGCTCGATGTGGAGATATGGTCGAGTGTCTTTCCCTCGGAAGGTGCAGATAGCGCAAGACAGGACACTTGGGAAGGAAGTCTGAGTCGACCTACTTGTATCTTGAAGAAGCCAACAAGAGAATTATTTATACGCTATTGGAATTTAACACTTTGTGGAGGAAATACAGCATCGGCAACGAGATCGGGGTCTCGCCCGAGATCATCCTCCAGTAAGTTTATCTCCTCCATCGCCTCCAACAACTCAATGATTATCGGAGTTTGTTGATTGACAGGTAACTGATTCATTACTTAGGACCTCCCATGGCAGAAGATCCATCGATATCCTCAAAGAGCTTGCCCCTGAAAAGGCAACTATAGAGTGTAAGTGAAGTTCATACGGGCTACCCACCCCCAATTGTCAGCTTAAACTAGAGAGCTACCAGGACTAACCGCTTTGACTCGCATCAGATGTCCATCAGATGGAAGGCATGCTCCCCAAGAAGTATGGTGATGACGCCGTTGAGATTCCCGGTGCCCGCGCCCTTCTTCAGGACTTGATTGATCGCAAGAAGCCGTGGGCCATTGTTACCTCTGGTAGCATGCCCCTTGTGTCTGGTGTAAGTGGTTTTTTTTTTTTTTTTTTTTTTTTTTTTTTTTTTTTTTTTTTTTTTTTTTTTTTTTTTTTTTTTTTTTTTTTTTTTTTTTTTTTTTTTTTTTCCCGGTTTGTTATGGTCGAGTCACTCTTTACATTAAGCCTATCCCATGCCTATCAACCTTCTTCTACTAGTCTTCTACAACCGTCGCATAGTTGTACAGCATGTCCAAAGATATCTATACCTATACCAGGAGATATCGGCATTTCCTAGGAATTCCTAATCATTTTACCCGCACTTTCTTCAGTCAAGAATTGTTGTGCTATTATCCTATTGTCCATTTCTCTCGGCTATAGTCCAGCCTCTCCGCGATAGTGTCGTTTAAAGATATCGTCCCTTTTTACACATGCCCATCAGACTCGGTTTTGAGCATCTCTTTTTGCTCTTTTGCACGCACGCCACTCTTCTACATTCTACATCTCTACACACCTTTCTACAAAGCCACTCCAACTTGGAGGTCGGTATCAACTCCAAATGAAAGAAACTCGTGTATCTGTTAACTATATTTCAATTTTCATCTTGGCATCCTCCTTCACGGGGCAATATCAATCTCAATACCACCATGGCTTCCTTAACCCGCAATGCCGAACCCACATGTCACTTGATCTCCTTAATTTCATCCTTTTTCGTCCTTTCTAGACATTCTCATTCCCATTATGAACCTCATCTAATCCATCATCCATCACGTCACTACGCCCCTCACCATCCACGTCCATCATCCCGCTAACTTCCTCACCCTTAAAACAGTGGCTAGACGTCCTCTCCCTCCCCCACCCGGAACACCTCATCTCCGCCGAATCCGTAGCGAACGGCAAGCCCGATCCCGCCTGCTACCTCCTTGGCCGCAAGCGCCTCGAGCTGTCCAACCCCGAGGCCGAGGTCCTGGTTCTCGAGGACGCGCCCGCCGGCATCCGCGCCGGAAAAGCGGCTGGTTGCAAGGTCATTGGTCTTGTGACGAGCCATACCGTTGAGCAGGTGGTGGAGGCGGGACCGGATTGGGTGGTGAGGGATTTGAGCAGTGTTAGGTATGTGGAGAGGGAGGATGGGAAGGTGACGTTGGAGATTAGGGACGCTTTGGTTTTGATGAATTAGACTTGGAAGACTGGATGTGGAGGGTTGGCGTTGGCTTGTGGGAGGTCGTGCTGGTGAGAATAGAATGTGTGTGGCGCTTTAGACTTGGGTATCGGAACGAGAAGAGAATAGTCCTTGGGGGACGTGGAAGTTATAGAGAAGGGATTACTGGCTTATAGACGTGTTTGACTACATACACATACCACCCAAGACTTGTTGATAGCAAATGTGATGCTCAACCTTCGGGAATCCAATACCCTTCTAGTATATCAAGACAGAAAGGGACTCTTACTTGTAAGGTTTCTTCTACGGATACAATATTCCTAGGATGGACACTTGCCAGATCATGTCTAGACAATAGTGAGTCCAAAGTAACGAGCGTCTGAGCCACTATTGACTAGCCTGTCAGAAGAGCTTGCTTGTGGGTTAGGTCTTTGCTCCATTGCGGTAATTATTCCCACTACCGAGGTCAAAGGAAGGGCTTCTCACGGCTTTACGTACGCAATCAGTCGCGCCTTAACCCTCTCACTCTCATCAAGTAGAAGTCAACACTTCTTCGAGCGAGATCAGAAGAACTTTGCTATCCTTCCGCTATTCTTAAGTGTAGCCACATAGGAAATGCCTAACATGAGGTTGAACTTCCTCGGTTCTGCTCTTCCATCGCTGCTTTTGCCAAGGCATATCGCAGCCTACGCCCTTAAATGAACGCCTAGAGGTATTCACGCACTTTGTGTAAGATAAAGTCATCGTTCTAGCCAGTCCCAACAGTATAAACTCCCGCCTTTGGTACTGGTGTGTCGTACGAGACAGACATGAACCCCCATCGCAGGCCAAGGCTCCGTCATCAGACACCGAGAACCTAGTCTAGACAGTCAGCCCAAGACAAGATAATCTTATGTAGGAGCCAGACAAGCATATACAGCAAAGACATACAGATGACGGGAGAAATAATAGGATAGGGCAACCAGAGAGACATACAGGTAGATAGATTCACAGATTATCAGACCACTAGCAGTACAGCCTTTTTAAATCTCACAAAAAAAATAAGGGTTTAAGACATAAGTGTACGGAAATCCAAGACGAACAGGTGTTTGTGTGTCCGTGTCCTCAGTCCTGCTTGTATATCCGCTCCCGACCCGATGTATGTCTTGTCTATCTCTATGTCTGGTCTCCAGCCCTGTCTTGGTCAGTTTATGTTCGCCTCGCCTTACCTCTTTGTGCTAGTTGTTCAATTTCCGAACCACCTTCGTTGTTTTGGACTGGAGAATGAGAGAAGGCCAAGTCACTATCCTATCCCGGGTTTTTGGGATCTAGACAGGCCATAGTCTCTCCTTTTTTCCCCCCGAACTAAATTAAATCAATTAGGCCAAGCTTCTACTCGTTGACAAATTAACGACGGGAAGCTAGAACTTTACTTTCGTTACAAGTCCTTATCTTCATTTAGTTGGTCGTCTACTAACCAAATCAACCGAAACCGATCCTCTATCCCGCTATTTGTTTACCGACGGCCTGACCTTGGTGCGCAGGACGTGTGTTGTGTCCACCGCAGTATATCCACCTCCGCGCCGCGGCCTCCGCCAGCCTCCTTTCTCATCTTCCTCTCGGGCCTTTCTCTCCGTCGCTCAGGCCCTGAGAAAATGGTTTCCGTCGGCAAATGCCCGGTTCGAACTCGGCTCAACGAGCATGAGCATGAGCATGAGGCATGAGGTCTCCGTTTCTTTTTAGTGCCGGATTTCGGTCGGCAAAGTTTCAATCTGATATCCACCTCCACCTTCGTGTCATGACAAAAGAGCGATCGTTCGCTCACTCGAATATCATGGGGAACTTGAGCTGACATCCACACCCATTTTATTTCCTCATCACTTCCTCATTTACTTCTGGTGACTTGACTTCCTTAGGAAAAAATTCCGAGTACGTTGCTGCTCTGGGCCTTCCTTTCTTCCTTCCTTCCCATCGACTGAAAAGAACCTCGGAGAAACAACTTTGAACCAGTCGAATGTTGTGTCACCACACGCGTAAAAGTAGGTGAATATCATCTTTGATATCTTTCCTCTTTCCTTTCTTGGCCGCACGCCCACGAGTATTAATCCAAGACAGAGAGCAAGACAAAGACAGGGCAAGAACGAAGAGAGCAGACTGGACCCCAGTCCAGCCACGTACGATTGCTCATCTTGAATCTCACTCCTCCTTCTTGGCCCGGGTTTGGTTTCTGGTCTGGTTTGATCTGCTGGTCCGCGCTTTTCATCAATCAATTCCCGAGTGTTCACGTCAAGTGTCGGCATGAAAGCAGATTTCGCTAGGGGTAAATTAAACTTCACAAGCCACCACTTTTGACTTTTTGCTTTCCCAATCGACTCCTTGAGTCTCTTGCGACTCCCATGGCCCTCGGCTTCACTCATCAATCTCGGGTATTCCCTGTAGTGACTTGGTACGTGGTTTAAAGTTGAGACGTGTAGATCGGTCCTTCTGCGCAAAGCAAGAGTGGATTCTAGGAGGTGGCGAATTACAGACGGACGACCGCCGTTGAATTAGCAAGGAGTGGGAAAAAGGCCACAGATGACAGAGAGGAAAAAAACAAAAAACTTTTTTGCTTGAAGACATACCGGCGAAACAAAACGGAACAAAATCCGGGATATCCACAACGGCAGTTGATTTTGCCTCTTCCACGAGAGAAGGTTACATTCTCACTTACCACAGCACAGGGCAGGCAGAAAGTTTTTTCCGTCTGGACCAGCAAGCACGCATGGACGCGCACCGCAACTTTGCGACAGCGTGTGTGTTGTATGTAGTGCGATGTAGTGGATAGGGGGAGCTTACGCGGTGAAAGCAAATCCGCGCAGCATGACGATGATCATTTGAGCCGTGAACCAAGCAAAGTTGCCAGCACAATCAGCGACTCACCCAACCCGTCGAAACCGTAAATCCTTCGAGTTTCAAGGTTGCGGTCTTCGGATTCAATCTCATTACTACCGTGTCTCTCCGCAATCGCCAAAGGTCTCGCTTCACACGATCTCTTTCCCAAAAGCAATTGAGAATCGCAAACCGCGGTTCGTTTCCGTAGATACGACCCTAACGCCGCCGATATCCTATCGTCTCTTATGGGTAGTCAAGGGTTATTGTAATCAAAAGGAGCTACCGCCGGGGTTCAAAACCGCAAGATGACGACTGGGCTTCCCTTCCTCCACTCAAATCTCCCAACACCGAACGGGGGTTCCGAATGCCCTCACCGCCTGGGCTCCGTTCTTCATGGTATTTCCAGCACCGGAGCTCCGGGGTTCCAGCAGAAAAACGAAAACGGGGAGCTCAGTTCCCACAGGGCATGTCGTCGTTATCCTGTTTGAGGAGCTTCACCTGGTCACTCTCCTCCGTACCGTGCAACGTGCCTCGACGTTTACGACATAGCGTAGTTTCCATTCTGCCGCTTTCCACCCTGAGTTCCATTCCAAGTGTGACACGATGATAGGTGATGGTGGATGATCAGCCCTTGGCCTGCCCCTGTCTAAGATGGGTTGAGCTCTTTTTGGCCTCCAGGCCGAGGACGTGAGAGGCAGAAGAGGAATACTGATCATCTACCGGTCTCCATCTTACCCAGTCGAAAAGCCAACTAGCCCCCCCACCGTCCTCATCATGTATGTCGCTAGCCAGGTATAACTAGGCAGCCAACTTGTCAGGTAGTTGAGGAAGAGAGGTGTGTACACAGCACTGTGTGTGTTCCCTGGTCCAAGTCGAGGTACTTCCTCTCCAACCATCAGCATCGGTCCATTCATCGTTCACCACCCAGTTCTCCAGCAAAACTCGTCAATGTCCATACCCCCGCGTACCCGCCGCTTCGAAGCAGGGAACATGGGAAGGGGAAATCTCTCTTGACTGCCATTCGTCAACCTCCTCGAACTCCTTGCTGAAGATGGTGTCATTGGTGACAGAACAGACATGGCCAATGCCGCCAACCTTTGTGGCTTTGTGGGGAGCAACATGAGGGGGGTCAGGTCGCATTCGGATACTCCCCCCGAGACAGCAGTCAGAGAGACCGTTTTCTCGCTCCAACCAGTTGACCATCTGTTGCCTCTCCTCTCTTTCGTCCCCGCTCTCACTTCTTGGTGCCGAGACATAGGGTAACACGAGTAAGATACTGTGTTGAGAGGAAGAAAAAGCGACGAGAAGAGACCAATCGTGTTCGTAGATGTATGGATATGGAGGCGAGAAAGGAGTCCGTATGGGGTACGGATGGACCTTGATTGAGAAGCCAATGAACAACACCCTGCCTCGTGGCTCGAGTTGGCAAAAGGGAAGAGCTTCTTGTTCCGCTACCCTTGCTAGCATCTCGTTGTGATTCTTGGTGGCCGCTGAGCTCTGTGATTGCACGCTACCAACCCCGAATCGAAGAGTAAAGGTTGAGCTAGGCGAGTTCTTCTTCCTAGGCTATGTTGATCCCCATATCTCCCAAAGCATGAGTGTCGGAGCAAGTACCTTGCCCCCGATGCCTGGAGCTGATCGGTCGAGCGTCTTTTTTTTTTCTCAACCGGCTGCATGAAACGGTATCTGTCGGCCGCTGAAGCCCTGTCAGGCGACCCTTTGAGTCCGACTCTGGCCACGTTATCTGCTGAAGAAAAGAAAAGATACTAGGAAGGACCTCCGGTTGAGAGTTACCCCCAAGCACCGTACGGACAAAGTGTGAAAAGTACGGCCGCTAGCCATCGTTTTTTTTTCTTTTCTGCATTGTCCAATTCGCTGAACAGTGTGCGGTGGAGACCAAAAGAGTCAGGATAGGATGGGAAAAGAGGTACAGAGCGGATGGGCACGGATTGGCGAAGAGCTTCGCTCTGTCGACGTGGTGGTGTTGGATCTTCTAGACTTCCCTAGCTGTCGGCATCGCGACAGTTTTGGGAAATCAAGTCGCCCTGTTGTACCCGTAGGAGGAGTGGCGGTGGCGACATCATTCGAGCCCGCAACCTAGGCCCATGTCCCGGAATTTTCGTCTCACCCGCAACGCTGTACCGTTAGCCAAGCGCGCCGGTTAGCAATACAGTCAACTCTGCAATTAACGATATTGGGTTTACCAGCCAATCTGATCGTTATACCCAGAATATCGTTACACTCAAAGTGCCAAGCACGCCAAGGTTGGCTCTGAATAGGTATAATGGTACGAATTTTGGGTAGTGAAGTACTAAAAGAGTCGCCGACGAGGGGGTCTTGGCGGTCTTTTTCGCATCTCCCACCTATCGAGAATAACGATCACTATATAAAATCCCGCCGAATTCTGATCGTTATCGTAATACGGAAAATATCGTTAATTTGTTGTAATCTACACCAAAAAAAATCGGTTCCCGCGTATTTGATCGTAATACCCAGATTATCGTTATTCCTCTGATCGTTAATTGCAGAGTTGACTGTAAGCCTTTCTCACTTGTTTTGCGGCCAAGGACCACGCTGCTATCTGAGCTTCTTTAGGGCTCATGGAAAATAATTGGGAATTGTGTGTTCTGAGAATTGAGTTCGCACAAGGAATACTGGGCCCAAATAGGGCTTGCACGTTGGTTCCTGTTCGCCTACCCCATAGTTGGTAAAGATTTGCGTCTGCGGGGGATCGGCAGTGTCTGACAATCCAGCCAGACGGTAAGCTATAATTTCGCCTTGAAAGCTCGCCTGTCAGCTTATAGATCATTTTTGTTACGTTTGTGAAGGAACCTGTATAGCTGCCTTCAAAGAGTTGGGTTTGTCTGGCGCAGGCATGTGCTTGGAGTAGGGGTTTCTCCGTCCATATGTCTGAGCGTGTGTATCTTGCGTGATGAACTGACTGCTTTTGTTTCGAAGGGAAAAGCGAAAGACGTTTTGGGCCTAGATTGGTGGCTCTCGTGAAGCAGGTAAGCAGCCGCTTGAATCCATCCTGGATTGGAGGATGCCTATGTTGTTTCTTGGACATCTCACACTTCTGCATGTCTCGAAGAGATGCAAGATGGAGGGACAACGAGGGTCACTCAGTTCCGATGAACACGCAAGCGTTTAATTTAAAATGACAACGGACGGTTCCTGCAAGGTCCCGACCGCCATCCGCAAGTGGTAACACGGAAATTATCCTGAGTAGTGCCTCTGGGGCTCCGAAGATATCAATCTGGATCGGTTTGTGCACCAGTGTCAGCCTTCTAGGGGCGCGATGGAGCCTGAAAAGTTCGATGTCCACAAGAAGTACGGTCTCCTTCGTCGAGTTAAATGCTCCGTCAGAGTTGTATACCTCCATCAAATAGGGGGGTCAGGAATGTGCCTTATGAACGTCGATGTGCATGTGCATTGCTCAAGGACGGGTACAGGCGTCTTTCCCGAAATAGTCGGCGATTTGCGTAACCGCCGGTGACATCTGCTTCTCTTGAGTAACCAAGGTAATGCTCCCACGAACCTCAGAATGAAGCGTAGGTGAGATATACACATTTGATTCCATACGATGCCAGCAAGCACAAGTAAGGCTGCGGTAGCAACTGCCGTGAGTCTGCCATATTACTTATGAAGACCATAGCAGAGAACGCCGTGGTCAGCTCTCTGTGACGCCTCGGAGAAGCTCAATGCGCCACCTCTGCAAGCCATTGTGATCGACGGCTACTGATGTCCTGCTTTAGTTGGACCTCTCGACGTTGATTGCTGCAGGAACCAGAAACAGATGAGCAAGCTGCGTCAATCTTGATATGATTTGCAGGCAGTTGGCGATTTGATCATGTTGTTGGAACCACTTGACTGAGAGATTGCTCGTTGGTAATGTCGAGAAGCTAGCATGCGGCTCAAATGGCGGGACGAAATTAAAGCCGATGCTGTGTAATTAATTCCGTCGTACAGCGGCCCCCACGCTTGCATTGACGGATCCTTCTTGCGAAAAGGCCATATTTCCTCGAGTTGCCCTGTCTCGATCAGCGTTCCGATCTCTAGCTTTGAGTGTCCAACTCAAAAGCCAATGTCTGCAACTCCCCTTTCAGAGCCGAATCTATGCGGTGACATTCGCATTCTTTAGGGCAGAAAAGGCTTGGTGGAGCATCCGCACAATGGTATGTTTGAAGAGACTGTGCTATTCTCCTCGGAATAGCTGCATCGATTCATTAGAAGAATTCATAGCAAATGTTCCAAAAACCCGTGTAAGGTTCATCACAGGCAAAAATTCGGCATGCTTAACCAGCTTGAGAATGGTTGAGAATGGCCGAGTTCAACAGCCAGACCTCGAGCAAAGGGTACCGTCACTAGAATAACTAGAGTAACGATAATATCACGGACCCACAAAGGGCCTAAACGTTTTCCCCATTTAGGGCCCGTTCGGTAGCGGACTGCTTATTCCAATAGTATAGACTTCTGCCCGGTTTTTCCCTACTAAGACGAATTTCCGAGTTCGCTAAACTGGTTTTGGTAGTAATTATATAGAGAAAATAATTAAACAATTCGGATTATTCGAAATCGACTCCGCTTTTTTATACCTTGCCAAGATAATTTAAAATTGGGCTACAATTTTCTATATTAAATATAGCGTCGTAAGATTCTACCGTTTTTTTGGTATTAAATTACCGTTAACCGTATTATTAAAATCCGGGTAGTATAGCCTATTATAAATAGTTTTATTAATATTTCGTACGTAATAATTTTATGCTTACCGACGACGTATTTAAATAACGACGGTATTATATATCCCTATTATTATAATTGCGTTGCCTTTATATACGTTACCTATATAATAATTTGTATTATATTTTAGAATAAAAAAAATCGAAATATTATATACCCGGGTAATCCTACCGCGGTTCGAAAGATTATAAATAGCTTTTATTATAAATTAATAATGCAATTCAAAAATTATTTTAAAATAAATTGACTTACCTTTAATACTTTTATAATTTAATTAAAAAAATATATTAATTTGAAATTAATTCGCTATTAAACGCTAAAGTAAAAATTTATAATTATTCTTTAAATATTCGGTACGGCCTAATTTTAAAAAGAAGTATCGTATAAATTTAATATTAATTTAAATTTAATTAATATTATTATATAAAATATATTAAATTAGTTGTATATTTTATATAAAATTATTATCCGCCTTTTAAAAAATAATTATTTAAATATTAAAATCGAATTAGACCTTTGGTTTAATACTTTTAACGGTTATATCGGCGTTATTAATAGGATATACGTAACCGTTTATATAAGGAAATTTTAATAATAATAGTAATGTAATAAGAATAATAATATTATATAAAATATTTTTGCGGTAATAAAGTTCGATTATTTATTTTTATACGTATTAATAGGGGCGGAAGGATTAATTAACGACGTTGTATTATATTTATAGGCGTTTAGTAAATTATTTCGGGTATTAGAGAACCGTTATTATATTATTAATACGGGGTTTAATATTCGGAAAGGAATTGTAATGCCTTTTATTAACGTTAAATATTATTTAGAGGATTAGAGAAATAAGGGGAGG
Source organism: Sordaria brevicollis (assembly GCA_033439795.1). Lineage (NCBI taxonomy): Eukaryota > Fungi > Ascomycota > Sordariomycetes > Sordariales > Sordariaceae > Sordaria > Sordaria brevicollis. The sequence continues at coordinate 1,890,245 of JAUTDP010000007.1, forward strand.
AAATTGAAGAATGCGAAAGAGTTATATAATTTATATTACGTTTATATCTATATTATTATTGAATATATTTTTGGTATTATAAAGAGAATATAGAAGATTGTACGTATTATATTATTTAAATATAATATTAATTAATAAATTAAGATTATTTATATAATAACCGTATTATATAATTTTGTAATATTTTAACGACCGAGGATAGAGTTGATAGAAAAATAAAAAAGGGTAATAGAAGAAGGGAAATAGCGAGTAAGAAAGGTTCTAAGGGGGAAAACGAATTATTAAATCCGTTAATTTATTATAGTCGCTATTTAGAATTAATATTAAAAATTATTATGAAAAAGGAGGGAGAAAAGGGAAATAGGTCTAAATACCGAATTTAAATTTGAATTTGAATAAAAAAATCGAATAGAATAGAATATATAAATAAAAATCAGAATTATTAAAAAAAATTGAATATATATAAAAAATATAGAATTATTAAATAATTCGAATATTTATTTGAAATTTAAAAAAAAATATCAGATAATAACGAATATATATATAAAAAATTAAAATTATTAAATAATTCGAATATTTAATAAAAAGATATAAATCTAATAAATAAATTATTTTTTTTATTCTATTCTATTTATTTATTTATATATAATTACCTTATTTCCTTATTATAACCGTTATATTTAATTATATTTATTAAATTCTCTTCTAAGTAATTTAATACTTTCATTATCTCCTACGTAATTATTTTACTAATAAACCTCTTTTAAATATCTTCGATTACTTTTTATAATGCGCTAATTCCTAGGAGTTTTAATACCGCTAATAACGACGCCGCCGTTATTATTAATTAGTTTAATATATCCCTATTATTACGGGTAACTTTCTTTTACGGGGTTCTTTTATTTTTAATTAAAACGAGCTCTTTAATAAGAATTGTCACGGCGCTGGCGGACAGGGTCCCTGTCAGGGCCCTGTCTGGCGGACTGGTTGTCGCTTGGGCGGTCACCCTAATAGAGGTTGACCGCACCAGCGCACGTAACTGCGTACCACCTTCGTAGGTCGCCCGCGCCCAGGTATAAACCCTAGCGCGGGGCGCGCCCTTTATTCGTTTTCTTCTTTTCTTCTTCATTTTATAATTCTATAATAGACCTGGATTCAACGTATTAAATTTATCTCTTGTAACTACGTCGTTCGTAATAATTATAAAATTATCTTTAATATATTAGGGAGGTATTTAAATATCTTAAATTTATTTACCGATTAAAATAATTACAATATATACCCTCGTAATTAATTATAATAGCGCATACCCCCGACGAAAAGGCTACCGCAATTAAGACCGCTAAATTATCTATTATCGAGAGCGTTTAAATAAACGAGGTTTAAAAGAAGAATATATCCAATAAATTCGTAATCGAATAAATTAAATTTAATATTATAGACGTATTTATTACTCCTAATATAATTATTTAGTAAAACGATACTTTTAAACGTTATTCGTTTAATAATATTATAATCGGCACCCTTAAAAAGAAATAAAATGCTTAATTACGTAATATTAATAAATTTAATCTAAAAGATTATAATATTTTAAAGGATATAAATAAAATTATTATATTTTTTAATTAAGAAATTACTAATAAACTCGCCGACGTTCGTTATATATTTAATACGGAAAATTTACTCGGCTTTTTATATACGAAAATTAATGCAATTACGAAATATTAAACCTAATATAATAAAAGTTATTTAATTTTTACCTTTAAGGTTCTAATAATTATAGGCTAAGATTATTAAAAATAAAATAATAATAATATTTTATTAATAGATTTTAATACTTTTAAATCTATTATTAAGGACCCCGAAGGTATATATACTATTTTCGAAGAAATTAAATTGCGAATTATCTTAATTAAGGCTATTCTTTCTTAATAACGGGGATACTAAATTATCGCTATTAATTTAAATATTAATTTAAAATAAATATACGAATATACCGCCAATTTATTAAAATATTAAAAGGGCGCCGAAATAGATAATAAACGCTTCTATAAGGATTTACGCAAGGAATAAAATAAAAATATATTCCTAACGCGTTAATTATTAGAAGCCTACGGGAGTGAAAATCCTAACTTCGAATTAAACGATTACGAGATTTTACGTTATAAAAACGTTACGTTACGCGAAAAGAATTATAAATTCTAAATTTAATTTATTACACTACGTTAAATTACTAATTATTTTAATAAAGGAATTTAAAATAATACCCCGTTTAACGATAAACCGAATAACAACCTATTTAATAATAAAAAGGTTTAAAATAATACCCCGTTTAATAACGGCTATACCAATAAATAAAGTACCCCTTACGAATAAAAAAATAGTTTTTCGATTAAAAATTGCCTTTCTTATCCCTATTTCTTTATTAAATAGAACGAAACCCGTTGTAATTTAATTAAAAAAGAGAAGGAATTTACTAAAGTTAAAAATAACTTAATAATTATAAAAGTCCAAACCGAAGAATTAGGAGGAGTAATAATTACCCGGGATAGCGATATAATTAATTTATATATTATAATTACTATTTTAATTAAAAAAAATATTAACCTCCGTAAAAAAAATACTAATCTCCGTAAAAAGAAAATCGCCTTTTTAATTCCCGAGAATTTTAAACGCTACAATTATACCGACCGTACTAATTATAACGAGGATAATAACGAAAAAGGTTATTATAAAGAGACCCCTACTATTAATTTCTCTATAATTAATTATAAACGTTTATTATTTAAAGAAAAGGACCTACCCTATTTCTATAACGAAAAAGATAAGGATATTATTACCTTTAATATTTAATATCGCTATATTTTTAATAAATTTAAATTAAACGCCAATTATTTCTCCAATAACGAAATTAAGAAAATATATATCGAAAATTATACCGCCGGTAAAATTACCTAAAACCTCGAGCCCTACCTCGCTGTTAGATGGCATAAGCTTACAACGTGAAGTCCTTAATGGATTGGATGATTATGGAATACGATAATTGATTTAGGAGAGAGATCGAGTCGAGGCTCGACCTTTCGGCTATTTATTTATGTATGGGAGTTAATTTGGGTCGTCCTTAACCCGATTCTTACGATACTTGAAGGAGAAGGTAAATTTACGACTGATTTAATATCGAATCATAGCTCGTCCCGATTTATTCCCTCCTTCCCTTTATAATTACCCCTTATATTAATTTATTACCGTCCCGGTAATTCGTTTAAATATATACCCTTATTATTTATTTATTTAAATTCCGAATTTTATATTATTTATCCTTTGCGGGCCGATTTAATTATTTACTTCTTCGATACCGTATTTAATAACCTAAGCGACAATTTCGTTAATATTATTGTATATATCGTTTTTATAAATTTCGAATTCTTAATTAGCGAACAGGCCATTAGTAATATATATGAATATTTTACCGTTACGATTATAAATATCGCGGATATCCTACTTATTATTATTAATATTTTAGGTTTAAAGGCGGCTATTAATTATAATTATTTTAAAGCTAATTTAAGTATAAATTAAGTCGGCGTAGGAATATTATTTAATTAGGTTATATAATCTTTTAAGGGTATAGTCCTTTATTATATTCTAAATAGTTTAATAATATTTATCGGCCTATTTATAATTATTAAAATGTAAATAATTTATTAATATTAATTTGAACGCCTACTTTTACCTTTTAATACCGTCTTTAAAGTAATTAATTTCTTTTTATTAACTTTTATTTTACTCTTCGAAGTATTTAATCCGTTTAATTAATTTATCGAACGCCTTTTAATTATAATTTAGGGTTGTATTTATAATTAATTTAGGTAGGAATTAAATTTTAATACGACCGCGATTAAAAAGGATATATTATAGGGTCGAAATAATTCGGCTAATTATAATTATATTGGAAAGCTTTTTTATAATTAGAATAATACTTATATTAAAAGCCTTTTTACTACGAATAAAACGGTTATTAAAATCGATTATATTTATATCTAAATTTTAATTTAGTTTAAAATTCGGCGACGAATTTACTTCGGAAAACGAGTCTATAATTGAGGAGGATTCGAATTACTTAAAGGTCCTAAGGTTAAAATTGGAGATAGATTATTTCTTTTTAGTTATACGATTGGTAGTAAAAATTTTAGCAAAACCGGTCGATTTGGTTGGGGTATTTTAAGTAGGTATAATAATTTAAATCGGAGGGGTAGTAAAATCTTTAAATTCGATATATCCGGTAATATTAAAAATATTAGGGATTTTAATTCTTAATATTATTAGGGTATTTAAAAGAATAATTTTATTAATTTAAGGAATTAAATTAAGTTTAATTATATCGATAAATTTATTAATAATACTATTAGGCGACGAATTATTAAAAACGATATTATACGGGATAGCGGGCTATTTAGTTAAAGCGATTTGTAATTTATTATTTAAAGGTAAATTTAGTTTTTCGAGCGTGCTAATTTAAGATTGTTTAATAGGGGTTAATCCTTCTATAGTAAATATTAATTCTTTAAATTTAGTATAGTGTATATTAATTTAAATTCCTTTAAGTTCGGTTTCCGAATCGGTATTGGAAATAGTTTCGTCGAATTCGGCCGGGGCTATATTTTTTTTTATTTAATTTTTAAATTTATCGATATTCTCTTTATAAGCGTTTTATTTAGTTTAGAATTCGGAATTTTAGCGGGTGAAGTATTTTTATATAATAGCGAAAGCTTTATTATTTATATCCTTTTTAATAATAATATCGGTATTGAAATTGGCGTCGAATTAGTATATTTAAATGTATTTTTTTAAAATGAAATTTAAAAGAGGCTTAGCGTATTATTTATAATTTTTAAATATTTTAGCGTCCTATTTATATTAAATTGGTCTAAGGTTCGCTTTATATTAACGTACGTAGAAAGGTATTTTATAAATTTCTATACCGGTTTTTTTATTCTATTTATCCTATTTGTAAAAGGATTTAAATAATTTTATAATTTAATACGTTACGGTTATTACGACTTAGGTAGCGATATCCGGCTTATAAAGTAAATTTTTTATAATTTTTATAGGGTAGGCTTTATCTTTAATCGCGCTTAGGAATTTAATAATTTTTTTATAATATTTTATTTACGAGATTTAAGAATTATTAATTATATAAATAATTAAGATTACTTCGGTTCGCTTTTTATCGTCGTTATAAAAGTTGCGAAAAATTTTATTTTAATTAAATTATAAGCGTTTAAAAACGTTTGAATTTTAATTCGGTTTACCCAGAATATAATTAACCTAGCCCAAAACGCGTTAACTTTTTTAATTTTATATTTTATAAATCGCTTTTATAATATTAGAGATAAGAAGGTTAAAAATAATAAGATTATTATTATATATATAAATAGTAGAGTAGCGTAAATATATTAGTTTATTTTAATTCGGTATAATTAAATCGTTTACGGTAATTATTATAATAATTAATTTTAAATTATAGGTTTATTTTAATCGTAATTTAATTAAAGTATTTAAAGATAAGAAAAAATTTGGCCGAAGGTTAATTTATATGCGTTAAATATTATAGGGCGGATTGTATCGCGGTTTATATATAGTAAATAATTAATATTTAATTACTTTATCGGTTTAGGACGAATCGGATTTAAAGAGGGAAGGTACGTTTAATTTCCTTTTTAAGTAGTATATTATTTAAATGCTATAAATTAATACGGCTAAGTCCGGTTCTTTAGGTTTCTTTAATTCGTTAAGTTAGATAGGGAGCCGCGTTTTATATTCTTTAATTAATTACCGGTTATTTTCTATAAAGCTTTTTTTTCTAATTATATTATAGGGTTTTTAAATATTCGATTCGTAGTTATAACTTTTCTATTTTACTTTATAATCGATATATAATCCGTTTTTTATTTAAATTATTCGCCGTTTTAATAATTATTTTATTTTGTAAAAGTAGAATTAATTATCGTTTCTTTCGATAAATATATAATTTAGCCTATTGTTCCCCTTTTTACCGAATGGGTTTTCGCTTTTAGGGTATTTGCGAAGGTATATTAAGGAAATTATTTTATAAATCCTTTATATTTTCGGTATATCGAATTCGTAAGTTAAATCGTTAATTTTATATATTATTTTAAAAAGGCCGATTCGCTATTAACCGAATTTTTATAAAAGTTCGCCTATAGGGTTATACCCTTTATAAAGCCGGATTATTATTTTATTTCCAATTTTAAAGGATAAAGGCCGGTATAATTTATTATATAGGAATTTATATTTTATAGCGGTCTAATTTAAGGCGTTATTAACTTTTTAGTTATATAATTTTCGTATTGCTTTAAAATTATAATTTTTTAAATTTTATAATTTAATAAGGTTTAAGGTAGTATTAGGTTTAAAATTGAATATTAATTTATTCGGGATTAAATTTAGTAAAGTAGATAGGGAGTTATTTATATTATATTAGAACGCTAGTAAAATATTAAGTTAAAATATATTGAAATTCTTAACGGTATAATATTTAATAGTAAATTTTATTTTTTAATTTCTCTTTTCGTTTTTTCCGTTAATTTAGGAGTATTATACCGTAGTATATATTAATTTATAATTTAATTTATTAAATATAGTTTTTTAAATTTTGGATAGGAATTTTGAATTTCAATTACTAATTATTATATAGAATAGGTTTTAATTATAAAATAATAGTATTATTACGAATTTTTTTATTTAATTTTTCGTTAAATAAATTATCTTTTTTAAAATTAGAATAACTTTTTTATTAAAAGTGTAAACGATTATTATAAACGAATCGAAATTTTCTCTTCCTTATATCGTTAATACGTAGGGCTATTTAAGTAGGCCTATTATAAAATCGATATAGATTATATAGTATAGAATCGGTTTAGGGATTATAAGTTAAAATTAGCCGGGAATCGTTTTACGATTTATTTTTAATTTATTATATTTAGGGTAATAGGAGACGTATATCCTAAATTAGTATAATAGCCGTAAGATTGATAAACCCTTTAATTTTTTCGCTATTTGGGATAGGCCGAAATAATATTTATTATTATAGGTTATTTTAAAAATCGATTTAAAGTAATTATATAGTATATATAATCGAATTGCGCTATTATACGCTTTATAATATAGTAAATTATTTTTAAAGAATTAATATTTAAAATATTAATTTTTAGGGAGGTTATAGCGCGTGCTTTTTTCGGTATAAAGTTTTAATTTTTTTATAATTTAGGAATAATAAACGTCTTTTATATAGCCTTTAACGAAATCCGCTTTAATTTCGTCTATTATTTGGATATAAATTAAATATACGGAATTTTTCTATATATTATCCAATTTATTAATCTTTAGGTCGGGGTAAAGTGCTTTAAATAATAGCCGGGATAGGGTATTTAAAATTATATTAATTTTGTTAAAGATATATTATATATTGAAATTGAATTGGGATAGGTAAATTAAAATTGTAATTAATTTTAGATTAAATTTAATTAAGTTTATTATTTTTAAAGTAATTTAGTGGATAATATTAGCGGTTATTTTATAATTAGTAAAGATAATTATTAATTTATAGTATAATTAAATAATTTACTTTATTATTTTATAAATTTATACGAAATAAACGATTTTAAATTCTATAAGTTAATACCGCTTTTTAACGTTCGAAAGCCGTTTATTATAAAATATAATCGGTTCGATATCCGTAATAAAGAAAAATTTACCGTCTTAGGAGTTATTTTTTAAATAGAAAATAATTAGGCCGAAATTAAATTCGAATAATATATTAATTTTATAAAACGTTTAACGGTTTAAATAATAATAGAAAAGGATTTACTTTTTATAAAATTAGTTTTATAAAATTTTAAAGGTTTTTTTCTTTTATTAGGTAAGTTTAAAAGTAATTATTTTCGTAAATTTTTAACGGATAAGTTAGCTTTTATTTTTTAATATCCTCTTTTCCGTTTTAATTTACGTTATAAATATAATTTTATAGTCCTTAAACGGTTTTACCTTTTGGGTAAATTAAAGTACGAATTTTTTAAAAAAGTTATTAATACCGATATAGCGTTTAAAATTGGCTAAGTCAATAAGTATTTTAATATTCCAAATCGCGGTAATTCAATTTTCGGTTATTGCTAAGCCGAATATTAATACTTTATAGTTTAGAAAATAAATTAATAAATAGGCTACGAATAATTTCTTCGTTACGATATTTAAATTAATTTTTTTAAATAATTTTAAAATTATTTTGATATAAATAAAGTATTCTTCAATTATATTATTAAAAATAATAATATTATCGATATAAATTACTATAAAAGTTTAATAGGGATAAAGTCGCTTATTTATAAATTTTTAAGCGTAAAACGGTAAATTTTTATAACCTATTAAAGCAACGTTTAACCTTTCTAAATTTTTAGGGCTAATTAAGATTATTCTATTACAATAGTAAGGATAAACGGAAAATTGGTAGAAAAAGGCTAAATTATCGAAAATATTAATAAAATACTTACTTTATATACGGGCGATAATAGAATTTTAAATCGGTAGAGGGTAGGAATCGTTAATAATAATTTTATTAATAGGCCGTTAATTAATAATAACCTTCGTTTTACGTTTATTATTTACCGTCTTTTAAATTACGAAATAAAGGTATTTAAAAGGGGTAGGACGCTTTATTTATTTTAATTTTCCGTTTTTATATATTTTATTAAGCGTTTCGTTTAAAATTTTTATATCCTTTAAATTAAATTAATATAAATGAAATACGACCTTTTTATAATATTAATTATCGATTAAATCGATATATAATATTTCGTTTTCGTTAATAACAATAATACCGGTACCGTTATAGACGTTATATTTATTAATTACTATTTTAATTTTTTCGGTAAAAGCCGGGTCCTTTATATAAATTGTAATATTAAAATTAGATTTAATTTCGGGGATATTCTCGATTTTGCCGATTCTTAAGGACGGAATTTTAATTTAAGTTTATTTTATTAAACGGAGCGAGTCGTCCTTTATTAAGGGTTTATTTTCGGGAATTAATTTAATAATTTCTTTTACCGCTCTATTAATTTTTAAATCCGGTATAAAAGTTATTCTTTTTAATTCCTTTATATAGTTAAACTCCTTTCCGATTTCTTTATTTACGACGGTTAATATAATTTAGGCTTAATCGAAAGAAATCGATTTATACTTATCGAAATCAATATCTTAAATTATTTTAAATCGTTAATTTTTATAAAATCGCATCGGGGTTGGGTTCGGGTTTATTATTAAAATAAATTTAATTATACTTACGTCGAGGATATAGTTATAGATATATTTATTCTAAAATATAAATATAAAATCCTTTAATATATTAATTAGTATAGTAGTATTAAAATAAATATAATTTATAGGTATTCGTATTTTATAATATAATAGAATTATTACATTATAATTAATTATAACCTTATAGGTAATTGGTTTTATTCTATTATAGGTTTTAATAATTATATTGTAATACGAATTGATTTTTATTATATTAGATTTAAAATCGATTAAAACTGCATTCAAGACGGTCTAAAACGTATTAAATAAAAATTTGGCCGGGAGTTTATTAATAATTTAAACTTTAATATAGAATTTAATTCGAATTATTTTACTATCTATTATTTCTATTATAAATAGGTCGAAATTTATTTACTATTTTAGAGTTATATTACCTCTTATAATATTGAAATTCTTTTCGATTAAATTATTAAATTCGACGTTAATATTTCTTCGAAGGAAATTTCGGTCGATAAAAATATTAGAATAGTTTATATCGATATAAATTATATATTCGGGGCCGAATTCGGTAAATTGGATTATAATTTAAAGGAAGGTATATAATACTCTTTCGACTTTAAAGGGTATTAATTTAGCGTTAATTATAAAGAGGTTAAGGCCGATTAATTTAAGGCTTATTATTATTATAATAGCGGCGTTCGGTTAGGTAAATTATAATTCTAATTTAAAGCTATAATAATCGTTATTTAAAGCGTATTAAAATATACGGCGATAAATTTTAAATCGCTAACGGTATTTTTTATATATAATTTATTTCAAATTACCGAAAAATATAAAGTAAATTAAAAATTAATTATATTTACTAATTATATAATAAAATGCGGACGTAATATTAGCGTCGGTAAATATAAAGGCTTCCTTTTTATTAAAATTGGAATAGTAATCGTATTTTTTAAAATTTTAAGTACGAAGTTAATAGATTTCTTCGTCGGATTCGTTATTTATATTAATAATAATTTTACGCTCTTTATCGGTTAAAAAGGTATTATTAGAACGGCGTACGCCGGGTTTAATTTAATAGCGGTATAAATATTTATATAAATAGCGAATTTAAAATAATTTCTTATTCCCTTCTTTTTAAAGTTTGCCCTTATTATAGGCCTTCTAATAGTCGGATTCGTTAGCGAAATCCTACTTCTATTTGCCCTAATGATTAAAACGGCGGCTTAAATTGCGAAGCGGGTAATTTGGGCTGCGGTTATATATAATAATATTTATAGGGGTTAGGGCGGCCTATTAATAATTTAATTCGGCCGTAATATAGTAAGAATTATTAGTAAATAAATATTAGGTTTTAAAGGCAGGTAGAATTAAGCGAATATTTTCGAATAAAATAAATTTTCTTTTTAATTTGGTTTTTATAAAATGAATATTAAAATCGGTATTATAGCCGTTGAAATTATTAATTAAATTAAATCGATAAGTTTTAATTTTCTATTTAACGTATTTAATAAAATTATTAATTAATATATTATAGGACGGTTCCTAGATTAATTAACGTAAGTTAAGGTAAATAGTAAGTTAAATGCGGGAATTAATATTAAAAGCGTCGTTATTTTTAAATTTATAATTTTAATATAGGATTTGGAAAGTTGTAATACGGATCGGTTTATTAATAATATAATCTTCGTACGAATATTTAATAAAATCGAATTTAATTAGGATTTAGCTTTTCGTCGGTTTAAAACAGACGATTAAAACGGCTTTTTAAGTATTTAAGTTAATTTTATAGGCTATTCGCTATTGGGGATTTAATTAGGCTATTTATTAAATTTTAATTACTTTATAAAATAATTCGTTAAAATTGAAGTATAAATATTCGATATAGGCCGGGGTTATAATATTCGCTATAATAAATTTAAAGAATAAATAAACCGATTTATAATAAATATCCCTTTTATATATATAGTATTTATAATTTTAATATTTAAATTTAAATATATCGGGGTAAAAAAACCCGGTTTATTTAATTTTCTATCCCTAAAAATTTCCGTTAGGATTATCGCGGTTAAAAATATTATTAAAATTAATAGCGAATTTAATAGCGATTTAATTTAAGGTTTAAACGTTATTATTAGCGGTCGCTATTATTATAATTTAAATTATAATAATAAATTCGGTTCTACTGAATTAGTTTTATTAATTTCTATTTTAATTTTAACCGGTAAATTAATTTTAAAATTAATCCTCCCTTTAATTTTAACCTTAAATTTAATTACGTTTTTGGGATTAAGAATTATTGCTATTTTAATTGTAGGGGTTTATTTAAGACGTAGGGTTAAAAGATTTTGCTCTAGAGTCGAAATTTGAATTAGGTTATTTTATATTTTATTTAAATATAGTTTAAATAGTATTAATTAAAGGTTTTATAAATTTAGGGATTTAGTTAATTATTTTCGATAAAAAAATTATTAGGCCTAATAACGGTTTTTAAAGTACTTAAAACCGTAGTTAATTTAATTTAATTAAAACGTTTAGTAAGTTTTAAATTAATTATTAGTAATTATTATAGGAAATTTTTAACGTTATATCTGGTAAATAATTATTAAGAAAATGTATCGAATTAATTAAAGGAAGAAAAGGATTTCGAAAGGGGTTATAAAATCGGAATAGAATTTTCTCCCTTCTTTTATCGGTTTAATAAAGTAAAAACGGGGTAAAAGTAATTTTATATTAATTTTTCGTTCTTTCCTCTAAATTCCTTATTACGTTGGTTTTTTCTTTACCTTTATTTTTCGATTTATTAAACTCTATTTTATAAAATTTAAATTAGGAATGAGAATTATTTTAAAGGAAAAGTAGTTTTATAACGGATTGGTCTCGGTATTAAATAATATTTTCGTTGTCTATAACCGATTCTACGGTTATTCGAAAGTTTAAACCGGTATTTTCCGTCGGTTTATTTTTAAAATTACCTTCTTAATAGAATTTTTTAATTAAATTTAGGCCGAACGAATTAATAATTTAATCCTCTTAGAATAAAGGAAAATTTAATAGTCGGGGTTTTCGTTATATATAATTATTAATTTAAACCGGTAAAGGAGGGGATAGGGTATCGATTTATATAGGAGACGGGTTATTTTAAATTGGCTATAGTTTATAATAAACTTTAAAATCTTTTACGTAATTTTAAGAATCTTTTATTAATATAAAAAATTAAATAAATACCCCCTATAAATTTAAATTAAATTATATTGTAATTAATATCTTAGGGGCGTTTAGGAATTTTTTATTATTTATATTAATTCGAAGTAGGGTATATATTAATAATAATTATAATATATAGGAGGGTTCCCGAAATAGGTATATTAGGGATTGAATTTTTTATATTATTATTTAACGTATTTCGTTTTAATATTTAGCTTATAATTTAAAAGAGCCGGGTAATTATAGATATAAAATATCCTCTAACTTGGGGATTATATTAAAAACGAATTTAAATTCGATATATTAATATTTTTTTACTTCGGGGCGGATTTTAGTATTTAAAGTATTAATAGCGGTAATAATTTAGTTACGCTTCTCCAATTCGGGTTGGGCTTTAAATTCGGGTCCGGTATTAATTTTATAATTAATTACAGTAAAATAACGTCGAATTCTCGTAAAAGACGAAATTAAATACCTTTCCGATTCGAATTAAGCGTTAATTTAAAAATTAGTATTAATAAAAGGATAACGACCTTTTGTAAGAAATGAAGTCTAATACCTTTCCGATTCGGTTCGGGCTTTAATTTAATAATTAATATTAATAAAAGAACGTCAAATTTTTAAAGGAAACGAAGTTCGATATTTTTTTAATTGAATTTTAATTACTTATAGTAAATTAAGTACGGATTTATCGTTTAAAGCGGTATAGGGGTCGTTTTTATTAGTTTTTAAACCGGTATTTATTTCGCTTTTAAGAGCGGAGACGTTTACTTTATTTAAGGAAGGTAACGGATTATAAAAGTAATATAAACCGGAATTTAATATAAGTAAGTATTATAAGTTTATAATAATTATATATTTCGTATATAATATTTAGTTTTATACGTATTCGGGGTCCGAAATATTATAATAAAAAAAAATAGGGTAGTTATTAAATTTATAATTAAATTCTATATTATTATTATTATTTTAGGAAAATAAATCGTTTTAATTATCGAATTAATTAAAAGAATTTTAAATATTGGGCGTAAATAAGACGAATTATTCGATTTGTAAAAATATAATAGGGGATTAATTATTTTTAATAAATTTAATAATTTATTTAAAAAGGCTTTTAAGGATATAATAATCTAAACCTTAATAAATTAGATACGGGGGTAATACTATTAATCGTTTTATAATTTGAATTAACGTTAATAATATTAATTTAATATTTGAAAATTACGGTAAGGAGTCGATAACCGCTTTAAATCGTCTTTTTGAGCTATTTAACGCGATTCGGTATTATAACGTTACCGGATTTGCGTAAACGAAGTCCAATACGTACTAAAAGTTCCGTTAGATTATAGGGTTTTTAAAGTTGAATATAAGTATTAATAATTAATAAAATAGGATGAAAAATAATAACGACGCGAAGCGGGGTTAAATTAAAGCGTTAAAAGATTCTTTAGGTTAAATATCCGTTACGAAGTTTCTAAAAGAAAGGAAGAATATTAATAATTAAAGTTATTATTAAGTATTATTTATTAAATAATATAAATTTATAACGTAAAGTCTTTAATAGATTGGATGATTATAGAATACGATAATTGATTTAAGAGAGAAATCGAATCGAGGTTCGACCTTTCGGCTATCTATTTATGTATGGGAGTCAATTCGGGTCGTCCCTGACCCGATTCTTATAATACCTGAAGGAGAAGGTGAGTCTACGACCGACTTAATGTCGAGTCGTGGCTCGTTCCGACCTGTTCCCTCCTTCCCTTCACACTCGCCGACGGCCTTTATAATATTAAAACCTTTAATAAATTATTAGCCTATTTACGTACCGAATATTATAATTATAATCGTAAGGAAAAAGTTATTTACGAATTTAATAATTTAAAATTCGAAATGAATAGTAATTTTTAAAAATTCTATAATAAATTCGTTTACTTAGCCGGAAAATATAATCGCCCGCCCAATTTATAGAAATAAGAATTCAATTGGAAACTCCCTAGTAATATTTAGAACGCACTTCTTTAAAAATATAAATAGGAAAATATAACTTTTAATTAATACGCTTTAATAATTAAGAAGGTAATTGAAATTAATTAATATATCTTCTATAATAATAAAGCTAAAAAGGATAATAAAAATAAAAATAAAAATATTTCCTCTTCTTCGAATTTATTTAATAAAGTTAAAGGCTTTAACGATTCTAATAAGAATTTTAATAATATTATTAATAATAATATTAATACTGGTAGCGGTAATTGAAGTAATTCCCGTTACGCCCCTAATATAATTCGTAAAGAGGTTCGTAAACTATTCGAAAAAAATAAGTATTTCGTATATAAAGAGATTAAATATTATTTCCGTAATTATTTTAACCGCCGTAGCGGTAACCCTAACCGTATTAACGAATTCGTCGATTATTATAGTCGTAAAAATAAAAAGGATAATAAACCGGCCGATAATAAGGCGGAAAATTAATTACCTTAGGAATATTAAACTCCCTCCTAAGGATTAAATTAATAAGTATTTATTTTAGAAAAAACCTAAAAGAAATACTATTAGAAAGTATAAAAGTAAATAAAGGTTTTTTAAAGGACTATTTAGGTAGACCCGTATTAATTATATTTTATACTATAGTAGGTAATAATAAAAAAATTTTATTTACGAATAATACGCTTATTAATTCGGGAATAAACGGTAATATCTTTATAAATAAAGACTTTACTAATAATATAATAAAATAAAGAATAGAAAGGCTATATAATTTCTAACCTTACGTAGTAAAAGGGTATACTAGATAATATAATAAAATAATCGATTAATATTTACGAGGTATTATCGAAATATAAAGATAGAAATTCGAAAAAGAAATAATAATTATTATTAATTCGGAATATAATATTATTTTAAATAAATATTAATTAAGAAAATATAAAATCTTAATCGATATTATAAATACGAAACTTATTTTTAATAAAACAATTATTATTTTCTTAACCTTTAATAAACGGATTACCGAATTCGAAAACCTCGTTAAAACCGTAATATTATTTCCCTTAGCGAAATATAATCGACCGATCGAATTCTTCGAAGAATTAAAGGAATAATTAACCTAATATAGAAAAAACGAAAATTTAATAAAAATAGAACGTTAATTATTAAATTAATACGCCCTATAATAGGAAGAAGAGGACGCAATACCTACGTAATAAGAATATATTGAAATATTTAAAGCCGAACGAAAAAATAATCCCTATTAAGGCGAAGATACGCAAAGTCGATACCGGTTAAAAAAAAACGGCGTAAATTAATATAAATATTATAACGACCTTATAGTAATCAGTACCGACGCCTTTCTTATATTCGTTAAATAAGAATATATAAAAATAATTAACTTTTATAAATTTAATCGATTTATTAACGACTATAAAAAATAGGCCCTTATTAAAAATAAAGTAGAATTACGCAAACGAATTAAAAAAGAAATCTTTAAATACGTTTATAAATATTTAAATATATTTAATAAAAAGGAGTTTAATACCCTACCGAATTACCGCGCTAATAATTATAAAATCGATTTAACGGACGGAATAAAGCCCGAAGATTTTAAGTATAGCCTATTATATAAAATATCGGTCGATAAGTTAAAGGCCTATTAGAAATATATAAATAAAGCGTTAATTAAAGGCTTTATTAAAAGTAATTTTATACCCTAGGCTACGCCTATCTTCTTCGTACTTAAGGCTAACGGTAGATTGAGGTTCTATATAGACTATTAGAAATTTAACGTTAT
Organism: Sordaria brevicollis; assembly: GCA_033439795.1. NCBI lineage: Eukaryota > Fungi > Ascomycota > Sordariomycetes > Sordariales > Sordariaceae > Sordaria > Sordaria brevicollis. Next base: position 1,906,575 of record JAUTDP010000007.1, read on the forward strand.
TATAAAGAAAGATAAATACCCTCTTCCCTTAATTAATAAAATTATTACTAAGATTAACTAAACGAAGATTTTCTCGAAGATCGATATTAAATAAGCCTTCTATTAAATCCGTATACACCCCGACGACGAAAAATTTACAATATTCCGAATAAAATACAATACGTATAAATATAAAATCTTACCCTTTAAATTAATTAACGGACTATTAACGTTTTAATAATATATTAACGAAATATTAATAGGTTATTTTAACGACTTTTATAGTACGTATATCGATAATATCTTTATCTTTTCGAATAATTTAGAAGAATATAAAATTTATATTAAGAAGGTATTAATTAGGTTAAAAATAGCGGGATTATAAACGGACTTAAATAAATGCGAATTCTACGTCGAGAAAACTAAATTCTTAGGGTTTATTATCGGGACTAATAACGTATTCATTAATCCTCAAAAGATTGTAATTATAAAAGACTAATAAATTCTAATAAATATACAAAGAGTATAATCCTTCTTAAAGTTTTATAACTTCTACCGGTACTTCGTTAAAAATTATAGCCGGATTATTAAATTATTAATAATAATAACGAAAAAAGGAGAAGTTTTTAATTAAAATAAGGATTACTAAATTACCTTCGAAGAATTTAAAAGACGATTATTATTAATACTTATCCTAATATATTTTAAATATAAACGGCTAATATAAATAGAAACGGACGTTTTTAACAAAATAGTAACGGGAATTTTATTTTAATTAATCGACGACGAATAATATCTAATTACCTTCTATTCTAAAATTATATATAAAGTAGAATATAATTATTTAATTTATAATAAAGAATTAATAATAATCGTTAAGGTTTTATAGTATTAAAAGGCTGAATTTATTAATTTATAAGAACCCTTTTTAATTTTTACGGATAATAAAGCGTTTAAATAATTTAATATTAAACGATTATTAAATTTATAATAAACGGGCTAAATAGAATTCCTATTCCAATATTATTTTATTATTTTATACTAATTAAAGAAGGAGAACGGGGCGGCCGACGCTTTATTAAAGAAGGTAGAAGATTTAAAGAATTAGAAAATTAAATAGGAAGCCTATTATATTCTCTAAATTTTTAAAAATTTAAAAGATAACCGTATAGTATAACCCAACGATATAATTAATAATATTAATGCCGTTCTTATATTAATTTCGTCTTTAGGAACCTTTATAGAAATTAACCTAGAAATCGCGGAAAATAATCGAAAAGAACGCTTAGAAGGATACTTTTTAATAAACCGTCTTATATTTAAAAATAAAATTTACCTAAATTTAAAAATTTATCGAAATATAATTAAAAGGGGGGAGAACGGGTATCGACTTATTATTAATAAAATTCTTACTTATTTCGATAAATTTATCGTACTACCTAATATTTTAAAAGCCTAAATTATTTACGAATTATATGCAAAAATTATTACCGCTTATTTAAACCGAAATAAAATTAAACGCCTAATTTCTATATAATATTAGTAATTAAGGATAACCAATAATATTAACCGCTTTATTACCAATTATATAATATATTATACTTCGAAAGTTCTTTATAATAAAATACTTAGTAAATTAGAACTTATTTTAACGGCTTAGCGTATTTAATAAAACCTAATCGTAAACTTCAAATTAATATTTAAGGATAAATAAAGATTCGATAACGTATTCGTAATAGTAAATCGATTAAATAAAATATTATAAATTATCCCTTACTTTATAATAATAATAATTAAAAACGCGGCCCGTATATATTACGAAGGCCTTTACTATATTTACAAATTATTAAACGAAGTTATTTCGGATAAGGGCCCCTAATTTATATCGGATTTTATAAACGAATTAATTAAAATTTTAAATATTAAATAGAAATTAGCCTCCTTAGGATATAATTAAATTGCGGAGTAGGCCGAAATTATAAATAAATACTTCGATTAGTATTTTCGTCCCTTCGTTAATTATTTCTAAAATAATTAATTAAAAACGATCTTAATAATAAATATAATATAAATAGGAATACCGTATAATAATTTAAATAGGATATAACCGTACGAAATATTAAAAAGATTCCTAATACCCGGAATTTTAAATTAAGAGGCTCGAATTAATTTCAATAGCGTATAATTAACGACTAAAGAGAAATTTAATTAGGAAGACGTATAAAGCTTAATAAATCGAATCTAAAAATATATAAATAAAGTAAAAAAATTTATTACTAAAATTCAAGAGTAAATAATTAAATAATTAAATAAATATTAACGTATTTTAAATTTCGGATCCAATAATAGAATATTTATTATTAAACGGAACGAATTTATAAACCGGCTAAATTATAAATTCGATTTTCCTTTAACGAACTAATATTTTAAAATTAAAAAAAAGTATAATTATTTATTTAAATTAAAAATATTAAAGGGTTAGAAAGGAATAGATATCTTTTATACTAATAAGTTTCGGAAATATCCTAATAATTTATTACCCGGTTAAAAACTAAAAGAACTAATAAAGGAATATATAAAAAACGATATTAAATAAGAGGTAAAGGAAATTTTAACTTTTTAGGTATACTTTAATAAATTCTAATACCGAATAAATTAAAAAGGATACAACCCGGACCCGAAGTTTTATAATATTAAGAATTTTAAAAATTTATTTAAACTCTTAAAAATATATTACGAAATATACCCTAAATACCCGGGGCCGCTTATATATTTAGAAGAATAATTATAGAAGGCTAAGGCGGAAGAGTTCGATAAAAATTATTTAAAGGATAACGTCCCTTTAAGGAAGGGTATAAAGAAATTAAAGAGGGCAATAGGCGCTAGGAAATAAGGGACCTACTTTATATATAATAATAATTTTAATATTTCGAAGATTCGGGGCGAATTTTTTTCGAAGGGGGGGGTAGTATTACGGCGTTAGCGGATAGGGTCCCTATTAGGGCCTTATTTAGCGGACTAGTTATCGCTTAGACGGTTACCCTAATAGAGGTTGACCGTACTAGCGCACGTGATTACGTGCCACCTTCATAGGTCGTCCGCGCTTAAATATAAACTTTAGCGCGGGGCGCGCCCTTTATTCGTTTTCTTCTTTTCTTCTTTATCTTGTAATTCTACAATAGACCTAGATTTAACGTATTAAACTTATCTTTCGTAATTACGTCGCTCGTGATAAGAATAAGAATACGGTCCGGGTTAATTTCGCGAACGAATTTTTACGTAAGAATTTCGCGAATCTTCCTCTTAAAAGTAAATTTATTTTATCCTTTATTATTATTATTATTATTATTATTATTTCTACTATTTTTATTATTAAAATCCTTTTCTTTATTAGAATTGTTATTACCCGAATTATTATTAACGTCCTCCTCCCCGGTAATATCTTCCTTATTTCGGTCTTCTTCTCCGCTTTTATTTCCTATTTTACGAATATAATAACCGGTAGGGTATTCTTTTATAAAAATATCCTTATAAACTTTCTAATCGTTTAGCGGGGTAATATAAAGCTAGTAATAATTTTTACGCTTAGTATTATAACGAGTAAAAAATTTATCCCAAATTTCTTTAAAAATAATTAGAATATCGGTCGCCCAATTATACCTTATATTAAATATTATTATTAATTTCTTTTAAATAATATAATAATTATATTTAATATCCTACTTCGATTTAATCGCGTTAATAGTTTATAAATAATACGGCTACTTCTCCTTCGCCCTCTTAAATATATATTCCTAAATTTTATTATACTTTTTTACCTTACCGGATTTGAAATATCCCTTTCTTTTATATTTACCGAATTATTTTATTATTTAATTAATTATTTTACGGTTATAAATAATATATTTAAATAGGGTAGAAGAAATATTAATCGATTGCGATTAAATAGCCCGTTTACGTTTAATCCTTATAGTATTTTAAGTAATTTATTGCAATTAGGATTAAAATTAAATCTAAATCTAATTTTAAATATATTACGGCTAATTCTATTAAATATATTCCAATTAATTATTCTATTAAGTATATTCTAATTAATTATTCTATTAAATATATTTTAATTAATTATTTAATTATTAAGTATATTCTAATTAATTAGTTTATTAGGTAGGAGGAGGATTCGATTAAGTAGTTTAATTAATCTAATTCTAAATTTAAATTTCGAGAAGTTAATTCTCGAAAGGTAAAGTCTCGTTAATAATTATATCGTCGTCATCCGTAATAGAAGTATAAAGGTAGTCGTCAATAGAGAGGTTCCGATTATTAGCGCTAATCGAAGATAAATTAATAAACTCCTCGATTAAACCTTAATCTCTATCGTTATTTATATTATTGGTTTTGGCGGGCAAAAATACTAGGAATATAATTACGATATTAAAAACCAAGCTATTAATTTTATTACGTATCTAAATCGAAGGCGGTGAGCCGGATTATACAAAGCTATACCCAAAACGTTCAAATCTAGAAAGTGGACCTCGTATATACTATATCGATTAGTGGCCTCCACTTTGGGCGACCAAGAATTCACAGAAGTCTATACTGCTGGGAGCAAGCAGTCCGCTACCGAACGGGCCCTTACGGTTGATCGGCAGTGAATAGTGCTCGGCCGACAACGAACGGCCTGAAAATCCGACCTTGTTAGGCGCTTCCAAGTGTTCCTGACGAGCCTGGTGCTGCAAGCATCCGAAATCTAGCGTACTTCGTCGTACAAACTCTCGATTTCTCTATCAGCAGACCGTGGGCATGAGGGTTGTAAGAGTGAGCGAGTAGGCGAGTTATGCGGCATGCAGGAGTGAACAAGGCCAGTCATATCGTGCGAGGGTTGAGAGATGACCAGCCATTATCCTCGCAGATTGAAGTCCCCGCTGTTGACGGTGTCATCCTGGCGATGCTGTGGTAAGTGCTGATGGTTTTTGTCTGAAGTCCGTAGCGGGGCTTTACATTGAATGATATCAAACGTTCAGGTTCAGCTACTGTGCTGTTACTGGCTCGTGTGCCAGGTAGATCATAGGACTTTAGATCTGTTGCAATGGTATATCGCACATCATAAGATGATCCGTGATTTGGTGCGAAAGCATTGCGTGCTGGTTGAGGTACCCCACGCTTCTTAATCATCTTCAGAGCGGGAAGAACCGCACTCTAATCAGAGTAGCTCAGTTGCAATACTGTGCAGTGCCCCCGGGAATGAGTAAGAGCTTGCCATCGCCTGTCACCATGCGTTGACCGGAGCGTGCGGAGCTTCGACCATAGCCAATGCACTTCTTCGAAACGGCCAGAACAGAGTGACAGACATGGGTGGACACGCGAGTTTCCCCGTGGCCAGGCCACTATACTGGGAACATGGCGATGAATAGTCTTCTGCCTATGGGAGACTGATGGGTGTATTTCCCGGAATTCGAGGCAGGTTGTTTAGTCAGGGCTGACCAGCAGCATGGGAGATGAGGAGGCTGCCCAACACCCGGCACGAGATAACTCCCGATACGAAAACCTGTTGGTCTTCGACGTCCATTGCAACTTCCAGATGATTACAGCGAGTCTTGTGGTGTGCGAGGGCCTGCGGGTGTGAACCTGGTAGCTTAACTACAGCGGTATGATGCAGCTGTCCCGCCCGCGGTAAACCTCAGCGTTGGTGCTCATGGCGGAAGGAGGCTTGATGCGACGCTGTGCGCCGTGAAATATGATCGTCTGGTTCTCCAATCATGGAATCTCTTTGCCTCACTGTCCAAAGCAACGCAATTTGAGTGAAGTCCATAAATAGAAGTGCAGCCCTCAATCCGGGAGCATCGATGCTGTATCACATCAGGGCGTTGCGCCGTGTCTCTTCCGAGTGAACTTGTGGCTCCGTAACAAATGATGACGGCCAGCAGGACGCTTGAATATCGCGAGACTGGCTCATCAGTGTTGAAGCTGTTGCTGAAAGAGAATGAAGATTCCAATTGATGAAAATCCCAGAGCTGTGTGCAAACACCACAACTTGGGGGCTGTCAGCGGATGGCACGGCACGGTTTAGGAGCCACGAAAGGCCTACCTTGAAGTTGCCTAGTATAAGGAAGTGACCACAATGGCTGTGTAACCCGTCATTTCCAGGTGCAGCTCTCTGGATGACATTAGTTGACTGCCCATGATCGGTATGAGCATGCTCGAGAGGTGCGGACAACGTGCCGCGCAAAGAAGTCTGTCGTAGTATAGGTATGTATCTCAAGTTCATCGGGAGAACCGGAGCTCTCAGAAGGCTTCAGCTTTGCTCAGCCGTGACCGCAACTGGGACGGCCCGGGTTGCTGCAGGAAAAGCCCCGGGTGCGAAGAAACGAATCAGAGGTGAGAGTAAGCGAACTGGTCCACAGAACACCAACCAGGTTCAGCATGGCCGGCCGAGACAGAGGATGAGGCCCAGACGGAAGATGTGTGGTAATAGTACAGTGACGAGCAACATCGATGCCCCGAGTCCTTTTTGCCTCTCAACAGTCATGAATCACGGCATGAAGTAATGCAATGGTAGCTGCGGGGCCGCTGTGCACCTCCAGTTCACCGAATTACCAGGCTCTTTGTACCTCCCGAAAGATGGGCAAGGCACAGGCACATGCAAGGAGCAATGAAGAGAGCGGGTTGTCTTCCTAACATGAGCCCGAGCCGTACGCTCCAGATGGTGTTGTCGTGTTCCTGGACGTGAAGGTGGTGATACTTTCGCTTGAGATGGCCACTGCGAGTTTTTGACTGAGACCCCCCGGACCCTTTTACCAGAGAAATGTCGCCATCATGGTGCTCTGACCGAACTGTGGAAGGATTGGCAAAGCATATGTGATTGCTGTGTCTCGGTGGCGCTACGCCATCAGCCAGCTTCTACCCGTGGCCAGTGGGAGAGAAAGCGTGCCTGACTTGAGTATTTTAGAAGTGTCGCTTTTTCTCGTCGAGAAATACAACATTAGCCGCATTGAAACTGTCATACTCAAGAGGTAACAGCCAAAAGCACAGCCAGGAGCACGTCGAGAAGATGGGTTTTGTCTGCACGTAATTTGACGACTCCAGGTCCGCACAAGTTATATGTACCGGTACGTGGTATGTTCAACCCCATCTCCTAGTAGGAATTTGGGTCCTGCTTGCGATTGGTCGCCTCGTCGGCTGGTGTGTAACACCTGGGCCCGTCTCTTTTTGTTGGTGTGAGGGTCGGACACGGTCCCGAACCAAAGTGTGCTCATTGCACAGAGGGTGCCCTCAGGTGCCTGCTGCTTGGTAGTTGCTGGTAGCGTAGGCCTACGCCGTCCCGTCTCATGGCGAGCATGGTCGTATCGTACGGCAAGCGTATTGCGTAAGCTGAGATGTCCTGTAACCGTGGTCTAGGTGGTGGTGAGGAGGGACCTGGGAGTTGATCGAGCGAGGGGCCTCTGAAGTCAGCGGCTGGTGCCGAGATCGCACATCACCAGTGTCCAATCTTGAGCTAAGGGGATGGCTTGCTCTATGTTGTCAGGCAGTTGATTCGCTTCAGGCCTTTGAGCCCGTCATCTTCACGCCGAGAGTGGCCAGCGAGACGAGTGAAGGGTGACTTTGGGAAAGAGGAAATGGAGATCAGAAATGCGCGGTGAGGTCAATTTTCCCACTTGACGGCTTCAGGGTGTCTGGGTGCCATCATCACTGACTGCAGAGGTGAGGTTGGAGACGGAACCCCAGAATCGGACTGATGAAGAACCAAGGCCACGGCATCTTGGCGAGAGCTTGATATGGCGGGGATGGCCTCTGAGAGGAGGGACGGAACCAAAAAGGGCACAAGGGGAGGGGAGAGGGGTGAAGAAAGAAGGGCTGGTGATGATGGATGAAAATGTCAAGCTGCACGGGACGGCAGGCCTGAAAAGAGGGAAGAGGCCGTGACGGGGTGACTGGAGACAACACAGTGAGTGAGAAAGCGCGAAGAGAGGAGACGAGGAAAGAGCAAAGTCAACAGTGTTCATCACTGGGCTCCACTCATTGCGCACTACTATAGTACTCGGGGGATGGAGGGCGGGCGTGGCCATTGTTCATCCCCCTCTTTTGGTAAAAGAGGGGGTGGAAAAAATCTGGGACAGTGAAATAATCTAGGACAACCCAAATTTAGTAATGAATAGAATGCATCAACGCATACCACCACACAGCATTTTTCAAAAAATCTAAGAAAATTTCAAAAGGTAAATAATTAGGTTAAATAGCGATTTTCAAAATTTCTCAATTTTTGGCCAAAGCGTTATCGAGATATTTGAAATATAATACTTTTTGCTAAGCAAATCGTAATTCGTATTGCGCATCACAAAATTGCAGCGTTTGGTGAGATATAAGAGGTTGAGGAGCTTTTGCTCACCCAATTTTTATCTGAAAATTTTAAAATTTTTCCTATTAATTTTTATTACTTGAAATTCCTTTCTAGAATTTTCTTGGATTTTTTAAAAAATGCTGGGTAGTAGCCTGAGTTGATACATTCCGGTTACCACCAAATTTGGCCTTGTCCCAGATTATTTTACTGTCCCAGATTTTTTCCACCCCCTCTTCTACGGAGAGGGGGTTGAACAATGCCAAGGCGCCCTACAACCCCCGAGTACCTACCACTCGACGAACCGAACTGCGGTGCAATGAAACGAGTGCCTTACCATGTGTCACGCAGGCATTTCAATCTTACGCTAACTGTACGGGCACAGTCCAGCAGTGTTGACGTGAAATTTCGGAAACTTTGCGCGTGCAGGTATCTTGTAATTTACTGGGCTCTCGGATATGCAATGCTCCTTCCCAGGTCCCTGTAGTGCCTGCCTCTCCGTGATCCGGGCCCCTCTGGACTCTTGCCCTCCGGACCGACTTCATGACGGTTATCCTTTCCACTTCCTCAACATATCACCAGCATCGGATACAGCAGTGGCTTGGTGAAAATTCTGCACCTGCCCTTTGGAAAATTTGTATGACAATTGAACCGAACTCGACACTGCAGCGAGCTGGCCAAATCTGAACGGGCCCGACATGGAGTGAAGTGTGTAAACTCCCGGTCCCGTCTCCTTCTCTCAGTCACCTTCGTTTCCGAAGTCAGTCAGTCAGCTTTCCGGGGTGGTGTACGGCCCTAACCGAATGAACGACGCACGCGCTGCACCGTACGCAGTAGACGCCCGTTTTTAGGTGGCCCATCATCCCATGATTTCGCCCATTCCAGACCACCGCTTCTCTCGGATTTATCACAGACTCCCGATTGGGCCGTTCCTGCGCTAGAATCGTCAAGCCGTCGTCGCCCACGCAAGCCCGTCGCCGGCCGTCACCTCTCGCATAGAAATGCTCCAAAGAATCATTTCCCTTTCCGCCCCTCATCTCGTGTTCTGCCCGCCTTTGCCGTGCTCATCAAGCGGTCTCACATTTCCCCACAGGCCACACAGACCACGGCACCGCAAAGCACAACGGCTTCCTTGGGGGTCCCGGTATCTCTGCACTAGAGGTATACAACAAGGCCCAGCAGACAGGTACAGTAAATACCGTGTTTGCGTCCTGGAACCATCCACACAGCTCGGGCCATATCAGTCATGCTTATCTAACTTTCTATGGACCCCTTGGGGCTGCTCTTCTTTTTCCAGACAATTTCCACCATTCGCACTAAAAAGAAAGGCGCTCAACGGCCAGACTAGAAGGCTTGGTTATTTCTACCACAAAATCACACTTCCACACTACAGTGACCGCAAGGGAAGCCCTCTCCGCAGCGCCGTCCCGTCCCTCCACTGGCAGAGAGCTGGCAAGCGGGCTGCTGAATGGCACACGCTGGGACGCCGACACCCTCCACAGTTGGGCCTGTCTCTTGAACTCGCCAGTCCCCAGTCAGCTTCAGCTCATACACATCACTTGAAAGTCTTTGCTCACAGTGCTGCGAATCAGTTGCTGTTGCAAGACAAAAGAGCACAGGCGCGCACCCATGCATCTCCCTGATGTTCAGGACTCTTCAGGGTATGATTGAACTGCACTGAGCCTGGATCTGGTTCAGGGATACAGCCGTCAAGCAAAGCGTCAATTGGTCCATGGCACAAAGTTGATTCCCAAAGGGTTGTGTTGTGTGCGAAGCGTGTCTTCTTTGCTCAGCACTCGGGCTGTCAGGCCATCTCTGTGTGTAAAGAGCTGGGTCCGGTGTCTAGTCCACACTGGGATTGTTTCTTGATGGTTCCGGGGACGGCGGCATGCGATGAAATGGACGAGTTTGGTTCCCTCTGCCTCCATAGCCTCTTCCCAGCCAGGACTTCCATGATCATCTCGACCCCTGATGCCATGTTCGTCTTCGTTCACTTTGTGGGGCTCTGCAGGGTGTGATTGCTTTTCCTAGGGCGCAAGGATGATGGATCTCAAAGGACCCGACCAGTGTCTCTCTCTCTGAGGTTTGTGTCTCTTCCAGCTCCCCTTCAATCCCTTCCATTCCCCCCAGTGTCTCCTTTTCGCTGCACCACTCACAGCCCATTTCGTCTGTGCGCCCAAGACGGGAAACCCTGGCTGATAAAGCTCTCGCAAGCTCGCAACCCCAACCACACCAAGCCTCCCACACCCCTTGCCCCCCTTCTTCATATTGCACACTGTGTTACATCCTTGCCAGCCATGTACCGATACCCCGTACTTCCACCTTGTGGTTCTGATCCATCAGAGCACGAAATGCCCCGGGGAGTTGGTCAGCGGGTCGGCTAACCAACCCAAGATGTCGTGGTGACTGGTAAAGCTATCCAAAGTGCTGCTCTTATAGACCAGATCCAGGAGAAGCCAGCCGTGACTTGGAGGTTGCAAAAGATGTGCAGTGCCAGTGGCCTGTGTTCATCTCAAAGCTATCACAGACGTTTTTGGATGCTGTAGAGGTGTGTATGCACGGAAACTTTGGCCAGGAGCGCCATCCCGTCTTTACAGTACAAAAGTCATGAACGAGTAAAAGTATTTCATCACGGCGATCAGGGCGACCGGGGAGCCAGCCCCCTCCCCCCCTGCTCCCTCTCCGCGGTGCCCAGACGTGGATCACTTGTGAGCCCCTGTCATCAACACCACCCACACTGCTTTGAGCACTTCCCTCCCGGTCATCATCCACTTTCCGCCCTCGAGAACACCCCCCCGAGGCTCCCACGTAAGTGTACACTACAAAGTAGCCAGCTACCGGCCTAGCGCCGCCTCAACGTGTGTGCTTGCCCCGTGCGTGTTGGCCGTCGACACTAGGCCAGAGGTACATGCCGATTAGATCTGTACAAGACTCCGTACACCTTGCTTGTGTTGTTCAGGTTCTGGATTCTCCTCTTCCTCGCTCTCATCCCCGTTCTCTCCGTCGAGCTGACAGCACCTCACACGGCGCAATCACAGCACATCTTGTCATCAAACCAGATCCTCCTTCAACCGCCGACATCACCACTGAGGTTGCTTCCAGGCCCAGAAAAGACTCTCTCCCTCGGTTTCTTCTCTTCCTGTAAGTCTCTGCTGTGATCTGTCTTTCCGGATTCAGGTTGCTTGTCTTTGCCGCCTTCACTTGGTTGCGAGGGATCCGCGAGACTAAGGTGAGCCGACACATCGTCACTTCGCCCGTGTCTCGCTCTCCCGCTCCCGCCCGTATCTCCCCAATCTCATCGAACCCCGTAGCCCCTGCCAGCTCGCCCCTCCTGGCGGCTTGCTCACTCTTAAACCGGTTAAGCCCCCCAACCGGTCCACCCCCTTGCTCTTTCTTAGCCCTGCCATTCTGCTTGACCCACACGTTCTTTCATATCAACCGAGAGTCTGCCGCCTTCTCGTTCATCTGACCCTCAGTCACTCTTTCTTGCAAACCCACCAGCCCGAGACAGAGTCGTGTGAGAGAGCACCTGTGTAGACGTCATCCGGTTTCCCGGGCTGTCTTGACTGAGCACTGGATTTCTCTTGTGCCGTGGTTCCAAACCTCACTGTCTAGAGCTTGAGCACTCATACTGCCAGATCTGATCGGCCAAATTACTAACTTGTCTCTCGCCATCTCTGGCAGCGTCGACGAACTAGAGAAAATGGATCCGGAACTATTGAAATATTACCAGCAGCAATACTACCCGGGCATGGGCTTTGCTGGCCCACGCCACACACAGCACCATGGGCCGCAGTATCAAGTCTGGAATTCGAACAGCTATCAATGGACGGTTCTTCAACAGCAAAGGGCAGCGATGATGGTGGGGCCAGGAAGCCTTCACCCTTCAAAGCAAACGGAACCCAAGCCCAGGCTGGCAAAGGATGAGGTCGAGTTGCTGGAACGAGAGTTTGCCAAGAATCCGAAACCAAACACCAGTCTCAAACGTGAGCTGGCTGAACAGATGGGTGTTGAGGTCCCAAGGATTAATGTTCGTTCTCGCGAGTATAGTCCCATGATTGTGTCGTGAGCTAACGTCGTCTGTTAGAACTGGTTCCAAAATCGACGAGCAAAGGAAAAGCAAATGAGAAAGACGGCCGAGTTTGAAGCACAACAAGCAAGGGAAAGAGCAGAGTCGGAATCCAAATCCGCCGATGACCAGGAACAAGGCACTGTCACCGAGTTTTACGGCTTGAGCAACCGCCATCAGCCCCTTGGCCTATCCACCGCTTCTATCGGGAATGAGGATGGTGCGAACAACGATCACTCTGATCGGCAGCGTCCAAGCCTCGAGCAGTCCAACCAAGGCGTGGCTGGAAACGTTTCGGCTGAGCAGAGCAATGTTTCTCCGTCTGGATCGGATAGCGATGGGTTCACTCCTGCTAATTATGACACGCCACACTCGTCCGGATCCCGTGGATATGAGCTTACCAACCTTGTTACACCAGCAACAACCATATCAAGTTCGTATGGGCCAGCTTCGAATCATATGGAGTACCCACAGCCGGCCCAGTATCCGTATGGTTTGAACGAGCCACCACGACCAGTAGACGGTCTTCCCGTAGCCACGATGGCACAACATGGTGGTTTGCTCAACGACACAAACCAGTACGGATCTTACACCGAGAGGGCCATGTTCATGCACTCCTCTGATGGGCAGTTTCCATCGCAAATGGGAGGCCAGGATGGAACCGGAATCGGCACTGCTGGACATCCGACGGTACGCATGTCCATCGAGGGCACACCCCACTCGGAAAACAGATCTCCTTCTTCGGGCACCGGCTCGTCTCCTGTGATAGCAGACCTGCGCCTACGGTCACCACCCCCGGCTTCCGACATTGCCAGCCGCAGAAACCTGCGCCGTCCAGCGCCGCTCGGGCCCCTGTCGCTTCGCACCGATTGCGCTGGAAACGGACCGAAGACGGGTATCGACGTAGGACCCAGAAGGATGGACAACGCACGCACGATTAGGAGGATCTCATCGGCGACTGGAAGCTTAACTGGACGCATCCAAAAGTCCTTGGCGCTGAACTCAGGAGGGCCGCGCTCTCCGTTCACCATTGATCGGAAGAAAGAGGCCCTGCTACAGAGCATTCAAGGCGTCCAGTCCCCGATCATGGCGTCTCTGAACAGTGCCATGTCGCCAATGACGAATGGCTCGGATGATGAGCAGGCATATACCTTCGGCTCTCTCGGGGCGGTGAGTGAGATGTCTATGCCGCCGTTCAAGTCTGAACCTGGCATCAAGACACCGCCTGGGACGCCCGGGCTTGGTGTTCAGTTCCGTGATCCATTCGCATATCCAGTTTCGGCTGACAACACTTGGAATTACGTGTCTCCTGAAGAGCCACTGCCCACCCCCGGACTTTGCAGCAATGGGGGCTCTGAGTTGGATTACTCCATGGCACCGCAGTTGTCTGGCTATGTCACCAGTCAGCCTGTGACTCCTTCATTTGCTCCCGCCATTGGACCGACCTACAACAACGTATTCGGAAATAACGGCGGAGGTCACCTGGCTAGAAACACCGAGTATACGTTCCCGGAGTCCTATCAACCCGAGTCGTCATCGCGGTGCTCGCCAGTTGGCCAATTGAGGTCCAAGCAACAATTCCAGTTTGCTCAGAACGTTACGCCTCAGGACTTCAACAACCATGAGAAGTGAGAGGAGAAGGCGGACCGAGGCGTATCCTGTCGGACGCCTTCTTTTCGCTGATTCCATCTCGCATTCACATTATCAGACTCCTCTGATGAGCTGCAAGTCTTCTGTCGCGTGAATGAACGCATGCTTCGAGATGTTGTACTCGAATTCTTGCCGCCCTCTGTCGGGCGCAATGTACCAACAGTTCCTTTCGCAGCATGTCATCTTGATGCCGCCGCTGAGGCGCAGATAATAACATGGATCCTGGCCTCTCTCGTCTTCAGAGGGCCGCTCTTGGAGGGCACATGTTTTTTGCCCGAGGCAGGGCCGGCTTCGTTCCTCTCTGCATCGCAGAATTTCATGGCATATGATTGCCACTCCATGTCAAAGCTCTATCCCGTAATACGCCCGGAAAGAGATCATGGAAGCGTGCTTGTAGGCGCAAACACTTGAACCACAAGTTTTGCATACAGCATCTCGCCATGCGTCCGCTAAGATACGACGAGGTCTAGAATCAGCGGAACGATCAGAGAGAGATATGCAAGGGAAGAGATGGAGGTGGAGTTCAATTGTATTAACCTTTGTTGGTGAAAAGGAGTACTGGGATGCATTTATACGATGGGATAAGTCAAGGGCACATATATACACGACGGGTTTTCTTTCATTGAATGGTTGTCTGCGCTGCTTTGGGTTTGGAATTATATGGGGGTTGGGTTGGGTTGGGCTTCGGATACCCGCACGTAAAGGAACTTTAAGAGTGGACGAGGGGCAGGGAGAGGGGTATGTGGGCGGTTTGTTTATGTCTGGTCCGGATCTAATGCTTTCATTGCCAAGTATAGGCCATGGAATAGCGAAGGGATAGGGAGAGGGATAGCGTCTGGCATCTGGCAGACCCCTTTGCTCCGGTCTCCGTCAGTGCTGGACCATCTCTTTCGGTTGCCCCCTGTCACTGGACACGGGGGGACGATACCCAGAGATGAACAATGGATGATGAGAGAGATACTGAGAATGAAAGGACAAGATTACTTCATACCTTCAACAAATCGCCTGGCAGTTGTGTATTATGTGATGCGTCTTTGTGTGAGGTTCAAATAAGGTTCGGGGGGTCCCGCTCGGGGAGGTGCAAGGTGGCTATTTTAGGGTAGCCAGTGGTCGTGTACGATCGGTCGATGAGGGGTCAGGAACCACGTTCATAACCTTCGGGCTCTTAGGTATCATTCCGTTGGATGATCGACGTGGAAGGAATCTTTAGTTGCGGGAAAGTTTATCAGTTCAAATATTGAAACAACGCTGTGACGATGAAAAAGGGGGAGGTGTGGAGGGTGACAAGGGAGTAACCTGGTGAAGGATGCCCACTCAGCCACTCACCTTGCCCACCAAGACTTACACATTCTTAACTGAAAAGGCTAGGTCCCCGGGCCTCCTTTCTCACACTAAACCAGACATGAAATTTATCTCAGTTTCGAAGCAGAAAAGTGGAAACATCATCCTGTAAGTATCCCGTCATCATGACCAGCACATGCTAAACAAGTCGGAATCGAAACCGGAATGGCGTTCGGAACTTCGGAGCCGGGATGGGAAAGGGGTTTTTCCTCCAAACAAGAAAAAGAAAAACCCACATTGCGTGATTGACACCAAGCCTTCCTGGGCAACTAAAAAGAGCAACCAAGACAGTGAAAACGGGCCCCAATATCCTCTTTACTTTGCTCTCCTTGGTCAAGTCCAATCGTCAAATTGCCCAGATTCGACTTAGTCAGGCTCTCAAAATCTCGTCAGCTCTTATCAGCTCAGCTCTCTTCAGCTCGTCAAGGTATTTCGGTCATCGTTTCGCTCGGGTAATGTAAGTTCAGTGGGGTTTCGGGTGTTGGGGGATCCATCCATCTGAACTCCATCTTCCTCTCAACCGCCGCTTTCTCGCTTCGAGAAGAATTCCAGTGGTCTTGGGTTCTCGAAAAGGCGGACGAATCCGAAGCTCCGGAACCGGGGGATCAAAACTCAAACCATTTTCGGGATCGAAGGATCAGGGTGGTGGGGAATGGTGTGCGAATGGGAGTGTACCCTTGGGGGAGAGAGCCGCAGAAAGGATGTAGTGCGGAGGAGCGGGGAATGGGAAAAACGCTGCAGACTCAGAGTGCAGAAAAGGGATGCGGCGCTGCGGGATAGCAGAAGCGGAAGCGGAGGCGGATGGCGGAGGCGGAGGGGTGCGGCGGGGGATCCTCTTTTGACGACACTGCATCGCATTCTGTCGAACGTTCGACTTTTTGAGTCGTGTCGAATCGTTCATCTCATCTCATCTCGTCTGATGGAAAACGAGCTGAATGGAACTGGCGGGGAACATCAAAACACGTGGGCTGTGAAACTGTAAACCTCGAGAAAAATAAATGTTAACGATGACCGCATACAACAAGGATACCGCGACGGACCATACCTACCTCTGCCGAGAGAAAGGAAAATGGGATGAACGGTTGATATAAGCTTTTCGAAACCCCTAAATGCTCCATATCCCCCATACCTTATACACTATTTGTTTCTTTTCTCGTGTCATGTTTTGCATTCCACACGTTCCCAAACGTCGTTTCCGCCTTCAATAGTTTCCGGAAACTATTGAACCCCAGAACGACTTTATCGGAAATCAATGTGATCGTCATCGGTTCTTGCCATTTTGGTGTGGGGTTACCATACCATTCGTTACAGGTGTTCAGAACCACCGGCCCCGGGGCTTACCGGACCAACCTCCGGGAAGGAGCAATGTTGTGCAGTGCGTTCAAAAAGTCTGATTCGCACTTTCGCAGTCGATCTATCGATCAATAAAAAACTCCATTCGCTCGGTTGATCGAGTTGACTCGTCTATTCGGATCGGTGAATGAATGAAACCTTCTTTCTTTTTAAGCTTTTCTATAGTGTGTCGATAGTCCGGCTACTAGTAGGTTGCTGGGTAAGGAGAAGAATATCCCGAATGATCCCCGGATTGGATATGTGTCAGATTCCAGGGTGGTATTCTGGGCTAAAATAGTATAGACCAGTATATAGCTGGTTAGCACTACCAGCCACACAGAAGGTCTTGGCAAATAAGGGATACCCCCAGCTCTAGTCTCAGTTCTCAGACCCACTAACCTCCGAACCCCACCCCCCATTTTCTGCGGTAGCAGGTCTGAGCGCGTTTTGCGCAAAATGGCCGTCGAAAATAGGGGAAAAAGACGAAATATTCAATATTTAAATAAAGAAAAATTGAATAAAGGTAAATAAAATATTCTTAGAATGCTCTCGTTGGGCCGGTTCTAATAGTACTATTTTTGATGTATAAAACCCAGCCGTTAAAATAATACAAATTTAGAAAATAAATTAATTTCATTATTTATAAGGAATATTTTTAATTATTTAAAGTAATTGAATTTTTATAGTATGAAAAATAGTATGATGAGGATGGCTTTAACGAGACGGTTCTAATGGTACTACTTATGAAGCGCACGGGCCACCCGTTGGAGTAATGCAACCTAAAAAAGGAAGGAAAATAAAAGAATATTAACCCCCTCGAGGTTGTATTACCTTAACGGGTGGTCCGTGCACTTTATAAATAGTACCATTAGAACCGTCTCGTCAAAGCCATCCTCATCATACTATTTTTTATACTATATAAAGACTCCTACCCTAAAAAACTCAGAGTGTCCTAATTTTTACTATTTTTCCTAAAAAATTACCTTTTGACCTAGATTTTTATAAAGAAGTGGTCCGAGCGTTTAAAAAAAATAAATGTTAAAAAGGCCTTGAAATAATTATCCTCCGAGAGTAAATTTTTTTATTATATTATTTTTCGTTATTTAATTATTAAATAAAACGTTAATAAAAAGAAGAAAAAATCGAAACTTCTTGCAGTCGACGGCCATTTTGCGCAAAACGGTAACAGACCTCCTCTCACTAAAGTTCGAGGAGAGGAGACCCACATTTTGTGGGGTGGGTCCGCTGAACGCCGTGGACGGAGGTTCTGTGGAAGAGACTACCCCAGCTCCCCCGACTAGAGTTCCAGAATCCTGTTCTCTATAGTTACACATAAATACATAGAATCAATCAATTCTCCTATACAATTTGATAATTAATAATTTAATATACTTATTACTATTAATACCGATAATAACGATAATATTATTATTATTATTACGATATTTTCTTTAAAGTAAACCGATAAAATAATTAATAATAACCCCTTCCTTACCGATAACGATAATTAGGTCCGTTAAGAGGAGATATTATAAATTAAATACGATCCTAATATTATTAAAGTTTAATTCCTAAGCGAAATCGACGTACCCCGCGAGCCTTTTTACTTTAAATTTAGTAATTTTCTTTTTAAATTAATTATTAAACTCCGTATCGAAATAATTAATAAAGAATTATATTTTTTTAAAGCCGGTTTCCTTCGTATTATAATAAATAAGGTTGGAAAGACCGTTAAAATTCCTTACTATTATTAAAATAATATTTTAATTAATAAAATCCTTATTAAAAAAGATTTAAGTAATTTTTAATTCTATTATAACGCTAAAGTTGCTTACCTTAATAAGAAGAAGGATTGGTTGAGATTCGAAATTAGGGATAAAATTATAAAAATTTAAATAAGATTTTTAATTAATTACGGACTTTAAGGTTCGGTTATAAAAGAAAAATAGGATATTTAAATTTAATATAACCTTTTTAAATAAAAAACCCGATATAATATTATTAATAAATTTATTAATACCTATAAAGCTTATACCGATAATATCGTAATCCTTCGAAAGGAACCGATTAATTTTAATACCTAATTTTAGAATTAGGTTATAATTATAAATAATAATATTATTAAAGGAGTTAAGGAATATATAAACGTTATATTTTAGTATAATAATTTTTACGCTATTATTAAAATCGTCCGATTTAATTATATCGATACGATATAGAAATTTAATAATAAAATAGAAAATAATATTTTAAAGTATATAGAGGTATACGAAGATTTTAAAAAGTAAAGTATAAATAGTCGCTATAGTATTATAACCTTTATAGGTAGAAATAATCGTAGGGCGTTTATTATTAAAATAAATAATTAAATTTATTATTATATTAATAATAATAATAAAATTAATAATTATTAAGAAGTTAATAATGGGGATGCTTATTAATAAAATAGAAATAAAAAGCCTAAGGGTAATGTAAATAAACGAAAATAGGCGTTAGATAATTCCGAAAATGTACGTAAAAAATAAAATTCGAAAAATAAGAAGGGTAAAGGTAAAGAATTCCTTATATATAAAATATACGAGAAAGGATTTTATTCTTTTAAAGAGTATTAATATATAAATTTAAACGTTAAATTTAAAGCTTTTAAATTATATTCCTTTATTACGTAAATTATTAAAATTAATATTGCGAAGGACGTTAATTTAATTAAAAAAATTAAGGCTATTAGGGAGAAAACTATTAAAATAGTAAAGTTTGAATTTGTATAATTCTTTAGGGAGGAGTATAGGGTAGTTTTTTAAATTGGTAATAGAAATAAGCGAAAAGAGTATCCCTTTAAAAATTTAATTATTTTAGATTCGGGGAATTTTCTTTATATATTTAATAAGATTATTCGTTTTTACTATTTTTATTATATTAATTTAGATAATTATTTATAGGTAGGTAATTCCCGTATTAAAATTTAAAGTTTTGGGGAGGTTAACGTCGTTATTAAAAGTAAAAAAGGTAATTTGAAATTTCGGTTAAAAAAAGTCGCGTTTTACCCTAATTTTACTATTAATTTCGTTTTCCTCTTTTTATTACGAAGGTAGGGTTTTTATTAGGATTATCGACCTTTAAATAATTATTTAAAGAGAATTAACGGATTATTTTTTTATTCTTTAAATATTATTTTTAATTAAACGGTTTTAGAATATTTATTTATATTATTTATTAAATTAGTATTTATAATATAGCGATATTAAATTAATTCTTATACGAAAAAACCGTCGATTTAAACCGTTGAAATATAATATTACCGATTCGGTTACTTTAATCCCTAAGTATTCGAATATTTATAAAACGTCGATAGGGTATAATTATAAAGTATTTTAATTAAAAAGAAGGATGCGGATAATACGGTCGTAATAAATTTTAATTCGACCGAAGAATTTTCGAACGATTTCCTTTTTATAGCACTTTTAAAAAGGATATTAATAATCGAATATAATACTTATATTATAATAAAAATACGACGTTAAATATAACGAATCTTTCGAAACTATAAATATAAATTAAGGTAATACTTTATAATAAATTTCCTCGAATTTAATAAAGGTATTAATAAATACCGATACTTTATATTTATTATTTACCGATAATTTAAATATATATAGGATTATTACTTTTCGAACCGGATATTTACTAATATTGCTTCGATTTTATATAATTATATAAATATATTAGTATATCGATATAACGTTAAGGTTAAAGTTTTCGAATATAATAATAAATTTAACCGAAGAGAAATATTAATTAAATTCGGAATAAGAAGTATATTATTCGAACCCTTTATTCCTAATACCTAAGAATAAAATAATAGAGTAAAGCGTTTAGGGGGTATAGTAAAATAACGATATAATATTATAAAGAATAATTTAAAATTTCTAATCGATTTATAGTTAGAAATTATATACGTAGTAATTTATTTATTAAACCGGTTACTTCGATACTTCTATAATTGGAAATCTCTATACGAACGCTTTTATACTTATATTATTTAATAATATAATTAATAAGAATTATAGCGATTAGATATTAATTATTTTCGAGTATATAGGTGTAAAATATATTCTATAATTAATATAATATAAAAGAAAGAGAAACGTTATTAAAAATATTTTTTTAGAATATAAATTAGCTATTTAATCGGATATAACGCTTTTTCGATATACCGAATATAAAACCCCGTTACGAAATAAATTATTTAAATACGTAATATAATATTTAATAAATACGTTAAATTTTCCCCCGATAAAATTAATATTAAAGAAGACTTAGTAACTTTAAAAATAATAATTACCGAAGAGCTCGTTAAAAAATTAAATAAAATAAATAAATAGGACTTAAATTAAAGGGTATTAGCGAATCCCCATTTAAAAAATACTAAGGTCGAACTTCTTTTAAATATAATATTCGAGGAGGAAACCCTAAATTCTTAGTAAAAAACCGCTTAAAAAATTAAAGCCGGGGATATTTACGAAGTTATAAGGCCGGATAAAATAGCTATCGATTTTATTATAAATCTATACCTAACGCTATTAAATACCCTTCCTTCGTATATAATAACCCTATATACGGGCGTTATATTAAATTAAATAATCGATAAATATTTTCGAAAATTAGAATTATAAGAGAATACCTTCTTAATAGGAAGATTATTATAATTAATAGTAGAAATAATTATTAGAATAATTATAAAGGTAGAAGTATAATAATTATTAATTAAATACGGTAAATTAAATAATTTATACCGCTATAACCTCCTAAGGGTATTAAAGAACTATTATAATTTCGAGAGTTACCCTCTTAATAAGAAGTTTCGTAAGGTAGAACGAGCCTACTTTAATAATTATAAGGATATAAAAATTTAAATTAAAATCGATTAAAATATCCTTTATATTAAAGGGAAATAAATCCTTAATTATATATAGGTATATATTTATAAATTTAATAAAAATAATACTTTAAATAAAATTAAGGTTAGGTTAATAATCCGAGGAGATTAATAACGTAAGATAGGCGTTAATACCTATACCTCTACTTTAGCGGGAAGGTCCTTCCGAATTATTGTTATATTAATAATTTATTTTAATATAGAATTTATTTAGTAGGATATAATAAATGCCTTCGTAAACGTTATAATCGATAAGGAAATTTATATACGTATACTATTAGGATATCGGGTAAAAAGAAAAGTTTTTAAATTATTAAAAGCGTTCTATAATTTCTAACGAGCCCCTTTATTATAATAAAGGAAATTGAGCGGAACGTTTAAGGGTATAAGATTTAAAGCTAATTTTAAGGATTTATATATTATAAAAAAGGAGAGAGTATTTATATTATATTATATTAACGATATTATTTTTATTTATTTAAAGGAATACGAGGATTAGGTTAAAAAATATATTAATCTATTATAATTAAAATATTAATTAACCGGTAGTAAAGAGTTATAATAATTCCTAGGTATTGAAGTTATCCGTAACCGTAAAGTAAAAAAAATTTAATTGTCCTAAGAAGTTTATATTAAGAAAATTAGTAAATTATTGAAGTCTACTTATAGACTTACTATAATACTAATAAAATAATAAGAATTATTACCTTTTAATGGATTAGCTAATTATATTAAAATTAGAAACTATTAAATTAATATAGGCTCTATATTATATACCGCTATTAATACGTAATTAGATATAACTTTTTTAATTAATTAATTAGCTCGATTTAATTATAATTTTAATTTAAAATACTATAATATTAATAAGAAGGTTATTTATTACCTTCGTATAATTAAGGATTGGTATCTATATTATAGAAGTAGTAATTAATTTAAAGTAGTTTTAAACGTTTTATTTACTAATAATAAAATAAACCGTAAGAATTTTTAAAGATTTACGATTAAATTATACGGTAGATTTATTTATTAGAATATTACTAAATAGACCGCCATTGCGACGTTAATAATAAAAGTAGAGTTTTACGCTATTGAGAAGGTTATTAAGGAAATACTATTTATTAACCGATTTATTAAGGCTCTAGGTATAAAGTTACTTAACGACCTTATCCCTATTATAAAATAAAATAATTAATAGACTATTAGAATATTTATTGAGGAGATTCCTACCTTTATTATTAAAATGAAATATATTAATATTTATCGATATTAACTTCGAAAGGAAATTATCGAAAAGGAAACCCTTAAATTAATTATTTAGAAATAAAGGAAATGCCTACGGATAAATTAACGAAAGTATTTAGAATATTAGAGTATAAAAGGTTTAGGGAATTATTAAGGATATTTGTAAAACTATTACAGTAAATTATAGTAGATAATAATAAAAAAACTCTAGAAATAGAAGATTTAGATAAATATTTAGGTATTATAGTAGGAGAAGTAATAATAGATTAATTAAAGGGAATAGGAAATATATAAATAGCTTTACTCTCGACTCTAAAAGGATAATCGAAATAGTCTTCGAGTAAAGGGGTATATTAAATTCTAAGGTAGTATTCTAGGCTAAAATAATATAAATTAGTATATAATTGGTTAATATTATTAGTTATATAAAAGGTTTTAGTAAATAAGGGATACCCCTAGTTCCCCCGACTAGAGCTCCAGAATCCTATTCTCCACAGTTACACACAGATACATAGAATCAATCAATTCTCCCATATAATTTGATAATATGTACGGCACGAATGTACGAAATGTGCAAGTATGCTAAAGAAGCGTATTATTCTAGGATTTTGGGTTGAAACGAAGGGTGTTAAATTAGAGGGTAGATTCGACCAGTAGAAACAGGCTTACGTAAGGCGCCCCAGCCACCAAATTCTGGCTGCAGACCTTCCTAATAGTTTAGGCACCCCCAATTCGGGTTCTATAGAACTCTTCTAAATATATACATCAATTTTAACCCTAAATTACGATATCCACTTTGCTATGCAATTTGATAATTAATAGTTTGATTTGCGATCTCCGCGCTATGAAAACTTCAATTACATTAATTATAATTATTATTACTATTACTACCGTAACCTATTATATTATTAACTATATTCTAATTAATCGATAAGGAAGTCGTTATTAAATAGGTCTATTTAAATTCTATAAATAAATTTAGAGAATAGAGCGACGAGTTTATAATTTATATTAAGGTTTTGGACTTTATTAATTATATATTAGGGGTATAATTAATTCCTTTTGAGCTTATAAAGTTAATTATTATAAATTACGCTATTAAATCGTCCGTCCGCTATTATATCGAAAAGGTTAGGGAAGTTTTTAACGATTTTAAAAATAGTACCTTTATTACGCTAATCCCTCTTTATAGCGCCGATAATATTTTTATAAGCGTAGAATTTACCGAAAAATCTTTAAAAGAATAGATTAATAACGTTATTATTAAATTTATTAATTTTATTATCGTAAGGTTATAGGAATATAATTACGATATTAATATATTTAATTACCGGTTTAAAAAATACGAAACCTTTTCGAAATACCGCGTTATATTTATTAAATAAATACGTAAAATTATTTATTAGAATTATAAATTTAATTATTTCCGGAATAATAAAGATCTCTTTTAATAATATTTTACCTTTATTAAAGGGTTATAATACCGTCCCGAATAAGCCTTTATCGATATTTATAAAGCTTATTACGATTATATTAATAAACCCTTTACGATTAAATTTAAAATAGGAATAATTAAATAAATTAACGGTTAAGAAATTATTATAATTAAAATTTAATTCTATATAATTTTTAAATTCCTATTAATTATTATTTAATTTTACGATTTTATTAAATATTTACGCCTTATTCGACCGGACTAGGCCTTTAGCGCTTTATATTAATATTATTTATAAATTATTAATAATATTTTCGATTTCTATATTTTATCCGGGGATTTCCGTATTAAAGGTTTTAATAATAAAATACCCGTAATTATATAAATTAAATTTAATTGTAAAAATATTCGTAGGGTATTTTTTAAAATTAGAGGCGATATTTTTAATAAATTAAAGGATATTAATATTAAAATAGAAGACGTTTAATTTAATAGATTTTAATATAATTAGCGTAAAAGGAAGTATATAATATAAATTAAAGATTTTAAGTAGAGCGGAAGTTTATTATTATTATTTCGTTATAAAGTTTGCGAAAAGGGTATATATATTATTAAATACTATTAATATTTCTTTCTTAATAAGGTTTTAAACCCTTATTAAAAGCCTAATTTTAAAGTATAAATTCGGGTAGTTAAAAACTTTAATAACGATTTAGAATTTAAAAGGGAGGTCGAAATTTAAAGAAAGGAAATAATTAAATAATTAATAAATCCTATCCTTAATATTAATAATTAATTTTAAAGTAATTAATGTTTTAATAAAAATATTATTATAAACCTTATTTCTATTTTTATTTAGGTTTGTAGAACCGTTATAATATAAATAATATTTTAAATAGGAGAAGGAAGCTTTAATATTAACCCGTTTAAAAATTATATTCTTCTTAATTTTGGTAATTCTTTATATATATTTAACGAAATTACGCATTTCTTTAATTTCCGTTATATACCCTATAGTAATAATTTATGAATTAGAGATTTATATATTATAATTTAAAGTTATAAAGAGGTTAATTTTATTATTAATAGAAAGAACGGGTTTAAAAAATTACGTTTCTACGATATAGCTTTCTATTTTAATTTTATAATTAATTTTATCTTTTTATACCTATTACGTAAATAAAGTTTTTTTTAAAATTATAAATTACTTAATAATTATTTTCGTAATGTAAATTAATTATTATTTTATTATTTTAAAACCCGTTACCGTTAAATTTTATTTGAAGAATTTCTTTATTTATCTATTTAAGCGAATTTTTATACCCGTAAGAATATAATTAATTTTTATATAAACCGTAAATATTATTATAAAAACCCTTTTATTTAATATTTTAAATTAAAGTATTTTAATTTTTAAGTATTATTTTACCTCTATAATATATTAGGAACTAAAATTTTATTTAAGAATAAAAAGGAGGAGGATGAAGAAAACCCTAAAATTAAGTAATATAATATTTATATTTAAATAAAAATTAAATAATAAATTAAGCGAAAATTTAGAGATAGAGGGTATAAAGTTAAAGAACGTTTCGCTATAGATTTTTTCGATTATAAGGAAAGTTATTAAAATTATATTAATATTATATTTATTATTTATAAATTTATTAAGTATATTTAAGAATATTTCCTCTATAATTAATTCGTTATTATAATTGTAATTTATTTAAACGATTTCTTTATTCTCTTTAAAATATAATTTAATATTATAATACGAATATTAAAATACAATAACGAAATTACGAAATTATAATTACTCTTAAATTTATTAATATAATGTAGTATAATTATAAAACCTTTTACTTTATATATTTAAATATAAAATAGAGGTATAGAGCGTTCGGGAGGTATAATTAAAAATAAAGTACGTACTATAGGTTTAAGTATTCGTTTTTTTAAGGATTTTTGGCCGGAAATCGTTTTTATAATAATATATTTCAATAATCGGTCCTTTAAATACCTTTACGATTAGAAATCTCTTTATAAAAGATTTTATACGGTTATTATTAAAAAAATTAATAGTAGTAACGACGAAATTACCCCCCGCAAATTTAATATTTCTTATTTTCGAATTTATAACTATAAAGTATTTATAATAATTATTACTACTAAGAATAAATAAAATAAACTTTATAAAATGAATTTTAAAGCGTAAATTAGATATTTAATTGGTTATACTTTTATAGCTATTTATTAAATTTAAAACCCTATTATTAACGAGGTTATTAATACCCGCGATATTATTTTTGATAAATATACCCTCTTTACGGGTAAAGTGGAGAAGGAAGCCGAATCTTTAAAATTTATTTTAAAAGAATTTGCCGCCTTATTAAAAAAATATACCGTTAAAGAATAATTATTAAATAATTAATCCCCCTTCGATTTTATAATTAATTATACCGATATAGAAGATACGAATATTTACGACCTTCCAAATTCTCTTTTTTTTAACCCAGTTTAAAAAAGGGAGGTAATAATTATTAAGGAGGTATAAATTAAAGAAATAATTACTAAGGAGGTGGAGATTAGCGTACCGTTTTTAAACCCCTTTAATAAAATTATAAACCTAAAGGAGGACCGAATAATTATCAATTATTTCGTTAATTACAATTATTTAATATTATTAAATATATTATTATTAACTTCTTTTTTTATAAGGGTATTCGCTATAAATTATATTAAATACGTTAAAAAGGAATTATTAAAAGGTTTCGAACTTTAAAAGGTAATATTTAATGCTAAACGTTTTTATTAATTTATAATTATAATATATAAAAAGAAGGTTATTAAAATAGAATTATAATACTTTATATATAAAGAAAGGGTAATTACTAAAAATACAATCGAGTTTTTAATCGCTATTAATAAACTTTAGAGCTTTTATTATTATTAATTACCGTTAATATTTTATAATTATAAAGATTTCGATAAATATCCTTTAAACGACCTCTTTAAGTAAATTGAGCGAATTTACTTCGAGAGTTATAAATAAATAAAAACCTAAGTAAAAGTAGACTGCGACGAGCCTAGAATTAAGGGTAAATAAATCTTCGATTATATATAAGTATATATTTATAAATATTTTAAAAATAATTATTTTAATAAAGTTAAGGTTTATTTAATTATATATAAAAATTAATAAATAAAAATTATAGGGTAAGAAATTTATACTTCTACCCTAATAAGAAGGTCCTTCCGTACTTTTATAATTATAACTTTACATTTTAATTTTAAATTTATTTAATAGGACGTAATTAACGCCTTTATAAATATAATAATAGACGAAGAGATTTATATACGTATACTATTAAATTATTATATTTAAAGGAAGGTATTTAAAATCCTTAAAGTATTATATAATTTTCATTATTCCCTATTACTATAGTAACGAGAATTTATAAGGATATTTAAAGCCCTAAGGTTCTATATAATCTTTAAAGATCCCTATATTTTAATCAACGATAGTATTTTAATTTTCTATTATATTAATAATATTATCTTCTATTATTATTTTATTAAGGAGGAAGTTGCCCGGTAATATATAAAGATTTTATAATCCCGGTATAATTTAATTAGAAGAGAGGAATTATAGTAATTCCTAAGTATTGAGGTAATTTACGATTGTAAAGTCTATAAAATTTGGTTATTTTAGCGGTTATATTTTTAAAAAATTTATAAATTCGCCGACAATAAGCGTACTATTTAAATCCTAATAAATAATATCGAATTAATACTTTACGATTATAAGGCTATTAATTAATTTATTTATCGATATTAAATTAAAATCGGGTTTATATTCTACGCCGCTATTATTATTAAATTAAATATTACCTTTATAATTAATCGATTTATTAAATATAATTATAATTTAAAATTAGAATATTATAAAACCGTAAATAAAGTATTGTATTACCTTTTTACTACCGTAAATTTAGCCCTATATTATAGAGGAAATACTAAATTTTAATTTATTTTTAACGCTTCCTTTACCGATAATTCTATCGACTATAAAAATTCCTAAGGATTTATAATAAAATTATATAATAAATTCATTTATTAAAAAACTTCTAAATAATTAATAATAATTACCTCTATAATTAAAGTAAAATTCGTAACCCTCTCTAATATTATTAAAGAAATATTATATATTATAAAGCTATTTAGAAATTTTATATTAAAATTCTTTAACTTTATTCTAAATTTCGAGTATAATAATATTTAAATATTTAGAATCCTAGACGTAGAAGTATTAAAATTAGTAACTAAATTCCGCTATATCGATATTTACTAATACTAATTAAGGTAGGAAGTATAGGTAAGGATAATTAAAGTACAATATTTCGAAATTTTAAAAATACCCGTAAATAATATAATTAAAATATTAACCGTGGAAAAATATTAGGAGTTTAGGAAGTTAATAAGGATAAATTCTATACGAAATAAAGAAGGTTATTAGCGGGTAAAATACTTAAGGATTAAAGAGATAAATAAAGAGGAGTAATTGGTTTTGTATAAATAGCTTTAGATTTATTTATTTTAGGAAATAAATTGTATTTGGGGAAGTATATTAAATTAGAGGGTAGATTCGATTAGTAGAAATAGGCTTACGTAAGGCGCCCTAGCTACTAGATTCTGGTTGTAGACCTTCCTAATAATTTAGGCACCCCCAATTCGGGTTCTATAGAATTCTTCTGAATATATACATTAATTTTAACCCTAAATTACGATATCCACTTTGCTGTGCAATTTGACAAAGGGGGAAAAAAAAATAAAACGAACGTCCCAAGATGACACGCGCACATGGTCTGCGCCCAATGCCCTTTATACCAAACCTACAACCAGATTACCAACCGGCAACGTCAACAGGACAGAGTCCCGGCAATAACATCATATCCTCATAAATAATGCGATATATGAAACACCAAAGCTCCCCTGGCCGCACCAGTCGAGGCCCAAGAGCGGGTAGCAAAGTGGCAAGGACAAGGACAGCCACTTACAATTCATGTTTTCAGTGTGTCATCTACATACAATCAATCTATCAGTCCCGTCCGTCTGCCTTTTATCCGGAAGCCGGACCGAGCCGAACCAAACTACCTGCCATATAGGGCCCAGGACGCTTCCCGCCGTCCTTTGTCTCCCGCCCGCTATATGAAATTGAGCGTGCAGTGTTACGGTACCCGTGCCTGATACCTACCGGTTGCAGACTTGCAGGCTACTAAATACCGCATCCTCTCATTCGATTTGGTTTTATCCCTCCCCCACTTTTCCCCTAACAACATCTCCCGCAGCGTTGCATTTTGACCCATAAAACTGGCGGCGGAGCTCTCGGTGGAAGACTCAATTGGATGAAAAGTCTGGGGATAAAACCAAATCGAATGAGAGGATGCGGTATATGTGGTACTCTACCATACTTCACCGGCCGGCCCTGGCGAGGTACAGTAAGGTGATTTGGTTGGACAAACTCCTGGAATTTGCTCGTAGCCCCTGCCTTGAAGCTTTAATTAACAAGCTTCCGTCATTCTACCTATCTACCTTTGTGCTGCCCGTACGGGGTACCAAATGCCGTGTGATAAAGTGACGGGAACAAGGAAAGGAAGGCTACACGAACGGGAGGGCCGAACCGGACCGGACCGAACAGAGAGAACTACCGAGTATTTGAGCGAGCGAGCGAAAATCCGGAACGGGAGGGCGGTTCATAACCTGGTCTACCTGCCTCGCGCATCTGGTTCCCGTCGTGACATGGATGAAATGGTGAAGAGGAAGTGTTCACATGAGAGGTTTCTTGATTCAGAAGAAGACGTTGTTTTGTGGGGGAACGTGGTGCTTGTGATCATCAACAGTTAAGCTATCGCTATCTCGTAAGCTACCTATAGTTAGGGAGTGTTATAGGAAAACTCCGTGGAAGTCACCGAAAGTAAGTGAAGCAGAACTGTAGTATCGTGAAATCGTCTACAAGAGTTAGTGCTCGCTACTTGATTGCTCTCTTCGCCTTATCCCATCATTTTGTGCATGCACACCCAAGCACATGCTCAACCTTACCTACTTGTACCCTGTAGAATATCTTTGTCCGTTTATTACAAAACTTCAAAATTATAGTACTCAATCATTTTTATCAAACCCTACTGCGAAGCTCGCGAACACGCACACACACAAAAACGAATTAGCAGCCATTGACACTTGGACAAGCAAAAATCTTGCGATTCATAGGTATCCATGAATTACACACGCAAACGTAGTACAGCAAGTTAAATCCCCTTCCTTCCGTCCTATCACACCCCATCCACACTCCTTCTCCTGCAATCCTAACATATCCTATCCTATCCTATCATATCCGATAACATGCGCAACGCACGAATTACTCAAACGATGCCTCCTCCTCTTCCGTAGTCTTGATCTTTTTGACCCATTCTTTCACTGGGTTTTTTGGTTGCCCTTCCCTCCTTCCTTCCCTGGCTTTCCACCTCCGCTTCGAGGACAGAGAGTTGCCCGCCCAGCTCCAGCTTGCTCTTCGCCTCTTGCTTCAACTCATTCCTTGACCTCTTCTTCTTCACCCCCAACTCCATCCATCCCTCTGTTTCTTTCTGTTCAAAAAATTTAGATAGCTAAGGGGGTATCGTATCCGCGCATGTTTTGCCGTTTCGAAGAAAGGGCGCAAAATATTTGTTTGTTGCCTTGTGTCTTTAACAAAAAAAAAAAAAGGAAATAAATAAATAGGGCAGGCTTTTGTGAAGATAAATGTGTTGCTTATAGAAGAGCCAATAGCCTACCACACTGCCCGCCAAACGCCTTTGCCTTCTCTTGTTCATTCTGCCTTTCGGATTATAACTTGCACATTAGAGCCATCAATCAATCAGTACATCCCGTCGCCAGGGAAGCTGCTCCGTGAGGAATTTGCCGGGTTGATAGCACTCTGGCTGGTCGTTGAAGAACCTGCGTCGCTACTAGGGGTGGCAGGTTCGACAACTCTGTTCCTGATGGTCATGATCCACTCGTGCTGCAACAGGTCCATAGCCGTCGCGCGCTTGGTGGAATCCCGGATGAAGCAGCGTCTCAGGAAATCGATACCCTGAGGGCTGAGCTGGTCTTGACTGGGCAGCTGAGGTGGGTTGCCTTGGGCAATGTTGTACATGATGGCCCACTCGTTGTCCAGGTTTGCCCATGGCCTGCGGCCAGTCGCCATCTCGAGAATGACACAGCCGAGAGACCAAATATCAACCGCACCGAAGTGGCCGGGATTCTCACCCTTGATCACTTCGGGCGACATGTACATGGGCGTGCCTGTCATGGACTTGTTGGGCTTGGTGCTCGTGAGGTCCTGCACTAACGTCCGTCCCTGGCGGGCGATGAGTTTGGCCGCACCGAAATCGACATACTTGATTATGCCGTTATGGTCGAGGAGGATATCTGTTGACACGAATTAGTATAAGAACACCCATGTAAAAGAAAGCGGATACCCCAAACTTACTCTCTGGTTTGATATCGCGATGGGCAATCTTCAGCTCATGAAGGTACGCAAGACCCTCGAGAAGCTGCAACGCGTAAACCATGATAACCTGTTCGTCCTCGATTCTTCCATGCTCCAACAAGTTGGCAAGAGAGCCTCCAGAGCAGAACTCCATAAACATGTACACGCGGTCTCGGTGGACCTCGATACCGTAGTACGAGACGACGTTGGGGTGATCGACCGTCTCCAGAACCCGCATTTCATCCCTGATCTGACCAGCAATACTGGGGATCAGTTTAGGATCTTGCAGGCGAATCTCCTTGACGGCCATCAGCTGGCCGGTATCAAGGTTGACAGCCGCGTACACATTGCCGAAAGTTCCACCACCCACAAAGTGACCTTGCTGCCATCTCATAGTGAAGTTGGTCGCTGTGGATGAGAGCCATGCAAGTGAACGATCCACCTCGTTAGAAGCCTCCAAGACTCTGCCCATGGCAGATTGTTGCAGCAGAATCTCCTTTCTGTAGTTGTCGACTCTTGCCAACTCTTCAAGGCGATGTTCCTGGTAGTACTTGGCTGCTTCATTATCATCCAACATCTGACCCTTGTTGAGGCGCTTGATCTGGTTGACGAGGCCCTCCAAGCGCTGCTTCTCTGCCTGGGCGGCCACACTGGATCTGGCACCCATGATGTCGAAGTGGGAAATCAAGAGCGCCATGCACCCGGCAACCTTGGCCCGCAACCTTGCATACTCATCATCACCTAGGGCCAGAATATGCCTTCCGCGAGTCATTCCCATGGCAAACTCAAGAGCCTGCACTGCCCAGCGGAAGGTTTTGCGATCTGAGGATATGCAGTCGTCGCAGATGAAGCTCACCCAGTCTAAGGCAAGCTTGGTGAGTTTCAGATTGTTCATGGTGCGGCGATTGTTGTCCATGTACAGCAAAGATCGTTGACCAAATTCGGTTGCAAAGATGAAGCATGTCTGGATGAGTTCTTGACAGTTGAGACCCCGTGTTTGTCGTCGGATGGCTTCCACACTGTCCATGAAAGCGTTCGAGAGCTTGAAGGCAACCTTCCGAATCTCCATCAACCTGATGTTGACCTTTTGCAGGTTCGACCTTTGTTCTACCACTGGATCAATCTGCATATCGACCGTCTCGATGAAGGCCTTGCGCGCATTCAACAATCTGGGTTGGCACCCGCCGGCAATAAGCCGCATATGTCCCAGCTTGATGTCAAGAGGCTCATCGCGGACCCTGAGGTCGAGAGAGTCACCGTACCACTGTGGTGGGTTTTCGGCTTTGATGATGAGGAGGTAAGGATCGGACGGGTCCTCAATGGCAGTCTCATATGAGAAAGTGCCCATCAGCACTTGGATTTCGTCAGGGCGGTTAGCAAGTGTCGGAGAGGCAATGATGAGTATATCTTTGTGTTCAGGGCTACCACTGTAAACCTGGAAATGGCCTGTTTCCATCAGGCGGTCGTACAATTCCCGGAGCCGTTGAGGGTCAAAGGCGATGGTGTAATCGCAAGCGTTTTCGTAGTTGTCGCTTAACATCCTGGAGAAACGCTGCAGCATACGTTGCCGAACTCGAACGGAATCAAGAATCTGTTTGTACCGCTTAGTCATCTCGGCCACGCTTTCTTTTGGCCTTCGTTGGAGCTCCTTTTCGAAGGTTTGACTTAGTCGGTTCCAAGCCTTATAAGTTAGTGAACTGAACTGTTCCGCAACTTCTACGTCTCCGTGTGTCAAGTAACGCCCGATCTCGTTTCCGAAGCCCCACTCTTGGAAAAGGAGTTCGGCCTCCTTGAAGGTGTTCTTGTTGCCGCTTAGCTTCCAATTCAACAGCTTGAAGTAGTACTTAAGGGCATCCAAAATAACACGGTCGAAGTCCTCATCGATACATGGTGGCAGGTCCCAACCGGGCTCTGGTCGAGCGATTTCCATATACTCGCACTTGATCTTGATGGCGAGCTTCAAAAGAACCTGGAACTGCGAGATCATTTGGTCTTGCATCATGGGGTTTTGTTGTGCGGAGTCCTTCATCTTTTTGGCATAAGCCAGCCGCATCTTGATGATCTCCTCAATGAGGCGGGAAGGGAAACTGATGAGGGTGAGTAGCTCCTCAATGTAAGGAGGGAGATGACGCTTTTGGAATGCTTCGGCATTCTGGATCAATGTGTCCTTGGCCTTGGTGATGACGCGAGAGATGCCGTCCAGCCTGCTCTTCTTCTTCAAGCTTTTTGGTTCCGAGCCGTTGTCTTCGTGCAGTGACTTGAGGCCCTCCTCCTTCATGAGACGATCCAGGAAGGATGATTCGTCGCTGAGACCGTTCCCACTGGGCGATTTTTCTTTGGTGCGGGAGAAGTCGAGAGCATCGTTGCCGACCCACTTTTTCAAGATCGACAGTTCCGTGTTGATCATCTCGTTGACGTTGTACCATGATATCACTGCGTCGCAGGTCTCCTGGTAGGCCGAGTAGACGCCGGGCTTGAGGGCCGTCATGAGTTCCCTACTGGATGGATAAAGGCTCTCGAGTTTTTCGATCTTGTTGACCACGTCACGAACCTGCTCGAATGGCGGCTTTCCTGCCTCGCTCTCTCCAGCAATCGCAAAGTTGATAATGTCGTTGATGGATCGGTCCAGCGCAGCGCGGGCGTCTTCGACAACCCTTTTCTGAACCGGAAGATGTCTACCGCATAACCTTGCTCGAATCCCCAGCCATAGCTCCACATTGTGGGCCGATTTGGCAAAGTCCTCATCATTTGAGCCGATGAGACGCTTCTTCTCCTGCCTTACAACATCACCAGTGAGCACAGCCTCCAGCATGCCGTGCCATTCCAGCCTCTCGCGGCTCTCTGGGTCCTTCAGGTCTTCCTCGGTGATTTGGATATCTTCGTTGTTGACGAACATGATATGGGCATCATCGTAGCTGTCGAACGGGCCTTCGGAAGATGGAGTCTCGCCTTCGGAATCGGAATCGTACTGCTCGCCGGAGCCGTACGCGTCGAAATAGTCGCTGTTGTAGTCCTGCTGACGTAATCTGCGCACATACTCTCTCTCCTGGGCCTTGAAGGTTGAAGTGCCGGCCAAGGGTCGTGGTCTGGAGCCATCGCGGGCGTGGGGACCGTTGGACATGTAGGACGACGCCGGGCCTTGTGGGGGCCTGCGCTGATTATAGGGCTGATATGTGTTGGAAGGCGTCCTGGCAGGGGCAGTGGGGCGCTGTGGTCGGGCCGGAGTGCCATTGGCATAGGTCTCGGAGCTAGCACCGCGGCGACTGCTCGATCCATTGGTCAGGGAGCTGGTCAGGGACCCGGGCGCCAGAGAATGCACCGAGCCAGAATGGCTGTCGACATATCGGCTCAAGGAACCCAGCTCGTCAATCTGCTCTCGGATGTGGTGATCCTCGTGAGGATCCGCCGAGGAATTGGAGTTGTCCGAATCATTGGCATGGGGGATCACCGGTCGCGACACGGTCTTGTGCTTGTCGGGCCGGGCAATGGGCTCGTCGTCTGCCTGCGAAAAGCGCACAGCACGGGGAGAAAGTTCGCTGGCCATTGTGGATCGAGAGGGACGGAATGAAGAGGTTGGATCGTCAATCGTCAGCGGGATGGTCGTCGACTCTGTTCACCGCCCGATGCGATTCGAGGCCGTCAGTCCGAAGAGGTCGGTGACGGTCGCGGTCGCGGTCGATGGCGGTGTCGATGCCCGTCAATGTCTGGTGCCTGCGTCGTATGCGTCTGCGTATGTGTGTAGTGTGTATCAACGTCGCGTGTGCTTGGCGTATGTGTTCTTTCTTTGGTTGTGGATGATGGTCGTCGGGATGGTCTGGTCGAGATCCGGTCAAGGTCTTTGGTCGTTGTCTGTCTTTCCTCTGTCGGACGGCTCGGTGCTCGTCGTTGTCGTCGCCGTTCTCGGTGTGAAAAGTCAAGGAATGTCGTCGTCTGTCTTGTCGCCGTCGAAGAGGCTGCTGCAGCACAATCACCCACTGCTTGGGGAAACAAAGCTGACACCAGGGCCCTGCTTGTCCATATGGGGTGTGCAAGCCAGAAAATGAGGGGAGGGCCGTGAGAGATCGATCAATTGATCGGGATATGTCAGCGGCGGCGTAAATAATGAGAAACGGCTGTATCCAGTGTTTCGGGTTCGAAGATTGTCGCGGCCTGGGGCCCTAGTGGCGACGGAAAAGGGGGAGTCCTTGCGTCGGGATGAATGCAGCGATGCAGCGATTGTCCACGGCGGTCCCGGGCCGTCCTTTTGTGGGCGCTTTTTGGGCGCTCTGGCTGTTGAGTTTACTTGTTAGAGGAACTGGAAGGTACCACCACTCCGGCCTAGTCCACTTCGGTCCGTGCCAGGGGCAGTGCGGTAGCGTAGTGCAATCGTGCCAGTGGTGGTAACGAGCACTTTTATCAGGCGGTCTGTATTGTGAGGTAGCACAGGTCCCACCATAGAAACGGTCTCGACGATGGGGCGGTCGGACAGCAGTCAGTCGTGTTTCCCTACCAACAAGGTCAAAAAGTGAGGAGAAGAAGAGAAAGTTGGTGATAGGAACTCTTGTCAGGAAGGTCGGGTGGAGAGAGGTTAGGTTGGATTCCATAAACGTTGAAAACTCCTACTTTGCACCAGTCGCAGGTACCAATAGGGGGCACCCTACCCGGATGGGCCTTCTTCTCCTCAAGCTGCACCTTAATAATCCGGGGTGGGTTTTGATAACAGAAATGCAAAAGGTGTAGCCCGATGGCACCGATGCAAGCACAATGCAGACCACCTCGGGTTAGGTACGAAGCAGCTCCGTCTGCACTCACGGCACTAACGAGCCCACAGGAACAGCATCCCAACGGTGGCCAACCAGATTCTCCCATTTCCCATTCAAATGGAGAGTAACTGTGGACAGGATGGAGACAGGCGGAGTCTTTGTGTTAGTGCTTCTGGTCTTGGCCCGCTTCTTGGCTCAACTCTCTTACAGCCTTGACTTTCTCTTCGCGAACACCTACCGGTAGGCTCTAACAAGCGGTATTGAGACAAGTCAGGAACAGCCTCACAAACATGAGGAGACTTCGCTACCACTAACACCCACCCAGAGGTCATATCAAGTGCGGCCAGAACATGGAAGCGAATGTGATGCAGACCTCGGGAGCAACACACTTACCTGCAGCATCGTGACTATCACCCGCTGCCTCGCTTTCTGGG
Source organism: Sordaria brevicollis (assembly GCA_033439795.1). NCBI lineage: Eukaryota > Fungi > Ascomycota > Sordariomycetes > Sordariales > Sordariaceae > Sordaria > Sordaria brevicollis. The sequence continues at coordinate 1,943,592 of JAUTDP010000007.1, forward strand.
CAACAGCGGGAAAGACATTGGCGAGACTGTGTTGACTGGGATTGCTGCAATAGTGATGACTAGTGATGGATGATCTTTGCCGGTCCCTCATCCGATCAATAGCAAATGGCATTCTAGATTCCTCTGATTTCCCTTGCTTTTTGCTCAGCATTGCCTTGTCTTGCTCCTGACATCCTGATCCCTTGATGCTTCTGATGCTGCTCCATCCCATGGTTTGGTTTTTAGTGTGTATGTGTAGCATTGCTAGTCACTGCTCTAGTGAGCGGCAATTTCCAAACGGCTTTGGTCCGGTTTGGTAGCCAGTCACTTGCGAGTCTCCGGTCGCGCAAAAAGCAAGACACACGTGCGACAAGGCTGTCCGGGGCGTCGGGCTGGTGTGCGGGCCAGTGGCAGTAGTTGATGTTCGACTGTGGACGCTGGGAGTGCCAGTGCTTGTCTGGGGCTGTTCACACGGGATTCGCACGGGACGGCACAAGGCTTTGATCAACCTCCACTTTCAGAGCCGGAGGGGCCATTGATGGATCTCTCCAAAAGGGCCCAAGATCTCAATTGTGTAGGGGGATCGGACATTGAACGCGGCCGACATGATCGATCGGGAATTGCCACCGCGCCCACCACCGCACTTGACGACAACATCGTGATGGAACATGCGAACAGCAGGGGAATTCCGAGCTCGAACCACACAATATTGCCATCGTATCTGCCTGGAGAACTTCGGAGGATGGGAATTGTTGATGATTGTCGTACCAGATATAAGCTTTTTGAAACAATAGATATGCAGAATTTCGGGTGAAAGGTTCATTTGACCGGCAATCTCCCCGCCAAATGACCAACCTACCATTGGTTCCGGGCTTTGCTATCGGTGCTGTGGAAGAGTTGTTGATTTTTTGGGTGAGGTGAGGTCCGGTTGAGCAATGAACCGGTGGGTGAAAGCTCTCGTCCTCCCCGCTGTGACACCCGCAACATGGGAAAGTGTTTGGACCTTTGCTGTGGCGTTGACAAAGGTCTGGCAGTCGGGACAACCTGGAAATCAGGAAATCAAGCTTCTGCTCAGCCACACGAAATTGCGGAGCCCCTCTTGCTCCAACAGAACATGACCAGTCAAAGCAATCATGCCAAGACGGAGACGGAGATTTACTGCAAAGATGTGGCGCGAGCTTGGGCCACATCCGCGGTAGCAGCGCAGTAGCTATGACGCTTTGGCAGTTAAGCGCGACGCGTAAGTTTAATTGGAAAATTCACCTATGCGCGTACCAAGCGCGATGGAACGAAAGAGCCGACCACAATCAATCCGACCATCAAGGTGGGACAAAGAGCAACACAGAAACCGACAGCTTTATTCGATTTCCATATCCCACAGAAATTGGGCCTAATTTGCGTCGCCATGACTACTAACAATACGTTTTAACAACAAATTCAACGACTACCTGAACATTAATGGCGAACATATTTAGCATATCGATATGTCCTCTTCGCTCAGACGCACTTCTGGCACGTCGCGTCCCACGTCATCGCGGTCTATATCTGCACCGACGCCAGCCTTAACGGCGGCAATAGGACTACCCTTCCCAGCACTACCAGCTTCACCTGTAAAAGAACTTTCGCCAACCAGACATATTCGGCGTTCCCCTGACGTCGTCGCCGATGGTAGGAAGCGCAAGAGGGAGGCTACTGGCTTCTCTCAAGCGGGGGATGGCCTTTTGAAGGCATCTGTCGTCCTCAAGGTATGTTTGTCATATTTTGATCCCAACCCCTTTTCTTATGGCCTCGATCACTGACCACATCGTCCTGTTCTTCTAGCCACATCCATCCAGTCTAACCGACAAGCCGCGCATTCTATCCCCGTTGATGCTTCTTCCACGAGAACACTTGCCTCTATCCGCACTCGACCTTTCCCAACCGCAGGGCGATTTCCCTCCGAGTCGATTCTACGAATCTCGTATCAAAATCCTGGATCTCGAAGGCCGATTGGGTTCAAACATACTGCTAGCCCGATCCGAGGTCAATCGCATGCTGTATGCGATTGAGCGCGAAAGTGATGGATTATACACACTCTGCAAGCTTGGCTCGTGGGTCGATGTTGAAACCTTGGCCCAGTCCGCAACGGTCGTGTCAAGTCAACGGATAAAGAGTTGCAAGTCATCCCAGTTGATGGATGTTGCTGCTACGGGGCCCCTAATCACACCGCAAATGTACAAAGAGACGAAGCGGCGGAAACTTGCTATCGAGGAAATCCAGTCGTCACTCATCCGAAAACGGTCCAACACGACGGTTACTGAGCCTGAGACTTTGTCCCAGCTGCCTACACCAACATCAGGTAGTCCGGAATCCAGAAAGTCCGAAAACCGGCCTCTCACAGAAGCAAACGAGGCGCCAACAGAAGTGTCGACCAAACCTGATCCTCCAGTTGCTCCTCCACATCCTGGTGAAGACGTAGTATCACAACCAACCGCCGAACGGATTTTCGAAAACATCAGGATGCAGTATTTCGAAGCTCTGTATCATTCCAAGGGATCATTGGCGTATTTTGCAAAGGGGCCGCTCTCTAGGGCACGAGCGGCTTTCCACCTAGACTGCGACTCGAATCTCGAAATGAACGATCTTATTGACTTTCTCCGTAGCCTTGTTATGACGACGGCTCTGATAGACAAGAAGTATCGCGAAACTCTTCCCGAAGTCATCGGTAAAATGAAGACGATTGTGGAGGACTCCGATCAAGGGCGTTCGCGGTCAAAGTCTAGAAAGAAGAAGACCAAGAAGCCAAAGCTGGGCAAGAATGGTCTCTATCCGTCGGAAGAGGAGCATATCGAGCGTTGGTGGTTGACCCACAAGCCGAGTACTATTCAGAATGATGAGCAAATGGCTGTTGCGCCAGAGGCCAAACACCACATATCGGTCCTACGCCGTCGGGAGACTCAGTTACAGATGATCATAATACTCGAAATACTGGCTCTCGAGCCTCTGAACAGGCCGGTAGAAGCCACGGAGGACAGTCAACTTCCAGGCATGGAAACCCAAGAGACACTTGGAAGCTCCAAACCAGAAGCAGGCAAAAAGAAGACCAAGACGTCTAATTTACCATTGCTGCTGGACATGCATGCTGATCGTCTTTGCATCTGGCAGAGCACGACTTTGGACGAAGTCAAGGCTTTGACAGAACCACAGCCTTCAGCAGGGGAACAGGAAGGACCAGCAGAAAATAATGACTCAGACCCGTTGCGTGATTTCTGTGTAGACATTATCGTCCCATTGTAAGTCATTGGCCATTGCCGTCAGAAGAACTCAAATGCTGATGATCCACGACAGCTTCTCTGCTCGTCTGCCGGAGCTTTGCGATTCCATCAACCGCAAGCTGGGCGGCCCGGTGATACAAGCCCCCAAAGAAAAGGCAAAGACAGCCACATCATCCAAGCCAAAGCCTGGAGCCCCTGCGAAACGAGTTTCAGCGACCAAGAAGGAGAACGAAAGAACTCTTCAGCGTGTACTCTCTACTGAGCGCATGAGAAGAAGTGTTTCAAGGGGCCCATCCGGCACTATCGCACTGCTGCGCTCCGCGAGCGCCACTGCAATCCCGGGTCTGAAAAGAGAGGGCAGTGAGCCTCTGTTGGGCATGATTCCCAAGAGCGAGGCTGTAGCGGTTAAGGAGAAGAACGTTTCCATCTTCTCGCGAAGCGCTGGGTCTTTGCCAAATAATGAAGAAGCCAAGGCGAAGAAGAAAGCGCGCGTCGAGGCTGAGCTCAAGGAGGCCATCTCTGCGCTTAAGAAGCCAAACCGGGCCCTGGCTGGCAAGGAGATTGTGGAAGAGGCTGAGAGACGTACAGCTCAGCCGAAGAGTAGTAAGGCACCCCCTGAACATCCTCGTCAACAAACAGTGCTAACATGCTGCCAGAACTGAACAAGAAGCAACCGAGAGCCGCAGGAGTGCAAATCAAGGCTACGCCTGCTAACAATCGCTTCAAAGACGTGTTTGCCAAAGAACCACAACCTCTACAACCGGATCATCTCTTCGAAGAGGATGGTCCCGCTATACCATCTAGCGCCTCTGTTGTTCCTGCATCTACTTTACCTCGCAAGTTCACCAACGTGTTTGCTACCTCCACCACGCACACTACCGGGGCCAACCCATCAGTTCAAGCAGATGATGATGTTGCACGACTCCCGCCGCGGAAGCAAGTCCAAGAGACTCCTCTCAGGAAAAAGTCCATCCCACAAATTTCGCTCGCTCCGATCGACGAAGAAGTCGAAGAGGCTACCCCGTTACCCCAAAAGAACGTGCACCCACAAAATCTTCAAGCAACACCGATGCGCCAACAGCGCTTCACACAGCAGAAGTTACCAGTACCCCATCCACAGGGACACCATCTACAAGTACAAGGAGCGACAACACCTCAACGAAAGCGAGCCATCCAGGCAACGCCTATGCGCAACAAGAAATCGCTACAATCACAAGCACTACCTCAGATCGTAGAGGAGGACGACCCCTTGACCCATAGTATTCCATCATCCTCTCCGATATTTGTAGCAAAGAAATCGGTTGCGCCGCTGTTTAATAGGGCTGCTGCAAAGCAGCAACAGCATCTCGTCCCACCCACTCCACTCGGCAACCGCTCCGGTAATAAAGGAGCAGCTTCTGCAAAAGCAACAACGGCTGATACTACTTTCTTGCCCTCCTCCCCTGGGTTCGCCTTTTTCGAGACCCCGCTTAATAATAGCAAGATGAAGACTACTACTACCATGTCGCCTGCTGCCGGCGTCACCAGCATGGTGGATGATACTCCTATCAAGTCCAAGCTTCCATCCTTCGTAGCTTCGGCGACGAGTGTGGGTGTGGGTGCGGGTGTGGGTGCGGGTGTGGTGGCGGGTGAGAATAGCCGACCTTTTAGCGGTAGCAGCAGCATTGGTGGCAGTGGTGGTAGTAGAGGAGGAATCACGAAGATTAAGAAAGAGAAGGATAACTCGCCGGTTAGTATATACCAGCGCTTGGGGTGGGATGATACGGATGATGATTTGGCGTGATTGCCGTACGTTCACGGAGGAGGATTTCATTTACCTCTATATATACCCATACCATACATACATACCCTGGGCCAATTACTGGTAGGCATATGCATATACATAGGAAACATTCAGCGACATTCAGGCGTTATGCATAGTCGATGCAAATCAGCAAGAGATGGCCAAGCTGGATTAGCAGATAGATCTAGCTGGAACAAAAGATACATGACGAGTAGAAGAATAAATGAGTATCAGACATGATACCTCACATAATGACGTTCCATTCTCCTTGCGTTTTTGTCGTATACAAAAGGGGCGTCTTGATCGGCTTTATGAACCTATTTTTTGGCTGTGCTCTGGAGACTGGACTGAGAATGCATTTATATAAGTGTCGTCTAGTGGTATCTTCTCCCCACCCCCTTTTCCTTCTTTTAGTTTCCTACCCCATATCCAGGCCCAAGTCTGCTCGACTTTCGCTCGTCAAGCTCCAGGGGGACCCATTCCTCATCCCGACCCTTTGCTCCCGAGCGACCCAACTAATCACTATCATCATCAAGCGCCTCATCCTCATCCGGCGGTCCTGCCCTCTCATCATCTTCTTGCTCTCCATCATCTTGTGGTTCTTCTTCCTCCTCTTCCTCTTCTTCATGTTCCTCCTCCTCCTCCTCTTCTTCCTCCTCAACCTCCTCATCCGGCACCGTCTCCGCATCTGATGGATCTTGTTCCTCCCCATCTACCTCCATCTTTGATGACGACGAAGTGTCTACCTTGGCCTTTTTAGCAGACCTTGGTCCTCCTTCTTTGTCTGTTGTTGATGATGTTGTCGTAGTCGTTGCTGGCTGTTGATCGTTGCTTGCGGCTTGCTGATCGTTCGCTCCTTCGTCTGGCTCGTTGCCGTCGCCGCCAGCTACGCTGCCGTCTGCGCCGACACCACCGGAAACAGATCCGCCACCGCCGGCCTTTTTGGCTGCGGCCACTTTTCGGCGGTAGACTGATCGTTTGGAGGTTTGGATTTCGTTGAACTCTGTTTTTTGGTGTCGTTAGTATTTTTTTTTTATTTTTTTTTCGGGGGAAGTAGGGTAATGGGCACATGATCCGGTGGAAATGGAAACGTACTCGCAAACTCAGCCTCCAATTTCTCCTTCATGAACCCGTACTCGATCTCGTCTAGGGCCTTGAATACGTCCGCTGGCATGATGGTCTTTTTGCCTGATGAGACGGTGTGTTCGTTTGCACTATTTATTTCCGTCACAGTTAGTCTCAAGTGTTCCCCAGTAAACCAACAAATCTTGAGGTCCTCCTTAGAAAGCCGGGGCCTGAACATACGCATTAGCCAAATGGCTGATAAAAACCGTCGCACTCTTCGTCATGGCCAGAATCGCATTCGCCTGTATCTGCGTGTTCGAAGGCAACACCCCCTTTGCCAGACGAGTAATGATGGATTTCGGCAGCGTCAGATCCTCGATCGTGATGGCCTCGCGCTCTTTTTCTCTTTCTCGCTCTCTTTCCCGTTCACGTTCTCGTTCCTTTTCCTTGCTGTCCTTCTCTGACCCTCCACCTCCTTCTTTACCACCTCCTCCTCGCTTAGAATCTGATGGTGATGTTGGGTTCGCTCCTCCGGTTCCGGTTCCCGTTGCTGATCCCGTGGTTGATGTAGCGCGACCACCGTTGACGACGCCGGCGTCGGCGTTAGACGTGGAAGGACCTGGTGGTGCTGGGGTGGATTGTTTTTCGGAGGTGGCTGGAACAGGTTGTTGTTGTTCATCTCGCTCGATGGCGGCCGCGGCGAGGGCGGAGGCGGGGTTGGAGGAGAGAACTGGTTCGCCGGTGGCCATTGCGGTGTCTTCGTCGGCTACCACGAAGCGAGCTACTGAGACGTCGCTGCGACGATTGCCGTCGGCCTTCTTTGGTGGCATGGTGACTTCGTGTGGTTTGGGGTCGTTCTTATGGAGGGGTTATGTTCGATGGCTGGACTCGGGATAAGTTGTTCGCAGGACTGGTAGTTCCGTAGTAGTGGGAGGATAAAGGAATTGGGTTGATGGTCCAAAAGTACTGAGCGCTAGTAGATATTTGGAGTCCAACGGTGGTTTGTAGTGCGCAAGAATGTCTTCAACTGCGACTGCGCAGGAGGAATGGAGGGGATGCAATGGGATCGGATGGAGAAAATTGCGGCGCGTCACCAAAGGCCGGAACGCGTTAAACAGCTAGGGACGTTAAAGCGAAGGGTATTAGTGGCGCACGGGCCAACGGTCTTCTTCCAAAAAACCCCCCTGAAATGTCTGAATGGCCTCGACTTCGGCAGATGTGTTAGCGGGAGACCTCTTCACACAAGTCACCTTGGAATCTTCATGATTACCCCATTATACCAACATAACTCGCGAGTAAGTCAGGCTAGTTGGTCTTTGAAAATTGAGGGTACTTATTACCAAATATTTCGCATTTTTACGAGTTCTTGCCGCAGCCATGAGGAGCTGGCAGGTCTCGATTGAAGTCCTGGGCTATCACATAAACCACTTATTTCTAGGCTGTAGCACAATGATCGTGAGGGCCAGGCATCCCAGACCATTTCTTCAAATCAAGCAGTCAAAACATGGAAAGATGAATTCAAGATATCCTCTAAGGTTCACTGTATATATGCGGTTCAATGGATGAAGTCCAATGTTTGGTTCAAGTTCATGATCATTTGGTATCTTTCGCTACGTTTGTCCTCGTATCTTCCTTTGCACCACTACACCCAAGCAACCCTCCTACTTCCAACGTAACTGATCATACAAAATGAACCCGACCGACCCTCGCTCTGAGGAGGGGGCCCATCGCATGGTGAAGAAGTAAACAAATAAAGAGAGTGAAAAGCCAAAAAGGGTATATCCAACAACATAGAAGTTTTCCTCGTGTCATTTCCCAAAACATAAATCTGGACAGCCAGCCGAGGCTGCCTTATCATCCTTTCAAGGCTAAACGATTTCCCTGTGGAAAAGAAAGAGGCAGGGAAAATAAAATGTGCCTGCATTTCGATCATTGAGGCCAGCGTCATCATATGAGGTACTACCAAGGCGTAACTAGGCGCGTCGGAGATAGAACGAAGTGTAAAAGTGTTTGAGGTAGTTGCCGGTACCTCGATGTTTGCTGTAGAAGCAGGTGAGTAGATCAATCGAGATCTCTGCAAAATGGATGTGGTCGCCAGCCAGTGTCGGAGCCAGGACAATGGGGGAAATGCTCGAAATCACCCAATCGCCCGCCCGATCTCTTCCTCTTTAAGATACTGTCTCCTCGAAGAAGAAAGCGCATCATCTCCAAGCGACAGCCTCGGCGGAACCGTCAACCCGGAGTGAAGACGAGTGTGGTGAGCGTGGTGCATGCTGCGGGTGCGAGCGTGGTCGTGGGAATGTCGTCCGGGAAATCCCCCTCTACCTCTTCCTCTCACTCCTCCTCCTCCTCCGTCTGAGTCGGATGTGTACCCTCCACCACTTTGGTAGTACGCTGCTGTCACTCTGTTGTTATAGTTGTAGTTGTTGTTGTAAAATGAGTAACCGCCTATGCTGCTGGTGCTGCTCTTTGAACTCCTCTTCCTTCCATGTCTTGACCGTGGTGTTGATGGTCCATTGGCAACACCTGGCGGTAGCTTGTATAGTCGGGACGGTTGCCGCTTGGGCGCTGGTATGAATGGTACATCGCCTGGCACCGTTTCGTCCGTGAGACCGGCACGGGAGTTGGGAGCTCGTGCGAGGATCGGGGTTGGGGGCAGTGCTGGTGTGTGGTCGATGCTCGTTTTTCCGTAGTAGCCGCTGTGAGTGCTGGGTGCGGCGGACCGAGGCGATCCTTCATCGAGAGATTTGCGGAATTCTCCTCCAGCGGCGGCGGCTTGGTCCTGAGGGTTGGTGTAGACGATGACGCTGGCGGGTTTCTTTATTGACTTCACTGAGCTCGTTGATGGTTGTTTCCCATGGCTGGTGTTCAAACGATCCCCAGTTGTCGGTCTGCTCTTCCCATCCACGTCGGTGTTGTCTCCGGAGGTCGTAAAGCCGGCCTCCTCACTCTTGGGCGTCTTCCATGTTGCTATTTCCTCATCATCGACAGGGGTGACGGTTCGTGAGAAGAGTCGGATCCGCCGTTGTTTCTTCCTCCAACACAGACAGATCACAACGCCCGCCAGCACAAGAACCCCAACGGGAATTGCACTGCTTAGGATGATGATCAGAAGCTTCCTTCCTATGCCGGGACTTGTGGTATCGTCGCCATCGAATGAGTCTTCCCTTTTTTGATGCGTAACGGCGTGGACAAACCTCGTCACGGTCGTGATCGGGGGCATAATAGGGACATAAAATGACGTATGATGGGGGAAGGAAGAAAGAAATCCGAGACGGTTTGCCGTATTTCTACTGAAACAAGGCGTAGAAGTGAAAGGGGTGGTGATTTATCGGAATGTCGCCTAGAAAGATGATCTTGAATGTCGTTTTTCTTGCCAGCTGCCAGACCGGCCTAATCCCGATAATAAAGAGCTTGATAAATACGACAAGCGCAAAAAAACACCTGATGAAGATGGTGTCAGCATATCTGAACTTTTCTTTGGAGGTGTTCCCAACAAGCTCCAAATCTTCATCTCAACTTCATACTGTTGGTCCGGCTAAGTTTTTCCACATACACCTCTCATCTGGCAGTTGGTTCTATACCATGACTGGCCTGATAGCAGACAAAAATGAGACGCGGAAGAGAGCAGGCCATGGGAGAGGGGACGAATGTGAGAAAGCAGTTTATAAAAATATCTTACCTTTTAAGAAGTCATTGAGCTGATTTGCTTTGACAGTACAGTTTTGTTTACCATGAGAACCGGGTCGATGAAGCAGATGAGGAACTTGAAAACAAGAGGAGCGGTGATGAAAGTAAACTGGCTGAACTGTGATGGGGAAATCAGATACTAGAAGTCGAATAACTCGTCAAACAAACCATTGGCACACCGGCCTTGTGGTCTGGAGTACTGACTGGGAAGGGGAAGAGAAAGGTGAAAGAGGGAATGAACAAGAGAAAAACGAATCCGATGTTCAAACCGCCTGGAGTACAGAGGAAGCTTGGATTTCAAACCGGCCGACATACAGTGTACGCAGCAAGCCAGGAAGCAACCACGAGGTCAGAAGTAGGTGGCGTACCCTACAAGGTTATAGCTATTAAAAACATCGACGAAGACCTTGAAAAGGAACGACCGGCATATATAATTCCTAGTCTGTGCTCTAGGCACATCAACAAAGGACGGACACTATCCCATCCTGGGCAGGAGTGTGGGCGAGCCGGGCGGGGTGTGGTGAGGTGTGCATTTTGTGATGGAGACCGTTCGGGTTGTGGATGGTGGATGGCGGGTGGTGTGAGCACTTCCACTCAGAAAGACTCGAGATAGATCCTGGTACCTTGCATATCTCCCCCAGTTCCACCCCTTTCAGGGCACCCGCAGTCCCACCATTTCTTTATGGATGTGTACCGTAAGCCCAACGTCGGAGGGTCGTGTCGAGCTATGTGCACCTCGACAGCATCCTCTCAGAGGTTGTTAGACCCTCTGTGGTTTTGGAGCGAGTGTACAATGGAAGCTTTCCATGTGCCACAGGCCTGCAAAGCGAGCTGCAGTGATGGTCTTGGAATCGATGGTTGGCCAACTTGCCAAGGGCAGACAGAGATCTTTTTGGTCGTGGGATCGGGCACGCCCCGCTTGAATATGACAGGACAATGGAACCCTCCCGGGCACTTGGCTGAGACAGGGGCGGTACGCCGGTACCTGAATGGGTGAAGGTTTGTTGTGTACACAGTGAACAATTAAAACCAGAGCCAAAAGTTATCTCGTTGCAAACGGCGTTGAATTGGGGATTAATTGAAGGGTTCAGGTGTGTAAACGAGAGGCAAGCCCATTGGGTTCGGTGATAGAGTCTCCGTATGCGAGACACAATGATAAGCACAAGATGCAATCGTGGGGGCACAGCAGACAACAGCCGGCTTCATGCGACCTCGGCGAGACGGCGCAGGTCACTGCATCGCACCGTCGCAGGTGAGTGAGGTCGTGAAAAGTGAGAAAGCTGCTACTGCCCGATTCATGAATGGCGTGCTTGGGGCGGGGAGACATCGATCGAAGCATTGTAGCGATGGAGACTCGACGGACGTTTCAACAAACAAAAAAACGAAATGGAATTATGGAGCACTCACCCCAGCAGGCACTTCGAAACATTCAGGCTTCCCTTGTTTTTGGTGTCATTGTGAGCTTCCCAATGCGAACAAAGCAAATTGTTCTTTTCTTTCTGTTCAATGCTGATTGAGGTGTTTGCTCACCGCCTCACGGAGACCTGGACCGGCCTACCGACCGGCCGGCTTCACACAAATCAACGCCCACAGATGTCAAAAACGGTTCATGAATGGTCAAAAGAGAGACCTGAATCGGTGGATGACAAGAGGCAATTCCTGAAACATCCAAATCCAAGGGTCCGCCTCTCTGTCGTGGATGTTGCCCATTGGCTGGTCAGCACAAGGTGGGGGAAGAGAGAAAAAGCCCGGACTTGTCCCGGCCAGGCTTCCGCTTTGCTGCTTGAACATCCAGTGTGAAAAACTTCCAAAGTGATTGAAAGTGAGTGCAGGGCCGATTGGCTTACCTCACAATAGTCCAGGCCACAGGGGGCAAGCCCCAGATCGGTTAGAGAAGCAGAAACCTTGATATCAGAGAATATGGAATATGGTCCGAGGTGAATGGAGTCGACAGCGGATATCCGGCTCCTTCATTCACCGGCATTTCGCTTCGTCTAGGGAAGGTCAATGCTTGGTGAACTGGGGGAATCCGGGTACAGCATCAGTCGTTTTGAAGTCATCGTCGGTTGAAACGGAGGATGGAGCAAGAGAGCAAGAGAGAAGAAAAAATCCAACACGAAATCTCCGAAGACAAGATGGAGATTTTCCCCAATCTGGTATCGGCACCCTGAACAGCCTTAACAAATCGTCTGGGGTATGTGGAGTTAGTCAGGACCAACTAAGCCTAACCCGGTAAGATTCTGGACTGTTGCAGGAAACGGGCGGGCCAGGCACGGACAGGCACTGGGCTGTTTCCATCTTTACTACCCCACCGACGATCCACACGCGTTCCTGACTACTTTAAAGAGCTTGGACCGTACCGTTGCATTGCTTGCGAACTCATCGTCCCATTCAGCTTTCTCCTTTCTCCATCTCAGCTCTGATAACAGGTTTCTGGAGATTGGCATTTCCGATCTTATGAGGTTGTTCCCTGGAGGCTACGAGGTCTATACGATATACGATAGGGGTCGGATGATGAACAACTGCGGACAAGTCGCAGCTTCCATATCAGCTTCCATATCACTGACCGGCCTGAACACTGATGTAAGGGAGACAGACCTGGACTCTGCTGAGAACAAAAGAAACGGGCGCAGATAGGAAGAAGCAACTTTACAAATGGGTTCGATTCTGTTCCTGCATTAGCAATTCGTCACCCGCAGGAAAAGCGCCAATATTGGTTCTTTTTCCGTTACCACCTGAAGTGTCTCAAACGACGACCTTCCTTTGTCCCTCCGCGCTTATAGACCCCATATGGGGCAAGGATCGTTGCCCGATGACCGGTCACCGTCGTTGTGCAAACGTTGCTTTGTGCCTCAATATACACAGCCCAGCCGGATTTAACTGTGGTGGTTGTATGTGCGCTTGGAGCGGATGTTGTTTGATCCGCTGCATACCTACCCCATCTTTGCTTGTTCCCGTGCCCAGAAGGAAGGTTGGTGATGGTTTCTGGACCCCAGCCGCATACCAACATCTCGAGTCTACGTTTTCTTACTTCTTCGTCTATCCATCTCGTCATAGCCCGTCTTCTCATATTTGGGGTATCTATAGTGAGGCAGCTTCACACACGACATACAGACTGGTGTTAACACAGTCCATCTGTTCAAGACACAGCAAGAAGAGTGTTACCATCGAAAGAAGCTCCACAACCAACCTCAACCCTTTCACAAGACACTGCATTTTGGTGGCTGCATCCCGCCGGGACACTGCTTAAGCATCCTCTTCCCAAGCGCCCATGCGGTTCATGTTTCTTCCCGTCGATATATATTTCCAGGATCATTCCTAATTTGGACTGGACTTTTCTTCGTGCAAACCTAGATAGGCTTGCGAAACATAACTCACCTTGACCGGCTTCTTCTGCTGTCAAGAGTTACAGCTTGACCCAGTCCACAACGTTACACAGCATTTTGGAGAAGAGGGGGAATCACAAAGGATTCTGTGGTGCGGCGCATAACAGTGTAGGTTTGCTACACATTCATCTAATACATCATCAACAGTTCGAGTGACAGCGGATGGTTATTTGTTGTCGATTGGGTGCCCCAGAGACAAACTTGAACCCTATTGCGCCGTGGTCGAGTTGTTAAACCGTTGCGCGCGCGCGCGGTACTGTGTGTAATATGCTGTTGTGCAAAATCTTGATGCTGTGTGAGATGCTGTCATTCGGTTTCACCAACCAAGATGCTCTAGATGCGTTGGACCTAAGATAGCTAGTGGAATGTTGATGGCGGTGGCTGCTCCGTTCGACCGGTGTCTGTTTCGCAAGGGAAGGCTGAATATGGAATCCTAAAGACTAACGTGAAGATTGCCCCTGGCAAGTTGCCAGTGGCGGACCATATTGATGCCCAAATTGTCCTAATCGAAAGGGATCTTTTTCAGCTATCTTTTGATTCTCGACGAGGCTTGCAAATCTCCATATCTCCAAACCAGCACATGACGCTTTCAACCGTTTGTGAGTTATCAGATTTACCCCGACGGTTATATCAAAGCCCGCGATGGGTATTGCATGTAGTGTAGTAATAGAACAATTTACCCCTGAGAATAATACAACCACTTCACTCACAGCTCGCAAACCAATCATCAAGCTTACCATTTCATTCCCACCTCTTTCCTTCCTTGGACCGAACCACATGAGAAGATACCGGGCCGAGCCATAACATAGGGCGTAGGGCATAGGGCATAGGTGTAGGCCTATAGGCCCAAACGTAAACCATCACATCGCTTGCTTTTGCATCCATTTACCAATCAAACGCATATCCATACGGCAAAAACCTCCGAGGAAAGGCGACCGCGCAACCGGCGTCCCTGGTTCCTGCGCCCTGTTCCCGGCCGTCCTTCGACGTGGTCATGATCGAGAGGTCTGGGGAAGCGACCTCAGTAACCAACCAGACTTCTGAGATGCCATATCTGACATCTTTCTGGCCCGCGCCCCGGACGGCAAGTATGTAAAAGCAAGCAAAGCAAAGCCTGTCACAGGGCTGAACAAGAAAAGGCGGTGCTGGTTTTGGTAATCCCAGACTTTTGAGGGTCAACCAGTGATTTTGCTCCTAAACGCCATGACCCATGGGGTGATGATGGTGGGGTGAGGGTTTCAAGTGGTGAAGTAGTGATCAATTGCCGGTCTTGGTTGGTATGGAGGCTGGCCAATAATTGCGATGGATACAGATAACGGTCCTGGTTGAGAGGATTCGGAACTCGGGAGGGTTGTAAGGAGAAGATGACTTCTGGGCGGTGATTCGTTGTTGGGGATCATCCGCTTCACACCCTCATTTTGCTATGGGTGCACTATCTTCATACCATCGTGAAGACGGCAAACAATGGGTGGGCTCGAAACACAAGAAGTAGAGCGGAGCTTACTTCCGCTGTTGGGCCGGGTTGAGCTGTGAGGACCGATGTTTGTGAAGACTGTTTGGAAGCTGACTTCGACAATTGCATGCCTGTGAACATAAGCTGGGCTTTTCATCCATTTTCATAAAAAGAGGTCGCGGGTTTCGCCTGGAGGTACCGATTCGAACCAAGCAAGTATCAGAAAGCAACCAGTTGTCTGAGCACATGCGAAGAGGTGAGAAGCCGATGAGATCCGATAGAGATAGTATGTAGTTTGCTATGGCAGCTGTTCCATCGTCGAAGGTTCATATCTCTCTGGAAGATTATTTTCACCCGTATATCGATCTAGGAAGGTTGCGTTGTGTTCTTTCATGATAGCAAGAAGATGCGGATATAAAAATGACGACGGAGGAAGTCGAGGTTTGAACCGTGATGATTCTCGGCGAGTCAGACAGTTGCATGATGCCGCAAAAACGTGCCCTGCCGCTTCAGCGGACCGCCCCCGGACTACAGTGGAGCTAGGCGGGTGTCTCCAGTGCTCCACCCCCGGATTCCCGTCATCAACACATCGTCATCACATGGAAGCCGAGAGTCTCGTCAACGGGAAGCCGTCACTTTCCATTTTCAACACACCTGTTACTCTGTTCATGAAAGTTTCTCGATGAATTGGATTCCACTCAACCTGACAATATTCCCTCAACATCCTTTAGTAATAAGAATATCTCTCCATCTCTGTCTGTTACAGAGATCCACAACGCAAACCGCTGCTGCTGTCATGTGGTTTCGTATTTCGGCACAAGTTAACCCGGTGCCTCCGACAACCGGGCTTCCTTCTTGGGATCAACACTCCTGGGGATGCTTCAACTCCGATACGGATCGTTGACCGAGACCTGATGTTGCAATTCCTCATGAGCTTCGGCTTCTGGTCAAACGATAAGATGATAGCCGGAGGCTCATCGGCGCCATCACCCTTGTTATCGGCTTTATCGTTCAACCAGTTCTCCTACGCGAATTGGGTATTGGCCAATGAGAAGTCCCGAGCCCCGCACTATAACGTCAAACGATGAGGGCTTCGTGCAGCCCGTCATGTCTAAAGCCGGCACAAAGCGAATCTTTCAATCGCAGAAGCTGGGCTGAATTGGCTGGTAGAGATGGCAGGGGGCGAGCTGAAGGTATTCGTACAGGGCAGGAGCAACCGCTTGTGAGGGGAAGAAGATGAGGGGGTGGTTTGCAGAGGCCAATGACTGGAATGGTCAAACTGTGCCTCTGACTTCAACTTCCATCCTTCATCTTCAAAACTTCAATTCGTTTGCTTCGCCTGCAATAGTCCGACGACGATCAACTGTTTTCATCAGGGCAGCTCCAGTTCAAAAGTCCAAAGGCGACATCAAATACAAGCACTTCATACTCAACTCTACAGGACTGGCATACACAACGACAACTTCCGGTCCTCTTCAACTTGCTCTCTTCTACACTTCAGATCTTGAAAGGCGAATAAACATAGAGAAGAATCACTATTCGAAGATTCGGGTCAAACTCAACACAATGTCGGCACGGAGACTTCAGAGGCTGTCTCTTACCACCTCGAATGGTCTGAGATCAGCTCGCACAACCCCGTCTATCATCAACTCAATTTTGTTAAGGCCACAGCTGTATATTCAGGGACGCAGGACAGACAAAACCAGCACCGTCAGGTTCAACTCGACCCTCGCAACCTTCAAAGTCCCTACAGTGGCCAATGAGCCAAACGTGAGTTTCTGTCCGAGTCCCATATAGTTGGCTATCATGTCTGACATTCAGCGTAGCAACACTATGCCAAAGGCTCGGAATCAAGACAAAAACTCACGGAAGCTTACACGGCGCTTTCAGAGAACCTTCCTATGGAAATCCCTATTGTCATCCGCGGGAGAACGGTAAGGGCTTGCCCATCAGTTCATTGATCCAAAATTACCCGCTAACCATTGTCCATAAACGTAGCTTAGCAAAGCAGACACCAAGTATCAGGTGAACCCGGCCGATCACAAGCAAAAGATAGCCAGCTATGCCGTGGCAACCCCCGAGATGGTCAACTTGGCTATCAATGCCGCCCTGAACGCAAAGCCAACATGGGAAAACCTGCCCTTCGCTGACCGAGCGGCGGTCTTCCTCAAGGCGGCCGATCTAATCAGCACCAAGTATCGCTATGAGTTGATGGCCGCAACAATGTTGGGCCAGGGCAAGAATGCCTGGCAAGCCGAGATCGATGCTGCTGCCGAGCTCTGCGACTTCCTTCGCTTCAATGTCCAATATGCGGAACAACTATACGCTCAGCAACCAGTACATAACTCCGCCGGCGTCTGGAACCGCGTTGAGTACAGGCCACTGGAGGGCTTTGTCTACGCCGTCACCCCGTTCAACTTCACTGCCATTGCAGGCAACCTTCCTGGTGTGGCAGCGCTATTGGGCAATGTTGTTGTCTGGAAGCCAAGCGATTACGCCATTCTCAGCAATTACATCCTGTATAAGGCCCTTCTCGAAGCAGGACTTCCTTCCGATGTCATTCAGTTCATTCCCGGTGATCCTGAGCTGGTGACAAAGGAAGTGCTCGCCCACAAGGAGTTTGCGGCTCTTCACTACACGGGCAGCACTGCCGTCTTCCGCAAGCTTTATGGTCAGATTGGCGCTGGGGTTGCTGAGGGTCGGTACCGATCATATCCTCGCATCGTTGGTGAGACCGGTGGCAAGAATTTCCACTTGGTTCACAAGTCTGCCGATCTGCAAAACGCTGTTGTTCAGACGGTCCGCGGTGCGTTTGAGTACCAGGGTCAGAAGTGCAGCGCCACTTCCCGGCTGTATGTCGCCAAGTCGATTTGGCCAGATTTCCAGGAGCTTCTTGTCCAAGAAACGGAGAAGTTGAAGATCGGTCCACCTCAGGACCATGGCAACTTCATTGGCCCTGTCATCCATGATGCATCCTTCCAAAAGTTGAGCAACGCCATTGACGAGGGCAAGAAGGACCCAGACCTCCAGTTGATTACCGGAGGAGAATACGATAGCTCGACTGGCTACTATGTCAAGCCGACAATCTTCGTGTCCAAGACGCCAAACCATAAGTTCTTCTCGACGGAGTTCTTTGGACCCATCTTGACGGTCTATGTCTACGATGATTACGTAGATACCACCAACTCTATTTACGATATCATCGACGGCGCTACGGAGTACGGGCTCACAGGCTCGGTCTTTGCGAGTGATCGCGCCGTTATCCGCCTTGCAGAGGAGAAGCTCCGCAACTCCGCAGGAAACTTCTACATCAACTGCAAGAGCACCGGTGCGGTCGTGGGCCAGCAGCCATTTGGTGGCAGCCGCGCGAGCGGGACGAATGACAAGGCCGGTAGCATCAACATCCTTAGCCGATTTGTTAGCATGAGAAGCATCAAGGAGGAGTTCAACTCGACGACGACGGTAACCTACCCCAGCAACGAGGTCGAATAAGCGCTTCCTCATACTGGCTAGCGCCTGACCTTAGAACAACTTTCACGATGCCGTTCCTGATACCTTCTGTACTCGAGGACTATCACAGTCAATTCAGTTGCGTCCGTGAAGGTTGCATCGAGAGGCTGGTTTGGCGCACTCTCGGCAGCGCATGTCGCACAAGAACAGCGTCAGTCGACGATGTGGTGGAATTGTAGCTCGATGCTATCCTGCTGTGCTAACTATTTCATTTGGTCAGCAGGAGTTGTAATGCATCAAGTCAGCATTGGAGAATTCGTTCATTTGGCTGTGTTCAACGGGAGGAATCGATGGGCATGCTGAGATACATGCAATGTTGTTGGATTAGGCGTTAAGCGAATCAAATCACAACCCGATCCTTGAGTTGCATTGCGCTGTTGGCTTTATATTGCACATGTGCTTTATTCTTAATTCAACCCCCTCAGCCTGCCCGCCCTTGCCACCCTTTCTTTTGAAGTCGTGATTCCGAGAGAGTTACGGACGGCCCGTCATTCTACCCCGTGCTGGAGATCGTCTTGACCCTCAAAGGCCACGTGCGGGCTGCCTTAAAAGAGCTTGGATGGCACCGGGGTTGCAAAAAAGGTTGGGGACCTCGTTGGCCACTGGCGATGTTCAGAAACAAGCATTTGTCCAAGAGTGGCTGTGGCAGTATAGCATGATGGCAAAGACTTGGCAGGTATCCATACTTCCTGTAGCCGGCGTCAGACAGAGGTCCAGATCCAGAGGCACAACCTTGGACGACATTTGTCTTGCAGGCGGATTTGACACCTTGACAAGACACCAAGAAAGGCGCCATCCAATCAGAAGCGAGGAATCCACCTCGTGCCTACTAGAAAGGAGCTGGGCACGCGACTCCTTTGGGACTTCAAAGTGCACTTCGGAGATGGAAACACTAGTGTTCCATGCTCTCTAGATACACTGCACGTTACGATTGTCGATTTCCTACGTTCGTCTCCCCGCCCTCTGCTGAAGCATCACGCCCTTGGTTGATCCTTCTGATTCGGTTTTCACATTAGAACCAGCAAGCACAATGTCCATATATTGTCCTTTGATGGCGTACTCCGATTCTACATCCCGTGCTGGGACATCTGTATTCCTCGACAACACTTGAGCGAACCTATCACAAAGCCATTGAAATTTGGAATCTGCTCATTATTTAGTTACCACTGCAAGGCGACACCCGAAGATCATCTTATCATTCTCTCTTGGCCAGACGCAACCACAAGCACAAGTGAAAGCCACTAATTGGAGGATTCCCACCTTCCTTCAAGCCGAATCTTGCACAGCACCTACAACGTCAGTTGTACCTGACAGCTACCTCTTTCGTTGAGCACCAGGCTGCCCTGAGTTTCCCCGGTTCGACTTGGGCGTGGCTCTGAAGCTCGGGATTCTGGACTCCCAGCCCTCCATACGTTACCTATTACCAGACTCACCTCTACCTAGAGGTATACCCCGGGTGGTTTTAGGCCATCGCGATTACGAAAGTCGATCACGATGCCTCAAAGGTCTTTGCCTACGCCAGTATCATCAACGGATATGAAAGCCCAGGAATATCCATCCCTTGCCTCACTTCAGATGTTGTTCGAATTACCACCACCTGCCATCATTCCATCCAACGCCTCCCGCACACCTCCACGAACCCCAGAAAAAGGATACACAATGCAACCAAGCGAGACAGTCAAGTCACGAAGGCGTGCAGCAACTGTAGCAGGCCCATCACAGAACAATTTTGCTCTTCCTCCCCCTCCTACGAGGTCACGCAAAATCATCCAGATGAAGCCGCGCGAAGTTGCTGCTGCCCAACCACTTGCTCCAAACCCTAAAGATTCGACAGTCAGCGAACCAGGCTCGGACCTGGTACCTACAACCTCCAACCCAGAGTCGACAACGTCAACGGCGACAACAAGCGGCGCTAAGAAGAAGCAAAGCGCAGCTGGAAGGAAGATTGCAAGGAAGACAGCACATAGCTTGATCGAAAGGCGAAGGAGATCCAAGATGAACGAAGAGTTTGCTCTTCTAAAAAGCATGATACCAGCATGCACCGGCGAGATGCACAAGTTGGCTATCCTCCAGGTTAGTATCGTATTCCTAAAAACGTCAACTGGGTGTCGGGAACTAACGAATTACCTCAGGCATCAATAGAATATATCAGGTACCTGGAAGATTGTGTCGCTAGGCTCCAAGCTCGACATCAATCGAATGCATCAGAGCCAGAACATGCGGCGAAGAGTCTTCCAACACCCTCCGTTCAAGAACCTTTCCATCCTGAGGCTGCCTTTTCCTTTTCCGTGAGAGAAGCCCCTGCAGATGACGACGTAGAGATGTCGGACTCGTCAGGGGGTCCTTCACCGGGCTCTTCACCTCCACTTGCCGCAACCACTTCTCATCAGCCGTCCGTATCTCCGGCACTGCTACCCCAGCAGCGGTCGAGGGGTCGACATGATTCGATCACATTGGGTGTGCCATCCGTCGATCACCAAAGACATTATAGCTTCAGTGGTTCATCTGTTGCTGCCTCACCCGCTGGTTTTAACTCAGGGGCACATTTGTACGGCGGCAACGGCGCCGCCATGCACGACACACCAACCATCTCGGTTTCGGGCCCAGCACTGACTAGTCCTTTCCTGGGAGCCCGAAACGACCTTGACCATGAGGCAACAGCTGCTCTTCTTATGTTGAACCAACACACACAAGCGAACAGTCGAAAACCGACGACGAACACCGACGGCTCCGCTGGAGCCGCACCCGCAGCCACCGGCCCCGCGAGGACGGGGCGGGGAATGAGTGTCAGAGACTTACTGAGCGCATGAGGACCCAGAAGAGGAATCGTTCGATGGTGCCTCCATGTACATCCAGATAAGATCATTTGCCCTTGGCGTCTGTCGGCTTAGACTCGGCCTCGGCTTGGCGGTTCTGGGGATTTACCGTGCATACATGCTGGATCCACGGTTCCGCTGGTACCGGAATAGCAACCGAGCGATCACAGGACCGGAGTATGCAGGGTCTTTGGTGTCCGCCAGGGGTGAGGATGCCCGTGGGAAGGGTGTTGGAGAGAACGGCGTGTTGGGGTTCTGGAAGTCTCGGAGAACTTCGGCACGCTCTTCTATGGTATGAAAGTTTCAAGTCGGAGCACCGCTCCATATGTTGAGTCGTGAGGAACTGGGATGTATATGTCCATCTGGGCTGAGGGATCGCAAATGAATAATGCCTCAGACTTGAACCGTATCAGGGTGGTTCGAGAGAGTTTATGAAGCAATATGACCTCAACTATGCCGGAGTTTTGTTTGTTTTGGGAACTGGAAAAGGAAAGACGATCCGGAGGATCATGGGAATTGATAGACGAACAACAAAGTTACCAAAGTTTTGATGTCTTTCTAAACGCCAAAAGCAACACTTTAAAGAGAACTTGCCATTTCTGCGGATCATGGTGCCAGTTGAAGGGTCATTGATGGTAGATGTTTCATCTTCGAGACGAATAGCGTACCATTGGTTGCTTTGCGCTTTGACCTTTTGAGGCGAACAACATCGACACCGAACACTCGGATAACACTCGAGAACACCGAAGGTTAGAGAGGACGCACAACAGTTCATTCCATTCCGGAATGGCTTCATGATTCCTATCTTGCTACTGAAGGCGCCGTTTGATCCGCTGGACAAACAATTCGCGTACGTGGCAATGGGAAAGTCGGGGTTTCATCCTCGTCGCTCGTACGAGGAATCGACGGTTCGCCTCCCGCTTTAAGCCTCACCCACGGACCTCGATGCCCCTGTATCGCCCTATGTTCCCCAATTCTCTGGGTCAGGGGCACGTGATACCCCTGATATCGAACAAAAACATACCGAAGGAGTTGTTGGCGATGGCCGGACAAGGCCGGTCGCGACACTTCGCAGGACTGTCAAGACCGAGTCGATATCCCGGAGTCCCGGGGAATCCCAAGAGGGAGCCACAACTCTCTCCGCCTCCCAACCCAAGCTGCCTATATATGCTATCCTCTGCTCTCCCAATGTAGCCTTTCATGTCTTACACCAGTCAACAACAACATCTTCCAACAAACCCTGCTTCCCAAGCTTCTTTTTCACGGCCTCGTATCGGCGTGGATTATCTGCAAAGGCAATCACCGCCAAAACTCTACAACACTCTCCCGCGAGCTAGCCAGCGGTCTCAACAACAGGATCCTTCTGTTCCTCGAAGAAGACCTTCGTTACCCTTTCACTTTCCGGTTAACTCTCAGTCAGAGTCAGCCAACAACCGTCGCAACCTCCTTCAACTCAACCTAGTCAGTCTTGACAACACCTCCCACAAACAGTCCGTAAGACCGCCTCCTTACCCTCCTCTCCCGGTATCGCCGCGGCAGTTCACCAAACTCGCACCATCACCACTTGTTGTATCCCGTCCACATCCCCGGACTGTCTTCAGCTCGAGCAAGCCTCAGCCGCTTCGCCTCGTTCAGGAGTCCCTCAACTCGCGCAAGCGAAAACCACCTGTCTTTTTCGCCCAGCATACACGGACTCTGGTTCAGTCCGTGACTTACATTACTATCCACCAGGACTCTTCTTCTTCTTACTCTCCGACTTCTTCGTCTTACTCGCCAACCGCGACAACCTTCAAGATGGCCAACACCAACCCTACCATGCCTAAGGTCTCTAACCTCCCCCCTGTCCCTGCTGGAGCCCGCTCAGGTTTTCTGTCCCCAACTAAGGAAGAAATGCTCGCTGACCTTCGTCGCCAGGTAAATATCTGAACCTCCCGCCCCATTTTGCCTTTTACTTTCCTCTTTTGGATCGAATAGTAGTAAGATCCTCATCGAAACAAAGAAAAAGAGTTCTGACGTGTGTGCACAAAAACAACAGCTCGACGACACCAACTCCGACGGCTCCTCCGTTGACTCCCGCGGCCGTCGTCGCCGCAGAAACAAGGGCGCCCTCCAGAAGCAGGGTGGTCTCGCCGGCCCTCAGATTTTGCCCCGTCTGGCCGACACCAAGCCCGTTCGTCTCCAGCTTGGCTTGAATCTCGACGTCGAGGTCGAGCTGAAGGCTAGACTGCAGGGCGATGTCTCGCTCACTCTCCTGTAAGTCTTCTTATCTTCTCAACTAGAGGTATCCCTTTTCCCAAGGACGGTGGGGACTAATCCCATCTTTTTTTTCTCTTACCAGTCAATAAACTCCTTAACCCTTAAATTCCCCTCTTTTCCTCTACCATGACCACTCAGCCAAACCCACAAAATTCCAACAAGATCATAAAAACAGAGTCGAAAAGAAACAACAATCCCGTTCATCCACCCAACTCCATCTCAACCCTTCCACCCGCTCCGTCACCACCGTCGACGAACTATTTCATCTCCGCCTCGGCACGCTCCGCCTGCGTCAGCGCTGGCTCGATCGCGATGTCAGTCCCAGTTTAACGGCCGCCGTTGCGTTTCTGATCGGGATGGTTGGTTTTCTGAGCGGGGTGATGGTTTCTAGTCTTTGGTCATCATGGTCATGGTCATGGTCATGGACATGGATATCCACCTGGGTGCAGATGGTGTGGGATGCGGTAGTTGTCGACACCTTTGTCACGATGGTTCCGGAATGGATGATGGTTCTGGTGACGACGATGTTCGCGACACTAGTGGATATGGGCTCGACGGTTTTGGAAACGATGACGACTTCGTGGTCGTTTGTTTATACCCTACTTCAGCTTGGGTTGACGACATCGGCTTTTGAAAGAAGTGTCGGCATCATTGGAGTTGGGTTCATGGGATGAGCCTCTGGGTCTGGTCAAGGGGGAAAAGGGAAAGGGGGAGACAAGACAGGGAAGGAAAGGGCTTAATGATGGGATTGAATCGGGAAAGATTACGGGGATTGGGAAATGGAAAACCAGAAGCACAGGATGGAGAGGGAGTCCCAAGGAGAATAGCACTTGGCCCTTCTCCCTCCATCTCATGTAATTCTACGATGTAATTGGGAATTTGGAATCATTGGATTGGATGTCAGGTATAGGATAAAACAGAACACACTTTCTTTAATCTTTCAAATGCTCTTACTCGACATCTTCGGTGCCAGGGCTTGATTGTTATGTGCTGGTATTTTCTGCCGCCTAGTGACATCAAATGATTTGTACGCTGCTGCACGAATTCATCTTCGCTGGTCTGAGAGAACAGGAAAGGTGTGTTCGTAGGCCCTACTTGTTGAGTGAGTGTCTTGACTCTTGACCTCAGACCAGCTCACTGACTCGATGCCGTTTGATATCCGGGACGGGACATGTTTCAAAATGGAACTTCTTAACACGGACGGATGAGAGCAGAACTTCAACTTGGCATCGCGCGCGATTCAGGGGAACATGCTGTAACGCCAAGGTAACATGTCAATCAAAAAATTCCGCAGCAGAAGAAGGGAATAAAAAAATAAAACAGGAAAAAGACAGAAAAAAAACCTGGACGGAGAAGGTGGAGAAAGTGAACTGAAAAACGCAAAAAAAAAGCAAAAGATTGGTCTCTCCCGCCGGGAATTGAACCCGGGTCTCGAGCGAATCGAACTGATGTTCAAGCTTGACAAGCTCACATACTGACCACTATACTACGGAAGATTGTTACAACTGTTGATCAGCTGTCGTAGTGGGTTGTTGGGAACTGTAGCAGATTCGCAGGTTATATACCTAATATGTCAAACTGGACATTCCGACAATACGAGGCTTACCGTTATATTCTGACAGAACACTTTGCGTTTTATCCCCCTGCCACTTTTAGAGCTCTGTTGAATTCACTATAGTATCTGATTTACCGTTGAGGTCCGTATGCAGAGCAGTTTCTTGATTCATGATGGACTCAAGTGTGGAGTTTCGAACATGAAAGGAGGGATGTTGTAGTCTTGCAGCAGCTCTTTTCTTCGGCCGAAACTTGTATTGAACCATCCATTTTCCGGATCACTAGTACAATTACTCAAATAAATTACTGCACCAAAGGTTGGTTACGATCGAAAGCTCAGATAGATAGACAGGTTTATTCAAACATGGGGTATTATGAAACGGGTATACAGAATGTGAAGAAATATCTCGAAAACAGGTAGGCAGGGATATGATGGATCGAACACCGAAAACCAGTGCTTTCTCCATCCAAACTTCCTCGCACCTCACACCTCAAGCCTCATACCTTACTCATCACCTCACCCCCGCCGGAATCTCCGGCACCTCCGGCACCTCCGACCCGCCCGAACCACCCGTGCCTCTGCTCCCACTACTCCCCGCGCTGCCCGGCGGCGGCGCAATCGTCGGCGGCCTCGGTCCCTTGTAGCTCAGCGGCGGAATCGTCAACCCGTACCCTTCCGTGCGTCCCTCGGGGTTATGCTGGTCGATCTCGATGCGGATGCACACGTCCAGACTGCCGTCGTCACCGGTGCCGTGCTCGGCCGGGTCGGCGGCTTTGTGCTTGGTTCCCGCGTTGACTTCGCCCTTGCCGAGCGCGTAGCGGCCGTCTTTGTGGCCGGGAAAGGTGCCACCGGGGTGAGACTGTGGGGGAGGAGCGGATGGGGGGTGGAAATTGCCGTTACCGTTGCCGTTCTCGTGGTGATGGGCCAGGCCGTTGTTGGGCGAGTTCTCGGTGATGACGGCAAAGTTGCGGCTGGGCATGGTGACCTGGTTGTGCTTGGCGGTTTTGGTGCTGTCGCCGGGGTCTTTGTCGAAGATCTTGAGGAGGGTTTCGTCGGTGTCGTGGTCGAGGTGGTGAATCCTGTTTCGGCGCGCCAGCAGGTTGGCGACGGCGGCTGGGGGTGGCTTGTTGACGATGGCGGAGGAGATGACGTTGACGATGTAGCGGTAGTCTTCCTCCAGGGGAATGTTGAGCTTGGGGTTCGAGTAGAACCTTCCGAGCGCTGCCAGATGCACGTCGCCGCCCAGGATGGTAACGCGCACCGAGAACTCGGCGGCGATCTGTTGTAGTTTGAGGATCAAACCGTTGCGCTCGCGCTTGTGGGTTCTGGCTGTATAGTGATCGTCGAGATCGTCTAGCAGATCAACACTTCCGTCAAAGGAGTTGAAGAAGCTGCCACCGAAGCCCACGCGTCTGTTCAACAGTTTTACTGGACCCATCAAGGGGCTGGCAAAGATGTTTTCGAGCCATGTCAAGCGCTTGTGTGGTGTGTTAGCCTCCAGCTGGCTGAGATTGGTAAGAAGTACTTACGGGATATGCGATGGGAATTCCCAGAAGAAGGATCAGGTGCTTGTAAGGCGTCCCAGATTGTATGGCATGGCTTAGCTCCTGCCTCAAGCGGGAGAAGATGGCCTCATACGTCTCGGGGTAGTTGACTTGATGTCTCGTGCGCTCTGTTCGAGCATCAATACCCAAGAACGCTATCCTAGCGCCCAACTTTGCAAACATGTTGTGTGAATGTTCCGAGACGTAAGGCTGCGTGTCTGTCAGTCACCAAGCCCAACAGCTTTGCAGACGCAAGAGGCAAAACTTACACCAGGGTTTGGTCCGACAATATAGTTCGACTCTGTCATGGCCGGATGAACATAGGCAGCAACCATTTGATTGGGATCAATGCCCTGGCCCGCTTCCTTCTCCGTCTTGGGCAGGGTGTCGGAGGTATATGTCGAAGCTGGAGGTGGCAGATGGTGCTGGAACAGCATGTAGTACTTGTGGGCAATGCCACCAATTCCTCGGAAAACGTCACATCTCATGAAATCGTCCACGTAAGATCCAAATCCATCAATAATCTGTGATGCCGTGTTAATTTATTGCACGTATTAGGGAGGAAAGATGGTTTGGGGCATACATCATGATCATCCCAGATGTTCAGTTGAGGGATCTGTCCGTTCGCAGCTGCGAATGGCTCGATTCCGTACCAGCGGATATAGTTGTTCAGATAATAGTCGTCGCACTCAGCGCGCAGGCTCTCGGGGAACGGAAAATGCCTTCGCTTCTTGGGGTTGCTGATGCTGGTCCACGTGCGAAGGGGTCCTGAAACTCGAATGCCGTCGTTATAGATCTGGTCGCCACCACCGATCCTGTCATCTGTTAGCGCTTGAAAGCTTTCAAAAAACCCAGTTCATCAGCTTCTTACATCACGTGGAAAGGCGCCTCCTGATGACGCCTCATAACGTCGTTCCACAAACACGCTCCGCTCCAGTCCTCCTCATCTGTGCCGACGCTGAAGCCGTTGCAGGAGTGGAACATGATCCTCATCGATTCTGTGACTGCGGGTACGAAGAATGCGTTCACCTTGGGTTTCGTCTTGCTGGCGAAGACCAGGTAATCCGACAGCCAATACTCCCACTTCGTTTCGTACGGTTCCATCTCCACATGCAGATCGAATCTCCAGAAAGTGTTACGCCAGTCTGAATAGAGGCAGATACCTTGGCTCTCGCTAACCTTGGATTCGTTGCTGTGGCCATTGCCATTGCCATTGGCATGACCATTGCTGCTCATACCGACCGTGGCGGCCTTTCTCAAGAACAAGCTCGGCCTAAAGGACTGTTCTCTGCCGCCTCCGCGGGTCACAACCAGGACACTGCCAACCCAGTGGTTTCCCTCCATGCGGCGATAGTTGATCAGAGGTCCCACCGCGATCTCCTTGTCATTTGGGACGCCCTCCGGACCCAATGCGTCGGCTATGTGCTTTTCGCCATTGAGCACCTCCCTCGCTTCTGTGGCGCCCAACACAACGGGCTTGAACTTGGGGTCGCTGGGGGGACGGACACCGCCCGTCTCCTCGGGGGAGATACGCGACTTGTTCAGGAAATCGGCCAGGTCGTTCACATTGCCGCGCGCGTCTGCCTCACGGGCTTCGGAAGGGTGATGGTGGTGACGGGAAATGTGAGCGGTCTTGGCCTTTTCGGCTTCGTACTTGGCGAAGGCTCGCGATTCTTGATGTCTCCATTGGGAGCCGGAGGCGTGAGGGTTGCGTTCCTGGGCACCTTCGTCGCCGCCGTGCGGATAGCCCTGCGCTTCTTGATAGTCCATGTCGACTAAGTGGACTGAACGGGATTTATTACGACGTTGTCAGTCGCAAATGAAAGCGGCGCTTCCAATTCAGGTATCTATACGTTTCGCGGCCTGGGGTTCTCCGATGATGAAGCAGGGAAGTCCAAGCTTCAAAGTCCGAGGTACCAGGAACGGCTCGGTACGTAAGCGGTCGCAAGGGTTCAGCTTGCTCGGTTCGAAGGTTGAGGAACCGCGGGGTCTTTGAAGCTGGTATCTAACCGAGGAGACTAAGATGGCCTGGTGAATGGTGAAGGGAGCAAAGGAGGCCAAGGGAAGAGTAAGAAAGGAAAGAAAGAGAAAAAAAAAAATCCGAAAATTAAAAGGACGAGGGAGGAGAAGGTCAATCTAAATGAGATTGATGCCGTCAGGACAGGGGAGGGGTCGGTCGTGCACAAAACTCGTTCGACTCGAGCGGGACACTTTTCTTGCTCGGCGACGGTGTCCCGGATACTCAGCTACGTACCAAGCTTTGTCTAACAAACTGCCGATTTTGGAAGGGAGTACGCGTTTACTTGATTCAGGGCCAAGACTTCAGTTCCTTGTCTTGATGGCCGCCTTTTTTTTTCCTTTCCCCGGCTGGGTCACTAACCAAGGGAGAAACCCCCAACAAGGGAGGAGGAATCCGTAGGAAACGCGGAAGAAGAAACGAAGGGTATGATGATGGAAACAACTTGATTCCGGTACGAGTTGAGTTATACAAGTTGGATAACGTAGTGTTGGTACACAAGCCACAGGCTCATACAGACACGGCGTACAACACAACAACGATAACTTTCTAGGCACGGCATGAAGATGCCGATTTGGGGTACCCATGGTCCAATTGGTCGGTCTTGTCTCTCATTCAGTTCTGGGCATCGTGGAGATTTGAGATGCGGTGAAAATAGGAAGGCCGGTCATTCATGTGCAGATGGGTAAAAGTAACAAGAGCCAACAAACCTTCGACGTCCCTATTCCGCCCTTTCGACGTTTGCGTATCGTTGTTGGCTGGGACTACGGCTCGTTAGCAGAATGCCTCGCAAGTTGATGGAACACAACATTCCTGGGGGCTGTTGGAGGCCTCGCTTTAACCCCCCGTCGATCTTTGAGGGTTCTCTTTTCGATCTTCACTCCGGGGCATTTTCCATCTTGTCAAATCTCTCGAGGGGAAACTCCGCTTTCATATGAAAGAAGGACTGCGATGGTCCCCTCGGGCTTGCGTCAGCGCAAATCTCCATCTTCCGAGAAGGGGAGCATGGACTGGACTGACTGGGCGGCGCCAACTCCAAAGGAAAAAGTCTCCAACAATTCTCCAACGTCTTTTGGTCCTGTAGCCTGTCATCATCTTGCATGTGGGGAGACCACAGTCGTCCAATGGGGCCGCCGCGCTTTGGAACCCCTGTTCGGGCGGGAGCCGGTCCCTGTTCATCGGGATTGGCGGGTCTCGGCAACCGCACTAGTTTTCAGCTGAAATGAATCAAGAAGGTGATCGCGAGACCTACCGGCCTGGAGATGTGGACGTGGATAGGGGTTGTTGCTCTGGACGACGGACCCAAAATGGCACTCGAGTAAACAGTGGTATGGAATCGCGAATGACGACCAGGAAAAAAGAAATCCAATGACCATACTGTACACTACCATATGTTTTATACAAAATTTGATTTCCATACATCATTTTTACTTCTTCTCAAACACGTTGTCGAGAAGGCCGGACCCAGTCTTCTGATCCTTCAGGTTCAGCTGGGTGTCTCTGGCTCCTTCAAGCCTGGCCTTCTTCTTCTGCTCCAACAGATGGCCGGCGAGAATGCCAACGGCCATGCCGCCCAGATGGGATACGACATCCATTCTATGACCCTTGCTGATCAATCCCCAAACGTTCAAGCCGCCAAACAAGCCAATGAACGCCATTCCCTGGACACCTGTATACGGATCGGGAGGCAGACCAAAGATCTTGAAGCCGTCGAATCTGTGTAGCCACAGGTAGGCTGTGGAGATACCGTAGATGGCGCACGATGCACCGAGGGTGGTCATATGGAAGTGGCCCTTCAGGACGAGCCAGAACAGACTAGTCAAGAAGCCGAGGGTGCCGGATGCGACATAGGTAGTCAGGAAATCAGCCCTGCCCACCTCATCGTGAAGCCGAGTGCCAAAGAACCAGATGAAGGCCGAGTTGATAACGAGATGGCCCCAGAAGGCCTGGTGAGAGAACACGGCACCGAGCATGCTAAACGCCTTGGGTGTTGCAGGGGTGATCAAGAAGTACCGGAGCAGGGGCTTCCACATGATGGGGATCTTCCAGAGGAACCAAACCAGAGCATTGGCACCGATGAGAACGGCAACGGCAGCAGCTGCTGGAGGACAATCGGGCCATAACCTGTTCTCGCGGCTGGGAGCGACGTAGAAGTGGGAGTAGGTGAGCATACCGGCAACGACGAGTGCGACAAAGATGGTCGAGGGCAGCAGACGCTTCCAGGCGGGCATCTTGGGAGGCTCCTTGAGATCGGACATGGCCCATTGCTCCCATTCCTTCCGCTTGGCGCTGACTTCACGCTTTGGGGCGTCCTCGGCTTTGGCGAGAGGGCCAGCCTTGCCGTTCTTGTATTCTTCCTCGAGCTTCTTGCGTTCCTCTTCCTGCTTCTTGAGCTTCTCCTTCCAGATAGCTTCGTTGCGGGCACGGATAGCATCGAAAGCGCTGTTGCCGTAAACAGATTGGTTCGCGGGTTTCTTCTTTTCAGGTTCCTCGCCAGTCTCGGGATCGTCCTTGTACATCTTGAACCGTGAGGTGTAACCGAGTTCCTTGGTGGTATCGCCCTCCTCGGCCTTGGTCTCGGCGTCTTCTTCTTGTTGTTTCTCAAGGGCTGCCAGCTCGTCCTCGGCGCGTAGTCCGGCGTTCACAACCTCGTCGACGTAGACGTTCTTGCGAAGGTAACCAAGTGCGATTCCGATTTCCTTAGGAGAGTATCCGGCGGTGTTGACTCGAAGCACAGGGTCCTCAAGGGTTCCAGCAACGCGTCGACCGTGAAGAATTCTCAGCAATCTGTTCGCAGCGGTTGTAGACATGCTGGGTCCAAATAGCCGGAGAACCTCCCCAGCTACCAGATCGTTGGCACGGAACGGCAAGCCCTCCTCATCTTTGTAGTTCGGGGGTAGGTCGACATAGTGAGTGAGGATTCTGTTGCGGGCGCCAATAATAAGGGTGCGTACGGTGATGGGAGAAATCGAAGAAGGACCGAAGAGTGGTGTTGAGGATGAAGAAAGGCGGCTCCGGTTAGCCTGCCAGTGGTTCTGGGTCGGGAATGGGAGCAATGTCGTCGTGGAAGAGAAGCATCGCGTCGTGGGTGCGGCGGCGGCAGCAGCAAAAAGTCGGCTGCGTGCTTTTGTGAAATGTTGAGCGGCGACCTGGACGCCTGGCCGAAAGGCATTGACGCCCAGGGAGCAGTTCATGGTCACGGAATGGGCGCCCTATATCGCGCCGTTTCGCGCAAACTGTCCATCAAGGTGAATCCGAACTCGGGAGTTGTTGGACCGGCGATCTGGGGGAGCAGCCGGAAAATGGCCTGGGAAAAAATAACGGAGCTCTCGGGCCCGGCAGGCAAGTTTGAGAGATATAATTGGCTGTTTGAGCTCCAACCGACCCCACAGAGGGGCCGTCTTTCAAGATGCTCTCCCCTGTTCTCCAGGCACCTTTGCGGGATGAATAGGACCCCGCATTGCAAGCTTCCAGAACAAGCTCCCGCCCGTCCAGGCAATCGAGCTACGACGTCAGGTCAGGACCTCGAATTCAAAAGAAACAACTTGAACCAAAGACATTTAAACAGAACAATAAATCCTCTCACGGTCGAGGCTCTTTTCCAAAATCAAAACACAACCAGATTGATCAAAATTCTGCCGTACCTCGAAGCTATCATAATTCAGTCACAACCACGTCCATCACCTTACACAAGTACCTGCCCGCTGCTATACAGATATCTAGGTACAAACGACGAAGTCAGCTTGACATCTTGACGACAGCCATTACACAATTTCATAAATAACCAGCACACACACCTCACAAAATGTCATCCTCCAACGAATCCCTTCCCATAACCCCCCAAGCGTTCGCCGCAGCCCTGGAAGATCTGCCCCCCTCGGCGCTGCACCTCAAAGTCCTCGAGATCTACAACTCCATCGCCCACCTCAAGTACTCCAACGAGCAGCTGCGGCCCTTTGCCGAAGGTCTCGAAGCCCCTCTCGGTTACGAGTCAACGCAGCAGAACCAGCCCGACCCAGACTGCGTCGAAGCCATCCGCGAGAACGAGGAGGTCATCGTCCGCATGGAGGAGCGCGTCCAGTTGATCAAGAACGAGGTCGAGCGTAGGGGTCTTAGTTGGACCGAGTTCGAAAGGAAGGAGGAGGTCGAGGCAGCTGCGGCGAGGAATAGGGCCCGTGGACCTGTGGAGACTGGTGAGGATTCCGAGAATGAGGAGGAACAGCATCAGCAACCGATGACGAATGGAACTTCGACGACAGCGACGACAGCGCAGCACCCTGCTTGGACGGATGGAACGTTTCAGACTGGAGTGATTAGGAATGGAGAGACTGTCATGGATGATGTTGCTGGATCGAGAAGGGGGCAAGAGCAGCAAGGTGCTAACGCTACTGGTGCCGGTGCTGGTGGCTCGCTGAGTGACGAGGAGCTTAGGAGGAGGATGGAGGAACGGATGCGGAACTTGGGAGGGGATGATGACGAGGATGGCGGTATGCACCTTTGAGAAGCAAGTGGTGTGGATAATGAACCGAAAGAGATAATGGGTTGAAGTTGATCAAGAGGAAAGCTGGCGTAAAAAGGGGCGTTCTGGTGCATTTGCTAGTCCACCGGATACCAGGACACTACGAGATTATCGGGGTCTCTTTTAACAGATGCTGCAAGAGCATGCCTGGGCAAGGAAAACTTCCCTCTAATCTGACCCGCTTTGAAAGAGCAATCCCTCAGGTCGATCTTTGGGGTGGCAATGAACTATCAGTCTTATCCACCGGTACTCGATTTTTTCGGTTTTCTCGGCTCAACATACATTCTAACGTTGAATTCCTGGATCTGCAAGCTATCCTCTATGGATTCCTTCTAGAATACCGATCTTACCTGACTCCATGCTATCTATCACCAGCGTGAACACATACCCTGGCCGAATAGACACGCTTTTTGTGACTTTACGTCGTTGGTTGTCGATTGATACAATATCTAAAGACGAGTGTCCAGCTGCACCTGCCTTGGGAATTTCAGGTAAACTTCTACATGAGGTACTTGCCATACACCTCATGTACACCATACAGTCCACCAAGCCCGGTGAGCTTCTCGGACTTCTCTGGCAGTCACGTTGGCCATGGGTGTGGGGGGCCACGACTGGAAGCGAGGTACAAAAGGCGGTTTCTGTGCTTGTAAGTTCTACCCTTGAATTTTTCGCAATACAGCTAGTTTCCAGCAACCAATCGATATCACGAGTTCCATGCCCCTGCACCAAACAACCGTTGTATCAAGTGGCGAGTGTTTTGCGTCGTTAGGATAGTCTAGCAAGACAAGTTCGCCGGATTTTCCCTTTCCGTTATTTCTTCCCCTCGTTCGGATTGCCTAGTGAGTGGTGTTCAAACAGCGGGCTTCTTACTCGGTCATAACTGACAGTCACATATGTGGAATACACATGACTGACGACCTCACACTGTCAGTGATTTAAAGAAAGAAGTATCAAGAGATTGTTTGCTCTGATGCTCCAAGAACCGCATTGCGATCTACAGACATCACATCACCACTTGAATCTACCCACCAAAAGACACTCAGAAAAATGAAAGGCCTCACGACTCTCATTTACAGCCCTCGCTGCCGCATAAGGACCCGAGATCTCTAAGCTCAGAGACCAAAAACGCTCTATCAAATTCACCGCCGTCTTATACATATCTACGCTGACTTTTCTTGTCTCTCAGAAGACGGCAGTCCGGCGGAGAGCTGCGATGACCGAATAAGAAGGACATTCCATCCACATCTGGCTTTCTCCCACGTGAGGTTGGCCGTCACGGAAGATATTAATCCCATTTCAAATATTCCACTTTCAAGGTCTCGACAGTCTGTCTTTGCCTCGACCGGCATTTTTCAAGTTCTCTACTTCAATAAACGCACTATTTGGGTTTCTTACTTGGGCCTTCCATTTGACCCCTTATATAGTGGGCCTTGGGTTCCCTGTGGATATATCCTATTTTTCTTTCAAACCTCTGTAGTTGGGTTGGCGACGACCAGTGAATACCTGGTGCTTTAGAGGTATGTTTTCCTCAATCATTTTCTTCATGCTATAGTCCTTAGCCAACCATCTTCACCCCATTTCTTTTGATTCAATCCTTTTCCTTATAGCTTCCAATCTATGCTCTTATTGTATCCACAAAAGTGATGGCTGAGTAGTGGCTTAGCGCTAGCGAGTGCCCGTTGTCAAAGAATCTTCTTTAAGTTTACATTTAGTATCTTCAATTTACCTTATCCACACCGGATCTCGACACTATAAATTAAACTAGGCAGCCACTCCATACCTACCTATATAGACAGACGTCATCTTTCCTCTAGCTATCTTTACAATCTTGCTTCGCATAGGACCTAAAGTTAACATGCCATCGACACAGGAAATGAGGTATGTTCCATATTTCCATCAACCATATCAGCAACAAACCGTCTCCCGCAGTTGCTAACGTATGAGATCAAATCAGCGAGCGCGAGGAGCTACGGTCAAAAGAAAAAGACCAAGGAGAACAAAAACGGCAATCTCTAGAGGCTCTTACCACCTGGAACCGCGCGCTGAAGGAATACTCAAGACTTCCTCTCGAATCTTCTGAGAACCCCGCCCGCGACAGACTTGCGGCAATCTCCGGAGTGGCAGAGAGCTTATCCAAGCAAATCGGCGGCTGCCAGCAATACAAGTACATTGCCGGTCTCTGGGTCGTAGGCGACACCTACAACTATTTCGCCGAACAGCTGCTTTGGAGAAGAGTCCAGCACCACGACAAGAGCTTATCCAATGATAACCCCATTGAGCTCATCGATGGTGCTCTCAGCTGGTCTTGGGCTTCCATTTCTGGAGCCGTCGAACACACGTGCGACTATAACGACGAATTTGACGTCGTCATCGACATTTTGGAAATCAAGACGGAACTGGTGGACGAAAGCTGCCCGTTCGGAGCAGTAAAAGGGGGAGGATCGTTGCGTATCAGGGCACCCCTTCTTGATAGCGACATGATACCTGTTGGTGATGACCCTATCGACAGAGACTTGTTGACGGGAAATCTCATTTGGGAATCTTCGGGCAAAATTTACTTGGACTCTGGCACCGCTGGTGATTACCAGCTGGACGTGATTGAGAAGCGGGATATTCCAGATAGCAAGGGACTCTGGTTCTGGCTCCCTGTTGTCTATAGCCAACGCAATCGACAAGCTATGGGTTTGATTCTGGAAGGGGTTGATGATGATGATCATGGAGAAGACATCTTCAAACGTGTGGGAATGTTTCAGATACCGGAGGAGTTTTCTGCGTACGATAACGAAGAGGCGCTGCCGGATTTCCAAGAGTTGTTCATCGAAGCTAATGGAAAGGATGATGGCGGGCCGTTCCCGGAATGGGGTCCGAGAAGGATAATTACTATTATGTAGGCAGCGGGGGCTTTCTTTTCTAGGCTGAAGAGTTCCGAATAGGTCCCTTGGTCGAGGCTAAGCTCTCTGTCCCAACCAAAATGCCCTGACGAGAAGACCATATATATGCCTTATGGCAAACGGAAAACCAACGTTAAAGATTATTTAATGAACATATACATCAAAACTATCCACCACAGCTTGTGTCGTCGAGGCAAAACAAGACTAAAGTAGAACAGAAGCATAACAGAGCTTGACCTCTTCCGTTTACGGCACTTCCCTCAGTTATCACGCATTTACAATTTCACAGAGTAAGAGGAAAGGATCTTTCTCTACACTTGAGAAGAATCGCGTCAAGTTAGACTCAAGTGAATAAATTTCTGCCTAATCTGCCTTCCTTCCGAAGTCAATTTCATACTGTCCCTCGGCCTGGGGCTCGATTAACACTCTTCCCTTCCCTTTCCTTTCTTTCCCTCCCAATTCCCTTCCCTCGCAACTCCTCAAACGCCCCTTACCGATATGACATGCTGATGTCTTATCCCTTCAACCTGTAAAAAAAAGGAGAAACAACATAACAAACTCTAGCGACAGCAGCGCCTATTCCAAACTGCGATGCGGTAGTGAGGAAACCACCACGTTTTGTTCACTCCTTCGCACACCTCCTCTCTAAGCTCGAACTTTTGATCTTCAGCAACTCGACAATTTTTTCTTCTCCCCATGCAAAATGATTCAGAGGAAACCAAAGCCAAAAATGTGGGCTTGATGGTTTAATAAGAGGTAAATAGATAGATAGGTAAAAGGGTTTTACGTACGCGCGTGCCAATCATGCAATGAATGATGATGCTCTCTGTTACACAGACTTTGCATAAAGACAACGGAAAAAAGAACGGGAAACGCAGTTCGAAAAAGAAAAGAGGGAAAAACGAGACATAATGATGGCTATGCTAGACTCTAAACAACATTGATTTGACTTGACTTGGAAACTGCCTCCTTTTTCTGAAGGCATGCGTGCGTACGTGAGTTAGGATGACCGGACAGAGGAAAACACACGTAAGTATAAAGCAAGGCTTTTGGTTCAAAAGATGATAGCGACCATTGACAAAGAGGGAAACATGACGCCTTGGATCGCTTTTGCCTTTCCGTCAGTCGCCGTACCATCTCCATCTCTCTCTACTAACGCGCATAGAGACCTTTACAGACTTTACGCATGCATGGCAAGGCCACTATCAATGGAGCCAATCATGCGCTCCTTCTGGTTCATCCTATTAGCGGAAGAAGACACGGAACTCGACGAGTTGGTCGTATCCTGCAGGGCAAGCTTGGTGCTGGACCTGCTGGTAGGTCTGCCCTTTGTTGACGACAACAAAGTGCTGTCCTCGGAAGCGAGACGACCATCATCGGCGCTCTTGATGGTGGGGAGCTTGGGTCTCTGGGCGGCGTGGGGTGGGAAGTGGCTGCTGCTTAGTGACTCCAGGCTCTTGGAGATGTAGGCGTCCTCCGCCTCGTCTTCGTCGCTATCGGGGGTGACGACGGCGCGGTTGCTGCGTCTCCGTGTGGACCGCCTCTTTGGCGCTTTGACGCTTGAGTTATCCTCGTCAGATCCGTCAGAGCCCGTGGACAAGTCCTGGCTTCTGGTCGTAAGGCGGCTGCTGGTTCTCCGGGCCATGGAACCATTGGTCGCCCTCTTAGATCTCGCCCGGGACATGGTAGAAGCAACCGAGTACAACTCGGGGTCCAGGTATCCGTCACCATTGGCGGTTCGCTGCTGAATCTTAGCCTCGAGAGCCTTGTCGCCGACAATCCTACCCAGCGATGGCCTTCCTTCCATAGACATGCTGCTGCCCATCGTCCTCCTGGACTGCACACTCATAGTGCTGGCGCTCCTGCTAACAGGGACCTTGCCCTCCATCACCTTGGCGGGAGGTGGGGGTTGCAACATCCAGGCGCGCGCGTTCTTGTGCGACGGCTTGCTGCTGACGACCGGAGGATGATAGTCATTGACGGGCGGGTTCTTGGTGGAGAAGTAAAAGTTATACCTATCCTCCTCCGTTACCTGCTTCTCGAGCCCCAGCTTGGATTCGACATAACGACCAGCGCTCGAACCCGCCTGCTTGATGGCGTCCATAAGCTTATAACTTGTCCTGAT
Source organism: Sordaria brevicollis (assembly GCA_033439795.1). Taxonomy (NCBI): domain Eukaryota; kingdom Fungi; phylum Ascomycota; class Sordariomycetes; order Sordariales; family Sordariaceae; genus Sordaria; species Sordaria brevicollis. The sequence goes on from JAUTDP010000007.1 coordinate 1,981,435, forward strand.
GGACTCGTCATCGTAGCCCCAAAGTTCCTCATCCTCGCGCTGATACCGCTTCATGTTCCAGTCGGTACCAACGGTTGTCGCCGAAGCCGTCTTGCTCAGCACGGCGCTGGCAGCATCGTCATGGTGTTCTGGAAGTGCCGAAGTAGGAGAAGGCCCCCTCGTATCTGGCCTCACAGTTTCCGTCTCCGCATCTTTTTCTAGGTGTGCTACGACCTCTGAGAGTGGGGGATGAACGAAACCAACAGGCTTATTGTTGGCTTCCTCTGTTGTTGGTGTTATGGGAGTCGCTGTCGTCGGCCGTGCCATGCTGATGGCGTGCGTACTCCCCGTCGCTATGCTCACACCATCTCGACTTTCACACATCAAGCCCCTCTGGCTTTGACTCTTGCTGGCATCGTTTGGTTTGCTCTTCTTGGGCAGACATGGTCCCATGCGAATCTCCTCGGCCCAGTAAGGGTTCGTATTATAGGGGTCCGGATGGCGATATAGGTGCGGCTGCTCGGCGATGATGCGTGCCTTTTCCTTCCGCTCCTTTTTTGCCTTTTTCTGTGTCCGGTGTTCATGACGAAGTTGGAGACATGGTGTGCAGGCGAGGTAGTAGAACAAGGCCGACTGAATGGCGACGCAGATAGACATCCTCAGCTAGCACTATGGCCAGTGCTGGCCGTTCTCTCCCAACCTTGACACTCCCCTTTCGTTGGTCCTCCTCTTGGTCTGCTTATAGATAATTTTTTTTATCCGGATCGATATACCGAGATCATATATCCCAAACGCGGGAGGTTTCGGCAAGGTGCCCCTGGTTCGAGGGAGCGGGGTCGTCGTCGTCACGGTTGATGGAGTCCGGAGGAGCCGTTGGAGTCTATAACAGAGATAGCGATGGAGATGCCAATGGTATGTATTTCATAAAAGTTCCGCACAGCTACACTAGCAAGTAAGTCGCTCTGTGAAGGTGGATCAGTCGTAAAGATGAAATGTCGTGACGAGCGTAGAGGTAGTCAATGTGGCCAAGTTGACCTCTTCGGGGGGAAGAAGTGTTGGCGGCGGCGGTATAGGGGGTAGTATTGAAGTGCCCGATCAAGACTGGTAGCGGAGGATCCGGGAATGCAAGGCGCAGTGGGTGAAAACGGAAACGGAAGCTGACTATCGTCTACCAGTGAGGACGAGTTGCGAGTGGTTGCGGTGTACAGTTAACGGTAAGGTAATGCGATGGCCTGGTGGTGTGAATTGGTGTAGTGGGTGAGTGGTGGTGGCCTGTCTTGGCTGTGCTCCCCAACAACCCCAGCCGGCTCGCTTCTCCGCAGGACCCTACTGGCAAGCAGGTAGGTTAGGTTAGGTGAGGAGTATGGTAAATGTGCGTCGTGTGCCCTGCTCAGTCGTCGTTGGCAATGGATGGCGTAGGACGCTGTGGATGTTGATGGATCCACGTCTGCCAAATCACAGAGCCTGGAGATGGAAGAGTTGCGTTGTTGTCGCACCCGGGCATTGGCATGGGGGGGACCGCCGTCAAGGTGGTTGCTGCTGTCGCTGCTGCTGCTACTGCTGCCGCCCGGCGTATACACGTTAACGTACAAGTTCGTTGGAGGAAACCTGAACCTGTTGCTCGGATACAGAAAACCCCGAGTTCTACAGGTACGCTTTGCTGTTGTCCAGGTAGGGAGGGGCAGAGCTGCACAATGAACCAAGATTGATTGCTTGATTGCCAATTGCCCAGACCTTGGAGGGCAAAAGGGGGCGAAATGGAGATGGCTAGGTATAGCGAACTAAGGTCGGTCGCTTATATAAAAGCAGAAAGAGGAAAGCGGAAAGAGAATCGCGGGAACCAAGATCTCGGAACTCGCAGAGCCAAAACCCTAGATGTTAAGAGTAGTGTAGTGGAGGAAATGTGGAAGTAATGACGGGCGGGAGGAGTCTGAATCGTCTGGGCTTCTCACTTGTTCAATTGCACACACCCATACTGGTTATGTTAGGTGAACAATCAAAGGGCTGTCTGTGGCCACGTCCCTTTTTCACCTTGAACGGCAAAAGAATGCCATGTGAGATTGGAAACGAGACGGGAAGGGAGAAGGAAATGGAGTCAATGAACCATGGAGATGGGACCGATTTGAGTGGAAACCAACCTTTCTGCCAAAGCGCGCTGAGGTGCTCCATTCAGCCGTTACACCATCGACGACAATCAGGGACTTTTGTTCCCATTTTACGACCACCCAAAAAGCTGATGGAACGAGGCGGGCTTGAATGAAACCCGTTTCCCCGTCCGACCCATGAGCGGGAACCCAGGGGCTCGGCGAAGTAACCAAGGGGTGGAAGGGACTGGGAAGGAGAGCACACACCACCCCATCACACACAAAACCACCTGCAGGGGAAAGAGGAACGGAATGATTTGTGTGCGTGTGTGTGTGGCAGGAGGTCTTCGGGGAAGCACTGCAGCCAGCCAGCCAAAGATGCAGGCGCAATTCATCAACGAGCCAAACGGGAAGGAAGAAGGACGACAAAGAAGGGAAGTCGAAGGGACCTCACTCGCACGCACAAGGGGGTGGTGGTGGTGTTGTTGGACGGTTGGACGGCTGGACGGCTGGACGGATCCACAAATGCCCCCAAACCCAGGGGGGCGCCGTCAAAGTTCGAGGTGACTAGGGCGACTGTGTAAGTGTCTAAGGCGACTGTGTGGAGCCCAATGTCTAAGTCTCAGCTAAAGTCTAGGTTAGTGTTAGGGTTAGGTTAGTGGTTAGGGTAGGTTAGGGTTAGTTAGGGTTAGTTCCGGGGGTGCAGGGGGCCGGCGAGAGGCCCCCGCGTGTGAATGGGAAAAAATGCCTTCGAAAAGGCTGAGTTTAGAGCGTTGTTGTTGCGGTCTTGAAATGAGGATTCTGGTGATGGTTGCGGCGCGCGAAATCAATGCTCAACTTCGCGGTCTTGGCATTACTGGCATCGAACTTGTATGGCCCCACACAGTCGCCCCAGACAGTTATACAGTCGCCCTAGTCGGCTCGTCAAAGTTGCGCCCGATTTCATCCAATAGGAGACGGTAAAGATTCCGTACCCCACAATCCGCGACGGCCAGGCACCGTGGCACCGCCAAGAAAGACGCTTGGCCGTGCACAGCCTGGCGCTGCCGAGAAAATATGCATCGAAATGTTCCACGCAATTTTGGGAGGAGCGGTTGATCTGTGATCCATCGTGCTGTATTTGCTGTGAAACGGGAAAACGAGCTGACGATGATTTTCTCGCTCGCTTTTGCCTCTTTTCGGCCCTGACCGAAAGAAACGCAAATCTCATCTCGGGGATGGACATTGGATCCTACTCGCAACCAACTGAACCCATCCAGATCTTGAGGTTATCGGCACGTGTAGTTTGTACTCTAGGTATTCTCCGGGTGTATATTGGTAAGATGTTCCTGAAATGATGCCTTTTGAGTTTTATCTACCGATCGGTAACCTCAACCCGAAAACAACGTCATTCATTGATGTCGATGGGGACTATGCACACGAACACGTTCGGCCTAATCTCGTTCATGACGCTCTGCTTTAGCAGTCCCCTCCAATGTCCCCAAGGGCAAAAGAAGAAAATACAATTTCACATGTCGTATCTCATATGGAATGAAATATCGAAGGATTCTAGCCATATGGCTTGATCCTTGGGCCCATGGGTAGGTACGAAATTAGCAAAGCGAGCGGGAGACCCTCGAGCAAATACATACACGTTTGAATGCCCCCCTTATTATACCATTCTCGCCTATTGACGGTCTCGGTTGTTGGGCTTGTTGGCGTTGTTGCTTGTTGGATACATATCGAAGCGTCATGCCTCAAGGCTGGCGCAACGTGCTTGAGTGACCGTGGAGAAACCTGCCGTCGTAGGATTTGCTCTGGTGTATGTAGGAGCAAGAAGCGTTGGACAGTGGTGCATATGAGAGCACAAAAGGCTCGTTGGTTCGATTTCAAGGTCTCCAAAATGTTTCATCCCATTGCCGGTTACCCGCCCCTGTACGAGGTCTAATCGGCACATGGATGAATTGGCCGCCGAGAGTAAGCGAGATATTGCTGATTGCATGGTTCTGAGCAACACGATCCAACGCGATGATTGAACCTCGATACGGAAACTATTCAAATGGAACACGTACCCGTTTATATCACGGGTGGTCAAGAGAGAGACAAATGCAGAAAAACTAGAGAGCGTGGTCAAGGTCTAGTTCAGTTCCGGCGCACGACAGCGTTTTTTAAGACGTTAATATACATACAGAAGACTCCTCGCCCAGCCCACGTGGTTTTCTCAGAAAAAGCCAAACGTTTGTGTCTCTTTGTATAAATGGCAGCAAACCCCATGATCAAATGATAAAGCAGATCGACTCCGTGACGTTAACGCATAACAGGAGTATCATCCTCCTCCTCTTCTTCCTCCTCTCCCATTCCTTCGCATATCCACCCCCAAGGACGCAAGTAGCACATGTTGATTAGTAATAGAGCTCATTACCTCCTCGATAGCTTTCCCCCCCTTTCATACTAGTGGTTTCGTATACCCATGATCCAGACTCATCTGTTTAAACGTCCCACTCCGTCTCAACGAGCTCAGGCTCGTCCTCCTCCTCCTTCGGGCTTAGGGCAGCAAAGGAAGACTGCTGGTAAACAATCTTGGAGGACTTGTTGCCGTTGACGGCCTGGGGCCTGGTGGAAACCGGGGCAGAGGCAACCTCTTGAGGCTTGGCCACCGCGGACTCGGACTCGTTGGCGCTGTCCGTGGCGGAGGCCTTGTTCTTCTTGGACTTGGACTTTTTGGTCTGGACGGTGTTCCAGGCCTCCTCGTCGCGAAGGAGCTGCATTTGCTCCTCCTCGGTGGGAATGGAGGACACCCAGGTCTCGGGCTTCTTGGCCTCGGGGGCCTTGGCCGGCGCAGCGGCAGCGGGAGTCTTGCTGCTGAAGGTGTCGAGGGGCTCAACAGAGACGAACCCGTTGTTCTCAGCACCACTATCGCTGGAGGAGCTAGACTTCGCGCCATTGCCAGTCCAAGCAGATGAAGCGGCAGCCTGGGCGGCCATGAAAGCAGAACCATCCTTGGCAGCACGGCCCTCGGCGATGCGGGCCTCCCTCCTCTGCTTCTCGAGCAACACCTGACGGGCCTTCTCAGCTTCCTCGCGAGCAGCCTTCTCAGCCTCGGCCTTCTTGCGGTTCTGACGTTGCTTCTTGGTCTCGACCTTCTCCATAGGCTTCTCCTTCTTGGCCTTCTTCTGTTTTACCTTGTCGGTATCGGTGAGGCGGAGGACGGAGGGGCCCGCGGTCGTGGGTTCGAGCATATCGCTGACGTCACCGGCATCCTTGGCCTTGACCTCCGGGGAGGCGACCGAGGACTCGTCATCATCGGCGTCGACGCCGGCAGTGGACGAAGGGGCGGAAACACCCTTGGGGGCGGCCTGTTGAGGCTCGGGCTGGACATCACGCTCGAGGGCACGGGACTGCTTCACCGACTTTTGACGCTTCTCGTCCTGCTTCTTGGTGGTGTTGAGTACAGTGCCCTGCTTGATGTTGGCAAACTGGCGAGCGAACTCGCGGTTATCGATGCTGTCATCCTCGTCCGAGCTGTAGCTTACGGGCTTGGAGGTGGTGGGCGCAGGGGCGGCCTTGGGAGCAGTCTTAGGGGCAGCTTTGGGAGCGGGGGCAGCCTTGGCCTTGGCAGCCTTTTGCTTGGGCTTCTGTGTCTTCTCTGGCTCCTCGGCGGGTTTGCTTGGTGTTTCTGTTCGCTGCTTCTTGGCCTTCTCTTTGGGTTCCTTGCGTGGCTCTTGCTGCTTCTCCTCCAACTTGTGTCGCTGCGAGGACTTGCGAACCTTCTTGGCCTCCCGCTGCTGCTCGCTGTACCAGTACAAGCCGCCGGCGCAGATAAGGACGGCCCATCCGGCCAGGGTAGAAAATGCGATGCCCATGATTAGAAGAGGGGTTGTGAAGTTCGCGGTGTGTGGAATGAAAGCGCGCAACGCTGGGTGGGACGCGTATGTGGCAGGCTTCGAGTTCGCTGGGAGGGAAACGAGGGCGTTCGAGCGATGATCGTAGCTTCACAACGGAGCTTCTGTGGGGGCAATTGGGGAAGCTGGTAGATCGGAGACCCTTTCAAATGTCCGTTGGGGTCGGGGTCAAGGTAGGGGTGATCCGAGCTGGCGATGTCGAGATAGGAGGATGAGCCACCTATAATTCGGCCGCCACGTCGAGGGGTAACGAAGATGATGATGATTACAAGGTAGGTAGTTAAACCGTGTATGGATCTGCTTTCCCGTACCAATAGGTAGACGGAGGAAACGATAAGGTGGTGTAGTAGAAAGTGGATGATTAAACGGGTGCTGGGTGGACAGGACGGGTTGGGGAAGAGAGAAAAAAAGATGGCCTCGTCTGGGTCTGGAAACGAAGTCGGTCGAGGGACCTTGTCTGGTGGGTGGATGCCGCAGGTGAAAGGTGTTCAGATGTTAGAGGCTCCTTTTGCAACGTTCATTGGCCCGCCACCGTGTCGCGCGGAGATAGGTGCCGGCAGGGACAGGTCCTGCGGGCTGCAAGCCAGGAGGTCGATATCCCTGTCACCCGCAAGATGGATGGTGAGAGACCTTCAAGGTGCGAGATCACGTGATCCTGTCTCGTTCCAGCGTCCAAGACAATCCGCCACCGTACCTTGCTATTCCCGAAAGAGAGGGAAGTGGTCAACCTGAGATGTTCTGTGTTTCGGTATGCTGCCAGCCCAGGTGTCACTTGTTTCGGCCTTGGTGTTTTTGCTTGGAACTGGAGAGGAGTCAGGCGCAGGTCTGGGGAGGTGGAAGGCTCTTATAAACCTGGTTCGAGTTCCACGTCTCCTCGCTGTGTCTCTAGCCACAGCGTGCCATGTTCAACGCAGCAATGGAACAATTCATGGTAATAGTCGGGCTGTCGAACGTTTCAATATTTTGGTGTCTCATCGTAGCCACGATGTGTAGAGTATATCTATCGTCATTCGGCAGAACCTGGGTGTTAGGGGGCTGAAACGAGACCTCAGCTACCTACCTCTAGAGCAAACTCAGCCTTTTTGACCACAGCCCAACTCGTTTGTAGAGAGCCTACAACACATGCCTCAAATATCAAGTTCAATCACGAACAAAATGAAAGTATCATCTTCGTTTGACAAGCAGGTTGGATGCCACGTGCAACGCGACATAATGAGCATCTAGCAAGCACCTGCACTTCAAAACAATGTCCGGGTGTTTGTTCCCCGGTCCCCACCGCCCCTGGAACCGGCAGCGGGGGTTGAGGTCGAGGTCGAGTCCCGTCAAGCCGTCTCTATGCAACGGGGCGGCGGGAGCCGTCAGGGCCGATCGAAAACCGGACCAAGGCAAGAGACGGGATCCGGCGCCAGTTACCAAGTCGGACATGGAGGCTCTGCACAGCTACGGCATTGGGGAAAAGAGCCTGTGGATGGAAGGAACGAACAACTGGGTCACTTGAGCAGAGCCGATGACAAGTTTGTACCTTGTGTATCGCCATTCTACCAGGGGTGTACTTGCGATGACCGTCCCACCTTCCTATCATAGCGAATCTTGGAGCCCGGTGCTAACTAACGACCCCAAGACTCGGGCATGACCCCGCGTCGGATTGGAAGATTCCAAAAGCCCTTTTTTTTATACCAAGCCCGTTGCTTATCTCAACTTCACTTTTTTGAGACTCAGAAATATTCTCATTTGAAAACTACTCTCGCTTCTCTACCCCAGTATAGTTCTTGCTTTCTGCAGCGTGGGGCTCGTATATACATAGTTCGACATCAAATACATGTAAGTACCATGAACACGTTGTTCTGGTGGAAACGCAACAACTTCACGACGTCACACACAGGCCATTCACTTACAATTCACCTCTTCGGCTTGCCTCTACGAACCTTCATATTTTCATCATATTTAGAGGCCGGAAGCTTGCAACCAAACCATTTCAGAAACTAACGGGAAATTCACAGAACCGCTCAAAATGGCCCCCAAGCAACGTATCATTCTCGACACCGACCCTGGCGTCGACGATGTCCTGGCTCTGCTTCTCGCCCTCAGCGCCTCGCCCGAGGAGCTTGAGCTTGCCATGATCTCGGTCACTTACGGCAATGTCCCTCTTCAAAGGTAAGTTACCTGTTGTTGTGGGCATGAAAATGCATCCGCGGGTAGCTACAGTTCTTGTCTAACTTGAAACTCTCAATTTCACCGTCCCGCAGCTGTCTTCGTAACGTCGTGGCACTGTTCCACGTGCTCGAAAAGGAGATGAAGTGGCGCGAGGAGACCGGCAAGAGCACTCGTGGCTTTGGTGCCCTCAGCGCCTATAAGCCCGTTGTTGCCGTTGGCCCTGAGCACGCGTTGGAGGATGAGATCCTTGCGGCCGATCACTTCCGTAAGACAGACCCAAGTCGTTATCAGTATTCAACGAGGAAAAGCGTAGTTAACAGATTGTGTAGATGGCGCTGATGGTCTTCATGGTGTCCACGAGAAGGTAAGTTAGCCCTTGAGGTGTGTGGAAATTGCATCCGTTGCCTAATCATGAATCCAGCAACCCCATCTCTCCCCAGCCGACACCTGGCGTTCTCTGTTTAGCAATGAAGAGCCCAAGGGCGAGAATGTCGAGCCTCCTTCATACTCCAAGTACTTTACCCCAAGCAAGGCTCCCGCCCACAAGGAGATTCTCCGCATCCTGAAGGAGTCACCCGAGAACACCGTCACCGTCGTCGCCGTTGGTCCCCTCACAAACGTCGCCCTGGCCGCTGCTGAGGATCCTGAGACGTTCCTGCGCGTCAAGGAGCTTGTCGTCATGGGAGGTGCCGTCAACGTCGAGGGAAACGTGACCCCCGTCGCCGAGTTCAACTGCTACGCCGATACCGTTGCCGCCGCTCGCGTCTACGCCCTGACCTCGCCCAACCCGCCTTCGACCATGCCTCCCCTCATCCACGGCAAATCCGTCTTGCCTCCTTACCCGGCCAAGCTTCCCAAGCAGCTCAAGCTGACTCTTTTCCCTCTTGACATCACCACCCCTCTCGAGCTCAGGAAGAACTACTTTTATGAGACCATCCGGCCCATCACCGCGTCCGGCAGCCCGCTTGCGCTGTGGATCGAGACTTTCATGACCGGCATCTTCAACAAGGTCGAGTCCATGCTCGGCGACGGCACAGAGCCCAACCTGTCCCTCCACGACCCGGCGTGCATCTGGTACATGTTGACTCAGGATGACCCGGCGTGGACGCCCGTTGCGAAGCCCGAGGATATCAGGATCGAAACCTCCGGTCAATGGACCAGGGGTATGCACGTCGTCGACAGGCGACAGAGGGCGAAGCCCGGCGAGCAGTCCAGCAAGGTGGAAACGCACCCCTCTGACCCTCTGGATGCGACCGAGTTCGACGAGGTTCCCGGTGACGACATGGGCTGGTTGAGCGTAAACAAGGGCAACAGAATCAACAGGATGGTCAAGACCCCCGGCGATGAGAAGTTTGCCGCCATCTTGATGGATAGACTCTTTGGTTAAAAACATCTCCTGGATAGTATTTTCTGGGATTTTCTTCTTTTTGTACGTATGAGGAAAGCGAAACCTATTCCAAGCGTAGTTTTGAGGATAGAGGGTATCTTGAAAACAATAATCGCTATTTTTGAAAACGAGATCTGTAGTAGCTGCCTGTGACGTTTCCGTCTTGTTTTCCCTTCCCTCAGGGTCAGCATAAGTCTGAACAGAGAATAGAAAGGGAAGAAGAGAAGGCATTGATTGGCCATACCAGTTGTGGGAAACCCCTGTATGTAGCCTCCGCGTGGTCAAATGCCCAATATGATAGCAATCAATATCTTGATGCCACACCCACCACCCACCCATATTGTGCCTTCTCTGTCAAATTTTTGCCCTCCGAAATTTTCTCGCTTGATCTTCCTTAAATGCCTTTCCCGCATCTCTCTTCCTGTCTTCACGACGTACTACCTCACTCCAAGGCCCGCACCCTCATCCGAGTCGTAGTCTCGGCAGCTAAAGCACAAGTTGGCAAGTTATCGACAGGCCATGGCGGCGTCGTCGTCGTCGTCGTTGTATAAGTAGATCACCTCAATGCTTCGTCGTCCCAATCGTCGCCCCCTTGACTTTAGTCCAGTCTATGCTCGCGTCCAGAGGCTCGTCCACAAGTCCGACCAGGCAGACCGTGTCGCCGCGGATCATGTGCGTTCCAAGCTCGATCTCGGCTGAGGGCTCGTCGTCGTCGGGGGAGCGGATGACTCGTTCTACTGCTCTTTGTAGGAACTGTTTTGTTTTCGTCACAGATTCGTCAGCCACTATTGTTAAAAGTGAAAAAGGGGTCTGGGTATGTGGGAATTTGTACTGACCACATTCGTGCTCATGTCTACTGAGATCAAGGTGCCTACTAGGGTGCGGCCGTCGACTGTGATTATGCAGACCTTTTCTGTTAAGGCAAGTGATATCCATTAGCTGTCTGCTTCCCTTGGTTATTTCCTTTTCGGTTATTGGTTGTGATCCAAACACCCAATTGCATCGCTTATGGGAATGGGAGAGACCAACTGTTAAGGTAGGAATTTACCAAGCCCGACGACATGGTGGATGATGAATGGTGTGTGTATGTTTATTGGTTTTTTTTGTATTTCTGAGGAATGCTGGCAATGCGCGGGACGTTCACAAGCCCGCCGTGATAAGCAAAATAGGTGCTTGGGTATTACGTTGTCGAGCTTAAGAACTAAAGTACGATATCGATTCGAGCTCGAGGTCTGTTGTAGGATCGCAAGTGCAATGTTCTTCGGTTCAAGTCGAGGGTAGCTGCTCGCTTCGTGTACGTAGTGCTTTGGCTAAAGGCCGTGTTTGTTCGTCGAGGTTCGGAAAATGGGCAATTGGGTTTCGCCGGTCAATGATATTTGGTTTTGTTCGTCGAAATCGATCGCAAAAGGTGAATGTCGAGTCGAGCGCGGGCGCGTCAAAGAAGAATAAGTGGATACGTAATGCTGGAGGGAGTGGTGAAGAGCAGTGGTGGTCAACGTCGGTCGCGATGAAGCTGGAACTGTAAAATCGCCAAGCCCAGTGACGGCTCACGGCAGACTCTCAGTGGAGGTTGAAGCTTCCCGAGCGGATCCTTCCCCACTCGAATTGCCTGCCGCCGAAGCGGCCGTCGTCTATCGGCTTACCCCTTTTCTTTGGAGGTGTTGCTTTGTTTACTTTTATCCACTTTGGGTTATGGTTGGCCAGCGAATGCCATTTTCTGGGTTGCGGCTTTGGTTAATGGCCTTCCTCATCATGAGGTTTAGGCACTATCAGAATCTTGGGCTTTATGTCTCTGGAGATTCTCGTGTCTACAGTTCGTGCCGTTCCCTCTTCAATAGCCCTGTGGCATTCCTATGGGAGTTTACTGTGTCCCGGTAAAGCAAAGCCGAGTTGCAGATAGAGGTAGGTATCGGTGTTCACCACATTCGCTTGCTAGGCTCCTACGAAAGATGATTCAAAATCAACTTAATCTGACTTTACTTTACCTCAAAGATGCTTGATGTGTTGACAACAGCCACATCTTGGATACCAGCGAAGTTGTCGTGTTTACTGTCACAAAAGCCTACTCGTCAGGTCTCCGCTAGTCAGACGGTCGGTTTTGAAGACCTGACGAGTATTTAAGTAGAACCGAATGCGGAGGTTGAAAACAACCGCTAACCCCGCAGTAGTAGCCCCGCCCCGTCTCTTAGACGAAAACGCGGGGGGCGTACATCTCCCGAAGAGGTGCACCAAGTGGCCAGCTATTGAGCATCTCCACCGACGCAGTCGTTGGCTATCCTCGCCGTCAGCCGCCGTCAGGTCATTTCCAGTTGGCCTTGAGCGGCCGGGTACCCGTTCAGAGCTGCATATTATTACCCGTATGTTTTGATTTCGTAGCGTCATCGGACCCGGCCGAAGCCCTTCGGGATTACTTAGTCCGAGCTTCCACTCTCCGATGACTCGACATACCTTCTTTCTCCATCGTACATCAGGACTCTTGAGGCACCATATTGTCACTCTGAACAGACCAAATTACGTTACTTCAACAAATCAACTCCGTACAATGGCTTCCGGTTACCCAACCTCCAAGATGCTGGCGGCCAATCCGTTGAAGCAACTCTTTACCCAGGGGAGCCGTCCTGCTATGGGTGTCTGGCAGATGCTGCCGGGAGCCAACATCTCGAGGATTCTTGCTCGATCAGGAGCTGACTGGGTAATGGTGGACTGTGAACATGGAAACATCGACGGTAGGTGAAAACGGAATATGGTGGCCAAAATGATGGGCTTGGTGAGCTGAATGGTTTTCGTCAGATGCCGCGATGCATGAAGCGGTTCCGGCCATTGCTGCCCTGGGCGTTTCTCCCATTGTTCGAATCCCAGACCTTCAGCCTTGGATGGTCAAGCGTGAGTGCTCTTCATACTGTCCAACACTTGAACATCTACTGATATATCCGTACAGGAGCGTTGGATAGCGGTGCTCATGGAGTAAGTGCATGGCAGTGTGCTTTGTTGTTTCGACTATGTCTGACGTGAATTAGATCCTTGCACCACTCATCAGAACCGTGGAGGATGTCAAGAACTTGGTTACGGCAGCAAAGTTCCCACCAGAAGGCAAGAGAGGGTTTGGATCGCCCATTGCCATGCAGAACTTCAACCCCATGCCCACCTTTACCGAATATCTCCAGCAAGCGAACGAAAGTCTCTTGACCATGGTACAGATCGAGACGCAGGAGGCTTTGGATTCGGTTGAAGAGATCGCCCCGCTTGTGGATGTCATCTTTATTGGACCCTTTGACTTGGGTAACAACATCGGACACCCCATCATCGAGGGAAAGATGGATCCTGAGCTGGACGAGGCGATTGAAAGGATCCTGAAGGCTGCCGTATCGGCGGGCAAAAAGTGCGGCATCTTCTGCACAGGCGGAGAGCAAGCTAGGCAGTATGCCGACAAGGGATTCCACATGATCAGTGTCGCGACTGACTACACATTGTTGGGAGCTGCCATGGCGGACAGCCTAACCATTGCGCGTGGCCAAGGGAAGCAGGACAAGCCGGCATCGTATTAACGAGAGAATGAGGCAGTGATATTGACATACAACTGTGCCAATAATGGGATTGGGCTTCTCTCATGACTTTTCGACTTGATCCATTTTGGCCTCAACATCTTCGACCTTAAAGCGGTGCATCAACTTGACGGCCTTGGAGGTGAGCTTTGGATCTTCTTCTGGGGCCTGAGCCTTGCTGATGTGAATCTGTAATGGTGTCAACGAGTGTTGACTTCCACTTATGCCTCGACGACTTGAGTCAACTCACCACTGGAACATCAAAGTCATAAAGATCTCTCCAGGACTTAGATTCAGGCTTCATGATGTCGACTTCCTTGTACTCAAAAGGCCGCCGGTCCCAGACATCAGACAAGACAGATCTAGCCTGAACACATAAACCACAGCCTTCACGCCTGAAGAAGGTGATCCTGGAAGGAAAGGACTGAAACAGCCGATTCGTAAGGCGCATTTTGGTGTGTCTATGTGTCTTTGTGGAATATTCGTTGCTTACTTGGGATGAAAGTGCTCTTGTTCGTTGTCGTATCAACTCGGCCCTCCATCGTATGACGCCGTTGACATCCACTTGGACATAACGACGGGATTGCAAGTGCGTTGCCTGCCGGGTGTCTACCCACTGTACGCGACAACACGACAGAGCACGCGACCACTGTAGCGACAGAGAACAACAACGGCAGTACCTACGGGCCCGAGCTCACGGCTCCCGGGATCCATGGCTTCCCCGCCCCCACTTCTCAGCCCAACAGCGCCCCCGGCAAGCGAGCGACTGTTTGGGAATTGGCACGCTGGAACAGGAAAGCCGCTGATGTGCTGTAGAAAGCTTGAATGTTCCACGCTCTTCTGACGGAAGCTTCCACAAGGCCCATCACGGACTCCATTTATTTTCTGGACAAACCACACCCTCCTCCCTTGTTGACATTGGGCGATCACGACCATAACCCGTCTATCAACATACATATTCAGCCTGTACTTATCATCTGCTCTTTTCAAGAGCGCATTGCACGACTCTTTACGTCAAGCGAATCCGCGTGGCCTGGCTGTCAAGGTTCTCACTCCTGCATAATTGGATACAGTAGCAGCTAAACATCAACCATGTCCGAGGCCAAGAAGTGCGTCCATCAAGGTTGCCTCAAGGTCTACACCGACCCCGAAGAGGTCTGCCGCTACCACCCTGGACCCCCCGTTTTCCACGAAGGCCAGAAGGGTAAGCAATGTTCTTACAGCATGACGGAGTGTAAAGATAACGCCGGCTGACGTACATGGCTCTGCTTAGGATGGAAGTGCTGCAAGCCGCGCGTGCTCACCTTCGAGGAGTTCATGGCCATTGAGCCTTGTACCGAGGGCAAGCACAGTACCACCGACCTTCCTCCCAAGATCGAGAAGAAGGAGGCCGATCCATCACTGCTCGAGGCTCAGGCCGCCAACGCCGCCGCCCCGCCACCACCCCGTGCGCCCGTTCCCGTTGCGCAACATGCTCCTACCCCTCCGCCGCCGGCGCCAGAATCCGAGGATGACGAAGAAGGGATCGAGATTCCCGACGGTCGTGTGTGCCGGAGAAAGGCCTGCGGCGCGACGTACAAGAAGGGTTCCAGCCGCGAGGGCGAAAAGTGTGTGCACCACCCCGGTGCCCCCATCTTCCACGAGGGCAGCAAGGGGTACAGCTGCTGCAAGCGCCGCGTCCTCGAGTTTGACCAGTTCATGAAGATTGAGGGCTGCAAGACCAAGGATCGGCACTTGTTTGTCGGCAGCGGGAAGAAGGAGGCTGCTGCCGCTTCAGGAGGCGAGGAGATCTTGGAGACGGTCAGGTAAGTTCCGTTTGATATAGTGATGTTTCGCAGCCAAGGCCGAGCCAAGGATGGCTGTGTCCTGCAAACAATCTTTCCCATTTTCCTTCTCCTTGACATTGCCCTTTCACTGCAGCTCAACTGACCCGTGTTTGCTCTTTTACAGGACCGACTTCTACCAGACCCCTTCCTCGGTCATCGCATCTTTCTTCCTCAAGAAGATCAACAAGGACGTCGCCAAGGTCGAGTTCAAGCCCAACGCCATCGACCTGGATTTGCCCACGACAGACAGCCCCGTAAAACGGTACAAGACGGAGGTGTCGCTCTTTGGACCCATCGTCCCTGACAAATCAAGCTACAAGATTCTCGGCACCAAGCTGGAGGTTACTTTGTGGAAGGCAGACGGCAGCTCTTGGCCGGTTCTACGCAGCGATGACCGGCATACGGGTGAGATTATCCAGGTTGGCCGAGCCGGAAGGGCGCAGTAATTGAACGCACCAGGGAGGTATCGGACTAGAAGGAGGAAGAAAAAAGAGCGAGGGAACTAAGCTTACCAGGCCCCCATTGATCGTGCCTCGAAATTTCCGCTCCGTGTTGTTGTTTGTTTTCGCCGAGAACGCCGCCAAGGGACGGGACACGGAAGAGGTCAGCTTTAGGTCCCGATCAATACTGCGGTGCAAGACGGCCTGGGAGCACAACCACCGGCAGAGCACAGTGTCGCTCAGAAGCCAAGGACGACGCCATAGACGCACGAGGTTATAGAAGCGCGCTGATTTTCACCACTCCGGTTTCAAAAGCGATAATCAAGGTAGGGGAGAAAGACATGGATATTGGATTTCGGCAGCTATGCGGAGTGTGGAGGTAGGTTTGGAGGCCGCCCTCCGAAGGCCAAGGACGGGAAGGACCCGGCGCAAATTATACCAAGAAAGGACAAGACGTTGGAGTAAGACCGGAAGCTACACTAGAAGATAACAGGTAATAAAAAGTCTGTCTTGGGTAGAAGACTCTACTGATGTGATAGGGATCAGCAATATTGGTTACGTGCAAGTCCAAGAATATGCGAATATGCGAATACCTGCACCCTGGTCACGTCACAACCACATCCAGCCTTACGCCCTCAGTCTAGCCCGTTCCAAAACGGAATGGCCAACACTTGCCGTGAGAAGGATTCTGGTTTTTCGATCGGGTGCTGTACGCGGCCTGGCTCTTGGCTTTATCTCGGCCGTTGCTTGGCCCTCCTTGGCTTGTCTGGGATTTGATATGTTGGGCTCGGATCTCGTTAGCGGTGAGATCGGCCACATAGACCGTGGCTGGGTTGGGTTGGGATTTTAGATTACCATGTTTGAGGGAAAGGGAAGCAAGGAGGAAGCCAAGAAGTGTCAGGAGTCATCATGATATCCAGCCGATCACACGCCTTCTTTGGAAATCCGAAGCTTCGTTTCATTCACCTACCCTAGTCTCCTCTTTTTTTTCTCAAAATGCCTAATATGGATACAGAATGACGAGAAAAGACAAGGGACGAATGGAAAGGCAAAGGATCGGAAAGAAGATTTACCTCTTTGGTAACATCTAACCTAGGTTGTCTTTATGTAACTTCAGCCGCCTCTTGGCTTCGGCTTATCCATATCTATGAATGGATGGGAATGAGCGTACCACGAAGTACGTACACGGCAGTTACACTACATACACTCCGTATCACACCCCCATTCTTCCCCTTCCTGTATTTGGATCTCTCTGCCGCAGTAGATCCATAACGGAGAAGCATAGGCCATGGAGAAGACGGAGAGAGAAAGCCAAGCTTGTGACGGGAAGGGACAAGCATCAACAAGCTCAAACAACCAGCTATGGTCCACACACACACACACCCAGCACAACCATAAACAGTCTTGCATCTTGCATGTGCACAGCCTCAATGATCTCCCACTGCATCTTGTCACTGTCACCGTCATCAATCGAGAGTCAACTCAAATCCAGTACCTACGGTAGATCTCCCCCTCCTCCTCCCTCGGTCCTTCTCCCGCTTGATTATCCTTGCTTACATATGATAGCTCTTGTGGATGTTTACTTACCCGCTCATGGTCCGTCTACCGTAGAAACTCGATAAACTGGTAATCCTCTAATGTAGGAAAATCAGGGTAGTTTGCCAGATAGTAGGGATAGGGTACACTATACCTAATGTGCTCATCTAACGCCTGTTTCCCCCGATGAGAGGAATAGTACCAAGACCTTATTCGACCACCTCCGGGCTACCAACACACTGCACCACCTTAACACACATACATTTATGTGCAGAACAACGGACTTCTACTTCTACAGAACTGTGCGTTTCCTGGCAGAAAACCCTTACATTCTACCTATGTTTGCCTAAGCGGTTTACCAGTTTGTCGAGTTTCTACGGTATCTGCCCGTTTCCCTTCAGTTTCTTCCCACTTCCATTTCCTTACCCGGACTCCGACTGGTTGCAGCTGCACATACCTTGGAACGCTTCCACCGTTCTACCTAACCCCCACGATAACCGCCCCCTTAAGAACAGGAGCGGGAAAGCAAAAGAGGGAAAGCCACCCCCTGATCGCCGGTCAACAATGCAGCCAGGGCAGCCAGTCCGGCCCTTGTTCCCTATTCTTTCTTTCTTTGTTCTCTGCTTATCGATTATGTTGATACCCCCCACGTATGTCTTTTTATGTAGGGTATTGTCTATCCTAACTCCCGACGACCTCGGTTTTGCTTGTGATGGTTTTAGAGCGTTGATAAAGGGAGCTATTGGCTTTGGTTTCAACACTCTACTACTACACAGTGACAGACTAAGCTTAGTGTGGATGTCTGTCTCTAGGTAAGGAGGTAAGTTTAAGGTGCTTGTTTCACGAACTACACCCAAGCTTTTTCATTTCCCAAGGAAAGAAAGCTTGATGGGGTGGTATTTTTGTAGATATGCATCCGCTGAAATAGGGACAAATATGCGCGCTTTGGCTTGGCTTGGCCTTGGCTGCTACATACATAATGGAGGGTATGGTAATCCGTTCCCCGTGATCGGACACGGGACTTCATTTGGACTACATACCGTTCTCTTCTTATTGCATTGTGATTTTTGTCTAGACTTGACGGACACAGAACTTGAGCAATGTGTTTACCCGTCCGTCTTCTTATCTCTGAAGCCAAAGACACTGCAACTATGACGACTATGTGTCTCATTAAAACCACCCTATCACTTGTCTCAGCTGGACCACGCGGACGGTTTCGTTGGAATGTAATGGCATGCGCCGAGCAACGGCGGGTTTTACACACACACATTGATTTAAGTGAGCCAAGATCTTTGTGTTCTCTATGTCTGAGACCGGAAGAAGGGGGCCAAGATCTTGTATTACTTTGTGTGTGTCTATCTGTCTTTCTGTCTATCTGCCGTGTGTGAAATCTTGCCTTGGAAATGGATAGTGTCTTGGGAACTGGTTGAAGTGTCAACTTTTCTTGAAGCCCGGTTAAAATCATCCGGTGCCATAGAGGATGGAAGTTGGGACGAACTGTGTCCAAGTTGAGGTCCGAAGTTGGGATGAAAATGAAGTGCGGAATCCGTTGTAACGTACGGACCTGATGAACGGGACAGTCCTTTGACAAGAGTGATCGACTCGACTATCAATGGAGCTCTCAAACATCTAGTGTATGTATGCACCCCAGACTTTTCGAAGACTCCTCTTTCCCCACCATCTTAGCGTTATGGAGTTAATCCTAACTACTGTGTGTAAGTCTCAGACGTCAAAACACCAAACCTATAATTCAAAACCAAAGGAACTCCACCAAAGAGGCAAAAACACAATTTGCGGGGGATCAACCTGGTTTCCATATATGTCTTCTTCTCCAAAATCGATCGCTGTGTGTTGAAAACGACTAGCCAGTCCCCACTTCGCACAGGCACCCCCCTTTATAGATACATATGTAAAATCTATCTATACGTGACAACCTTAAACCTTCCAATATATATATTTTAATTAATTTTGAGGGTATTTATACTCTAATTACTATATTTTATTCGTATGGATACCTTTAATCGAATAAGATTAATATTAAGGGATTTTAGTTAACCCGCTAGTTTATTTAGAGTCCGTTTTGTATTTGGTACCGCTGCCCCCGCTCCCGCTATACCTTTTAAGAAACGCGCCGCCGATAATAATAATGATAATAATAATAGCGACTACCGACGTTCGAAACGGTTGTTATAGCCTAGCGCCTATTTAAGAGAAATTAACGCCGAATTTAAAAGTAGAGGGGAATAAAATAAAGGGGATAAAAATAGGGATAGGGATAAGGATGACGAAAAGACCTTAGGAAGATTAATACTTATTCGACCCTATATTATTTTTAAAAATAATAATAAGAATAAAAAAACGATTATTAAATTAAAGAGGAATATTATTATTAGTTATATTATTTTTAGTTTAAAGGTCAAATTTAAAATACCCGTTCCCTCCTTTTCGATCGTTCCTTCTTTTTCAACCGCCCCCCCTCTTCGATTATAATTTTAACTTCGTCGTTTTTAATTTAACGTAAGCGTAAATACAATTAACGGTATAATAAAAGAGGAAGATTATAATAAATAATAGTAAAATTAATAAAACGAAATCGAGATTATTAAGGTAATACTTCGTATTGTACCCTCTCTTCGGTTTATTAGAAAATCGTATAAGTTAATTTCGGTGCCCCTAACGCCGCCGCCGATTTTAAATTTTTTGAATATTTTATTTATATATAATATTTAATAGGTAATAAATATATAATTCAACTATTTATTAATTAAGTTTAGTAAATTGCCTACTTTCGTTTCGAACGACCGCGTCCTTATTAAAAGAGATTTTAATAGTACCGTTAATATTAATAACGATTCTAGTACCCTTAATTTTATTTTATTAGGTCGAGTACGAGAGGTCGAAAATAGTATTATAAATATTATTTATAATAAGTACGAATTTTTAAGTATAGATTTTATTATTTTTATATAATACGTAAATTAGTCGGTTAGTATATTAAAAATAATTAGGAATAGGAAAAGTATAACGCTATTTTAATTACGCGTTTTATTTAAGAAGGATAATTTAATTATACCGTTTAAATTTTATAATATTATTAAAATATTACGTAATTTATTTAAGGAGCCCGTTAAATAGTATTTTATTATAATTATTATTTATTTTCGTATAATTAAAGGATTTTAACGGTAAAATATTATTTCTATTATAAGTATATTAATACTTTTTAGAATTACCTCTTTTATTAAAAAATTCGCGTAATTATAATTACAATCGTAATTATAGCTTCGTTAATTTTCCTCCTTACGCTAATCCTTTATATTTATTACGCCCGTTATCGCCGGCTTTAATATTCTTATTAATAATTCTAAATAATCGACCGTATTTATTAATACCGTTAAATTAACCATTATATTTAAATCGAATAAGAAAAAGACTATAATTAATTCGATAGTAGAGGAATTTATAGCGTACTATATATATAATTGTAAAGAGGTACGTAAAGGTAAAGAAGTAATTAATTTAATATATAAGGATTTAGGTAAGGTATAAGGGTATAATAAAAGTCGTAAATATAAAAATTATTATAAAGGTAGCGAATATAATTAATATTTTCTTTTTTTTAATTCTAAATATTATTACCCGTTAAATATAAAAGATTTTATCGATTAGGTATATATTATTATTTATAAGCGCGTTATTACAAATTAGCCTTTAGCTTTTATTATAATACGTTGGTTCGATTTTAAATACGAATCCTCTTCCTCCGGTACGTAAATAGTTTAATAGTTAAATTTATAGCCATTTTAATAGTATATATTATATAGCGTACCGGGGTCGAAGCGCGGTAGCGGCGGGATAGGATATATATTTATACCCTAAATTTTTAATATTTTTTTTTAAAATAGTTATTAGGGTAGTAATAATAATAATATAATGTTAATTATAACCCCTATAACTTTTATTAATATTAGTAATATAGGTATAAGTAATATAGGTATAGTAATTAAGCTTACCCTATTTACTTTACTTATTACGACCGCGACCGTAATTAATTCCTACGTTAGTAATAGTCGAATTAATAATAACGACCCTTTACCTTCTTCCCTTTTACCTTTATTATTATTAAATAAATTATTAGAGTCCTTTATTATTAATTTTATAAAGTAGTTGATATTTCGATACGCACTTAGAATTAACGAAAACTAGGGTTTACGTAATACGTTATTTAATATTTAAAAATCCTTTATATCCGGTCGGCTTTCCTTCTACTATACGTACGATTTCCTTAAATAGTAGTATTTTGCCTATAGGGTTGATAAGGGTATTTATATAGTAATTAAGAAGGGGATTAAAGAATTTCTCTATTTTAAAAGGGATTATATATAGCGGTCGTTATTATTATTACTATTATTATTATTATTATTACGGGCGGTACTAATTCCCCTACTATTATAACGCAAGGTTATTTTAGCACCCTAAATTATAGACCCTAAATTCTTATTATAGGGTAAATCCTATCCGTTTATTATTTTTTTATAATTATATTTTACTAACTATCGTATTTATTAAATTCGTCTATTGTCAAATAGCATAAGCTCACAACGTGAAGTCCTTGATGAACTGGATGATTATGGAATACGATAATTTAATTTAGGAGAAAGATTGAGTTAAGGTTCGACTTCTCGGCTATTTATTTATATATAGGAGTCAATTCGGGTCGTCCCTAACCCGACTCTTACGATATTAGAAGAAAAAGAAGGTAAATTTATAACCAATTTAATATCGAATTGTAGTTCGTTTCGACCTATTCCTTTCTTCCCTTTATAATTACCCTCTACGTTAATTTACTACCGTCCTGGTAATTCGTTTAAATATATACCCTTATTACCTACTTACCCAAATTCCGAATTTTATATTATTTATCCTTTATAGGTTAATTTAATTATTTACTTCTTTAATACCGTACCCGGTAATTTAAACGACGATTTTATTAACGTTATTATATATATTATTTCTATAAATTTCGAATTCCTAATTAGCGAACGGGTTATTAGCGATATATACGAATACTTTACTGTTATAATTATAAACGTTGCGGACGTTCTATTTATTATTATTAATATTTTGGGTTTAAAGGCGGTTATCGATTATAATTATTTTAAAATTAACTTAAGTATAAATTAAATCGGCGTAGGAATATTATTTAATTAAGTTATATAATCCTTTAGGGGTACGGTCCTTTATTATATTTTAAATAATTTAGTGATATTTATCGGCCTATTTATAATTATTAAAACGTAAATAATTTATTAATATTAATTTAAGCGTTTATTTTTATTTTTTAACGCCGTCCTTAAAGTAATTAATTTCTTCTTATTAATTTTTATTTTACTCTTTAAAGTGTTTAATCCGCTTAATTAATTTATTAAGCGCCTTTTAATCGTAATTCGGGGTCGTATTTATAATTAATTTAAATAGAAATTAAATTCTAATATAATTATAATTAAAAAGGATATATTATAGGGTCGAAATAATTCGGCTAATTATAATTATATTAAAAAATTTATTTATAATTGGAATAGTATTTATATTAGAAGCCTTCTTACTACGAATAAAACGGTTATTAAAATCGATTATATTTATATTTAAATTTTAATTTAATTTAAAATTCGGCGACGAATTTATTTTAAAAGACGAGTCTATAATTGAGGAGGATTTAAACCGCTTAAAGGTCCTAGGGTTAAAATTGGAAACGGATTATCTCTTTTTAATTATATAATCGGCGGTAAAAATTTTAGCGAAATTAATCGATTTAATTAGGGTATTTTAAATAGGTATAATAATTCGAATCGGAGGGGCGGTGAAATCTTTAGGCTCGATATAGCCCGTAGTATTAAAAATATTAGGGATTTTAATTCCTAATATCGTTAAAGTATTTAAAAAAATAATTTTATTAATTTAAGGAATTAAATTGGGCTTAATTATATCGACGGGTTTATTAATAATATTATTAAGCGACGAATTATTAAAGATAATATTATACGGAATAACGGGCTATTTAATTAAAATAATTTATAATTTGCTATTTAAAAGTAGGTTTAATTTCTCGAATGCGCTAATTTAAAGTTATTTAACGGGGGTTAATCCCTTTATAATAAACGTTAATTTAAATTTGGTATAATATATATTAATTTAAATTCTTTTGGGCTCGGCCTTTAAATCGGTATTAGAAATAATTTCGTCGAATTCGGCCGGGGCTATATTCTTTTTTATTTAATCCTTAAATTTATTAATGTTCTCTTTATAAATATTTTATTTAATTTAGAATTCGGAATTTTAGTAGGTGAGGTATTTCTATATAATAGTGAAAGCTTTATTATTTATATCCTCTTTAATAATAATATTAATATCGAAATTAGTATCGAATTAGTATATTTGGACGTATTTTTCTAAAACGAAGTTTAAAAGAGGTTTAGTGTATTATTTATAATTTTTAAATATTTTAGTATCCTATTCGTATTAAATTAATCTAAGGTTCGTTTTATATTAGCGTACGTAGAAAAGTATTTTATAAACTTCTATACCGGTTTTTTTATTCCGTTTATTCTATTTGCGGAAAGATTTAAACGATTTTATAATTTAGTATACTACGGTTATTATAATTTAAATAATAATATTTAGTTTATGGGGTAAATTTCCTATAATTTCTATAGGGTAAATTCTATTTTTAATCGCGCCCAAAAATTTAATAATTTCTTTATAATATTTCGTTTATAAGATTTAAGAATTATTAATTACGTAAATAATTAGGATTATTTCGGTTCGCTTTCTATTATTATTATAAAAATCGTAAAAAATCTTATTTTAATTAAATTATAAGCCTTTAAAGACGTTCGAATTTTAATTCGGTTTACCCGGAATATAATTGGCCTGGCTTAAAATACGTTAATTTTTTTAATTTTATATTTCGTAAATCGTTTTTATAATATTGGAAATAAGAAGGTTAAAAATAATAGGATTATTATTATATATATAAGTAGTAAAGCGGTGCGAATATACCGGTTTATTTTAATTCGGTATAATTAAATCGTTTATAATAATTATTATAATAATTAATTTTAAATCGTAGATTTATTTTAATTGTATAATTTAATTAAAGTATTTAAAAATAGGAAGAAATTTAGCCGAGGGTTAATTTATATACGTTAAATATTATAGGGTGGGTCGTATTACGGTTTATATATAGTAAATAATTAATATTTAATTATTTTATCGATTTAAGATAAATTAAGTTTAAGGAAGGAAAGTACGTCCAATTTCCTTTTTAAATAGTATATTATTTAAATACTATAGGTTAATACGGCTAAATCCGGTTCTTCGGGTTTTTTTAATTAATTAGGTTAAATAGGGAATTACGCTTTATATTCTTTAATTAATTGCCGGCTATTTTCTATAAAGCCTTTTTTTCCAATTATATTATAAAGTTCCTAAATATTCGATTCGTAGTTATAGTCTTTTTATTTTACTTTATAGTCGATAAATAGTCTATTCTTTATTTAAACCGTTCGCTATTTTAATAATTATTTTATTTTATAAAAGTAGAATTAATTATTATTTTTTTCGATAAATATACGATCCGACTTATCGTTCCCCTTTTTACCGAATAAATTTTCGCCTTTAGGGTATTTATAAAAATATATTAAGGAAATTACTTTATAAATCCTTTACGTTTTTAATATATCGAATTCGTAAGTTAAATTATTAATTTTATATATTATTTTAAAAGGGTTAATTCGTTATTAACCGAATTTTCGTAAAAATTCGCTTACGGGGTTATACCCTTTATAAAATTAGATTATTATTTTATTTCCAATTTTAAAGGATAAAGGCCGGTATAATTCGTTATATAGGAATTTATATTTTATAGTGGCCTAATTTAGGGCGTCGTTAACTTTTTAGTTATATAACTTTTATATTGTTTTAAGGTTGCAATTTTTTAAATTTTGTAATTTAATAAGGTTTAAAATAGTATTAGGCTTAAAACCGAATATTAATTCGTTCGGGATTAAATTTAATAGGGTAAATAGGGAATTATTTATATTATATTAAAATACTAATAAAATATTAAATTAAAATATATCGAAGTTTTTAACGGTATAATATTTAATAGTAAATTTTACTTTCTAATTTCTCTTTTCGTTTTTTCTATTAATTTAGGAATATTATACCGTAATATATATTAATTTATAATTTAATTTATTAAATATAATTTTCTAAATTTCGGATAAGAATTTTAAATTTCGATCGCTAATTATTACGCGGAATAAGCCCTAGTCGTAAAATAATAATATCGTTACGAATTTCTTTATTTAATCTTTCGTTAAATAAATTATTTTCTTTAAAATTAGGATAACCTTTTTATTAAAAGTATAAACGACCGTTATAAACGAATCGAAATTTTTTCTTCCTTATATCGTCGACGTATAAAATTATTTAAGTAAGCCTATTATAAAATCGATATAAATTATATAATATAAAATTAATTTAGGGATTATAGGTTAGAATTAATTCAAAGAATCGTTTTATAATTTATTTTTAATTCGTTATATTTAGTGTAATAGGAAATATATATTTTAAATTAGTATAATAGCCGTAGGATCGATAAACCCTTTAATTCTTTCGTTATTTAGGATAGGTTAAAGTAATATTTATCGTTATAAATTACTTTAAAAATTAATTTAAAATAATTATACGGTATATATAATTAAATTGCGCCGTTATATACTTTATAATATAGTAGGCTATTTTTAGAGAATTAATATTTAAAATATTAATTTTTAGGGAAATTATAGTGCGTACTTCTTTCGGCGTAGAGTTTTAATTTTTTTATAACCCGGGAATAGTAAACGTCTTCTATATAATTTTTAACGAAATCCGCTTTAATTTCGTCTATTATTTAAATATAAATTAAATATATAGAATTTTTTTATATATTGTTTAATTCGCTAACCTTTAGGTCGGAGTAGGGTACTTTAAATAGTAATTAGGATAGGGTATTTAAAATTACGTTAATTTTATTAGGGATATATTATATATCGAAATCGAATTAGAATAGGTAAATTAAAATTATAATTAGTTTTAAATTAAATTTAGTTAAGTCTATTATTTTTAAAGAAATTTAGTGGACGATATTAACGGTTATTTTATAATTAGTAAAGATAATTATTAATTTATAATATAATTGAATAATTTATTTTATTATTTTATAAATTTATATAAAGTAAACGACTTCGAATTTTATAAATTAATACCGCTTTTTAGCGTTCGAAAGCCGCTTATTATAAAATATAATCGGTTTAATATCCGTAATAAAGAAAAATTTATTATTTTAAGAATTATTTTTTAAATAAAAGATAATTAGGCTAAAATTAAATTCGAATAATATATTAATTTTATAGAATATTTAATAATTTAAGTAATAATAGAAAAGGATTTACTCTTTATAAAATTAATTTTATAAAATTTTAAAAGCTTTTTTCTTTTATTAAGTAAATTTAAAAGTAATTATCTTCGTAAACTTCTAGCGGACGGGTTAGCTTTTATTCTTTAATATCTTCTTTTCTACTTTAATTTATATTATAAACGTAATTTTATAATCTTTAAACGGTCCTACCTTTTAAATAAATTAAAGTACGAATTTTTTAAAGAAATTATTAATATTAATATAGCGTTTAAAATTAATTAAATCGGTAAATATTTTAATATCCCGAATTGCGGTAATTTAATCTTCGGTTATTATTAGGCCGAATATTAATATTTTATAGTTTAAAAGACGAATTAATAGGTAGGTTACGAATAATTTCTTTATTATAATATTTAAATTAATTTTTTTAAATAATTTTAAAATTATTTTAATATAAGCGAAATATTCCTCGGTTATATCGTTAAAAACGATAATATTATTAATATAAATTATTACAAAAGTTTAATAGGAGTAAAATCGTTTATTTATAAATTTTTAAACGTAAAACGGTGAATTTTTGTAACTTATTAAAGCGACGTTTAATTTTTCTAAATTTTTAAGGCTAATTAAAATTATTCTATTATAATAATAAGGATAAATAGGGAATTAATAAAAAAAGGTTAAATTATTAAAAATATTAATAAAGCGTTTATTTTATATATAAGCGATAATAGAATTTTAAATCGGTAAAGGGTAGGAATCGTTAATAGTAATTTTATTAATAGGTTACTAATTAATAATAACCTTTATTTTACGTTTACTATTTATTATCCTTTAAATTACAAAATAAAGGTATTTAAAGGGGGTAGGACGTTTTATTTATTCTAATTTTCCGTTTTTATATATTTTATTAAGCGTTTTATTTAGGATTTTTATATTTTTTAGGTTAAATTAATATAAACGAAATATAATTTTTTTACGGTATTAACCGTTAATTAAATCGACGCGTAATATTTCGTCCTCATCGATAATAATAATGCTAGTATTATTATAAACGTTATACTTATTAATTACTATTTTAATTCTTTCGGTAAAGGCCGGGTCCTTTATATAAATTATAACGCTAAAATTAGATTTAATTTCGGAGATATTCTCGATTTTATTAATTTTTAAGGACGGAGTCCTAATTTAAATTTATTTTATTAGGCGGAGCGAATCGTTTTCTATTAAGGGTTTATTTTCGGGAATTAATTTAATAATTTCTTTTACCGCCTTATTAATTTTTAGGTCCGGTATAAAGGTTATTCTTTTTAATTCCTTTATATAATTAAATTCTTCTTCGATTTCTTTATTTATAACGGTTAGTATAATTTAGGCCTAATTAAAGGAAATTAATTTATATTTATTGAAATTAATATTTTAAATCGTTCCGAATTATTAATTTCTATAAAATCGTATCGAAATTAAATTCGAATTTATTATTAAAATAAATTTAATTATATTTATATTGAAAATATAATTATAGATATATTTATTTTAAAATACGAATATAAAATCCTTTAATATATTAGCTAATGTAATAGTATTGAAATAGGCGTAGTCTACGGGTATTCGTATTTCGTAATATAATAGAATTATTACGTTATAATTAACTATAATTTTACGGGTGGTTGGCTTTATTCTACTATAGGTTTTAATAATTATATTATAATACGAATCGACCTTTATTATATTAAATTCAAAATCGATTAAAACCGCGTTCGGAACGGTTTAGGATATATTAAATAAAAGTTTAATTAGGAGTTTATTAATAATTTAAATTTTAATACGGAATTTAGCTCGAATTGCCTTATTATTTATTATTCTTATTATAAATAAGTTGAAATTTATTTATTATTTTAAAATTATATTACTTTTTATAATATCGAAATTCTTTTTAATTAAATTATTAAATTCGATATTAACGCTTTTTCGAAGGAAATTTCGGTCGATAAGGATATTAAAATAATTTATATCGATATAAATTATATATTCGGGGCCGAATTCGGTAAATTAGACTATAATTTAAAAGAAGGTATATAACGTTCCTTCGATTTTAAGGGGTATTAATTTAATATTAATTATAGGGAGGTTAGGGCCGATTAATTTAGGGCTTATTATTATTATAGCGGCGGTGTTCGGTTAAATAAATTATAATTCTAATTTAAAGCTATAATAATCGCTATTTAAGGTATATTAGAATATATAGCGACGAATTTTAAATCGTTAATAGTATTTTTTATACGTAATTCGTTTTAAATTACCGGGAAGTATAAAATAAATTAAAGATTAATTATATTTACTAATTATATAATAGGACGTAAACGTAGCGCCGGTATCGATAAATATAAAAGTTTCCTTTTTATTAAAATTAGAATAGTAATTATATTTTTTAAAATTTTAAATACGAAATTAACGGATTTCTTCGTTGAATTCGTTACTTATATTAATAGTAGTCTCGTATTCTTTATTGGTTAAAAAAGTACTATTAGAACGGTATACGCTAAGCTTAATTTAATAATAGTATAAATATTTATATAAGCGGCGAATTTAGAATAATTTTTTATTTCTTTCTTTTTAAAGTTTACTTTTACTATAGGCTTTTTAACGGTCGGATTCGTTAGCGAAATCCCGCTTTTATTTATCCTAACGATTAAAACGGCGGTTTAAATCGTAAGGCGGGTAATTTAGGCCGCGGTTATATATAATAGTATTTATAAGGGTTAAGGCGGTTTATTAATAATTCAATTCGGTTATAACGTAGTAAGAACTATTAGTAAATAAATATTATATTTTAAGAGCGGGTAGAATTAAATAAATATTTTCGAATAAAATGAATTTTCTTTCTAATTCGGCTTTTATAAAATAAGCGTTGAAATCGGTATTATAACCGCCGAAATTATTAATTAAATTAAATCGATAAATTTCGGCTTTCTATTCGATATATTTAATAAAATTATTAATTATTATATTATAAAATAATTCCTAAATTAATTAATATAAATTAGGGTAAATAGCGAATTAAATACGGGAATTAATATTAAAGGCGTCGTTATTTCCGAATTTATAATTTTAATATAGGATTTAAAAAACTATAATATAGATTAGCTTATTAATAATATAATCTTTATACGAATATTTAATAAAATTGAATTTAATTAGGATTTAATTTTTTATCGGTTTGAAGCGGGCGATTAAAGTAGCTTTTTAAATATTTAGGTCGATTTTATAGGCTATTTATTATTAGGGATTTAATTAAATTATTTATTAAATTTTCATTATTTTATAGAATAATTCGTTAAAATTGAGGCGTAAGTATTCGATGCGGGTTGGGGTTATAATGTTTAATATAATAAATTCGAAGAATAAATAGACCGATTTATAATAAATATTCTTTTTATACGTATAGTATTTATAGTTTTAATATTTAGATTTAAGTGTATCGGGGTAGAAAAAACCGGTTTATTTAGCTTTCTATCTTTAGAAATTTCTATTAGGACTATTACGGTTAAAAACGCTATTAAAATTAATGGCGAATTTAATAGCGATTTAATTTAAAATTTAGACGTTATTATTAATAATTATTATTATTATAATTTAAATTATAGTAATAAATTCGGTTCCGTTAAATTAATTTTATTAATTTCCGTTCTAATTTTAATTAGTAAATTAATTTTAAAATTAATTTTCTTTTTAATTTTAACTTTAGGCCTAATTACGTCTTTAAGATTGGGAATTACTACTATTTTAATTATAGGGGTTTATTTAGGATATAGGGTTAAAAAATCTTATTTTAAGGTTAAAACCCGAATTAGGTTATTTTATATTTCGTTTAAATATAATTTAAATAGTATTAATTAAAAGTTTTATAAATTTAGGGATTTAATTAATTATTTTTAATAAGAAAGTTATTAAATTTAGTAATAATTTTTAAAGTATTTAAAATTGTAATTAATTTAATTTAATTAGAACCCTTAATAGGTTCTAAATTAATTATTAATAGTTATTGTAAAAAAATTTTAACGTTATATCTAATAAGTAATTATTAGGAGAATGTATTAAATTAATTAAAAGAGGAAAAAAATTTGGAAAAGGGTTACGAAATTAGGATAAAATTTTCTCCCTTTTTTTATCGGTTTAATAGGGTAAGGATAGGGTAAAAGTAATTTTATATTAATTCTTCGTCTTTTTTTTTAAATTCTTTATTATATTAGTTCCTTTTTTACTTTTACTTTTCGATTTATTAAGCTTTATTTCGTAAAACCTAAATTAAGGATAAAAATTATTTTGAGGGAAGAGTAGCCTTATAACGGATTGGTTTTAATATTAAATAGTATTTTCGTTATCCGTAACCGATTTTATTATTATTCGAAAATTTAAGCCGGTATTTTCCGTCGGTTTATTTTTAAAATTATTTTTTTGATAGAATTTTTCGATTAAATTTGGGCTAAGCGAATTAGCGGCTTAATTTTTTTAAAATGAGGGAGAATTTAGTAATCGGGGTTTTCGCTATATATAATTATTAATTTGAATTGGTAAAGGAGGGGACGGGGTATCGATTTATATAGGAGATGGATTATTTTAAATTAGCCGCGGTTTATAATAGGTTTTAAAATTTTTTATATAATTCTAAGAATTTTCTATTAATATAAAAGATTAGGTAAGTACCCCCTACGGGTTTAAATTAAATTATACCGTAGCTAATATATTAAGGGCGTTTAAAAATTTTTCGTTATTTATATTAATTCGAAGTAAGGTATATATTAATAATAGTTATAACGTATAGGAAGGTTCCCGAAATAAGTATATTAGGGATTAGGTCTCTTATATTATTATATAATGCGTTTCGTTTTAGTATTTAATTTACGATTTAATAAAGTTAGGTAATTATAAATATAAAATATCCTTTAACCCGGGGGTTATATTAAAGACGAATTTAAATTCGATATATTAATATTTTCCTACTTCGGGGCGGATTTTAATATTCGAAATATTAACGGCAATAGTAATTTAATTACGCCTCTTTAATTCGGGCTAAATTTTAAATTCGGGTCTAATATTAATTTTATAATTAATTATAATAAAATAACGTTAAATTCTTATAAGAAACGAAATTAAATACTTCTCTAATTCGGGTTGGACGTTAATTTAAAAATTAATATTAATAAAAGGACGACGATTTCCCGTAGGAAATAAAATTTAATACCTTTTTAATTCGGTTTAAATTTTAATTTAATAATTAACGTTAATAAAAGAACGTCGAATTCTTAAGGGAAACGAAATTCGATATTTTTTTAATTGAATTTTAATTATTTATAATAAATTGGGTATAAATTTATTATTTAAAGTAGTATAGGGGTTATCTTTATTAATTTTTAAACCGGCGTTTATTTCGCTTTTTAGGGCGGAAACGTTTATTTTATTTAGGGAAGGTAATGGGTTATAAGGGTAATATAAACCGGAATTTAATATAAATAAATATTATAAATTTATAATAATTATATATTTTATATATAATATTTAGTTTTATACGTATTCGGGCTTTAAGACGTTATAATAAAAGAAAATGGGGTAATTACTAAATTTATAATTAAATTCTATACCGTTATTATTATTTTAAAAAAATAAATCGTTTTAGTTATTAAATTAATTAAGAGAATTTTAAATATCGGACGTAAGCGGGACGAATTTTTATATTTATTATAATTCGATTTAAAGAAATATAATAAAGGATTAATCGTTTTAGGTAAATTTAACGGTTTATTTAAAAAAGCTTTTAGGGATATAATAATCCAAACCTTAATAAATTAGATATAAGAATAATACCGTTAACCGTTTCGTAATTCGAATCGATATTAATAATATCGATTTAGTATTTAAAAGTTATAATAAGGAGTCGATAACCGCTTTAAATCGTCTTTTTGAGTTATTTAACGCAATTTGGTATTATAGTATTACTAAATTCGCGTAGACGAAATCCGATACGTACCGAAAGTCCCATTGGACTATAGGGTTTTTGGGGTCGAATATAGGTATTAATAATTAATAAGATAGGATGAAAAATAATGACGACGCGAAGCGGGGCTAAGTTGAGGCGTTAAGAAACTCTTCGGGTCGGGTATCCGCTACGAAATTTCTAAAAGAAAGGAAGAATATTAATAACTAAAGTTATTATTAAATATTATTTATTAGATAGTATAAATTTATAATATAAAATCCTTAATAAATTGGATGATTATAGAATATAATAATTTAATTTAGGAAAGAGATCGAATTAAGGCTCGATTTCTCGGTTATTTATTTATATATAGGAATTAATTCGGGTCGTCTCTAACCCGACTTTTACGATACTAGAAGAAGAAGGTGAGTCTACGACCGATTTAATGTCGAGTCGTGGCTCGTTTCGACCTATTCCCTTCTTCCCTTCATATTTATCCCTTAAGATTCGTTTTAGTAAAACGTTTATAATTATTACGGCCTACCTCCTATCGATTAAAATTTCGATTAAAAATAAGAAAATAATAATAATACTATTTATATTAATTTTATTAACGACGATAAAAAGATTAATTTAAATAATAGCCTATATACTAATTACGATAAAAATGAGATTGCGATTAAAGTTAACGAAGAGGAGGATAACGAATTGTAAGGGATTTTTTTTATATAAGAGGAGGATTTTATATTTCGATTTATTATTATAGATAATAATATTTTTATATTTTTAATAATAGATTTAGTACTTTTGGCACGTTTAATATATTTTATACTTTATAGGATTTTTTTTCGTAATTTAATAATAGTCGATTTCGAGCATATTTAAAATAGTGTATTTACTATATAAAATAATATCCTTATACGATTATTCCCGTCGTTATTAATTTATATAATTAGTCCTTATATAATATAATATAGTCTTTA
This sequence comes from Sordaria brevicollis, assembly GCA_033439795.1. NCBI lineage: Eukaryota > Fungi > Ascomycota > Sordariomycetes > Sordariales > Sordariaceae > Sordaria > Sordaria brevicollis. The sequence continues at coordinate 2,014,687 of JAUTDP010000007.1, forward strand.
TTATTATTGACGTCGTTACGGAAGGGTACGTTTATTTGGCGGTAGTGCCCGCGTATAGTATCGACCCGCTGCCCTACCTCCCGCGCGACCTTTTCCAAGAAATTTTTAAATTCTTTATTACTTAATATATTATTATTAGTATATTAGTATTACCGTTATATATAAGCTTTTATATTACTAAAATATACTTCGATAGGGTTGAAATTTAGAAAGTATAGCGGTAAGAATTATAATAATATATTTCTATTATCGTATATAATTTTAATAGAGGGGTCCTTATATTATAATATATTATTTATTATTAATATATTATAACGATTAGGGAACGGATTTATTTTGGGTAATATTTCCTTTTCTAATTAAATAATAAAACCGGTTATATTTATTACTCTTTTATAATATAATACGTCGATAAGGCTATTTACGGTTATTATTAATAATAAATAGAACCGTTTCCCCTTAGTAAACGTACTTTCTACAATTAGTACTATACCCTTTAATACCTACCTAGTACGATAAATACTATCCCTTTTATTAATATTAAATTCGTTATAAAATACATATATTTTTATTAAAAACGCAGAAACTTTCTTTAATTAATTTAACCGTAATAGCTTATTGCGTTGGGAAATTTTATACGCTATCCTTTTATTAATCTATTTAGAAGTTTTTAATTATTTTAATATAGCGTTCATTAATACGTATATATTTATTTCAGTAATTAAATAATATTATATTTTATTAAAATATAAATCGGGTTTATAACGAAGGAAATCGAGAACTTTTTGTACAATTAATAGTTAAATACCTTATAAAGATATTAAAAGTCGTTATTTATTATCTATAATTTTATAACTATTGGCGTTAATATTATTATATTATATTTCGAGTTATTTTGGGGGTAGATTATTGCTACGAACCCGGCAGTCGGATTCGTAGTTACTATTTTAATTTATTAACGAAGTCGTTAATTAGTAGGTTCGTAATAAGGCCTTTGAACTACTAGTAATGGATTCGTCAATAGGATTAATGCGTAGCGACGTTATTACTTTCAAGTGACGGATTCGTTAAGATACGGATAATTACTACCTAGGATTTAGGTTAATAAATAAATTATTGAATAAGAATTTTTGGTAATAAATAATAATTAATTAATTGAGGGAAGAATCCGTCCCCGAGGGAGACGGATCCGTCCGTTATTATCGAGTACTATATAAGGCTATATCGGAATTCTCTAAATGGATCCATTAAATTAACTTAACGAATTCGTTAAATTATCCCAATATACCCTATCCTAATAGGGAATCCGTTCCGTAATATTTTCCAAGGGTATAAAAAATAGTAATAGAATAATCCCGAAATTATTATATTTATTTTTATTTATATATATATATTAAATACTTTTAGTAATAGCCGGAATTAAATAAATAATAAAGCGATTTAAAGCTTCTTCTTTTTTATTAAGGTTTTATTATTTCCTCCGACGCCTTCCTTTCTTTACCCGTTATAACCTTTTTAAATTTTACCCGAATTTTTTATTCTATTTTTATACCGTTTTTAAAGAATATTCGGTTATATAATTAAAGGAATAAGGCGAGCGAAATATTAAAGAGGTTTTATTTTATTTATTAAATTTTTTAATAAGCTTTTTAATATAGGCGGATAATAATTTACTTTAAACAGTAGTTCTACTTAATTTGAATAAATTTTTCGTAATATTATCGGTAATATTATAATAAAGATATTTGCGCTAATTCTAGCGATTAATAGCCGGTAAATAATTAGAATCCTTATCCTCCTCGAATTCGTCGTCGAGCGTTTAGTAAAAGCGGGTTTAACGATTATTTTTACCGAATATAATTATATTACTAAAATAGGGATAATAAATAAAATTAATTAAATTCTCTATAAGTAATAGGCGTCCGAAAAATACTTTTCTATCGGTAAGGCGATCGTAGGAATAAGAAACGGTAGCGGCGGATTCGTTTTAATAACGTACGGGTATTTTATTTATTTAATTAGTAATTTTATTAATTAATAAAATTAAATTATTAATATAAGTAATTAAAACGTTAATATTAATAGCGGATTACTTTTAACTAAAATACTTTATTTTTTATTTAAATTATAGTAAACGATATAATTGGGAATTTAATAAGCGGGTATTCTTTTCGGTAGCGTTCTTTAATATAAAATCGATGTAAGAACCAAATTTATTTTAAACGATTTTGCGAATTTTATTAGTATTAGCGGTATTAGAGCTATTAAATTTATTAATAGATATAATAGTGAAGTAAATTATATTTAAATAGAATAAGTAATCAGTAATTTATTCGGGCAAATTATTAAACGTATTTACTATATAATAAGTTAAAAATTTAATACGAAAAGGTAAATAAATTTTCTAATTAAAAGAAATATTTTATTCTTTTTATATATTAATAATTTTAATAATTTAATTATAAATAGTTTTAATTATAAAGAGTTCGGAATAAATTACTTTACGAATATAATAATTACGTACGTATTTTATTTATTCGTAGAAGCGACCGAATTCTTCTTTAATATTTTTATATAATATAATAATTTCGTTATCGAATTTATCGGCGAATTTACGTAATTTATTCCTTAAATGGCGAAAGATTATAGCGTAATTAATTAAATTACTTCCCGCGAGGTTGGATTTATTAATATTTAATAGGCGCTTTTAATTATTTTCCGTAAAGTCGACGAAATTATTATAAATAGTAAACGGGGCGTTATATTAAATAAATTCTTTATAAATAGGTTTTAAATTGCGAATTATTTTTTTAATTACTTTTTATAAATTATCGATAAAATCGGCGTAATTATTTACTATACGTATAATAGCGCCGAAGGTAAGGACGAACGGGGATTTATTAACGAAATCCGTACCGTTAATAATAATAGCGATAGCGCGAATAGCCTTTAATAAATAAATAAACGGGTTATATTCCATTTAAATCGTCCTATTATTATATATAACGATTATAATAGAGTAATCGATATAATTATTTACGTTAATATAATAAGGACTTATATATATTTCAATCCTTTTAAAAAAATTCGGTAAATTAAATTTATTAATTTACTTTAACCTTTTTCGGGTTAAAATATAAATTAAATAATAAATTAAATATAATTATTAAAATAAAAGAAAGGACGTTTTTAAATACAATAGTAGGTAAAACGTTAATAATAATTAGCGAACCTATTAAAATTGATAATAAAATTAAATAAACCTTTAAAATATTATTTTTAATTTTTATAACGAAAATTAAATGAATTTCTATCGTAGGAAGGAAGTAACGCTTTAACGAAATATATTAAATAATTTATCCAATTGTATTTAAATATTAATCGTATAAAATAAAGGTTGGTTTATAAAAATAAACGAAATTATTAATAATTACAACGTAAATAGCCCGGACGCGGAAATTTTAAAACTAGGCCTAAATTTAGCGATAAATTATACGTTAGAAGGATTAAAGGATTTTAGGATATAAATTAATAAAGGCGGTAATTAAATTAATAATTCCATAAAGAATTTAAATAAGAATTTTATTTTTAAGGTTTAATATTATATATTTTTACGTAATCTCCTCCGTACGAATATAAATATTAAAAACGATTTCGCTATTTCCGTTCTTAATAGGGTTTTAAAGTACTATTTACACGAATTCAATAAATTCTTTATTATAAGTAGCTAATTATTCGCGTAGCGTTCTAAATATAGCGTAAGTAATTTAACGACCGTTTATAACGCGTAAACGACGATTTAATTCGGTTAAAAGGAAATAATCTACTATAGCGATTTCTATTATTAGAGGGGATAGCGAAATAGTAAAGGAAAATTAAAAGAGAGAGAAAGAAAAATAATTAACGTTTAAAAAGGGAAAAAGGCGAAAAAAGAAAAGAAAACAGCGATTTATAAACTCCCCGTTACGAAGAGATAATATCGGCAAATAGAGGAGAGATATAAAGGATAATTATAATAGAGAGGGAAAAGAGGAGAAAATATTAAAGGAAAAATTTTATATAATAAAGAAATAAATATATAGTAAGCGAATAAAAGAAATTATATTAGGGCCCGTATAATACCCTTTATAAATAGCGAAATAACCGACGAATCCGCCTAAATTTAAATATAAATAATAAATTCGTTAATTATTATTAAGGCGACGAATTTATCCTATTTTTAAGGGCGGTAAATACGGGTTACGTTCTTTCTATTAATATTCCGCTTAACGCTTTAAATAATAAAATAATAATAACGTTAATTTTAAAAATCTTTTTAATTAATTTCTATTTTAATAGGACGTATTTAAAACGTTCCCTCTCCTTCTATTAATTGAGTAAGTATTTTTATTTGTAATTACGAATTAATTTTTTATTAGTATTTATTAAAGTAAACCGCTATACTTATTTCGCGTTTATATTAAATTAACCTTTTATTATTATTAAAAATTCGATTACTTCCCTTTTATATTTTAATACTTTTATTCGTCGATTTATAATTTTATTAAGGGCGAAAGGAAACCGATTATCCTATTCTATTAATATTAGAAGGTTTTTAATACGTTTAAAAGGATTAAAGCTTTAAATAGCGCAATATAATTAAATTACGGAAATTATAAGGTAAAATTTCTTATTCTTAAGGAAATTTAATTTATAAGCGAGATATTTAATTCTTTTAATAATATAATATAAATTTAAACGCAATATTAATTATTTCTTTTTCGGTTTTCTAAGTAATTCGTATTTATTACCTAAACGAATAAATATTTTTTTACCGATTTAAAATGAAATTGGCGTATATTTAGAATCGTAACGGCGTTTAATTATTATATTAGCCTCGTTAATTAATTACGCCGCTTCCTCCTATAAGTTTCAATAGATAATTTTTAACGTTTCGACGTTAAATTCCTTATAATCCTCCGAAGTAATTAAAATATTTATTAGCGTTTAAAATTTAAAATTATATACTATTTCGTTAAAATTTATACCGAAAATAAAATAAAAGGAATTATTTAATAAGTATTAAACGGCTAATAAAATATTAATTTAAAGATCGTTTAAAATAGTATAATAAAATCGAATAACGGTTTTAATCGTTTAATTTATACGTTCGGACTAATTATCTATTTAAAAATAATAAGCTGTAAAATATAGTAATTTCGTACTATAGGCTTTAAAAATTTCTTTTTATAATTACGAAGTAAATTTAATATCGTAATCGTTAATAATATATTATAAAATTCCTTAATCCGTATAATACTAAACGCGTAATTTTATAGTAGCTTATTTTTTAATACCGTACGAATAATATTTTACAATTAATAATACTTTTTTATTAAATTTATAAATATCGGTATATAATACGTTTAAGAATTTATAACCGGAAAGAATTTAAAAGGTCCCTTTAAATTCGATTTTAGGTATATTTATAACGAAATTAATAATAATTGTATAAAACGGTTAAAATAAGGATTATATAAATTATAATTTATTAGGAGGAAGTTATTTATTGGTTTAATATTCTTAATATACGCGGTAATAACGGACGTATAGTCGTACTTTCTATATTTTTTTATAAAAATAAACGTAATTTAATTCTAATATTATACGGTTAATTTTAATATAATACCTCTCGTTATATATTAATGCGAATATATTTTATACGTAGGAAGTAAATAAATAGAAACGCTTTTCGTTATTATAATTTATATAGAAACAAAGACCGTTATATAATTCGAAAGGACCGGTAGGGAATTCGCCGCAATAATCGGCCCGTTTCGGCTTAGGCGTTAATTAAAGCTTTAATAAATCCGTTAAAATTTAATTAGCCGTTTAAATTATATTAATAATATTCTAATATTAAAACTCTTTTATATAATTTTATATAATACGTTTACGGAATTAAGGTATTAGAATAGGAATAATCGACCGAAAGTTAAATTATTCGCTTTCTACCTAATTTATTTAAACGTTTTTAAATTAATTAATATTATCCCGATCCGTATACTAATTTATTAATATAAGAAATTATAATAAAGTATCGAGGACGACGTTAAATTTCCTAAAGATATAATATACGTAAAAACGGAATTGCGAAGCCCAATTTATAGCGTTTATAAATTTGAAATTCGCTTTGGCCAAATCTATAATAATAAACGAAATATACTTTAAAATACCCTTTACTGGAGAATAATTAATAAAGATTTATAAAAACTATTCGTTCGATTAGGCTATTTTACGCTATTTTTTTAATATTTAAATAATAACGGCGATTTCGACTTTTATAAACTTATATAATTTCTTTATTAGCGTAATTTCTTTAGAAACGAAGACGATTAATCGAATATATTTAATCGGGATATTATAATTAGGAATAGCGATTTCCTAACTTTAGGGCGGTTAATTATACTATTCATCTATAAATTAAAAAACCACTGCCCTAAAATTAAATTTATAAATATTTATTTTAAAGAATAATAGCTATTTACGGTCGTAATATTATAATTTAATCTATATATATAAATCCTCCTATATAATTTCAAAAGCGCGGATCTCTTTTATTATAAGTATAAATTTAGTACGAACGGTATACGCCTTACGCGCGTTTTTAAAAGCCTTAATTAGCAATTCGCTAAATTCGCGTCTTTAGTAGAAAAGTTTAATTTTTCGCCTTTTTAATAGAATATATTTAATTTAGAATTATATTACTTTAGAACGTAATTATTTTATTATATTAATATAAGTCTTTAAGGTATTTAAAATATTAGAGAATTTAATTTATTTAAAAGCCGTAATCCGATTATCCGTTTTAATAACCCCTTTTCTATCGATTATATATTTAAAAAGTTTTACGGAAGGGTACCCGATAAACGATTTATCGGCGCTAATATATATATAATATTCGTTAATAATATTAAATATAATTTATAAATAAATTAAATATTCCTCTTCGGATTTATTGAATATAACGATATTGTTAATATAAGCGCGTATAAAGTAATAATATTCGAAAAAACGACGATTTATAAAATATTGCACGAAGGTTAAAACGTTTTTAAAACCTATAAATATTATATTAAATTATTCTAAACCTCGTAAGTTAATAACGATTATATAATCCTTATATTTAAAATATATTAATAGTTAATAGAAGAAACCGGATACGTTAAAAATGGAAAAGATAATATACCCGATTATATTATTTATAATATCCTATTAATTTAGCAATAAATATATATCGGGGATGGCTACTTCGTTTAGAGGGCGTAAATTTAATATTATACGACTTTTATCGCCTTTAGCCCCCTTTCTTTAAATAATAAATACCGGATAAATTAAAGGGGCGGGCTATTTTATAAAATTTATCCTACTTTATACGTATAATTTATCGTAAATCTTATTTAAAAATATTTAATCTTTATATCCTAAAAGGTATATTCGGATTTAACACCGTTAATTCTATTATCTATCGACGAAGTTAATTTTTATTTTCTCGTCTTCTATTATTAGTATTATATTATAATTATAAAAAATATTAAAACCGTTAACTAATTTAATAAATTTTTCGGCGAGATTTAGTTTATTATAATAGATATTAATTCTTATTAACGATTTCGCTTTAGGGATATTATTTAGCTTATATGACAGGACCAGGGTGCATATGCTGGCTCGGCCAAACCTATAAAAGATAGGACGATGTTCGCTTGCCAACGAACATCTCAATACACTACTATATACCCGGAATAATCCTGTGACACTACCTTCCCCTTCCCCAAGAGGCTCCGCTACGAGAGGCGACTTACGATCGCAAGGTTGGAATAGGATCGATTCCGTATATAGCACTACCTGAAAGGAGCGGCTTTAGAAACCCCCCGAAAGGGATCCCCAAAGGTACTCTTTTCTAACGGGCTCATTCAAGCTAGACGGATCGGTACTCTGCGGCTGCATATGTTATTTCCGGCGATTGGACCAAGGTTACTCTCGGGAACCTCAAAGGTGTCGCTCAGGGACGACGGTCGCAGCACGGAAAAACCCGCCCTCGAAATGGTCTAGCCGGGAATCGAACCCGCCGTGGTAAGCGAATATACTATGACAGGACTAGGGTGCATATGCTGGCTCGGCCAAACCTAGTCCTATAAAAGATAGGACGATGTTCGCTTGCCAACGAATATTTCAATATACTATTACCGCAGCGGGAATATAAGGAACGTTTCAACGTTTGGGGGGGGGCAACAAGAATTGATACAAATCTTAGAGTTGATAACTCACCAAGCGTTATCGTAAGACCAAGCACTGTTGGTTGAGGGAGGCTTCTGATTGGTCGGATTTGGGTACAAAAAAATAAAAAAGAAAGACCCCTATAAAGCCTTCTAAAAGTCCTTATAAGGGTCTTCTTCTTAGCGGTCTTCTTAGCGGTCTTCTTAGCGGTCTTCTTAGCGATCTTCTTAGCGGTCTTTTTAGCGGTCTTCTTAGCGGTCTTCTTAACAATCTTATTAGTAGCGGACTTTGGCTTCAAAGTCCGGATAAGCCGATGAGGGTATTTACAAATAATAACCGCGTGAAACTTTTCGCGCGAAAAAAAACCATTACCATTTGGAATCGAACTGGCGACTCCACGAGAGACAGCGGCGATAAGAACCATTGAGCCACTAGCCCAATTGATTGAAAGCGGGCTTCGTTCTTTCCCCTAATATAGGGCCGTGTCCGGGAAAGAATCCCTGAGCAATAACGCTTGGTAACGCAACAAGGCTTGGTAGCACAACAAGGCTTGTTGAAATCCAACTATTGAAGCCCCCCTTCAAGCCTTGTTGCCTTGGGGGTTTTCCCGCTATAGTATATACCCGGAATAATCCTGTAACAGCTTATTTAATCCCCAAATTAATGGTTTAAAAGAATCCAATTTCTTAAAGGGCTTTAAATTACTCTCTTCGGCGTCCTAGGTTAATAATACGTATTAGTAGTCTTCCTCGTCTAAAAATATAATATATTACTTAAAAATAAGACCGGCCTTAATAGCGGGTAATAAATAATTAAAGTCGCTATTATTTATAAATATACCGAATTCGTTACTAACGAAGTCGTAAATATAACCGACTATTTTATATACTTTAATTACTAGCAGGTATACGGCGTAATTTAGAATAAAGACCTATTTAGCGGTTTTATAAATAATAATATAGTCGAGGATATTACTATAATTGGATCGGAAATAATAAGCTTTTAAATCGAATTTCCGCGGGTTTTTAAAGAAATTATAATATTAAATTAGAATATTTATACGTATAAAGGCTAATACGATAATTTTCTTCGCTAATATAACTTTACGTAAAGTAATAAAGTACAGTTCGGTTTAATTAAAAGTAAATTTACTATAAATTTAAGTATTATATTAAGTATATATTTTCTAAAATACTTATCCCTTTACCTTTATATTATAAGCGGATTTTATACGAATTTCGCTAAAAGTAAAATTTAAAGTAATATTATAATTAATTAGGAATTTAATACTTAAAAATAATTTCGGGGCGAGTTTAATTATTATATTAGCGTAGATTAAGAAGTATTTATTAATTTATATACTATAAATATAACTTCGTATATAAAAATTAAATTCTATTTATTCGGTTATAAATTCACTCCTTAATATATTATTAACCGCGAAAAGGTTAATTATAAAGAAGCGGGGGTTTTTAATAAATTTTTTAACGAAAATACAATTAACGAAAATTCTTAAAGCGCTAAAATCTATATAAATATTAACTTCGGGCTTATTAAAATCGCGGCTAATTAAAACCGTTAAATATATCGTTTTATAGGGGATATATATAGGTTTATTTATAAAAACGGTATTAATTTCTATTATTTATCCCTCTTAAAAGGCTAAATTAGCGGATTCGGCTTCCTTAAGAAATAAAGGATTTTTATCTTCGTTTATTTCGGACTATTCGGAATTTTCGATACCGTTATTATTATCGTTAGAAGGAACCGTCGATTCGGTTTATACGATAAATATTATATAGTATTTAATTTAATTAGCGAATTATATAGATTTAACGGAATCGTTGTCCGGCTCCGAATCGAATTCTTTAACCCCGTTTATATAGTAGTACCCCTTTTAATTATTTTCTTCCTCTTTACCTTCGTTAATTATAAAATAACCTATTTTATAAAAGTTTTTAAATTTATTTTTAGTATCTTATTCGTTTTTATAAAAATAGACGTATTTATTTAAAAAATAAATATTCCTTTCTTTATTGGATTTATATTATTAATAATATTTATAGCAACGATTTTATTTTCGGTTAGGAATAAATTTATAATTATTTTCGTCCTTCTTTTTAAATTATTAGCGGCGATTATTAAAATTTCGGCTATAGTAACCCCGGCCCTTACTCTTAAAGGAGGATTATTTACGATAATTCTATTAATTATTATTTAACCGTTATTTATCCTAATATACCTATTCTTTTTTTTATTCTTCGTCCTTTTATTCGGAATTTTTATAGTATATTAATTTAGAAGTCTTACCTTTTAAGCGCTTCTATTAAATTTTAATCTTTTTATTTAAACGATATAAATATATTTTATAAGAATTATAAATAGTAGATTCCTTAATAAGTCCTTATAATATTAGGTATAGATTAATATATAACCGGATTAATTATTAAAAATTAGTAATATTACCCTATTTTCGAATATAATAAAAGAATTATCTTACGAAGGTTTTAATAAATTCCTCCTTAGCGTTACGAATTGTGGTAAATGAATTCTACGCAAATTATTCGGTAATTTTTTAAGGCTAAATTTTAAAGCGGGCGTCTATTTTATTTATAAGATAAATAAAAGATTTAATATAATAAGATTTTTCTTCGCGGGATAATTCGACGTTCTATTATATTAATATATTACTTTTAAAGAGGTTAGGAAAATAGGTAAAAAAAGATTGGATACGATAATCGAATCCTTTAAGATTAAAATATATATTATTTTCCCAATTGAAGAAATTGTAATAATATAAAACTTTTTTAATATAGAAAAATATATAATTATAATATTTATTATAAGTAATATTAGGTTAGAATATACCGATTTCCTAAGCCTTCTAATTATTATTATAAAGCGATCTATTATTAAATAAGGCCGCGAAAGAATAAAAAAGGTCGGGAAGATTTTTAAACGATTTTTTATTAAAGAGTTTTAAAGGGTAAAAAGGCGGATTAGGCGGTCGGCTACCGTTGCTTCTTAAATTAATAAAATTATTAGGGTTATTAAAAATATTTAGGGCGTCTGGTATTACCCGAAATAGAGGAAGAGGGGGTAAATAAGTATTTCTATTAATTAGAACCGTAATAAGAGTGGATAGGGTAATGGAAGCCCCGTAATTATAATAATTAAAGGGTAATATAATTTATCCGGCCTTATAATAATTAGGGTAATTAAAATATAATACGGTATTAAAATTATAAAGATAATTAATTTTTATTCCGCCGTCGGCTATTTAAGGATATCCCGTCGGGAAACCGGGAAAGTATTTAATAAGAAATATAATAGGCGGAAATCCCGGCGGCGGTTGTAGAGAAATAGCTGTAATTATAAGATACGGCGAATAATACCCGCTAAATATTATATTAGGAATGGGGGCCGTACTATTATTATAAGCGGTTAATATAACGGTTCCGTTATAAGCCGGAAAAATAAAGCCGATTTTAATAGCTTTACCCAGTTCGGTTTTAATTAATAAATCCGTCGAAGGGCTAACTATAATATTATATTTAATAATTATTTTATTAAAAATATTAATAAATTTATTTATAACGGTAGAATTATTAAAAGATATATTTTTTATATTAATATTAGAATTATTCTTCTTTATATTAGGTATAGAAATATCCGAATTGGACTTTGAGCGTACTTCGGCTTTTTAAAGAAGAGTTTTAATAATTAATCGATAATATACTGATAGAGGTTTAAATATTAAAATTTTAAAAATTCTTAATATTATTAACGATAAAAGAATATAAATAAAGGTATTTTTATATAAAGAAAGTAGAAGAAACGTCTTAATTATAATTTCGCTAATTTTTATTTAAATAGCGCGCCGCCGATCCTCTTTTAAATTAATAAAGTAGGATTAAAAGGGGATTAGAATAGAGTTAGCGGCTTTAAGGGGTAATAAATACTTTATTAGGACGATAATTTTTAGCGAATAAAATATTAATATAAACGTTAAAATAGGATTCGAAGACGCAATTAGTAAATACGGTTGAAAATTATAATTTAGCGGTGAATTAAGCCTCGGCGAAGTCGAAAAACCGTTATTTTTATTTAATTTATATCCCAATTCGAAGAAACGTCTTTTAATTATCCTTATAGTATTAATATTCCCTTTAATCTTCAAAATATCTGCGTAAATTATACGTAGCGGTTAATAAGCGCAGTAGAGGTCGAAAATGAATTTTTCTTCCATATTTAGTTAAATAGGACCGTTTTTAGGTAGAAGATAAATACTAATTTAAGTACGCTCGGTCTTTATATTAGTATCGAAGTCTTTACTTTTATTTTAAAGTCGTTAAATTGTACTATTATAAATAAAATAACCTTAATATCCAAAGAAATTAATATATCGGAGGGCTTAGCGGTATATAAGGTTAAAGTAATCCTCGAAGAAATTGCGCTTAACGTTTTCTCTCTTATCTTTTAAATTATAAGAATTTAATCGATTTATTTATTTTTAACGAATTCGTCGAATTTAAATAAAATTAATTAGTAACGTTTATAGGCTTAAATAGGATTAGAGATTTAATATTCGAAATGAATAAATTCGTCGCTATTATTATAAAGTTCGCCGTTAGTAATAAATAAATTAAATTCTCTTAATTTAGTTTTAATTCTCTAATATTTATTAAGAATAATTAGATTATAAATATCGTAAGATTCTTAGAATAAATAGTCCTAATATTTTTCGAATAGTTAATATAAATTATCTACGATTTTAGTATCGTTAATCGTTTAAATAACGGGCGAAGCTATTACGAATGCGGCTCCCGGGGGACGAAAAAATAGGTATATAGGTAAATATTACGAAGTAATAAAAATAAAATAAAAGTAAATTCGATTTTAAAGTTAGGTACTACTTACTACGAACCTAGTAATCGGATTCGTAATTACTATTCTAACTTATTAACGAAGTCGTTAATTAGCAAATTCGTAGTAAGGCTTTTAAATTATTAATAACGGATTCGTTAATAGGATTAATACGTAGCGACGTCGTTATTCTTAAATAATGGATTCGTTAAAATATAGATAATTACCATTTAGGACTTAAATTAATAAATAAATTACTAAGCAAGAACTTTTAGTAATAGATAATAATTGATTAATTGAAGGAAGAATCCATCCCCGAGGAAGATAGATCCGTCCGTTACTATCGAGCACTATACAAGGCTATATCGGGATTCCCTAAACGGATCCGTCAAACTAACTTAACGAATTCGTTAAGTTATCCTAGTATACCCTGTCCTGGTGGGGAATCCGTCCCGTAATAATTATACTAGTGGTTTTGAAATTCTTTTTTAATTTCTAAATATAGCGCTTAAATATATTAACCGTTTGCGCGATTTTTTTAGGGTGTTCGCTAGCGGTTAGTATTAGGTGTATTGTTCGCCTTTATCGTTTATTAGAGTGGTTAGGTATGATTGCAACGTTTATAGATTTCGAAAGCTTTAAAAACCGTTAGATTTGGGTATAAAACGACCAAGATATTCAAATTTAAAGATTCGATATAGTGTTTTTGATGTATGTTCTGTAAAGGGGGGTGCCTGTGCGAAGTGGGGACTGGCTAGTCGTTTTCAACATACAGCGAACATTCTATCCAGCCCAGACTCAATCGTGGTAGTACAAAAAACAAAAATATCCACCGTAAGAGATAGGAATTCTACATTATGACATTTGAAAGTTTATGCGCTCAATGGGACACCACTCCATATCTGACGAAACTTTGGATAGATGATAGAGCGAGAAAAGGCAAAAGAACCAAAAACCAAGCCGGATGTTTACATATTTCCTCCGAACTCTTGCATTGAATGTGTAGAGTACTTGTGTACCTCTGTTTGGGTGACGTGTGGCTGCGGCGACGTCCCTCGTTTACTGTGTAGCGGTAGGCAAGAACCGACCGGATCCCCGAAGGATATACGGTGGAGGGAAGGGGCGAGGGAGGTAGGTAGGTAATTTGTCACACTCTTTCCTACCCTGGAACTGGTTAACTCGGACTAGAGTAGAGAAAGGTCTGAATTTCTCGCGCTGTTCCCTTGGCCTTGGCCCCCATTTACGGGAGTATTTCAAAAATTTATGTTGTGAATCCGAGCATTGGGTAATGGTGCAAGGTGAATATTCCAAATTGTTGCAAATGGTATAACGAAAGTTTGTCATGAAAAATGTTTCTCCGTCATCCATTGTGAGTACGAATTACACAATCCCTCGTAATGAGGGAAGCCATGTGCAGGTAAAATTGTGAAACGTTCTCGTGCTTTCCAGAGAGGGCCCCGGTCCTGTGGGTAAGGTAGAGGTAGTGATAGGTTTCCTTCTCTTTTCTTCCTAAGGTTTCCTTGACACAAGACAAAGTTCGTTTTCCGTCGGATCAAATCTGTCTGTCTCTTGTCAGCTTGAATAGACTACCTTTCCGTTTCACGATGACCACGAGCCGGCGCATGTGATTAGACACTTTACCTAACTTAAATCATCTCAGACAGAAACGAAGGCAGAGTGATCATGTGCCATCCCGCCATTTGGGTTTCCAATGACGCCTCAGTTTTGGCCCCAGCATCTGGCGGAATTTGAGACACTCCAACCCCATAACATCCCGAGCTTCTTACACGTGAATATAAACCTATACCACGAAATAAAAGACATGCATATCTTGGTACATAATCCTCACTCTTCCCAGTCATCATGTCAGCACGTGTTTCGCCGGACTTCCCACAACAGCTACGTACACAGTTAGCAAGGTAGCAAGGTAGCGTAGGTATGTTTTGTACGACACATGTTTTAGATTTTCCCGCTTGGCATATTGGCATGGCCGTTACACACACACTACACGCCGTCGCGCGGCGGCACAACATGAGATCCACCACCCAAACCCAAAGATCCCAACCCATCCTTTTATCCATCCATACATTCATTCCATTTCAGTTACTTGGCGAGTCTTCTCTTACATTATTTGCCCTCATGGTCCGGAACGGGGACGGGAGGTATGTATTGTAGAGAGGTCGAGGTGGTTGTAAGAAGACACAAGGACGGGTAAGTACTTCTTGGTTGTTCCCTTGTCTTTTGAGCCGAGGAGGGAAAAAAAAAAAAAACAGGGCAGTTTTATATTACCTAGAGAGAGGTTGAGACTGCCCAGTTCCTTCTCGAGCAATAGGTAGGTTTCTTTATGGTACATAGAGAGATTGACTACAGTACAGACGAGAAGACACTCAATGTAGATAGATATTACAAACGAAGTTGTGATTGATAAGCCTCACATGCATGGATGGATCTGGCATCTGGCATCCATACTAATTGCACCCTCAGTTCGTGTTTCCGGTCCATGGGTATCTAGATAATGCAAGCCAAACAGCCGCGCCGCCGGAAAAGATAGATCGGCACCGAGCCGCTGAATTTTGATCTACCATGTTTCTCAACAGAAGGAAACATGGGATTTCTGGGCATGGCATTGTTCCCAACAGGTACGCATGTAAGCGCAAAAAATAAGCAACGAAACCTTGTCAGATGAAAAAACAAATTGGAAGCAGAAAAGGGGGCAGAGAGGCACAGAGACAAAGTCACCGGAAATCCCGAAAAAAAAAAAAAAGTAGATTGACAGAGAGATAAGCGCCACCACACACCCCCCATCCCCTCGGGGGCGTGGCTCAAGTTACATTTTAGATAGTGTATGTGTATGATATGTACCTATCTCGAAAAAAAGCACCGCGATATTCCTTTTTTTGTTATACCAGTAACCTCAAGAAAAAAAAAACAACGCTATGCCAAAATAAGAAAAAGTCGTAGAAAGTCGTAATTTTCCCGGCCCCTTGTTGTTGCCCAAAAAAGTGTGTCCAGCCAGGTATTGTAATGCTCGCTCGCTTGCTTTGCTTGTGCCCGTGCCGTGTGCCCAACGCCGCCGCCGATCATAGAGTAGAAAAAAAAAATTAATGCCCTGAAAACACCATCCAGAATACAAACACGGAAAGCAAGCAAGCAAGCCCAACAAAATAAGACTTGCAAACAGGGAGCCTCGTCAAAAACAAAAACAAAAGCCAAGAGATAAGAAAGTACCTAAAAAGGAGGGAAGGGGGTATGAGAGTAAAAAAAAAAAAAACGATGTGAAAAGAAAGTGAAAGCGGGAAAGTAGGTGGCGTTTTTTTTTTTCTCCACCAGAAAATTTCGAAGACATGCACATGTCTTCCGCTCAAACAGGGGAGACATGCACCTCGGCCTCCTCAAATTCCTCGTCCGACGGCCGGCGCGGAGGAGCAATCCTGACGACCGGCGGCGGCCTTGGCGAAGGGGGTGTCTGCACCTGGGGCACAAGGAGTGATGTCGCCTTTTCCTTTTCGGTTATGGGACTGGGCATGTTGCTCCCGCTGCTGCTGCTGTTGCGGTGCCCGTGGATGGTCTTGGCTTCGGAAACCATGAGCATGGACTTTTTGAAAGCGACAATGATTTGCCCGTTGGTGTTCTTGCCCAGGATGGTGCCGCGCTCTGGGTCGAGGGTGCTGCCCGGGTCGTCGAAGAACTGCAGGATGGGCGCGCCTTCGGGCGTGTAGCCGAGGAGTTTGGCGCGGTATTCGTTGTTGTCCTCGCTGGAGGGAGTTGGTTCTTCGACGCGGATGGTATCCCTGGTTTGGCACACAAATGTTAGTGTCTGTGTGGCTTGTTTCAAATGAAAGATAAGATGGAATACGTACTCCCTGCTCATGGGCAAGTCGTTGGTTGAGACTCCCTTGAGGCTAGTTACGGATCTACCCCGGCTTCGAGAGCGCAAGCTCCTGGATCGAACACGCTGCACACGTTTGCGCATAGCGCCGTGGAAGGCGTGGCCGATACCGGCAACGACAAGCACGGGAGTGCCGAGAGCAAGTGCCCAGGGTCTGAAAGTCTAATGTTAGAAGTGAATTCTTGTTGGAAGACAAAAAGGGAGAAGACTCACGGATTCTTTCTATCCCGAATAGCGTTGAATGCAGCTAGGATGATGCCCAAGATGGCGATGAGCGAGCCGACCTGCAGCATCGTCCAAGTAGACCAGTAGAGCGACATGAGGTCTTCTCCATCACAGAATTGCAAGGCCAACAGGGCGTAGACCTCCATGACGACGGCGATGATGGAAAGTACAAAGTAGCCGGTGCAGACGAGAAGGCATCGTTGCATCTTGTGTCGATAGTGTTTTGTCCCAGCTCTGGAGTTCGCCAGCGCCTCGCAAGTCCTAGCATAAAAATTTTATTTAGTGGGTGTTGGAATCGAGGAAACATGACAAAAGGTGACATACCCTGAGTACTTCCATGAGGCCAGGAAGAGCATAACTATGACAAACACAAATAGAGACCAGTAGATGCCATCAAAGGCCTTCCGGTCGAGATGTGAGGCGAACGCAGCATAGTGTTCGCATTGGGCTTTGTCGATGGGGACCAAATCGCCGGACATGCTAGGCTGACAATGGTACGATTCAGAGTCGAGAAGAAGATGAAACCAAAGATGATATCAAAAATGAGATATAAGTAGATATTTATTGAGGCTCTTGTGAATGCTTCAGAACTCTTGATCAAACAATCCCAATTCGGACAGGACGGGGGAATGGTACTTGTATATATAGACACAGTAAGAAGTCGAGAAGAGAGACAAGGAGTACAAGGAGTAGTGTATAAACGCCAAGTAACCGGGGTGACGTAGGGGGTGAGGACAGTAGACCAGGAGTCGATGACCAGGCAAAGCCACAGATCAGATTTGAGTCGCGGTAGTCTCAACCTACTGGAGTAGCGATCGAGGTTGTTGACTAGGGATGCATGGAGAAACAACCTAGACTAGCTCTAGGTGGGGAACGGAAACGTGGGACCGACTGCGGTCGGTTGGGTCGAAATCTATGCGGACGTCTTAAAAGAAACACGGTACAAGATGAAAGAAAGATGAGAGAGAGTAAGAGCCGGCAGACAAATTGTTTCTTTTTCCCACTTTAACACCCTAGCTGTAATACCGGTACTTACATCAAGGCGAAAAGGGAAGCCGCAGAAGAGCCTCTGCACGAAAAGGGAGGTGAGCTAGGCCAGTTACCATTCTCGGCGGTAGGCATCCTAGATTGAATTTGATATCTTCTCATCTGCTGGGACTTCTTGGGCGACCTTGGCAACTTCAAAGGCTTGTGAATATGTGAGTCTTCCCGCCGATCGCTACTTGGCAAAACCAAGGTACTTTGTGACCAAGCGGTAAGAAGGTTAAGCTAGGAAGACCGGGGTCTTATCGACAACTCAGTCTCCTAAACTCTTCACAGCCACCGGTAGGCTTTGCCAAGACTTTTCCGAGCCGCACGGGGGGCGTGGGGAACTAGCTGATGCCGATGTATGGTTCTCGATAGATAGATATGCCGTACGTCAACCAAAGGCTGCAATTTACTGCATGCCGGGCATTAGGTTGACGGCATCCAAGATCATGCCCTTGCTCAAAATATATTCGCGGAGCACGTCAAACTCTTCTCCTTCCTCTTCTCCGTAACGAAGCTCTTCCCCGAATCCGAATGAGCAAGCAATCCTGTCATAGGCGGCCCGTTCTTCCTCTCGGATCCAGCGCTCCCGCAGCGGAATACCTGGGCCCCAAGTCACCCGCTTCATTTGGTCGTTTGCCGTAGTAGTGGCCACAATGCCCATGGTCGCAGTGAAACCGACATAGGCCAGCATGCCGAAGAAGGCTACGTTGGTCGCCAAAACGGTCTCCATTGAATCTTGCCATGTAGCGTAGCTCTTGGCGACCATCCAAGCAGTGACAGGAGCGAGTCCCACGGCCGTCATGGGTAGGAACGCCTTCCTCACCAACTTGGCGCGGGTGAAAGCTTTGGTAGCGTAGGTATTTTCGACGATGCCAACAGCGGCATCAAGATCCTTGGCATCAAGGGCAGCGCCCAATGCAATCTCGGCGACCTCAGGATCAACAGCGCTCTTTGGCAGATCTGGGTTCCGCTCTCTGTAGGCTAGCTCCCCAGACTTGAGCTTGGGGGCGGCCTTGTACGCATACAGACCCAAAACGTGAGGCAGCGTTTTGGGCTTGCCAAGGAAGGCCTGGAGAGCAACGTACTCTTTGAGAAGTAGCGGGGTGATGACCACAGGAGGATGCGAGATGATTGCATATGCCGCATCTGAGATCTGGTCAGCGGCATCCTTGCTGAAGCTCAAGTGGGTAATAAGTTGAAGGTGCTCAGGAGCAGCTGCCGGCGCGCGGGCGTTCCGGCCGTTAGCATCCAGACCAAGCAGATCCGAAGCACCTGTCTGGTCGACCTCTGCGCCGGCTGCGGCAGACTGGCTGTCATGAGAGGACTCGGGGTCAGAGGCAGAGGCGGCTAGCGGGACGGTTGGTCGGACTAAGGCGCGCAGAGCGGTGAGGGTCATGTGCTCTGACGGAATACCCTGCTTGGCCAGAAACTCTTTGGTGATACGGTCAACATCGGGAGTGACATGCTGCCCCTGGGACTGAGGAGGGGCGGTCTTGGTGGCTAGCCGCTGCGGGGCCTTGAACCTGGGAGTTGACGCAGAAGAGGACGGCGATGACGAAGACGATGGATGGTTCTGCGACTGGGATGCCTTGGGACTCTTTTTCTGAGGTGCTTGCGACAGCTTCGGCACCTGTTTCACCTTTTCCAGGGAGCTAGTGGTGCTCAGCATACGGACAGCAGCGATCGACGCGGCTGAGCCCTCTTGGGGGAGCTTGGCCAGGTGTTTGCCGGCACTCAGTGTCACCAGGGAGCGCTTGGCAAACGGCGCAGACACGGGCGCAGGAAACGCCGGTCGGGCATGTTGCTGACGGGACGAGATAATGCCACTGATCTGACGTCCCTTGGTGGCCGTGGTGAGGTTGACCGAGGTGGCCCTGAGGCTGTTGTAAGGACGGAGCAGCATGACGGCAGGCAAAAAGACAGGAAGGCCTAGACCTTGCAGCGGAATGGATCTCTTGTGGGTTTCGTGAAGGAGACAGGCTGGGATACCGATGGGACTCGATGAGTCGTGACTCCGCCTGGCCCCGTGGGGAGAAGTGGTGGAGAGGAGTTCCTGGAGCCAGATATCCACCGCCCCGAGTCACCGACGGAGAGCAGGTGGAGAGATGGTGGCAGGCGTGTGCGGGCGTGTGCGGTGTGGGGAGGGCGCCCGGGAAAGAAGACAAATACAACCACGTAGACGGTCGTATTGGGAAAAGGGGTCGAGAGGGTCAAGAGACGGTGATGATTGGAGTTGGGAGAGAAAGGCCGGAGTGTCTGGCTTCTGGTTTGCTCTGCGGTCAAAAGAGAGCTTGAAGAGCTAGACACGATGGTGCAGATCGGTGCATAGGGTGCGCTTGGCCGCTTAGCCTCTGTGCCACGAAAGTTGGACGCTAACTGCAAAGAGTAGGAAATTCCTACCCAAGAGTTACCATAACCGTTCATCCGGTCTTGGCCCGTTTGGTAGCGGTGCTGACACATGCATATAAGGGGGGTGATGCTCTTAGCCAGCATGTCAAACACCATGTGCCGGAGATTGGGAACTTTGGGTTTTCGGGAGTGCAGAACCGATATCTTGCACGTCCCGTCGTCTTCCAAAGTCCGTTTTGACGATATGTGGTTACGTAAGATCTACTCCCACGACGGCTGTTGGAAAGCTTATTTCGAGAGCTCATCACTTTGGAAAGACTCTTTGACCTCGATCTTGATCGGAGAGGCATTGTGTTGACTTGTTATAACCTTTTCCTTCGGCCAACTAAGATCTCATTGTTAGCAGCTTGTCTCACACTTACTTGACTTTCAACTGCATGAAGCCGTCAAAGAGTCAGTTTCCTAGAGGTGTACCGGACGCAATGACGAGTGGGTGGCGGCTATCGAAGCGAAAAGACACCGGGCGGTTCTGCAAATCTTCGACTCCTCTTTCGTTGCCTTTGTTGATGACAAGAACTAGCTGGGAGCATTTCGTAAAGTCTGGGTCAGAGTAGGATGTTGAGTTGACGTTTGTTCCCAGTCAAAGTTCAGGCCCGCCCGAGAATAATCGTCAACTCCATCCTGTGGCTGATGTATCTAAAAGTGGCTGAGTCACACACGTGGCTTGCCTCTGTCAATGGAGACTGCCCCTGCAATGCGCCCGCCTCAAGCTTCAATGCTCCTGCAGGCTTGGCATTCAAGGCACCCCGCTGTAGCGCACTGGCCCACAGGCAACCGCCCAGCGAGGTCCTCGACTCGAAAGGAGTGACGCAGCCTGCTTCCACTTGCACTGGGACATGACAATCACTGAACTACATCGAACCATTGTTTTTACAAAGAAACAACCAGCTGGATCTTCGTCAACCTCAACCCGTTAGTTTGAACAAACACGCATTTCATCGCATCTTCAACGACCACCGCACCACACACAATTGCCAGTGCTTCAGCGTCAGAACCCCCGAACCGAGCTCGATAATACTTAGCGACGTGCCCATCGACCGGTAATTTCGGTTCGACCCGCAACTACGAGCAGCGAGCTGAGGGTCCAAGTCTCGCACTGCGACACACTTCTCAACCGACTTCTTCAACTATCTCATCACCAAACCACGTAAACAAGCGACGTCATGCCACCTCCACCACCTCCTCCCCCTCCGCCGCCTCCGGGTATGGGAGGTCCTCCGCCGCCGCCGCCCCCTCCCCCGGGAGCACTTCCAGGCCGACCACCTGCGGGTCTTCCAAACAGGGTGCGCCATAGAGAACCATATTCCTGCCCATATGCAACAGAAGAGATGTACTGACCAGATTATAGGGCGCTTTGCTCACAGATATTACCAAGGGAAAGGCCCTCAGGAAAGCAGTAACAAATGATCGATCCGCGCCCATCATCGCCCCAACATCGGGCAGCGGGCCAGGTCCTTCTCCGTTAGGGGGAGCTCCTCCTATTCCCGGCATGCCCAAGCCTCCCGGAGGTCTTGCGCCTCCAGTACCCGGCAACCGTGCCCGCAGCAACAGCGACTTGGCCGATCGGAACCAAGGGGGGTCAACGGGCATGGAGGCTGCGCCGCAGCTTGGAGGACTTTTCGCTGGAGGCATGCCGAAGCTACGGAAGACGGGTGGTGGTGTGGATACAGGCGCAAACCGAGACTCATCATATCTATCCGACCCGGAGTCAACATCCAGATCAGCCCCGAAGCCGCCGACTGTCTCGGCTCCCCGACCACCCCCGGGCGCAGCCCCGGCAATTCCTGGACGGCCATCAGCTCCTACTTTCCACCCATCCATGGCCAACCTCAGAAAGACGGCGAGTTCGGCATCGTCAAAGCCGCCTCCGCCGCCAGTTGGCAAGAAACCTCCTCCTCCTCCGGGTTCGCGTAAACCTTCAGCGGCTATCCACTCTTCAGCACCTCCTTCAGCTCCACCTCCACCACCCACATCCGCTCCCCCTCCGCCCTCATTCGGCGCCCCGTCACTCCCTCCAGCGCCTCCTCCGCCGCCTCCAACAGCCGCGCCCCGACCACCACCGGCTCCAGCACGTTCGCAGCCTCCCCCTCCGCCTCCTCCATCCTCGTCCACCAGCAACCTTTCTCAGAACATCGCGGTCCAAGCCGCCATCCGTGCTGCGAGCAATGTCTCTTCACCAGCAGCACCCCCTCCGCCACCTCCGCCCAGCGCGCCTCCTCGCTCAGCAGCACCGAGCCCTCCTCATTCTGCTCCGGCACCTCCTCCGCCGCCGCCGTCTTCAGCACCAGCTCCTCCTCCGCTATCGCACTCGCCCTCGACGAGGTCGGCACGATCAGGCTCTGTCATCAAGTCCATGCTTGATCCCAGCAACTTCATTCTTACACCAAACGGTACCAGCGGAAACAAGTCTCCGAGTCCAGTGCATTCTGGCGGTGGTGGTGGTACAAGATACATTGTCCAGGATCCAAGGTGGAAGTTTGTGGGTGAGGATACGTTCCCGAAACCGAGGGAGTTTATCGGTGGGCCGAGGAAGTATAGAGCGGGCAGGGGAAGCAGTGTGCCATTGGATTTGAGCGCCTTGTAGGACTGGAAGCTGGAGAAGAGATGGTACACTTGAGACTGGGCTGTGTTTTGGTTGGTTATGGACCGCTGTTGAGGAAAGTTACTCAATCAGTAAGTGAGGTTGCGCGGGATGGGTTCTGGAAAAAAACAGAATACCAAGGTTGAGTTACCACATGCCACTTCGCTAGTCATGCAAGGGCATCGAATTTTGCACACAGACTCTAGTTTGCATCCTCTTCTATACCTTCTTGCATATAGTATAATTTATCATAACTTGCTTTGCCTCACCGGCGGCAAATATATTTGGAATAGTCCCCAAATGACACGTGCTTTGTCTGTCTTCGTTATGGCTTTCCACTTGCCCTTTCTTCACCACCCCATGATAGCTAGCTGAAGAGCTGTCAACTATTCTCGCAATCGTGATATGGAAGTACTCTAGCTTGGTGCTAATAGGTCGCAGTAAGTGACCTCACTTATCTTGTCAAGATCCCAAGTTGGCCTACCACAATTCTCGTATTGCGTTGGATATGAGTTGATCCAGCAGTAACCAAGTTACTATGTCCAACCTTGGGAGCAGTTGAACAAGTCAAGAACGGAATAAGTCTAAATATTCTGTATATAAAGAAGTTGGAAGACGTTGGGATGAAATATAGGATACACTTTTACCGCAACCATGTGATTAGACTCAGGAAATATATGTAAAATATAGAAAAAAGTGTCAATTGAGGGAGTGAAACCTTGTAATGCTGTGATGTGTTCAAATATCAATTACAGCAAGGGGTAGATTAGATCAAAGAGGTATCGAACCACGTTTCCTTCAAACTAAGTCGAGCAATCGTAATCTGTGATGATTTCAAGACGACAACAGCTGGTTTAGACGGAAGTGTATTTAACGAGTAAGACTCGTGGACTGAACTAACTAACTAAGAAGAGAAACAAGATACATGACTTCAAACGCAACAGGAACCAGTAGAGTAAAAAAGGGATAAGTGAGTAGAATAAGGCTGGGGAAACCAATACGAAGGGGTATGTTACTGATGAGAAGTCCAAGAAGATGGATGATAAACAGACCAAGAAAAGGGGGTAAAATGGGGTTATAGAAACGTGCTATTTCTCGTCCCAACGTAATTTCTGAAATATCCCCCTGTGCAAAGAAAAAAAAAAAAAAAAAAAAAAAAAAAGTAGAAAAAGGGGTATGTGCCCGTCTCGTTACTGTTACTGTTTATTTTTCTTTGTTGATGGCATGTGAAGTGTCCGTCATGATCTTGTGTGATTCTGGTAAGTCCCCACAGGACTCGATTTGAGATCATGA
The DNA here is from genome assembly GCA_033439795.1 of Sordaria brevicollis. NCBI lineage: Eukaryota > Fungi > Ascomycota > Sordariomycetes > Sordariales > Sordariaceae > Sordaria > Sordaria brevicollis. Next base: position 2,039,238 of record JAUTDP010000007.1, read on the forward strand.
GGAGTGGAAGGACATGTTGTTTACTGTCCCGTAGAAGGATTCGAAAGGCGGTTGACGAGTGGAGTTGTCGTTGGGGTGTTTATTGTCGAGTGTATGTGGTGACTAGGGAATCTTCGTGAGCTCTTAGTGTTTTGTTCATAGGTATTAGATGATATTGAAGGGGAGAAATATGTGGTGCGGGAAGCGAGAGATACTCACCGGACACCGTGATCATTTTCCGGTCTATCCTGACGACTTGACGGACCCGTTACGGTCGTCATCGCCATCAGTTTTCTCTTCAGGCGCGGCGCTGTCATTGTTCTGTCAATGAGCTTGTGATTATGGTCCTGGCTTGCACAACAATCTGGACCTGGGGATCATGGATGTTCCCTTACCTTCTTCGGGTCGTCATAGAAGGGGTCATCTGCCTGTGGATCATCTTCTCCATCCTTTGGAGGAGGCGGCAGGTTTGGAGGAGTGTTCTCATGGTTTCGCTTCGAAACAATTTGGGTTAACTGGCTCATGTTGTTGCCTCTCTGGACTTGTTGAAAGCAAGTGATTTTCGGCTATGTTGAGAATGATTGCTCAAATGTCTCAAATATGATTTTGAAGTGTGATGCTGATGTGACTATTCATTCCTCACTTCTCCATCTCATGCTACCCCTATTTATACTTCAAAATCCTGAATTTTGAGCCTCAAGTACGTATACATTCTCACCAAGCTGAACACCCATCCTTGATCATGAGCTTTCCATCTCTTTCACCATAGCGCTCGCTTACCGGTGTGCTGATGCATCAGCGTTGTCCGTTATTGGCAGTCATACTATTCTCTGAGACGCGATCTCCGGTCCATCATGGTCCATCATAGTCGGCATGATAGTCTGAACGGCGCTCCAACCGCCGCTTTCCGCAGAGCCTCAAACCTCACACAGTTGTCAGGGACTATGGGATCCCCCCGCACTCCGGCCACGCTTTTCCTCCTCGTCTCTGTATGCACGCAAGGTTTCAGTGGGTACTGAGAGGGTGTCCGAACTCTTGGTTCTGCCCATACCATACTACGGTATGGTGTCAGCCGCTCGACAAGCATTCCCATCCGAGCTCGGATCGTCTCTCCGCACTCTAGAACGAATGAAGACGGGCCCAACATGTCTTTCGCATCTCTAACACTATGTCGTGCAAGTTCGACCTGCATAAATCCCCTATTTGTGAGAGGGGCACTGAGCAGCAGAGCCGCATTGAGGGGGATAGTATGAATTGGGGTTGACGTGGCATCCAAGGAGAGGATAAGACCAAACAGGCGAGCGGTAGACTAAGATTCGTTGAAATTCGAGTGCCAATGGTGCGAAGAAATATATATGGGAATGCATAACTTGATATGCGTCAGCCTTGATATGGTCTGAGCGCCCACGAAAGCCTTTCTCGACGTACAGTGTTTGTTATAGCTGAAAAGACGAACAAATCCCAAGGCCCATGGATTCAAAGCATAGCTCGATTTCAGGGAACAGTGGTTATCTTTGTCCTTTGTCGTAGAACCATACCACGTAGTCCCACTTGAACCCGCGTACATGATGGTACACACACGCTGTGGAGTTGAACATGCCGCTTTTGACCTGGTGGGCAGTCTGGGCTAACTAGAATGGCACCAATCGAGTCTTCAACACGACTTCGCGAAGGTGTATGGTTGAAAAGGGTAATCAAAGATACACTCATTGCCGGCTACTGGACTTCTGATGGATCTTCCTCATGGGAATTTTGGCGATAACTGCCGAAAAAGAAGTGGTCGACGACAGTTACCAGGTTTAAAACCATCTCGTATGACCTCCAATGCGGTACGAGTGCTGACGTACTTGAAGATGGTCGTGACTAAGCCTAGCCTGATCTCCTCTCTCGTCGCCGCTTTTCGGTTCGTCACAGACCTGAGAGCGAGAACCGGACTTCCCATCCAGAGCAAGAAATAGAGGCGATTGCCACGTCAGAGCCAGCCATGAAAGGGATGTACCGTTGGCAGCTTTCAACGGTAGGTATCAGATGGTAGTTACACAGCTGCTGGAGCGTGGGGTGCCGCTTAGATTCCTTATTAAGATATACAGGAGGGAGGTGTTGATATATGGTTGGAGTATGCTTTCCTGTGTGGCATCGAAAGCGGTGACCGCACACGGGCTGTGGAGGTGAATGATACGTTGGTTTATGGTTCAAAGTGAATGAGATGGATGGATGATAGCGAATTGAGATCGGGCTGTCATGTGGCAACTAAACCTAGACAGGAACCAGAACGGACCGCACGGAAAGGAACGACGGGAGAACGGCTCGAGAACGGGCTCTTGGGTCAAGGCACCGGTGTCTCGCATTGGCTCCAAACGATTGCACCGGCATGGAGCTGAACGACTGTTGAACATTCATCCAGTCAGGATGCTTGCGGGGGCAACGCCGTGAGTGTGAAGTGGGAAAGGCTGAGAGAAACCAAACCCATCGAATGCCCATATGGGGTCCGTAAATACCCAAACAGCTGCCCAAGCCGAGAATGGGGTATATTGCTGAGGGTTTGCTGGTGTTGGGTGCTGTTAGCAGAGCCTCACATAGGTATCGCCGGCGACCAAACAGCGGTTGAGATGGATGTTGAAGTCGGACCAAAGGAAGGTTAAAAGGGGCAATGTGTAGGGAATCGATCATGGTTGTCGAGAGTTTGCTACATAGGCAAAGTTGATCATGTTCGATGACCCGAACGCATATTCTTGCGTGAGAACTGGCATCTGCAGTTCACTCTCGTTGCGTTGCAGTTGGCATTCCGGGCAATCTATGAGATGAACTGCTGTTGGTCAGATTTACCCAATGAGACCTACATGGGACGCACCGAGAGATTGGCTCAACGAGGGGAGCAAGAAAACACTCACGTTAATGTAAATCTTGGTTTCAGACAGGTTTTTTTCATTCCTATTGCATTGCTGTTGAAGAATCCAAGATCTGACCTGCCATATTGTGGTATATCACCACAGACGCACGATGGTGAAGTCGGGCAGAGAAGAATGGCCAGATTCAACATGAATCAAAGAGACGAACTGGTCCGGGTCGGATCATTTAAAGATAATAGGAAAGCGCACATTGCATTGAGAATCTCAACAGAGCCTTCTCAAGCTTGTTGGCCGGATGCAGTGACGTCTGGCACGTCGGAGTTCACTTGCCTTATCGATATCTTGATAAGCCCAAAAGGCAGGCTCGACTGCTTGGATAAGCACGTCATTGGGGGTGTCTTTGACTCTTAGCGCAGTGTTCATGGGCATGCGACAACCCCGGATCAACATGCACAGCCAATTAAGAAGCAGGAACCGTCCCCGACTTGCACGCCATGGAGGTCCAGTCGCAACTGACACTTCTCCAGAGGACGGATCACGCTTTCCGCCGCCAAAACATCCATGGCTCAGCGACCACCGGACCACACCCCAGGCTGCCCAGGTGCTCCTTTTCCCCCAGCTGCCCGCTTGCTGAGACCACCTCTCACTCACCTGGCACGGCAGGCTTCCCCCAATTCTGCACACTGCACCAAGACTACGCCTCCCTACCACACCTTTCCCTGTTCACTCGCATCCACCCCCAAGGCTTCGCGCGTGCACAAAGAACACCTCAACAAAGCCTCCGTCCCCAACAGCCGATACCGTCCCACTGGGTATCTGGCTTCAGGATTCATTCTTTTGTGTGCCTCTTTGCTTGACTTCCCATTAGATGCAATACCAGATAATAACGTAACTATTCCACGAGATCCCTCCCACCATCCGCTTTGATTCTCCCACCCTCTTCCGTACCTCTACGTGCTCCGTGACCGGGCCTTCGCCTCTTTTCCAGATTGACAACATCATCCTTCATCCCCTTAACGAAACCGCGTTCTTTCGTGTGCTTTCCCGCGGCTGGAGGCAGGAGTTGCCCGGTTCCCAAGGACCTCCCCCGGGATTTGTGGTTTGATCAAGTTCACCTTGTCGGTGAGCATTGCCCGAGTGGACTATTGCCTTGTTCACGTCAACGGTACTACCTCGTCTACGTGTCCTGCCTCCGGAGTCTAACAATGGCTTCCCCCGATCCTCAACGGCGCCCAGTCGATGGCCGCCGTAACGATGGTGAGTTGAGCTCCCAGATGTTTGATAACATGCTATAACACGCGCTTACACCACTAGCAGACTCCTGGGTCGAGATCGCATCGCAACCCTCGTCATCCTCGCTATCATCGATAGGGGATGAGATAGTAACTACGGGCCTCCGAGTGGGCAATAACTCGTATCCTCGAAGACGGAGACGCTCTCAACAACACGCCCCGATGCCTGCTTCCTTCATCGTTAGCCAACCGAACCCCCCCGCTGGGACGAGTAGCCAGGATGAATACGATGAGACCGAGAGCGAGGAGGACAGAGTCATGACCAGTTCGACCGAAGGGGTTCATCCGGCAGCCAGCTTGCCCCGTCAACAGACTGCATTCCGAGGCGGTCTACCAGTCGACTCGGAGGAAGAGTCGGATGATGACGAGAATGCGACTGCTCTCGGCCGGCCAACCAACACAGCCCAAGGCTCCTTCAGGCCACAGCCGAATGCTTTCTCTCACCCACCATCTTACATGATGCACCGCCACCATTCTGCCAGTCCATCTCACCCATACCATCCCACACAATCCCGGCCAACCCTGCCAACTCGTTCGCAAACCCGATCGCATCGCGCATCGCACAACTTTTTGTCTCCAGCTCTACAGGCCGACAACGACGCCGCGCTACGAGCTTCTCTCACCACCCTGTTGTCATGCGCTGCCGCTGCTCGTGGCCTTCCCAAGCGGGAAGAGGCAAGCCCTGGCCCTGCTGGTACCGGCGTAATGCCCAGCTCCCAGCCGATGGAGTTCCGTCTTGTGCCAGAATCTGAGCTCATGGCTGAAGGTCCGTCCGGAGCAGGGGGGCTGCCGCTCAACCAGGCCAAGTCGCGACAACCCGCAAGGACCGCCTCCAACTCGAGCGCTCCAAGCGCTCCACGGTCTGCCAGCTCTGGACGGGAACAGCAGCCGCAGCAAGGCCTCGTCACAGCAGAAAGAAGCAAACGAGGAACCAACACTGCTCAAAGACCAGCGCGCACTACGAAGAAGAGGCGAACCAGTTCCCCCTCGCCGGCGGGAGCTCTGTCCGATAATGATGCTGGTTCGTCCTTCTTCCTAAGCCCGACTGTGTTGACATGGGTGGTGAGTGCCGGTGTAGTAGTCCTTGTGTCCGTCGTTGGCTTTGGTGCCGGCTATGTCATCGGGCGCGAAGTTGGCCGGCAGGAGAGCAGCGGCGCTCTGAGCCTAGCCTCGGCGGGATCAGCTGCGTCGAATGCCTCCTCAAGCTGCGGCCAGGAGTTCGTACGATCTACGACGAGCGGAACGCTAAAGAGGTTCAGGTGGGGATCGGTTGGAAGGAGCGTCGTTGCTTGAAGTCCGCAACTGAGAATGACGCAATGAGAACGATGAAATAAGCGTCCTTTCGGTTACCGTGGCCCGATGCGTTACGCAGACAGAGGCTGGGAAACGACTTATGACGACTTTGATGAGCAATATACCCCTGGCAGCTTCAAAGCAAGCTGAGAAGGAGGGAAAACAGAACTCCTTGCCAAGTCGCGATGTGACATCTACAACACGAGCTTCACGAAAACTATTATAGCAAGAAGCAAGTACTGGTATAAGCAACTGACTTTTACCAATCTTGGGACATGTTCCGATAACCAAAGACAACAGACAATCTCGGGAGGAAAGCATCTCGCAAAATACGGACAGTCATCTACGCACAACATATACGCATTATCTAACATTCTTAATCTTCTCTCATTTCTTCCAACCTTTTTATAACCCCTTTTCTTCCCTTCTTCTGGATTCGGCTTTTGGTTACTTTGGTTTAGGTTCTTTACTCACTCATACGAGGTCCCGTCATTATCATGCTTGTACCTGTTTGGTGGTTTGGGAAAGGGGAGTTTTGGATTGGGTGATTTTGACTCTTTAGCTAGCTAGCTTGAGCTTGAGCATTGATATTTTAGCTTTGCTTCTTATAAGCATTCGAGGTTTAAATTCAAAGTTTTGTGACTTTTCAACTTGTGATACGTATGCTTCGTGACATGTGGGATATCCAAGGCAGTTGACTGTGATCGAGGTGGAAAATATTATGGTCAAAAATGTGTTTAGTCACGCAACGTGAGATGCTGTCTACACAACCATACGTTCCAAAGTAGGTATCACATCACGATGATAGCATCAACCAAATCGCATCAATGGAACAGGCAAAGTTACTGAACAATACTTTCTTTCTTGCTACTTCTAGTCCATATGGGACTTGGGTATATGAAACAGTGTGGGGGAAGAGTATCAGATTACTTACCGGGTAATATTCGTTTTAAGAGATCACCCGTGTTCTGTACCGTTACGCCGTTGATGTGAAAAACAAAATGCTAGACGAAAAAGAAATCCCAACCCATTTTAAGTGCCCCCCGTGATTAACCGGTAAAAATCCCAAACCAACTTTTGGATGCCCTCGTTTTTTTTTGAAACCCCTCAGGAAGAAGCAATGACAAATGGTGCGGAAAAGAACAGGAAACGCTACCCCCCAAGAATAAAACATGACAGACTGGGTAAGGCTGTATCTAATGAAAGAGTACAACGCCCCGTTCTTCCGTTTTTTGTCAGCTAAAGCCCACAAAGAGCCCACGAGCCCACAGAGTAACTTGGAACCCATCAATGTTTGTTCTGGTATGCATCGAATCCAAAGTGTGCAGACGACCGCGTAAGAGGGGTCATGGAACCAGCCAAACCAACAAGCCCACCGGCAGAGGTCTCTTTCCTCTTGAAAGAAGAGAAAGACGTGCCATGTACGAACGAGCTGTCAAAGAGCTACCAGCTCACCACCATCTTCAAGCCCTCAGGTATCGCTATGCGTTCCCTGCCATTCAGCAGAGAAGCAGTTATCTCTCAAAAAGCCCACGCGTGATCTCCAACAAGGGAAGACACTGTAAGATTTCAAAAGCCGACAACCCACTAAGCCCTCCAGTGCGAATCTGTGTTCAAAAGCCCTCAGGTCATGGTATCACATTCCCCAATGCGTTGCGGGAATCCCAGCACTTGACCACTTTAGAAGGTGGTCTTCTTGCCCTGGAAGCCACCACGGCTGCCACCGAAACCACCACGTCCACCACCGCGGCCACCGCCACGGCCACCGAAGTCACCGCGGCCACCACGGCCACCACCACGGCCGCCGAAACCGCCACGGCCACCACCGCGACCACCACCGCGGCCGCCACCGAAGCCACCGCCGCCACCGTTGTTGTCACGGGGCTTGGCGTAGTCGAGACGGACGGGACGGCCGTTAAGGTCGGAGCCGTTTAGCTGCTCGAAAGCGCTCTTGGCATCCTCAACGGAGTTGAAGGTAACATAGGCGAAGCCCTTGGGACGGCCGGACTCCCTAGAGGACAGTTAGAACACTGGTATTGTCAAGGAATGGGATACATGTAAAGAGGGGATACGTACTGGTCAGTAGGGATACGAAGGCTGGCAACGGAAGCGACAGAGTTGAAGAAGTCGGAGACGGTAGACTCGTCAGCGGAGAAGGGCATGTTGCCGACGAAGAGGGTGTCGGACTCGGGGGAGATGGTGTCGCCGTGCTTGGCAGCGCGGTTGGCGGCCTTGTCCTGGGGCTTGTTGCCGGCATCCTTGGCGGCGAAGTCGAGACGCATCTCGCGACCCTCGAGGAGAGCACCGCTCTTGGCATCATAAGCCTTCTGCGCCTGCTCGTTGGTCTCGAAATCGACGTAGCCGAAACCGCGGGAGCGGCCGGACTCGCGGTCAGTGACGACGCGGGCGCTCTTGGCACCCTCGCACTCCTCGAACTCAGCGAAGAGAACGGAGTCATCAACACCCCAGCCGAGGTTACCAACCCAGAGGGTGCTCTTGTCGTCAGCGACCTCCTCAGTCTTGGCCTTCTTGGGGGCGGACTCCTCCTCCTCGGAGGACTCCTCAGCCTTGCGCTTCTTGGAAGGCTCCTCGGTCTCGGACTTCTCCTCAGACTCCTCGGAGTCGGAGTCGGAGTCGGAATCAGAGTCGTCAGAATCGCTCTCCTCATCGGACTGGGAATATTATGTTAGCTTATGATGACAGGATTGGGGAGCCATTGTGGCACTCACGCTCTCCTTCTTCTCCTCCTTCTTGGCGGCGGGCTTCTCCTCCTCAGAGGTCTCCTCGGACTCGGAGTCGTCAGAGTCAGAGTCGGAATCAGAGTCGGAAGACTCGGCCTTCTTGACCTCCTTGGCGGCAGGGGCGTCGGTCATCTCCTCATCGGAAGACTCCTCCTCGCTGGACTCGTCGCTGGACTCCTCCTCGGAGGACTCAGACTCGGACTCCTCCTCAGAGGAAGAAGACTCCTCCTTCTTGGACTTCTTGGAGGGCTTCTCAGCCTTGGTGGCCTTAGCAGGCTTGGCCTCCTTGACGGGCTCGGCCTTGACCTTGGTGGCCTTGGTGGCCTTGACGGAATCCTTCTTGCCCATGGTAGCGGTTGTTGTGTATTGATGTGATGAAGTGATGAAATCCGCTAATGGGTATTGAAAGAAGGAGATATGAGGATGATGGATGGAAGAAGAGATGCGTCCAGAAAAAAAAAGAATTCGGCGGGAAGGACTGCTGTTTAAATGGGGGAGCAGAAGGTGGCGGGTACCGTAAAATCTCTGGCTGATCAACCTTCCGGCAGAAAAAATCGTTATCACGTTTGGATATGGGACTTTTTAGTGGGGCAGGGGTTCTGGGGCAGTGGAGGGTGGAGGTTACGCGAAGGCGGTGGCCGCAGAAGGTGGATTTCGTGGAAAATTCCCATGCCTGCCACGGCCTCGAACCCCCAGTCAATTGCGACTTCACTGCATGGTACAAGCGACGAACCGTATCTGGGCTAGCGCACCCCTGCCTGCCTGGAAACCCAGGTGTTCACCCCATATCTGGAAGCTCGAGCCACCGTACGAACCGGGGCACCGCTTGGAGCTTGGAGATGCGCCGTGTTGGTTGCAACGGCATCATCGACGAGCTCGAAGAAAGTGTTGAACGATTCGCTGCGTCCCTATCTCTACAAGCCTAATTGACGACAACCGTGCTGCCGACGAGTCGCCCACATCTAGAAGCAATGCCTACTCCCGAATCAGCGGCCTTCCTGGCCAAGAAGCCCACCGTGCCGCCCACTTTCGACGGCGTCGACTACAATGATACGAAGCGCCTGAAGCAGGCCCAGGATGCCATCATCCGCGAGCAATGGGTCCGAGTTATGATGGGTCGCCTGGTGCGGGAGGAGCTGTCCAAGTGCTACTACAGGGAGGGTGTGAACCATCTAGAGAAGTGCGGACATCTGAGAGGTGGGTACAGGAGTGGCTTCGAAGGCGTATCTCGTGGTTCTTCTCTGGCGGCAGAAGCATTCAGCAAATGGCATACGACCAGTCGTGCCATGATACTTTTCCTCCTCTTGCTGACTTTTATCCTGGCGCAGAACGCTATCTCCAACTACTCTCCGAAAACCGTGTTCAGGGTTATCTTTTCGAGCAGCAGAACCATTTCGCGAACCTGCCAAAGCAATGATTTCTCCACCAGCTTTCTGAGAACGGGCCAGACGGTACAACTGGAGCTGAATTGGGGCTGGAATGATATGGGCAGCGAGAGTTTGCAGGGCAGTGCGCTCGAGAAGAATCGTGGAGCGAGCGAGTCAGTCATGGTTGAACCAGGAAGAGGCCCCATAGCATCGCGGACCACACCCTTTCAGACATCCGGCTTCAGCAAACCCCAGAGTGCTCGGGCCCTTATGAGACTTACAGGCGGGCGGGCATGTAAATATCTACACTACAACAGAACTCGGCAACAACAGAACAGAACAGAACGGAGGACTAGAGGAATAACAGGACTCAATTTGGCCTTCATTTTGATACAGATAGGCTGCGGTCTATACAGCTCGCGGCTCTGGACCATATGTACATACATGCATGCCCGGGCTTGTGATAGCCCCAGGAACCCTGCTAACAGCGGCGCCTGTCCGATATCAAAATTACACCAGTGGTTCTTTTCGCCCGCCGTAGAAATTTTTAGCTCCCGTCCCACCCCTCCAATTCCGCCGCGCGCATCCCGCCCGTGTCCCCCAGGCCGAGCGAAAGTCACTCCGGCCGGCCGTCCTTTCTCCATCCGCATCCGTGAAAGTGAGAGCGTTGTCGTCCGCCCACCGATCCGATCCGCTCCGTCTTTGGTGTTGTTTCTCCGCCGCCGCCAATCCCCGACGATTTCCACACCACATACACCTCCGATTATCCCCCAGAAAAAAAAAATCACACCATGATCTGCCGAACGTGTTTGCGCCGGGCTCCCGGCTTCGCCAGCGCCGTCTCCAAGCCTATGATTGCGACTGCTTCGCGCGCCACCTTCAGCACTTCCTTCAGCGTGCGCACTCCCCCAGCCTCCGCCGCCGCTGCCGCACCAGCAGCTTCTTCCACAGCCACCGACGCCGGCCTCGCACCAGTACCAGGAGCCGCGACGACAGAACAGACCAAGGCGCCGCTCTCATCTTGCCCGGCGGGCACCAAGCTCAACGGACTCAACTACTTCAAGAACAAGGCGGATCCCGTGGCGCTGCCAGACGAGGAGTACCCGGAGTGGCTCTGGAGATGCTTGGAGGTGCAGAAGAAGACGGACGACGCTGCTGATGCGGATGCTGGCGATGAGTTCTGTATGTTTTGCCGGATCTATTTATACCTACCTTCCTCTCCCCTGGCTCCCTTACTCTCATTTTCTTCCATCCCCCATGTTCTTCTCTTTACGAACCCCAGCTAACATCTCCCCTCTTCCCCCCACCACAGCCAAATCCAAGAAAATGCGTCGCCTAGCCATGAAGCGCGCGCGCGCCCTCGAGGCCAAGCTCATGGCCTCTGGCGACCTCGAGGCCTTGGCGCCCAAGATCCCTCTACAGAAGCAGTCTCTCAACCTGCCCGGCAGCGTCAACGGCGGCGTGCAGGACGCGGTGCAGGCGGTCGACAAGCGGGAGGAGCTGCGCCGGGCGATGCGCAAGGAGCGCAAGGCCAAGATCAAGGAGACTAACTACCTTAAGGCTATGTAAGGTGGTGGCCCGGGTGGTGGTGGTGGTGTGTTTGGGAGTTGAGAGTTGGTTGAGGGGTGCTGGTGGTCGTGGTCGTGGTTATGGTTCTGAAAGAGCAGGAATTGCAAGGACCGAAGGAAGGGGAACGAGAGGACAGAAAGAGGAGGAGGAGGAGAAAGAAGAAGGAGGAGGAGGAGGAGGACAGCAAGAGCAAACAACAGCAGTGGCAGATGCGAGGAACGGCAGATGCAAATTGTTGTTGTGGGCTCTCTTGTGTGTACTAATATCCAAATGCAACCAACAACGGATTTTTTTGGCATGGCTACGGGCAGGTTTCAAGGTCACGGGAAAAGAAGCTGGTGTCGAGTGTACGAAAAGTGGTATATACCATACAGCTTTGGGACGGTGGAAGAGGGTATATAGACGTCTGGAGGGGACAGGCAAGCCGAAGATGACTGTACAAATACAACGGGATAAAGCAACGAAGGACGTACAAAAGTTATCAAAAGGGAAATCAATGTGAAATGTTTCTTAGTTCTTCTGTCTTATATGGGATTGCTCCCAAACAAGCAGCTAATTCCATGCGATTCCTAACAAATGCTATGCTATGTCTTGTACCACGCTTTGGGCAGTTTTCAAGTTGTGCCAATCAACCATGGCTAGTATGATATAGTAACGCCGATACTCCTTTCTTTCAAAATTGTTTTCGGGTCAATAACAGCAAGTCTTCGTAGGTACCCCTTCCATTTTCCTCAAAAAGCTTGCCAATGGCCCATGCTACTAGATCCTGGATCGACCACAGCCCAACTTGGTGCTTAGCCGCTTCAGTCTTCCTCGGACACCTCGCCAATCGAAGACTGCTTCAGCTTGATCTCTGACTTGATGTTCTTGATACTACCCTCCAGGCGTTTCTTCATGATAACGCTCGATGCCTTAGACAACTGCTCCTCGTACGAGGCCAACTGCTTCCTCAGTGCGGCAATCTCAGCCTTGACTCCGGCCACCTCGTCATGGCGCTCTTCATCACCGTCATCATCCATATCACCCTCATCATCCTCGTCGTCTTCATCTGACTCGTCCTCCTCGCTGACTGCTTCGGCCGCACTCTCCTCAGTCTGCGCAGCCGTGGGTGTACCCGTGTTGGCGGTTGCGGGTGTGGGAAGGTCCATGCCGAGCCCCAACGCCGTAGGCGTGGCCACAAAGTCCATAGCATCCATGGCCTCCGCAGGCGTATCGGCCGCGTTTTCGAACTCTGCCTCGAGATCGTCGAAGAGGTTGTCGTCTTCTTGGTTGTGCATGTTTGCGTCGCCAAAATAGTCGTTCTGTTGGTCCTCTTCACCTCCCATGCCTCCGTCCTCGTCTCCATATTCGTGATCGGACTCGAGCGCAATGCTGGCCTCGGGCCCACCATCGACCACCACCTCGTACCTGGAGCTGAGGGCTTCTCTGTCTGCTGCCAGCAACCGCTCGACTTCAGCTTCCTTGTTCTGGATTTCCAGCTTGCTAAGGCGCTTCCTGAATCTTCGGTTGCGCGCATCATGCATCGGTGGAGTGATACCATGGGGCCACCTATGCCCATGTTCGACGGCCTTGGGTAATGGGATCGACTTGGCTTCAGTCTCGTCCTTGACCTTAGCAAAGACGAGGATCATCTGGCAAATATCGGCTGACTTGACCATAGACTTCTTGTCCCATGTCTTCATGCCCTCCGTAATCGTGGGTAGATCGACCAGAATGGCGGCGAACGGTTGTTGTTGCACGACAAACATAATTCGACGTCCCTCCTCGTCCAGGAACTTCATTGACACATCAGCGCCACCCAGGTGCCTAGGGAGGCCGACCTTCCGATCAGCTACGGCCCTCCGGAGGTACTCGCAATGGTCGCCAGGCAGCATACGTAGGATCAACTGCTCCTCTATTACAGGATCGACCTCCCTATCATCTGCCTCCGAGTCGTATCCCTCACCCAGTGGTCGCGTCGGGGGTTTACCCTGATGTTTTAAGCGAACTTTAGGCGGAACAAGCGGGTTTGTTGTCGGAGTTGTGGCTGAAGGTGCTTTGATCGTGATCTTCTTGGGTTTTGGTTCGCCCCCAATCCCATTTGAACCCAATCCATCCTCCGCCTCACTCTCGTCTCGTGGTCGCTTTTTCGCCGCCGATGCCGAGTTCAAAAAGACTTTGTTTGCCGACTTCTTGCTCATAAATATGTTGGGAGAAGCAGAGCTTCCTGTGGATATCCGTGGTAGTGTTGGCTGTGATGGGGCATTGGAAATTGACGGCGGTCTCGGTCCGGCTGGCGTTGGTGGTTGTGAGGATGTTCCCTTAAGGCTGAGTTTGATCTTGCGAGGGCCCTGCGAGCCACCCGGTGTCTGCGGAGGGGGCGAGCCAGCAGAGAGGTTATGGCCAGGACCAGGTGTAACTGCCGGCGAACCTGTCCTGCCTGCTGGAGACAAGCCATTGGATTGAGTGTTTATTTTGAGCGTCAATGTCCGTTTGACTGGCCCTGGTGGCGGGTCCATGTTTGCTGTTTGTCGTTGCGCGAAGCGCTTCTGGTGGTCCGTTTCTGATCTTTCCTGCGCAGTCGTAAGGTCGTGCGACGTTGGAACCGTTGAGAATGAAACGAGCGGTCTTGAGAGAGAACAGAAAGTCAACGTCGGTCGCTGACGGTGTGGTATGGATAACCGGAGTGGAATTAGACGGGAGGCACCAGCACAAGGGTGGGCTGATTCTTGAGAGACTGGGACGGATGGCCGGTTGTGACTTCAATGCTTTACATCCGTCGAGACTCGAAGATGGCGAATTGATGGCGGGCGGGCGCGCTGTCCCTTTGAGGTTGTTGCTGTCGAGGATCAATCGGTGGACCTAAGATGTGAGGCGGTCTTGAGAGCCGTGGTATTTCGTTGGCGGGCGCAAGATGGAGGTTTCTTGGTGGGGAGGTGCGGCGCGCTTCCGGTGCAGCTATCAAAGCCGCTGTTGCGACAAGCGCGTTCTGAAAGTGGAAATGATGCAACGAAGGTCAGCGAAATGTTAAAGTGGGTGGGTCCATCTGGCTAAAGTCCGTTGTCGCACGGTCCAAATCGGAGCTTGGCTTCGAGACTCCACTGGCTCCTCAGCGGCAGCCCTGGCGGCGGTGGGGTACAATAGGAACGTGCTGTTGGGATGTTGGAGTGTCAAACTGTTCCAGAACTTCTTGTGAGCTTCTTCGACTTGCAGTGACATGCCTTTGCAGTTTTGAACATGTTCATTTTCGGAACGGGCTTTGCAGTTGTCCCTGGGGTTATATGCTTCCGTGGTTCTTTGCACTGAACACGATTGTGACTATGTGGAGCTTGTGTATGTTGTTCTCACTTTCATTCGCAAAGGGACATGGAAATTTACCTTTATAGGCTATCTTTCATCCCATTCCTCCTCATAAAATGTGTCCCCCTCTTTCCTCAATGCTTGACCAAGTTTGGCCCTCTTTTTAGCTTGTGATTCTTTCCAAGTTACACAGCAAGCTGAGTTTTACTCTGGCGAGCTGTCAAGTGAAGGAAGGGACCGGATGCCAAGAACTGAACCCGTCGAGCCGCCCCACTAGAGCTGCCTGCCGCAACGCATTCCCGTCGCAACGAGACCCGATACGGAAAACCCACCTCGTCGCCCGCGATTGAGTTGAAGGAAACCAATTCCCATCTGTCACCAGCAACGCGCTGTTATCCCCGCGATTCTGTCCAAGCTATCTTTCTCGACAGCCTCTGGCTCACACCACCGTTAACTTACTACATCGACATTTCCAAACTTGCCCGAGCAACAAGTGCACGACGCCAGTTGCGAATGATAGACCCCGGCTCGAACGCGCCCATTCACCTTCCTCTTCGATTTCCTGTACCGTCTGGGGGAGGTCTTATATACAAGAACACTCCAGAACTTCATTTCTGAAGCGACTTGACGCCATTTCCAACACCATACTACCCGTCTGAGATCGAGCGACTCTTGCCAACATGACACCCCCACCATACCTCTACCATGCCCTCCTGCGGCCGTCCATCCTCCAAATCCTCCGCGCAGCCGGTTACCACGGTGCCCGCACTTCCGTGCTCGACTCAGTAACGGACATGGCTGCCCGCTACCTGGACGCGCTCTGTCGCCTCACAGCCGCCTTCGCCGCCCACAACAACGAAGAGTCCGAGACGGGCGAGCTGGTACCAACGATAGTCGACGTTCGCATGGCTCTGCAACAAATCGGCGCTCTGCTACCTGAGAAGTCGGAACTAGAACAGCTATACACCGGCGTGGAAGATACCCGAGGAGTAGACGCGTTCGTGGCGTGGGCGGCGGGTCCGGTCAACAAGGAGATCAAGAGGATAGCACTTGACGGCAGTGATGAGGCGACCGATTACCTCAATGGTGAGTGGACCATTGACTATCCATGCTCCGTGTTACAGAAAAGACCATGATGACTAACAAAACACTCCTTCTCTACAGCCCTCAAACTAAAACACAGCAAAAACGACGACGACTCCCGCTACACGGGCTCCCTACTCGGTAAACCCATTGATCACGGCTACGTTGAAGTGGAGGGCGGCAAATACCACAGCATTTCATTATGGGAGCAGAAGATGAAGGAAGCCGCGCGACGACCGACACCACCACCACCACCACCACAGCCCGAACAAGACGAAGCCGAGGGAGGCATCAATGGCGACCGGGAAGATTCACGCCCGCCGAGTTCGGGCCTGAGTTCGATTGGCGACCGGAGTGTGGCCGACCTTATGGACTTGGAGTGAACCAATGCCCTACCTCTTGGAACTTGGCTGAGGCTGTTGGTCTTTTTGTGCAAACTGGATGGGCGTGAGGCTGCGCTCGCCGTATTGATTTCGGTCATGATGAGGCGGCAGACGAACGTGGGCGGACTGTTGGCTTGTGTGGGTTTGTTATTGTGGTCATTTTTTGAAGCGTTTCGGAAAAGAAAAAGCATAGCGATGGCGTTCTGGATACTCAGACGAAAGCATAAACACAAAAGGTTCGGTTGGGCAACAAGTGGCTTGCTTTGCGTTTTGTTGTGCTGTTACCGGGAGCATCAGCTTTTGAGACGGAAAAAGCATGGGACACTTTTTATACCCAGGATATCGGTTGGCAAATTTGCATTTCGTGGTAGTACGTGGATGTGTATGGTATACACAACAACATTGGCGGAGCAGGTTAATCGACGGAGTTGGACGATTCTTTTCTTCGGCCATCAACAAGTACAAAGTGACTTCAAATTCTGTTGTGAATGTTGATCTTACAACCGTCACTGGATGACCATCTAAGAGCGCTAAATGGAAAAGTCTTCGATGTAACTAGGTCTAGATTACAGATTCGTATTCCGAGACTACCTATCCTCAATAATGAGAGTAATCCCGACACTTTCAAATTCCCTAGATAGTCAGCGAGTACCTTTTTTGATCAGGCTCGTCTGTGCATAAAAACACACAAAAGAGGCAAGGCAACTTTCTTGTTTCAACCTTCGTCTCTTAAAAAGACACCAAACGCAACGAAACGCAAGCACGTTTCGCTTTTTCATCGCTTGAACTCGCTTACACGATCAAGGTTAAAAGCAGCGCTGATGAGCGCCAAGTGTGAAAACGCCTGGGGTGTGTTCCCCAGCTGCTCGCCGGACCGCGAGATCTCCTCCGAGAACATCATCAGGTGGTTCGAGAAGCTCAGCATGTTCTCAAACAGGTTGATGGCCCGCACCAGGTACTTGGGCTCGTAGACGCTGGCGCGCGTCATGGCTTCGACGAGCCAGAAGGTGCACATGGAGAAGGCACCTTCGCGGCCTCCTACGCCTGTTTTTTCGTGTAAGTTAGTTTTCTCTGAAGACAAGACGAAGAGAGGTCGGTGGGTGAAGCTTACCGTCTTCTGATTGCTCAGTGTCGTATCGGTATACCAGCCCGGTGCTGGTTAATCCGCCCTTCTCGGGGGGCAGCATGATGCGGTCCATGGTGTTTAGGAAGCGCGGGTCATTGGGCGCAATAAAGAACACGAGCGGGGCAATGAGGATGGACGAGTCCAGAATCGTCTTGTTCTCGTAGCTCTGTACGAAGCACTTCATCTCCTTGTTGTACGCCTTCTCCATGATCTCCTCGTACAGCGAGTCCCTGGCCTCGAGCCACTTGGCGCGGTTCGGGCAAGGGAAGTTCCTTTTCTCGGACAAGCGAAGGCCGCGGTCGAAGGCGACCCACAGCATGATCTTGGAGTAGGTAAAGTGCTGCTTGTTGTTGCGCACCTCCCAGATGGACATGTCCGGGTCGTTGAGGATGGTGAGCACGTAGTCGAGCATCTCGCGGATCGAGCACCACAGGTCCCAGTGGATCGGCTTGCCGTACTTGTTGTACAGGTAGATGGCGTCCATGAGCTCGCCGTAGATGTCGAACTGCTGGTGGAAGGCGGCGCCGTTGCCCACCCGCACCGGCTTGCTGCCACGGTACCCGTCCAGGTGCGTCAGCTCCCGCTCGGGAATGTCCGTCTCGCCTCGGATCGTGAACATGATGGGCAGGCCGCCGTCGGCCACGCGCGAGCTGCTTAATCGGTCGCTGATGAATTCCATGTATGCGTCGGCTTCCTCGGTGAAGCCCAGTCGGAGCAAGATGTAGATGGTGAAAGAGGCGTCGCGGACCCATGAGAACCGATAGTCCCAGTTGCTGGGGAAAGGATTGCTTAATGTTAGACAAGCGGCTGTGTTTAGGTATTTAGGCAAAGCGTGGGTAAAGAGATGTGGTGACAAGAGAATAGGGGATAGGTGGATAGAGAATGAGATTGTTGGACTTACCGGACACCACCAATGTCTTCGGGAATGGAAAAGGTTGGAGCGGCGATAATGGCTCCGGTCGGTTCGTATGTCATGAGTTTCAGAATCATGAAGCTTCTCGTCACCACCTCACGCCAGCGGCCCTTGTACTTGCACTTTGAGATCCAGTTATACCAGAAGGTCTGGGTGTCGTGCTGCTGAGTGTCCAGAACGGCGTTCGTGATGTGTTCTGTAACATGATTGGGAAGGTCGTTACGGAGAACGAATGAAACGGCCTGTCCTTCCAGCAAGTCGATGGTGGCAACCACACCCTCGCCCAACATGCCGGGCTTCTTCACCTTCTTGAAGCGGACAGTGGGATAGCTTTCGTGATTCTCATCCTCCCCTCTGTCGATACTGACATCAAGCTGAAGCTTGACGTCCTTGCTGTGGAACGTCACGGTCTTGCTTTCAGGGGCAAAAGAGACATTCTCCTCTTGAAGAATCGTGGTCTCATGAGGCGCTGTGGCATACTCAAATGCAGGGAAGATTTCGACATCTGTAACCATGTAAGCAACGTGGATCGCATGATAAGGCTTGGAAAGATTTCATCACCTACCCAAAGAGAACTTTCCACGGATACACTCAACACGGCGTACCAACCATTTCTTCAGTTCCTCCTGAACGCTTGTCATCTCACGGTAGGCACTCGTCTTGAGTCCCTTGTAGAGGGTCTTGGTGGTCCTGGGCCTGGGGAAGAAATCGACGAGATCAACGACACCATCCTCGTGGATATACCTGGTTTGAAGAATGTTGGAGGAGGGAAGGTATTGCTGTTTGGTGGTGCATTCTAGATGGGCAGAAGGATGTATGCTGAAATGGCCTCCCTTATCCTTGTCTAGCAAGCGGCAGAAGACAGAAGGGGAGTCGAATTCGGGCCTTGGGGAAGTCAGCAAAGGCGCATGATTTTGAGCCATGAATGTGAGACTTACCAACACATAAAGTCAAGACTGCCGTCCATGCCCACAAGGGCGCATGTTCTCATGTTGCCAATCAAGCCATAGTTTTCGATGGGAAGATAGCCGCCGCAGCGCTTCCTCATCTGAGCCTCAGGGCTCTGTGTTGCGCCCGCGTTTGACATGACGAATAAGGCTCCTTGGCCTAGGTTATGTTTCGGTCCTTTTGTGTAGTGGTACTCGGATGAAGTGTTTGGATGTTTGTGTGTTGCTACTCGGAAGCTGGAGAGCTATCAACGAAACGGAAGGAACAAAGGACCTGATGTCTCCGTTGAGCCAATGAATTGTCTTGATGAAAGTGAACGAGTCAAAGTTGAAAGGACGGAAGGGAAGAGCGAGTATAAGATAGGTATAAGATATGTATCTTTCTATGGAGACCTAGGTAGAAGCAAGAAGTAAACAGGATGGAAAGCCGGAAAGCACCTCGGTAGTAGAAATGTCTTTTTCGTGTTTCATCTCACCGTAGAAGCTACCCATCATATGAAGACGGCGAGGTTGTGCGCCCCGATCCGATCCATTGATAGCTTGTGCACACCAGCTCCTGACTCAGCAGCATCTTCCAAGTTTGTTTGGTTACGACCTCGTGTCTTTGCCTCTTTCGGGCCTCTTGTCGAGGTGTTTCTCTGCGGCTCCCCACAAGGTTGGGTGATCATGGTATGCCAAGAGGGGTTTGGAAGGGAGCGCGGGATTGATGATGCAGTTTCCATGGAGTTACATCCCCGGATGGACCAACGACGAAGCTCGCCCCGGTTTCCTCCCACCAACTTGTTTGAGGAATGTTAAAGGGAAGAAGCTCCGTCACTGATCAGCTCGCTTCGATTATTAGCTTTTCCTGCCAATGTTGTTCGAGATATTTCATCTGTAAGGACCCTTTCATCTGACGGCAATTTTCGGAGTCTGTCCGATATCTCGTAATTCAATTGTTTGGGATTGTGTAAGCCTCTGACGGAGTTCACGGAGTGGATGTCAACGACATCATAACCTGAATCTGGAGAGACTGGGGTTGTCAGCTTGACGGTCCAGATGGTCCAATGTGGGGAATTCCAGTGCATCCGCGCGCTGAGGTACAAGAAACACCGTCATACCATCAGCCACTTACACGGATATTTAATCAACAGAAGCGGCCAATTGGCTTTGTATCGCAGAAACAGACACTGTAACAACTTCTATAGTATTTGACTATACAATAGAGGCCGTTGCAGTTTATTGAAAGAGAACCAGAGCCAAATACCTCGCAATCCATCTGAGTGATAAAACAGACAATCGAGCACTCTGTGGCAGGCCGCTTGAATATTTCGCAGAAAAGTTGCCCCAACCAGCCCCGCCTCTCCCCGGCCGGGGACAACATGGAACAGTTCCACGTTGATGTCTCTCCAGCTGCCACCAAAAGAAGCTTGGCGTATGGCTCGGTTCGCGGCAGGCCGATTCTCACGGCATTCTCACCACCCTAGGGAACAGTGACACAGGCGACGATCTCACTGCAGGCTTCGGAACCAAAAAGGGTCGAGACTTTGACAAGCGCAACTGGGCAACTGGGCGGTGAGAGGACAGGATGATGTTAAATGTTAAGAGACGCACGAGCCACTCACCTCAACTTAATGACTTGATGCAGGGGCGTCCGGCAGCTGACTGAATTTCTGAATCCCAAGCGGAATGGAAACTGGATTTCACCACCTAACATTTACCTAAAGCACACCCTCTTGGCCCTCTTGGACACCCATTTCTTCGCTTTTTTACAGTACCAAAACTAGGGTCCAAAGCCAATGACCGTCGCCATCTTCCATCACTCCACCGCTCATCTGGGCTCGCCAAGTCGCCAACTCGAGAACGTCGCAAGTCTCAGTCCATCTCGATATGCTAAGGTACGGAGGCTAGCAAGGGGCCGCTCCAACTTCTCAAACGTCGAGTCGCACCGTGTACCTGGAGCCAATTGAATATCCCCTGCCCCTAATTATGAAGCCAAAGAGACTTTTGGCGCCCGTCCATCTCCGTCGTCCATCTTGTTGAAATACCGGACATGTCTCCTCCTACCTCTACCAACAACACCAACGAAGGAGCATCGCCAACGACCCTTTCCGTGATCTCCCTGGATTCATCCCCATCACCAACCACCGGCAACAACACCCCACTCGCCCTCCCAGGAACATCCTCTGCCTTTACAAGCGGCATCGGCACTACCGTAGGCCCAAGTGGACACGCGACACCCACAGTGTCTGCACGACGCACAGGTACAGGGTCCTACAATCTCGACTTCAGCGGAGACGACGACCCACACGTTACCGTAGACACCGTCCCCGTCCCCGCGGGCCTGGATACTACAAGTGCTACCTCGACCCTTATAAATAAACAACCATTCGATATCAATTCGGCGATATGTGCAGAGGACCACGCTGGTAAAGACACACACACAACGGCAAACCTGAACTCGGACTCTTTCGATATCGAAATGGCTCCCATCGGCGGAGCAGGAACAGGGGGTGGCCACCGGCGCCGAAGAAGCAGTCTTATGAATCCCGTGGGCGCATCCAGTAGCAGCAGACACCGATCCCCACGACCACGGTCATCAGCAGGGAAGGGAATCGATTCAGACGAGCCCAAACTGGTTGGGGAGGACACGAGGGTGCAGGAGGTTGCCCGACGCGACGACAGACTCAGCGACGACGACTTGACAGACGAGGACCTCCATATTGACGAAGAGGCCGGTTTGACAGGGGCGGACAGGCGGAGGAAGAGCCGCAAGAGAAGTCGCAACACCCGAATAGACCAAAGGATAGCGAGGGACAGGATCACGGAGGCGGAGAAGCAAGAGGCAGACAAGGCGGTACTGAAGAACCTTGTCATAAACGTGACATTGATCCTTCTCTGGTACTTCTTCTCATTAAGCATATCCTTGGTAAGTAAACAAGATCCCAATTCTGAAGCAGTGAAGGGACAGACACTAACCGTGCTTTCTATCATCACCAGTATAACAAGTGGATGTTTGACCCAAACAAGCTTAATTTCCGATTTCCATTATTTACCACCGCTACACACATGCTCGTGCAGTTCTCGTTGGCATCCGTTGTTTTGTTTTTCTTTCCCTCGCTGCGGCCAACAAATGGACACAAGTCGGATCTGGGCCAGTCGAGGCATGAGCCGGAACGGCCCGTCATGACGAAATGGTTCTACCTTACCAGGATTGGCCCTTGCGGGTTGGCTACTGGTCTCGATATTGGACTGGGCAATGCTTCATTACAGTTCATCACCCTCACTTTTTACAGTAAGTTGCCTCGCCGGAGACCCTTGCGTTACTCGTGTTACGTCTGGACCCGTTGTGCTAACTATTCTCACAGCTATGTGTAAATCCTCATCGCTTGCCTTCGTTCTCCTCTTCGCCTTCCTCTTCCGCCTCGAATCGCCCACATGGCGACTTGTGGCCATTATTGCTACCATGACGCTGGGCGTCGTGATGATGGTTGCCGGCGAGGTTGAATTCAAGCTGGGCGGCTTCCTCCTCGTGATATCGGCCTCCTTCTTTTCCGGCTTCCGCTGGGGTCTGACCCAGATCCTGCTTCTCCGCAACCCAGCCACATCCAACCCATTCTCCAGCATCTTCTTCCTCGCCCCCGTCATGTTCCTGAGCCTTATCTCGATCGCCATCCCCGTTGAGGGGTTCTCGGCTCTATTCGCCGGCCTGAAGATCATTGCTGAGGAGCACGGCATGCTCATGGCGCCCTTGCTCATCCTCTTCCCCGGAACCATCGCCTTCCTGATGACCGCCTCCGAGTTCGCCCTGCTGAAGCGTACCTCGGTCGTCACCCTCTCCATCGCCGGCATCTTCAAGGAGGCCGTCACCATCTCGGCCGCGGCCATCGTGTTCGGCGACACCATGACCGTCATCAACGTCATGGGCTTGCTCGTCACCCTGGCCGCCATTGCCACGTACAACTACATGAAGATCAAGAAGATGCGTCAGGATGCGCAGACTAACGTTCACATGGCCCACATGGTTGGCAGTGGAAACGGCAGCAGCGGGTCTTCGTCTTCTGCTTCGACCAGCCGCAGCGGAAGCAGGAGTGGCAGCGGAGTGGGAAGTAGCTGCAGCAGCGAGAGAGACGGAGAGGGTGAGGATGTCGAGGACGAGGGCAGAGGCCTTCTCGATGGTGGCGTGGCAGAAACGCTTTTCACAGCTGATGGAGAGGCGGTGAAGCGAAGTCCGGACTCGCCTGCCACGAGAGGGAGGGGGCGGTCGGCTGTCTAATTCATTTTTCCTCCAGTATCTTTTTGTTTTCTCTTTTGTTGTGTCATGGTTATGGGTGGAGTTGCATTTCATCATCTCACGGGTTCTTCGGAGTTAGTCAAAACCACATACACGCACACGGATCTGTTGCATGCACAATATCAGAATCTCGATTTTCTTTTGTTACCTCATCTCAGCTACTACCTGGTAATACTGGCAAGCTGGTTTGTTTGTTGGTCTGCGTCAAATTATCTGGTTTATTCCTTGCTTGCTTGTTCGAGCAAGTGATATCGATACCCCATGATGTACCCATGCTATAGGCTTTTGTTAAAATAAGAATCACTGTGCTGATGGCAACGTCAGAAAAGCTACAAAGCTGGGTTCGAAGCGACCATGATGTGCAAGTTACTTGAGGTGTGCAATATTGTGAGATGCAATTCGCGTCGAGGAGCTCGGATACTGAATACGTGATGGTATCGGTTCCAGACAGTATTGCGGCGATGATGCTTAACGTCAAACACACAATCCCCTATTCAATACTGCAAAAGGGCTTGCACATATAGGTATAGACACAATTCGACGAGAAGGCATATATTTACGTAAAGCAAGTTGTGTGAGCTTTCACGAGCATCTGCTCAATGGATCTCCAAGTACACGCCGAACAAAAGTTCACGATGCATTACTGTGAACGCTATTATATCTACAACGCTTCCTATAAACAGCATCCATAACGCCCCTATGTTTCTTTTGGTCTGACCCGAGCATTTCGGCATATACGGTTCCCCAACGCCCCTAATATGAAGTTCAAACAACCTGTAAACCAGATCAGATATGATCAACCTAGCAACTTCAATCCACCCTTGGTCTTCTGACCAGGCTTCGTCACACCACCACCATGCGCCGGTCCCAGATGTGGCTCATACCCTCCTCCGCTAGCACCACCACCGCCTCCATCACCGCCACCAGCGCTCATGCCACTGCCGCTCTTCTTCTCCTTATTGTGATTATTCTTCTTATCCTTCCACTTGCCACGGTTCCTATCGTCCTTGATCACCGTCGGCTTGATCTCCGTCTTGGCCTTGTGCACCACGACCGGGTGACTCTGGATGTACTTGCCGTTCATCTCCTTGGCGGCCTGGAAAAAGTCCTCCGGGTCGCTGAAGCTGACGAACCCGAACCCTTTGCTCTTGGTCGTCCGCTTGTCGCGCACCACCTTGGCCTTTTGCACGCTCTTCCACCGCGAAAACGCCTTGAGGAGCGACTCGTCTGTCGTCTCGCCCGCGAGGTTACCCACGAACAAGCGCAGGTGCGACGGATCCCATTCGAGCAGCGTGTCGTCGGTCCACTTCTTGCCACCGCCTTCGCGCACGACCGTCTTCTTCTTCTCGCCGTCGGCGCCCGTCGCGTGATTAGCGGCGGCGTTGGCCGCGTTGAGAGCCGCGTAGGGGTCGGCTGCTGCTGCTGCTGCGGCGGCGGCGGCGGCTGTTGCTGGGTCCATGGCTGCGCCGTAGGCCGCTCCGTATTGGCCGGCGCCTGCACCGTAAGCTCCCGCCCCACCGCGCGCGCCGGGGACGTTGCCAGCGCCGGTAGCCTTGTTGCTGGTGTTGTTGGGGTCGTTCGGGTCCTTGGGCATGTATGCGCTCTGCCACGCGGCTATCTGGGCCGCCTCGACGGGGTCGTAGTTGGCGTCATGATGATGACCATGGTGGCCGGCAGTCGGGGCTGCAGTCGGAACGGGGAAAGGGTTGCGGATCTGGGGCGGAGTGGAATAGCTGCCGTTGCCGGTGGCGCCGTAACCGTATGCCGCTTGTTGTTGGTAGCCCGCTACTTGGGGGTAGCTGCCGTATGTTGTGCTTGCTTGGCCGTAGCCGCCACGACCGCCTCCTACCCCGGGAGCGGCTGGTTGACGAGCGCCGTACGAGGTGGATGCGCCATAGGTGCCGGGCGCAGCGGCGCCGATCGTCGGGCCATAGCCGGGAGCCGCCGTGTACGACGAGGTCGTTGCCGCGGTTGTCGGGGTCGCGGGATAGCCCGGAGCTGGAGAGGGAGATGGGGCGGCGCTGAAGGACCGCGCAGAGTGGATCGCGGGTTGAAAGGCAGGCTTGAAGCCGCCAGGCTGCTTTGCTGGTGGCGGTCGGGGAGGCAGCGACGGATGCGTCGTGTTCTTGGAGACACCTGGAGGACCGGGGTACGACATGATGAATTTCTCGCGCCGATAACAAGAGAGAAACAACTTGGTTCAAGTCTGTTTTTTTGTGTGTTTGTTTCACGTACCTGTGAGCCCAGCCCGGCAGTGTTCTGCGCCTTTGTGGTAGGTATCCTCCTGTGATCAGGTACTGTCGGGCTTGTCCGGTCAAGAGTTGGCTCACGAGAGTTGCAGGCAAGAATAGTAAAAGGATGTGTTGTGGTTGGATTATCGCGATTGCGGCTTGAATCAGGCACGGACGTCAGCGGTTGATGGAGAAGTTGATTGTCAGTGCAGGTTGGACTGCAGCGAGGCCATGGACGGGACGGGCAAGTTTCATTTGTGGAGTCCGGCCGAAACTGGCTGAACCGGATGGAGACGCGGTGAACTGGAGACCGGTCGCCGATCCTGAGGTGAACGGTGAACCCTGCCTGTCGCACCACCGTGAACCACTGTGGTCCTTCCTCAACAGGTGCCGCACCGCAGTGCCTTTCGGACCGATCAGCCACAAGCCAAGATTGCAAGACTCCAGTCCATACGTAATCAATCAGTTACCTGTGGCTGTGCGATAACTTGATTGCATTGCATTGTTGATGACGATGAACGAAGCTTTTGGTTGCAACGGAAGCCTTGAATATCTCAGTCTAGTTGTGAACTCCAAAATCAACGTCTTTTATGATTAAGAGTCTCACTTCGCTGTGTGGGTGTTCCAAGCACCACTCCAGTTGCAGACAAAAAAAAAAAAAAAAAAAAAAAAAAAAAAAAAAAAAAAGACGTCCATGGAGACAGACCCCCACGCCCCCCACCTAATCTTAGGGTTGGGTATGGAGAGGGTAATATATGGTGGGAGGGTTTTCAATAGTGCAGTGGAAGCAGGAATTGGACTAGCAAGTATCGTAAAGCGGCGTATTGTTCACTGCGACATGTACCTATCCTATCGTACAGTTTCTCTTTCGAGATGTCAGTCCTGTCAGCGTGTCAGTCAAGCACTCTGATGAAAGCTATCATGTAATGATCAAATCAGGCGGGCCCATGAGAAGCTTCTCCTTTCTGCCCCTCGTCTGGACTCTCTGGTCTCACTCATGTCCCCAACTTTCCAAAGTTCAGGACCTTTTTGGGGGGTCCGCTGCCCGTAAGTAATGCAAAACTTGCTATCAAATTCTCAGTGAAGCGAGAGCAGACGACTAGCCCGAGATGGTAAGCTTCATTCTAAATAGGCTGAACTTCCATGTTCGGTTCCTGTCAGTTTGTGCCTGAGTTGTGATGACTCCGCAACAAAGCTACAGTGAAGCTGGTAAGCTTGCATACATCTTAGCAGCTCAGCAATCAGACGATCGTGTGGGGGATGGGGGTCAGCGTGAAACATACACATCACCCCTTGAAAGTTCGTTAGCGCGGGACTCCAAGAGATATACTTCGCAACTCAACCAATATTCCACCAATTTTTATACAACAAACTGGTATCAATCCAATGCGTTTTCCCTAGTGCGTACACTCTCTCAAATTTTTTCCATTAAATGTGGTTGTCGCGGCGTTTTTCTGTGAGCTTTTGCAGGCCCCTGTCACAAGAGTCGCGCTAACAAACTTTCAAGGGGTGATGTGTATGGGCTTGGGCAGTCGACACAACGAGGAGGGAAGTTGGCTTGGTTTTATATCGATTTTTGGCTCGTCGCTGAAAGAAGAAGCCCATATAATCTTCATCGTCAGATCCTGGGGTGTGGATGCCCCGGATTTCATGTACATCTAGAATTGTGTCGTTGAAGCGCATTGGAATACCGAGCCAAACTCATGGCCTATATACGATGGCGGTTTCCACCCTATGACACTCCGGGGTTTGCATAGGAACGCAGTTTGGTGGCTAAAAACAATGCCGGCTCATCCGGGGTTGCCTACCATCAGTGCTTATGTCTATATATCAATTAGTGACTGAAGTTCGGGCAACTTTTAGAACCCCGGAAAGCGGAAGGGATGAAAGTTCCCAGATGCCGTGGAAGTATACCAGCTGCTGAACACGGAATTTTGTAAAGAAGCTTACCAAACATGCCAGGCCAGCAGTAAGCAACTGGGTCATCGGAGACTGTTTTCCATAAAAGGGTGCTTTTCTTGACAGCCACAAAGCGAGGCTTTACAATGATCGTATGGAACGGGTATTGGAACGGCTGGGAGCTTGGGTGGGATGCAAAGTCCAAACCAGGGGTCGCCGGCGATGAACCTAACCTTTTCCGTCTGGGCCGTCCTAGTAGGTAGGTTCGGAGGAGCATGAAGGAAGGACGGGATTGCGAAACCGCAACAGACTAAAAACATGCTGTGACAGGGGTGGTTGGGGGTGGACAAACTTACAAATATAAGGACAAAAGCTGCCGTCCTCGTGCTACTTGAGTCGACTTTGTTAGTGCTCCATGGTGATGTCTGTGTCTGACAGCCAGCTGTACATAGCCCGAGTAGACGCGAGTTTTCGAAACCCAGCTTCAAGCTTAACACTCCTGACCGTTTTTCTGGGTCGAGATGTGTGATGCCGACAATATCTACCTACCTTTGTCCCACGTACCGGCTCGGTGCACACTGGCATCAAAAAGCCAAGCTCCGGGTGGGAATGGTTGACCTCAACGAAGTGGTAAATGAGTGGATCGTTTCGCACCACTTGGGGGTGTCGGGCTGACCCAGACCAACAAATGGGATATGGAGCCTTCCGATCCCGCCGCGGGGGTTTTTCTGAGGCAGGACGGCGGAATTATTTCTTCCACTGCAGGCACGCAGGTCCACGGGAGAAAATGCCGGCTACCCATTCTGCAGCTGGTCATGGCAAAGTAGATCAGTCGAAGTTTGAAGGGATGAAAGCCCCGTTCTTGTCGGGATAAAAAGACGGACGATGGTAGCGGACCGGACGGGCACATGAGCCTGCCCACTCGAGCTTTCGTCCCGTACCCATGACTGTGCGAGTGACAATGGATGATGCAGCGAGGCAACGACGATCTCGGCTGGCGCTGTCCTGTCCTGTCTGCCTGTCTCTCTCGGTGGGTGCAAGAATGATGGTTGTCAAAAAAACTGAAGGGTGGAACTCGTCTGCTATCGCCGGCCGGCTCTGCAACTAAGGATCTTCTAGCAAAAGGTACAGGCCAAGATGATGCAGGGCCTGGTCGGATTTTGAAAGTGTTTCCACTTGTTGCAAGCAGTGACATTTTAGCTTGTCCGCTACGACGCTGATTGACTCCCCATTGACCCCTCCGAAGTCGAAGGCTCCAGGATCCCTCTCCAAAGTTTCGTCATTACCTCAGCTCGCAGCTACTTTCTTTATTTGACCCCCTCCTTCCCCCTCCGTTAGAAATCCCTCTTCGTTGAGTAATCTCTTCTTCTCCAACTCAATTCATCTTGCTTTTTGCTTCCTGTTCTTCCAAACAACCACAATATTCAGCAATCTCGAGATTTAAGATACCCTACAAAAGCCTACAAGATGTCTGGACCTGTGTAAGTCCTTTTTGCTACCCCGCCTCCCCCCGCTCTACCCGCCCGTCAGTGTTCTCAATGGTGGAAGCTCTCCCTCTTTACCACAGCGCGCATTCTGCTATTGCTCAGCATGCGACTGAGTAGGTATCGATGAGAAGCCCCCATTAGAGAGAACCGAGAGTTCTCTTGCGAGAAACCAGAGTTCTCTCGCCGTGATGTGCGGCGGAAAGAGCTTGCTTGCCCTGATTTCCCTGCATACCAACTGAGTGCCTCCAGCGCCCGCCTAGCGAACATCATTGTTGGCGGAGCTGTGAAGCCGGGCTCACAGTCGCAATCCCATAGTCAAACAAGTGCTAACAATGCTCCAAGCGCTGATCTCGGCCTCATCGGCCTGGCCGTCATGTAAGTTACTGCTCATCGGGCATCCCTCCCATCCTCTGCCGCACCGGGTCTCGCTAACGTGGTGTGTGATAGGGGCCAGAACCTGATCCTCAACATGGCCGACCATGGCTTCACCATCTGCGCCTTCAACCGTACCGTTTCCAAGGTCGACCACTTCCTTGCCAACGAGGCCAAGGGCAAGTCGATCGTTGGTGCCAAGACCACCGAGGAGTTCGTCTCCAAGCTCAAGTCTCCCCGCCGCATCATGCTCCTCGTCCAGGCCGGCAAGCCCGTCGATGACTGGATCGAGACTCTTCTCCCCCTCCTCGAGAAGGGCGACATCATCATTGATGGCGGTAACTCTCACTTCCCCGACAGCAACCGCAGGACAAACTACCTTGCCACCAAGGGCATCCACTTCGTTGGTTCCGGTGTCTCTGGTGGTGAGGAGGGTGCCCGCTACGGCCCTTCCCTCATGCCCGGTGGTGATGAGGCTGCCTGGCCCCACATCAAGGACATCTTCCAGTCCATTGCTGCCAAGAGCGAGGGCGAGGCTTGCTGCGAGTGGGTTGGTGACGAGGGTGCTGGTCACTACGTCAAGATGGTCCACAATGGTATTGAGTATGGTGACATGCAGCTCATCTGCGAGGTCAGTAACCCCGATTTCTTTGCCAAGCCCGGCTTTTGAGGCGAATGAATATCCGGATCTAACTCTCAATCTGATACAGGCCTACGATATCATGAAGCGCGGTCTCGGCCTTTCCAACAAGGAAATCGGCGATGTGTTGACCAAGTGGAACAAGGGCGTTCTCGACTCTTTCCTCATTGAGATTACCAGGGATATCATGTACTTCAACGACGACGATGGCACTGCTCTTGTTGAGAAGATCCTCGACAAGGCTGGCCAGAAGGGTACCGGCAAGTGGACCGCTGTCAACGCCCTTGACCTCGGCATGCCTGTCACCCTCATCGCCGAGGCTGTTCTTGCCCGTTGCCTGTCCGGCATCAAGGAGGAGCGTGTCAAGGCTTCCACCAAGCTCGAGTTCGTCGGCCGTGCCAACAAGTTCGAGGGTGATAAGGAGCAGTTCTTGGAGGACCTCGAGCAGGCTCTCTATGCTTCCAAGATCATCTCTTATGCCCAGGGCTTCATGCTCATGCAGGAGGTATGTGAATGCGCAAAAGGGCCGCCCATCGATGCGTTGTTGCTAACCTTGATGTGATCACAGGCTGCCAAGGAGTACAACTGGAAGCTCAACAAGCCTTCCATCGCCCTCATGTGGCGCGGCGGTTGCATTATCCGCTCCGTCTTCCTGAAGGACATTACCGCTGCTTACCGCAACAACCCCGATCTCGAGAACCTCTTGTTCGACGACTTCTTCAACAAGGCCATCCACAAGGCCCAGCCCGGCTGGCGTGATGTTGTTGCCAAGGCTGCTCTCCTTGGTATTCCCACTCCCGCTTTCTCCACTGCTCTGTCGTGGTTCGATGGTTACCGCACCAAGGACCTCCCCGCGAACCTTCTCCAGGCTCAGCGTGACTACTTCGGCGCCCACACTTTCCTGATCAAGCCCGAATACGCCAGCGAGAAGTACCCCGAGGGCAAGTACATCCACGTCAACTGGACTGGCCGTGGCGGCAACGTTTCCGCTTCCACCTACCAGGCATAAGAGGTTTAACGGGCACAGACGTGATGGTGATGAGACGATTTAGACATGGGAAAGGTTGCTTCTTTGTTTTTTTTGGCAACTAACGAAAGGGTAAACACCCAAGATATGCATGAGCCATGATGCCCATTTATGGTATGAACTGGAATTAAAAGGGGTTTACTTTAGCATGAACTGGAATTCAATTTATTTTTCTTCAGAGAACAAGTCCCTTGGCTTAGCTCCGTGTTTGACACTTAATACCTATTAATGATTGTCGATTATCTCCGATACCCGTCCAGTCCTGCTGGGATGGAATACGAATACCAAGCGCCGAGCACTGGGTTTCCTAATAAGACGGGCAACTCATGAACTATTTAATGGACCGTAGTTTACCAGCGTCCCCGAGGTGTCCTACACCCGCACCTCGTCGACTGAGTGTATGCAGCGGTTTTCGAATGAGACCAAGACGGTGCCGCTATCGATAGGCTGGAGTCCCGTCGACATGAGGCCGTCGCATTGATTCCGTAATTTCATGAAAAGAACGCCGCGATAATTGTGTAAATCTAGCTGTAGATGACCCATGAGCATCGTTTTGAATGGGGCTATCTGGTGAAGATGGTTACGCACGCTAGGTACTCCGCCGCTAGTCAGACGGTCGATTTTGTAGACCTGACGAGTAGGCACGCTACTCGGTAGGTTGAGCCAAGTGGTGGTCACGTGTAAGCAGCCCTGTGCTGTAGTGGGGGCACAGGTCTGTTACGTTCTTTCCCATGGATGAGAAGCTGCCGCCAAGCAGCCCCTTTGCCTGCCGCCACCACTGGCTGGCACCTGGGCACTGCATGCTGTAGCTTGGTTCCTGAGCGTAAAGTTCCCTTGTCGATCCACGAAGCGCGCGACGCCCCAGAAATCCACCTTCAACCGCGACTGGACAGGGCAACTCGTTTTCCAATCATCATCTTCCAATACATCCACCATCGCCAGAGTCAATAAATTAATACCGGCCTAACTGTCAGCTCGCCGAACTGATATGTTTGCACAGGGATAATCATCACTTTCCAATATTTCTCTCTCCAACAAGACTTATACTTCGACCTCTACCAAACACAATGGCTGGCGATCCGAGCCAGAACGTGCACCAGGACTTGGTACGATGCCGTTCCGTAGTTATTTTTGTCATGCATCTGCATAGAGCTAACACAGGTTTTTCTGGTAGCTTCCTCACGTTCACCTTCTGTCAACCTTTCGCTACGCATTTCAGCCAAGGGTCGAACTACCAGAAGTCATAAAATGGCTAACGGCCGCACCCAAGATCGCCCGTGACACGGCTCCCTTCTTCTGGACATATCTCGATTGCCCCAACGATGGTTCCATATACCTGACATGGCAGCCCTCTGCCCGTAGAGGCAATGAGTTCTCAAGCGATGGATACATATGGTCTGGGCCAGAGATCTTTTACCATCAGCCTGCCGGAAACGGTCTGGTATGAAATCCCCACCCTCCCTGAGGCGTTCGAGGCGTAAAGCTAACCATGGGTCATAGGTGCTCGAGGCTTACATCCAACGATCGGGATTCAGGCCAGGAGAGCAGCATACGTTACACTCTCGAAAACGGTTTCGCCTTGTCCCCGGCCCAGCGCCAGTGCCAAACGCACCACAGGTGGACCCTAATCTTTGGATCGTACATTATGGACCTGCCGACAAACAGGATAGGATCCATGCTCAAATGGTCTCGATTACCCCCCAGATGCAGCAGGTCATCAACTATCGCCAGCAGCTTTTCCAGATGGGCCAGATCGTCAAGAAGGAGTTCATGCTGTCGGATCGTGTGAACTGGCCACAACTTCCCCTTCCCGGCCGTGGTCAGTCGATGTATGCTCCGCCAATGCCGCCCCGCCACATCCCTCCGACAATGGCGTATCCTCCGCACCCGGGCGCGGTGGCCGGATCATCCAAGCGTAGGGGTGGGCATGGACAGGCACCGGGAGCACATCCGAACCAGATGCCAGGAGGCCAGCTGCAAAACTTGGAAGGTGCATTCGATGACGAGGAGGATGTGTCCCGTGGTGATCTTTTCGACCACCTTACCCCACGCGAGGTGAGCATCGCTCGGTATCAACAGAATCACGAGTGGATGGAGGAAATCCTGTCTTCCCCTTACCAGATTGGCCAAATAGAAGTTTCCGACCTGGGATTGGGACGCAAGGGTGCGCTTGCCTCATTGACAGAGGGTATCTTCGAAGCACAAGGTACCGAGGCGGTGGATCATGGGCCGAAGAAGCCTTATACGGGACACTTGGCCCCAGGAGTGGCAGATCAGTTTCGCAAGCGTGTGATGGAGAAGAACAAGGCCGACATGGAGGAGATTGCACGGATGAAGGCCGAACACGAAAAGGTTCTAGCAAGCCTTAAGAAGAATTCGGCTATCATGCAAGCAGAGCAAGAATTGCGTTTTGCGGTTCAAGAAACTGGTTCTGAACCTTGGCGTCTCGAGGGACGGCTTGAAGATAACGAGGAAGGTAGTAGCCGACATGGCCAGAAGAACGCCAGAACACTTGAAGAGATTCTCGCCAGCGTCGAAAAGATTGTGGGGAAATCTGCTACGGTTGTTCACGATGTTCACCGAGTTGAGGATGGCGGCTACCAAGAGTCAGCTCCTGAGCCAGAGCCCGTCCTCCCACCTGTAGGACAGGATTCTTCCATGTCTCGCCAGCCATCACAAGCCGGCTCCCAAGCTAGCGGTGCGATCATCGGTGATTCCGATATCGATATGGGTGGTACAGCAGCTGGCCTCCTTGATCAGATGAACACTGCCGGTGGTTTCTCGACAACATCAACCCCTCAAGCTCTCAATCTTTCAGCAAATCCCTCGAGCGCTGCTACCCCTTCAGCCCCTAACGTGGCCTCACCTCTCCCCCCTGCAGCCAATCAGGGTGGGGATGACATCAATATGGAGGACGCAGACGCAGGATCCTCAGCGAAGGTCGCAACAGCTGCACCGGGTCAAGTACCCGCTGCTTCGAACCCTTCGGGTGCCACTAGCGCCTATGTCACTCAGCCCCTGACAACGGCTGGTAACAGCGATGCCGTCGGTGCACCTCAGCAGCTTGCCCAACCCTCGAGTAAACCCGCATCAGCGGCGCCCACCCCATCCGGCGAGGGTATTGACTTCAGCTCCCTAGGTGATCTTGATACCGCTGGCGAGGCACTCGCTGGTTACGATCCACCCAGCGTAGGGCCAGGTGGCGACGATTTGGGAGACCTGAATATGGATATGGAAGACTCTGCGTTTGGTGACGCCTTCCACGGCGTCAGCCATAGTGCAGGCGCTGATCAATCCTCTCCAGGGGCTGGGCTTGGTAGTGCCGGGAACACTCCACCTGTCTAGGCGGCTACTGGTGTCACGGACACAGCTTCCTTGCAATCAACCCAGCCCACACAACAAGGTTTCACCGGACCAGATAAGAGTGTTAACAAGGAACATGGAGTTCCTTGGACCGAGGAACGAGATAAAGCGCTTTTGAAAGCTCGTTCTGAGGGAAAGACTCATATAACAATGCAAAGCGAGTTGCAAAGGAACGCGACGGCAATTAAGACGCGATGGTTTAAACTCGTACAAAGTTGGGCTGAGTGGCAAGACGGGCTTCTGCTTGCTGCCCAGTCCGAAGGGCGTAACATCCAAGATATGCAAAGTTCCTTGTTTCCCTACAAAACCATTGACAATTTAACAACGCGCCTCAGTTACTTAAATGCACGTGGCCAAAAACGCCCGACGTGGGACGCTGCCGATAACGAGATTTTGCTTAAGGCGAGAAGAGAAGGGAAAGCGACGGCAGAGATTCATCGCACTCTATTTCCCCACAAGACGTATATTGCAGTGAATCACCATCTTAAACGGTTGATTGCAAAGAGCTCGGAAAAGACGCCGTTGGAGTGGAAGTAGCGGTATATCCCCTAGGTCGGTGTAATTCCGGCCTAGTTCTTGTTTTTGGCGACTTGTTGAATGATGGTCACCACGTCAGGGTTGCGTACACTAGGTATGCCTCCTGATCATATCGGTGGTAGGCGGCCGGGCATGCGTTTTGGTCATGTTTTGATGAAAACGCTGTGAGGATGCATGCCTACATGGGGAACTGGATCATATAAGGAAGTGTCATTGAGAGCAGAAAATACGAATAGGGATACATAGTAGTATCAAAGCTTGGTATGCATCGGTCAGAGCGTTGGCCTGTTTGTTTGTACGTGGTTTCGCATTATACTTCGTTGGTTAGGTTCTACTGTTGTAGTCTTCTGTCTTTTTCCCTCGTATTTCACTACCTTTCCTATACCACCTGTGCTGGGTACATCAGAGATATGATGAACAGTTCGTCTAGGTAGAATTGCCGCTTCTAATTTTGAGAATAATATGCGATCTGTAAATCATGACGGGTTAATCTGTTGTTTGTTCGGAAAAGAGAGAATGTTCTTATCAGTCCACATTCGAATACTTTTCATGTGAGACAGTGTCCGGAAAATCAGACAAGCTAAGAGGTTGGAGGACTTGACATGATTTGTTGTCAGGCAAGTTTCATATTCCAGCTTGATATCTTTATGTATACAACAATGCCACAGGAAATATTATGTACATCAGTTGATGGCAAAGCAAGTCGGTTTCGCCAACTGATGTACGGTTCGATTTGTTGAGAGAAAGAAAAAAAAAAAGACAAGAGCATATAGAAACTAAGATGTGACCATGGCTGGACAGCATATTTTATGGGAAAAAAAAAACACGAAAATCAAATTTTTGCAGAATGACTGGGGTATTTTATCGAAAGACGTGGAAGTGGCCTTTCTTCTTTGATCATTACCCAAGATATCAGGCCAAATAAGCCTAGGGATATGAAAGGCGTCGTATGGGTTGCCCGCGTAAGGTGACCGAGAAAGATCATTGTCAAGAAAAAAAAAAAAAAAAAAAAAAAAAAAAAAAAAAAAAAAACATTTCTTTAGTACATATCATCCTTGAAATTTTGGAGGAGAACGGTGAAAAGCTGACAGTCTCGTTCCTTCTATTTCTTTTCTTCATGAAACTGATAGGTTGATAGATAACAAGTGGACTTAAGTATTTGTCTGGAGATGTTTAACTAGAGCAAAAAACGGTGGTTGACTTTGAGGTCATCTGGAGACTATGCTTGATAAAAAGAATAGAAAAATCTTGGACATGAATGTATGCATGGATATTCCGGTCTGGTAAACTGTCCGTTGGTTCCATCAGACTGTAGTTTTATGTTGTCTTGTCTTCATCCAACTTGAAGTGCAAGTCTGTCTACTAGTGAACAAAGTTGAGGGAGTGGGTATATAAGAAGCTAGGGGACTTACATGGTCAGGAGGTAACTCATGAGGCGCAACGGGTAAATCTGGTTATAGGAAAAATGAGCCGAGTAGACCTGGACTAGACATATCATACTACACAGAAAAGAACATTCATTCAGATAATGTACAGGATATTTCTGTATCTCAAGTGGAGGAGGATTCTCGTACCATGGTCAGAGGACTGCAGTTGTCATCATAGATTAGAATTCGCATCAGACTACATAGGAGCACTTGGTATAATCTGTTATACCTGATGCTGCGAGCCGAGTCCATTCGCGTTTCGAATCCCAGATCTGACTTAACCGCGTATATCGTTTTGCATCAAGTCGTTTCGCGTTGCTTTCGTTGTTGCAGGACTCGAGGTGAACTTCGCGTGTTTGACCCCGGTTCATTCTCATCTCTATGGGCAGGTGAAGCGTGACAATTCCATCAGGGCACGGATATATGGGCGCATAGTGTTGCCAAAAACCACCGAAACAAGGTATCATATCCATTTTGTTTTGACTTTTCGTCAAAGTTCATTTGGCGGATTTCATTCAGTCGGCACTGCCTCTATGACACATTTTTACTTGTGTACTGTTTCGTGCAGTTTTCCCCTGCCGGACCGGCCCATTGTAACCGATTTAACAAGCCCTCAAAGCAAAAACCGCGCCAGAAATGCCCAATTTCGAAAAGCCCCGACCCTTCAGCACTCCCATAGTCTGCATTTAGAACTTGGAGAACTTCTTGACGGACTTGCCGGTGCGGGGGAGCACGCGGAGAACGTTGAAGCGGACCTAAAAAGCGTATCGTGTCAGTCTTGCCGTAAAACACAGAAACGGCCCGGTTGATCGCTCGAAGTGGCCTGGCGCGTGTGGTGTTTCGCGCCAGGTTTCGGGGGTCGTGTTCGAAGCCTCTCGGGAAGAGTTGATATCGGGTATTGAACGTACAGTCTTGGAAAGAGGACGGCACTGGCCAACGGTAACCTGGTCACCCTCCTCAACACGGAAAGCGGGGGAGACGTGGGCGGCGAGGTTCTTGTGGCGCTTCTCGTAACGGTTGTACTTGGGGATGAAGTGGAGGTACTCGCGACGGATGATGATGGTGCGGTGCATCTTGGTGGAGACGACGGTACCGGTCAAGATACGGCCGCGGATGGAGACCTGGCCGGTGAAGGGGCACTTCTTGTCTGTAGTAGTAGGCAGTTCATATCAGCCATTCGTTCCTCCCTCTCGTCTTGTTCCGTCTCTCGTCATATCGCCCTCTTCCTTGCCGTCAACCGCTCGCTTGCTCTCGTGCTGGTGCTCCCTGTTTCGTGTGTCGTGCGTCGTGTGTCGTAAAATTCGATGTTTCGTTGCCTCGCATGTGTCTCGTACTCGTAGGTTCGCATTTCGCAACAAAAAGCCGGCGGGCGGTCGAGGAAGAGAATTCGGGCTGATCTGATGGATGTTCGTTTCGCGGGTTTTCAGAATAACGTACCGATGTACTGGCCCTCAATGGCAGCAATGGGGGTACGGAAGCCCAGGCCGACGTCCTTGTACCATCTGCGACCACCCTTGCCGGGACGGGCAGACTTGACCTTGGTCTTGCTGTTGAGGAAGACTTGATAATTCGAAGCTTGTCAGCGCGCCCAAATTCCCCATTTGCCGTCTTTTCTCCTCCGAAATCGTCCCAGGTGCAAAAACTCACTGTGAGGCTGCTTCTGGAAAGCGCGCTCGCTCTGCACGGTCAGTTCGGTAGCCATCTTGCCGGTCGGGTGATGCCCAAGATGGTGCTATGGTACGTGAGAGGTGAGGTTGGCAAGAAGGTCGAAATTCCACGGGGCTCACAATTTTGCCAGTTGGGGATATTTTTTGGGGCTTGAAATCCGAAAAGTGTGGAAGCGGCGGTGCAAAGCCACACTTCGGCCGCCTTGACCACCAGGCACCTCTGCCGGCACTGCAAAACTCTTCCCACTGAGGGGTGTCTTGGCGCTCAAACGTCCATCAATAGCAATGCACCAGCCACACTTTAAGCCACACATACCTTGCGCGCTATCCACTTGCGGCTCGCTGATGGTGGGACATCGAGTCCGAAGTTGCGACCGCTGGAGTTGCCAGGCAGTTTAGGTTGTGAAACAGCGCCCCGAGACTTGTGTTTACGGCGCCTTCCCCCCTGCCATTCGCGTGTGCCGCTGTCGCCAAAGTAAACAATCTGCCCCGCTGGAAGGGACCCTTGCGGCTGGAGGAGCCTGGAAGGTTGCCCGATTTGAATCAACCCGAAGATTGGGAATGTCATGCCGAAGCGCGCCGCCATCCAAGTCGCGTCCAATTAAGCACAGCACTCACACTCCCAAAAAGAACTGAACGTGTAACCATACAATCATCTACCCACCAACCTTCGTCGATGCTCGTGCGCCGCATCGCTTGTCGCCCATGAACACCGGACAACATATTCGAGATTCCAATTGAGAATTGGGAGAGCCAAGTCCCATACACGGCAATATCTCGACATGTCATCGCAACAAGATGTTACGCTTCCCCAGTCGCGCATCCCGCGCAAATCGATAGGCGGCGGTTCACCGACGAAGAAGAGGGCGGAGAAGGACAATGCGACTGTTGATATCGGCTCTATGGGCGCTGGTCGCAAGAAGATGAGGAGTAAGAGCATGGGACCAGGTAGTCTTGATATTCTAAAGTCAGGCAATGGTAATCGCAGAGCCGTATGTTTCCACCAACGCCCCTGAAGCCATGATGGTTGAATATGTAGACATGAGACTGATGGGTCTGTTACTGTAGTCTTTAGCTGTACCATCACGACCGCCTCCGAGATCGATTCTGAAACCGACGTCGCTCCCGGAGATTCCCACATTCAAGTCGCGACAACTCGGAAACCAGGGCAGCAGCGCCGAGCAGTCAACCAGCTCATTCGATGGCGCCGAGGGCGGCACCAAGGTTGCCGTGCGAACGGAGGAACAACAGCAAGCATCTGCGCGAGAGCGCGAGGAAAAGGAGCGGGCGCAGACCGAGAAGGACAACAATGAACGAAGAGAAGCGCGCAGAAAGTCGCTTGCCAACAGGAGAGTGTCCTTCGCCGCCGAGGCTACTCTGCATACTTTCCACGAGATCGAACTTCCCCAAGATTCAACTACATCTACCGATACAACACGCCGCGCATCATCTTCAACCTCCGCTCCATCCCCTGCCCCTTCGATTGCGGAAGCTCCGAAGCCACCGTCCTCTCCTGATAACGCCGAAGATGACACAATCGCGTACGATTCCGACCTTGAGCATGCCGATAGTGTCGCCGAGATTCAAGCGGAAGAGATGACAGGGTCAAGCGATGACTCGGATGTTGAGGACGGTACTATGATGACCGTTGAGGCGGAAGAGATGACCTCGGCCTCGATAGCAACACCGCGCTCGCATTTTAGCGCAGACTCCAGTGGGGACTTGGACGAAAACCTCCGACTTGCAGCGCGACAGGCCGTAACCCAACGACTGGATGAAAATGAAGAGGTTATCGCTGGATTCGCAGGATGGGGGAAGAAGAAGAATGCGCAGGAAGGTCCAAGCCAAGGCAGCGGTCAGAACACCCGTTCCAATGTTACACAGGTCGATCAGGGATCAGACATGGACATGGATGCGGATATGGATATGACAACTGTTGTGGGTGGCATTATTCGACAGAAGAGTTCATCACCTCATGGGGACGATGGCGACGACATGGATATGTCGATGGACGTTACCAAGGCAATAGGCGGAATAATCGCACAACCAATACCATCAACAGTTCAAGAGAATTCCGTCAGCGCGCTCGGGAATAGAACAGCACCAGAAGGAATTCGGCGCAGCAGGATTTCAGATGCCAGCCAGTTTACGGATGCTAATGAAGACATGTCGATGGAGATAACCACGGCAATTGGGGCGGTATTGGGTGGTACGTCGTTCGGTAACGCTCCACAGCAATGTCAGCCGACGACGAACAACGGGATGAATGACGAAGAAGACGACGCGATGGATATGACTGTCAGTGTCGGCCAGATTCTACGTGACAGGCCCCTGAACGAGGCAAACGACACTCAAGCTATGGACATTACCACGGCTGTTGGTGGTATCATCAAACCAGCCCAATCTCTTCAGCAGGGCTCGACAAGCCAAACGACTACGGGGTCCACAGCTAAAGAGAATATCCGTCCTCTAACGGCTACGACTGTGATTCGAACATCTCCTAAGAGGAGGAGATCGGCGGTTGTAGACGAGAATGGAAGCCCTGGTCTCGCTGCCTTCGAGAACAATGGTCTGCGCCAAAGTCTACCACCTGCTAGTTCAGCAGCCGTGGCGGATATGTCTAATGATGCACCAAGCTCACCATTACAGAGTTCGCCGTTGAGGAGCTCGCCTACTAGAATCCTGCCTACTCGAAGCTCTCCGGACAGGCGCCCTCTTGCAAGGCAACCATCCCCAGGAACAGCTCCAGTGACACAGTTGGGCACTCCGGTGTCAAAACCTGCACCTCGGATGATCGGTAGCCGATCGAGTTCACCTAGGAGAGCCGCTTCTCCCATGGCGAAAACCACTCCTCTCAGCCTCAAGTCGAAGCTCTTCCGCCAGGATCCTTCAACTGGGCTTAACACTCCACGCATTGTGTTGACACCCCAGACCCGACGCCTCTCTGGAGTTGGCGCTGACCGACCTGGACTGGGCTCGCCCAAAGTCGCAGAAATCATTGATCGCCGAGATTCCATCGGAGAGAGTGCCCCTGACTTCGTTCCCAGTCAGCCTGATGGTCAGCGCCGAGCTGTAGCTTTTGCGGACCCTCGAGTTATGGAAGCTGAGCTTGACAAAGAGAGGCGAGAGGAAGAGGAGAGAGAGAACAGCCGCCGTATCTTGGAGCGAGAAGCGGATGGGGAGCGGGATGCCACTGTCAACCTGATGGAGATGATTCAGGGGCTGACGCCTAAGAAAAAGCCTTTGCGTGGTCGGAAGAGCTTGGCTGTTGGAAGTGCAAGAGGTCTTTTGGGAAAGCGACCCGTGGAGTTGGACCAGGAGGTTGATGAAGAGACGCCTGAAAAGGATGGAGTAAAACGATTGAAGGGATATCAAGGAAGCCCAGTCAAGAACATTGGGTTGCAGGCACCTCCATCGAAAGAGGAGACTACTACGGGTAGGGAGACCACCTCTGACTCGATCAATATCAACCAACCGAACAACAACACGGTTACACCAACCATACCATCTTCGCCTACGAGAGCAACGACTCCCAGAAACCAGGGTCGTTTTAAGGATGTCGCCAACGATCAGCCTACGATTACTATGGATTTCGACCACACCGGCACCGTTGATATACGGGCAATGCAACAGGACGATGATGGAGAGCGCATTCATCTACAGGACTTCCTCAACATGACGAGTATTCGGTTTATGGAGCTCACTACGACCAAACGACGACACACTATAGCCCCGGGAACCTCTCGAGACAGCACATCTGCGGAGGATAAGGATGTCACCTTGGAAAGCTGCGTGGTAGCTGGTGCTTGTACGGTGCCTATGCTAGAACTGTACCAGCATGTAGGTTACCCCTTCGCCAGAAAGCCCATGTTTTATGCTAACCATCACATAGTCTTGCCGTGAACTGAAGAAGTACATATCCGAAGGACGCCGCATCGTCCGGGATATCGAGACCGAAACCTTCGTAGAGAACCCGCCCTTGTTCAAGGAGTACATATCGGCACCACCCGAGCTCAAGCTCCTTATGGATAACCAGTTCAAGAACGTCAAGAGTCACGCGCGGCTACTGAGCAAGGCGATGTGGTACGAATGGCGCATGAAACTACAAGAAGGATTGAGAGAGGGTTTGTTCAAGATCTCGGAAGGGATGGACAAGGATGACGAGTTTCTAAGGAAGCAACAAGAGCTGCTGTCATCGGTTCTCCCGGGTCTGACCAAGCGGTACGGAGCTCTTGAGCGCGAGTTGGAAGATCTCGAAGCTGTCGAAAAAGAGCTTGAGGATTGCGACCCTGAGGATCTCGAAGCTGCCCGAGCGGAGCTTAAGGAGCTTGACAGGACGATTGCCGAGAAGAGCAAGAGGATCGAGGAGCTTCGTCAACAGGCCGAGGAGTATCAGGCGGGCGTCCAGTCCTTGGCAGACCAGAAGCAGGAATGCCTGAACGAGATCGCGGCGGCCGACAAGATTCGGGAGGAGTGCAGAGGGTGGAGCTCGACAGAGATCAGCTCGCTCAAAGGTATGTGTCCGCATCAGTGTGTGAATCTGGTCTTGTTCTACAGATACTGACATGTCAACAGCTCGCGTCGACGAACTGGAACAGAAATCCGGCTGGGCCATCAACAAAATCGAAGGTTCGATTATGTTCATGACCTACAAGCGAGAAATCGAGCTCGCCTTCGACCTAGTGTCCTTCAAGCAACAAAACAAGCAAGGGCACGTTATCGAGATCCGCTACATCGCAAACAAACGCGAGCGCGACGTCATCCCGTTGACCACAGAAAGAAAATTCTTCCTCGAATGCATCAGCAATCATCTCCAAGGCCTCTCATCGCCCTCCTCCTCTTTGTCCGTCAACCGCTTGCTCTCCATCATCAGCGATGCATGGGACAAAGCCGACGCGGCCGCCGAACAAATCCGTCTTCTCAACTTGACTTTCCCGACCAAAGCCACTCGAACATCCGACACGACGCTCGACGTTCGCTCCTCGGTGCTCTTAACACCTCTCCAAACCCGCGTCGAAGTTTGTCTGGCCCTCCAGAAGACTTCCAGCAAGAGCAACAGCGACGACACATTCGAAGTTAAAGTCACACCAGACGCCCAAGTCATTTACGGCGAGCAGTTCACCAAGTCCAAGATGAATGACTTTCTCAAGAATAAGCTCGGGAAGTCTTTAGTTGGAGGGAAAATTGGTGAAAAACAGCAGCAGCAACTGCAAAGCAAAAAGAAGCAGCCTTCGCAGGAATGGAGCGAGGTCGTGTTGGAGTTGTATAAGCGGTTGTTGGCGAAGGGTGTTGCCAAGGTGGGGCATGGACATGGACAGGTGCAGAGCCAAGGCCAAGGACAGGGGGTGGCGTTGAAGTAAACAAACTCTCCCGGGACAGAAGGATTTGGGGGCAATGACTCGGAAATGATGTGCAAATAAAATGTTAAGTCTGGGGATGGACAGTTGTATGGACTACGGATGGTGGGTGATGTTCAAGTATGGGTTTTGAGTAGCGCATGAATATTGCTATGAGATTGTGGGCGATTGTAGATACCCTTAGGGCGTGTCCGACGACTCGGAAATCCGACCTGGAAATCTTCCAGGTCGTTTTTTTCCAAGTGCTGTTCGGCGACACCTGGAAGTTGTCTATCTGGAAATCCCCCATTTCCAAGACCTGGAAATCATTCTTCTCCACAACAACCCAAACCACCAATAAGGTCATCGGATTCACACCCAAAATTCCGAAAGTCACTTCCACACCTCTAGACCTCTGGAAGCTCGACCTGGAAACGAGGACCTCCCAAACTCATTTCCGTATGGCTCGTACTCACCTTCTAAAATACATTTCCAGGTCACCATTTCCAGGCCGCATTTCCGAGTCGTCGGACACGACCTTAGGCTGGCTAGATTATGATGGTTTACTTTCAGGCTGCTTGCTTCCCCTGGCTTAGTTTATCTCGTTCTTTCGGAGGCTGTATGTGTCTGGAAAATGTCCAAGACGGAAAAAGGTCTGCAGTTCTCTGTAAACGTCCAAAATTATC
Organism: Sordaria brevicollis; assembly: GCA_033439795.1. Classification (NCBI taxonomy): domain Eukaryota; kingdom Fungi; phylum Ascomycota; class Sordariomycetes; order Sordariales; family Sordariaceae; genus Sordaria; species Sordaria brevicollis. Next base: position 2,083,004 of record JAUTDP010000007.1, read on the forward strand.
ATTTGCATTGGTGAGGATTGATGTTTCTTTGTTGATTTGGAATACCCATGAGTAATTTGCCCTCTTTGTTGATGAATATGCTCAAGAACGAATCTCCCAGACTGAATGGTTATGGGATTGACACTTCGTCTTCACTTTGACCGGGGATGATTTTTCATCGTACCAAGCTTCGTTGCCCGGGTTCAATCCCAAGATTGCCCTTCGTCTTTGGTACAATCGTCTTGACTTGCGGTGCTCTTATCTGTATAAGCTGGTGCAGTTGTGTAGCCCTTACTGTAGGTTCGGCATGTGCAGAATGCATTCAAGAAAGGACGGGGTCATGTGGTCAAGTTATTGATGCCTTTGATGACTATCTGCCCCGTTGTTCGAGGATCGAGAGTACCAAATCCGATTCGGTTTTCCTTTCTTTTCTTTTCTTTTTCTTACGCACGAAAGGCTTCAAAACCAAACGAACAGCAACAGGTAAGGATGGGCCTGACTTGGTATTGTTCTGGGAAGTAAAAATGTGCGAGGGTTTTGCGCCATGGAATATATCATCATCGTCCTCAGGACCTACCATGTCAGAGCCGCCGTGAAACTGACATGCTGCTGCAAGACTCCTTGGCCTGATCACCAAGCATCATGGTGTACGCACCGATGGTGGTCTCGATCTTAACAGGGTAAGCAAAACTAGAGAAAGATTATTATTGTTACAGCAAGGGTGATACAAAGATCATTAAGTATTTGCGAACGTTCAGGACAATATCGATGAGATGCACACAGTGATTCTCTTTGTAAAGTTTTACAAGAAAAGCTATACTTCTATAGATTTGTTCATGAAACAATCTTTACTCCTGCCATTGGGAAATGTAGAAATTTATTTTTCTCTCTCCCAAAAGCATCGTGCACTGCAGGTGGTTGGCGTTGTATGTACATTTCCCAACGTTTTGTTGCATCGGATTACATTCCGGTCATCCAAATAATACAAGAAATTGGAAGAGTCTCAATATGTACAATTTTCATGTTCAGGTATCATTGTGCTCAGTCTGTCATTCGAAGTTAAGCGAAAGGAGCTGCAAATTTGACGTTGTCGACCAAAAGGAACAGGGGCCAAGGAAGTGCATGGTAGGCGGCTAGCAGATGACCGACCATCAGTTGAACGTCCACCAGCGTTAAAACCAACACATGTCCCAAGAAATATCCGAGATGTCTCTAAAGTGCTTTTTCTTCGTTAATATTCCAGCGGTACATTTCTCTCACGTTCAATTTCTTGAATAGGGACTTTTGTTCCGGAGTGTCATGACAGCAGCAAGAACGTCAAGATACGGCACCATCGCTTCGCCGTCATCCCACAAAACGTCGCAGTAAAAGCAATCCAAAAGAGGAATGAAGGAAGCAATAAACTTTCATGAAAGTGATGTGTCATTATAAAGAAGCATATTACGTTTTCTTTACACTAAATGCGAAAAGCTGGATGGTGCGCTAGGAGTGTCAAAGCAGTGTCGCAAAAGGACCCTAACTGTTGGAATCCCCACATCATCATCACTTCGATGCGATAACCACATCGCGCATCCTAATATCCAAAAGTCCAACCATTCTTCCAATCTTGAATTGTTCAACAAACACTCGGTCAGATTTTTCATCAAAGTTTCAAGATTTTTATGGTGGTGAAGTGGGAGTGTCCGCGCAGTGGTAGGCAACGGCCATCAACATACTTCTGCCGCCATGACGTATCGTGACAAGCAAATACAACCTCTGGTTTGTGGAGTGAATCATTGATGCAGCGTACAAAGGAAGAACAACCACTTATTACTATGTATCACAGGCAAAGCCCACACAACCATGAATATTCTGATGGGCCCTTGATTGCCTAAGGCTTTCATGTTTGCGCGCACAGCTACAGGCATTGGCCCCAGTACACTCGATCAGGAAAATCCATAAAAGATTCTATATGTGCTCACCCTTTCTGCCAAGATGCCTCCCATGCGCCATGATTCATCAAGATGAGATTGTTCCCAATGCTATGCCCTTTAAATTCAAGGCACCGTTTGCGGCTCGTATAAAGGTCGGAATGATGAGCGTCAGAGGCGTCTGGCAATAGTGCCCCTCAAAGGAGTTTTGCACGATCAACAACCAATATAGTCGCGTACACTAAATATATCAACAACCCCAGATAACCTACCATCTACGCATAAGATGCTCCGACGCCTCCCTCCACCTCAACAGCCAGCACCAGCGCTTCCTACCCCCCAGCCTTGCGATTCTGAGCTTGGCCTCACCTTGGCCTCACTTCACTTGCAACTCCTTATCGCCAACACTGATAGCACAAACTGTAGAAACCACATGACTCACAGATAAGCTACTCAAAGTACCGCCGTACTTGCATACGACCAGACGCAGGAACCCGAGACGCTAAAAGCAAGGTGGAGCGACTATCACAGTACTCGACAAACGACACGGCTTGATAAGGGGACTAAGTGACCACAGTCTGCCGCCGAGAAGATCCACACTGGCCTGAGGCTCGATGTGAAGGTGAACATAGTAGGTACCTGGGTACCCCGCGATGACCTGGACGGCTGGAAGTCTCAAGACGCGGTTACGCCAAACTAGTGATGCGGCAGAAGGGCAGCCTAGCCGAGACAGCTCTGGACGGCATCACCACTGCTTGGCTTGCAACATATCTTTCTACGTAGAGGACAAAGCTGCTCGTAAAGTATCGCCAACAAAGAAACGGCATCAGGAACAGTACATGGAAGCACGAGTTGGCTAGATGAAAAGGGGGAGGGTAAAGCAAGAGGGCTGCTACGTATCTAGTTCCATTTCGTTCTAGCCTTCCTGAACCTGTGTCCCGCTCTGGCGCTCAGTCGGTCACCTCACTGAGCTGGAGCCTTTGCTACTAGGACTGGCAGCCGCATTTCGATACCGACGACGTAATCCACCGCAAGTGAAGGCGAGCTCGAGGTGGACGCCCTGCTGGTCTGCGTTTCTGCCCCAGCAGTCTAGATGTGCCAGTCACCAAGGGAAGCGGGTCCCCAAAGTTCAGACGACGGGTGAAGGTGACGAGTAAACCGCCTGCCAAGAACCTGTGAGGACCATTCACTCGACCGGCCTGCCCTTATCGTCGCCGTCGACGGTCACTTGCCATAGCAACCACGGGGCAACCACCCCGGTCGTCCAACCAGAGGACGCCGTGAGACCGTTTTCGTCCCAACTCGAGCTCCCACAGTCATATCAGCCCGGTCTGCGTGCCTTCCAAACGGCGTTCGAGTGAATTGTGCGGTCGCAAAATTTTGTGGAGGGGTACTTTAAAATCTCGCTCCCGCCCTCCCTCTTCTTCCTCTTCCTCTTTTTCTCTCCTTATGCGCCCGTCACTTTTTAAAGTCGATACTAGCATTCGCGATCGTTAAAGCAACAGCAATAGCAACAGCAGCAAGCGCAGCGTCAGCAGCAACAGCAGCAATAGCAACAGCAACAGCAACAACAATCGCAACCCTCGTTGCAAAAACCACCACGATGATCCCCATTCTCGTGGAGTTTTTCCTTTGGAGCCTCGCGCTCCTGGAGATGGTTCCTGGCTCGTACTGGAATCAACTCCGTAAGTCCATGCTCTTCAGTGCTGAACGAATAAGGCGAGCAGGGGCAGCAATACTAACTCTCACCCAAATAGTCCTCAAGCTGGCCGAGCCGTTCATGGCCTGGTCTTTTCTCCAACGGTTGTGTTCCTTCATTGGGACCTCCGTTGATGTCGTCTTCGTCCTCTCGTTCTTCTCGTCGGTTGCTTCCCCGGTCCTGGCTCTGCTTTGTATGTGGTTTCGGTTCGAGCCCTTCATCCTCGGACCGCACAACACTACTCTGGTCAGACACGCCACCGGCCTCTTCAACAAAATCCGGTTCATCGCCTCCAAGGGAGTTTCAGCCTGGAACGTGATGTCGCAATGGGTCCTCCGGTTTAGCCAAGCTGTCCGTGTTCGCGCACGACACACCGGAAGGGATTACGTCGTGCTTGACAGAGTTTACTTTGTCCTGCGTTCTCCTGCGCCCACCCCGTCACCCACCATCGCTACCGATAACCGGATCGTTGACCAGCCCGAGACGATCATATCGCATCAGGAAATCCCTCACTACCTTCGAAGCCGTCGCGAGGGTCGGCTAGGTTCTGAAAGTCCTGATTATGGTCATCTCGCCAACCGTAGCACCGATGAGAGAGAGGCTCAAGACGAAGCCCGCCCAACCACAACTGCCGGTCCTGTCGCCCTGGAACAGACTACCGAGCACCACCACCAAGAAGTCGCCGAACCGACTAACGCCGCCTCTTCCTCCGTCGTCGTCATCCCTGACATCTCCGAGGTTCCTGCCGAACCTGCCGCCTTTGTCGGCCCTGCGCCTACTCGTCCGTCCACCTCAGACAGGTTCCAACGTCTGAGCCAGCGTATGGCCAGGGTCGCGCGCGAGATAGGAGAGACGCCGGAGCAACTCCAGGCTCGCTTGGACGAAGCTAGAGCCTTGAGGACCGCCCAAGAGGCTGCGCCTAGCACGACGGCGCATACCAACCAGTCACCTTTGCCCGAGACCGACAACACCCGGGAGCAGTCCGTGATCAGTCGCCTGTTCGCCCCGCGCACCGATCGACCCCGGCAACCTGTGTTTAGGACGCGTGTGGTTCTTGTCCCCCCGCGTGAGCCCCTCTTCCCTGTGTCTTCCTCGCAGCCGCGTCGGACCAAGACCCGGCAGCATCAGAGGAATGTACCAACTCCCGCTCCCACTCCCGCGCCTGAACCGTCGGTTGCCCCTGCCCCCGCTCCTGTGTTGGCCGTGTCAAGGCCAGTTGTGACTTCGACCGCCACTCCCCAACCCACTGTCGCCACGGCACCATCTGTCTCTCCGGAGCCCACCCTTGTGGTGCAGCTCACGCCCCCGGAGATCGTCATCACACCTCCCTCCCCTGTCTTGGTCCCCGAGACACCTGTAGAGGCTGTACAGGATGTGATTGGCGAGGCAATTCCAGGTTTGCCTGACAACTTGCTCGCTCCCGAAGCTACCGTTCAGGAGATTGTCACCGTTCCTTTTGTCCCGGCTACCCCTGTGGTCCCCCAACTGCATTGGGTGGCGCGCGACTTGACCGTGACCGAGCAAGAGATGGACGCCATCAGGCTTCAGCTTGAGGATTGGCACATTTCCACCGTTCAGAACGTTGTCACCGTTCCTTCTGTTCCGGCTGCCCGTGTGGTTCCCCAACTGCATTGGGTGGCGCGCGACTCGACTGTGACCGAGCACGAGATGGACGCCCTCAGGCTTCAACTTGAGCAATTGCGCATTTCCACCCCTGTTGCTGCATTCGCGGCTCCGGCTGTGACCGCGCAGGGTGCCCCTGGAAATGCCGTTCAATCGTCCGTTTCGGTTCCCGTTTTGACGACCATTCCATCGCTTGCTGACGACCCCGTTCCTTCTGTCGCTCCGTCGGCGGAAGTCTCTAGCTTGCTAGAGGCCGTGTCAGCCAGTGCTTCGGACAACGATGTGGAAATGGAGGAAACCTTGGACGTTACCGGACTCCAAGTTAGTGAACCGTCTTCGGATGGGGATCTGATCATGACGGAGAATGATGTCCCCCCTACAGTCCCCGTTGATCAACCCGAGGATCACGACATGCAGGATCACGCTCCTGAGCCTTCCATTTTTGGTTCCGCACTCGGTTCTCTCGCGTCTCTCGCTCCTGTCCAGAACTACTGGGAGTTATCACCAGCCTTTTCAAGTGGCCCTGAAGCTGCTTTGAGCCAGTTCACGTTCGCCGACACGAACACCCCGATCCCCACGGCCCCCCAGACAGAGACTCGCGAGGTAGACATGGAGGAAGCTCCTGCCGCCCAGGCCTCAACTCCGTCCATCGTTGCCGGCCAGGAAACAACAGTCCCAGCGACCACCTCCTCGGATCAAGCCACCGCCCCGTATACCTTCGGTCAGCAACAGGCTGTTCAATCTCCCTTCACTTATGCGCTACCCGGTGTTTCGGCCCCCGCTCCGTCGTTCTCCTCGGGTCAGGCTCAAGCTCCCTCTGCACCTGCACCCATCTCCTCGGCTTTCTCTTCCTTGTCTTCCGGCCAGCAGCAACCTGCCGGCACCCCATCCAACTGTCAAGCTCCCCCCTCTGCGATGGATGTTGAGACAAGCGGGGAAACGGGTTCAGTTCCTGCCGCCGCCTTCTCCCAGCCTTCTCCACTCCAGAATGTGGTTCTCGAACCCGTCGACCCTGCTCTTGAGGAGATGCTGTTGGCTGCGTTTATGGCAGCCCCTGAGCACACGGGCCCGCTGACGCCGCAGCAGCCCACCACGCAGCAGCAGCCCACGTCCCCGCAGCCAGACCCAGCGGCGCAAGCGCATCTGATGCAAGCTTTCCAAAGCTATGAATCAGAGCGGGATGCGAGTGTCGCCCAGCAGGCGAACACGCAGACGCCTGCGAATGAGGATATCAGCGCCGATGTGGACGAAATGGAGAGGCTGCGTCAAGAGGGGATACAGCGCCAGCGCGCGGAGATGGCCGCTATCCTGAAGCAGGTCGAAGAGGACAACCAGAATGACGACCAGGCAAAGATAGACAGGAAAGCCGAAGAGGCCAGACTGTTCTGTCTAAAGGCTCAGAAAAAAGCCCAGGCCCAGGTAGAAGCTGCTGAGGCGGAAGATGCTGAGGCGGAAGAAGACGAGTCGGAAGAAGACGAGTCGGATGATGACGAGTCGGAAATCCCTGAGCCGGAGGACAATGGGTCGGACGATGATGAGTCGGACGATGATCAGCCTCCCAATAACCAGGCGCCTCCCATTTCCCAGCAGACAAGCCAGCACACGAGTGCACCGCCCAATGTCGCTCCTTATGCGAATATGGGGTCAATCGGTGAGCTGAGCCTTCCAACTGGCAGCGCCGCGCCTAGCACGGAGCAAGATGCTGGGGATGAGCAGCAAGATTCCGTGGTTGAGAAATCGGGTCTCACCTATGAAGAGAGAGTCTTGTTGGGCCTGGAGGAGGATGACGATGTTGATGACGAGGTGAAAGACGAGGATCAGCGCCGCGCTGCCGATGCCGCGACCATGAGGCGCAGAAAGATCGCTCCTCCAAAGCCTCGCATCGTTAAGAGAAACAACACCAACATGTAAGAGATGGGAATTCGAGGCGACACATAAGCATATGGCATAAACGGCGGGGTGGTCCCGGGCGGGCGCCACTCAAGATCGTACATAAGTCCAGCTTGTCGTTGTTCTCTCAGAGAACTCTGGGATGTTTTGCGGGGCGTGTTGCAAAACTCCTAGCCTGTTAAGAATTCCTTGATCTTTGTTGGTTGTTGTCAGTCTTGTTTCGCTTTGGTATGAGAGTGTATTGTCTATCGGGATCTTGGGTTTTTCGCCTTCCCCCTCAGAACTGTCTCCTTTTTTCCCCTTTTTCCGACAAGCTCTCCATCGATAGACACACTTCTCTTCACCAAAAAGCGGACTTGACTCAAAATAGCAGGGAGTTTGATTTGTGATGATTGATGACAAGATGGTCATACCTTGTCCTCTCATCATCATCAAACAGCTACCCATTTCTAACTTGTCTCGTCGACCTCAGAAGTCACACTGAGTAAAAGTCGACAGCAAGGTCACTCGCACAGTCGCCACCGGATATGCCGCAAATCCGGGAACAGGTGCCGCGATTCGTTCTATATCAGGTTTCTGGTAAGGGTGGGTGGGTTATGGCCAGAAACAGGGAGTCAGTTTTTTCTGCTCTCAATATGTTGCAACCAAGAAGTCACGCTTGGATATAAGCAACCTGATATCAGCTCCGGTGCCTAGAATCGGATGCATTCTCTCAACGATCTCTCGACTCGTATAGTCAGAGACACTTCGTGTTTGCGGATCGACAAGTATGGGGAAAAGCTCGTCACACTTTTCCTCTGTCCTACCAGCATCACGACCCTCAACATTGCCGCTACCGAGTCAGTCACGCTCATGTTCGCAAGGCGAACCGGCAACGTTCTCTCAAGATTATCTGTTTTTTTTTTTTTTTACTGTACGAGTTTCTCGACGTTTTCAGATCATTCTTTTATCAGCAGCATCAGACCTAGGCACGTCTGCTTGCGACCTCCTTGTCACGATTACTGTCAGCATCGTTTTTTCTTATTCTCTCGATATCTTTCGGATTCATTGCAGCAACTTTTATCACATTTCAAAAGGCGAAACAGCAGCATTGATATGAGACTGACAGCAAACGTACATGACGACTTCTTTTCTTGGAATCATTCAACCATAAAATAAAAAAACCAACAGTACCAAAATTTGAAAAGGGAAAACAATCACCAAAAAATGTACGACTACATCTGTACCATTACTTCACACCACTGTACGAGTACGATTTTTGGCCATCGTCCACTTCTTGACCACTTCAGCTTGCCGACTTCTTTCTTTCTTTCTCAGCAAGCATACGGACGAGACGATCCTGTCGAAGACTAGAATTACCATTTTTCACTTCTGTTTTGACGAGATCAAACCAACCGGCGACCAATGTGCAATCACTCAAGCACGTTCGTTGACAAAGTATGACCAGTGCCAGCATTCTTCTTTCTTCTCGCAGGCACGACACGAACAACAGCAGTTTTATTTTCTTTCTTTCCGGGCAACTCACTCACGCTCGGATGTTCGTTCAACCATTGTGACCAGTTCAGCAAAGCTTCTTTCATTTTCTTCACTCAACAGGAAGCAGCTGATTCAAAATCATCAACATGTCGACAGTCAGTACAATCTTCAACTCGCTGACACATCGACAAGGACGCCCTTTAAACTTCAAATTCGGGACGTTCACACTTTGTGACAAAGTTCGGGACTGCAACCAACAAACCAAATCTTCAAAAAAAAAAAAAAAAAAAATCTTCAATTCTCAACTTCTTCAACTTTCAAGAAGAGCAGTGACAGCAGGCCCGAAGATAAACTAAGCAACATAACATGTCGAGACTCGATATTCTTCTTCAACTCGTTCTCGACATCGACATCAAGCGACGTTCTCCAACTTCAAAATCATGGGGATGTCCAAAAACTCGTGACATTCGTTCAAAAAAGACTGCAGCAAAACAAAACTTCCAAACTTTCAAGCTTCAACTTTCTCAAACTCAAAAAAGAAAAGGAGCAAGAGCAGTCTGAACGAAAACCGTTTCGAATCAACCATGTCTCGGCTCGACTCAAAACTTCAAACCCGTGAACAACCATAACTTTCAAATCTTCTCAATTTTCGTTCACATTTGTCGAGTATCATGGCGGATTCAAACCTTTCTTTGCAACGGCAGCGAAGAAGAAAAAAGCTTTGCAGAACTTTCTTGTTGTTTTGCTTGGTCAGACACACAAAAATCACACAAATCTTTTTTTGTCAGACCATGGCGAGCAAGCAGAGCTTTTTTTCAAATGGATTAACCACCAGCGATTCGACAGCTTTGGGTAAGTGTCCTTCCTCCCTTCGTTTTCGCCCTTCATTCTTTTTCATGGCGCACAAAAAACTAACAATAATGATGAACAGGACTCCGTGAATAATTCTCCTTCTTCTGAACATGATCAACTCAAACCGTTTCGTTTAGTCACGTTGAGCAGTCAATGCATGTCGAGATCGGTGCTATTTACCAGCTCACCTTTTTCTGCCTGGTAAAGGGTCCTCCTTTTTCGTTCCTTTAATGAAGAACGGAGATGAACTTGATGGTCCAAGCTAGTCTCAACTACAGATTGCAGTAAGTCCCTTCCTTCCCATTCTTTCCCCAAGACATGACAGTGACTGACATTTGTGTGCAACAGAACCAAAGTCGTCAAACTTTTACAGACTTACACACACGTTGAGATGCAATGGACCATCAAAGCCGGCGATTCGACGTCTTAGGGTACGTTGTACTTTCCTCTTTCTCCCTGCTGCTTCACATGAACCGACACTAACAAATGATGGAACAGGACTCGATGCGACTGACAACTTCAACTCATTCATTCACTCAAACCACATTGACAAATCTTCTTCTCAATTCAGTCAGCAATTCTTTTCGCATCGAGAATTATCCCGAAGTAGTAATCGAGATCGATAAGGCATAAACTGCCTAGGCGTCGACGCAAGAATAGAAAAGTAAGTTTTTCTTCAGCACAACACAACAACACCATGAGGCGGGAATGACTAACATGGGTCCACGAAACAGATTCATGCCGTTGAACCAGAAGTTGAGTTGGCCTGCCCAGGTCGTAAAATCAGCGTCACTCAACAGACTGTTAATGTATGTTCTATTTGCGCTCCTGTGCTCGCTAATCATTGAGATCTTGTACTGACTTGGTTATGTTGAACAGAAAGCCGAAGCATCTGCTACTGCATATGAATCAACCAAACTTTCAAACCACACTTTCAAACCAATTCGATTCAACACAGGGACCAAGAACGAGTACACGGAGCGGACAACCAAACCTCAAACCATCCGTGGTAACGACACGTCTCGATACAAGCTCTTGAAAACTTCTCTATCTAACTCTTGAGAGCTTCGCCAACCAATCCAAACTCATGGCGGCATCGAGACACACAGCTCATTTCCAAACTTATCTACTCTTGAGCTTCGTCCAGCCACTCGTCCCTCTAGTACCGGCAGCACTACTAGTACTCGTTCCAGCAGCAGCAGCAGAAGCAGCAGATGCAGCGTCGGTCGAGCCAGCGCCATCAACATTTCCACCACTATTTCCACTCAAATTGCGAATACCTCTTTCTCTGGCAATGGCTTCCGACAACGCATTACCACCGGCATTAACAACAGTCGAAACACTTTCCACACCGAAATCGTCATTTACCCGTCCGTCTCTACCGGCAATAATAATATCATCCTCTCTCCGACGACGTCGCTTGACCAAAACTCCAAGCCGACCGTTGTCGTGTTCGAAAGCATCGTCCAGCTCGTCACCCTCAATCTTTTCCCACTCCAACATTGGCGCCTCGTTGACCAACCTCTTCTTCAACCGATCCGACATTCGGTGCGGACTGGGGAGTCTGCACCTGTCCAACCACTCCTTTCCTTCCAAACTCTCTAGGAAGTTGTGGATCGTCCCATGAGACCAACGACTTATAACCAATCTCGGGTTGTTGTTCGATGACGACGCCGTCGCACCACTCTCTTCTGGCGGTGTCGTTGTTGTCTCGTTATTACCATTCTTGGGACTTGGAAACATGTTCGGATCAACCGAGCGCCGATGGAGATTATCGCCAATCAGCAACCTGTACAAATTGTGGCCCATGTTGCACAGCTCATCGTAGGTATCCCGCGAATCATTCAAACCAAACGGGAGACCTTGGGTGCAGCAGGCCCAGGCGATATTGTGGGCGAGCAGGCAGACGGCCTCGATAAACATTCCGGCTGTCTGCGGGTCCTCCTTGACCAGGGCGGGCAGCGGCTTTTCGATCCAGAGCGGACGGGGACGATGGGGGAACGATCTGGTTTTCTCAACATCGATCGGCGGTCCATCCAACCCGGACTGCTGGTGATGACCAGTTAACATGGCTGCCGGAAACGGCGGCTCCTCCAGTTGGTAAGACGCCTGCGGCCATAAAATCGTCGGTCGTGGGTAGTCTTGGTGTGGAAGTGTGATTTGTGAAGGAAGTCGAATGGCAAGGTAATGGGAGGTCAGCATCAGCAAATGTGTGATGTTGGCCAGGGATGTGTTGATAACCTCTGGTGAGAGGCCTACAGAAAAAAAAGATTAAGTAAGTCAAGCCGACAGCAAGAGAGGTGGGAGACAAGAGGCTAACTCACTGTTTAGAGCATGCAAATCGATAATCTCGACGCCGCCGAGCTCATACCGCTTCAAAGAACCCTTGCGAATCTGCCTAAGTCCAAACAATCTTGCAGCCTCCTCGCACAGAAACGATCTCGTCGACGCCATGGTGTCAGCACAAGCAGCCCATTTGAATCTAGTCCGGCGAATCGACTCCTGAGCCTCTTCTAGCTGTCGGTTCCGCCTCGCTGCAACACCAGTCGACATGGCCGATAAATCAGACTCCTTCCGGGCGAGAACATCCTTCTTCTTCTCGACCTCCTTCCTGGTCTGCTCGGTCTGTCTCTTCAAGCGCTCACACTGAGCCATAATCTCGGCGGTTCGAGCATTGGCGGCGGCCATATCCGACTTGAGTCGGTCCAAGTAAGTCTTTTTGGATCCTCCTGCTTCCTGCTCTCCGACGGTGCGCTCTAACTCCTCGTTCTCGATCAGGGCTCGTGCGTTCTGCACTCGAAGTGGGTAAAGCCTATTGCGCGCATCAACGGCGCAGAGAAATGGCACCCTGCCCTGATGGGAGCGGTCGCAAAGACTGCAACAAATCATCTTGAAAGACTAATGGTGGCGTCGTCGAGGAATCCAAATTGGTGAGTTCGAGTTGGAGTGCGAGAGTTTAAGAAGGTGTGAGCAATGGACATAGAAGCTGACTTGTGCTGGTGGTTATCGATGGAACAGATCTTCACTCTCATCCAAAGACTCGACAATGACATGACGAAACAGCCGATGCCTGCTGCCCGATGAAATGCCCTCGAAGCATACAAGCCGAACGATATCGAACGACGAACGATGAAACAAACCGAGCGTCGAGTCGAAGAATGAATCAATCAATCAATATCATCCAAAGATAAAGAGAAGGAAGGGGTTGTTGGGGTCAAAGAGGAGATGGAACATCAAAAAACGAAAAGTCTCCAGGCTGAAGTCACAAGCAATGCACAGCACACCCGCATACAGCACCCCTGGGCGTCATCGGAGAGCCGGTCACCGGGATCATGTTTCGCAGGGCACAGCATCAAGTCACAGTCCTCGCCGAATCTGGTCTAGTGTCACGCCCTCACGGCCCTGTGCCTAGCCCTGCCCCGGATTGGCACAGGCAGTACCGACCCACTTCCCGCTCTTGCCTAGCTCGACTGCCAGTGCCGCCCATCGCTCTCGGCCCCTCTTTTTCAGCGGCTCCAGCGCCCTCCACTCGCTGTGGACGAATCCTCCACAGCTGCAACCGCGCTCGAGAATAGCGACTCCATTCGGCGGCTCTCGGGTCTCACCATAACATCCTCTCATCAAAGCGATCACACAGGAAGGGTCACAAGGAAGGAAGGGACGACGAAGAGACCTCGACACCAGCGTCCGTTACACTTGCACAAAATTCCCAGTGTAGCACAAGCATAATCCAATCGGCAACTTATCGGGCAGCAGCAAATTCAATAAGACATCGGCCAGAACAAGAAAGTCTCTAAGAAGAAAGAGACACCTCATAAGAAGAGCACAAAAGTGAAAGCGGCATCACTTTGCGACATCTCATATAAAACAACAAAAAGGAAAGAGCATAATCTGCCTTCCACTCATACAGCACTCAACAAACCAGCGCCTTCCGTCCTTTATCCAGCTCAAACAGAGAAAATATGGACTCTACCCCGCCTCAAAACCGGCAAGGACAACGGCCAGAGTCTGAGCCTGACTCCGATCTCAGCACCGCTTCTCCAGCCGGCAGCGAGCATAACCGGAGCTCTCACTTTGGTGAGGACGACTCCTTTGACCACAATATTCAGTCACCTCAGTCACCTCGATCGCCTCAGTCACCTCGCTCACATCAATCGCCTCGCTCACCTGAATCACCCAAATCGACTCAGTCGCCTCAGCTGCTCTCACCTCTCCAGCCAGTGCGCTCAACGCCCATCGTCCCCATCATGGACAGCAGCAATAATAGCAACTCGAGCCACGGCAGCCAGGACAGCGACGACGACATGGCCAACAGCCCCAGTGATCACGGCAATAACGCAGAGCCGACCATCACTCAACTCCAACAACCTCTGGAGAACGACCGCTCCTCCCCTCCCTCCTTTCTCCCTGCCACAGTCTTCCAAGGCAGCAACAACAATAACATGAACTCACAACAGCGCCAGCAGCAGGTCAAGACTCCTGAGCCGCGCAACAACACCACCACTCCCACCAACGAACCCATAACCATCAACTCTGATGACACTGGGAACAGTAACAACAACCAAGGCAACCATAACAACTTCAACAGCCTCAACAGCCTCCACCTCAAAACCTCCCTCAACCCTCTCCCGCGCAATATCTTCGCCGCCGCCGGCCACGCCCTCTCCTCGCCCAGCACCCCCGGCACCCTACCCAACTTTGACTGGGACGACTTTGTGACACGCTACACCGAGTCCCTGGCCGCCGCCGACGCCGAGGAAGCCGAACTCCTCGAAGAGTTTCAGCAGCTGGTGCATTACTTTGAAGTATGGGCCTCGTCTTCGTCAGCTCACGACACCGATCGGGCTGTCAAGCGCTTGCAGACGCGCGAGCGGTACGTGCGCCTTGAGGAACAGAATCTGGCGCAGAGGCGGAAGCATTTGACGGAGGTGGTGAGGGCTTTTCAGAGTGCTTTGGCTCTTTTGAGCCAGTCTTCTTGATGGTTGAGTTTAAGTTACGGTGGTGATAAGGGAGGAGGAGCGGTGAGAGCACATCAACTGCTTTTGACAACAACACAAGAAAACAACGACAGAAAAAAAAAAAAAAACCAAAGGCGTGGTCCCCGTGGCGGCTCTGACCGTGGGTCGGACTTCATGCCGTGGAGGAAGGGTGGTGAGAAGGCGTGGTCCCAAAGGCGCCAAAGAGCGTGGGCCGGATGCACTGCCGCGGGAGGAGAAGTTGTGAAATGGGAAATTTTTTGGAAGTGTGGAGGATGGGAAAGGTGTGTTAGAGTAGATGTAGGTAGCTTGGGCCTTCGGGCGGGTGGAGGGCCAAGGGCCCGACAGGTATGTTCCCTTTTTTCGTTTTACCCTTTGTTTTCTTACCGCAGACTTACTAACTTTTCAACATGCCAGGGAGGGGGGCCAAGGGCTACTTGGGGGCCCGGTACGTATCTTACTCCTTTTCCTTTGTTTTTTGATCACACAGGGACTAACTGTTTTACATTCACAGGAAGGAGGACCACGGGATGGGGGGTGGGGGTTGGAGGAGTAGATAGCGACATAGAGTGCGCATCGTGTTCTTCTATGAGCTTGTATTCTGGCGGTCGGAAAAACAAAAATCGATAGAGCATAAAGTGCTCGAGAGGAGAAGGGGTTCAAGAAAAAAAAAATTCATATAGCAAGAGCCGCAGCGCTAAAGCGCTCAGGAGCATAAATTGCTTTCTGAAGGCAAGACAAGCGAGCATAAACTGCTCAGGAGGAGCTTGACAAGAGGGAACCGGGGCAGGCGCTAGACAGGATCAGTGGCCTAGATGCCCCTTAGATTTGAGGATCATGTTTTGAGAATCTTTGTGTCCCAGACTGAAGTCTGTTGAGAAGGACGAAGACAGTCAAGTGAGCTGGTGGTAGAGAAGGTGGAAGATTTATTTCATTTTGTTTTGCGAATTTCTTCGTACCAGACAGAAGTCTGTGTGGTAGCTGAAGCTAGGTCTTCATTGCTGGGTGATGGTAATGGTGATGGTGACGGTTGTTAAACCGAGTGCTTTAACGGCCTTTGGGTCTTGGAGGGCCATGATACAGTCAGGTATCAGGAAATCGTGTATGGAATCAAAATCATTGACACAACTCTCTTGTCTTAACTACTCTCTACACTAAGTGAATGTGATATGCTCGATCATGGTGATACAATTGTCCAGAGTATAGCCCCTGGCCCAGCAGTTTACCATAACTAGGTATCGGCATCTCGACGAGTGACTGCTTTGAACATCAATCTTAAATATCCCGTCTTACCAATACACAAACTAAAGTCCACCAACATGCCAAAACCAATAAATCAATTCTTTTGATACCCATACGCCGTCATCCAGCTAACTAAAGAAAAACATAGACATATGTTGACGTATAAATCATGCTCAAGAGCTTCACCACAGGGGGTATCATGAGAAGCCACTTCTCTCCTTCCATGCCCTAAAATTCCATGCCCAATAACCAAATAACTTTTTCAACCCCATCCTCAACGCATCCGTCGATTCATCACCCCCAAAACACCCACGAAAAAAATCATGCATTGTTCATGGCATGCATCACTGAGCAGCTAGCTCATCTCGCCTCCTGCACCGCATCCCTCTTCACCGTCCCGTACCCCCCATCCACGGTCGAACCGACCGCCCTCGACACCAACGCCCTCCCTTCGTTCACTTCATTATCCTCAACCCCCTCTTCTTCTTCACTACTCTCCTCGTCATCAGTCTCCAAGCTCCTGGTAGGCCCCTCCCCTTCCACGATAAACCAACTAGGTATCGCGCCCACCATCGCCACCGCACTCAAAAACCACCATGGAGCAATGATATAATCCCTTCCGGTCACACCCCAAGTAAAGATCGCTCCAGCAACCGCTGGCCCTACAGCCCTTCCCAGTCCCGAAAAGGTAGTCGCGAACCCGTTCAAGGTCCCAAGGATTCGTAGCGAGGAAGCAGAGTTGGTAAGCAAGATCGTGGTGCAGGGGAAGCCGATAATAACCGCCACGCCCTTGATCAAGATCAGTGTCAAAAACACGGCGTAGCGCGTGTGGGTATCTTGGATCAGAGCTGTGTAGGGGGTTAGGAGGTAGACGAGCGGGAACAAGAGGGTTGCTACGCGGTAACACCTAAGCACACCAAAGCGGGCGCAAAACCACGGGAACAAAAAGAATTGGACGACGCCGCAGGCTATTCCGTAGACCGTGTAAATGGTGCCGATCTTGTCGGATCCTAGACCGAAGCCGCCGGTGAACTTGAAGGGAAGGTGGGTGTTTTCGGGTGTGTGTTCGATGAGAGGGTAGTTGAGGAAGACGGGAAGGACTTGGTCGAAGGCTACGGAGTGGAGAGCCAGGAAGGTGTAGGAGGTTAGGTTGATGATTGTTTGCGGCGTGAAGATTTCGCGGAGGGTCGGAGGGTCCTGATCGACTATTGAGGTGGAAGTTGACTGCGAGGGTAGCTGGGAGGATTCGGCGGCGAGTAAAGGAGCTGAGGCACCGTCGTCGACGAAGGAGTGACGGCGGGTGTTTCGGTGATGGTGATGATGACGGCGCTTTTTGAAAGGGCGGGTGAGTTTCTCGCCAAGAACCAAACCCCAGTCTCGATGGCCACGCTTGCTTTCGAGGGTTTCCTTGAGGAAAAGGAGCCCGGTCATGAACGAAATGAAGAAGATGACGCCGGCGAGAAGGTTGGGCAAAGCGAAGGGATACTTCTTGAAGAAGGCGCTGTTGCCGAAGAGGGATGGGTATTGATCGGCGGGCCGGGCAAAGAAGCCACCGAAGGCCGGACCGAAGACACTGCCGATGGACCAGACTAAAGGCATGAGCGAGAACGCCTTGGGTTGGAGTTTTTTCTCAGGAACCAATTCGGCTACCACTGTGCGGAGGATGCCGACTGTATCATGCATGTTAGCGTTTTGTGCCTCTACCCGTGGACGACCCAGGTCTTTTCTTACCATTACCGTTACCTGCACCCATGATAAACCGAATAGTGATGGCCATGGTAAGACTGGTCGACACACCCCAAATGATGAAGCAAATCATGGTACTCGTAAGACCAATCAAGATGATAGGCTTCCGGCCGAACCGATCAGATGCTCTTCCCCAAGGCACAGCGGACATGCTCTGGGCTACCGAGAAGATACTACCTGTAAAGCCAGCCCATTTCGCCACCTCGTTCTTGGGGACCCCGAAGCTCTTAATCATCTCGGGGAGGTAAGGGTAGATGGACGTTGCGGCTAGTGGTTCGGCGAATCTGGCAACGGCTAAAGGTTGAGGTTGTGTTAGCGTTTGTTCATAAGTGAGATTTATAGTAGAAACCACAGTTCGAGTCTTCAACGGGAGACTTGATAGTATGGAACCTGGCTATATTACTTACCCAGAATCGCCAGCTGTTGCTTGGGCAGTTTGGGGCCATTTTTGGCTTTGGTTACCATGATGGGCCTACTCTGAGTATCTGGAAAGTCTTGGGACTGGAAGCGTGAATAGTATAGAACCAGTTCAGTAGGCCAAAAAGTAGAAAACAAAGTCCAGTAAAACCAAAAAGCACAACCAAGAAAAAGTGAAAACGCCCGAGTCTATTGTCTTATACGAGATGGCGACTATGACTGGATCGCGAATGGTTGATAGGATCGGTGGGTTGGAGCCTTGTCAGATTTTGACGCCCTTGAAATGACGGATGGGAAAGAGGGGGAAAGCAGCGAGGCGAGGAAGAGCGAAAATAGAAGACATGGAAAAGAGAAAAAGACGAGGAACCCGCAAGAGAGGAAGCTGGACCCTTGACCTGGAGAAAAAAATACTATGGATTAGTCAAAAAGAGGGATAGAGGCGGTGGTGTCCGATGACAAAATCAGAAAGACGTAGGATCGCTGTTCACATGCGGCTTTATGCGGAACTAGAGGCAGGAACGGACGGACGGGGTCCCTAGAGCAAGGTTCCATTCCTGCCCACGTTTGCCAATCCGCAGTGCTTTAAACGCTAAAGGACCTTGCCGGACCACTGAGAAAGCTGCCTGGAGCTCACCGTATCCCATTGTGTCCACCAAGTCGTTCCTGTTGTTGGTTCACTGCAGGTACAAAGAAGAATCTTTGGTTGGCAAAATCCACTCATCTGTAACCGTCCTTCCGAGCCAACACAACATAGAATTAGCTGCTTGGAACCTCCTTCCATTTTTGAACATTATGTTTTCGAAGGTCTCGTGCTTCCTTTCTCTGTTGAGAGCTCTGAACATGGACGACAACGGTGAGGTTGTGGGTGGCTGTTGACCGGTGAGGCAGTCTGAACTGGAGGATGCCTCGATGTGTCAGAACTCACAAAATCTCTATTGAGGTGGTGACTGTGAGATATTGCATGCATATTCCTCGCAACCTCTTCTTAAGTGCTTTCTGTCTCAGCAGTCACACACGCACCGATTACACAGCTTTTCGGGGAAGCCGTCCAATTCCCGTTCCCCGACTCGCGTGCCCGGTCGAAGGAAAAGGCTTTCCGTCTGCTATGTCCGAGGCCGTGATCGGCTCTCGAAAGGAGGATCACAGGGTCGTCGTCCACCCTCAATCCGTCATTGGCCAGCCATTGGAACGTTGGCTTACCTATATTGTTTACGCAGTACGACCTTTTCACTTCCTCTATCGAGCTGTCAGTACAGCATCGTGACTTGGATCTAGCAGCTGAGTCAATGTTATCCCCAACTGGAAGCTGCAGGCGGTTACGGAACCCTTTTCCGTCCTCCATCAACCCTTGTCTGCTGCATGGATTGTTATCCCCCGCGTCCAGGGCGCCAAAGTCAGCATGCCACCAGACCTCGGCCTGCTTCAATTTTACAGTGCGATGGCTTGAAGTCCTCAACTTCAGGCAGCGGGCCAGAAAAAGGTTTGGGATCGTGACCTTTGTCTGTTGCGGATCGGCGTCAACGAGACGGCACAAATTTTGGGAGTGAAGTCGAAATATTTCCTCCTCGAGAGCCTCCTGTCAGTGGTACAGGAAACTCCTCAACGGTCACTGTGCTACAGTCGGGTGGAAAAAGCCACCATGATTTCATACTGTATTTGAGACATCGTGCGGGGAGTCTCCAGGCCGTGAGGGGTCGCTGTTACGATATCGATATCAGGCCAAGATTGTGCCGGTCAGCCCTGCAATGACGCCAACCGTAAAGTCCGAGGAATTTGTTACGAACATCGCCATCGATGAAAGTCTCTCGTCTTTTGATAGGTGCACCGAGACAAGTGGATAGTGCGGCAGCTCCCGTTGCTGCAGGCGACTTTTACTCTTAACAGGCGAAACTTAATGGCTGGTAGAGAAACTGTAGAATCGCAGGTTACTTCTGTTAATGGCTCGCCATGCTACGTTGGGCAGGTTGGTGACGACGTTTATCAGATGAACTGGCCGCGACCCTCATCCATTTTCAACCCATCTATTCTAAACTCCATCCGTATTCATCTCGGCATGGCCAAATCCCTTCATTTTCAGAGACATTTCATAGAGTGTAAGTGAGACTTGACACCCTCTCACCCTCAGCCGCCGCCGACTATCTGCTTCTATCTATCGCTCAAACATTCCTCTGCACCGTCCACTTCCCCTCACACACCCTCCTCACGAGACCAACTATCTCTCCATGGGCTCCAAGCCTCCCGTCCTCGGTCCGTGAAACCTACGGTCTACATCCTATTGGATGTCAAGCACTTTTCTGCCGGTATTCACAACACCCTCTCATTCAGCTACTGACATCAAACACAGTGTAATCAAGAAGCTATCCGCATATAGACAGCCCAGACACAAGCCAAGAAGCGACCTTCAACATGGGTACCGCCGCAGAGCAGACCCCCCTCATCACCACGGTGAAGGTGGATTCTGCTCTTCGCCGTCAGTATCATCACCGAGTTACCCGTAGATTCTTTACCCTTTCCTTCACTTCCGTCCTCTTTTGGCTATCGTTGCTTTTCTTCGCCACCTTCACTTTTGTCCCCCGCCCCAAGTCTTGGCCCGGCTGTGGTCATGGTCGAAGCAAGGTAGACTATGAGGAGTTGCGCCAGCTACTTCTTGACACTCCCGATAGTAAAAAGGCCGAGGAATGGCAACGGTACTACACTGCCGGACCCCATCTTGCTGGCAAGAACTATTCTCAGGTGTGTAGGTCCTCAGCCCAAGCCATAAGTCCTGTACTAATCCGCCTTGTAGGCCCTCTGGACAAAGGAAAAGTGGGAAGAGTTTGGTGTCAAGTCACACATTGTTGACTATGAGGTTTATATCAACTATCCTATTGAACACCGTCTGGCACTCCTAGAGAAGGAGGGCAAGAAGGACGACAGCACCTCAGACAACTGGAAGGTTTCGTTTGAAGCCACTCTCGAAGAGGACATCCTCGACGAAGACCCAAGCACCAGTCTCCCTGAGAGAGTTCCCGTCTTCCACGGTTATTCTGCCTCCGGCAACGTCACCGCTCCTGTGGTTTACGTCAACTACGGCACGTACCAGGATTTCGATGACTTGCTCAAGGCCAACGTCAGCCTTAGCGGGAAGATTGCCATTGCTCGCTATGGTCTCATCTTCCGTGGACTCAAACTCAAGAGGGCGCAGGAGCTTGGAATGGTTGGCGTTATTCTGTATAGCGATCCTGGCGATGATGGTGAGATGACCGAAGAAAAGGGCCACGCTCCTTACCCCGAGGGACCGGCTCGCCAGCCTAGCAGTGTCCAGCGTGGCAGTATGCAATTTCTCAGCATTGCTCCAGGCGATCCGTAAGTCATTGTGTGTTTTAGCAGTTGTATATGCGAAAGCTGACCTAAGAATAGGACAACCCCAGGCTACCCTTCCAAACCTGGAGTGCCTCGTGCACCAGTTGACGGAGCCATTCCTAGCATTCCTTCGATCCCCATCTCTTACGCCGAAGCCGTTCCTATTCTCAAAGCTCTCAATGGTCATGGTCCCAAAGCCTCGGACTTCAACAAGTGGTGGACTCGCCGCACTGGTTTGGGCTACAAGGGTGTGGACTACAACATCGGACCGACGCCGGACGACGTCGTTGTGAACCTCTACAACCAGCAAGAATACGTTACTACTCCTTTGTGGAACGTTATTGGTGTCATCAACGGTACCATTCCGGATGAGGTGATTGGTGAGTAATTATTCCGTGGACTTGGTGGAAACCGTTCCTCATATGAGCACATTACTAACTTGTCGCATAGTCGTCGGCAACCACCGTGATGCTTGGATTGCTGGCGGTGCTGGAGATCCCAACAGCGGATCCGCAGTTCTGAACGAGGTCATCCGTTCCTTCGGAGAAGCTCTGCGTCTCGGCTGGAAACCCTTGCGCACCATCGTCTTTGCCAGCTGGGATGGTGAGGAATACGGTCTTCTCGGATCAACCGAATGGGTCGAGGAGTACCTTCCCTGGCTGAGCCACGCAAATGTTGCCTACCTCAACATCGACGTCGGCGTCCGGGGCAAGGTCTTCTCAGCCTCTGCCGCTCCTCTCCTCAACAGCATCATCTACGCCGCCACGGCCGCCGTAGAGTCGCCCGACCATCCTGGACACTCCATCCTCGAGAAGAACTGGGACAAGAAGATCAGCACCATGGGAAGCGGCAGTGATTTCACCGCCTTCCAGGACTTTGCCGGCATCCCTTCCCTGGATGTCGGTTTCAACGCCGGCGAAGACGACCCTGTCTACCACTACCACAGCAACTACGATAGCTTCTACTGGATGAAGACGTACGGCGACCCCGGCTTCGTCTACCACCGCACCATGGCCCAGATCTTCGGCCTCCTGATCGCCGAGCTCGTCGACCTCCCCGTGCTCGCCTTCAGCGCCGAGAGCTACGCCACAGCCCTAGACAAGTACGTCTCCCAGGTAGAAGACAAGCTCGACTCCGCTCTCCACCCTCCCAAGGAAATCAACATCTCCGCCCTCACCGAGCAAGAAATTTCCAACCTGCGCGGAAACCACTTCAACAGCACTGCAAACGCTGTCGCATCATCCACCTCCTCCAACAAGAAAGCCGCCCTAGCCTTCCGCGACTCCCTCAAGCGCCTCCACGACTCCGTCGGCAAACTCACCGAAAAAGCCGCCCGCCTCGACGCCGAGGCCGAGGACCTCCGAAGCCAAGCGCGCGAGCACATCCCGTGGTACCACTGGCACCAGAAGCTCAAGCTGTGGTTCCAGATCCGCAAGGTTAACACCAAGTACAAGTACATTGAGCGCAACTTTTTGTTTAGCGAAGGGTTGGACGGCAGGCCGTGGTTTAAACACGTGGTGTTTGCTCCTGGGTTGTGGACGGGGTATTCGGGCGCGGTGTTCCCGGGGCTGGTGGAGAGTATTGATGCGAGGGACTGGACGAATGCGGAGAGGTGGGTGGATATTATTGATGCTTGTGTTGGGAATGCGGCGAGGAAGTTGTGAGTTTGATGTTAGAGAGAGGAAAAGGGGGGGTCTGAGTGGGTTGGATATGTCTTGTTTGGGCTTGGTGTGAAGCCCTGTCATGTCTAGCGAAGACTTAATAGCGAACATTTGATGTTTGAGCGGGCGAGATGCTCGCAAGGAAAAAGTAACACTTCTTGAACAGACGCACCATGCGTCCAAGTGTCTTTACCTTGTGAGATAACTTCCAGGCAGTCATTCTATAAAGAAATGCGTGAGTGATATTGGTTCATGTGCTTTCAGACTACCGTAAGTCCTTTCACAACTCTCCAATAACATCTTCTAGCCAAAGCGAGCCATATGGTATGATACTGTACACAGTAAGTCAATATGTGTAACCAGTCCAGCAGGTACACGAAGAAAGATGTGTCAAAAGTAAGTCTGTCTACAATAGTTGCCAACCATCTAGAGTAATACACCAATTTGTTTCTGCGGTTGACATCTTATCGCGAACAGTCAGACAAATAAAAGCCAATTATGATACAAAAGATCACCACCCTCTCTTCCCACCCCATCCATTCTTCACACACGACCTTTTCTGTCCCTTCTATGCATTGCACCTTCTTTTCTCCTGCCCTCCACCCCCTCAAAAAGTGTACAATTCTACCATTGCTACCCCATCACCAACCTCAGGGGTTCAGCAACTAGAGTAAAGATTCAAGGCAATTGATAAACCCCCGCCGGCAACCCCTGATGACTTGCCACATGATGTGTCGAAACAGGAACAGCTGACACAGCCAACGACCTCTGGAACTGGGTATACGTCGTCCCACCCGTGGTCTGTGGGGAAATGTGTCCATGGGCTGGAAATGGTTGATAAGCTTGGTATTTCCCTTGTTGGTCTTGTGGTTGTTCAGGGCATAGGTACGGTTGTTGCTTGAGATATGGCTGGTTACCGGAAGCTGGGGTGTAAGATGGGGCTGGGGATGGTACTGATGAAGGTTGCTGAATCTGATTGTGGTTGTTATGGTTCTGGACTTGGATGTGAGGGATGGGGACTGGTGTTGAGTCAAGCTGAAAGGGCCGGTTCTTGTTGTTGTTGTTGATGCCAGCACTGGGTGGGACAAGGAGGGTGCCGCTTTCGCTGGAGGATGGGAAGGAGTTGACGGGCCTGCTGTGAAGTCCGGCGGCGCGGTGACGGTGGAGATAGACGGAGTGGATTACGAGGGAGGTGATGTGGAGGGTTCTGTGTAGAGCAGCAGAATTTATCTGTTAGCACACAGGCATTGGTATCTGTGATTGACGGGGTGATGTGGCGAAGGAATTACGAAACCCGAGGGGAAAACGCTAGAGGATGATAAGAGAAGGTAGAAAGGAGAGAGACTCACATTTGAACCCCTCCCAGTGCAGAGAGAACAATGACACAGTCGGTCACCATCGACCAGTCAGTCCAATAGTCCACATCTCGACCAAAAATATAAGAACCGCCAGCCCAGTAATCACTTCTGCTCAAGCGCCTCCCGGTCAGTAGTGTCTTCTTCCCTCCATAAGAAAAAGCAGCAAAGGTCTCGTAATCATAGTTGTCATCCCCGGCCGTACTGCCACTGGGATCGTATTCCGGAACATTATTTGACCAGTCCGCGGACGTATTTTCATACCTCGCCATGGCATCAATGGAAAATATCTTGGCGGTTATGGCCCCGAAGCAGGCGAGCCAGAACACCACCAGAGAAATGTCGAGAACAAGAATGGCCCAGTAGTTGTAGGCTCTCAAGTTGGAATAGCGGGCGACGAGGTGGTAAGTTGATGTTATCAGGGTTGCAATGCCCTGTTTTTTTGAACCACAGTGATAAAATGAAGGGGTTAGTGATTGGTAAAACAAGGTAATGAGGACAACAGCAAAAGATGGGAAATTAAAGGAACAATTCGAGGAGGAGGGAAGACATACAACTGCGAGGACGAATATGCCTGCGTCGAAGAAGTAGACATGAGTGGTAAAGGCGGAGAAACCGGAAATGAGAATGGAAAAGACGAGTTGGACGATACGAATGGCGATAAACCCTTTTGGGTAGAGAGGGATGTGCTCCCATCCTGGAGCTCGGTCGGATGAGTATTTGCAATATGGCATCGTTCTTCTCTGAGATGTGCTTTCGTAACTTGGGTGATAACAGTGGCCAAGTCGGTCTACCGGGTTCGACGGACACTGGATGTGTAATGCTCAACGAGAACCGTTTTGGAGAAGCGTAAACATCGAAGCTGATCAACAGACAGCAAAAACTCTTCCACTCTAATACGACTAATAAACAAAAAAGAGGAAAGGGAGAGGAAGAAGAAACAATCCAAGACTCCAAGACAGAAGCTGGCAGGACTTGAAGGAACCAGCCCTTTTTTAACTCACCGCGCAAGCCTCTCCATAGAGAATTTGCCCTTCTCCTACTATACCCAGATTCTTGGAATTCAAGTTCACCACATCGCGAAATGATACACGTCTTCCGCGTGGGATGTGCGTGGCGTTCCCATTGTCAGGCACATCCATGCGAGAACAAGATGAACCAAAGTCTGCCAAACGAGACAGAGTGAAATATGGAAGAAGACAGGAATGTCTTAAGAAAGTCGGACAGATAAGGGAAACCAGATGCAAAATGACGAGCTGTGAATATGCCAGCATCAAAACAGACAACCAGATGACGTGTTGCCCAATGAAATTTTATTCGGGTACCTCTATGCCCGTCCAGTCACGTCCGTTAAGGACTTTGCCTGGGCGAACATGATGGGGTGTATGAAATGAGAGTTGGCCCCAAGGGTCGCGAGATGTCGAGCTGCGGGATAGGTTGAATGGGTGAACGAACACTGTTGAGGAAATTGAAGGGAAGACCGGTGGGTAGTTGCATGTGGTTGAGGAGTTGACCAGATGATATGTCGAAAAAGTTGTTTCAGATGCCTGAGCGACCGTTGGGATTGCCTTCCCTTTGTGATGTTTCTGGTCCTCTGTCAATTCACCTTAAAAGTGACGCCTTCCCTTTGTATATTATAGTACAAATCAAGCACACGGTGAGTGGTGACTACCCTCAAACTTCTGTTGCCGGCCCAGTCACGACCCAGACCGGCGACGGGACTCGCTCCTTCCCAGACCTACACCGGTCGAAGAGTACTCTCAGAGCAAAGGAAGCAGGAGGAAGGCACGACCTCAACTCACCACCAGCACCTGACTATAGAGGTAGGTAGCTAGCACGGCACCCCCAACCTCCCACCAGGTTTCCAAGCCATCGCCACCCCAACATCATGATAACCCACCAAACCCAAATACTCCTCCGCCAACCTCCACCTACTTCCCAACCTACCCAAACACTTACTCACATCCTCCATCGCCTGCGTTACTCCCACTCCTCCTCCTCCCCCTTCCCCAGCCCTGTTATCGGGGGGAGTATCACCTCCCTCCGTCCACAACCACCTCAGTGTCGCCAACCCACTATACAACGAATCCAAGCAAAGCGGACTAACCACCGCCAACCCCTGCGGCAGCATGACGGCGTCTAGCAGCTCCATGCACAGATCGCGCACGACGCCACTTGAGAGGGACCGTAGCCCGGCTACGGATCGGACTTGTAGAGAGAGCTGGTTGGCGGTTTTGGGCTGGAGGTTTTCGAATCCGGCGGCGCCGGGACCGTCAAGGAGGTTTTCGGGGCAGCAGTGGATGTCGTACAGGAGGAAGAGGGCGGAGTGGGTTAGGCTTAGAGGGGGTAGGAAAGAGGGGTTTAGGGGTTGGGGTTGTAGGGAGGGAGATAGAGAGGAGGAGGAGGAGAAGTCGAAGGGGGGAGATAGGGAAGATGGGGAAGGCTGGTGGTGATAGGGAGGGTTGAGGGGGATGGAGGTGGAGGTTAGGAAGTGCCAGTTTGGTGGGGAAGGGTTACTTGATGAAGTTGATCCTGTGGACTGCTGGGTGGTGCGTGCTAGTGACAAGCTTGGGAGGAGTTCTTGTTGGATTAGGGTGCTGAAGGAGGTGAGTGTGTTGATGAGGTCGTCGAGCTCGTTAATGTCGAAGGGGTCACCGTTGTGGTCAAATCCTCCTAGTTGCTGGTTCCGCAGGGTGGTTCGGGCGTGGGTGATGGTTCTGCTGACTAGCATGGATGATTGGACTAGACGGGCGAAGCGGCCTTGTGGTTGCTCGAGAGGTGTGGTGATTCCCGCGCTGAGGGCTCTGCCTGGATCTCCGTTGTCCTGTGTCGGGAACCGTTAGTTGCCTGCATATATTACATGGAAAATAAATAGAAACACGAGGACCTACCCAAGCATCATCATCAACCGGTAAAAGGTAATGCTTCTCCGGCTCCGGCATCACAAACCGTTTCTTGTTCCCCAAACAAATGACCCTGTCAAGGGTATATATCGCCCACCAAACCCTTCTCCGTTCCTCAGACTCGGTCCAAGTTGCCTATCACACAAGTCAGCCAAATACTCACTCTCACCTTCCACACATATTTCAAGAGTATAAACATACCACAGGCCCCAAAACCGCCGAACTCTCCTTAAACCCCGGCAACCCACACAACTCGGCATACCTCGCACACGCCCCCACCGTCATCCAAGCAGCCGGCATGATCCCCTGGCCATACTCATAAACCGCCACCAACACCATAGCCTGTAGTCCCAAAAGACTCACGCACCCACTTGCTTCCAACAGACCTAACATCCTCTTCGCCGCTCCATAAACCTCACTATCCAGTACCCCACCCCTGTCCATGCCTTCCCGCGGTAACGTCACGACCAGCTTCATGGCCAGAAATAACATGGCTAAGTCGGGACCGGATTCGTGGAGGGTGTGTCCTAGCGTCATTCGTTTGCGGGAGATGAAGGGGAACCAGAGGTGGACGGTGGAGAAGTAGGTGGTGGCGATTTCTTGGATTGTGTTATTAGGGTCCTGGCTGTCCTGGGTGAGGAGGGAGTAGACGAAGGGTGGGACGGTGAGAGTTGATGACGAAGGCGGGATGGAGTGGGAGGCCCATTTGTAGATATCAATGTCGAGGAGGAGGGAAGGGGGGAAGTGGGTTTTGATGACGGAAGTGGGTGTCCCGGGGAGATAGAATGAATCGGAGGAGTGGGAGTTGGTGCCGTTGATGACCGGTGTTGATTGGCTGCTGGTGGCATTGTTGGTGGTTGTCTCTTGTGTGAAGATGTTGTTGTTGTTGCTGCTGCTGCTGGGTGATGATGAGCTCCTGGAAGTGACTTCCTTGAGCCGGTTTTCAAGCTCGGCGAGACGGGCTTGTAGGGCGGCTACATCGTTTGCTGTGGGCGCGGATGGCGAGTCGCTGTAGTCGCATTGACGGCTCATACGGGCACAGAGGCCACATGTTGGGACTGATTTGTCGCATTTTCTCCTATGAATGAAGTCAGTTATGTGGCTCGTGGTTGTTTAACCTAAGGGGTCTGTCTGATGAAAGGGGCAAGCTTAGATTTTGAGGGATATGAATCGGTGATATCTCCAGGTCAGGACTTGTCCCATGATGAATGATAGAGTGTCAATCGTACTTTTGCTTACGACAGCTGATACATGCTTGGTTAGCTTTGGGCGCTGGTAAACTTACCAGTCCTTCTTCCCGTGGCTGTAGGTTTAAAGCCATGATGGACGTGAGTGAGTGCATGATGTTTTATGGGACAATTGCGTTCATGAAAGGCAAAATAAATGAACAAGACTTTCATCCGGATTCACGTTGATAAGAAGAGTGTCGAGAAATGTCACTAGAAAATGGCTTTGTCTGTGTAAGAAATGTCTAGGAGGATCGGGTATGACATGCTTACTAAGAACTCTATGCAAAGTTCCTTTCAGCCCTATCGTCATCCATAACTAGGAGTGCCGTTGGTTAAACATCCCAGTCAAGCGAGTGATAATCGTTTGCGGAGGGTTTATGGTGTGATCAGATTTAGGCACCCATTTGGGACTTCCAAAACCTTGCGCGAGATTCGACAACAAGGGAATGGACTAGTGTCTAGCTCAATAAAAATGTTATAAAAATCTGGTATTATGTGGTCAACACGGTTCCCATCTATGGTATTGCTTCAAGACATGGGAATTACTAATAATGTCCCGAGATTTCTCTCCGTACGGGAGCACGATGATGTGTCCCCAAAACGCTGGACGTTCTTTCAACAGATGAGGCATGGCCGGCAGCAATGGCTTTCGATGCAATTTTACAAGCATCATGTCAGAAGCCATGGCGCACAAATCCATGGGGAGGCCGTAACCGTCCGTGTCCTTTAACTTCTTCGAGACAACCTCCGTTCCCGAAGTCAAAACATCTGTTCAACTAACCAACCAGTCAGCATTAACATCCTCAAATCGTGCGGTAAAGGATTGGTTGACTAATGCTTTCTATCAACTTTCAGAGAGAAGATTATAACTCGACATATTCCAGCTTAACAAGATAAAGCTGCAAGACCACTTTGTGAGGAGTCAGACAGCAACATCTCTGCCCGGATTTCCGACTAAGGATGACGATACGATATGGTTTTTCATCATGTTGAAAGAAGCACCGGTTTAGGAAAGGGATCGACGTTGGTAACTTACTGTTCTGATAACCCAGTTCCGCATATATAATCCTCGTGACATCATTTGTGTCTCGGTTGCCTGTAGGTAGCATCCAGCGAGTTTCCTCGCCAGGCTACCTTGGTGTTGTATCAAGAGACTGTTGATACTAATCTCTTCCAGCCCAAGTCTTCAATCATCGTACGAGATCCGACGTCTCTGCACCGCTCTTTCGCCGGAAGGCTGGCCGTGTTCTTCCTCACCATAGTCCAAAGAAGCGAGTCCCTTGTCGACGACGTCCCACGTGCGCTTGCGCAAATCGATTTGCTCACCTCCACCTTCGGGCCTGTTATGATTATTCTTCTTGCCGCCACGACGCTTATTCTTGTTCTTCTTGTTGTTGCCGTTGCCACTGCCGTTGCCGTTGTTCTGTTTCCTTTGCTGCTGCTGCTGCGAAGGTCCCGCCCTCGCCTTGTTGGTAGATGAATCGACCTCGCCCTCAGAGAGCTGTTCTCCTATAGCGCCCTCAATGACAACAGCGACGCCGTCCGCCGCGGGATCCATGACCTTCTTGATCTTGGCAGACTCCCTCACACGGCGCATGGCTTCGAGTTCCGAGTGCCGGAAGATTGCGATTTGCTCATCCGTCAGAGTCCGCTTGACTCCATCGGGGTAATAACCCAGGCCGTCGTCATAGTCGTCCTCCTCGTAGTAGCCTTCTTCGTCGTAGTAATACTCGTCTCCGGCTTCGGCGTTAGCATTATCGCCTGCTGTTGCGGCGCCGACAGAAGCGACAACCGACTCATCGGGACGAAGAAAGTGCGACTCGAAGTGACCGGTGGACAGGTTGGAGAAGTGGGCTTCATGGAAAGCAGAGAAATCAGCCTGTGATAGTCGATGATGTAACGCGTCAGTGACAGCTGATACCGAATAAAATGGGGATGAGGAAAAGGATAAACTTACCGCGCTGATTTCAGGCACCTTAAAGGGTAAAAGCGCTGCCATTATGATAGGCGCAGGCCAAACGGCCTGATTAAGCTGCTTTGCCTTTGATGGTGCTTGTGTGATTTGGAGAACAGATGCGAATGAGAGGAATGGAAAATGGATGGCCGGGATGGGAATGAGCCGGAAGCTTGTGCCAAGAAATGCCTGGAGCTTTAAAGTTGCCGGCCGGCAAAGTAGGACACGAGGTCACGTGTATCCTTGACAGATACTAGATAAGCTTATCAGCCTGCGCCGGGGCCACCCTTGGCGAATGATGCCATCGCAAGTTCCCTTGTTTACTTGGATGGATGGCCCAGCGAGTCACTGCAATTGAAACCAAGCACCGTTTCAGAAAATCAAGAAAAGTGTGTCACAGTCTGCCATGCGAATTTTGCTCTTTCATATCTAGTTTTTTTGTCTTCTTCTGCCGTCTATTATCCTCTATCTATACACAGCAGGATGTTGCGCCGCGCCTGTGCTCGTCAAGCATAGAAAGTTGTGTTGTTGTACAAACAAAGCCAATCCCCACATTTGTCCAACTCAAAAAAGTGACGCCGCGCTATTCTAGCTTAGTAAATAAGATATGGTGAATCATAATATCGCAAGATGCATTCCTCATCAACAACCATAAGTTCAAGTCCAAGTCCTTTAGAACTTGTAGACCTGGTCGGCAGAGTAGCCGAGCTCCTTGAGGATACCGGAAAGCTCGCCCTGGTCCCTGGGGCTCTTCTTGTTGCCGGAGATGGAGGTCATCATGCCGGGAGGACCGCAGACAAAGATCTTGATATCCTCGTTCTTGGGCTCAGGAAGGACGGTCTTGAGGAGGTCCTTGTTGATGTAGCCCTTGCCACCAGTCCACCACTCGGGAGGGTTGTCGAGGACGTAGAAAGCGCGGAAGCGCTGAGGGTAGTGGTTCTCAAGGGTGGCGAGCTCATGCTTGAGAAGGATGTCCTCCTCGCTGACGTTGCCGAAGACGAGAGTAACCTTGGTCTTGTCGTCGGGGTTGTTGAAGATGGCGCGGCAAAGCTGGTACATGGGGCTGATACCGGTGCCGCCAGCAACGAGGGCGATGTGCTTGTGCTTGTTAGCCTCCCAGGGGTACTTGGGAAGAGGGCCCTTGATGTCGAGGCGCTGACCGGGAGCCATGTCGTGGAGGTAGGTGCTCATGGGACCACCCTCGTACTTCTTGACCAAGAGGTCAATGTAACCCTTCTCATCTGTTCGCGCAGACGTTAGCAAATGCGTTTCTATCTAGTAGCAGGGCGAGGTTGCTTACTCTCGTCGCTAACGGGAGTGTAAGGCCTAAGGACAGCCTTCTCGCCATCCTGGGGCTTGAACTTGGCGAGAATAGCGCTGGCAACGTGGAGGCCAGACACCATGTCATCCTCGGGGAGTCTGAAGCGCAGGCGCTTGGTGTTGTGGTTGACGAGCTCAGCCTCCTCGAGCTTGAGGCTGATCCAGCCCTGGTCGCCGCCAGTGAAGGCCTTCTTGATTTCGCCGGGGGTGATCTTCTCGGTCACCTCCTTGACGCTGGCCTCAGCCTTCTTGGCGGCACCAGTGCCGGAAAGGAAGTAGGCGCCAGCACCGGCAATACCAACAGCGGCGGCACCCAAGAGAAGGGTGCTGCTGCTGCCGCCCTTGGAGGGCTCGGTCGCATAGCGGCGGGTCTGGATAGACTGTAAGAACGAGGAATGTTAGCTTGGTGACATTCTAAGATTTGGCTGCTGTTTGGGGATGGTGCCAATGGCAAGCATCAGCGTGAAGCAGTCGCATGTGCTGCGCTGCTGCACGTCCACTCCAGTTCTGCTCGAGGCGCATTCGTGATGCCGTATGCGCCCGACCACCGGAGCTGCCCGCGCCGGCATGAATTGTGTACCTCGGGCGCAGTAACCACCACTCAGAGCAGCGCAAAGTCAGGATTCAAGGGAACAAGGATAGCAAAGACTCACCCTCTTGATGGGCGCGACAGCCCGGAAGGCGGATCTGGTGCTAGCAACGAACAGACTCATTTTGACATGCAGTGTCTGGGAAAACAGAAAATGGATGAAGGAGGGGAGATCGGACGAAGTTCAGGTACAACGTCCGTGTTTTAGCCGGTACAGGTCAGTGCAGTCAGTGCTGTGCATACAATGTGCCTTGGGGGTCCCCGTACCTTTTTCAATCGCGGGTGTTAGAGACGGGAAAGCGTGGGGAGCTTGGTTCGGGTGGGTGGGTCTTACGTCATGCAGCGATCTCTAGGCGTGATGGTGAAGACCAAAGTTCCAATCCCGTCATCGGGTCTTTTTCCGCCGAGGAGAAGAAAACGGGTTTGTCAGCTTCAGTCAACTCTGCAACAGTTGCTATTTCGGATCCCCGTCTTCTCAACATTGATGTAAATCCAAGGCATCTTTAGTTTATCTGAATGAGGCTGCGGAGATATCGGTGCTGCTCGGGAACCGGACTAACATCCTGCCAACGTCCTAGACTTGGCCTCTAGCGTGTGTACGTGTAAGTTGTGATTCTTGGTTAACTCCCGCTACTAACACCTTGGCTTAGCCAATAGTTGCTGGGGTCGAGGGAAAAGGAGTTTAGGAACACGGCAAGACCTCATGAAATCGGCCAGCAGGTAGAGAATTAGTAGCAGTGGAATTTGTAGTCTATCTTCCACCTGCAGCCTGACCAACCTACCGAGTGCTACGACGATGTGTACGGCTTATCTTCAGACTCACTTTCGCTCCCTAGAGGTATCCCCTGTCTCCGAAACCAGTCCATCCTCCACATTGAACTCTCTCGCGTCTTCTTATGCTCAAGCCAGATGGTGACATAAAAACGGTACGGGGACAAGAGACGAGACGCAAGACAAAAGAGGCAAACGGATGGAAAAGGGCAAAGATGAGTATGCAAGAAATTTCAGTTTAGGCGCCATTAGCTCGCAGGATTTCCATTTTACATCGCACCCAGATGAAAAGCAGCATGCTCCTGTCAGCAGCTCTTTCGTAGCAGTTCCTATCATTCAATTACATTGGGAATTATTCGATCATCATCACTTTAGTTTGTTTCCTCTCCAACTATACGCCGCCTTTGCTTCCTTCCCTTCGCTTGCGAGGAACTGAGTTACGCTTTATGCGACACAGCTTTCCAAGAGGACAATCCATGTATCGCGTCGCACATAGCAATCATCAACATCATCATCACCACCACCCCTCTGTCTCCTGTCGTATTCCACTTTCATCACCTGTCTGCTTCCGCCTTCGCTTCGGCTTTGGCTTCCCCTGGCTCCTTTTGGGCTTTGGTATCCGCCCCTGCGTCAGCCTCCGGCTCATCCTCTTCGCTGATGCTCTGGTTTTCCAAGGTTCCTCCCTCTTTTGATGTCTTTTCCAACCTCGCTCCGGGCAAAGTCTCCAGCGTCCCCTGCTCGCCGCTCTTCCTCTCGTTTCTGCCCACGGTGTCCTGACTACCGCGGCGCATCAGGCCTGCATCGTGAAATAAGTTCGTGGGCGTGTTCGCCTGGCTGCCACCCCGTTGCCCATGATAGTGAACAACCTGTGGCGGAGTCTGACCAGCCTGTGTCCCCAATAGGTGCTGTGGGTAGGGATCGAGGTCCTTGCTTGACGTTGAGAAAGTCGATACGACCGGCTGATGGTACTTGTAATCAGACCCAGAGTGACTATGCCCGTATCCATTTGGATTGGAGCTTGAGCTTGGTGTCGAATTGGTGTTGTTGGTGCCATTCACGCCAGATCCGTTGCCGCCGCCGCTGTTGGAGCTAAGACTTTGTGTGGGAGTGTGGCCAAAGGATGCGCCAGAGGCAGTAGCGGTGTGTTCTGCCTGGGTCGGAGTTCCAGCTTCCACCGGGCTAACAGGGCTTTCGCTAAGCTGGCCGGTAAGACTGTTCATGCCTCCTTCGATATCGCGAAGCAGCCGCACGTATTCCTCCGGCACAAGACCACTCTCTTGCGTCTTGGGATCCTCCGCAACTAACCAGCCTTGTCCGTGACGGTATGACACCCAGATGATTTGACCCTCCACAAGAGGCAACTCGTTCTCGTCTTCCCGCTGAAAGTCGTACAGCGCCACAGCCTTGCCGTGCATCTCTTCGTCGGGGGAGGTGATCGTAAACTGGTAGTCACGCGAGTAACGCGACTCGTCCGTCTCGTGATAGCCGCCAGGGCTGGAATCGTCCAAGTCGGATGGGTAGTCGTCTTCGTACTGGCGTGGCTGCTGGTCGGCCATCTGATATGCGCTGTGGCGTGCCTGATCGGCCGGATACGTTACGTACTCGCCGCCCGGCCCGTTGGCCTCGCCTCCTTGGTTCACGTAGTAGCGCTCGCTTCCATCACTGCCAGTGCCGGCGTAGTAGCCCCTCTCCCGGTCATAGTTGCTCGGGTTCATGACCGAACCACCGCCGCCGCTCCTTCCCGCACCATAGCCGCCGCCGCCACCACTGCCGCCAGCTGACTTGTGCTTCTTGTGTCTCGAACTGACCACAGGGCTCTGGAGATCTTCGTCCTCGCTCCACGGAGGGCCGTCGGCAAACTGGATTGGGGCGAGATCGTTCGGCCTTCCCCAACCACCGTCGCTGGTCCATGTATTATCCCAGCTATGACGGTCCCAAGATGTCGGGGGGTCGGATAGGCGCCGTTGCTCACTGGCTGGAGTAGTCATGCCCGAGGGCGGCCGAGAGGGTTCCGGTGGAGGGCCATAGTGCATAGGATGGCCCGTAGGGTAGGCAAAGTCTCGCACCAGCGTGTATGGCAGACTGGATGGGTAGATGGGAAACAGCTGAGAGGGCGGCCGGGACCTCGAGGGAATCGAGCTCACAGTCGAGTACTGCGACAGGCGGTTCTTGGACGCGTGCGACATTGGCCGCGGTAGCGTGCTCCTTCGAGCGGGCGGCGAGGTTATGAGCGGAGGAAGCGGGGGATGAGCGGCTGAAGTCGGCGAGGCCGAGGTGATGACGGGCGGAGAGGTCGCTGGAGACGAGGCTGGCGACATGATCGCCGTCATGGCTCGAGGGAAAGGAAAAAGATAGGGGGTAGCAGAGCCTATAGCCTAGCAGTGCCTGGCGTGCCTGGCATGCGCTGCCCGGACAATCAATTGTTGTTGTGGATCCCTTTCCAGGGCACCGGACCGTCACCGCTTGAGCCTGAGCGTGGGAACCAGGGTGTGTTTTGACCAGGGTGCGAGTCTGGTTAGAACGAACACTAGGCAGCGAAGGCAAGGGCTGGCCGGACTGTCTTGGACGGGCGGGAATGCTTTGCTTTGTGTTGCTTGTCGAGGCGGGGAATGGTGTGGTTTTTGAGGTCCGTTCTGTCGTAGGGCTACCTAAAAAAACGGTAGACTTGTAGCGCCAGATTATATAGAGGTTATGCACCAGTGGTGACTACGGTCGTCGATTTGCAGATGTTTGATGCTGGCAAAGCGGTCACAGCTGATAGCCAACGTCTGATATCTGTCCGTCGTCTGAAGTCTCGGAAATGCAAGGGCTCCGGACTTGAGTGTTTCGGTCCTGGGTCGGATTCGCTGACGGATCCCGTGTGAAGGGACGCAGGGTCGAAAAGAGGTGGAGGTGTGCGAAACTGAAGGAAACTCCGACTACCACGGCCGAAAACGCTCGAGGGGCACACTAGGGTAGCTAGGTGGACAATTGTATGGTTAAGAAGTTTGCTGTATAGACATGGAAAGCCCTTGTTTGGTCAGCAAGCGGAACAATTGCGAGCTGTCAGTATAGACAGGGTGTGATGGATGAGGAGAAGGATGGAAAATTGAGAAAGAGGAGAAGAAGAAAAAGAATTAAGCAGAAGAATCTCGGGCAGGAGTAGATTTGGGGGGCGCCGCATCGAGTTACTACGACGGGATAGTAAGGTACAACCTTAAGCAAAAAAGTTAAGCGCGCTGCCGCAGGAGTACTCCAGGTCCAGGCCCTGCTCCTCTCATTGGCAAATAAGCAACCGCTGGCCAGTCACTCGAACCTCTGAACCTGAGGGGACTCGGTCGCCTTCGACCAACATGACCTCTTCATTTTGCTGCGCGAGCTGCGCTATCCCGTTGTAGACGATGGGATGGCAAATTAGAGGTATTTGGGGGGAACAAGGTTACGGGGGGCCAAAGTCTACCTTGAGACGGATGACACCTCCCGTTGAACAATCGATGGGCAATCTGCAGAACACAGTTTTTCCTGTGCGTCAACCGGACATCGAGGCTCAACACTGAGAGTTTTTGACTTACACCCAGAATAATCCTGAAATGAAACGTTTAACGTGCAAAGGCCATGCAATATAGCACGCGGGTAAAAGCGTCTATTGCACATGCTATATCTCATACGTGTGTCTCTATTGTTGGTTATCATATCTCAACGAAGAAAAACTTCCCACGAAACTCTCCAGAACCTCCCGTCCGAGCAGGGATGTCTATCATGTTCTGTGTCCACCATTGGATGTTCTCGATGCCTTCTATGTGAGTGATTGGCTCAGTGAGTGCGTCCCAAACAGCAACGTGGTACCCATGGAATTCTCATATAGACACTAGCTGTGAGCTGCGTCTTTCTCCATGTGAAATTCGAGAGAAAAAGTTTGGTTTTTATGATAAATAGATGCCATGTTTGCGTGGATGTGCGCACAGCTTGATGCGAGAACAAAATCGAAACCCATGACCGAGGCTCGAGGGTTCGGTCTTTTGCAGTGCAAAAAAGTTCCTGCCCTGGGGATCGTCTGTGGTTCTGCAGCGCACATCCGCGGACCGCTGCAGACTCCATCTCTCGAGGTGGGGAAAGAAGCTGACGAGAACGGAAAGAGGGCAACGGGCTGCATGGCGCACGAGCCACCCACCATTTCACTCTGAAACACCGAAACCGTTCTAATTTTGGAAAGCGGTAAGACTGGGCACTAATCCGCGGCATGACCACCACTTGTCCCTCGCAGTCGGTAACCAAACAGATTTCTGTTCCCAATTCCACGCATCCCACTGCACTTTCACACCGTCCAAAACCTCCGATCCAGCAACAACTGGCGAACTGGTCTGGACTTCGACGACAACAGTTTTTGTGCTTCTATCAAGTCATACACGTGTGGTAGCAGGCTACCTCGACTAATTTAATCGCTGTCCGTGTTGCGCTTTGCGCTCAGCTGAAGCTTGAAAGGTAATTGACGCGCTCTTTTCTTTCCCCGCTCCTCCCCCTCAATTTCTCTTTTCTTTATGATGATCTCTTTATTGGAGCTGTCTGTAGCCTGCTATGTCTGGCGTTTGATGACAAACTTTTACATACGCTTTTTTATCTGATGTATACCGAGGACGACGACTACTTTTTGCACTTCCCACGTCCGTCTTGCGGAAGGAGAATGGAATAACTAACATTGGTATCCTGTTCCTTCTAGGTCTCTCCAACCGAGCATGCCCCATCTACTACAACAATAATAGGTCATCTCTGTAACTGCCAAACATGTCTACTGCCATTGACACCGCAAGCGGTGCTGCGAGCTCCTCGAAGCCGGACCAACAAAATGGGCAGAACGGGCAGAACGGTGGGCGTGAAGATACTGGCGGCTTCAAGCTAAAGTTTTGCACCGTCTGCGCCAGTAACCAAAATCGGTAAGCAACACTTTATGCATGGTATCGCAACTCGACTGAACAAACCTCCGTCTAACCCTTACCCAGCTCTATGGAAGGCCACTTGCGATTATCTCTTGCAAATTACCCCGTGATATCATTTGGTACAGGCTCTCTTGTCCGGCTCCCTGGCCCGTCCATCACACAGCCCAATGTCTACAAGTTCAACGAAACTTCCTATGATAGTATCTATAAGGAGTTGGAGGCAAAGGACCCTAGGTTGTACAAGGCAAATGGACTGCTGAACATGCTTGGAAGAAACCGCCAGGTCAAGTGGGGTCCCGAGCGTTGGCAAGATTGGCAGATTGGAATGCCTAGAGCCACTGGCAAGCATAAGGATGACAAGGGAGCCGATGGCATGGAGAGCGGCGTAGCTGATGTTGTCATCACATGTGAGGAACGCTGCTGGGATGCCGTGGTTGATGATCTCCTGAACCGTGGATCGCCGCTGAACAGACCCGTTCATGTCATCAACATCGATATCAAGGATAACCATGAAGAGGCTTCCGTTGGAGGGCGAGCCATTGTTGATTTGGCAGACTCGCTCAACAAGATTGCTGCCGAGGAACGGGAGAAGGTTGGCGCTTCTGCCTTTGACTCGGGAAGCGTAGGCGCCAGGTCGGGATTCGACGAGCGCGTACCAGACGTCCTGGCCGAGTGGCAGGAAAGGTGGCCGAATCTTCCTGCGACATGGACTTTGGCTTGGTTCTAAGCATTGAAATTGGCGTATTGCTTGGGTTCGTTGCATCGTAAGGCGTTGGACGGTCTTCTTTTTTGGTGCCTGGCAGACCCTACTGCGACTACGGACAGGGATATATTTTATCGGGGGGTTCACGAATGATGACTACGGAACACGGACAGACAACACGGTTTGCCGTCACAGATAATGATGATTTGGTCTCACGGTCACAAAGAAAACAAATCTATCGATTTCCTCAATCTACAAATCTTCCCTTTCCAACTCAACTCGTTGCGTCACGAAACCCTATCTCTTGGATGCTCGAAGATGGAAGCTCATCAACCTCTCTGACACCCTGCATGGTACCCCAGAAGATTGCTAAGATGACGTGCCATCAGCTGCCAACACAAACAAATCTGGATACGAAGAAAAAGAATCTAGAAGACTTGTAAGATCTGGGGTACCGTACGGCTGCCGGCGTCTAGAAAATATCGGATCGTGCAGAACCGGCCGTGCCCCAGGCCCAAAAATGCAACCAGACGCGAGGGGTCCAAGATGAAATAAAATTAAGCCCAAGACCATCATTGGATAAAAGAAAGATCATTAAGGTTGCTGCTAATGCAGGCTCGTCACTTTGTTCATGTTGGTAAACTTTGGGACGTGAGCGGGAGTGCCCGAGGCCGAGGTGGCATTTTGATGTGAGATGTCGATACTATTATCGGACTCAAAACAAGCATTTTGCATCTTTGATCTTGAACAGCACATCAAAGGCGCCGTTTCACACCAAGACACATCCATTTTGATCATCCACAACAGAGCTGATCAACCGTTTGACTAACATGAGAGATCTACCAGACTACAGCATAGCAGAGATAACCAAGGAGTCTTGAAGTTGATGATCTCTCGTCAGAGAGAAAGACATTTCCTTCCTTCCTGGTATGCCATGTGAGAAGAAAGGGGAGGGGGGACCGGCCGGCCGGCCGGGTTTTCGGGTTGTTGTGTAGTCTTGTCTTGTCTCGCTAGATGGATGGGTTTAAATTGCTTTCCCTCCCATGGGGAACACGCTTCGCCTACAAAGTTGCCAGGCCGAGATTTGATATCCCACTTCCCACTGTACGCCCGTAGACAACGCGAAAATGAGGGGACCCGAGACCGACGGACGGATGAAGGCTGGGCCTGGCCTGGCCTGTTCAGTCTACAATAAGTCTTTCCACTTCTACTTCCACGCTGTTGTTGCTCAGTTTCTTTGTCTGTCCCGGGCCCGGTTCTTTCGGCAACCTTTCTATCTCTTGTAGCTTATCTAAACAGTGTCCGCTTTGGATCTTTCTTTGTGCTTCGACATGGACTATATCATCCTCAACCACACAACGTAAAATCCAAAGAAGAGTGGTGTGACATTTCGTGGTATTGTGGACAATGGTGGAGTATGCCGAACCGTTCAATGGTCGTCCAAATAGACCACCATCTTAGATTATCTTTCCGTAACATTATTTCGCCCTGGGCCAGATGGAATCGATGCCACCCATATATCGTTTGGTTTGACTTGGCTCTGGGAAATAACTCTCCGCGCCCTCCCACCTGACATCAGTCGTAATTACGCCGTAGAATATATAGACTGGCATGTGTAGTGATGAAGGAGGAAGAACAGTCAGCGGCCCAAGCACCCTCCAAATATCATATCCATCTCAGATCTAAATTGTGCCAGCTGGTTGGGGAAGTCTGGAAGAATCCGTACCTGCCGTAGCGCGCGACTAATAACCTGGAGAGGTAGGGAAACCTCACCCCTGAACGCCTGCAGTAACGGGGTCAAGGTTGTCTCTGATTGGTCGAAGCGGCCACTCTATTCCTCATTGCGCTCAGGACCCCGGCGCTCTCACTTTCAGGAATAGAATCCATCCACTGTGCCTCCCACTGCTTCTCACTTTCCGTCCGTCTCTCACAGAGGATATCGTCCACTTTTTGGAGGGGGCTTGTGAATGATCAGGGGCTTTGCTGGATTCGAACCCTGGGCGATTCGTGGGCTCTTCGTGGATTCTTCATTTCCAGTCCATTGTGCGCCCCGGAACACAGTGGAGGAGGAGCACCGTTCTCTCCAAAGATCTGTTGTGGTCACCTGCGTCCAGTGTATCTCATCGTGCGGAACCAGCTCAGCGAAAAAGCGAAGAGGAAAGGACGGCGACGACGGGAGCGAGCAAAAATTCTGATCTCTCGTCCTGAGACCACGACAATTCCGCCATTGAGATTCCCGTCATCTACCTACCGTCTGAGATCTGGGACGCCATCTAAAGCCTACCCGACGCTACAGCTAGAGGTACAAGCTGCGCTCTCTGATTTAAAGTGGCACCAACAAGAAAAGCCAAGACGCCGTCCACTCGCCGTCCACGCTTTCGGTAGACCCCCCGCCAAGCCGAACGTTAACCTTGAGGGCTACCTCTAGCCTCTGCTCAGTAAACTGTCTGAAGCGAAGGTTTCCCCCAAAAGATCCCCACGATCTAATCATCCGAAGAAAGGGCACCTGGAAACACCGATACGAGTCAAGTCGTCTTCCGGTCCATCCATCTTGAGACGAACCTCTCATCATTCAAACTCCCCAATCCGTCATCGGCAACCGGAATCGCCACTCTTTTTGGCGACATCGCGCAGGGCCATCGCATAAAGTGTATGTTACTGGTAGTGTACCACCACCCCTGTTCATGCTCCCGCTCCCTTTGTCCCCCTTCCCTTTCCTTTTGCGCCTCCAAAAGGGGAATTCAAAAAGTTGACCAATATGCGTTTCATGCTTCCATAGTAACACATACCATAGACGGTCCAGCACCAGAAACACCCGCGAGACCCTTCTCCTGTCCAGGGCGCACAGCATATGCTCTATTCGTCCCAATACCGCCTTTGCGACACTCCGCGTCTCCTGGTATCCCGTACCTCTACTTGCTGAGACACCGCGAACCATCCACGAACCGGTTACCTGCGCCTTCCCTAGGGACAAGACCCGGGTCGACGACGACACAATCGCATTAAGCCCTCCATTGTCGACTGCGCATCACGAACCATTATCCAATTGCGTCCGACTGGTCGAATTGGAAGCGGGCGGTGAACCAAGACCATGAATGTTCGCAATGCACCATTGTCACCAATTTCCCAAGGCGCCCCAAGCGACTGGAACTACCAACCGAACGATAACAACAATCTCGGACAATACAACACTCCCCCAGACTCTGCAAACCCGGCCGGCGCTATGAACGGCGGCTTCACCCCGATGCCTCAGAGCCCCAACGGGGCACCCTCTCCTCCACCGTCCGTTGGCCGATCAAGCACCGGCATGTATGCGAGGAGCGAAAAGAGCCAAAGCCAGCAGGGGGAAAACCAAGAGTTGGTTCTGTCTGATCACTACATCTCGCTCAAGCGGTACCTTTCAGCCACCTCGCGCGACGGCAACCCGAAACCGCCGCCGAACAAGGCCCGCGACAAGCTGCAACGCCTTACTGGGGTGCAGTTTCTCGAACTCAGTACCGATGTTTACGACGAACTGAAGCGCCGCGAACAAGTGGCCCGAAGAGGACCCAATGCTCCTCCAGAGACGGCTCCTCCAGACTATTTGTTGCCCGAGGATAACTTCCACCCGAAACGGAATCAAGCCCGTCAAAAGTTGTCGTCCCTAGGTCCTCCTAGGTTTCGTGATCTCGCCACCGATGTCTTCTGCGAGTTGGAGAGGCGATATCCTAACTTTGCCAATCTTGAGATGCCTCTCAATGCGAGCCCGATTGCGATGCGCGGTCCACCAAGCCGCTCAGGGACACCAGTCAACGGAATGGGCGGCTTCCCTCCCAGAGGGCAAAGTCGCAGACGTCCTTCGGAAGCGAGCTCGGTACGGAGTGCGCGGAGTGGTCCCCCAATGCCACCCATGATGAACGGCGGATACGGTGTTCCCCCATCTCCCGGGCTACCGCCGAATGGCGATTACAGCCGGCCGATGCCGAAGCAGTTCCAGAGCAACACGATAGTTCCGAACAAGAGTACCATGGTCGAGGAGGACGATGAGGGCAACCCCATGAGTCCCGGTCAAGGCGGAGATATGTATGGCAATGGCAGGAGGTCTATGGGCCAGACGTCCGAGGTTAGTGTTCGTGCTTGGTTCCGAAATGGCTATCATGCGCTGACTTTTTGACACGATACAGGCCGACAAGAAGCTTATTCAGGACTACGAAAACCAGGTTAGAGAGCTTCAGGAAAAGGTTGACAACATGGAGATGGAAATGAGGAAGAAGGACGAAGAGCTGAGCAACATGCAATCCAACAATGACGACAAGAGAGAATGGGACGAAACTAGGCAAAGCTTGGAAACAAGACTAGCAGAGGCCCAAGAATTGAACGATTCATTGCAAAGGGAACTCGATCGCATCAGGGAGGAGCACGAAGACGAGACGAGGAAGCTCCGGGAAGAGCTCGAGGATGTTCGACAGTCAAATGGCTCTGGTGCAAGAGGAGGCGGCGATCTAGAACGGGAGAAC
This sequence comes from Sordaria brevicollis, assembly GCA_033439795.1. Classification (NCBI taxonomy): domain Eukaryota; kingdom Fungi; phylum Ascomycota; class Sordariomycetes; order Sordariales; family Sordariaceae; genus Sordaria; species Sordaria brevicollis. Next base: position 2,126,050 of record JAUTDP010000007.1, read on the forward strand.
GAGGAGCTGAGACAGTCGTTGCAAGAACAGCAGCAAATAACGGACGAGGTCCGTCGCGAGGCCCAGGAGTTTTTGCGCGAGATGAGGACATTGTCTCAGCAGAGCGGGGCTGCTTGGGAAAGGCAAACGGAGTTGGAGAGGACAATCGAAGGCTTGGAGAAGGAGGTCAAGGAATGGAGGAGCCGGTATGCACGCACCCAGACGCAGCTACGCACCATGCGTGATTCGTCAGAAGGCGTACCACTCGAGCAGAACGCCGGCAAGATCGTGCGGGAAAAGGGCTTCGTCGAAGATTCTGGGCTTGTGAAGGACCTTCATGTCACCAAGTTCCAAATCGCGATAGACGAACTCCTGCAGCGCGCTCGCAACGACAACCCTGAGCGCGTGATTGACTCTATGAAAGCAGTCGTGGTCAGTGTCCGCCGGATCGCTAAGGATATCGACGAACATCCACAGAACGAGAGCATCATCCAGGAGAAGGCCAAACTGAAGGCCCGAGTATCATCGACCGCCAACAACCTGATCACCGCGTCCAAGAACTTTGCCAGCTCAGCGGGAATTTCTCCTGTGTCTCTGTTGGATGCAGCTGCATCTCACTTGGTTGCAGCAGTCATCGAGCTGCTCCGGGCCGCCAAAATCCGCACCACCCCTGCGGGTGAGTTGGAGGATGACGACGATGGGACAGTGACTCCCGTTGGCTCAGCCAGCTTTTTCTCTCCCCGCAATGGCCAGAGCCAGACCTCCAGCGTTGGCTCTGCTCATGAGGTGCTCGCTCAACAACAACCGCCAGCCTTCCAAGGGCTAGGAGGAGCTGGAGGCAACAGCAGGATTAGTGTCGACTCGTCTGCCTACAGCAGCGCCAACTCGCCGCGCGAATCCTACGCCAACAACAACAGCCAACCCTCGGCTCCGGATCCCCGCCGGGTCGAGGACCTCAAGTTCTACCTTCAGGATCGCACCTCGGTCATGGTTGAGACCATCCAGAACCTGGTCCAGCTGATCCGCAGCGACGCCAACATCAACCAGGTGAGCGGCGAGATCGCCATCATCACCGACGTGGTTACCAAGGTGGTGGCCGAGACAGACGCGTGCTTCGGCAACAGCGGCGCCATGAGCAACACAGTCGTCGACCTCGTGCGCAGGCTGAGCAACTGCCGCAATCGCCTCAACGAGGCCGGCCAGCGCGGCATCGAGCTCGACGCCCAGGGTAGCCACCCTACCAGTCGCGAGTGGCGCATGTGGACGCAGACGCTCCCGCCCATTGCGTTCGAGCTCGCGAGGGAGACCAAGGAGCTCGTCCAGCAGGTGGATCGGTTGGCGGCTGCCGGTATGAATGATGGCGCTGATGACTTTGCATGATCATAAAAAAAGAGCATAAACAAAAACACTTCGACGGATCAATCGATTGACATGAAGTCAAGAATCGCGGCATTCTCTTCTTCGCCTTATTCTATTACTTGCTTCTTTTCTTTTTCTTCACCTTCTGAGTTCGGACTGGAATAGTCCTAATTGGTCATTTATCATCATCACTCCTTGGTGTATGCATTGGATGGATGGATGGATGGATACCTTCAGGCGTGTTGTATATCCTGGTTGTTGTTGTATAGCTTGGTGTACGTTTGGTTTCAAGCTCTGTGAATAAAGAGGATAGTGCCATCTCGCTTGTGTCGATGGACAGCAGACAGCTGGATGCATGTTGGCATATTGGAATGTTTGGTGTGGAGGTGTTGTCAGAGACTGAGGCGGAGGCGGGAGGGGAGAGAGACTTTTAACGTAATGTTTATCTCTAGTGTTTGATTATTCTTAACTGTTCTTCTTCTTGTTCCCCATTTTATCTGCTTTGGTTCTCCACTTGGTTATTTATCTTCTTCTTGTTTCTGGCACTTGCCACCTCCTCGTTTCGTTCCCGGTACTGTTGTTGTGCTTGTATATACGTTCACTTTTCCTCGACACATCCACTTCATCATTCACTTCCCCCTTTTAGCCTCTATTTCAACACTCACTGATTTTCAATGCCTGTAAGGTTTGTTTAAAAAAAAGAGAGAGAGAGCAGGGAGGAACCTTGAGTTGCAGAAAGGAAGCAGAGTAGAAGGAAGAGTTGGGTAAAGCCAGGAGAAGAACTGATAGATACCATGCAAATACCATATCAATGACTGCACCATCAACCAATAGAATGTATAAAATGAGATTTGATACACCTTGGTTGTCAACACCTTGCTACCGTGAATTGTGAACACTTGAAGACGAAGAAGATGAATTATAACCTAGGCTACAATGAAACAACAAAGTAAAAGTGCCCAATAAAGTTCTTGGTGGTATCAATCAAAAAGCTCACAACCAACTTTCTCGCATCTAATAACAAAACCAATCAACAATGAAAAGATGCTGTTCCCCAGAAACCCGTTTGTCCGTCCATCCGTCCATGCATTCCTCAAATGCAACGCGAAAGACTGAGCCTTTGCAAGCTAGCCAGCCCAGCCGGCCTAGATAGATAGATAAGATGCATACAATGCCCTCTCTTCCCTCTCCCTTCTTCTCCCCGAAACCCTCCTCAACATCTTTTCTCTCTCTTCTTCTTAGACTCCTTACTGTGTCCGATAAAACTTCTTATACAACAAATGCAACAACAGATTAACATTCAGCCTCAGCTGCCCCTCAAACAGGTTCATGAACTGATGGGCCTCGAACTGCGCCTGCAGCAGGTCCTCAATGGGCACCAGAGCGCTGGCGCCCGGCATCTGGATGTGGCCGCGGCTGCCCTCCAAGCTGAAAATGCCGACCTCGTCGCACGAGATGGTGATGTTGATCTGGCCCCAGTCGCGCTCGGGGATACCGGTCCAGGAGACAAGCACGCCCTTGTCGGACAGGGCGCGGGCCGAGTACTTGAAGGAGCCGAACTTGGGGACGCGGCCGGAGCGCTCGAGCTCACGCTGGTGGTTGTATTGCTTGGTGAAGGGGAGGAGGAAACGCTTCTTGCTGTAAGTGGGAAAAGAAAAGGGTTAGCGTAATTGCGAGAGGGAAAATGGTGGATGATGGCGGTGATATACATACCCCTTCTTGTTCTGCAGCGTAGCCATGGCCTGTTCGATGTAATCATCGTAGCTCTTTCGCTGCTGCTCCAGATACTTCGCCTTCTCGTGCAGATTGCCGAGTGTCTGGCGGACACCCTCGAGTTCTCTCTGTCTCTGGACCCTTCTCCTGCTCTTGGTGCGAATATCCAACGCGATGGCGTTGAGGATATCTTGGTAGTAGTTTTGCTTGGAGATGCGGCCCATCTGCTCCAGCCTGAGGATGTTCTCGAGCGCTGTTCTCTTCAGGTCGTAGTAACTCATGCGCGTAACATCAATCATGTTCGCCTCGGAATAAGCGCCTCGGGTGCCCGAGTTGTCGCCAAAGTCTTCGTGCAGAACCGTCCTCCACTTCTGCTCATCTTCCGCGGTGATTGGCTTGACAAGAATCTCAAGCAGGTTGTTACCCGTTTGCACCCGGATGATGTACAAAATGCACCTCTTGGTCTCCATGAAGAGGCCCTTAGTCTCGGCTTCTGGATCCTCCATATCGTGCAGTTTGGGAGTCAGGAACAGCTGGATGTCGACAGACCCGCCCGCGGTCATCTCGTTCTCGTTATTCTTGGCGCTACCGAGATCTTGGACGATCTCACGCAGCATGTCATCTCTGTTGGGGCAGAGGTAAGGCAGCTCGGAAGCAATGAGGTTATGGATGGAAAAGATATCGGCCATCTTGATGTACAGTGTTGGCTTGTTCTTGGCGTAGAGATCATTGAACTCGTCAATGTCAAAAGTCTTCTCAGCATCAGGTACATCGATGAGAGAATTGGTGATGTGCGCCAACCGTTCGATCGATTCCGCGACAAAAGCATTGAGAGGCTGAAGGTAGATGTTCTCGCCGCCAAATGGTCTGCCTGATGCGATCTGGCCCAAGACCTTTGCAACCTCGCCGAGGTTACGCTTCTGCAGAGGACTCATTTGCTTCTCTGTGACTCCATATGTTTCAGGTCCGACGAGAGCAGGTTGGAGATAGAAACGCCAGAGCCAGTTGCTTACAAGCTGAAGCAGATTCTGCGGGTGATCCCTTTGGAAATGCTGGCAGAGGGCTTCGTACGTTTGCCGACATACAAACCTCAATCCATATGGCATGCGAGGAAGGAGGTCCTCCAGGGCAAGGAGGAACTGGTCGCAGATCTCTCGAAGATCGCGCAAGTGATCGATGAAGAGCTCTCTTGTTTCAGGGTCCTTGATGGCAACTTCACGAGGAACATCGAGCGGCCTTTGGCTGGGCCGACCAGTTCTCAACTCCTCATTGTTGATGGCAGACCGGTAGATCTGCATCGGGTCACTTTCAAGGTCCAGCGCAGGATCCTCGATGATGTTGTCTCTAATGAGGGGTCCCAAGAGATCCCTGAGGTACTTCCTATCGCGAGGAGAACGAGTGTAGTTCTGGAGCAGCTTAGTCCAGAAGAAATTGCCCCGCAAGTAATCCTGCAGAGCGGCGCAGCCGTCTACCTCTTCCCTTATTGACCTGGCGATAAGCTTCAGCAAGTAATATTCTTCTCTCCGCTTTTGCGCATAGCCGAACAGTCCCATCATCAAATGCTCGATCCGCTTGGCCTCCTTCTCCGATGTTCCTTGCTCGCGGATACGCCTGAAGAGCTTGGCAAGGTATTGGGGTTGTGTCTGGAGGGTGAAGAACAGCTGCTGGTAAGACTCGAGCTTCTTGCGGGAACTCTTGTTCAAAGCCTTGAGATCGAACTGGTTGGCATTCGAAATCACACTATTGGCAAGGAGGTTGTTTGCATGTCCACCATAGTTATGCTGATGCCTGACAACCTCATCAAGGGTGATCTTGTTTTTGACGAGAAGGGCGATCTTGATGTCGAGTTGGTCGATGTACTGCTCTAGCATCTCGTTTTGCCGAACCTGCTGAACAACCGTCTTCCGGAGGCGTTCGAACTCTACTTCCTCGTTGAAGTCAAAGTCACTGTCGTTCAGAAGATGAACGAAGTTCTTGACAGCGTTGACCGGTGGGTTCTTTCCAGATGTCAAACTCTTGTAGGCTTCTCCCTGCAGCTTAGCGCGCACGAAACTCTGGATCTTGACGACCTTCTGCATGTTCTCCCGGAAGAAGCGCTTCTTCTCCTCGAACTTGGCCCTGACAACGAAAGCCTTGGCAGCAGCCTGGAACGCCGCCACAGACTCCTCGTTCTGTTCAAGTTCGTCCAACACCATGGCCACATCGCTCCGAAGCAGCATAGCCCGAGCGAGGGCTTGCAGTTCGGTGATTTCCTCGGTATTGGCTGCGAGCTCATCCAACAAATCACCACACTCCTTACGATAAAGGCATCCGCGGATGTATGATTGAAGGTCGATAATGCTCGGTGTCTGCTGGGTCAGAGCATCCAGATCGTCTGAGCACCTGGTACGTTCAAGCATACCACGAATCATGGACTGAAGATCAATGATGGCTTCCTCCGTTTCGCCGATGCTCTCGAGTTGCTCTGAGATCTCCCTCCGCACTGCTGCTGCCCTAATGTGGGACTGAAGAAGACCCAGCTCAGTTGAATGCTTCTGCAACTCTTCCTTAGTAGCATCGACATCGGACCTGGCAACCTTGCCCCGGAAGGCAGCTTGGATAGCTGTCCATTGCGGCGCAAAGCCTTCGAGAGCTTGTATCTGGGCACCGACCTCAGTCCTCGCCTTCATGGCCCTCACAGCAGCTTGAAGATTAGTGATGGCTTCGGTGTTGCTTTCCAAGGATGCTCTCTCTTCCTCCAAGTTCTTCCTCAAAATCATACCACGAACTGCGCTTTGCAGCTGAGCAATTGTAGCGCCTTCGCTCTCTGTCTTTTCATGTTGCACGGCAAGCTGCTTCCGAGCCAGGAATCCACGGAATGTCGCTTGAATGTCTCGTAAGGGTCCTGCCGCCATCTCCAACTGAGAATGCTGCTCCCGAATCTCATTACGAATCTTGGCCGCTCTGACCATACTCTGCAGCTTTAAGACCACATCCTCATTACCCTTGAACTGCTCTTCGGTTTGGGTCCGTTGGCGACGAGCCAGGTATCCACGGGCCGCCTTCTGCAGTTGGACCGTGAAACATGTTTGCGCATATTGGTGACGAGCAAAAAAGCCACGTGCGACCTTTTGTAACTTGATAGCGAAGCTTGTTTGCGCCTGGATTTGGGCATGTCGATGACGGGCGAGGAAACCGCGCGCTGCGCTTTGGAGTTGGACCGCAAAGTTCTTCATCTGAAGCCTGTAGTCTACCACCGTGCGAGCGAAGTCACCACGGATGCGAGACTGGAGATCAATGATCCAGTCTTCAGCATCCCACAGATGTTGCATGGTGTAGCCAAGCTGTATCCTAAGAAGCGCCGCTCTGGCCTGAGCTTGCAACTCAACAATGGCCTCTTCGTTTTCGGCCAGTTCTCTCTCAATGCGTTCCTCCTCTGTTTCCTCAGGCTCAGCCGGCTCAATTCCAAAATCGGCACCCATATTGCCGAAGCTAGGCATATTAGCCCCCAGCTTATCGAGGCCTTTTTGCATTGCCTCCAGCTCATGGTCTTCGAATTCAAGTTGACCAACCAAGTTTCCAATGCGGAAATCGACAACTCCTTTTCGGAAGAGAAGCCAACTCAAGGCATGTAGACAGTAAATAACTTTCGGAATATTCTTTTTCTCGTACAGGTCAATAAGCTCAAATCGGAAGAGGTCTGGAAGTTCGACCTCATCGAGGTAGCGGAAGAAGATGGCGATATTGTCTGAGTGGCGGTACTGGAGCTTGGGATGACGGAAAATGCGGAACTTTTTGTCGGGATTAAGAGATTCGACCACTTCAGCCAAAGTAACGCCGTCTCGCAAAGCTTCCTCAAGTTCAATAATTGGGGGAATTGGACGCTGTATGATATCCTCTATCCATTCCTTTGCCTCACCGATGTGACAAAGGTATTCGTATGCCTGTAGGAACTGTCGTTGCTTGTCCATCCACTTTGTTTCCCAGCCAAAACCTCCATTCTTTTGCCGCGCCGTTACAGACTTGTCAGCTCTTTGTAACCTACGCCGTCCGCGGAGACCAACAACTTCCTGTGATGGAGATATAATGGCAAGCTCCCCTGCAGTTCCGTCTTGCGCAAACTGAGAGAGTGTCCGCAGTTGACTTGTTGATGAACGGCCCAACTTCTCCAGATCCGGACGAGCCAGCGCAATGGGACTCGAGTGTGCGTGTACCAAAGCCATTGATCCATTTTCACTTCCCCCGCGCACGGAATCTGTTCTGGACAGAAACATGGAAGCAGGCCTTCGCGTTGTCGAAGGGGTCGTTGGAGAGGTAACCGGAGGCGATGTCACAGTTGGAGACATGCCTGACAAAGTGCGCGAGCTGTCGCTAATCGATAGTTTGCCGATGTCGATGCTATGGCCGCGCTCGTGAAGGGCACCCGTGGGCGATATCCGCGGACGTTCCGGTACTGAGGACTTTCCGACATCGAAGCTCGATCCACGTTCATGGACGGTACCAGTAGGTGATATCCGAGGGCGTTCTGATACCGAAGCCTTCCCTGCATCGAAAGTCGAAATACGGTCATGTATAGTGCCGGTTGGTGATATTCTTGGGCGCTCAGTTGCGGAAGGCTTTCCGTTGTCGAGACTGGCGCCGCGCTCACGATGGGTAGTTGAGGTTCCATAGTCTCCGATCGACAGCCTGCCAATGTCGACGCTTTTCCCACGTTCGTGGAGGCCTGGCGTGGGCGTTCGCGGCGAATTCCTCCAAGCCGTACTCGTTAAACTGCTGCTGCTGGCGGTAGGTGTTGCTCCCGTAGAGGCTTGAGACGTCGGTCGGAGAGACTGGCGGGCATTCTTGTAGATATTATCGCTTGTCGGCGTCGTTGGAAGAGTGTGGGAACCGCCAGACAGGCTTGAAGGTAGTCGGCTCGCCTCGCTCTGGCCCCGTTTGTGTCCATACTGGGAGTAAACACTGGTGGCTGATGATAAGGAGCTGATGGGTCGGCTGATATCCGATGGCCCTAACGAAGAGGCCGAGTACCCCGACGATGATGTTGATGTGGTGGAGGATTGTCTATTAACCGAGTAGTCGGCGGTCTGTGTCTGGCGAAGGGGGTGTGGTCTGTACGACGACATCTTGGGCGAACTGTCGAGGCTATCGGAGGGAAGAGGGTTTGGACGTGGAATTCGTTTGGTAGAGACGGAGTGTCGCCGGCCACATCAGAGCGAGCGGCTTTGCGATGCGGTTGCGCAGATCGTCCCTCGTCTGGCCGTGAAGGTGGAGCAGGCCGAAGATCAGACTCGAGGTTGGGTGCCAAGGCAGGTGTGATCGGGAAAACGACTCGACGTTTAGGTTTGTTTACTATCGCCTGGTCAGAACGAGTATGTACAGAAGGCAGAAGAGGCGCAGGTTAGATTGAGGCATGCGTACAGGACGAAGCGTGAGCGTGATGATGTATTAAAACCTAAAAACTTTGATAACCAACAAGGTACGGGATGGTGGTGGTAGATGATGGCAGTTGGAAGTTGGCGGACATGGCCTGGCGGGCGCTTAACCGGCTCAGATCCTCTCGGTCTTCGCTCGTGGGTCGACTTGGAAAATGGAAGGTTGGACTGGCGCACAGCGCACGTGAAGATGGACTGGTACCTCTAGGGGGAACTTGCACACCTAGAAAACAAAATGCAATGGCCAAGGCAATGATGATGGGAATAGCTTCATTCCGTCCGACTGCTCTCATGCAACAAAACAAAACAGCAACCGGGAACGTGGGAAAACGCAATGGCAAGCAAGGCAAGGCGAGGCGGCTTTGGCGGGCTGTAGGCGGTTTTCTCGTTTGGAGAAGATGTCCGGACATGGGGGGGGCCTAGTGACTTGCAGTGGTGCCCTCCGCTTCTCTGTGCTGCTTGGAAAAGAAGAAAGTGGGCGGTTGGGATATGGAGGGGAACACGAGATTTGCGGCGGCCGGCAGTGGTTGGCTGCCTGTGGCCCTGTGGTGGCCTGTCGTGGATGGTGGTTGCCCTGTTGGAGGTTCAGTTGCCCACTTGCCCTGCAGCCAGCTGCTGCCCATTTGTTTACAATCCCATGTGCTTGCCCGCCCTGTGCCGCCCTAGCAACCAGAGACGGGACGAGGGGAGACTCGACGAGAGGCTCGAGCTCAGCTTTGCAGTAACCGCAAGAGCACAGGGCACAGGGGCGCTGAAACCAAAAGTTGAGCTCGAGCCAAGTCCTCCCTCCCGAAGTTCAATGGTCTTGGCGGGTGACCTCATCCCGTCCCGTCTGCCGGTCCTAGAAAGGGCCGTACGACTAGCCTTGCAAAGGGACAGGATAAACACCTGTAAACCTGAAACTTTCGTGTCTGCCGCACAGACGACGGAAGTTGTATGTCTGTGACAAGCATCTAGGTTGAGGCAGGTAACAAACACGCCGATGCCACATGGCGGAGTCAAGTCCGCCGGACAGAACATGCTCGGGGCGGCATCGAGGCATCCCGTGGTGCCGTGTCTGATGAGACCGGCAGGCTGGATGGATAGCCGTACACTACCGTGAGTACCTGGTCTACTTGAAGACAACAGACTCGGATGACTCAAACTTCATCCTGTTGCCTCCAGGTCCGCTCAAGCAAAGGATGATCGGAGAGATCAACGAATTTCTTCCCGACCTCGCTGCCTACAGTTGAAATTCATCTGCCAAACTCACGGAAATCGGAGTGAAGCGAGATGACTGAGATGAAAGTCAGCTGTAAAATCGGCCCTGCTCCTCCACAGCACCAAGCTGAATGCAAGAGTCCGGCCTTAACTAAGCGTCGGCTAATACACACAGTCCAATGATAGTGACATCGAGTCACACTGAACCCCACATACGACCCCCCTTCAAACCGTCCACCGCCCGGCAGAAAGCCCCGCGGTCGGGGGCTGCAGAGTTCTGGACCATAAAAAAAAATTTCGGCGGCGAACTCCCAGAACTTTTCTTTTCCTCTTCGTTTTCTTGGGGGGGGATAAGTCGGCCAATCCAACCAGTACATACTTGTACCCATCGCTGGCTCCCCCCAAAGAATCAACCTCTTTGTTATCTTTTTACACACATCACTTGCCCTTACATCATTTTGCCCTTCTCATCTTCATTGATTGCAGAAATGGCAGTAAACGGCAGCACCACCTTCCTTGACCACACCAAGGCCATGGAGGTCCTCAAGGAGTACGAGCGTCGCGATGGCCTCGACATCCGCGAGCTCATGGACTCCAAGGCTCAGGGCGGCCTCACCTACAATGATTTCCTGCTCCTTCCGGGTTACATTGGCTTCCCTGCCTCGGCCGTCACCCTCGATTCGCCCATCACCAAGCGTATCACCCTCAAGACCCCCTTGGTCTCCTCTCCCATGGATACCGTCACCGAGCACGAGATGGCCATCCACATGGCTCTCCAGGGCGGTGTCGGTGTCATCCACCACAACTGCTCTCCCGACGAGCAGGCCGACATGGTCCGCAAGGTCAAGCGTTACGAGAACGGTTTCATCCTCGACCCCGTCGTCATCACCCGCGAGACCACTGTCGGCGAGGCTAAGGCCTTGAAGGAGAAGTGGGGTTTCGGTGGTTTCCCCGTCACCGGTAAGACACCTTTCCCACTACTTTCTCTTCCATCCCCTTCCCCCTGGTCTCCTGATGATAAACCTATAAATCATAACTTTCGTTCCACCATATCGACCTATGTGTCATGAGGAAACAAATACACTGAAAATCCTGATCGGACCCTACTATTCCAACACCTTTGAGCATAACTCGTACCTAGCTTCTTCGTGAACTCGTGCTGACTTTGCTTCACATAGAATCCGGCAAGCTTGGTTCCAAGCTCCTTGGCATTGTCACCAACCGCGACATCCAGTTCGAGACTGATCTTGACAAGCCCGTTTCGGAGGTCATGGTTACGGACCTGATCACCGCTCCCGCTGGCGTCACTCTTCTCGAGGCCAACAAGATTCTTGCCCAGTCCAAGAAGGGCAAGCTCCCCATCATTGACAAGGAGGGCAACTTTGTGTCCATGATCTCCCGTTCCGATCTTACCAAGAACCTCCACTTCCCCCTTGCCTCCAAGACCAAGGACTCCAAGCAGCTCATCTGCGCCGCTGCTATCGGCACCCGTCCCGAGGACAAGGTTCGCCTTGCCAAGCTTGTCGAGGCTGGCCTCGACATTGTTATCCTCGACAGCTCTCAGGGTAACTCCATGTACCAGATCGAGATGATCAAGTGGATCAAGCAGGAGTTCCCTGATCTCGATGTCATCGGCGGTAACGTTGTCACCCGCGAGCAGGCTGCTGCTTTGATCGCTGCTGGTGTCGACGGTCTCCGTATCGGTATGGGCAGTGGTTCCGCCTGCATCACCCAGGAGGTCATGGCTGTTGGCCGTCCTCAGGCTACCGCCGTCTACAACGTTTCCTCTTTCGCCGCCCGCTTCGGCGTTCCCTGCATTGCCGATGGTGGTATCCAGAACGTTGGCCACATCGTCAAGGGTCTCGCTCTTGGTGCCTCCACCGTCATGATGGGCGGTCTCCTTGCCGGTACCACCGAGTCCCCCGGAACCTCCTTCGTCTCCCGTGAGGGTAAGCTCGTCAAGGCCTACCGTGGCATGGGTTCCATCGACGCCATGCAGGACAAGAAGGCCGGTGGTGGCGGCAAGGACGCCCAGAAGAGCAACGCCGGTACCGCTCGTTACTTCTCTGAGGGTGACAGCATCCTCGTTGCCCAGGGTGTCTCTGGCGCTGTTGCCCACCGTGGCTCTATCAGCAAGTTCGTCCCCTATCTTGCCGCTGGGTTGAAACACTCTCTGCAGGATTGCGGCATGACCAGCCTCCAGGAGCTCCACGAGTGTGTCGAGAACGGCACTGTTCGTTTCGAGATCCGTACTGCTAGCGCCCAGCTGGAAGGCGGCGTTAACATGGAGTCTTATGAGAAGAAGCTCTACGCTTAAACGCTTTTGCTTCCTTTTCTTTGAATGAATGGTCAGATGGATTTTGATGAATGGTTTTCACAGGGTAATGCGGGATGCAATGGAGTTCGGTGGCGATTTCATGGGATTGTTGAACAAAAAAGGGATGCAATGGTTGGAACTTTTATGAGAAATCACACGATAACTTGACCTGTTGTGCGATATGGAACGTAGATATAATCAGCCTAGAAAGAGAGGGCTTGAGCACGTCGATTAGGCGACGTTGCTAGAAATCAAAAAGAACCTGTTCTTGATTGATCACACTATTTTTCGCTTGTCTCCTGAATTATTCTGTGCCCTTTCTGTGTGCGTGTGCGTGCGTGTTGGTGATAAACGTGTCAGCATTTTTGTATACGATCGGCATGTGGCTCTTGATGACTGATCGTCCGCTGTCATTGCAAGATATGAGGTGAAATTTGCCCATGATGTTCACAACTTTTTGCCTACGGCTTGATGTATGTTTGATTCCGTTCCCATCGTGATCCAAAGTGTGAGGTAAAGCGTGAACGAGTACTCACAAACAGCAAAAGAAGTGCGCATCTCGAATCGTCATTAAGTCTCGTCACAAGCGCGCAAAGCTGAAGCTACTCTCGTAACCAAACATGTATTATCACAGTTCCATGATCACCGTCCACCATGTGTTCATTGTGCAGCGGAAACCAATCGTAGCGTAGACCAAGTCTATTATTTGTTGTGAGAAGCCATTCTTTGGTTTCTGGCATCTTAACTCTATCATTTCGTCATGTCTTCATGAGCTGTTGTTCCTTTTTGTAGTAGTTCTCTTTGTCATGTACAACCGATGTCTTTTTCACCCATGACACCCTGTTTCTTTTCTCTATCCATTTGTTCCCCCTTTTCTTTCCTCCCAGTTTCAATCTCCTGCTGGCTGAAAACTAAGATAAACTTGCTTACTTCCGAAGCGCGCTCTCAGGAAGGGTAGCAACCTTCTCATCAAACAGCTTCTTCGCCCTCGCCCACACGGGCGAGTTCTGCCAGTCGTTAAGCGTGAGCAAAGAAGGCAACAAGTCGTGGCTGAACGCCTCGGAAGCCTCACGGGGCAGGAGCGAGGGGAGATGGTCGATGGAAATGACGGAAAGGGGAGGGCCGGAGGTCAAGCCGTCGACGGGGACCGTGGGCTTGTCGAAGGTGGTGGCTACCGTGTAGATGGGCACGGGAGTGAAGGGGGAGGTGGTGTCGGCGGAGACGTCGCAGACGACGGAGAGCTGGCGGTCGGGGACTTGGAGGGACTCCTTGTTTACTGGTTATAGGGGGAATGCTGGTTAGCAATTGGGCTGTAGGGGTTTGTGGGTGGGTGTCCGGCTAGGCGGAGTTTCTTTGGGTGGGAACGGGGAATTCGGTTCAGGGGAACCTTGTTCACCGGCTCTTGAGTGACTCAAGTGGGGGAAAGGAAAGGAGAGAGAGAGATAGGTAACATATACCGAAGTTGGGGATCTTGCTGGTGAGGTAGATGCAGTTGACGAAGATGTCGCTGTCTGTGATCTCCTCTGTGATGGTTGTCAGTAATCGTTTTCCGTATCTGAAGAGGTGAAGAAAAAAACATACTGAAAGGACCGCCCTTGGCAGTCTCGGCCATATCCCAGTCGAGAATGTTCTCGTCGGGGATGCCGGCCTTCTTGAGAGCGCTGACAGCACCGGAGCCGCAACGGCCACGGGCACCGATGACAATGACACGGGGCAGACGGCCGGCCTTGGCGACACCCTCCTTGACGGCCTTCTGGACGTCAGCGATCAGAGCATCCTCGTTGGGGTAGCTCTCAACGCCGGGGAAGGGCTCGCTGTGGTTGAGCTGCCAAGCCCAGACTTCGAGGGCAAGAGCAGCACCGGCGAAACCGGCGTGGAAGCCGAAAGCAGCAACACGGCGACCGTGCTCGTCAACCAAGAACTCGAGGTCAAGAAGAGTGCCGCCACCGCGGGGGAATCTGGCAAGAACGTTCTCCCAGCCGGCTTGCTGCTTGTCTGTGTTTTTTTGTTGTCTTTGAGTCAGCAAGGGTTCTCCTGGCCGAAGCAGTTTTCTGAGGCATGGGGTGACACTTACAGCAGTGGGCAAACTGAACGTGAACGTGCTTGAGAGGGAAATCCTTCTCCTCCAACTCCTTCAGGCCAACAATGATGTGCTCCTTGGGAGCATCGACCCAGCTGTGCTCGGGCACCAAGGTGGCGCCAGCCTTCTCAAACTCCTCATCGTCGAAGATTCTCTCAGGGGAGCGCTCAACGTTGACGACGTAGCCGGCCTTGATGAGCTCGGCAGTGGTAGCGGGGGTAAGCGCAGACCGGTGCTCGAGGTGCTTGGTCTCGCTGCGGAGGTGGAGGACAGTAGGGGCCATTTTGCGTGATGGGGGTATCTTGGGTATCTTGGGGTGAAATTCAAATGAGAAAAACAAGAGACAATGAGTGAGAGAAGAGTTGATGTGAAGATGGTACTACTTGGTGGTTTGTTTTATACGGACCAGGGCGAAATCGGACATGGCAACATCGAATGCGGGATGGACTGCCAGGGTTGATTGAGTCACTGCTCCAGTCACTGTCACTGGAGAAACACGGCAAAACAGGGTCCGCCCGGGCTGGCAACAACGGGGAGCTGCGGGAAGTGGAAGCGTTGAGATGGCCCCATATTATTTTTTGAAGTACAACCTAGGTATATTATCCCTACGGGGTATGCTCGGTATGTACCTCTACATATGGTATTCTATCAAGGCCCCCGTTCGTATCAAAGGTCCTTGATCATATTCGTGGCTTATGGTCTTGTATTTTCCCATTGTGTGTCCAACTTACCGATATTTTACAGAGGTGAAAACAAAATCTCTTCAAACCTTCAACACCGCCAAGTCGTGATGGGTCAATGGCTCTTCGTCATGGCCCGAGTGGATGGCGGTGCGGATACAATATTTGTCGGGACTTGAAGATGACGGTAAGTACCTACCTGCCTGTCGGGGCGACGTGGGAATGTCGAATCCCATCCATTGGAATTTGGTTGGCCAATGGCGTGCGGGCCCCGGGTTGATGGATCCCAATTGATTGTGGGAATTGGGCAAACTGTTAGTGCAGAGACAGCGGAGCCGCCCAACCTTAGGTGCGGTTTTGGACTTTATCCTTAACAGCTTGCTATTGAATCGCCAAATCACAACCTCGCAGTTCCGTCGGACCAGCAGCCGGCCGACCAACCCTTTTTCGGGCTACCGTTGCGGTTTTTGTGGTTTCCATTCGTTGTTTGCACCGGCCCTTTGGAAAAGTCGGTCCCAGAAAGAAGTTTCCGAGACTTCGGGGACCTGCCCGGACAGCGGAACAGCCTGGCTTGCTGGACCCAACGATGGATGGATTCTGCTGGCAGCCAGCCGACTCGTCCATTGGGATGGATAGTGTCTCATGTGCGGGCCAGCGTGTCCAACGGAGAATGGAACGCTCGAAACTTGAACGATGCGAAGTCCTCACAGGTCCTGTCGTGGATCTTGAACTTGTCGGTGTCTTCCTCGGGTTTTGTCGGTCTCGGGTTCAGTTTGACCCTTATAAGGCGGGGTGAGGTGGTACCCATTGCTTGCAAAAGGCAGGTACTGTAGGTACGATATCTGCAGCTGTCAGGACGTAGAGGTACATACTTGTAATTCATAGGCACATATGCTGTCCAAATCGGAAAATGAGCAATCACGATTCAATGAGGTGCTTCTGTAGCAAATAGTCTTTGCTTGGCAACCCTATAAAGGGAACCCCTACAATGCGTGACTTTGTGACTTTCCATTCCTTCCCTTGTCACAACTGGACTTGTGTGGTTCCTTCCGCCCTTGTGTCGCCGGTCTCCTCCAACCTACCCTAGAGGTACTGTAAGCATTTTCCTACCCGCCTTCTACCGCCATAGCCTGTCGAATCCTGCGTTGGGTTGTGCCAGTCTGCCAGCTGCTGTTGCCCTAGAGATCCGTCAATGGCAACCCCCGGGCCCGAGGGACCCCCCGTTCCACTCCCGCCACCTCAGCATCGCCAGACTACTGGATCTCTGGATTCACTAGTTGGATGGAGGAACGGCGGTTGCACGACAGGATCGCCGCCAGTTCAGTTTTCATCCAGGAGATAACCGTGGAGATGTAACCACCAGCCCAGCCAGCAAACCACTTATTGGATGGCGAATCCTATCGGCAGTCGGAGCAAAGTCCGAACTGAGCTCCCACCCGTCATGATTGCCCAGCCGAAATTCAGGGATTCAGGGATTCAGGGATTCAGGGATCTGATGTGGTGCCTGTTTTTGTTGAAGAAGAAGACGGAAGAAGAAGCAGATGGAGGCCATCATGAAAATCTGCCCGGCGCTCCTCCTGTCCCGTCCTGGCTTTGTGTTAGGGGTTCGCGGAGTCGCGGTGCTATCCGTGCTCTCTTTTAGTCCCTCCCAAGACTTTACCTGCCCATGCAGATCGCCCATCCTGCGCATCATTTACGGCCTTGGAATTTTCTCCCGTATACCAACTTCCCTTCTATACATTTACCTACTAAAGTCTATCTAGACTTGCCCTACCCCTTACCCTCAGGTCTATGCCTACTTGCGGCTTTGTTAGAAGCTCACATTGAGGCGCCATATATGGTATTCTGGTACCGCGTCGATCGTGGCGGCGAAAAAAAGTCGAACGTGTGAGCCAAGGACGGCCACCTAACCAGGACTCTAGCTGCGACCTCATCTTAACAGGGACCTCCGGGTAGTATCATCAACCTGACATTAGCACACTTCACACCTCACCACCCGAGTCACTGCCACGAACCACTCACAAACGTGCACTCACTCGCTCGCTCCCTCACTCACTCACGCACTTTGAGCTCACCACGAATCTCACCCACGACCACGACCACTCACCAGACCCGGACCCAGATAACCCGACCGACATTCGTTGATGATGAAGCTTTATTCCCGTCCAGCTGCCGCCTACGCCTCCTCCGTCTCTGGCCCGTTCTTCTCTTGATAACAACCGCTCACTCTACCCTACCGTATCTCGTTTCCCGATCTGGAACTCAACAAACTTCCTCAAGGGAACATGACTATGACCAGGACACCCGAACCCACACAGGGTGGTTCCTCCTCACCAGATGAGCTCAATCCTGCTGTCACCAACTCGGGCTCATTGCGGCGTTTGTTACCAGTTGGCTCCGAAGAGGCTCCTTCAAGACCATCCATAGCTCCCGCCAGATCATCAACCTCAGCCTCACCTACGAGTACTCCTACCGCTCGAACTACACTCACCAAAACACAAGCCCGGGCCGCTGTCCCTACTGGCCGGTCCAAGAGACAGGCAACCACTGCCGCCTGTGGTGCATGTCGGAGGCGCAAGTCCAAGGTGAGTTGAGGTCCAGAACACCGTGTGTGTACCTTTATTGGTCAATAGCTCACCTCTCCCTTGCGTACAGTGCAACGGCGAGCGTCCAAAATGTTCCGCCTGTCATGACCGCGGTACTGAGTGTGAGTATGACACGAATGTGGCAGAAACTCACGCTCAAGCTCTCAAGCGCAAGTACGATGAGCTCCAAAACTCAAAATCGGCTGCCGAGAAAGTCTTTGAGATCCTGCAGACGAGGGGCGAAAAGGAAGCCGCAGAAGTATTCCAGCGCATCCGGAGAGGTGTTGATCCGGCTACCATCCTCCGCCATATAACGTATGGGAATGCCCTCATCGAGCTTGCATTGGGCCCTGAGACAGGGTATCGATATACGTTTCCCTACTTGCCGGACATGCCCGCCTTCTTGCAGCGTCACGACAACGTCTACCTCGATTCCGAAGTTTACTCCTGCGTGTTAAGGCGGCCCGTATTACGGCAGCCCGTCCATGAGCTACCTGCTCCAAATGTCGAGCGCCACCAGCAAACGTCACTTCATCATCTTCCCAACTCTCAACAGCCTTACTTTACGCCCTCGGTCACAAGTCGAAGCATGAGTCCGTATGTGTCGCAAGGTCCTGGCGTGGGTTCACAGAGCGATGATCCATATCATAGACCCTATCACACCGCCACGGTGGAGAATTCACGGTTGGAGAGACTACGACCATCTCAGTGGACTTCGGTGAGCACTGATGATGCACTCATGCGAAAGTTCCTTCACGACTATATCCTATACGACTATGGCTGGAACTCCTTCCTTCATCTTGATTACTTTCTGGATGACATGGCAAACGGGCGTCACCGCTTCTGCTCCCGACTCCTCGTCAATGCAGTTCTCTGCATAGGATCAGTATGTATCTTCCTAATCTCTGAAGCCTTTCACTACTGACGACTCTTTTCAAAGTATCATCATCGTGGACTCCAAGGTCGGGCAGAGTATTGGAATCCCGCAAATATCGTTTACATGTTCTTGGCGGAAGCCAAGAGGCTGTTCGAGATTGACTCGGAACTTGAAAGGCCTATACCAATGCTGAACGATCCGCACGGAGAGCGAAGATTAAGGGAGTGGGAAGAACGACGGCTCACGACCATTCAAGCAGGGCTCCTGCTAAACGTTCTTTATCTCTTCAATGGTTCTGACAAGATCGGGTGGCGGTACTCTCTTCGTGCGATCGAGATGGCCCACGAGATCAACCTTTTTGGGCCTGCCCAACCTGAAATGGACCGAGAGATGCGGAATGTTAGGGAATTCACAGCTTGGATAGTGTTTACATGGCAGAGGTATGTCATATCTCGTATGATAACTCATGATATCGACTGTATTGCTCACGCTTTTGATAGTGTAAACTCGTATCATTACTTCAGGGCACCCGTAATGAGGCATCCGCCTCAGGTGCCCCTACCGGATCCCATTGAGAATCCTCAGTGGTACGGTGAGATTTGGGTAAAGTACCCCGGAAGCCAGTCCCGGTTCCCTACACATCTGGGATTTATGTTCAAGGCGAAAGCTGAACTTTGGTCTATTATTAATGACCTTTCCCTTCTCTCATTTCGAAATCACGGCCCCCCTCTGAAGTTGTCGACCTCTCAAGTCCTCGATTTTTACATAATGCTGCTGAATTGGCTCCACAAACTACCTGAACCTTTATCACCGCGCAAAATCGTGACGCCTCACCAGATCAAGCTGCACATGCACTTTTACTTCATCCTCATCAACATACTAAGGCCTATCGTCACGTCCGAATGGAGGAACGAGATACAACCGGGTAAGACGATCCCGCCCTACACGCCACACGACGCTTACCTAAATGCGACTGTTCGGTTCGAAACACTCATTCGCATCTACTATCTTCGCCACGGATTTGAAGCATTGGACAGCTTCCTGATGCAGTTCCTTGGCGCGCTCGCCTGCATGACGATTGATGCCATCGCCCAAAATCCGGCGGCTCCCCATGTTGAGACGCTCCGATCGACGGTCCTTCTTGCAACAAAGGGCATGTGGGAGCAGGCCCAAAGTCTGTATGTTGCCCGAGCAGTCTTACGAGTACTGGCAAGTGCAATGAGACCCGAAGACGTGCAACTGCTCAAAAAGTTTGCTAACGTCGAGGCCGACATGGACATATACTCTGCTCCTCTGGAGCAACCTGTCCAGTCGGATTGGCCTACGTATGTCGTTAGGCTTGATCAGAATCCGGACACCGTGAGACTGGGCAAGACGCTTAGCAGCAAGCTGGAGAAACTGTCTCTAGATCTAACTGCTTCGTCTCCTCCAGTGGAGTCCACACCACGACCACGAAATTGGTCGGTCATCCTATAAAGACTCATTTATCGTTAAAGACAACCAGTACACGAAGGTTGTTTGTTATGAAAGCTAAAGACAAAAAGAAAATATTCAAATGTTTGCCAAGCCAGCTGCCCTATCGCCATCTACCATGATATGATCGATCAGTGTCTCGAGGTATTTAACTGGGGTAGCCCAAGGGTAGTTGAAGCTTACCTTCGGGGAAGCTTGAACCCCTCTTTGTGATACTAACAAAGCCTCAATTGGGCGTTCCTTGGCCTAGTCTGGCGAATAGGAAATTGTCAGGAAGGGGCTGTGACTTGCCGTGTCTCAACAGGTGTAGTGACCGTTACTGCTCACTATCTGCTCGATTGGGATAAGATTTCGGCAGCCATCCTCGATAGTATAGTAGCTTTGCTATTTCAGAGCAAGATTCTACACAGAAAATGGCACAGTACTTCGATCAACAGATAAATTTGCTTGGGTTTCTGCGGTGATAGCCAGGGAGCAATGGCAAAGCTTGGGTATAGATGTCAAACTTCAAGGCCATCATGGTATAACGCATCACTACAACACCGAGCTTCGACGAAATTAGATCTATCTGGAGTCTACTGTGAGTACCTGTCAACCATGTTTACTGGTCGCTAAACTATTACATTTGCCGGAATCATATGGATTTGGACTCCTTCCCTTGGGTCAGAGCATCACTTCACAATCGGCAGTTGACATCTTGCCTTGACTGTTCTGTATTTGCCTTCTACTGACTCCATCTTTGAGCTATCAGACGGTACAACTATCCTTCCGCTTCGTGGAGAGTAGTACAATGCACGACTGCCTCAGGTGTCATCTGGTCATTCGTCTCGGCATGTTTCAAACCTACATGACCTATACAATTCGCTGTCACTGCGTCCCAGGCAGGAAGGCAGACATGCCCTCCGAACACAAGCATGTAGGCAGAAACGGCCGATCCGATATCAAGCACACCTGGAATCTCTCGTCCAAAAAGCGGGAACCAATAGCACGGAGAATTGGGCTCGAAGGATTCTCAACTCACATCTGCAGTCAGACAACTCCGCATTAAGGCTGTGCCACCTCGTGGCACAGTAGGACTTCACAGCCTTGTTGTTGACGTTGAGGTACAACCTCATTTTCAATATTTAAGAGGGGGAAACGACGTCGTT
The DNA here is from genome assembly GCA_033439795.1 of Sordaria brevicollis. NCBI lineage: Eukaryota > Fungi > Ascomycota > Sordariomycetes > Sordariales > Sordariaceae > Sordaria > Sordaria brevicollis. The sequence goes on from JAUTDP010000007.1 coordinate 2,146,872, forward strand.
TTCTGATATGTGTTTCCCTTTGGCATTGTTCTCAGGAACTCATCTCACCACTATCTTCTTCCTGCCTCTCTGAAAAGAAACCCAACATGAGCGCCATTATTCGAAGAAGAGTCACTCCGGTGGATGTACGTATTGCTCTTGATAATCCAACTCTTGTCACAACACAATTGCTAACAGATTACCAGGGAGACGAAACCGGGTCGGACGACGGCTTTGAGGCTGTTGGCTTCAAAGCCGTGAAGCATCAGCGGATTCCGGATGATGAGATGCCGGACATCCTCTACAGCATCCAGTACTGCTCTAGTATGGGACGGCTTTTGGAAAGTAAGTAGTACATGGCTTCATATTTTTCCCCCTCTTTCTCATAGAAAAAAGCTAACACTCAGTAGCACGGGAGAGCGCAAAGCCTCTGGACCCCAAGACGGCCAACACTGGCCCTGAGGAGCCATCCAAGCCCACTCCGGTCATCGAAATCAGAACCACGGTTCATGCCAGGTACGAACGGCACGACTACTACGATGAGCCACATTACCCTCCGCCAGACCCATACTGGTCTGGCTCCGACAGCAACTGCAGCGACGCTCTTCCTCCACGTCGTCGCAACCGGGAGCCCAACGCTAAAGACCGCACCGAGATGGTCATCCACTCCGAGCACCTCAAAGCCGCCTTGTCCGCCGTGGTCTCCTACTATCGCGAGTTCTCCCCGGAGTACGGCATCATCCGCGCTCCTTACCAAGTGCTCGTCGATCACTGGAAGGAGCTGGAGCTGTACAAGCTCAACCAGCCCACTTGCCACGATGCCGAGTACGCGGAGACCACTTCCAAGCACATCGACGTTCTCCTGTCTTTCCTGAAGAAGACCTTCTCCGAGCGCTTCGCAGCCGAAAGACTCCGGCAGGAGGACCCGCGCGGTCCCATGGCCACCTTTGACAACTTCTGGACCTTGCTCAAGCCCGGAACCGTCATCTACCGCGACCGCAACGGAACTCTGGTTCCTTACATCATCAGCCTCGTCCGTCTCGAGGGCGCCTACGATGCCCAGGGCAACGGCGAAGGCGACAACTCGTACTACCTCGAGTTCTGGAACATCCAGTACAGCCGCGGCCTGCTGCGCAGGCGCATGAAGTCGTGCACCGTCTCTTCGTGGCGCGGCGAGCGGCTGATCAACTCGTTGTCTGTGATCCCGGAGCGGTTCGTCACTGATGGTGCCAAGGTGGCGGCCGAGAACATCAAGCTTGGTAGGCTCTACTGGGAGCTGGCCAAGCAGCCTTCGTACATGGAATACGACGGGCAAGTGACCACCGGCGAGAGGGCGACGAACGGGAGGGGATACAAGATGACGGGTCGCGTGATTGTCGATTGCGAAGGCTCAGAACGGTTCGGCGACGGGGGAGTTGGCGTTCCGCATCATATCCGTCGGCCGCGCCATCCCCGTGATAACCTGAACTTGGATATCCTACCCCAGGTAAAGCCAAAGTGCGCTTGCCCTGCTTGCTCCTCGTCCAGCAACAAGTCTTCTCCTTCTTCCGGTAATGGACAACGAAGCGAACCAAGCCCCTTCGTCAGCTTCGACAAGCTCAACCCCAAAACCGACTCCATCCCCGACAACTCGTCTTTATACCTGCACGTCCTCTCGCCCACCATCCCCGCATTCATCCTCTCCGAGCGCCGCTGGGCTTACATCCACCTGTCCGGCCTCGGTCCCGTCCGTCCCGATCTTGACGCATTCAAGTACTTGGTGCTAGACCCAGCCATCAAACTAACCGTCAACTCCCTCATTGGCAAATTCGCCGCTCCATCCTCTTCCCCTTCAGCCCCAGCCACTGAAACCTCACCCGAGAAAGAATCCATCCTCTCCCCCTCCACAGCCTCCTCCTCCGCCTTGACCCCCTGGCCAACCGACTTCGTCCGCAACAAAGGTCTCGGCCGCATCTTCCTCTTACACGGCTCCCCCGGCGTCGGCAAGACCTGCACAGCAGAATGTATTTCTGAACTTGCTCGCCGACCCCTTTTGTCGCTCACCTCAGGCGACTTATCCACCTCCATGTCCTCCTCCTCCGTCGAGCGCCGCCTCTCCTACTTCCTCGAACTAGGCGAGCGTTTCGGCGCTTTAGTCCTGCTAGACGAAGCGGACGTCTACCTCGAACGCCGCCGCACTCGCGACTTGAGGAGGAACGGGCTAGTATCCGTGTTTTTGAGAGCGCTGGAGTACTTCAAGGGCGTACTGTTCTTGACGACAAACAGGGTCGGGGCGTTTGATGATGCTTTTACTTCTAGAATTCACGTGGCGCTTTACTACCCTGAGTTGGGTGAAGAGGAGAGGAGGAGGATTTGGGGGTATCAGTTTGAGAGGCTTGAGCGTGAATCCCTCGGCGAGGTTACGGAAGGGGAGAAGACAGAGAAGAGAAAAAGGTTCTACATCCCGCAGTCGACCAAGGAGTACGCTTTCTCTCATCCGAGCGTGTTGGCGCTCAAGTGGAATGGAAGAGAGATTAGGAATGCGCTGCAGACGGCCGTGGCGCTGGCGGAGACGGAGGCTGCAGAGAGTAACCCTGGGGGAGTGTCGAGTACGACGACGATTGCGTTGTTGGATAAACATCTGAAGGCGGTGGTGGGGATGAGTAGTGGGTTCAAGACGTTTATGGAGGGGGTGAAGAAGAGTAGGAAGAAGGGGATGAAGGTGCGCGTTGTCGAGGAGGTTGATGGTGATGACGAGGACGAGAATGATGGTGGATATGAGGAGGAGGAAGACGAAGAAGAGAGCAGCTCTGATTCGGATGTGGATCTTCGTAGGCCTATTTCCCCTTGCTGATAACATGCTTTGGACATGGGGAGGTGGGATATCTTGGTTTTATGGCTGACTGTGTTTTCTTTTTCATGATCAATAGGAAGTGGAAGCGGACATCTATTAGACGATCCCTCAATGCGGTATTTGTTCACGGGAAGAAGATGAGAAATATGGGTACAAGGATGATTAAGAGGCGAAATTTCTGAAGGGACGATACTTGCTATGTTTCCTACACTCACGGTCATCGTGATTTCAACTATCTCCTCTGGGTTGTCAGTGTTATGATCATCACGTTTATACGAATATCAATGCTTCTTCTTACATCCCATCTATGCGTTACGTACTATCTTCCGACACGGACTTTCCGCAGAGCATGTACACAATCCCATTTATAGGACGCCAACCATGGCCATAATATATACAATCCCAAACTCCATATTCATACACGTTCGTAACAATATCCAACTCATTGTAACATTACCCAAGCCCAGTCATTGATAGCAGAGCCGAGGAAGCCCTTCCCGCGCTATTCAACGATCTCACAATCCCAAGGCGTTCGCCCTTGCTGCTGAGGATGCGCTCACATTGCTCGCATGCGCCAGCAAGAACTTGCAGCATGTCAGCGTCAACTTGCAAGCCTTGGCCCAGCTATCGTCCTGTTGCACGCCCAGTTTGATCGAGACGTCCGATATCCTGTCACCCTGGATCTGATACGGCAAACTAAGCGGATTACCTTCCCTCCGGGTCTGCTCCTGCACATGAACACCCAACTGGCGTACAAGCTCGAGAAAAGCCACCATCGCTGTATCAAACTTGCGATGAATGAAAGTAAAGCCGAGTGGGAAATCGCCGCTAGAATAAAGCTCGAGGACAGTCCGCTTGGCGGGCGGTGGCGGGGCGTTGGCGTCGACGGGTCGGCTAGGGTAAAAGGACGATGCCATGGACGTCGAGGCAGGTTCAATTCGGACAATGCGTGATGTTGAGCCCATGGGCTGCGGTTCGTATCCTTCGAAGCGAAAGTTGAGCTTCTCTGCCACGGTGACGAGCAGCAAGAGGGAGTGGCCCCACGCGGCGTTGATCTCGGGCCAGTCGACGGGGATGTTGTGCATGCGACCGAGACGGAGGCCGTTGATGGTGGCAAAGGTGCCGTCGTGGCTGATGCAGAAGGTGTCGTTGAAAACGTTGCTTCGCTGGAGTTTCTCCAGTTGTCGAGAGTCGTGGTCGAACTTGCTGTTGATGCTGTCTCGTTCGTTCTGAAAGTCGCCCAGGGTCGTGTTGAACGCATTACGTCCTCGCCAAAACTCTTCCTCCTTGATGTCAACTTCCCGTATTTCCGCCTCCAGCTCCTGCTTCTCTTTCTCCAGGGTGGCCTGTTCCTGTTCGAGAGCCTTGAGTTCTTCGAGCAACTCCTTTTCTGCCTGCTTCGCTCTGCGGGTGGCCTCCTCTTGCGCTCGGATCTCCTCGTCTGTGGGCTCTGAAGCTTTTAGCTCCTTGAGATAGTTGACATATGCGTCCTTTTCCCGGTTGGCTGCTTCGAGCTTCTTTTGCATTTCCTCCACAAGCATGTCGGAGCATTCTACGCATATTGGGTGGTCAATATCGGATCGGGCGCTGATGACCTCAAACAGCTTGGAAATGCGTTCCATTTGGTCTGATAGATGGGCATTGGCCATGTCGTCTTCTTCGGAAATTCCTCCATTATTGTTGCCGTATTTATCGGAAGAGTGATCTTTTGCTGAGGAGCGACCGTCCCTCTGGAGAGGTGATGCATCGGACGATGCAATTTGGGATTCGGTGAGCAATACGAATGACATGGCCGGATTGTCTCGTAGTGATCCATCACCCCCTCCACCTCTACCTGGCCCTCCATGCCTCTTGAACATGGGCTGATGGGAGGACCGTAGCGCTTTTTCATAAAGTGATCTTCTCTCGCGGTCATGGGGTGACCGGTGTGTCGTCGATGATTCCGAGATGGAGGACAGGGCCTTCTTGGGCGCTTGTTGAGAGTGAGTGGCTATACTGTGTCAGCCAGGTAACAGAAGACCTCTTAAGTAGCCATGACGGGGTAATATCACGGAATTTTGCTATGAACAAGACAGATTCCGTACCCACGAGGAGATCATATGCTGCTGGATTCAGGTCCTCCAACGAGCTGTCCAGCTTGAGGGGTGTGCGACACTTTTGGCAGTTCATGATGGGCAGCTGGTGATGAGTTTTCGGTACATTCCACAAAGTAATGGTATTGCTTCAAGTACACTATCGTGAATGATGAACTATGCTTTCGATATTGATGGATGGTGTCGATGTTTCTTTGTTGGATGTAGATGTGGGAAGTTACCCTGACGTTAGAGGGGCAGGAACCTTGATAGCTAGGTCCCTATCGCTGCGCTATCAGCTGCTGACTAACAATTTCCATAGGCATCCCTGCAGCCTTATGACAGCGCGTCATTGTGGTGACAGTCCACTGGCTTCCAGGGTGTATGTGCTACCTGTACCTGCCAGGGCCAGCATCGCAAACGGAAGGATCGCTGCTCGTCGCAAAGTCGCAACCACTTTAATTTTGCGACCAAATTAATTTACGCGACAAACACCTTCTGTACGCGTCGTCGAAGCGTCCAACCTTCCAACCATTGTTCCCAACTCCATAATCTGATTGACACGGAATCCGTTTCCATACCAGATGGACTCCGGTCCAGCTTCGAAATTTCGGTAGTAGAGCTCCGAGCTACCTCCGCGCAAACCGACCTCTTCGACAGCTCGACTCGATGGAACGGCCGGCCAAACGATCGCGAACAGGCCCTGCGCCCTTCGACGACGACGAAGTTGTTGGCGACGAGCTCAACCACCAGCCCGAAGAGGTCAACCAACTACGAGACCCCGGTTATCAACTCGAAAAGGCCCGGTCCTACGCTGCTTTCAAGCTGAAGTCTGCTTTCGAGAACATCTTCGAAAAATATGGAAGGGACTTTGACGGCATTGGTGACGAGATCGATCTGAGAACTGGTCAAATTGTGGTCGACAATGGCCACATAAAGTCCCTAAAAGCTGCGCCGCTTGGCGTTGAGAATGATGATGACGAAGACGACGAGTCGGAATCCGAGTCGGGACACGAGGAGAAGACGATATCACCAGGACAAGGAAACAAGCAGAATGCCACTTCTTTGCAAACCATCCCGAGGCCTCTGCCTTCCATAGTACCGCCATCACCTTACGGCGGATTTGGGCCAAACTACAACTCGTTTCCAGGAGGACCTCAACCACTACCGAATATGATGTATCAGGGCCAGGCGCAATTCCAATCGTTTCCAATGCCGTTCGGTGCGTTCAGTTCTACGAGCAGTTCGGTTGATCCAGCATGGAGGGCCCCGGATTTACCTCAGCCAGTGCCCTGGGGAGGATTCTGGACTCCTGGCACCCAGTCTAGGTTCAAGACAGTGGCCAAGGTGCAGAAACTTATTGGAGGGACTAGTCATGCTGAGGAGGGCGAGGATGAGGATGACATCCTTCTAGACGAAGCCACGACTGAAACTACCAAGGCGCCTGAGAATACCCCAGTTACTATTAAGAAGTTGGCCGCCTTTCGTCCTCCATCTAACGTGTCTTCGCCTGCAAACCGTCGGCTTAAGACATCCGCAGCCACATCAACTCCAAACTCAAAGGACAGGCCTGGTCCTGGGAAGGCAAATGGAGAGAAAAAGAACACCCCCAAGCGGAAGACACCAGCCAAGAAGACGCCTCCAAAATCGAAACTTGGCGAAGAGCAGACCACCAGTCTGATGGAACAAAGTGGCGTACAGAATCCTGGTTCTCCTGTAGTTGAGGCTCCTCCAGCTAGCATTCGACATGTTGCCGAAGCACAGCCTGTGATCGAACAGACCGCAGTTGTTGGAAAACCACTGGCCGAAGGTCAATTTTCTGGAGAGGTAAACGAACAGAGGACGCCAAAGAGCAACACGACAGAAACCAGCAAACCCCTACTGACGGAGAGCGCTGATCTCGCAAGGCAAAACCATGTGAATAGTGCTCCTGTTCCCACAGCGGAAGAACAAGCTATGCAGGGTGCATTTGAATCTCACACTCAGCCGATCTTGGAACGTGAGCCTAGTGCCGAAGATCAAGCTGGCCAGTCTTTTGTTAAAGAGTCCAGGGTCGAGGCCATTGTATTCAAGGGGCCTGGTGTTGGTGCAGACAAGAAGATGCCGAAGAGGAGATCGTCGATGAGAAGGGCCTCGATGAGGGAACGACTCGACCAAGAAGCGAACACTAATATGACGGAGAGTGATAGCAGCCAATCTTTGCTGATTCCTGAAAATGAGCAGTCTTCTGCCAGGGCTCAACTAGTTGTTGAGATCCAATCTTCCCTTACAGGACGTGGTATTTCAGAAAAACTATCTGTTCAAGAGACAACCGTGGAAGAACCCGCCGCGGAGAAGATCTCTATCTACGAAGGTCCCGTTGCCGAAACCGAGGCGCCTTCCATGGAAGATGATCAAAATCAATCTACGAGTGTCTCATCAGGTGTTACTAAGACCGCAAACCTCGAGCTCCCAGAGAAACAGAATTCTACAGATTCAAGAGCGGCGAGAAGAGAAAGGCGTCTTTCTAAGCGAGAGCAGCCTTCTCCTGCCGCGGCCATGCGAACCTTAAGCGAGGATCTAGTCTGGGGATATCAACGGTCTCTCTTTGATGGAGAGACAAACGCCAATACCACCTTCAAATACTACTGCCCTAGCCGCAGCATACATGTCGCGAAACCAAGCAACCAACAGCTTTGGGTAGACATACCTGCTAACAGCGTGCTGGCTCCCCAGAACTTCGAAGTTGTCGTCGATGACGATACTCCGATGTCAGATATTTCACCACCAGATTTAGCAAGCGAACATGTCAACACCATAGGAGCAGAGGGCATAGCGAACGATGGCATTGCCAATGCTCAAGTGCCTAACGTCCCCGAACCTCAAACAGATGTTGAAGAACGTAGCCCTCCGCCAACCGAACCGCCATATGAGGTCTTTACTCGGAACGTTGTCGATTCGGCATATGCCTTCTCTGACGAGGATGAGCCGGCCATTCCAAAGCCAAAGGTTCGACGTGTTGGGCCTATTAAACGCAATTCCAAACCCAAAGTTTCGGAAAAGCCCACCATGAAGGAATCCGGTATACCGACACCAGCATCATCCTTTGATCACATGAGCCAAACAGCTGTGTCTCAAACCGCTTCACAAACGGAGATACCGATGGAGGAACTCCCAGCTATTTCGGAAACTGTGGCCATCGAGCCCACTCACCCAACGCCATCAGTAAGCTCTGCACTTTTCGACAAGACCAACACCAACAGCGAAGAACTACCTCCAGTGCCTGAGTCTGTACGAGCTCCCAAGTCCAAGCGAGGAAGGAAGCCTAAAACACCAATTGATCTACCAGTGAAAACGGGCACGCTTACCGTTACAGGTGATCTATCCGAGCCGTTCCCCATCATTACCATTTTAGAGTCAACTCGGCCTAGGAGACAGAGTTTGAGGTTATCGAGGGGAAGACGGGATTCAGATGTCACAATTGCAGAGTCAACAACGCCACAACACGCAAAGGCTACGGCTACGGTATTCCAGCATGAAGATGAGCCTATCGTTATTCAAGAGAGTCCGCAAGGCACACCCGAGCCTGAGGCTGTGGATGACCACGAGTCGGGAAGACCAGCTAGCCCAACCTTGAGTGTAAACATTCCAGCGTCTCCGAAGTCGATAGATGCTTCACCTCTTGACGAAGAGCTGCCGGAGGACAACTTGCTTGAGGAGGCAATAGCCCGCCAACGGTTCTGGTCTCCTAAGCCTGAATCGATCATTCTAGGCGACGAGCCATCACCGGCGGAGCCACAACCACGAGCAGATACTATCTTAGAGGTCCTGATCCCTTCGAAACGGCTGTCACTGATCTCAACATCACCTCTGCCGCAGGAGGAAGAGCATCCAGATGTTACAGAAGACGTCCCACCCCAGGAGCAAGAACACCAGGATGCTACTGAAGATGTGCAACCCCAGGAGCAACCAGAACAGCCAACAACCCCACTGAAGACGAAGCCGAGGAGAGGACGTCCCAGCTCTGCTGCTTCCATCCCCACAGCAACTATCACTACAACCACCAAGGTCAAGACCAAAACAGGATCAGGTTCCGGACCAGGCAGAAGAAGAAAGGCCCAAACACCGTCTACCGCTACACGCATCTCCACCACATCCACTGCCACATCCTTGAAGAACAGAACCCTCATGCTCAAACAACAACCTTCTCAAACCCCTGCCCAAAAGACCCCTGGCACAACCAGATCCCTTCTCGGCAGCACAAACAAGAGCATCCTCTCCCTTATATCCTCCGATACCGACGACGAAGACGAACTTACCCTCGATTTGGGTACACCGTCGGGACCTTCATCAATGGCAAAGAGGAAAAGAGTAAGACCACCTACCGCCAGCAGTGCAGCCAAGGCAAAATCAACAACAGCAAAAAAGACGACCTCCTCCGCCTCCTTACTATCTGCATCCCTCCTTCGAACCCCCTCTCGCAAGCCTCAGAGAAGAACAACCAGCCTGGCGAAGATTGCTTCGGCTATTAGTGTTGGTAGGGAAACAACTCCGACTGGGGGTCTCGGGGAGGAAGAAGCGGAAGAAGAAGAAGACTTTGTGGGATCGGAGGTGATTCAGACTCCGGGTGGGACGCTGAGACGGTGTGGTGAGGCTGGGTTTAGGTGTGATAGGGATTTTTGCTTTGGGTGTTTGTAGAGGGTCTGTGGTAACCGGCGTGGGAGTAACTCTTCAGGTAGTCTCGCCTCGCTCAAAGTATAACTCTTTGGAGTGTGTGGGTGAAGTTGTTATCGTTATGGAGGTTATCAATGTTATTGGCATCTTGGACGGTAGGTAGTCACATTGATTAGTTGGTGACGGTTATCGAATATCTCGGGTCCGTGAAAGTCAAAACCAGATATGCTAAAAGTTATGTAGTATATTTAGTAGGATGGGTATACTTTATACCTACGATATTCTCCTCAACTGTCATGTTTGTTTACCGGGGGTAGGGGATGAGCGGCTTTATAGTGGTAAATCAAAAGAGTGTGCAAGTTTACTATATAGTATACTATAGCCGTAGAAGAGCGAATATCAAATATCAAATCAATGGTACTTCTTCTCAACCCGAAGTCTTCATGTTCATTGCGCATTGGTATCATGTCACCAGGTCACGTAAGACACAAAATATAATATAACGATATCTTACGCAAAAGGAAAAAACTGCTTCAAACTTTTCCATCAATGATCCTATATCATGAAAAGTAACCCTTAACCTGTAAAACCTAAACGGGAATCTTTGATCAGAACGTACTTCCAACGCTGCTCTTCACAACCAAACGCACATTCCAAGCAGACTCCATCCATCCATCCATCCACCCCAATCCATTTCGACACAAAACAAGAAAGAACAGTTTCCCAAACGATTTCTACCTATCTCTTTCTGCTCGCTTTTCCTTCATTTCCTTTCTTCCTTCCTTCTTCAGCACCCTTCCCCAGTTTAAAGCCAAGCACATCAAACCCCCAGCCCTTGCTCAACCAACGTGTGCCATGCTGAACCGAGACCGCTCAAAGGTAAAGTAGCACTGGATGATCGAACAGGCTCGGCGGGAATGGCAACGTGCGTGTCGGTACGTGAATGTGGGTCATTTTGGCTGGAACTTCAACAACTGGCAGGCCTCGTCGTTGCCCATTTCCAATCTAGTTGATGGTCTCACCAGCGAGGTAACGCGTGCGCGTAGCCTCGTCGCGGACAGGGGCGAAGTAAGGGTGGGCCATGGCCTCCTTTGCGGTCAGGCGCTCCTATGAAATCAATCATGTCAGTATTCGGTGTTTTTGCCACACTCAGGGAAGACAAATTCAGGGGAAAACGCACATTATGGTCGTAGCGGAGCAGCTTGTCCAAGAAATCAATAGCCTCGTTGCTAACGAAGCGCTGGTTCTCGGCGTTGATGAAGCTGTGCCAGGGTTTCCTCTGGAAGCGGCCGAGGATATCGTCGTACTGAGCGTCCAACTCGATCTCGTACTTGTCAAGGTAGTCGAACAATTCGTCCGTGCCGAGGACCTTGGCGATCTTAACTAGTTGGTCCGAGTTGCTCTGGCCGTGGAAGAAGGGCTCCTTGCGGAAGATCATAGATGCGAACATGGCACCCAAACTCCACATGTCCAAGCTGTAGTCGTACTCCTGGAAGTCGACAAGCAACTCGGGGCCCTTGAAGTAGCGAGATGCGACTCTAACATTGTACTCGGTGCCGGGGTGGTAGAACTCGGCGAGACCCCAGTCGATAAGGCGAAGCTGTCAAAAGGAAGAAGATTTGTTAGCTTGGCTGATGATGTGCGCTGTGATTCCGGATTTCCAAAGCCTACCTTTCTGTTCTCATGATCGATCATAACGTTATGAGGCTTCACATCGCGGTGCATAATGCCCTTGCTGTGACAGAAGTCGAGGGCCTTAAGGAGCTCGAAGATGTAGTAGCGGACGTCGAAGTCGTTGAACCTGGGGTACAGGGTGCGGAACTCGGTGTTGTTGACGTATTCAAAGATGAGCGACGGAGTCTTACTCTGACTGTCCCTCACAACGTCGAGAAGGGCGACGATGTTGGGGCCACCCGCCAGGTTCTGGAGAATTTTGATCTCTCTCTTGATCTTCTTCTTCTTCACAGGCTTGAGCACCTTGATGACGCATTTTTGGTAGTTAACCACATTGATGCCCTCGAACACCTCGGAGTATTTTCCTCTGCCTGTGATAGTTGCCTGGGCGTTAGGTTCGGCGCTTGTTCATAATTTTTTCTTCCCAAAGGGGCGCATGGCACATACCAATCTTCCTGACCACCTCGTAGTTTTCGAGAACGCCCCAGCCTGTGCGCGCAAAGCAGTCAGCAAACTGAAGAATCTTGCGCGGCGGTGGTGTGATTAGGAGCTCACTAATGTTAACAGAGTCGTAGTCCCAGTATGCGCGGGGCATATTCTGGTTGACGTCGGCGTAGACACGAGCCATGTTTGCGATGGTGGTGTTGGGAAAGGCGAGCACGCTCGATTGCGCGCCAGCAGCCCAGAATGAGGTTGTTGCTAGAGAAATGGTGACGGCTGCGATTGGGGACCTGCGATGGCGCGAGGCTTTGTTGAAAGACGGATCTGATTGCGGTCGTCGGGTGGATAGGGATCAGATGGTGGGATGGAGAACCTCACTCAATGCAATCCAATGCCACTGGCCGTCAGCGATGATTGACGTTGGTTACCTGAGGTTACCTGAATGGGGGGGAGCCAGACGCGGGCTGCGCAAGACGCATTCAGTTCGCAGGGAGGCTTTGCCGCTAGGATTTTGCTAGGCTGTTGCTAGGCTTTGCTGGGGTCTGCTGTGAGGGGTTCTGGTTGGTCCGCTGCCGGCGAAAGATCCTTGCTTGACCCTTGTGTCCCCAAAATGGAGCCTTGTGAGGAAAGTGGGTGATGTATGGCTGGCATATGCAAAGTTGCCCTGACAACGCGTGGAAGAGGGAGCCAGCAGTTGCTGCCAGCGGGGTGTTTCTTTAACAAAACAACTCTTAACAAGACGAAAAGGGAGGTCTCGGCCCTTCTATTGTGTCCCTAACAGCGGGTCTTATACTGGTGCCTTAACCAAAGAAGATGTGGATGGGATCGAGAAGAGCCTGGAGTGGAACAGTCGACCAAATCAATAAATTAGGTTGACATCAAGATGAAGAACCGCGGAATCACTCAATCGTCACTGGTTTGAATTTCCATGAAGGACTCTCGACTTCCGTTTCATAAACCACCAACCGATGAATATCAACACCAACAGAAAGCATGAGTGCCAACTGCCTCAACTTCAACTGGAGGAGTGAGTGGCTACCTAGGAAGGCAAGATCGAAGGAATTTTCCACACATTCCCAGGGCCCTTAGAGCGACCTTTCAGAGGGAAGTAACGACGTGAAATGTACCTGCCCTATTTATAAGGGTTCGCCCTCCCAAGTGGCTTCCGGGCTTTCACCATCGTTCTTTCCTTTCACTTCTTGGAATTTGGAATTTCAATCGGTGAAAGATGACCCAAAAGGTCGGAAGGTCCCGTCCATTGAGACAACACCAATTATCTGGCTACCAGGGTGATCTTTCGGCATTTCTTTGGTGTCACCTGGTGATCCTCTTCCAAGCATTCAACTCCTCTCACCACACCATCATGAGGTTCCATAATCTTTACGGGCAACCTGGTATGCCTAGCTAGGTGCCGGTCCGTCGACATTCTCGGCCAGCAAGTATCTCGACACCCCAAGTCCCTCGACCGTCACCTCTACCCATATGTTCAAAGAATCCACTAGTCAACGATAATCCTTCAAGGCTTCCAGCCGAGCTTGATGCGGGCATCCGAAGGCAACCAAGAGGCATCCCGAGGACTTCTTCGGACGATATTCGATGTCCTCTTGGCAAGCACGGCAAGACACAGCCCTACAAGATGCCTACACTGGGGACCATCATGGTGGTGACGACCACGGAGCTAAATGCAACATAGCGCCAACATACATATAAAAGGTGGTACCCATTGGGGAGGGGAGACGGAAGGAAACCCCTCCTTGAAGCGATCTGCTATCTCAGCACATCTTTCTACAAAGACGGCTTCTGTTTCGATCATATCTGCAAAAGTCTCTTGACCTGAATATCCCACTCCCTTCTACGACGACATCGCTCAACATTATTCGTCTTTCGGTGCAGTTGTCTTGGCCGCAGTCACCATGTTCAAGCCCTCGTTTGGAGGCCCCAGCGGCATAGAGCCGCATTCTTGTACCTGGTGTCGGGAGATATTGCCCAATGCCCAGAGCCAATCTTCGACTAGAGATCCAAAGACCGGAGTCGTCTCATTGCGTTTCCCGACAGTACGGCTACAAGATGTCATCCGTTCAGGCTGCACCTTTTTGGCCCTTCTTTTCGAGAACACTTCGATGAGAGAACCTGAGCAGCAGATCCATGTGAAGTTCGATCCTCCTAACGACCTTGGAAACATCACATCCATATACTCTCCTTCTCATACCGGCTATGACTTTGACATTCTTGCACCTCCCAGTGAGTTTTAACTACCTTCATTATGTGAACGTTCGACGGGAGTCTAACCTTTGTCTCAAGATGACCACAGCGGTAACTGGGTGAGATCACGCGAACCGACAACCCAGGACCTTAGAGACCCGAACGTCCTGCAGAAAGCATATCAATGGTTGTCTTGTTGCAAAGAGCGTCACACAGCCTGCCACACACCCAAGTACAGGGCTGTTCAACCCCCGCAACGATCACAGCAACCTTCTAGCTTCTTTCCTACCCGGCTGGTACGCATCGACCTGCCCAACACTACGCAGATTCAGTTGGTTCAGCCGTCACAAGGAATGGCATACGCCGTCTTGGGGTTTCATAAGAATGGGAGAGAACCGGGCGTCACGGTCCAGAGTAACTTCATGCAGCGTCATTCTCCATTTCCCATCGAAGGACTACCCAAATCCATTCAAGATGGCATCGTAGTTGCTAGAGCCCTCGGCTTTCAGTATATCTGGATTACAGCCTTTGCATGATTGCTGAAAACCATGCCATGGTTAGACAGGAGCAGCGCCACCTCGATCAGATTATTCAAGGAGCCGAGCTATTTATCTCGGCAGCGAGATCACCAACCAGTGTCGACGGCTTCCTTGGGCCTTGTCCGCCTTTGTATGTAACAAGGCTACCGTACCGATGTCCGAACACGGGCTCTATCGGAACGGTTATTGCGCAGCCGCAGATCAACAAGCTGGAACCGCTACACCTGGTCAGCTACACGCTGCAAGAACACTTGCTCGCCAAAAGACTTTTGGTATTCGGGACGTTTGGGCTTAGATGGGTCTGTCAGGAAACGACCGACGCGGATGGTGTCCAGGCGAATGCGGCCTACTTAAGAGGGACGAGAAATGACGGTACTCATTTTAAAGAGCTCGTAGATGGAAGTGAGCTAACAGAGCGGCCATATGTACCCTCACTTTCCAACAACTGGCTCGAGGAATGGTTCAAATTAGTTTCAACTTTCATGGGCAGGCACTTGCCCATCGAACCTCGGATTCCTGAGATGCAGAAAGTGGACAGCCGGCTTCTAGGTGTAGCAGCCATGGCATCTGCATACTCATCATCCAGAGACACTGGGCGTTATCTAGCCGGACTTTGGCAAAGAGACCTGCAGCGTCAGTTACTCTGGCAGCTAGACGATAGGGTTACTGGTGCCGCTGTCGAGCAGCACAACACCAACTGCCCTTCTTGGTCCTGGGCCGCTACGCCAGGTCAGAAGAGGTGGGTTCAGTATCAGGACTCGACTCAGCTTGCCGACAACCAAAATACCACCGACACCCTCGAAATCATTAACACTGATTTTATCCAACCAACGTTTGCCGACACGCCCTTCGGTCCCGTCAAGCCAGGTTTCAAGATTCAAGTGGCCGGCTACCTGGCTCCCGTGCAGCTCTGGGAAGTGGGCGAGGAAGCCATCAAGTGGACTGAAATTGAAAACGACAAACAGGACCCTACATCGGTAGACCGCACGCACCTTTGGCGCTGGCGCGAATGGCCTGCCGCTCGACAGCGGTGCGCCTTACTGATGGCTTCCAAGGATCACCCGTTCGTCGACCCCGACCATGACCGTCCCATCGCAACAGCTATCCTCGATTTTCCCGCCAGCAGTATGCGTGGAAATGACCAGTACTATTGCCTCGAGGTATACGGCGGAGTGCCTGACGAGCTGGACGGTATTGATGGGGACTTGAGTGCCATGATGAACAAGGGGAGCAATGATCCGAGACTGGATGACGACACTTATCAGCTTTACTCGGTGGGCTTGCTGCTGAGGTATGAGGGCCGGGGGGCAACGTTTTCGAGGGTGGGCGTGTACGTGGTAGAGGAACCGGGACCGGAGGAGGCGGACCTGGTCTACGATAATAAGTACACGAGGGAGTTGGTTACGTGGATGCGTTCGCAGAAGAGAGAGGTCATTGAGCTTATCTGAGGTTTGGGATCGCAAGTGGAATGTGTTGGAGTTGGAGAGTTGAACGGGGCATTCTTATCATGGACTTTTATGACTTGCACGAAATATTTGAATGGCTTGCGAGTAGCAGGATATTATTACCAACTGTCTGTGATCTTCTTGAGTTGGTTGAGATATGGGTGTCACGTAATCAGTTTTTTGGCCAAACCTGTATTTGGGTACCCATCTAGCAATTCAGTGCTGGGGAGATCCATGTCAACTTTTGCTACGCTTTGTCTTGTGAAAAGGGGGAAAGTAAACAAAGCCAAGGTTCAATCCACCACAGACATGAAGTGACGAGCACTACTTACCTGACTACTTTCATCACTCACTGTTAGCCCCTTTGAAGAGAACATGAAAAGGAGAAAAACTCGTAATGAACCAATGAGCCAATCAAAGGAAAAGGCAAGCATAAGGTGTGCTCCGGATTACACTTAGAAAGTCCAGGCTTAACAAATTATAATTGTGAGAGGCAGGTCAAAAGTTTTGACGGGAGATACACTAAGCAAGAACACTACATAAACGTGGAAACGGTCATATACGAACGAACTACAAGGGGGAATCTCAAATTGGTATTTGCAAATAGTTCGTAAACTTCCAACTCCAAATAGCTTCGCATCGTCACCCATCATACGCCTGTCTCATCGTCGCTTTTTTCCCCTTTCCTCAAAACTGCGTGTGAAATATTTCCAACCTTTCTTGATCAAGATCAGGTGATTCATTATCATAAGCCAAATTCCTTCCCTGTTACCGCAAGAGAAGAGTACGGCGAGACATACGCTACGCTAGCCTTTTACTTCCCCTAGAATGGCCAACGACGCTCACGCTCTCCGCTCTCGTACTCCCTCCGCCTCTCCTCAAACGCGTCCTTCGCCCGGCGGGCGATCCGGTCCAAGAGACTGGGGCTCGAACGACCGTTGTCGTCCTCCGGATCGGGGTACGCCAGATCCTCGTCGTCGTTACGGCGACGGGAGTATCCTCCGCCGTACTCCTCATCATCATCGCGGCTGCCGTACCTACGCTCCTCGCGGTACTCCTCGCCGTCGTCGCGGCGGTATCGGCGGTCCTCGTAGCCGTAGCCGTCCTCGCCGTCATCGTCCTGCTCGTAGCGACGATACTCGCGGCGTTCGCTGCCGTCATCGTACCGCGTCTCCGTGTACTCGGCCTGGCCGTAGCGGCTACCGTCGTGGCCGTACTCGGTCGTGGTCTCGGAGTATCCGCCGTCGGGCTCGTAGCCGCCGGAGCGGTAGGCGCTGGTCGCATCGTTATTGAAACCACCGCCCAGGATACCGCCGGCCACGGCGCCGAGGAGACCGCCCTCGACCGGGTTGCCGCTCTGCTGGCCGCTCATGAAGTTGGAGAAGCCTTGCTTGACGCCGCCCATGATGCGGTCGGCGGCGGCGGCGGCGATCTTGTCCTCCATGGTCTCGGGCGCTTCGTTCTTGAAGTTCTTGTGCATGCCCAGCGGCTTGCCGCAGCCGTGGCCGCAGTCCTGCACACCCTCCTTGTGGTTCTCGCCGTTGAGCACGCCCTCGCGGCTGAGCTTGTAGCGGTACTCCTCGCGGGCGTCCTCGCCCAGGTCGTTCCACCACTCCTCGACGGAGGCGAACATCATCTGGCGACCCTCGTCGGCGCCGTCCTCGCCCATGTCACGCTGGGCGGGGTGGTGCAGGATGCCGTAGATGATTCTGTTCAGAACGCGGTCGACGTCGGCATAATCGTCATCCCAGGCGTCCATCAGCTGAGGCACGACCCAGCTGACCACCTTGGAGGCAGTGCGACCGGCGACTTCGTTGAGAATCTATTGCAGAGTCAGTCACGAATCCTCATGAAGGGGTCGGGCAGCGTAGTAATAACTCACGTTGGAGAAATGGTCCTTGGACAACATGGAATGGGTAGGGTCGGTGCAGTTGTCATCGTCGAACACAATGTGCTGCTCGTTCTTGCTGCTGTTGATGATCTCGGTCGCACCAGTGGCAAGCTCGTTCTTGATCTGGTCGATGAGAGGGATGACGAACGGAGCAATGATCTGAAAGACGAAGAGAGAAAGCTGCTCCTCGAGCTGCTCGATGATCTTGGGAAGGATGGGGATCTTCTCGATAGCCTTGGAGATGCTCTGAAGGAGATCGTCGTGGAACTCAATAACAGGCATAACCTGGCGGAAGACCTGCTGGACGTAGAGAGTGAACTCCTCAGGCTCTCTGGGGGACACGCTCATGTTCTCGAGCTGCGAGTTGGCGGCGTTCTCCTGGATCTCGTCAACCTTGGCCTTCTTGTCGCCGCCAATCAGGCCGTCGGGGATCTTGTCCAGAAGGTCGCGGAGAAGGCTGGTATCGCTGTTGCGGTTGTGCTGCAGGGTGCCTTCGAGATCCTCGATTTCGCTCTGGGTCATCTTGTCGGACACTTCACCGGTGACGGAGTGCAAGAAATCGACACCACCGAAAGTACCAGTGACAATGGGGTAGACCGAGTGGCGGGCGCCGGGAATGCGCAGCTTGGTGTCGCGGCCGACGTGGGGGAAGACATCGCGCTCGCCCATCTCGATCAAAGCAAGCTCGGTGTAGTTACTGTGGGCAAGGAAATCTGCAGATCATTAGCCATTGATACATTTGCCGTGGAATAATGCGATTGTTATCTTCTTACCCTCCAAGCAGTGCAATCCAGTACCCATAAGGCGCAGGGCCTCATAGAGCTCAGTTTTGTCACCGGTCTCCTTGTAGGAGCGACCAAGGCGAATACACTTGGAGAAGAGTTTGCGAACATGCTCAGCAGAGCTCATGATGCCAATGTTCTCGTTGGCAATGTAGTTCTTCATGCCGGTCTCGGGGTCAATGGCCAGCTCGACCTCCTCGTCGATGGGGCCACGGAGGCGGGGGTCGTAGTCGCGGGCATCAACGTTGTCGGCATAATTCTTGGGGTTGTCGATATGATCCTCGGGGCGGTAGCAGCCAAGACGATCGGCAGTAACTTCGAACTCGCGGCTACCATAGCCGAAGGTCAGGAAACCGAGAATGCAGAGAAGGAGGCGGATGGCTTCGGCGGAAACAGCCTTGACGGTGCCGACATCGATGGCCTGGGAGTAGTCGCGGAGCCAGTTGCCAAAGTAGACGCGGGAAACGGAGAGCTTGTCGAAAGTCTTGCCGCCCATGGCGCGCGCCATGACGATTTTGAGGAGGGCATCTTCGATATCACCGTGGCGCCCTGTTTTGCATGTCTTTTGTTTAGCACCGAATACCTACACAACCATACCAGAATTTGGACTTGTTCGAAACGTACAGTTTTGGCCCTCGATCTTGGAGATTCCAGCAATGTTACCAGCACCAAAAGCCAAGGCAGGGCTGGCAAAGAGGTAGATAACAAGGAACCCGAGGACGAACGGGTAAGCTTTGAAGGTCGCCATGTTGACGGCTTCGTATGGTCGATAAACTGCCTTTACTGACTATACGATGTCGATTTGGCGTTTAGATCGAAAAGAAGAGGAAGGGGAAAAAATTCAGGTACGCTCGCCCTCCAGGCGGTCGAGTGGTGTCGGGTCTGTCGGCGTCGTCATCTCATATCAGCTGGAGTTCGCAAGGTGAATGGGACGGGAGTGGAAACCGGAGGAACACCCCCTCTCTAGCTCGACCCTTAATTCGCCCTCTGCCCGCCGCCGTCTCATAAAGTGTACCACCGTTACATGGAAAATCGAAAAGTAATGGGATTTGCAATTTCACATACCGAATGTGTATAATATCGTATTCAGTCAGTGGACAGCTTCTTGTGGAAACCCCGCCTGACGTACGTGAAGCTTTCTGACGATGATGAAGGAGAGGAGGGAAGTCTTTTCTTCTCAAGATGGGACGTCAGCGTCGGATTTTGTTTGGTTTTTGACGGAAAGCTAACAAGGCCAGAGGCAGCCATAAATGTTCAAATATGATTCAACCGCTCCAATGTCAAGGAAAGCTGAAACCGCATGATGCTGATTCTTGCTGATACTGGACGGGGGTTCGTCGGCACATGTGAGTGAGAGTCAGCCAACTGCCTCTCTTGCCGTCCCAACTTCCATCCCATTCCCATCACAAGTGGCTAGCTAGCCCAGTGTTCGCTACGATCCATGGTCTCGAAGCTGACGGCGTTTTCGCTAGGTTCAATCTTCATTTCATCTTCCATTGTCTCGACAGCAATGGCAACCAACAAACGCCGTGATAGCGCTTGCAAAACATCATGTCAGAAGCGCTCCTCGGGCTCTCTGGCTTTATCATTGACAAGTTCCTGTCGTTGTCGTTCCACCGTTCCCGACCGTCGACCAGCAATCCCAGCGTTTGGAGGAAGCGATACGCCAAGAGTTTGTTTCCAGCTTCCATCACAGCGGGGCACCAGAAGAGGGGCCCTCTTCTTTTTTTCGGGGTCAGTGTTGGAACACGGGCAGAGCGGAGAGGGGCTCACCACACGATGCGATGCGCAGCGTAGCCAGACCATGGAGGGGTTTCCGCTGCTGCCCTGGCGTGCTGCACCAATCCCGTTCTCTGCTGTGAGTGGCTCAATGCCCGGAATCCTTACACACAGAGACACGTTTCCTTGCGCATAGAGACATTCCCCACTTTTACGCTGAGTAAGCTACGCCAGCCACCCACACCAGCGCAAAGTACAGTACACACCACCAAAACGATATCGCTCTCTTACGTAAAGCTATTCAAAATCACCAAAATAATTAATTATTTATTATTAAAAAGGTTAATACGGTTCCTACCAATTTAATTATATACCCTAGTACTATACTTATTACACTATTAATTATACGTATACTAATAGCCCAATATATATAGGCCTATACTAACTTTAATACCTATATTTAGACCCGGGTCTATACCCAATGTATTAATTAAAGTAAAAACTCCTAAATAACGCTAATTTACCCTAATTGTAATATTTACTATAAAATTAATAATTAGAGGGTTAGGGAGGTAATATTATAATTTATTATTCCCCTTATTATTAATTAGAGGGAAGTGGGCCGTTATAATATTAAAATAATTACTTAGCAATCGTTAATACTTTATACCCAAATTACTAAAGATAAGGAGAAGGAGAGGGCGCTTAAACTCTTTATAAAGGAATTAGAACCTCGTAGAAAAAGGGTCTAGGAGAGGTTGATATTTGCAATGCTATTTAAGTTAATATTTATTAGGCTATTTATTATAGCACTAACGGCGGTCCTATAATAATTAATATTATTAATAACGGCGCTATAACGGTTAGCGGCGTTAATATTAATAAGGCTTTAATTAACTATAAAATATAATAATTAACGCTAAATATATTACTTAGCGCTTTAAAATCTACGTTATTTAAAATATAATTAATTAATACTATTAGAATTAGAGCCGTTAATTCTTATATTATTGCCCTACCTCCCCTACCTCTACCGCGACTGTAATTATAATTACAACTACGAATTTAAATAATTAATACCCTACCCTATATATTATAAAGTATTACCCATTAGGTTACGCCGTTTTTATCGTATAATAATATATAATAATTATTATATTAATTGCGGTCAATAAGGCTAATAGCCGTAGCAATTAGCGCGTCGGTTTAAAGCTAGGTTAAGGGGGGTAGTAATACGTAATTATTACCTTTAAATTCGTATAGTTCGTATACTTCTAAATTTATTAAATCTCTCCCTATAATTCTACGTATATAATTTATAAAAAATGAATTAGGGATAACCGTTTTACGCTGGTAATTAAATAAAGTAATTAGGTTTCGTATAATATAGGCACGCCGTTCAACCTTAATTATAAAACTTAATCCGCTATTTAAATTTAATTACTAATATATATCTAAATCTTTTAGAAGTATTACCTATAGTAAATTTAATTGTAAAAGCTTTAATATAAAGTATTTATAAAGTAAATTATATTAAATAATAAATTCCCCTTTATAATTAGCATTTAGGTTTTAAATTAGGTCTTTAAATTAATTATTATATACGTAACGGTATTAATACTATAATAATTTAAGGGTATATAACGCAACTTATATAAAAAAAAAAGGAGGTTAATAAAATAAACCTCTATTAAAGGATAGATTTATCTATATAATAATAAAAAATTATAATTTTAGTACTTTTAATAGGGTAAACGTACTTTTAATACTAAATTATTAAATATCCCTACCTTCTTATATTTTAATAGGAATTCTTATTTTATTTTAATATATTTAATTTTATACTCCTATCTTTAATTATAATAAATAGATTATATATACGTATAAAATTAATTTAATAATAAGAATCTATTTTTAAATAACCGTTTAATAACTCTATATATAAATTCTACGCAATTAATCGCTTTAATACTATAATTCTTATACTTTAAAATAATATAATTACTAAATTCATTAATCTATAAAAGGTAATATTTATATAAATACTTAAAAAACGTTAAAAAAAAGGGATAAAACGTTAGCGAAAAAAATATATTATTTATTATAGGAAAAGGGGGGAGGGGGGGGGGGGGTACGTACGTATTTATTTTCGAAATTCGTTAACTATTAATTATTATACCCGTTTAAAATAACCTTCGTTATCCGTATATATAACCTACTTCTAAGCCTTTTAAAACCCTTTATAAATATTTAAGAGAGCGTCAACTCGCACTGTCACTATTGTCAACGTACACTGTTACTAAGTTTTTTAAATTTTTGAAAAGGCTTAAGTATAAGGCCAAAACGAATTCGAAAAAATTACTCAAAAATCCTAAAAGGGTTATTAAATTTTACTCTATTTTTGAGTTCCCTTAGCGTTGAACTAGGGGCCCGGACCGCCAAGGAACTGTTTAAAATCTTCTTTTTTGATATTTTTCCGTTTATTTAAAAGGACATTAGGAATTTTCGGTTCATTCACTGCCAAACCCCTAGGATATATATATCAAAAAACCCAGCAAAAATCAAGCTTCTAAACGGTACTACGTATACCACAATGAAGGCTTATCGTTTAAGCCTTTAATACTTCAAAACTTTTAGTGACAGTGTGCGTTGACATTAGTGACAGTGCGAGTTGACCTCCTTATATTTAAATAAAAACGGCGCGTTAGGTTATATATTAAAATATTACGGTTAAGTAGAGCAACGGCTTTTAGTAGCGACTCGTCGACCACCTCTCGAATTCTTTATCTATTATTAAATTAACGGGTAAAATTATTAATAGCAATAGCGTCGTCGGCCTTATTAGGGTCTTCCTTATCGGGGTTATTATTAATATAGCTATTTACGTTTATTTTATCCTTTAATATATTACCTTCGTCTTCTAATACGGCCGTAGGGCCTTAATATAAAGGAGGGTTAAGGCTATTACTATTTAAATCCCGAATAATTAGCGGGGGATTTAATAAATAAGGGTCGGAGACTGGTTCGGCACTACTTAGTTAAACCTATTTCTTTTTAATATAATAATTTATATTTTTTATAATATACTATATATAAAATTAATATAGTACGGTCGGGTAGGTAATAATAGCGGCCTTCTTAAATCCCTTATTAAAATCATTAATAATAATATCTAGTTTAGGGATTTAATAATCCTTTTGGAATTTCTTCAAATAATTAAATTATTATTAGAAGTCCTCTTAATTCTCTCTATTCGAGAAATTAAAGCCAATGTTAAAATTATAACCTAATATATTAACGTTAATAATATTAAAGAGGGGGAGGTTAAAGCGGTTAATTTATTAGGTAAGAAATTAATATTAATTAAAATAAGAAAAAAAAAAAGGGGGGGGAATTAGAAATAACCCCCCCCCCCCTAATATATAAATGGATTTATCTATATAATAATGAAAGAGTATAAAAACGTATTTATTATATTTAATCTAATTTATTTACTTTATATATATTATTAACCAATAATATATAAGGATTTTTCCTCTATATATTAAAGTACTATTCGAAGGTCCAAAATATTCGAATAACCCTCCTACTCTTATTATATTTAATAAAATACTCGATGCTATAAGCGTCTTTATTCTTCTCTAATAAGTCGATAAGTATTTTAATCGAATTATAGGGACTATACTTTATACGGCGAATCTAATATTATATATTCTAAACCTTTAATAGTATAATAGGGATTCGAAAACCGCGAAATTTAATAATTATTTCGTTATTAGCGATTTTAATTAGTATAAAGGGCGCGAATACTTCCTCTTCGTTATTTTCGAAAATACCGTTTAAATAGTTGGCAATTTGCCGTACGCTTATTTTAATTATACTAAATAACCTCTCGATAATAAAATTAATAATTTCCTTATAATTGCAACGTACTTATTATTAATAAATAATATTACTATAAAAATTAATATAATTAAATTTATAATTATAAATATTAAAATTACTAAGGCGCTTTTTAATAACTTAAATATAGCCTTACTACTTTTATAATACTACCTTCGCTTTATATAAGTAATTAAACTGTTGCGAATTAATATTTTATATACCCTAACTACTAAGAATATAAATACTATAATATATATAATTATAATCAATTTGAATAATTAATAACTCGCCCCGTATAATTATCGTTATTATACTTATTTAAACGATTATAAATCTTTTATTAATAACGTATATTTATAAAGTATTAAAGGCCTCTATTCTAATTGTATAGGGGGTCGAAATAAATAATAACGGGGGAAGGGACTTTCGTAGAGGGGGGGATTGTTATTTAAGTATTCGTTCGTTAAAAAATTATAATAATTATATTTTCGAACGTTAATTTTATTTTTATTCGTAGCGGTTATAATAAATAGATAAGGATTATAGTTTATCGAATGCGATTATAGCCCAGTTTAGAATAATTCTTCGAATTGGAATTAATAGTATTTTAATTAGGGATTTTAATAAATTACCGGTTAATATTAATTATTACGGTCGGCGGGCGAGGTTTATTTACTTAAATTAGGCGAATATGCGATTTAGAATAGGAATATAAAAAAAATCGAGAATATAACGAATTCGAAGATATTTAATAAAATAATAATAAAAATAACGAAATAATAATATAAATTAATTACGTAACGGTAGGGTAATTCTTGCGATAGTTTTATTTAATTGCGTATACGATTAACGATCGTTAATAGAGTATACGACGGCGACGAGGTTGGGTAGCGATATATATACGGTGTTCGTGCCTTGCGTTGGTGTGGGTGGCTGGCGTAGTTTACTCAGTGTAAAAGTGGGGAATGTCTCTGTGCGCAAGGTTTTTTATCTCTGTGTGTAAGGATTCCGCTCAATGCCGGAGAGTGGAAGGGGGAAAAAGGGAACACCCTCGTGCACCATTAGCAAACCCTGCCACTGCCACACTGCCACCGCCGTGGCACACACCACCCATCACCCATCCCGAACCCCGTCCTTCAACATCGTGAGGCCGGGGACCGCGTCCAACCAGAGTCTTTCACCGTAGCTGACCATTCGCTCGATGGGCTGCAGTTGTCACTTGTCACTCTCTTCCCCCGGCCCTCAACCCTCCAACCGGCAACCGCCAAAAACCGACCAACTGACAACCCGAGCCGCTAGCGCTGGGCATCCACTCAAGCGATTCCGTTCATGGTTTTGCGCGGCGCCTGCCGGGACTTGAAAGTCGTTACCAACGGGACCCTTGTCATCGATGCAAGTTGACGCTTCTTCAACTCCAATGTGAACCGAACGCTGACAGCCGTCTAGGTAAAAGGGTGTGAGTTGATACATGAGAGCATTGGTGATCGTCCGGTTTGATACATGACGTGCTATTTCGAAGTTTGAGTTGGTAAGTGCTATGAAGACAGCCTGAACCGAGCATTTCTGAGGCTTTCATCGCTTCTGATAACATGGCGGGCCATTGACGGAAGCTAGGTATGGTAAAGTTTGGGGTAATTATGTGGAGGCAATCCGTTTGTCACATCACCATGAAGTCGGTCTTTTGGATGCCTTTTGCTAATGAACTCCCATAGTGACGGTACAACTTGTTATCCAAGGACCTAGCTTTCTGGCTGATGAAAGTTACAGATATTGTCTTCCATGGCTGGTGACACAGCGCTTTCCATCGTCAAGACAGAGTAAGACGCTCATGGTTGACCACTGGTCTACTCTGTCCTCGAGACTTGAGTACTGGTAGAAGTCGGTATACATTTCCCGTTGACCCGGCCGCTTTCTGGAAGAAGCCTTCCGACGTCTACTAGTACGGTTCTTACAGGCCATGGATCACCAAAGCTTCCTGGAGAGTTTTCAGCTACTCGTTCTGCTTCATTTACAGTGCCACTTTCCTTCCGAGTGGAAGAGCCCGAGATACCAGTGGTGGATAGATGATATGTTCGTGCTCGTGGTACGAACCGAGATCTGGGCATCGGCATACGCTATGTCATAGGATCCAGATGAACCTAATACTGGCAGGTGTTCTCTTCGCTCACATCTTCATGGCGGAAACCACTTTAACGAACCGAGCAAAGCGTTGGTGGACACAGACAGCGTTGAGGAATTGTAAGGCTGAGACACATTCCTTGGGGAGGTTCTGCTAACACTGCTAGGGATCGGCAACTGGCAGTCCCCTCCCCTCTTTCGTCACTGGATTCCCATGATACGACACTGTTTGCAAAGCAGCCTGAGGAGGCCGTTCGAATAGTCAGAAGTCTCGGGCCTTGAACGTTATGGACCTTCAACAAGACTTGGGCATAAGACGTGTGCTTCGGTGTCGATGCGATAAATTTGCTGGTTTTGCCTGAAATATCACATTTTAAGCTCCTTAGACTCCTCAAGGTACGTAGAGGTAGAACAGAAAGATCATAGTTACAAGTATGTGGTCTCTTGGTTGTTAATCGCAATAGCAGGGCTCTACGCTATATCAGAGGAGTCGTGGAAGATGATGACCAGTGTGTTCCAGCGGCATTGCTGAAGTCGTTCACATTGGGGCTGGACGGCATGTTGAGAAGAACTGAAAGGACCTGAAAAGGCAGTCAGTGATGGCGGGAGCGAGTGAGACGTCAATCACTCCCAATCACTGAGATCACTGAGGAGGTGCTTCCCCAGCGCCAATGCCAATGACGGATTTATTGACGGGACTCCACAGCAAGCCGGGTGTCGGTGAAAATTCAGGCAGTGCCCCTCTTCTCGCGCACCCTTGCTTGCGACTTCTGGGCGTGGTAACAACACCACTGTCGTGTCTCAAGGCGCTGAGAGCGAGAAGGCGCGCTATTGGACGGCAAATGCATGCCCGCTCGCGTGCAACAACGAAGGGCCTGTTGCCAAACACTGGAGTGACAGGCCTCAACCTCGACAGACGCGTCGTCAGAGGTTTCAGCATCCATCATTTCAGAACAGCCCAGTATCTCTACCGCATAGCGGTGTCTTTCAGAACCAAGAACCCCCAAAAACATGACGACCTTTCAGAGTTGCTAACATGATTAGCTTGGCCGCTAACACGGAGAAATTCTCACTTTCCATGAGTTCCTCTGAAAATCCGGTAGGTAGAGGTACTGAACTCGCCAGCAACCTGGGCTCTTCCGCAAGAGAGAACCCAAGGTCCAATAGTGACCTCGGCCTATATACCTCCATGACACTTGAGGGAAGAAGGTGGAGGCCGGACACCTTGAATGTACAACTATCACTCAGTTCCTCAAGTACCCAGAAACGTACACAAAACGGACTCGGCGAGGGTGAAGATGAAGACACCTCAACTAAATGGTATCCAACGTGGGAATGGAGAGCTCTGTTGCGCTGATGCGGTAGCAACCTCGAGGTTTGTCCTTTTGGTTGCACCAGGCCATCTCTTGTACGAGGCATATGGTTAGGTACCTCGCAAGGAAACTACCTCTACAGTGGAGGTGGGCGGGCATACGGGACGGGAGGCATTTGGCATTGGCTGTACCAATTGCGCGAGAACGGAGCAAAAGAGAGCTCCTGGGCGGCTCCTGGTAAGAGATGCTTTTGGGGCACGCAGATGCGAGGATGGAGGGTTTTGGTTTCAATGCATCTTTGCTAGAGGTACACTCACTGGCAACTGATCAGGACGGGAGGTTGGCACCAGATGTACTTTTTTTCTAGGTAAGTTGGTACGTCTCCAAATTCACCATCATTCAGTTGCCCTCCATTTTTCACTTTCTTCACTGCTTTCTGTCCACAACCTTTTCTTCTTCGCATTACGCGTTACAATTAAACCTCCTCTACTGTAGAGGTAAGGTATGTGATATTATTGCCCGTTAACCCATCCAGCAAGGCCTTCTCTCCAAAATGGCCTTTCAACAAGTGTCTGCTCCGCTACTCCAGGCTTGCTCGCCTGGCTGGCTTCCCGTTGCAGGCTGGGGTTGTTCTGGGTTAAGAGGATGAGGTGAGGTGTCGCTATCGCCTGCCGGGACTCCAGGTCGGGTGCCCGCCTGCGGAAGACGGAGACCCAGTGGGCATTGCGGGGAGGGGTCTCTGATCTTGCCCCATTTCCATTGGGGGGCGCCCAAATCAGGCTGCACCTCAGTGCACAAATTTTCTGGCCCGCCAGTGCCCGCCCAGGTCTTGGGAGGAAATCAGCGCTGAGGGTGCTGCAGCTACAAATTTCGGTATCCCCCCGCATCCCCCAAAATTCGCCGCGAATTTTTTCCTCCCCTTCTCTCCGTTCATTTCCGGCGTCCGACTCCCCCAAGCACACCAAGCACACAGCAACCAGACCACCCGATCCCCGGATTCCACGATTCCACCCACCGCCAACCTTTGCACTTTTTAGCAGTTGCGCCCTGATACGACAGGCAAGCACCCACCCACATTCACCAGCGCCAGGAATCGTCCGAGCTTTCTGTTTCCATTAAAAACCCGCATCCGCACCCAAGCTTCCACCTGAGCCCTAACTGCTCCCCTACACCATCACTACCGCCACCACACACCGGTCTGCCAGGAGCCCATCAGCATCACTACCAGTACCAGCTATATCAATCAACCAACCGCCATCATGCCGCGCCCCCCCAAGAACAAGGTCGCCGAGATCGTTAAACCCGTCATCGCTGCGCCTGGCCCTGCCCGCGTTATTGATGTGGACAATTTCATCCGTGTCCGCGACTCGGTAAGCCTGCTCATTTGCGCCTTTCAACCTCCTGCAAACAGCTCTCGTCTCGCTACCACACGGCATTCCCATTCCCCCAACCCCATCCCATCACCAATACCCCGGCCGGATACCGAGCCGAGATGTCTATTGTCTAGTGTGCAATAATCATTCCGCAAAAGCGCAACTCTTCGTGTGTGTCGTGGCCACGTCTCGTCGCGTCGTAGAGGTCAAAGTACTACACGTCAAAGGAAGGCGCATGCGATCAATCACAACACCATAGATGCCACCAAAGTTCAGCCAAGCGTTTTCCGAGACGATGGGACCAGAATATGAATATCTATGTGTAATGCTTGTGACATGACTCGCTAACTCCTCCTTCCAAAGGTCTACCAACGTCTTTCCACCATCCAGGATCTCATCAAGAGCTTCAGCCAAGATTACCTCCGCCAGACCAACCTCCTCCTCGGTGAGGGCACCACCCTCGAGAATGGCGGTGATCTCGAGCACCTCCAGACTTCCTTGACCGGCATGCTCCCCGGCTTCATGGTTGCTCCCCAGCCCATCGTCGAGGAAAAGAAGGAGCGCAAGAAGCGCACCCACGACCCCAACGCTCCCAAGCGTCCCCTCACCCCTTACTTCCTCTACATGCAGACTGCTCGCCCCATCATTGCCAATGATCTGGGTGAGGAGGCCCCCAAGGGCGCCGTTCAGGAGGAGGGCCAGCGCCGCTGGTCCGTCATGGGTGCTGCCGAGAAGCAGGGCTGGAACAATGCCTACCAGTACAACCTGCGCCTCTACAATGCCCGTGTACACTCCTACAAGCATGGCAACCCCAACGCCAAGAACATGACCGATGATGAGGCCCTGAAGTACGCCGATGAGTTCAATATCGAGATGCCCACGGCTGCCCAGGTTGAGGAGGTCCCTACCGATCAGGACGCCATTGCCCAGCAGTTGCAGCAGACTGTTGTGCCCGAGGTTTCGGAGGAGGAGGAGGAGCAGCAGCAACAGCAGCAGCAGCCCGTCCCCGTCTCCAAGACCCCTATCAAGAAGAAGGATACCCGCAGGCGCAAGACTGCTACTCCCGCTGAGGAGGCCGAGCCCGCTAAGCCCGTGGTCGCCCCCGCCAGCCCGGAGAACAAGAAGCGCAAGCGTGGTGTCAAGGCCGCCGAGGTGGAGGAACCTAAGAAGTCGGGGCGCAAGAAGACCAAGGCCTAGAGGCGCTCTTAATCCACCTCAACGCGGTTCTTCCTCCTCATGTCTGGTTCTTTTTCCATGATTCCACGTCGTGGAGGACATCATACGGTTGTTTTTCCTTTTCTTCTATTTTTCACACACAATTTCCGTTGTGACGACGATACCCCCTCTCTCCCCCATCTATGCTCATGATGGGGGAGAGCAGCGTGTGTCCAGACGTCAACTGAAAGAAGCGCGGGTCCAGCGTCATGGTTATTTTCTTGTCCCTGTATGATTCAATGAAACGGCTAAAGAGGAAATATTGGGAAGGGTTGGTTCTTCTTCTTCTCTCCATCTATGAAAACAACACAAGTTCGAAACGGGAAAAGGAAGGGAGGGGGTCAAGGATAAACGGAGTCTTTAACTCTTTTTTGCGTTTTGCGAGAAACTCGATCGGCTCTCACGATCTGAAGAACAGATGGATGAATGAGGCTCGTCTCACACTCTGTCGCATGTTGTACTTATGGCGCGGTTTAGCTATACATAGCATGTGTGTGGGCCCTCGGTGGATGAATGATATCACAAATAGTTCACATGAGAGCTTCGATCTATTGTGTTTTTGATTTGGCTTCGGCTGTTAGCGAAGATCTGGAGGCAGGCCATTCATCAATATCGATTCATGGAGGACTGAATGGAGTTTTGTTTTTGTTTCACTTGCGAAGGTTTTGCGAGCAACGATATATATGAGCCGGCGATGCTTGATCATGTGATGTTAGGTATATCGAGGTGTTGGCGTTAGTCATAGCAAATATTCTTCTACAAGACAAAGATGCCACACGGCATGATTGAAGCTGTCACGGCTTTGGAGTAAACAACTGCCAG
This sequence comes from Sordaria brevicollis, assembly GCA_033439795.1. NCBI lineage: Eukaryota > Fungi > Ascomycota > Sordariomycetes > Sordariales > Sordariaceae > Sordaria > Sordaria brevicollis. Next base: position 2,177,828 of record JAUTDP010000007.1, read on the forward strand.
TGGTATTGAAGTATATAGCTATGTAAATGCTAGACAACAAAATCTTCCTAGTCAAATTCAGATAACCAAAAGCAACCTTGTCTTTCCCCCCTTTCCTCAGTAAACATAATAACTCTGCGTCAACGGCAACTCGCTACTAGGCTCTGCCGTACACACCTCACCGTCCGCCTCAACCGTATACCTCTCTGGATCAACCTTCATCCTCGGCATCCTATCATTAAACTTCATATCCCTCTTGCTTACTGTTCTACAACCCCTAACACCTTCCACCCTGCTCTTCAACCCATACTTACTAACATTCCCGCTCTCGATGCTCGCCTGGCTCACAAACAAAACCTTTGTCTGCGGGACCATGTGCGAAAACATCGGTCTTGCAATCAGCGGCTGAATCGTCGGGATGCTCGCGTTCGGATCGCCCATCATGGCGCTGGCAATCATGCCGCTCTTGATCACAAGCTGCGGCTTGGTGCCGAACCACGCCGGGTCCCAGACCACCATGTCCGCCAGCTTGCCGACCTCGATGGAACCGATCAGGTGGGACATGCCCTGAGCTAAAGCCGGGTTGATGGTGTATTTGGACACATAGCGTTTGACGCGGTAGTTATCCGCTCCTCCTGTCCCTTCGTCTTCGGGGAGGGGCCCCCGTTGGAGTTTATTCTTGTGGGCGGTGTTCCAGGTGCGCAAGATGACTTCGCCGCATCGGCCCATTGCTTGGCTGTCGCTTGACATCATGCTGATTGCGCCCAGGTCGTGGAGGACGTCTTCGGCCGCGATAGTCTCGGCACGAATGCGCGATTCGGCAAAGGCTACGTCCTCGGGAATGTTCTTGGACAGGTGGTGGCACACCATTAGCATATCGAGATGCTCGTCGAGGGTGTTGCGCGTGTAAGGACGGGTGGGGTTGGTAGAGGAGGGCAAGACGTTGGGGTGTTCGACGACGGAGATGATGTCGGGCGCGTGACCGCCGCCGGCTCCTTCCGTGTGGTAGGTGTGGATGGTGCGGCCGGCAAAGGCCGAGATGGTGGATTCGACGAACCCGGACTCGTTCAGAGTGTCGGTGTGGATGAGGCATTGCACGTCGAGCTCGTCGCAGACAGTGAGACAGGAGTCGATGGCCGCTGGGGTGGTGCCCCAGTCTTCGTGGAGCTTGAGACCGCAGGCGCCGGCGAGGATCTGCTCGCGAAGGGCCGAAGGGTCGGAGTCGTTGCCTTTGCCGGTGATGCCAACGTTGAGGGGGAGGGAGTCGCAGGCTTGAAGCATTTGACGCATGTAGTGCGCGCCGGGGGTGCAGGTGGTGGCGTTTGTGCCGGCGCTGGATGAGATGTTAGTTTATGCTATATTGATGGGGGGGAGAAAGAGATAGAAGAAACTCACCTCGGGCCAGTTCCACCACCAAGGAAAGTGGTGATACCAGCAGCCAAAGCCTCAGCCGCCTGTTGAGGGCAGATAAAGTGAATGTGCGTATCGATACCTCCGGCCGTGATGATCTTGCCCTCTCCCGCCACCACATCCGTGCAACTGCCCACGATCATGCCGGGTGTAACACCGTCCATTACATCCGGGTTACCAGCTTTGCCGATGCCCACGATGATGCCAGCCTTGACGCCGATATCCGCCTTGTAGATGCCCGTCCAGTCCACCACCAGCGCGTTCGTCACCACCATATCCAACGTCTCTTCATCCGACCTGCCCGTTGCCTGGCCCATACCCTCACGCAACGTCTTGCCGCCGCCAAACTTACACTCGTCGCCGTAGACAGTGTAATCCTTCTCGACCTTGATCCACAGATCGGTAGCTCCCAGCCTAACCATATCACCCACCGTCGGACCAAACATGACCGCATACGCCTTGCGGTCCATGGCAAACGGCTCAGTGATAAACGCCGAAACATCACCCACCGGCTCCTCAGGCGCGTGCGCAAACCCAGCCTTTTGCAACTTCTCAATAATCTCCTCCGCCTTTGACAAGTCAAGCTTGCCCGTGGCCAGGCTGTTGCCGCCCCTGATGACCTTGTTGCCGCCAATCTCGACCAGGTTCACCGTCTTGGTGTCGCCGGGCTCGAACCGCACCGACGTTCCCGCGGGAATGTCCAGCCGGTACCCGTACGCCTTGCCGCGGTCGAACTCCAGCTGCGGGTTCGTCTCGATGAAGTGGTAATGGCTTCCTACCTGGATCGGACGGTCGCCCTTGCTGGTTACCCTGAGACTAATGCGTTTCCGGCCTTCGTTGAGTTTGACTTTGCTGTCCTTGACGCATACCACGGCACCGGGCTGCTTGGTGGCTTCGTAGGCCGCAGCTTGCGGTAAGGGGAAGACGGAGTCATCGTTAGGCGGGATCGGCAGAAAGCTGCCGTATAAAGCCCGGGCGAGGTCGCCGTCGTCGGTACTGATGGGGTTGTGCACGGTCACAAGGTAGGTTCCTGAGGGAAAGGTGCCCTCGACTTGGATCTCGTGAAGCGTGGACGTCACTTCAGGCAGGACGTGGCGGCGGCCGAGCATGGTGGCGCCCAGGGCCATGAGGTCGGCGACGGTGTGGTTGCCATCACGGATGAGCTCTTGGAGGTTGTTGGCGATGAGAGCCTGAGAAGTGTGAAGTGTGTTGTTAGTGATGAGATGAAGCGAGAGAAAGGAAAGACTGAATGGATAGGAAACTTACAGTGGCTTCAGAATGGTTCAGCTTAACACCTCTTGCTAGACGTCTTTGAGCCAGGAGTCCTAGCTGAGAGATGGCGAGCTTATCGAGCTGTTAGGTGAACAACAAAACATGATGTTTGTCAAGAGGTTAGTTAAGTGGACTTAGTTTTCTTGAGGTGACCCATCCCTCATGGACTCGTTACACTCCGTTCAAACTCCAACCCTCAGTCTAACAGGGGACAAAGCAGTGTCATCTTGTGTTCCTATACACATGATGTCGACGTTCATGACTCTTTCATTGTGAGAAGAACCGTGACCGGAGGCGTTGTCTTGTTGTAAAACGTGGATGTGGAGGATCAACGGGGACACAACGAACTTTAACCACTAACCTCTTTGGGAATCAGATGCATCTTGTTCCTACACAGTGAGGTACTGTGTCTCCCTCCTGACGATGTTGAGGAAGAGTTCGGATGCAAGATTGACAACGACAGCAGAGATCAAAAACCGAGAGACGACATTGTCCTCGGACACAATGACACTAACATCTTCGAGAGAGCTGCTAGTTTTGACCACCCCCCATAGTCCCGTTTTGGCCGCTTATCAGTAGTGTTCTAGATGCGACCGCGGTAACAGACACCGACTCCGGTGGGATGTTGTCCCAGAGATAGCTGTACCCCGCACGTTTTACTGATAAGGCAGGATATTGTTAGTAACAGCCCAGTAATCTTTTTGTTGTTTACAATTCCCAAAGGCCCAGCAACCATGATAGGGGGTAACCGCACTCACATAGGACAGAAGCCACGAACAGCATGATCGATCATACAAAGGCAGTCAGTTATTCGGGATGTCTACAGCGACACAATAGGTTCTGTACAATGAAGAATGCTTATTTGAACTCCAAACACCTCCGACGCCTAGACTGCCCTTAAGGAGCCACAAACCATACTTGTACAACGCTTCTAGAAACAATATTCTTGTAACTTGCGCCATCCACAGATCACCATTCCTGCGTACAAGTATCACCGTCTACCAACCAAGCCCAGGAAACCGCTTGTTATACGCCTTCGCCTCCAACTCCGGCAATTCCTCTTTTCCCCTCGCCAACGCCTCTCTTACGCGCTCATTCTCAACATCCCTGATCTTATTCCTTGCCGACTCCAGCCTCTCGACTCCCCTGTCTATAGTCTCAACATGCACATACAGCGGTATGTCCAAGCCTGCATCCCTCGCCACCTCGGGCTCTCCCACTCTATCTCGTAGCCCGTTGAGACTGGCCTGGATGTTCTGCAGCTCGACAATGAGCTCGCTAACTTGCTTCACGGCTTCCGAGCGCTGGTCCTCGACCTTCCTAAGCAGGGCCAGCTGGTTGTTGTAGCTCTTGCGGTTGCCGGACTTGATGCCAATGTAGGTCCATAGCTGCCAAAAGACTTCCTCCTTCTTGGCCTGGATGTGCTCCTGAGTTCGCGTCACGAAATCAAAGATGATTTCTAGATGGTCTTCTGCTCTTTGAAGCGTAACCAAGACGGCTTGCGCTTCTCTTATCAAATTGGCGATTTTGTCTGAGACCCGGATCGTGTGGTCGATGTATTGGTCGAGCAGCTTGCGCTCCGTGTAGGTAGAAGGCTGAAAGGGAGAGAACACCCAGTCCCACCATTCGCCTATGATGCCACGATGCTCCATGTCATCTGAGAGCTCGTCAATGTACCGAGATGTCCATCGGTTGACGCTGATGATGGAATCGATGGTTGAGCCGACCTTGGTGTTGAATCTCTGGAGGTCCCAAGTTGCCGAGCTTGCAGCATCGATGTACCCGTCAAACTCAAGGATCAGCTGTTCTTTTCCATGTAGCTGGCTGTATCGGACCATGGTGCGAAGATCTCGGATGGCCAGCTCGGATCGCTTCATTTCCAAAGGCAGCGAAGCACTTTCCGCCGCTTTTTCCAGAACCCCTTCAAACCGGTCTTGGACCTCTATTATCGGGTCGAACTGGATGTGCGTGTGAGTTTTCGGAGTACTTGTAGTGTCAACGCAGAATGGGAGGTTGAGCCATCTCGAGCCTGGTATACGGCAGACCGGTGATAGAGCCGTGTAGAGCGATTGGGTTGCCATGTTTTGGACCATCGAAAGGAGGCCAAAAAGGAGGTAGACAGATACCAGGATGGCGATGGGCTTTTGCGCAAACCTGAATGCCATACCCACGACTCCAAAGGCCCAAGACAAGGTGTTGAAAACAGCATCTGGTGCTGAGTCAAAGAACCGTTCGAAGAACCCCTTGACTACTGGCGCTTGTTGTTGTTTCGGTGTCCTAGACCTTTTCAAATCCTCCATCCTCTCCAGAACACTTTCATTGATCTCGGTCTCATCCCCAGATGAGTGATGATGATCTACAGACGCTGTTAGCCCACGGCGGTCGGAATGATGTATTTGACGTTGGCGCAGGCCAGGCAGCGATGGCGGGAACTGCCGCACTGTCATGGATGACCGTGTACTTGATCGTCTGCTGTCCATAAGTCGGCTGTCGACATCGACCATGGGCATGTAAAACTCTTGCGGTGTTGGTTGGGTCCGGTGTCTCATATTTTCGCGAGACGCCTGCCGGACAGACTGTGGTATTGATGGCCGGAAGGGAGTTCTCATGATGACCTGCTCATCGTCTTCGGCTCTGTGCAAGAAACTTTCAAGGCTCTCATCCTGTGACCCTCCTATGCTGAATGGTTGAGATCCGTCCATGCTGAAAGGCTGGCTTCCGTCTATATGTGAGTGATCGCTTTGGCTGGACAAGATCATATCGTTGCCATCGTAGTCGTCGGGCATTAGTGAGGTATCGAAGCTATCGTTCTCACCTCCCTCGACCATGCGCCAAGAACTCGACACGTTGGGCGGCCCCTGTCCTGATGATTGACGTCCTGGCATGGCTATGTATCTACCATAAGCAAGGTGGTGGAGAAGATGATGTATGCGAGAGTGTTTGTGAAGTTAAGGTTTTATAGAGAAGAATGAGGTGTGATAACATGGAGTGTAAAAGTCCAAGGACGTTGATAGTGTTGCTTGGCTTAGGCAACAATGCCTCTCTTATAGGCTTCGGTCCTGGGTTTATGTTGATTTGATTGTCGACAGCGGGGAGCTCGGCCAAATCTTAACGGCAACCGATAACTGGTTCTTTGTTTACCGTGAAGTCGATCTCCAGGCTTCAGGTCCCTCAAGAAGCAAGGTGCGCACAGACTAATACCGTATGTTTGAGTCACGACAAGGCACCGATACACGGGTTCAAGTGGTGAAAACGGATTTGGAAGTGAATATTCCGCGGGTAGACTCAGGGTGTATGAAAGACCGGAAGAGCTGACTAGGCATGGATGTTCTTTGATACTCCAACAATAGCTTTGATATATGAGGCTGAGTGAGATGTCGTTAAACCAAGCATCTGGAATGCGACGGAAATGGACTAGGTAAGGTCCGTTGTAAGGTAAAGGGAGAGGATGGGGAGGGAGGGAGGGAGGCAACGTGGAAAGAGTAGAGGTTGTGTAAGGTACCGATGCACGCTGTTACAGTGTCCGCCCGTTACAGTACGTGCCGCAGCGCATATCCTGTCACAGGACGGGATGAGGTTCAAAAAGGGTTCTGGTGACCTTTTCTTTCAAGTTGTAGGTATCGTCGATCTCGGTCGGTCACAGAGGGCAGCAGGACGGTGACTCGGTGAGCTTGGGAGTTTCAGTGAGTGTGAGTGAGTGAGTGACGTCGAGAAGAATCACGGCCAGCACCGTGACTGTCGTGTGAACTTATCTCACCCCCTGTCACCTGCCCCGCCCGGCAGACAGGTGCCCGCTGTGTTGAGACTTGAGCGTTTGACGGCAAACGGTCCCGAGCGGGGGTGGAGGGCTGCCTAGCCCCATGGTGGTGTCGGTCCACACTGCACTGAGAAAGCTTCCATCCCAGCGGGCATCGAGGAAGGGACCCCTTGCAGCGGCAGGGGCAGATGGGACGAGCCTATCGCTATCGCCAAGCCCTTGGATCCCGTCTCGGGCCTCGAAGCGCGACAAAGAAGCCACCGAGCTTCCATCCTGTCTGGCTGGAAAAGTTTCCCGCGATCACACCCAATTTCAACACCTCCTCTCAACGCACATCCGGACAGTGTGGAGAGGCGACGGGAGGATGCTCGCTCAACGGCTTACAAGATGCGGTTCTCGGGCTCTTTTGACCCGTGTTAGGGTGCCCCTCGCCCGACCTGCCATCTCCCAATTTCAGGTGCGCCATCGGCCATGCTCCTCTTGCGCCAGCGCGAACCCCGTCCCCGCGAAGCCAGAAGCGCCCGATCATCGCGACCTCGGAACGCAGCAAGAGTTGTTCATGACCTCTATCTACAGCCCCGGATCCCCCATCTTTCTGCCCAATGGCGCTCGCATCTTTAACCGTCTGCTCGACTACCTCCGCAAGCAATACGTCCACTATGGCTTCCAGGAAGTCATTACTCCGACCATCTACAAGAAGGCGCTCTGGGCCAAGTCGGGCCATCTCGAGAACTACGCCGACGACATGTTTACCGTTACGAGCACATCCCCCTCGCGCGCCGATGTTACCGAGGCTGGCGAAATCGATGAATACGGACTCAAGCCCATGAATTGCCCTGGTCACTGCCTGATTTTTGCGGCGCAAAAACGAAGCTATCGCGACCTCCCTATTCGCTACGCCGACTTCAGTCCCCTCCACCGTAACGAGATCTCGGGCGCATTGAGCGGTCTTACCCGTGTTCGCAGATTCCACCAAGACGATGGTCATATTTTCTGCCGGCCAAGTCAGATCGAGGAGGAAATCAGCAAGACCCTCGAGTTCATCCGACGCGTATACAAGGATTTCCGCCTGGGATCATACCGTTTGAAGCTTTCCACGAGACCAGAAAACTATATCGGCGAGCTGGAGGATTGGGAATACGCGGAGGGATCCCTGCAGCGGGCGTTGGATAATTCGGGAGAGCCATGGACCCTGAACGAGGGAGATGGCGCTTTCTACGGTCCCAAGATTGACGTGATTCTCAAGGATTCGGACGGAAAGGAACATCAGACGGCCACGATCCAGCTCGATTTCCAGCTGCCCAAACGGTTTGAGCTTGAGTACCAGGCACCGGCTCCCGAACTGGAGGCCAAGGGCGAGACGACAACTGACCCCGAACTTCTCGCTGTCAACGGGCCCGTGAGACCTGTAATGATCCATCGGGCTGTTTTGGGGTCGGCGGAGCGCATGTTCGCTTTGCTGGTTGAGCACTATAATGGCAAGTGGCCATTTTGGCTGAACCCAAGACAGGGCATTGTCCTCACAGTAAACGACAGCGAGCCAGTGTTGCAATTCGCGCGCAAGACGCAGAAGGTGCTTCTGGGTACAGACTTTACAGACGCCCACATATCTCCTTCGGGTCTTGCTGTCGATCTCGATGATAGTGCGCGCAGTCTGTCGCTCAAGATTCGCGAGGCCAAGACCAAGGGCTATGGTATGATCATCGTGGTTGGCCCCAAGGACGTTGCCAAAGGCACCGTCATGGTTGATGCTACCGGAGGTCTTCAGTCAGGCGACCAGCCGCCGCAGAAGAACCTCGTCATGTCGCCCGAGGAGCTGCTGCAGTTCATGAAGACCAAGGTAGATGCATACGAATGAACGATATCCTGGCCGTTCTGCGTAAGCTCTCACTTAGTCTCCCCTTCGCACGAGGTTTTTGTTTTTCGGTGCTGCCAGTCGCTCCCTCAGTTCGTCCGATGTCCAAATTGTGACCTGCTCGGTTGTTTGTTTTGTAGTGGTGAGACAAGGCTGATCATAGCACCGGCTCAACGTTCAAGTTCAGCAAGTGCCGGCGATGACGCAGTGCCCGTTGCTGCATGAAACAGTCGCGATGGAACGTGCAAGTGGGGCCACCGCCCCAGCGGCCAGCGGGCGATCGTCATCTCCCCTGCCGTGGACCACTCCCAGAGCTTCGGTTTGACAGATCGCCGCGCACTTTCCAGTTCCTCAGCACTCGAATCAGCGCCACGGAACAGCACTGAACCCCTCCCCCACCGGTACATTCGATGGAAGCTCTCCACCGCTAGAACGACGATTCCCGTTCCATCCCCTATCCCATTTACATCTTTATGCTTAGACGCGGGCTACAACTTTTAGCAAAACATCGTCCCAGCCGATTCCCTATACCTTTAGCTTCACAGACAACAGCCATGGATCCTACCGAACCTGCGCCCGAGAACCCACCCGCTTACATCGCGGCAGCCCGCAAGCACGGGATACCGCTCCGGCAGAGTGCCCCCATCAGACGGGGTCCTATGCCCCTTCAGCTTCCCATCCTTGACCATTTACGAACCAAGAGGGTGATTCTGGCGTCGGCATCGCCCCGGCGCAGAGCTCTCCTTAACCAGGTTAGTCCATCATCATCATTACCACGCAGTTTACTCGGGTCTAACACATGTTTAAAACAGCTTGGCCTCACAGACGTTGAAGTCTTTCCATCAGACAAGCCCGAGGACGTAGAAAAGAACAAGATTACCCCCGAGGAATATGTCGCCGAGACGGCCCGCCGCAAGGTCCTACACGTATACGAGCAAGCCCTCAAGCAGCAAGAAGAGGACGAAAAGAACAAGGTGCCAGAGAAGTCCGCCGATCCGGCCCTTGTCATCTCCGCCGACACCATTATCGCTACACGCTCCGGTCGGATCCTCGAGAAGCCACGCGATGAGCAGGACCATATCCGCATGCTGAAGCACCTCCGCGACACGCGCGTACATCGTGTGCTGACGGCCGTGTGCGTGCTCGCCCCCAAGGACAACGCAGCCCACCCAGGATATGAGCTTGAGACGCATGTGGAAGACACTGAGGTCTACTTTGCGCAGGTTAGAGATGGGCTGCCCGATGACGTAATTGAGGCCTACGTCAAGACGCGCGAGGGCGTTGATAAGGCTGGTGGGTATGCGATCCAGGGCATCGGAGGCATGGTGCTGGTTGACAAGATCGAGGGTAGCGTGGACAATGTCATCGGGTTGCCGGTCAGGAAAACCTTGCAGTTGGCTGAGAAGGTGATCTTTAGGCAGGGTATGGATGATGATGAGGAGGAGGAGGACGCTGGTAGTGATGAAGAGGAAGACTAGGAGGCATGTCCTTATTGAGAGGAGGTACCGTCTGGCTTTGCTCCGCCGACGTCAGTAAAGGGACAGGAACCCTTTCGGCAGCAGCTTTACCAACTAATGGGTCGGGGATGATCGAAGAAACGGGCCAGGTGCTCACGCAGTGATTAGACCGTCAACAACGATAGACAAAGATAATAATGGCACAGAAAACGCCTTTTCAACAAAATTTCGGCGAATTGGAAAGGAGTCCCATGGCATCTACTGGCTTACACATCCTACACTGCAAGTCTACAACCTTGAGCCCCTTTCCTTCTCAAGGTACCCCTTGATACCCTCTACCACACCCTCCGCTACACCCCAAGACAACTCATACCCTCTGCCACCCAGTCCATATGCATGCATCACGAACCCAGCCCCATTCACCACTTCACCTTCCAACCTCAACCCACCCTTTCTCGTTGGCCTCCTCCCCACGATATCCCTTACGGGCGTTAACTGGGTCTTCCCCTCGGCCAATATCTTTGGATGTGTCTTCTCAAACGACCTCAGCAATCTCTCCCTCACCTCCGGACTCGGCTTCGGATCCCAATTATCCGGCTCCTTGGTCCCCCCAATAATCGTTCCCGCCCCAAACCCCCTAGGCACGCAAAACGTCCAGCTCCCGTCCGCATTCTGTCTCGTCACCGTCGCCTCACACGGTTCCGCCACCAAGCACGTCTGTCCCCTAGTCGGGAACACCAGCTCATCATCCCCCAATCCAACACCACTTGCATTCACCACCGCGTCCGCCTTCGGCACCGTCTCCCCGAACTCCTTGACTGCATCCGAAAACAGCTGAAACACTTCCGCCGTGCTTCGCACCTCCCGCTTAAACACCTTCCCTCCCCTTGCGATAACCTGCCCCAAAAGAAACAGGCAGTACTGCATGGGGTTTACGCACCAGGTATCGTATTCGCATCCCCAACGGACTTTATCATCCGGGAATTCGGATGCCTCTAGGACTCGGAAGGAACCGGGGAGGTTGAGCTCCTGGGTTGCTCTTTCTGCGGTCAGGGAGGTGTATTCCTCACCTGGCGCCTCTAGGTATTCGACGCCCTTCAGGAAGGTGATGCCTGCTTGCTTGTCTAGGTTTTGAGAACGGAAATGTTGCATGCGCTGGAAGGTGGAGAGGGATAAGGCGTGTTCACGGTTGCGGAGGGCGTGTTCGGCTTGCTGAGCTGGTGATAGGCTGGAAGGGTTGGAGGGGGCAGGGAAGGGTGGCACCCAGCGGTTGTGGGCGCCGCCCCAGGGGGAGGTGTAGTTGATTTGCCCGCGGGGGTCGATGGATTCAAAGGGGGCGGGAAGGTCTTTGGCTAGGATAGTGGTGGTGTAGTTGGCTTCGAGCAGGGCGAGGGCGGAGGAGAGGCCGATTACGCCGGCGCTTTTGGTTGGTGGTCATGTTAGTTACATTGGGTTGATAGAGGAGAGGTTTGGTTTCGCCTACCCAATGACGACGACGTGTCCCTTGGATTTGGACATATTGATGATGCCAGAGTCCTGTGGGCTGGTGGAATAGTATACTGCTGATTGTCGCTGAACGAAACTCATGATAAAGGATAAGGTTCGAGTGAAAGAAAGAGAATGATAAGGTCTAAGGAAGAGGAGGGATGTCGTGGTGGTGATGCTTGGAAACTTCAGAGGCATCGATCAGTTTGGCTGACTCTTGTTTCACACCGACACAAGCTTGAACTGGAAAAGTCAAAAAGGTTCTTGACAACTTCTCAGTTGCGCGAAGATCTTTGAAGGCTTTTATATCTCAACATCATCAAAACAAGGCTCCGTCTTCGCAACTTTTCTTTTGCCCGACGCAACGCTGATCAACAGGGGCACACAAGGCTTCAACAACCCACACACATACCTACATGCAGGGCACAATCAGGCACACGATGCCAAGAGTAGTTTAAAAGCCCATTAGGCGGACTCGCGAGGCATTCCTGAAATGGAAGAAATGCGCTGCAGCCAGCGCCCCGTCTGTATGAGACCTATTGATGGATCAAGAAAATGGTGTTATTGCTGTGATGCTATTCGCGATGGTAGCGAGGCAGTTGGGAAGGAGTGAATCCCGTCTAAGAAGAGGATGCGGGGGAAAGAGCGGGGAGAGTGGAGATGGGTGGGTTCGCCGGCTCCGGCTCGGAGACCGCCCGTAATTCCCCACTTTGGATCCGAACTCCACCTTCAGATTGCCGGCTGTCCGAATGGTGGCTCCGGCCCTGGGCGGAGCGGACTTGTATATTTTGAGCTCCAAGTCAAAACTTCAGCAGCCTAGGTAATTGTTCTTGTCCCCGAAGGAGGAAATTCTTCGATTCTTCAACAATGCCGAATCCAAGTTGTTATTTGTTTACAACAGTCACCGAGTACATCAACAAAACAACAACTCCATAGTAACTCTTGCTTGTCACAGACCTATTACTTCTCTCTAGTCTTTGCAATTTGCATTCTCCTACAATTCGTTCTCGTTATGGAATCTTCTTTTTCAACCGGTTTGCGTCGGCCGTCGGGCACCCACTCCACCACCAACAGAGAGCCAGATTCTCTGTCAGCAACGCCCATCAGCAGCCACAAGCAGCAGGCAGTCCAAAACAAACAACCAAGCACAACAATCAGTCCGAGTACCAACAAAGAAAAATAGAATATTTTTGGACGATGTCGCATCCAAGATCTTGCATCCAGCTAAGTGTCAAAGGTTGCCCTAAGACCGTATAACATGCCCACGAAGGGTGGAGCAGCGTTCGAGAAGATCCAAAAGAAGGCCGCGGAGATCAAGAAGAGTGGATGTTGAGGATATGTATAGAAGCATCCGAATCCTTATTTTACTTCCCCGGTCGAGAAGATGGCTTTTAAACTACAAATCCATACACACAAACAATTATGTAACAACAGTAACCACAACCTATGGAGAAGGAAGTTGTTTTGCATAATGACCACGGACGGCAAGACGAAAACAAAATGTAACTGTATCCGGGAGCCACCCGTGCCGGTACCGTAATAGGAACGGAACAACGGTGTGCTTGCGGCGCTGACTTTTGCGGGGGGAGGAAAGCTTCGAGGGAAAGTGAAAATCATGAAAATCATCCGTTTGTGATGTAAGCGATGAGGATACCTAATGAATAGTGCATCTCGTTTATCTCCGCTTGCTGGCGAAGGCAACGTACATACTAAATTCAGGACGGAAGTTGATCAAGCCGCGCACAGAGCACACGGTATATATACAGACACCTGAGAATAGTTTTGACCCATATATGGAGCGAGGAATTATAGTCGGGGCCTGGATATAGGAACAACCTATCAAAACTTGGACTCCAGCCCGGAAACATAGATTAAATAATAGTCGGAATTCTTATGGAGAGTATCAGCTTATCGAGCCCACACACCGAAAATGAAGACGCCTTTCGGAAATGAAGAGGTCTTTATAACCGTACCCATTCGACAGCGACAACGGGGGGATTCCGCATCCTGGCGGCAAAGGCGGCCACCTGAGGCGACCACCTCGCTCGTCAACGCGGCCGTTCCTGATGACCACCACCACCCTTCTTTAGTATATCACTTATAGGTAGTACGAAAAGCCAAGATGCGCTTCGACAACCCTATCGTCAGGGACGATAAGCCGTCATAGAAATCCGACAGCCGCCACATGGTGTTCGGCGATAGCTGAGTCGCGCTGAGAAGAGGTTAAGATGCTGTTGAAAAACATCCCGAGTGATATTGACGTCTCCAAACTCCGGATTACGTACCCTTTCGGGATGAGAAAAAGTGGCATGATATGTTGAACACACAGGCCCGGACCTGGTCTTCATCATCTTGATCGTCTAAACTGTTAGATGAAGACACCCTCAGTAGCTGCTGGCATCTTCAAACCACAACGGTATCACAGCATTGACTTCCAGATGAGGAAAATGCCAAGATCTTCAGATTGAAAAGACAGTCAGTCTTTCATTATGACGGGAGAGGATGCAACTGTCGTGCACGCAAGAGCGGGAGTGAAGAAAGGACCAAACTTGGGTTCTTGATGGCATCGAAGAATAAGCCTGCCGAGATGGAGATGACTTTTGTTCAGGCAAAGCTTGTCTTGTGAGATGTGAAGAAACAAAGTGCTAGGATCAACGACTTCGCGACTTCGCTCCATGATGTTCGGGTGTGGTGCAACTGGCGAGTGTTCCTCGATGCGACTTTGACAAAGGGCGTCTAAATGCAGCGTGATCCGGCCTCTGATTGGCCACATACCCCAAGTCCGTCTCATCGGAGCCAGGGGTCCAAGAGGGTCTCACCACCCCGGCAAGCCCAGGCACTCCTCAGATTCGACCCTAGCAGCTATTTTGGGCGGCTATTCCTTCTGCATCTTCGTCGTCTTTTTCACCTACTTTCCCGCCGTACAGCTGCTTCTGACCACTCACAGCTCTCCTTCGACATCTGCCCACCCAACGAGGTGCGGAAAGTTCAACAACCACTCCCACCAGTGCACCAGTCTCTCCTCCAGTCCGCGGTGGCACCCCCAGTCTCGTTGGAGTCGTTGCCCATATCAAAGCCGGGAACCAAGCGCTTAGAAAACATGGCGATTGGAAGGATCTCGCGCAGATTGCCCTACAGTCGGAAAGGATGGGTCCAGTCCAGCAAGGGTGCACCACACAAGCAATGAAGGGCTGCATCTCCACGGCGCTGTTCTTCTTCACACTCCTCCACTTCTGATCAGATCAGTGACTTTCTTTCCTTGGGTAGCATCGGTCTTTATGCCCGCCTGTGAGCCGTTATTCGTCCGGGTGTAAGAAACTGAAGCGTGTGAAGCTTTTTGGGAGTGAGAAGAAGCGGGAAGGACACTGTGTAAGGCGTATGGACGCGGACACCCACGGCAGGGCACGACCACATGGTCAAACAAATATGTATCGAGGGGGCCCAGTCTCTCGTGCCCGGTGACAAAACCTTCTTGTTTCTGTTCCGACGGGTTGGTTCTTCTATCGACCTTTATTACCGCCCCGAACGGTCCTGTCCCTGCTCTCTGCTCCCGGGAGCCGTTGATGCCATTGTTGGTTTGTCTGTTGACAGATCCGTGGGTTTGAGGTTTTCCGTTTTTGTTTGATCTGTGATCATGTCTCGGTAGCAGGTCGACTGCCATTTTTTTGTGATACCCCTATTGACCTTGAGCTGGTTGTTCATCGACTTCAACGAAGACGAGGAGGAAAGAAGATCGACGATTGCTACGAATAACGGACCATTACGCCGGGAATAGCTTTGTTGTATCCTCAGGAGCATATTATCAGATATGTCGACAGCAACAACAACAACACAGGCGGGAGGAGGGTTCTCCCTCTTCCCCAATACCAACGTCACACCGAGACCACCTTCAAGACCGTCGAGAGCTGCGACACCTCAAGGCCGACCTTCAACATCAACAGAACCATCATCATCCCGGGAGACAGGAAGGCAATCGCCAATGGGACGGGGAGCACCACGAGAAGGGAAGCAAAGGTCAGCTTCGCACTCCAACCACCACTCCAACAACCCTTGGCAGTCAGCGCTAGACTCGGCTCGACAGCAGCGAGAATATCGGGAGCAACAACAAGCCCAGGAGCAGCAAACACAGCGACAACCAGCAGTTGAGAGCATGCCATCAGCCGATCCAATAGTCGAAACCAGTGTTGCTGCGCCCATATCCGAAGCAGACGCACCTCCACGATGCGAAACAACTCTGTCTGAGGCAGAGACACTGGTCGGTCAGCAAAGTAGGGGTACACGAAGCTCAATCGCGAAACCGCCGATTACATATGCTCCTGGACCTTCGAACTCGAGCGCAGCAGCGGTAGCTGTAGCAGCTCCTACCGCCGTTCCCGAACAACCACTACCGCCACCGCCACCACCAGCTGCCATTCGGTCGATATTCCCACGATACAACCCAGAAGTACCTCTAGACCGCCAGGACTACTATCCAACTCAAGCCAGCCCTACACACATCCCCCAGTCCGCAATCAGCAGACCTATGTACTCAGCTCGCGACACCGACCAGCAAAGTGTAGCTGGCACCAATGCTGCTGGTACGAATGGCGGCCCTACAAATCCCCGAAGCCGGCCGGTAGCCAACCCGTCCGTGACCTCCGGATCAGTAGCCAACCAACGATGGCCAGTAACGCGCAGCCATGAGCCACCCGTGACACCAACAGTCAACACGACCGAGGAGCTCCGCGGGCTCTGGAAGGCCGCCAACGGATGGCGAGCCACACAGCTCGAAGGCCGGAAATACTGTCTGAAGATGGCATCGGACGCCTACGCGCCCGTCTACACACTCTCCTCGTCTTCCAACCAGCCCTTCTACTGCCTGCGCGTGGACCCAACGTCAGCCTCTGCCCTGGTCTCTCTCTCGCGGTACGATCCCAACAAGACCTTCAAGGGCGACAAGTCCACCAGCGCAGCGGTGGGCATCTCCGCCGCCTCGGCCGTGGCCTCTTCCGCTTCTTCCACCTCTTCCGCCTCCTCATCGCCTGTCCCGGGAGCCCGCGCCTCATCCAGCACGCCCTCCCCACGCCCTTCATCCGTCTTCTCCCGCAACCCTGACGGCTCCGGCGGGGCACTAGGGCTGGGCGGTGCCAACAGCAAGAGCACCAAGACCAAGAAGCATGACGCCAAGCACTGGCAGGAAGTCATCTCTACGACTCTGGAAGCCGCCGTGCGCAAGCAACCGCCCAACGACGGGCTAGTCGCGCAATTATGGCCTTTAACCGCCGCACGCCTAGCTACCGACCGAGCCACCACCGACGCAGCCACGGTCGCGGCCGCCGAGAACGAGTGCGGCAGGCTGGTGTGGGACTCAGACAGCGGGAACCACTACCTGGTGCACCCGTCGCTGGCCATGCCGTTCTGCATCACAGTCGAGCGCAACGCGGCGTATAGCAGGACCGAGTACACGCTCGAGCACATCGAGTCGCCCAACCACCTGGGCCGGCTGACGCGGGACGGCACGGGCCAGGGGTGGTTGGAGATAGATACGGCGATCGCGAGCCACGTCGAGGCCGTTTATCTGGTTGATGTGGCTATTGCGGCGCTGGTGCTGGTGGCGCACGCGGACGAGCAGTTTATTCGCGTCGAGACGTTTGAGCCGCCGCCTGCGGTGTTTGGGGGTCCTCCTGGCGCGAGCGGTGCTGGAGGAGGTGGAAGCCAGAGGTCGAGCCTGGCCGAGTCGTTGTCGTCTGCGCTGAGAAGGAACACCTCGGAGGAGAAGAATGGTGGTGGGAAAGAAAGCAAAAAGAAAAAGCAGAAGGATCTGGTCAACGGGATCAAAACCCGCGTGGAGCAGTTCGAACTCGATATCGAGGCGCAGGTGAATGCGGATCTGAAGGCCAAGAACGAGAAGATGCCCGGTTGCACGAGGGGGCTGATTGCCGTCTTGAAGTTTGCGTTCAAGGCTATTATCTGGTGCGCGACGCTGGTGTTTAAGGTGTTTATGCTGTTCATCAAAGGATGCGGTAAGTGCACAATGTCCTGAACAAAAGTGATGGAAGAATGTGACTAACGAGTTATTTGGCGATTATAGAACGAGGAGCACGCTGGAATTAAACCACGATATAACTTGGCAATACCCCAGGAAGGAACAACAGTAAAGTTGACGGTTGGATGTGTCTCGGGAAGGAAGACTCATGTTGATATGGATATCATGAAAAAGGTGTATATTTTTCCACTTCTTCTTTCAGGCGTTTGTGATGATGGGGCGGGTATTATTGTGGTTGGTATTTTGCATCATCATCAGCAACCGCAGCAAAACAGCACCCAAAGTAGCTATGGAAAGCTACCCAGCTGTTTCTTCTTTTAGACGGCCTTTGGAATGAAACCCTCAGAGGGGAAACTATTTGTGATGTGTCGTCAAATCGCTCCTCGAGAAAGATGTATGAACCCAGTGAATAACGAAACAAGGAAAAGATGAAACCCGACAGTAAGAAATGCAATAGAGAGGGAAAAGGGAAACGGAAACCTGCCGAGTCCAGCCCGTTCACCTCTTTCTCTCCTTGACCTTGATCCTCCTGCCGGATTTTGTGATGCCGCCAGACGTCCGTGTCTTTGCCATCTTGGCCTGTGTAATCTCCAGCTCCGTCTCAGCATCCTGAAGAGCCTTGAGCTTCTTCTTGGCCTGCTTGAGCCTGTTCTGCAATCTCGCCAGGTTTCGTGCTTTCCGATCCGCCTCCTTTGCCTTTTGCTCGTCCTCTTCCGAATCGTAGTCTTGCATCATTTCCTGGTCGTCCGCCTCTTGTAGTTTTTGCTTGCGCTCCTCGGCCGCGTCGAAGAAAACGATCTTCTTGGGTACTGTCCTCCCGCTCGAGCTCTTCTTCTTCTTGCTCTTGCCGCCCATGTCCTCGTCGAAGTCATCGAAATCGTCCTCGTCATCGTCGCTGTCGTCCTCCACATCGGCACCACCGGCAAGAATGACTCTCTCCATCAGCTCGCGCACCTCCTTGGCCGCCACGTTTCGCATCGTCCGCAGATAACCCAGATCCTGTGTCTTGAGCAGGCGCACCGTCTCCACGTCCATGGCCTTGTTGCCGCGATCGCCCTCGACTGTGCCGGTAAAGTTCTTCTTCTTGCCGTCGAAGGTGATGGCCGAACCGGGTCCCTTGCGGGACATCATGCCGAAGTAGAATTCATCCTCGTTCTTCTCGGCGACCTTTTGGCGCAACGACTTGAGCACTTCCTGCTTCTTCTTGTAGTCCTTGGCACGCTTCTGGTAGTCCTTCTTCTTTTCGAGGAGACCGAGGCGTTGGCGTTCGAGAGGCTGGGCACGCTCCTTGTGGGAGCGGCGCTGGATGCTGCAATTGGAAACAGAGCTGGTTAGTTATTGTTCGACAGGGGTTCTATGGAGAAAGACATTTTGGCTTACCTGTTTCGTAGCGACGACATGGTTGCTAACCGTCTGGAGTATGGGGCTGGGGATATGAAATGGGATCCAGAAGAGACAAGCAAAACGGAAGATGGAATCAATCGAAGGAAGCAATGAAGGCGGCTGGAAAGTGACCTTGCTCTTGCCGCTGAACGCTGTCTTCCACGCGCGGCATGGGTCCAAAATTTTGGAGGAGCCTGGACGTGCGATAAGCGATAAGAGATCGACCCCACTGACCGTCCGGGAAAAGGCCTGCAAGAGGGTGGGTCATGGTAGCCTTGGCGACGGGAAAGGTTCCGGGCCTTCCAAGCGACCCGCTTAAATCCACTGTGTCCCGTGCTTAAATCCCCTGTACCCACCTACTCACGTGCCTTATCCCCCTACTAGAAAGGCTCGGCCATATCGCTTATACTATAATTTTAGTAATAGTAATATCGGGTAACCTATTCCTTAATAATCTTTACTATATAATTAAAGCTATATATATCGCTATTACCGTTATACAATATAATATATTACTAAAGTAAACTATAATATTAAGGGGTTGAGGGAGGGTAGTATATTAATTAGCCGTTCGTCCTATATAGATGCTTAAAATTATCGATTTAATTAATTCCCTTATAAAGGCCCGCGCGCCCAATTTAAATTTTAAAATTACTACGGTTATAAAGTTCGAAAAACTATCCCCTCCCCCCTGCCTTCCTATTAAGAAGGAGGTTAATAAATTCTATTTCCTTATAATTACGGTTATAATTAAAGAAGTAGAGGATTATACTGTAGAAGCTTCGCCTATTAACGAATTGGATAGCCGTATTTAATTAATATTCGATATACTCCTCTTCGAAATTAAAAAAAAGGCTTATAATTCTAAATTTACTATTATTAAGAGGAGGTTTAATAATTACCTTAAGAGCGTATTATAATAGTATAATTTCGAATATTTTAAAAACGAGCCGGTAAATAATAGAGGGAAAAATCCTACCGTATTTATTAAAAAATCGAGAAAATCCTAAATAAAGAAAAAAGATTATTAATAAAAGGCGAAGACTATATAATTAGCGGCAATTAACCGCTAGTCTTTTATTATATAATACCTTTAT
The DNA here is from genome assembly GCA_033439795.1 of Sordaria brevicollis. Classification (NCBI taxonomy): domain Eukaryota; kingdom Fungi; phylum Ascomycota; class Sordariomycetes; order Sordariales; family Sordariaceae; genus Sordaria; species Sordaria brevicollis. Next base: position 2,197,548 of record JAUTDP010000007.1, read on the forward strand.
TACTATTATCCTCTAAATTTAAAAATCGCCGTTTATAACGCTACTAACCGTTATATTAATTATATTAAAAATATTAATATAAATATTATTCGCCACGTATACTAATTAAAGATTACTTTTTTAAATATTACGTCGATTTTGCGTAACGAATTTCCTAATATTAAAATCGGTTGTATAAATATTTTTAACGCTTTAAAAATAGACCGGGAGAATAAAATTGGCGCTTTTATTCCTATTTAATAATTCGTTAATGCGTTAATTACTATTAAGGGAATTACTGCCTTCGAAGTTTATTATAAGGGTAGTAAATTAAAGGGTATAATTAATAGGGTATTCTAAATATATAATTAGAGTATTAAATAATTAGGAAAAAACTTAGAGGTTTAGAATTTTAATTATATATATAAAATTAACCGTTTTAATATACCTCTATTATAAATCTATAAAATTACCTCCTTTTATATTATTTTTAATATTAAATATTATTTATTTAATAGAAAAACCGAAGTAAATTTTACTTAGGTCTTCGAATAATTTAAAAACTTTATTACTATTAAAGGGATCCCTTTATTTAAAATTATTATTACTAATTTTAATAAAGGATATAAAAGGGTTATAAAAGTAATTTTTAATAACGCGCAATACTAACTCTACTTATAGTATATTTTAAAAAACGTTACGTTCAATATTAAGAAAAAAATAGGTTAATTCTCTTAATAAAACGGTATTTAGCAAATAAAATAATAATAAAAACTATTTATAGGACGATATTAATAATAATAATACTAATAATTATAAATTCTTATTTAATATTATTATTAAATTTTTCGATAAAGGAAATTATATATTATATTTAAGTAATTTAATAAAGAATCCCCAATTAAAACGGCTTATTAATTATATTCTTAAGAATAACCCGTAAAAGAGGTAATAACTAATTAACGCGGATAGTATTTTAATAACGTAGCGCGCAATTATATATATTAATAAAGAGGAAAAATTCTAATAAAAATAAGAAACTCTTAAATATAAATTTAATAATTAATAAAATAAGTACAATTTATTATCATATTGATAATTAAATTAATAATTAATTTTACGTTTTTTATTAAATATTATTACTTATTTATTAAATACGTATATCCCTATAAAGTACGAATTTACTAACTTTATTATTAAAATGTATCCTAATTTTGGTATTAAAATTACGAATTATATAAAAGGTATATATAAATTATTAAAATCCTTATTCAAGAACCGCCGCCTCAATTTCAACCAATTATTTAATATTATCGAAGAAACGCTCTCCCGCGTTAAAGAAACCTTCTAATTGTAGTACGCTACGTAAATTTCGAAGAAGGTTACTAAATACTCCTATAAAATCTTTACTAAATTACGGTATTTTACTAATTTTATTACCTTCGATTTAATAATTCGTTAATTATAATTTATATAAAAGGCTATTACGAATAAGAGGGTAGTAATTAATTATAGCGGGGATTTTCGAATACAATTTAATTTACTTTATTAATATAAAATATTATAATTCTTATATATTAATAAATTATTCGAATTCGATTATATTAATTATTATTAATATTTAAAACCTAAGGAGGTAAGGGTTACCTCCCTTATTATTTCCCTATATTAATTACCTCCTATTAACTTTTATATTATTACTAGCCGTTAATTATAAAATTTGTAAATATATATAAGGAAAGAGATCCTAAACCGGTCCTTAATAAATACTAATAATATACCTTATAAATAAAGAATAATAATTAACCTATTCCTATTATAACGGTTAATACTACATCTTCGAATATACGTTATAAATTTACTTACAATACCTAACTACCGCTACGCAAAAAGTTAAAAATAACGAAGGTAATAGCCGTTTAAATAATTATTTAAATTCGAAAGGACTTTTAGGGTATTAAAAAAGTAGCCTCGAATTTACTATCGATTATAAATACCTTTACAAAATAATAGGCATAATTAAAAGAGGAATTAATAAAAGCGTAAATATTATAAGTATTATAGGCGCCGTTAATATAATTAAAGTAATTAAAATATTAATAAGAGTAGGCGCTATATATTAATTCCTAACTCCCCCCCTCTTCTTAATAATAAATATAATAATTAAAATATAACGTTATATCTTCCCAATAAATATTCCCTCCCTCCTCTATACTAATATACCTTTAATAAAAAATTTAATAAAGAATTATTTACTACCCAAACCTACTAATATAATTATTTATATAAAATTACTTTATATAATTAATTATAGGGATTTAATAATAATTCCCCTAGTAGGAGGAGTAATACCCCTAATAATAGGAGGAAGAGTAGTACCCCCCTTATAAGGGCTAATTACAATAAATTAATATAGTTTTTATTATTTTACGTAATATTATCTCTCTATTAGAACCGCCCTATTTTATTTATTCGTATAATTTCGATTATAGTATTTTTAGTAGCTATAGTACGTAGATGTCAATTTGTAGTAGATTTGTATAGCGTTAATATACGCTGATATAGGGGATAAGGCACGTAAGTAGGTGGGTACAGGGGATTTAAGCACGGGACACAGTGGATTTAAGCGGCTCGCTTCCAAGCATGAATTGGAGATCCACTAATCGGGTAGAGCATGTGCTGTTTCACAGTTTCACAGTTGCCCTGGACTTCCACTTCGACTTGACTTCACTTTGTCCTTCTGAAGACGGGAGTCTGAATTCAGATGAAGTTTAACATGGAACTCACCTCCACTTTGGAATCCTTCTCACATCGAACTCAGCTCTCAGCAGTAACCCGATGGTACTTTTATTACCCCAACAGGCAGAAAACATGTCTTCCACGCAAAACCTACCTCATCGGCAGTGTGTGCCGACCCTTCAACGCCATGCCCACTGTGCATCGATGCTATGCCTTTCTTGGGCAGCGGACCATCTGGAAATGACGTCTGTCTTTGCAAAGCCCACTTTCGTCTGAACCTCCCGGAGGCTTCGGTTCTAGATTCGAAGACTCTCCTATAAGACACTCGCCATCCACGCGAAGCCTCAATGTTATCCTGGATGACGATCGGCAAGTGCCGAACGAGCAATGTCTCGCGGGAAAGGGGCTGGTATTTGTCTAAATGCTGAAGACACTTGGTGATGTCTCAAAGGCGTCACTGGGAGGAGACCGCACAACCAAGGTTCTGGGCATGCATACTTGGACTTTAATTTGGTCTTTGAAGCTCCGCCAACGCGCGGCCGGCATGATGGAAGCAGGTTTGACCCAGCTTCATACCCGGTGGTGGACATGGACAACTTGCGCAAGTGGTCCTGGCCGCCCGGTTTAGTCTTTTCCTTTGTCTTCCTCGCCGATGGAATGCATCTTGTCTCTTTGCTCCTCTTGAGTTTCCCTTTCCCTATCATACCCAGTGTTGGCACAGCGATGCGCCTACCTCTTCACCTAAACCATGACCTTTTTGGCGAGCGGTCGTAGACTTCAACGTCTCCTTCTCTTAGTTGTTTTCTTTCTTGTCTTTGGCTACCTTTCTTATCCCTCCTTGTCTCGGTCTCAGGGGTGGCGAGATGCAGAAGCATACGAAGAATATGTACCGACGAGCTTCAACTGGACGAGTCGGCCCATGAAGAATCCGATACCCGAATCGTCACTTATACAGCTTCCCGAAGGCCAACCTCGTGAGCTACCGCGCATACAACACGCTTTTACTCAGGACGAACTCGACAAGGCGCATAACGAGACGCAATTTCAACGGAGGGATGCCGTCAGGAAGGCCGCTCAGAAATCATGGAAGTCCTACCGAGCTTTTGCCTGGCGACGTGACGAGCTCACTCCAGAGTCGCTAAGGGGAAAGGATAGCTTTGCCGGATGGGGTGCTACCTTGGTGGACTCACTCGATACTCTCTGGATTATGGGGTTGAGGGTGGAATTCGATGAAGCGGTGCGCGCGGTGGGAACCATCGACTGGAACAAGGCATCATCTTCGTATTGCAGCCTATTCGAAACAAATATCAGATATCTCGGCGGTCTGCTTTCAGCCTACGACTTAAGTGGGCAGGAAATCCTTCTAAAGAAAGCGGTTGAACTAGGCGACATGCTCTTTGCAGGCTTCGACACCCCTAACCACCTACCTGCGAACTCATACAATTTCAAAAGGGCCAAGGATGGGAAGCTCACGGCCTCATCGCGCCAATCTCTTGCGGTTCTTGGATCCATGTCCATGGAATTCACCCGTCTCTCCCAGCTAACCGGCGATCCCAAGTACTATACCATCGTGGAGCAACTGAAAAGAGGACTTGAAAAGACCCAAGACCAAACAAACCTCCCCGGTCTCTGGCCAAAGTACATCGATCTCATAAAAGGACCCCGTCCTACATCCGACACACTCTTCACCCTCGGTGCCCAGGCCGATTCCGCCTACGAATACCTCTCCAAGACCTACCTGCTCCTTGGCGGCCTCGACCCTTCCTACAAAACGATGCACATCAAAGCTATGGACGCCGCCATCAAGCACCTCCTATTCCGGCCAATGCTTCCGTCAGACGATGACGACACTCCGTACGAAACTGGATCTCCTCCTCCAGACATATTATTCTCCGGCAACGCCGTATCTCACGAGCGCGATAAATCCAACCTCCAGCCGCGCGTCCAACACCTCGGTTGTTTCGCAGGCGGCATGTTTGCGCTCGGCGGTCGACTCTTTGACAGGCCCGACCACGTGGAAATCGGCGAGCAACTAGCCCGGGGTTGCGCGTGGGCGTACGAAGCCTTTTCCACCGGTATCATGCCCGAGGTCTCCGAGCTTGTTCCGTGCGAGAAGAAGGATGACACTGAACAACAGGATCTCAATCAACATCAACAATGTCCCTGGAACGAAACCAGATATCGTATCGAGAAGAAGAAAGCCGCCGCTTTATCCAAAAGTTCTTCCAACTCCACCCCAAAAGATATTAACAACGAAGACGAGCACAAAAAAACTCTCCCCAAACCCTTCACCAAAATTTCCGACCCGCGGTACTTCCTCCGGCCCGAAGCCATCGAATCCATCTTCATCCTGTACCGAATCACCGGCAAGAAGGACCTGCTGGATATCGCCTGGCGCATGTTCTCAGCCATCACAAAGGCGACCGAAACCAAGTTTGCGTTTTCGGCCATCGAGGATGTGCACCCCGTTGCGACTTATCCGGGACTGCAGCAGACGGTCAAGATGGACTCGATGGAGAGTTTCTGGCTGGCGGAGACGCTCAAGTATTTTTATCTCATCTTTAGTGATGAGCAGAAAATAAGCTTGAATGAGTGGGTGTTGAATACGGAGGCGCATCCTTTTAGGAGGCCGAAACCTGAAGAATATGGGAGTGGTGGGTTGGAGTGAGTAAAGGAGGAGAAGTTGGCGAGAGAGTACATTTCAACTTTCGGTCATTTTTGGTCTTCCCCGTCCTTGCTTCTATCTTAGGAGTTGTTCGCTTCATTAGCACTGGGGGAGTTGGTGGAATTGTCGTGGTCATTGGATGGGTAATCTTTTTGTGGCCGGTTAGACTACACGAATGCATATAAGCAACAGGAGAGGCACGGAGGACATTTTCAGGCGCAACAAGGAACGAGGTGTACATAATCCGGGGATTTAACTCTACCAGGCATAGTCAAGCAGGGACAGCAAAAGAAAACAGTTCTTAAGCTTGTTACCTACCTGGTGGTCCTGAAGAGATTTGTTCAATTGGTTCCTCCTATTCTTACAATCACCATTTGTCCCTAAATCACATCCGCGCGCGATTTTGATAGTGTACAGGTAAATATATGCGTAGTAGTTCCCCTTCCGTCCCAATGTCGTGAACCAACCGTCCCCCATTTATAACAAAACACAATAACGCCATTCTAAAGTCAGCCGCCCACACCTAGCCAGTCACTTCCCTAGGTTGTTGTCCAAAGTAAACAAACCCCTGACTGCCCCTGTCCTGGCCCTTCTCCAGACACGTGGAATCCTACTCTGTACCTTTCCGCCTCTTCCAAGCCCGCTGGGAGATGGGAGCCCTGGGCTTATCCGACAATGACCACGCAAGATGTACCTGTGAGGCTTGCCGCGAAGCCGCGAGAGACTTTTGATGTTGATCCGGATCTTGGCTGAAAGAACTCGACGCAAAAGCTTCATAGCCTCGCAGACCCAGCGCAACTCGGCCAACAGAGCTCAGTGGTGGTCTTCTGTCGGTCGTGTTCTCCCCCTCTTCAATTGTCGCCATCCAAGCCACTCCCACTGGACGTCCATCGCAGTCGGATCCCCCTCTTCTTCATCTCCACAACCTCACGTATCCCTATCAATCCCATCCCTCTCCAACCTCGCCTGCTCCAATATCTTGCTCCTCTGCTGACTATCCCTCAGGCGATTATTCCCCACATACCCACCGACTTTTTCCTTCTGGTTCAGCTTCTCGAGCTCCTTGCGCGCCTCCTCGCGGTCCTTCTCCGGTAGTCCCCACCACTCGCGCAAAAAGGCCTCCTGCTCGGCCTTGCGGCGGGCTTTCCGCTCGCGCTCCTTGGCGCGCTCCATCCGTAGCGCGAACCACTCCTCGCGCGCGGCGTCCTGCTCGGCGGGCGTGGCGTGCGCCTTCATGCAGCTGTTCATTACCCGGTGGGGTTCGCGGCAGGCGAAGGGGACGGAGAAGGTGCGGCCGAGGGCGCATTCGGCAAAGGCTGTAGGGAGAAATCATGGTCAGTCATTGCTGTAGGGTTTGGAGAGGAGAGAGAAGAAGGATTCGGGTGGTGAGGGCGGGGGAAGAGCTTGGTGGAAGCGCGTAGCTAGCTACCACTACCGTCCTCGGGGCCAGGTGGAAATGGAAATATACAAGCCCCAATTAAGTAGAACTTACCCTTGATTTCCTCAGTACATTGTCTCCTGACCCTGGCGTAAAAGATATCTCGGACTTGCGCTTCCTGTGATGCCGAGAGAGGGAGCGGGTTCTTGGAGGGCATCGGCAAGTGCTCTACTTGCTTGTCTGAACCATTGCTGGTGGGAGTGTTGTTGCCTCCGAAGAGTGTTGATGGGGTATCGCCGCCCATGGTGGTCGTCTAGGTAATGTGAGGTCGGTCGTGGTATTCGTCAGAGGTGGTCGTTGTCGTCGAGGGTGGAGGAAGAAGATTCGAGACCGAGGTTGGATAGCCGAATTTCTAGGGTCGATTGACTTGGAGACAGCGCTTCGAAGGGACAATGAGGGGACCTTCCTCCTAGGCGTAGACTGTGAGTTTAAATTGGTACGACGGCGGACCGTTGTCGTAGAAAGTTCTGCCCGGTGCAAGCTCTGTGATGCTGCTGTTTACGAGCCGTCAATATGATGGAGGACCTGCGGAGTACGAACTACGAAGTACCTTTTTGAGCTTCGGGATCTGGACCCCACCAGGTACCTGCAAATGGTGCGATGCCAAGCCATCCGTACAGTGGAATCCCGCCCACTCGGCCGGTGCACCGTGCTACGCTACAACTGGGACCAGCTGGTTTTGTACTTCAAGCTCTCTGTTTACTTTGCTTCAGGAGAACTTCAGTCACATTGAGGCTGGGGTTTTTGACCATAGAGTGATGCAGATGAGAGTTTTGATCTTTTTCTTCGCTAAAGGATAGTGAGTAATACAGATAGCTTTTTGGAGACGCTTGATCTTTCCACAGACCAGGCGACAACATGTTCGAGAGGACGGGACACAACCCTCGGCAAATACAGACGACACATATGAACAATGAACGGTCTTTCAACCATTCTTGCCCTCAGGCTCATCATCGTCCTGAGCCTTTGGCTTCTACACCTCCGGCTTCAAGACTTGAGACCTCTCCCTTTCCAGCTCCACGCTCTCCCTTTCCTTCTTTCCCTTCTTGCCAAAGTTGAGCCAGCTTACGCCAGGCGCCTTGTTCTCCTTTGCAGACTTGTCCTTAGCGTTGCTGCCCGAGGCCGATGGGCCGACGTTAGGACTGCTGGTGACACTTTCATAGCTGCGGGCCAAAAATGCCGGGTTAAGCGAGTCTTCGCCGAGGTCCTCAAGGTTATCCATACTCGACCGGTCGCCGATCGAGACGCCTCTATCCGAAGCACTGGCCGTACTACCGGGTCCCTTCTTGAAGAGGCCACCTCCTGAGCGACCAGCAAGGCTGAACTTGCCTGAGCTCCCCTTACGGAACAGCTTGCGGACTACGTTGTCCTCCTTGAAGCTGCTAGATAGGCCCGTGCTAAGGGCCTCCGAGGGGGTGTTGGAGAAAGAGTGGTCGAGTGAAAGAGAATCGTGAGATTCAGTCATGGAGACTGACGTTCGCGTAGGCTCCAGCAGTGACCCGTCGCGAGACTTGCGGGAATCCGTAGGAGATTCTAGCAACATTTCTATCGAGGCTACAATCGGAGTCTCATGAATCGAAGATGCCGTGCCTGATTCTTTGTTCTTGGCAGCCTTGTCTTTCCCTTTGTCCTTGGATTTTTTCGACCCATCCTTCTCCTTTTCCTTTTTGAACAGAGACCCGATGCTGAAGGCGGGAGCGTTTGGGTTCAGCCGTCCAGCATTCTTGTCTGCCTTTTCCTTGGATGCATGTTGCGGAGGAGGTCTGCCAATAACACCGACCTCATGAACATTGGGCAGCTGTCCTTCATCCAAGATCTCGTCGTCTGCAGAGGCAAGCGTCGTTTTCAGTGCAGACGGTGAACCATGCACGGACGGCCGACGAGATGGGTTTCTGGACCATGGCGCTTCTTGCGGCCAGATTCGACTGGTTTTGACAAGCCCTGCCCCATCTGAAGCGAGCGGAGGGCCCCAAATCGAGCCGGATTCCGTCGAGGGCCGTGGGAACTCGTTTGACGCAATACTAGCAGGTCGAGGGCTACTAGGGTCACGTTCGCCAAAGATCCCAGCAGCTGGTCTTGAAGAGCTCGCGAAAGGGTTGAAGCTGCGTGTCGAAAACATGCGCGAAGCGGGGGTTGAGCTGTCAAGGAGTTCGGGAGTGGCCGAGTGCCGGTTGAATACGTTCCATGTACCCGAGATGCTGATGCGCCGGTTCTTGGTCGATGCGTCATTCTCGTCCGTCTGGCGAGGGAACGACTGGCTCTGCCCGTTCTTGAGGCTCCCAAGCATAGGCCCCTCAGTCTCCATAACCTTTGCAGCTCTGCTCCTTGGGAAAGTGAAAAGGCCGCCTATCTTACGTTCCGAACCAACTGCAGCAGTACTGGGCGATCCGATTCCGGTTGTTGCATTCAATGACCGGGAATCGGGCTGATCTCCGGTAAGCGTAGGAAAGGGCAAATTCGATGATGATCCATGCGGGCTATCTAACAAGCTGGGCGATTCTCCCGAGGATGTAGGCGATTGCGGCTCGTTGTCCTGAGGGTTGCCCGACTGCGGAAAGTTATCATGTGCGTATCTGGCTGTCGGGCTCGGCTCGTCATCGTCTAGGTCGTCCAAAATATTCGAAGGAAGCAAGGCCGTAGCGGATGGACTGAGAGGGGCAGAACTGGCTCTGGAATTTTCGTCGTGACGCTGCATGTCCGCCGAAAGACCCATCATGAACGGTCCTGGGGCAAAACCCGGGGGCGCGTTTGCCGATCTCGCACTGGCATAACCGCTATTAACAGGTATAGCCGGATCAAGCTGCGAATACGCGGGTAGCGGAGATGGTACCGAAACGTTGGCAAGTGAGCTAGTCGTTCTGCTTCGTCTCTTGGTCTGACCAAGCGCCCCGTTCTCAAATTCCAGGCCCGATGTGTTTGCCTGACTGTAAAGGCCGTAAGTGGTGGAAGGTATTTGCTGGATTTGCATCGACAGGGAGCGGATATGGTCGTCAAGTCGCCGAGCAGTCCTGTTTTCATAGTTCATGCTCTCCTGGAGATCTCTATGGCGTCTATGCCAGTTTCTCCTAAGCTCGGCTTCTTTCTCACGCCACTCCGCATCTTCCTCGCCACCAGGAAGCTTCTTACGCTCTTCCTCTAGGGCGCGAACTGACTCCCTAAGCTCTTTCAAATCCGCTTCCAAGCCAATGCAGGACGCCTGAAGGTCACTGTTGGCCTCACGCAGTTGCTCCACCTCTTGATCGTGACTTTCCTGTAGCTGTTTGGTTTCCTGCTCGAATTTCTCCCTCCCTTTGCGCATGTCCTCAATTTCCTCTTCCCACTTGGCAATATCGTCGTGAAACTTGGAGCGTTCGTTTTGCTTCTCTTTATAAGCCTTCTCCTTGTGAGCTTTCCGGGAGAGCGCGTTACGCATCACCCGGTCAGTGGAGTTGACATCTCTCCTCAGCTTTTCGGTTTGCTCCTCCTTTTTCTTCTGCTCTTTTCTCTTCTCCTGCTTTTCAGCTTCCAACTCGTTTATGAGGCGTTTGATATCCTCCTCCTCCTTGCTGATCAGCTGTGTCACCTCTTCCGTTTCTTTCCTGATGCTCTCGAATCGTTGCGTCAACTCTGGCAGCGTCTGTGTCGAATCCTCCGCAACTTCTTCCCGCGCAAGAGACTGGTCAAGGCTGGTTGTCGAGGGCGAGTGACGTCGGGTAACAGTGTTACGGCGTGGCCCAGCGGCAGCAGCAGAAATACCGTCCCGGGTCGAGGGAACACCACCTTCCAAAGGTGTTGCGGTTTCCAAGGCAGGAATAGAAGGCCGTGAAGGTGCATTCTCATCCAACGGGTCGCTTTGTTTCGTGCGATTGGGTTCTTCGATCGTAAAGCTGGAAGGTAACCGGGCATTACCGAGTTGGGGTCGTCCGTCTTGAGCGAAGGTGCGTAAGCGTACAACCTGACTGCCGGCCTGGAAGTTGTTGGATCCAACAGCAATGACGCGGACATTGTAGAAATGATCGGGCTTCAGACCGCTGACTACTATTGCTGGATCTTGATTTGCCGGGACATCCCCCACTGTAGAATGATGTTAGGGTTCTGCCTTGTGCGTGGCGGACTGGTTGCCACCGAGTTCCAAAGGATTTTGTCCCAGACGCCTACTCACCAACTACGCCGTTGACTTGAATGAGAAACTTTTGGACAGAGCGATTGGCCGGTGGGCGCGTCCAGTTGACCGTCGCAGAGTTGGGCTTAATGCCGGCAAGCGAAACATCTGGAGGATCTGGCACATCGACGCCGAGTATGCTGATCAGCTCGGGCACGGGTTTCCAAAGCGTCTGCCATGCCCGCTGCACCAACCTATTAAGCGCATGCGCATGCGGTTAGTTTGCGGCCTGGGCCGAATCGAAAAAGGGACGACGTCGTGATGGGATGACAGGAACGGGCCCAAACCTACCAGAAGACAGCTCCACCCGTCAGTAACATGCTGGCATGTCTGAAAACCCAAAGATCGATGCGAGACGTCGTGATAGTATTGAGAGCAGAGGCGTATAAAGACGTCGCAAGCACGCGGACCCGGTCCGGAGCAACGGCCCAGCAGGACGCAAAGAGACTACCGGCTGCCACCAAGTTGAGAGCCGGGTTCTTAGACTCGGTGAACCACCAGGCAATGACGGCCGAGGAGATGAGAACCGTGGTCACCAGCGATGGCCATGAGGTCCATAACATAGCGCTGCGATCAGTGCGAACAGGCCAGGTTGATGTCGATGTTCTGAAGAGTCAGGCCGAGGTAGGTAGGTACCAAAGTCTCGAATGTCGATGCGACCCAAAGCCCTGGGGGCGTGGCGACGTCGGCGGTAGCAGATATTCGGATCGTGGTCGTGGAGGAGAAAATCGAGGATATTCGGCTGTCGTGGTTTTGCGACGGACGACAGACCCAATTCCGGCCAAGGAAAACACAAATAACACCAAAAAGGGGGGGTTTTTAAGGATAGGCAAGAAGATACTTCGTGTATCTCTGTACAAAAGAGAAAATAAGAATTGTGTACTGAAGAGAAGACTTCCACAAGACTCCCTCCTATCATCCGTCGAACGTGAAAAGAGGTATGGCCGGGAGTACAAACTGTTGCGTGCAAAAGAAGAAAGGAACTGAAGAAGGATGTGTCCAAGCTGGAGAGATCTCAGAGGCCCACGACAGCGGCGGGAAAATCAAAGTTATGGCACTCTGGGCCAGGTGGTCGCGAGTTGTCAAGACTCTTGATGGAGCCTGGGACGTTGCATACAGAGTGGAAACCAAACTGAAGAGATGTGGAGGTGGGTGCAGAGACATTTCAGAAGTTTGACAATCCGACAAGTCACAGCAGGCGTGGGCGGGCATCATCAGCCACCGAGCCACCTCACAGCGGGCGGTGGCAGCTGCAAATGCAATGTCCAGTCAGTCCAGTCCGTGGCAGCAGCAAGGAGGAGCTGTCCCGCTGTGCTTTCCTTGCAAAAGGATTTTCTCTTTGCAGTGGGCATCCACATCCCGACGTAACACCCCCGTCCCCTGCAGTTTCTGGGGAAGTTGCAGTAAGTTTGTTAGTGCAAAGCACCATTTCTTGAGAAATCCTTAACAAGCAGCATGAAGATTCAGTTGCATGCTGAAACATTGCGTTATTCAGCCCATGCGGTGCACTTGGCTTCATCTTATTATAAACAGCCCAGCGCCAGACCATCATATAGAGTCCTTGCATCCTTACTCCCTCTCAGCTTCAATGAACTGATAATCTTTTCTAGATTTCCAACTTCCTCCGTAACCGGACGGAATGGATGGAAGAGATGTTTGCAATGATGCGCCCATCCCACCCCCGCCTGCCGCCCTGCTAATCCTCCCCCGCTGTTCCCCAGCTTGTGGCCCAGTCGATGATGCTCGCTTGGAAGAAGGACTGGTCAGTCAAGGTGGGCGAAAACTAAGGAAACATCCGAATGCCCGCAGAAGATGATGTGCACGGAAATCCTTCTTATGGTCTAGGTCGAAATCGGAGGTCCTTCTCATGTCCCCGCCTCCTTTCTCACTCTGTTGCAAGAGCCTCGTTTCATCAGCGGTCCTGCACGTGTCACGGCATTGAAGACATGTCCTTCGAAGCTGAGCTATCAAGTATCAAGTCTAAAAGAACCACCCTCAATGCGTCTCTGGGTGTTGGTCAAAGTATCTCTTTGATGCCACGAGACGAGGGGCTCCATCTAGTGACAATGAGGTTTGAACCAGGGAGTATGAGTGAATCAAGGACAGTGGAAGGTCTTTATTCATTGTTTGCAGAAACTCATGTGATATCCTGACTCCTGGGAGGCTGGACTCAGCAAGAAATACCCATTTATACGACGAGCTCCGGAACGTCCGCGTCTTTGATATAGGTACGCTGTATTGTCCAGGTGCAATACCCTGCGATATCCGGTCTTGAAGTGCCCGAGAGAGCGGAATATGAGTATGTAGGTCCCTCTGCTGTACACAAAACGTCAGCAGAGAGTTTTACTTATATTATCTCTTGTCACTGTCTACGCCTTTGGGGAGATCTTGTCCTTACTGCCGCCGGTTCCGGCGGCGACTTGCACAAGACTGAAACACAAAGTTGTTACCTCTAACACATCCCAGGATCAACCTGTCATCCTGCTGTGTGAATCTCACCGACAAGAAGATCCGGCTATTCAACGACTCGAGCTACACTGCTTCCATTATTATATATAAGTTGCCAGCCTACCTGAAATCTGTGGGCAGTGGTTGGTCATTGCCAACCATTTACTTTTCCTTGGGGATAGGGCCAGACTCATCAAAAGAATCCGTTACGCCTCCAGTTTTCCCAACAAATATCACCACCCGCCACAAGAACTGCTGACATGCTAATCCTCGGCACCAAACAATGCAATTCAGCCTGGGACCTGCCGTCCACCATCCCATTCGGTACAACATGCCTTCCAGGTAGCTTAGCTGAGAGAAGGCTTTGCTTTGTTCTGTTTGCGGGATGAGTGCACAAAATAGGCACTGGCGGTCTCGTTAGGAACCTCGAACGTTTATAGGCACTAGTGGATGTGATATTGCCGTCCTCCATGTTGCTTTTTTGGTGTTTTTGTGTCACCAGGTGTAAGCCGTTGGAAACCCAGCGGGCATTCCGATGGTTGGTATTCAATCATCAGTTCAGCCGCAAGACTCTACCTCGAGATACCTACCTCCAGAGTGACAGGCAGAGTAGCAGACACTCGGTTGGAGACTCCTCAAAAAGTGTGATTTTTCACATCAACAACCGCTTGTTTGACGGCTCTCTCGGTGACATGTATGACATCAGTCAAGAGAAACTGAGTGAGAAAGTTGCACTGAGAACACAAAAAAGTTGCATTCTCAGAAAGACTCGCGGTGTCAGTGTCCAGTCAGCAGGACATCAGGGGAACCTGAAGGGTACCTGGCGGTCCAGCACAAGACTACCCCCGTGACCAGCCTTGTCCGCTAATAACGTCAATTTGTGCTGTTGGATTGGCCGGCCGTGTTGTTAAGTCGCTGCAGACCGCCGAGGTACCTTGCTGGTAAATGATATTGCGGTCTTACAAGGGATCGTCTCGACACTTACACCAAGTCGGTAAAGTGCGCGTGGGTTGATGTGGGTTGCAGTCGTTGATGATGGGGAAACAGCCGGTGCAAGTGCGGTTTTTGTGCCCGTCTGCTGCCCTGACAATAGGACGAACTCACCAGGCGGGATTGGATTGTTGAGAGAAGGAGCTAACAAAACGTCCTCGTGATTCTGGAAGGTTGGGCGTTGGGGTGATCCTTTGCTCTTGCCGTCTCACCGGGTACAATGTATGGGGAAACACAAACGAGAAGGAACGATGGGGACGTTGGTGCCGCCCGGGGCTTTCCTCCTCTTCTAATGGATCGCGATTTCGTTTGCCATAGCGAAGAGATTTTTTTCAGTTTACAACACGAGGTTTTTGTCATGCAGGTTTTGGCTCATTTCGATGCATATGATTTTGAAGAAAGGAAATCGACCCCAGAAATGGCACCTTAAATGCCCCTTTGGGACTTATTCAAAGGACGCTTTACCGTACTGCGTATAAGCCCGCCCTGCAGCCATCACAGGCTTTTTGGCGATATCCACTCAGGACCACTCCCCATGTCAGATTGCACAGCAAAGTGGATATCGTAATTGAGGGTTAAAATTAATATATATATTCAGAAGAGTTCTGTAGAACCCGAATTGGGGGTGCCCAAACTATTAAGAAGGTCTATAGCCAGAATCTAGTAATTAGGGCGCCTTACGTAAGCCTATTTCTACTAATCGAATCTACCCTCTAATTTAATACACCTCCCCAAATATAATTTATTTCCTAAAATAAACAAATCTAAAGCTATTTACACAAAACCAATTACTCCTCCTTATCCATTTCTTTAATCTTTAAGTATTCTACCCACTAATAACCTTCCTTATTTCGTATAGAATCCATCCCTATCAACTTCTTAAACTCCTAATATTTCTTTACGGTTAATACTTTAATTATACCGTCTACGGGCATCTTTAAAATTTTAAAATACTACATTTTAATTATCTTTACCTATACCTCCTACTTTAATTAATATTAATAAATATCGATATAATAGAATTTAATTACCAATTTTAATACTTTTACGTCTAAAATTTTAAATATTTAAATATTATTATACTCAAAAATTAGGGTAGGGTTAGAGAATTTCAATATAAATCCTCTAAATAGCTTTATAATATATAATATTTCCTTAACGATATTAAAGAAGGCTACGAATTCTACCTCAATTATAAAAATAATTATTATTAATTATTTAAAAGCTCCCTAATAAATAAATCCATTATATAACTTTACTATAAAACCTTAAAAACTTTTATAATTAATAAAATTATCGGTAAAAGAAGCGTTAAAAATAAATTAAAATTTAATATCTCCTCTATAATATAAAGCCAAATCTACAATAATAAAGAAATAATATAATACCTTATTTACGGCCTTATAATATTCTAATTCTAGGTTATAACTATATTTAGCAAATCGATTAACTATAAAAATAATATTTAATTTAATAATAACAACGGTATAAAATATAAACCCAATTTTAATTTAATATCGATAAATAAATTAGCTAATAACCTTATAATCGTAAGGTATCAATTCGATATTATTTATTAAAATTTAAATAATATATTTATCGTTAGCGAGCCTATAAATCTTTTAAAAATATAACCACTAGGATAACTAAATTTTACGGGCCTTACAATCGCGAATTACCTTAATACTTAAAAATTATTACAATTCCTTTCTTCTAATTAAATTATACCGGAATTATAGAATCTTTATATATTATTAAATAACTTCCTCTTTAATAAAATAATAATAAAAAATAATATTATTAACGTAATAAAAAATTAAAATACCGTCGTTAACTAAAATACAAAAATCTTTAAAGATTACGTAGAACCCTAAAGCCTTAAATATCCCTATAAACTCTTATTACTATAATAATAAAGAACGATAAAGATTATATAATACCTTAAAAATTTTAAATACCTTCCCTTAAATATAATAACCTAATAGTATACGTATATAAATCTCTTCATCCATTATTATATTTACGAAGGTATTAATTATATCCTATTAAATAAATTTAAGGTTAAAACGTAAGGTTATAGTTATAAAAGTACGGAAGGACCTTCCTACTAAAGTAGAGGCATAAATTTCCTACCCTATAATCCTTATTTATTAATCTCTACGCACAACCAAACGAACTTTAACCTTATTAAAATAACTATTCTTAAAATACTTATAAATATATACTTATATATAATCGAAAATTTATTTACCCTTAATTCTAAATTTATTGCAATTTATTTCCACCCAAATTTTTATTTACTTATAACTTTCGAAATAAATTCATTCGGTTTACTTAAAAAAATCGTCTAAAGGGTATTTATTAAGGTCCTTATAATTATAAAGTATTAACGGCAATTAATAACGGTAAAAACTCTAGAATTTATTAATAATAATTAAAAATTCGATTATATCTTTAGTAATTACCCTTTCTTTATATATAAATTACTATAATTCTACTTTAATAACCTTCTTCCTATATATTATAGCTATAAATTAATAAAAACGTCCGGCGTTAAATATTACTTTCCAAAGTTCGAAACTTTTTAATAATTCCTTTTCAACGTATTTAATACAATCTATAGCAAATACCCCTACAAGAAAGGAAGTTAATAATAATATATTTAATAGTATTAAATAATTATAATTAATAAAATAATCGATAACTATTTAATCTTCCTTTAAATTTATAACCTTATTAAAAAGGTTTAAAAGCGGTACGCCAATCTCTACTTCCCTAATAATTACTTCTTCGGCTTATACCTCCCTAATAATTATTACCTCCCTTTTTTAAACCGGGTTAAAAGAGAAAGAATCTAAAAGGTCGTAAATATTCGTATCTTCTATATTAATACAATTAATTATAAAATCGAAGGGAAATTAATTATTTAATAATTATTCTCTAATAATATACTTCTTTAATAAAGTAGCAAACTCTTTTAAAATAAACTTCAAAAATTCGGCTTCCTTCTTTACCTTATTAATAAAAAAGGTATATTTATTAAAAATAATATCGTAAGTATTAATAACCTCGTTAATAATAAGGTTTTAAATTCGGTAAATAATTATAAAAATATAATTAATTAAATATCCAATCCATACCTTAAAATTTATCTTTTAAAACCTATTTTACTTATTCTTAATAATAATAATTATTATAAATACTTTATAACTATAAATTTAAAAATAAGAAATATCAAATTTACAAAGGGTAATTTCGTTATTATTATTATTAATTTTCTTAATAATAGCCGTATAAAATCTTTTATAAGGAAATTTCTAATCGTAAAAGTATTTGGGGGACCGATTATTAAAATATATTACTATAAAAACGATTTCCGGCCAAAAATCCTTAAGAAAACGAATACTTAAACCTATAGTACGCACCTTATCCTTAATTACACCTCCTAAACGCTCTACACCTCCGTTCTATACCTAAATATATAAAGTAAAGGGCTCTACAACCATACCGCGTTATACTAATAAATCCAAAAGTAATTATAATTTCGTAATTTCGTTATTACATTCTAATATTCGTACTATAACGTTAAATTGTATTTTAAAAAGAATAAAAAAATCGTTTAAATAAATTATAATTATAATAATAAATCGGTCGTAAAAGAAATATTCCTAAACGTACCTAATAAATCTATAAATAATAAATATAATATTAATATAACTTTAATAATTTTCCTTATAATCGAAAAAATTTATAACGAAACGTTCTCTAACCTTATACCTTCTATTTCTAAATTTTCGTTTAATTTATTACTTAATTTTTATTTAAATATAAGTATTATATTATTTAATTTTAAGGTTTTCTTCATCCTCCTCCTTTTTATTCTTAAATAGGATTTTAACTCCTAATATATTATAAAAGTAGGATAATACCTAAAAATTAAAGTACCCTAATTTAAAATACCAAATAAGGGGGTCTTTATAATAATACTTATAACTTATATAGGAATTAACTATATTCCTACGGGTATAAAAACTCGCCCGAATAAATAAATAAAAAAACTCTTTAAACAAAATTTAACGGTAACGGGTCTTAAAATAATAAAAAAGTAATTAATCTATATTACGAAAGTAATTATTAAATAATTTATAATCTTAAAAAAAACCTTACTTACGTAATAAATATAAAAAAACAAAATTAACTATAAAATTAAGGTAAAAGGCCATATCGTAAAAACGTAATTTCCTAAACCCGTTCTCTCTATTAATAATAAAATTAACCTCCCTATAACTTTAAATTATAATATATAAATCTCCAACCTATAAATTATTATTATAGGGTATATAATAAAAATTAAAAAAACGCGTAATTTCGTTAAATATATATAAAAAGCTACCAAAATCAAGAAAAACGCAATTTTTAAGCGGGTAAATATTAAAACTTCCTTCTCCCGCTTAAAATATTACCTATACTATAACGGTTTTATAAACCTAAATAAAGATAGGAATAAAATCTATAATAATACTCTTACTAAAGAATTAATTACTCTAAAATTAATTACTAATACTAAAAATAAAATTTATTAATTACTTAACTATTTCCCTTCTTTAAACTTTAACCTCCCTTTTAAATTCTAAATCGTTATTAAAATTCTTAACTACCCGAATTTATACCTTAAAATTAAATTTTTAACGAAAATTTAAAACCCTATTAAAAAAAAAATACTAATAATATTTAATAATATACGTACCCTTTTCGCAAACTTTACAACGAAATAATAATAATAAACTTCCACTCTATTTAAAATCTTTAACTTACGCTACGTACTTCCTTTTACGCTAATTATATTAAAATCTATTAAATTAAACGTCCTCTACCTTAATACTAATATCCTCTAACCTATTAAAAATATCGCCTCTAATTTTAAAAAATACCCCGCGAATACTTCTATAACTAGATTTAGCCTATATAATTATAGGTGCCTTATTGTTAAGGCCCTTAATATAGAAATCCCCGGATAAAATACAAAAATCGAAAATATTATTAATAATTTATAAACGGTATTAACGCAAAGTGCTAAAGGCTTAACCTAATCGAATAAGGCGTAAATATTTAATAAAATCGTAAAATTAAATAATAATTAATAAAGATTCAAGGACTGTATAGAATTAAATTCTAATTATAATAATTTCCTAATTATTAATCTATTTAATTATTTTTATCCTAAGCTCTATTGTAAAGGGTTTACCGATATAATCGTAATAAATTTTACGGGCATCGATAAAAGCTTATTCGGGATAATACTATAACCTTTTAACAAGGGTAAAATATTACTAGGGGAGATCTTCATTATTCTAGAAATAATTAAATTTATAATCCTAATAAATAATTTTATATATTTATTTAATAAATATAATGCAATATTTCGAAAAGGTTTCGTATTTCTTAAACCGGTAATTAAATATATTAATATTATAATTATACTCCTATAGCCCTATAATAATAAAATTAATAAATTTAATAATAACATCGTTAATTTATTCCTCTAAAGATTTTTTAGTAAATTCCACGCCTATAAAAATATTATTAGCGTTATAAAGAAGGATTAACGTAATAAAGGTACTATTTTCAAAATCGTTAAAGGCTTCCTTAATTTTTTCAATATAATAACAAACGGACGACTTAATAGCGTAGTCTATAATAATTAATTCTATAAATTTAAAGGGAATTAATTATACCCCTAATATATAATTAATAAGGTCTAAAACTTTAACGTAAACTATAAACTCGTTACTCCACTCCCTAAATTTATTTACAAAGTTTAAATAAACCTATTTAACGACAATTTCTTTATCGATTAACTAGGATATAATTAATAACGTAGTAAATTACAATAGTAATAGTAATAATAGTTATAACTAGTGCAACTAAAGTTTTCGTAGCGCGGAGATTACAAATCAGATTATTAATTGTCAAATTACACAATAAAGTAAATATCGTAATTAAGGGTTAAAATTAATGTATATATTCAGAAGAGTTCTATAGAACCCGAGTTAGGGGTGCCCAGACTATTAGGAAGGTTTGCAGCCAGAATCTGGTGGCTAGGGCGCCTTACGTAAGCCTGTTTCTACTGGTCGAGTCTACCCTCTAATCTAACACCCCAAGCACCCCCAAGCAGCCAGCATCCCACCTGGATTGCTACCTCCCTTGTCTTTCACTGCTTGAACCGCGGCAGACCGTCGTCATCACAGATCCGCATTCCTCTGGGCAGTCCCCCAACACTGCACATTCCTCAATCCTTTTTTTTCCCATTTCTCCTCGCACCACGAGGTTGGAATTGAACGAGTCGAAACCACTCACGCCCACCACGTTTTGAGTAACCATCCATCCGAACGACACATCAATTGAGGCCGGGTGGTCAGAGCCTAATATCTTCCCTACGCACATCGGGCGTTCATCCGGCCTTCCCGACCTCGCCCAACACACTAGAGAACCCCTACCGGTCGCCTACTACAAGTCGGGAATCGAGATTGCGGTCGACATTACTTAAAAAGTCCAGACCGCATGCAGCATTGACATTTGACTGCCCACCCCAGTACCCCCTCTATACCGACTACCGACATCAACAAATACCCCCTCTTCTCCCCTTTGACGATCAAGAGGGAAGGGAGGAAGACATCCTTTGACGACAGCACCACCTACAATCGCCTACCATGCAGTACGTCAGGAGTCTCGGCGACTCTGTCTCGACGGCGTGGAACTCCATCAACCCTGCAACCCTCAGCGGTGCCATCGATGTTATAGTCGTCGAGCAAGAAGATGGAACCCTTGCCTGCTCTCCCTTTCACGTGCGTTTCGGCAAGTTCTCGCTGTTGCGCCCATCCGAAAAGAAGGTCGAATTCAGGGTCAATGGCGTCAAGCAGGACTATGCCATGAAGCTGGGCGATGGAGGCGAGGCCTTCTTCGTCTTCGAAACAACAGACACCATTCCTCAGAGCATGCAAACGTCACCTATTGTCTCGCCCGCTTCCAGTCCTCCGCTTGATGCCGAACAGTCAGGGCCGCTACAAGAACCCGAATTGCTCGATCTGAACTCGGTAGAGGGCAAGGGCCGTTCATCAAGCTTCAACCACAGGCCACCTCCTGCAGCTCTGCTAGCACGAGACGGTAAGCGCTTGGTCCACGAAGATGCCGTCGTGGTAGACATGTACTAACAACAATGGGTGTTTTTCAGGGTTGCTCACACCTCGTTCCGTATCACCAGACCCCATCAAGGGCGAATGGTCCCCGTTTCGTCCACACAGCGATGGACTTCTTCGGCAATCAGCGCGAAGAATGCCTAGCGATGGCAGTACTCACGAAGGATCCGAAGAAGGCGACACACACACCGAAAGATCCCGTAGCCCACCGCCACTTTCAGCACCCGAAGCTCTGCAGAGGGCCATGAACCTCTCCCGAGAACTCGCCGCTGCCAATATCCCTAACCACATTAGCGAGACCGGAGACCTTATGTTGGATATGACTGCGTTCAAAAACAACGAAGAAGACGCCTTCCGGGCCGAGATCCTTGCGCGCAAGATCCTAACAGAAGAGCTTGACGGCAACTATGACATTGGCGCACTCTTTGGCGTTGACGAGCATGGAAACCTATGGATCTACAGCAGCATCGAGGCGAAAGAGGCCGCGATGAAGAGGACGATGGATCCACTGCGGTCTGCATCCCACATGGGCAACATTGATGCCGCTTCTGATCCTGGATACCAGAGCGACGCAAGCGACACCTCGGCCGGCACGACGCTACCGAGTCACAGGAGAGCTGATTCTGATGTTGGGCAGATGACGCTGCAGACACCTCCAAGCTCTCCTGGCACCTCTGCCGCGGGTGACCCCAACAGAAACTACGCAAAGACCTTGCGGTTGACTAGTGACCAGTTGAAGGCATTAAATCTGAAACCCGGCGAGAACTCGATGAGTTTCACTGTCAACAAGGCTACCTGCCAGGCTTACATGTTTTTGTGGAAGCACGAGGTGCCGGTCGTGATTTCGGATATCGATGGAACCATTACTAAGTCCGATGCGCTTGGCCATGTGCTAAACATGATCGGGCGCGACTGGACGCATGCCGGCGTAGCCAAGTTGTATACTGATATTGTAGCCAACGGGTACAACATTATGTATCTGACAAGTCGATCCGTCGGTCAGGCCGACACGACGCGAACATATCTCGCAGGTATTGTTCAAGACGGGTACCGTCTTCCACGAGGACCTACCATTCTCTCACCCGACCGAACCATGGCGGCTCTCCGCCGCGAGATCTATCTCCGCAAACCCCACATCTTCAAGATGTCTACGCTTCGTGACATTCGCAACCTCTACGGGCCCGATCGTACACCCTTCTATGCCGGGTTTGGCAACCGTTTCACGGACCAAATCTCGTACCGCACTGTCGATGTGCCTCGGAACCGCATCTTTACCATCAACTCCAACGCGGAGGTGTCGCTTGACTTGCTCAGTCTCAACAAGCTCAAGCTCAGTTACGTCAACATGACCGAAGTCGTTGACCACTATTTCCCGCCTGTCACCACGCTCATCAAGGGCGGTGGCGAGGACTACACGGATTTCAAGTACTGGCGTGACCAACCTCTGGATCTGGACGAGTTTTCCGCAAGTGACACCGAGGATGAGGGCAGTGGCCGCAAGGGCTCTGCCCCGGCCGTTGCCGACGACGATCACGAAAGTGAGTACGAAGACGATGACGAAGAGGAGGTCGGTGACGGTCTTGTGGACAGCTACATTTCTAGAGACTCGGTGGACGATTATGAGGAGGGAAGTGTGGCGAGCGAGGATGAGGACTACGATGGAGAAGATGATTTGGAGGATGGGGAGGAAGAGGAGGAAGAATATGATGAGGACGAGGGTACACATGACCACATGGCTGATTCAGCTATGGTGGACAGTGTTTATGTCGATGCGGATGGCGAGGGTGCTGAAGAAGAGGAAGAGGAGGAAGAGGAGGAAGTTAAGAACGTTAAGGATGAGGAGGAGGTTAAGGAAGTTAAGGATGACAAGGATGTCAATGAAGTTGAAGAGAAAGTGCTTGAGAAAGAGGAGGAAGATGATGGGGGTCTTGGCGCTGAGGAAGAGGAAGGGCTCCGACGGGCTGCTGCCGATCTCGAGCAGGCCATGAAGGAGGCGGAGAAGAAGAGGCATCCAAGCCAGGCTCATCTCCAGGTTCCAGTTGAGGACAAGCCCAAGGACGGTTCAAGCTCCGCTTCGCCCAAGGTGATTGAGCAAGACGCGGACGCAGAGATCATCACCGGGATTAAGGATCTCACTGTTGAGAAGGAGGTCAACAACTAGATGGTGTACGAATACGGAGAGGGTATGCGAGCGAGCGAGTATTGTTACTATTGAGAAGAAACATGTTTATTGGAGACTTTGAATAGCGATAGATATACACAGACACATACGGGGGATCGTGGAGGATGGGGAGGGTCGGGAGCCCAGTCCCTAACTTTTTGGTTACACCTGGGAGGAAATGAAGGCTGATAGTGGTGTGTGGAGAGAGGAAAGAGATGTATCATTGGGCGATTTCCACATTGCATAGCGCGGCGCAACTGGGAGGGAAATTCAATGTACTTGATATTCACAGTACCAACTTATTGTTGATTCTTCTAGACATGTCTATTGTTATAGTGGGTGTGTATGTTCTTCTTATCTCAATGATACTTTTTGAAACCGCGTGCTTCAACCTTGTCTTTAAACCATTACCATTCGTCGAGTCACAACTGAGACTTCGAAAACCCTTCTGACGGCTCAGAATTAACATCGCAGAGCTATTGATACGCGGTATCGTTGAATTCATTAACCTTTGGTGTATAGCTCAAATCACTCTCTGTGTACTATCACCCTTTTGGCTCGCTATTTTGCTCCTAAACGCCATGACACCGCAAAAGCACACCAAGGTGGACATCCACACAGTACGCGTGTGCCCGTGATGACCAACTTAAAAATAGCCCTCAACCCGAAAATAATGATATCGAAGCCGCGGCAAAGAGGATATCATCCTCAGAACATATCCACATCCTCCATCTCCTCGTTATCATCACCATCATCCCCAAACAAGTCATCCATCGTACCGCCCTCCACACCATCCCCACCAATATCATCTTTCTCTATCTCCATCGCATCCCCATTCTCTCCCGTCTTCTTGTTGTTGTTAAGACCAATCGCATCCTCCATATCCTCATCGCTATCCTCCTCCTCACTCGTTTCCTCATCCCCGCCCGCAACCCACCCATCCCCCTTCAGCCCCCAGCTAACGCCATTCAGCACAAACCGCTCGCTCGGCAGCCTGACGCCCCACTCGTTCGCGCTGACTTTAGGCAGCGCCACCTTGTTCTTCTCTCGCGCAATCTCCATCATGTGCTCCTTGCTCACACCCCCTCCCGAACCGCCTCGGAACTGGAAGTTCAGCCGGCTGGTAATCGCCAGGTTGACCGCGTTGGCCGTGATGGTCGCGTCGCCCACGTTTACGGGCGCAGCGCCCGATGAGGCAGAGGGCTTAGCGCCGGCGTGCGAGGTGTAAGGGTCTGCGGACAGGTGTAGAGCGTCGGACAGGACGGAGGAGGTGTGCCGGTAGGCGAAGTCGAGCAGGAGGAGGGGGACGCGTTGCTCGTAGGCTGTCACGCCTTGGGCGGTTAGGAGGAGCTCGATCGTGCGGGCGTCGCGGGGTCGGGGGTTGGAGGCTGCTGAGGCGGCTGCGGCCGCGGCTGCTGATGAGGAGGAGAGAGCGTTTGTGGTTGTTGCTAGGGCTGTTGATGTTGTTGTTGCTGCTGCTGGGGCTGTGCTTGTTGCTGGTGTTTGCGAGGCTTGGGAGATTGCTGGTTGGGACTGGGATTGGGAGGCTGCACCGGCTGTGGATGACGATGGTGCTGCCGACGCGCCGGGCGCGGGGTTGCCGTTTGGAAGGGGAGCCGTGGTTGCGGCGGCGGCGGACATGGTTGGTGACTGCCGCCGATGAAGGGAGGAGGAGGTTTTGGTCGGTTAGATGTGAGGATTGATTTTTGAGGCAAAGCTGAGCTGTCTATGACCCGCGGGGTAACTATCTGCTATTCTTTATCGGTATTTCTGCAGCTGGTGGATGGATTGGCTAATGTTGAGCTCGGTTCGATGTTCGGCGCGGGGAGCTAGCTCTGTTCGCAGTTCGAGAGGTCGTGTAGCTGGCGTCGTGTGTTTGAGGAGAAACGTGCAATTGTTCGTAGAAAATGTCTGAGACTCGATAATCGCAAGGGTGTATTGTGGATGGCGCGCTGGAAAGCCTAAATTTGTTGCGGAAGAGAGCTTCAGAGAAAAATGCGAATGGAAAGTCAGAGCCGAAATGTGATGGAAGTTCGAAGTTCGGTGGAAGTTCCCGTCCGTTGATTGCGACACGCCGACCGGGCGCCAGGGCCAAACCGCGGCACCGGTCACTGCACTCTCAACAGCGGAGGTCGCAACTGGAGGATCGTTCGAAGGTCGCACCGTGCCGAGATATGGATGAGCCCCCGGGCTATCTAGCCTGCCGTAGCAGCACAGACCATAGCTTATTTTTACCTGGGCGATAGCGGCGTGGACATCAAGCAACCCCGGGCCCCTCTGTTGCTGGACGCCAGCTGTTGGCCAGAGAAATTTGATGATTTCCAGGTTGAGTGCAGTGTACCAAACAGGACGGCAAGGGAAAAAAGTTCCAATTGCATGGAATGAGGGGCATCACGCATTGCCTCCCGTCACACTGCGAACTGAACCCCAACCCCAACCCCACCATGGCGTCTGCCGATGCATGGAGCGTGAGTCGGGAAACCTGTAATTCCTGGTAACTTTCAGGTACACAGTACGTACTGATCCCTGTATCAAACCTTGCCTGCCGATTTTGCGACGGAAAGAGGCGTGAATTGTGAAAGAGTCATATCAAATCCCCAGATTTTCATAAGTCCCGAGAGCCTTTTCTATACATAAGCGGACGCTGGAAGCGGGCCTCATTCATCTTTCATACATAGCCGTATCTTGTATTACTCCATCTTATATCTCACTTGACAATTTGAATTCCACCCCACGTCAGACCTCAGGCTCACCATATCGACGAATTGGGGAACAGCACATATATATAAGGGACGACACAAACACCATGGAGACAACACTTCCTCTCCCCTTCCTCGTGAGCGTCAGTGTCCCACCCGGACTGAATGACATCAAGGAGGGCCTTAGCCGGGAAGAGGTATCTTGTCTTGGCTGCGTCTTCTTCGAGGTCAAGCCTCAGACTCTGGAGAAGATCCTCCGGTTCCTCAAGCGTCACAATGTCGAGTTCGAGCCCTACTTCGACGTAACAGCCCTCGAGTCCATTGATGATATCGTCACTCTTTTGGACGCCGGTGCCCGCAAGGTGTTTGTCAAGACCGAGCAGTTGGCCGACCTCTCCGCATATGGCTCCCGTGTTGCCCCCGTTGTCACCGGAAGCAGTGCTGCTCTTCTCACTTCCGCCACTGAGAGCGGCCTTTTGCTCTCCGACTTCGACCAGACTGCCTCTGAGGCTGCCCAGTTTGTTGAGGAGGCCAAGAACAAAAAGATCGACCCCTTCTTCATCAAGCCCGTTGCCGGAGCCGATCTCGAAAAGTTCATCCAGGTTGCCGCCAAGGCCAATGCCATTCCTATCCTGCCATCCACTGGCTTGACGACCAAGAAGGACGAGGCTGGAAAGCTTGCCATCTCCACCATCCTTGCCGGCGTCTGGAAGTCTGATCGTCCCGATGGTCTCCTCCCCACCGTTGTCGTCGATGAGCACGACACTGCCCTTGGCTTGGTCTACAGCAGTGCTGAGAGTGTGAACGAGGCCCTCAGGACACAAACTGGTGTCTATCAGAGCCGGAAGCGTGGTCTCTGGTACAAGGGTGCTACTTCTGGTGACACTCAAGAGCTTGTCCGTATTTCGCTTGACTGCGATAACGATGCCCTCAAGTTTGTTGTGAAGCAGAAGGGCCGCTTCTGCCACCTCGACCAGTCTGGCTGCTTTGGCCAGCTCAAGGGTCTTCCCAAGCTCGAGCAGACTCTCATTTCGAGGAAACAGTCCGCCCCCGAGGGCTCCTACACTGCCCGTCTCTTCTCCGATGAGAAGCTTGTCCGCGCCAAGATTATGGAGGAGGCTGAGGAGCTCTGCACCGCCCAGACTCCCCAGGAGATTGCCTTTGAGGCTGCCGATCTCTTCTACTTTGCTCTCACCAGGGCTGTCGCCGCTGGCGTTACTCTTGCGGATATCGAGAAGAGCCTTGACGCCAAGAGCTGGAAGGTCAAGCGCAGGACTGGAGATGCTAAGGGTAAGTGGGCCGAGAAGGAGGGCATCAAGCCTGCGGCGTCTGCTCCCGCTGCTACTGCCGCTCCCGTCACCAAGGAGGCTGCTCAGGAGACCACTCCCGAAAAGATCACCATGAGACGTTTTGACGCCTCCAAGGTTTCTGCCGAGGAGCTCGATGCCGCCCTCAAGCGTCCTGCGCAAAAGTCTTCGGACGCCATCTACAAGATCATTGTCCCCATCATCGAGGACGTCCGCAAGAACGGCGACAAGGCCGTTCTGTCCTACACTCACAAGTTCGAGAAGGCCACCTCTCTTACTAGCCCCGTCCTGAAGGCCCCCTTCCCCAAGGAGCTCATGCAGCTTCCCGAGGAGACCATTGCCGCTATCGATGTATCCTTCGAGAACATCCGCAAGTTCCACGCCGCCCAGAAGGAGGAGAAGCCTCTCCAGGTCGAGACCATGCCCGGTGTTGTCTGCAGCCGTTTCTCCCGTCCCATCGAGGCCGTCGGCTGTTACATCCCCGGCGGTACCGCCGTTCTTCCCAGCACTGCCCTCATGCTCGGTGTTCCCGCCATGGTCGCCGGCTGCAAGAAGATCGTGTTCGCCTCTCCTCCCCGCGCTGACGGAA
This sequence comes from Sordaria brevicollis, assembly GCA_033439795.1. Classification (NCBI taxonomy): domain Eukaryota; kingdom Fungi; phylum Ascomycota; class Sordariomycetes; order Sordariales; family Sordariaceae; genus Sordaria; species Sordaria brevicollis. Next base: position 2,225,900 of record JAUTDP010000007.1, read on the forward strand.
CCATCACCCCCGAGATTGTCTACGTTGCTCACAAGGTTGGCGCCGAGTCCATCGTGCTCGCCGGTGGTGCTCAGGCCGTGGCTGCCATGGCCTACGGCACCGAGAGCATCACCAAGGTCGACAAGATTCTCGGCCCCGGCAACCAGTTCGTGACCGCCGCCAAGATGTTCGTCAGCAACGACACCAACGCCGCCGTCGGTATCGACATGCCCGCCGGTCCCTCCGAGGTGCTCGTCATTGCCGACAAGGACGCCAACCCCGCTTTCGTTGCCTCTGATCTCCTGTCCCAGGCCGAGCACGGCGTTGACAGCCAGGTCATCTTGATCGCCATCGACCTTGACGAGCAGCACCTCCAAGCTATCGAGGACGAGCTCCACCGCCAGGCCATGGAGCTCCCCCGTGTCAACATTGTCCGTGGCTCCATTGCCCACTCCATCACCGTGCAGGTCAAGACTGTCGAGGAGGCCATGGAGCTCAGCAACAAGTACGCTCCCGAGCACTTGATCCTCCAGATCAAGGACGCCGAGAAGGTGGTCGACCTCGTCATGAACGCCGGCAGTGTCTTCATTGGCGCCTGGACCCCCGAGTCTGTTGGCGATTACTCCGCCGGTGTTAACCACTCTCTGCGTAAGTTTTCCATCTCAGAACATCCCTTAAATCAATGCTTCCTTGCTGACACAAAACGATGTATAGCTACCTACGGCTTTGCCAAGCAGTACTCCGGTGTCAACCTCGCCTCTTTCGTCAAGCACATCACCAGCTCCAACTTGACCGCCGAGGGTCTCAAGAACGTCGGCCAGGCTGTTATGCAGTTGGCCAAGGTTGAGGAGCTCGAGGCTCACAGGAGGGCGGTCAGCATCCGTCTTGAGCACATGAACAAGGGCAACTAAATGTGTCAAACGGTTTGGAAGGGAAAAGTTAAGAAGTGACGATATGAAAATTAAAGCAGGGGGGAGATGCATATATTAGGGTCATTTTGGGCTACATAGAGCAGCAGCAATGTTGAGGTGTTTTTTTTTCGGATATCGTGTGGTTTCGTGCTATGCTATGCTATGCTATGTCGGTTGAAGATCATTAAAGGCTGCACGATCAAAACGTGACAATCGATGGCAGAGAGCTGCAACATTCGAGGCACGTAATGGCTACATGCGCATTATCTCCCAAGCCGATCAAATTGTGTATCAGGAAGGGAGGGAGGGGTCTGTTTCGGGATCTGACTTCGTTTTGGAGCTGGACCCCTGGAACTTGGATTGACCGGAACGCCGGGTCCATGATTTTTTGTGTCCACAACACAGCCTTAAGGACCCTTCAAAACAACACAGCGAACCGTTGTATAAAATTTTGGTTTTCTGGCACATCCGGTCTACCCGAGCATACCTATCTATGCGAGCAATTTTTATGGGGGAAAAGATGAGGTTTGCCTTACAAGTCACAGTGAGGGGGTTTCCGAGGATTCGTGTTCTTATGATATCTTTAAGAGAGGGCGTATATCATGTCTTGGCTGAGGCATCCGATGATACGCTCGTTAATCAAATTAGGGGTCTTTGCATGTCTTGTCGTTGTCGTTTGTTTCTCAAAATGAGACGATCCTTTCCAGCTCCCGTACCGGGGATTTTGGTCGATGTACATATTCACATGTCATGTTTGAGGATGGGTGATGGTAATTTCGTTTCCTCTTCCTTCCGCGTATATGTACCTCATCCGTTCCAGGTCATGTCATGCTCAGCAATTGGCTGTGCTGGTTGGCTGATGATAGGTGCGCTATACGATCGGTTCTTGTTTTTTTTTTATACGTGTATGGAGCCGGGCCTTTTTGGGCCCTTCTCTTTCACTACCTAGAGTACGTCGACAAATTATTGTACCACCACGGCCCGCGCTGTCAGAAGCAAAACTGGTGATACGACTGCGGTCTTGGACGACCCGTCGGGAAGTCGAGTTACCCAGCTAACAGCCAAGGATCAAGAAGAGGGAGAAAGAAGCAATCTCATCCTTCCAATGTTTTGTTGCCTGTCCCCCGTTTTTGAAACACCGCTGGGGTTGTTGGGAACTTGAGATTATGTTTGGACCCTTGGCTTTCCCTCGGCATTGAAGGCACGGCGGCTGGGCGGTAGGGGCGGCAATGACGGCACTTACCGATCTGACTTTGAATCTCAAGACCCTGGACTTGTTCCACTTGTGTGCCTTACCATCATCTCCTCCATGCAAAGGAGTGGCACATATGTACATAGGGTTCGGCCGGATTAGGGTATAGATGGGTGTTTAATATCCGATTGGGGTTTTCGTTATGGTGGTGAGTGGACAGTTAAGGTGATATATTGGTTGGAGGCCGGTTGTCTTCGTTACAGATAGATACATTTGCCTTGTCTACATTATCGAAGCCAAGGATCGAAACGGCATCACCTTTCAGAAGGGTTAAACATGAGAAACAGCAACGGCCTTTGCGTTCGTTGCAGTAACAAAGCATCTGAAGTTAAGAATAGGATAGGATAGGATGATAGGTTGCTCGGCCGAACAAACCAAGCTTCTTGGCCGTTTGTGTGTCCTTGCATGTTGCAGCCAACACCATACTATAATCTCATCTCATCGTCCATCCATAATACAAAGTCCCATTTTATACGCGCGCAAGATGGGCAGTGCCTAGAAATGAGAGGTTCCACTACCAATGCTGACAAGAGAAGCAGTAAGTAAACGAAGCAAACTGCGGTTTGTTTTACTCGGCCTGTCGGCAATGGCAAATCCTGTGGTTCTGTCGATCGAGGAAAGGAAGCAAAGATATACGCGGAGTCGACGGACAATTTACATGGATACCGAAGTAGCCGACGGGATGTAGCAAGATCCCGACCCTCTTTCTTCAACGTCAACAACTTGGGGGGCCTTTGCTTTATGTATTGCTGCTTGGCTTGCGAGGTGTGTGGAGATTGGAAGCATGTATCCGGATTTACTGGCCTTTCTCGGATTCGATGTTGTTCTATCTACAGAACCATTCAGTACTGTACTGAGGCTGTGCTTTTTCAAGACTTCTCATCGGTCGAAGTGTCCGTCCGTGAGTGGTCGTCATCGAGTGTCCTGTTCAGTTCATAATGACCTCGGCGGCTGGATTGGTGACGGCAATAACGTCCAAGGAAAAGGTCAACGGCTTCCATCCCGTCGTCGATACGCATCACCAACCGCCCCCCGAACTCGATACTGTATGGTTGGTTATTGCCGTGTTGTATACTATACTAATATGGATATAAGACGAAAGAGATGGGATGATGGGCTGTGCGAGTGTCTGACCGCTGGGACCGGTGCTGGGCCCGTCAGGTCTCAGTGGCTCTGCTGTCAGCGCTGCCTAGTCAGGAACGCAAGCCCAGCATCCCATGTGGAGTTATCGGGTGAGGCGCTTGGGAAGTTGTTCCAGCAGGATCCTTGGCTTGCCTTCCCTTGGGATGTTGGGTGATTTCTCTGCCCATGTGCTGAGGTGATGCCGGGGATCTGGGGGCGCCAACAATTATCGCTGATCCGAACTCATTCTGACATTCCCGCAGCTTCCCGGCGCCGCACGCAGTTGCTCACAATGGAAACCCAAGTCAACAGGGGGCAAGGGCGTACGAACACAGGCCTGACAAGGAGGCACAGGGGCACTGTTTTGGTGTAACTGCGGTAGCACTCCACCGTTGGCACCGCCGCGGCAACTAGGTAGTACTGGTAAGCACCCGAGTTGAGCCAATCCAAATCCCAGGAAGGAATCTCTGCTTGCCAAACATCTTTTCTTTCTCTTTCCACTTCCCTTTGCGCAACCAAGAACGCGATCGGATTCGATCTTCACTCTCATTTTCTTGGGCGACCGACTTTTTATATCTTTGCTTGATCGCCCTCGTTCCTTTCTTCGACTTCCCGTCTTTCGTTCATTCTCCCCTTTTTAGGTTCCTTCGAGGACCAAAGCAATCCCGGCTTTTCCAGGCTTCCATTTTGGGTTCATTTTTGGCCCTTCATCACATATACAGCCAGCCACTACCTTCCTTTTCTTCTTTTATTCTTGAAATTTATAGAAATACCCCTTTCTTGTTGAGGATAGACTATTAGGAACGGAGGACGAGCCGAAAGCACTTTGCACCCAGATATTGAACATAGGTATACGTTACGCCAGCATTTTGAGAGGAAAGGGACAATCATCATCAATCATGCACCTCTCATCGACGCTGCTCATCGCAGCTCCCTTGCTCGCCACTGTATCGGCCGAACCCATCCCTCAACGCGATGTATCTCTCGTATCAACAGGAACCTCACTGCAGGTAGCCCGAGCTCTACCGGATTCCCCTAGCGGGGGATATGCCCCGGCCGTTGTAGACTGCCCCAAGACCAAGCCGACCCTTCGGAAGGCTGTGGATATGTCCAAGGAGGAGAAGGACTGGCTGGCGACCCGGAGGAAGAACACGATCCAGCCCATGAGAGATCTGCTGAAGAGGGCCAACATCAACGGATTCGATGCCGATAGTTTCATGAACGAGGCCGCCAAGAACATCTCGCAACTGCCCAATGTCGCTATTGCGGTCTCGGGCGGTGGTTACCGTGCCCTCATGAACGGCGCCGGCTTCATCGCTGCGGCGGATAGCCGGATCAAGGACACCACGGGCGCCGGTGGTATTGGAGGGTTGTTGCAGTCCAGCACGTATTTGTACGTAATGCCATCAATTGTTCTTTTGGTTCTTGTCTTGCTTGCGAGTGTCAACTGCAACACCGGTTCGAAGTGAACAAGGATCGTGGCCGTGAATTGCTAACACAATATCTAGGGCTGGACTTTCTGGCGGTGGTTGGCTTGTTGGAAGTTTGTTTTCCAACAACTTCAGCAGCATCGAGACCCTTTTGAGCGAGAACAAGGTTTGGGATTTCGAAAACTCCATCTTCAAGGGACCCAAGGAGGCTGGTCTTAGTACGGTAAACCGCATCCAGTATTGGTCCGAAGTGGCGAAGGAAGTCGCAAAGAAGAAGGATGCCGGCTTCGAGACCAGTATAACAGACTACTGGGGCCGCGCGTTGAGCTATCAGCTGATCGGTGACGAGTTGGGAGGTCCGGCATACACCTTTTCCAGCATTGCCGAAAGCGACCTCTTCAAGAAGGCCGACACGCCATTCCCCATCTTGGTAGCTGACGGCCGCGCGCCCGGGGAGACCATCATCTCGCTCAACGCTACCAACTTTGAGTTCAACCCGTTCGAGATGGGCAGCTGGGACCCGACCGTCTATGGCTTTGCACCAACCAAGTACCTCGGCGCCAACTTCACCAACGGCGTGATCCCCTCGGGCGGCAAGTGCGTGCGCGGTCTTGACCAGTCTGGTTTCGTCATGGGCACTAGCAGTACGCTCTTCAACCAGTTCCTTCTCCAAAACATCACCGAGTACGAGGGCGTGCCCGACATCCTCATCAAGGCTGTGACCTCCATCCTCGAGAACATCGGCGAGGCCAAGAACGACGTGTCGCAAATCATCCCCAACCCGTTCCTGGACTGGAACAACCGGACCAACCCCAACGCCGACTCGATCGAGCTCGACCTGGTCGACGGCGGCGAGGACCTGCAGAATATCCCGCTCAACCCCCTGATCCAGCCCGTGCGCGCCGTGGACGTCATCTTCGCCGTCGACTCCTCCGCCGACGTGACCAACTGGCCCAACGGCACCGCCCTGCGCGCCACCTACGAGCGCACCTTTGGTTCCATCTCCAACGGCACCCTGTTCCCCTCGATCCCCGACGACTGGACCTTCGTCAACCTCGGCCTCAACAAGCGCCCTACCTTTTTCGGGTGCGACGTCAAGAACTTCACTCTCTCCCGCCCAAACCAAAAGGTCCCCCCCTTGCTCGTCTACGTCCCCAACGCGCCCTACACCACCCTCAGCAACGTGTCCACCTTTGACCCGTCCTACTCCATGGACCAGCGCAACGACATCATCTACAACGGCTGGAACTCGGCCACCCAGGGCAACGGCACGCTGGATTCCGAGTGGCCTACCTGCGTCGCGTGCGCGGTTATCAGCAGGAGCATGGATCGTCTTGGCAGGCAGACTCCGGCCGCGTGCAAGACGTGCTTTGAGAGGTACTGCTGGAATGGCACGGTTGATTCGCGGGATACGGGCGTTTATATGCCCGAGTTCAGAATTGCGGGTGCCCATACCGAGGATTCGGGCGCTGCTGGTATTGGAAAGATGGTGAACGTTTGGTCGTCGGTTGTTGTGGGTGTTGTTGCGGCTGTTATGTTGTTGTAAGGGGTTGAGCTAGGTTGTGTCATGTCTGTGGTGTCTGGTTTGATTTGATTTAATATCAGTCAAGATGGATATCGTGAAATTGACGAGGAAGCAGAAAGAGGGAGAGAGATTATTAATGTCATGATGGATGGTTTCATGGATATCGCGGAATGACATGATGGAGATATTGGATGATGGATATACCATTGCATTTTCCTCTTCATACATGTTAGTGATAGTATGATCGACCCTAAATACGTTTTAGCAAATGTTTGCTCCATTCCCCGCCTCTTTCTGTTTTATTCGTGCCTCGTTATCATGATGATTGGAGAGAAAGTCTTCACTGGCATCTGTCTACTGGACATACCAGTACCAGGTCGTGTGAGCTCGTGCCTGCCTCAGCCGCCGCCTACTCCTTCCTTTGGCTTCCTGTATCCTTCTTTCCTGAATACCTACCTTAAGGAAGCGTAACCTGTGGGTTCGGAACGTACCTTATCATCGACCCATATTGGCGCACGAACTCAGATGAAAGAGCTTTTTACATCGTATGGTAATCACTCGTCTGGGCTTCAAACGCCTCCAGACCGCATGAGTACTCTAACTGTAAGGCGTTTTAAACCCAGCCGGAGACGAGTAGGTAGAGCCCGACCACTTTACTTGGTTCAAGGAAGGGCCGGTATGAGCGATGGAGGTGGTGTATCCAGGGCTGATATCGTGCCCTTTCAGTTTCTCTTCTACACAATATGTTCACGTCCGGTCAACATCTCCGGGGCCGTCAGACCGGGATGCGCACTGGAAAAAGGGAACAGAGAATGCTTCTCGTAATATGAGTCGGATCGTAAATCTGTTGTAGTTTCGTGCACCTAAGCAATATGTGTGCGCCTTCCTTTCCCCCTTTCCTTTTCTAGAGTCTTCAAACCGGATACTGATCCAAAATCGTCCGACTTTTTCACTTAATCCGTTCCCACGAGCTCCAGTCTCCCCCTTGTCTCGTCGGGCAGGGTGGAAAGATACTCTTCCCAAGCGTCCTGATTAGCACCCGCGGGTACGCGGAACGTGTAGACAAGCCCTCCTGCTGGACTCTTCCTCCCGCTGGCTTCGTCATTTGTAGCCATCGCTGCCAGCTCTCCGTTCGTCTTTGGAGTCAAAATGATGCTCGAAGTCCTGGGACTTCCTGCAAATTGCAGGTGCAATGGTACAGGAGGGAAGCTACTGGACTGCGGCAATGCCAGCCCTCCCACGTCCGAGCCTAGCGGTTCTTGGAACCTAGCCCCCTGAGTGAGTAGAGGAGATGTTGTCACTCTAGCATGGAGATCAGCAATTGAGATGCCCCCTAGAAGCTTCAGGCGCGCTCGGGTCCTCAACTGGTCGCTCAAAGCACGGGTGAAAACACCTCTCTCCGGGCTGGCCTGGGTGGACGCAGCGAGAAGCTCCAATGAACGGTTTGTCGTCTTCATAAACCTGTATTGGTTCGGATAGTAGGCGGCGTCCATGATGACTACCGTATCCGGTGAAGCATGATCCAGCAGACCCTGGATGGCAGACCATCGCACGCATGACGCTGGTTGAGCCTCGCTGTTCCTCGAGCTGTCAAATGTAACGAAACAGTCAGCCTGGAGCAGCAATGATACATCATTCAGTGGGAGGTGGGAGATCCTACCTTGCCAGAGTCATTTGTCGGTCTTCGTCCAAATAAGTGTTGCTTGACCAGTATAATATCTTTAACTCGTCTTGGGTATCCGTCTTGAGGAACTGGAGAATTTCGGCCAAAACCCATATCGATATGTTCTGGTTCTGATTCGCAGTTGGAATGGTTTTGGTTACGCATGAGCAGTCGTAGTACTCTCCAAGAACCTCGCTGAATTCGTCCATGGAGCTTATCAACGCAGGATCTTCGTCATCTTGCCAGCGAAGGAGCAAAGCAGAAACTCTCCTGTAGCGATCCCTCGTAAAGCCCTCGGAAGTCCGGACTGTAGCTCCATGCGAGTTTGACGAGAGGATACCGCCATTGGACATACTGCCGTTGAGTTGAGGAAACGAGATAGTCGATGCCCTGTCCTGCCGAGGCTTGGAGGGCAAAGGTGTTCTGACACGCGACTCGCTAAACGACGAACGGATCTGTTGCTGGGTTGGAGAGGAATCAATGTCCATAAACTCCGGCGAAGGGGTACTGAGATTGAGCTTTCGTGATTCTTGTGTATGCAGATTTCTTGGGGTCGGTGGCACAATGGTTTCAAGTTGTTGTGTCTCTGCAGAGTTGGGAAACTTCTGTGCGAGTTCTTCCCAAGTCATGCCGTGATGCCTTGCGTCGCACTACAACAAAACAAGCCAAGTAAGTGAACTGGCCGGGACGGCTTTAAAGGTTTTCCGCTTGGTTGGCATGCACTCACTCCAATCTTCTTTCTTTTGCAGTTCGCACATGATCCTTGTTTTCGGATCAGAGCGGCCCTTCCTCTTGCTTCAGGCGCTAGCGGGCCAGTCCGCCTTCTGTTCCTACTCGAAGACGAAGGAGCAATCCCGTCCTTGAGAGAAAAGATGTTCTGGGTCGGCACAGCAGTTGTCGGAGTAAGGGCAGGTGAGGACATGACGCTACAGGATGTAGCAGCTGTGGCGGCAGATGCAATAGTCGATATGGACGAGTTGGTGTCCTTCCTCGCCCTTGGTGAGTGGCCATGGTTCTCAGCCATCCCGTTCGTGGCGGTAGGGACATGCAAACCCACTGGACCGGTATCCTCAGGCTGACGTTCCTGCTGTTGCTCGTCATGTAGATCTGGGCGCTGTTCCTGTTGATGCTCCTGGTGTTGTCCCCCGAGTGCTTCATTCTGCCGCTCCTCCTGCCGTTCCTGACTTTGCAGTTGTTCTTCTGCGCCTTCCTCATGCTTCTCCTCGTGCAGCTCCTTCTGTTGCTGCTCTCCACTCGGCTGTTGCGAGTGCTGCGTTTGCGCTTCTTGTCCTTCCTGGATTAGGTGATGCACATGGTTTTCAGGGGGCGCGTCGAGCGGGGTGGATATCGTCTGCATCGATTCCATCGTTGGGTTTTCAGAAGCTGTTGGTGTGCTCATTATGTCGATTTTTCCTTCCAAGGAAGGAAATTCGAGCTTGAGTGAATCGATGATACAGCCACCAGTCTGGAGGATGAATTTTGCACCTGAACCTCAAAGCGAAGGATGTATAACTCGAAAGAACTATACCAGTTCGTTATGGAGGCGAGTGTTTGGCTCAGAATGCGTCCTGGTCGAGGGTGATCGTAAGTATCGGCTGTGGTCGTACGAATTTATGATGAGCGGTTATTCCGATTTCAGATATCATAACACTCTGTGGAAAGTCGTCGCGCCGAGTTTGGAAAATAAAGCATCGATATGGTGATGTAGATCTCCTGGTTACTGAGCTTCCGGCGGCACTCGGCTTGGAAGGCGAGGGCCCCGGTGAGAGAGGAAGGTGAGATGTCAGGGAGAAAAGGTGTGGCCGATGTACGGACAAAGTCGTAAGCTTCTGGCTCACACTAAAGGACAGCGGTTGAGGCAATGTAGGTAGTAGGCCAGCAGGACCGCATAGCCGAACGACCGGTGACGCTACAACGGAGTCTTGTTGACCGAAGACGAGAGACGAAAGGTTACGTTGGCCGCGTTGACTGTAATGGGATAAGGCCGGCCTCGATAAGGGTACAGTAGCGGGTTGGGGTAGCAAAAAAGGTACGGTTACTGTCCAGGGTCGTGTTGTGTTAATGGGTGGAGATGAGGGTCCTGGGGGAACCTGACTGAGGGTAAGAGACCAAAACAACCGATAAACCGTCCGAATATGAGTAGTGAAAGGTTGGTAATGATAGTAAAGCTTGAGAGTGAATTAGAAAGACCTCGAGAAGACGTCAAACTCGTGAGCGGAGTGGGCGACAGCCTGAGCACAAGGGGGTATAAAAGGGGGTTTAGAATGGCAAGGAATATAAAAAGCTTTCCTGTCACTATTTTGATAAGGGAAGCAAGTTGAGGGACATCCAGTTATATCCAACAACTGTCTGCCAGAAGTCGTCGAATTTGAACAGACGAGGGATGGGAAGGAGAGAACAGGAGAAACAATATGGGTGGGAATCCATGGAGTAACAAAAGCCCTCGGTAGGTTAACGACGCAACAATAACAAGCCAACTGAATGTTGCACGGCAGTCAATGGTGTTTCCTTTTTCCCTCCCCGAGAACAAAAATGAACGGTGAGCTTGACAGACATAGCAGGCAACTATAACACAATGTGAAAGCCGATGCTGGGCGTGGCTGCTGGTCATGATATCGAGGCTTGAAATAACACTCATAGACAACATGTAAAATGCTGAGCCCAAGTTGTGAGGGACGAAACTGAAACGGTAATGGAGAATCTCGAAAAATGAGATGAAGAACTGGGCCGAAACTCGATGGTATAAAGAGCTATGAGACGCGTACCTTGCTTCTGCCCTGTTGCTCAGCGAAGTGAGGGATGTTGTTGTTGACAGAAAAAGGAAACAAAGTCGAACGGCGGCTTGACGTCGGTTATCTTCAGATCTCGCTAGAACATGATGATGATGCCGCTCTATCAGGAGTTTAAATAGGTGTTGAAGTGATATGAACATGAAGCCCACATTGGCCAGACAAGTAGAATGAACAATAGCCTTCCATTGCGTCTTCAATTGCAAAGAGAAGACATCGAGAACGCCGTCCGAAGACTGGCTAGATCCAGCGTTGGCGGCATGAGCAGATAGCTTCCGACTCCACCTGGATTGGGTGAGCTGCCGTCCCGCTCGAGTTGTTGAGGGGCCCGAGTCGGGGGTCGAAATATTTTGGACGCGGGTGTGCGTTATGGTAATGTAACTTTGAATGTACGTTCTGCCGCTGTTAAGCGTCTACGCGAAAGTGTCGCCTACAGGCTATGTCACGTAAGGTACCCGTCTATTTGCATTTTTATTCTTTCATACCCGGTACGTGCCTGGATACAGGCGCGGGGACAAAGAACCTCAACAGTCACCTCAAAAGCGTATCCCAATGGCCAGCGCTGAATATCATGATGTCTTCAATTCCCACGAACGTGCTTACTTCCATGTACAATTGGGCCATCTTCTCACAAGCCGCATCTGGAAATGTTATAGGGAAGTCAAGCTTGAGAACGAAGGAAGCCACCTCTACGATCCAAGGAATTGGAAGGTGTAGGGCAGTCACCGGGCATTGCTGCAGGTGACAAAACCACACCATGCAACGCAAAATTACGCTGTGGCCAGTTTTGACATGCAGACCGATCCGACGCCGACAAGACTCTGCTGGCGCAAATCACGATCCTACCTTTACTCGGGGGTTGTAGGGCGCCTTGGCATTGCTCAACCCCCTCTGTAAAAGAGGGGGTGGAAATAATCTGGGACAGTAAAATAATCTGGGACAAGCTCAAATTTGGTGGTGACCGGAATGCATCAACCCAGGCCACCACCCAGCATTTTTCTAAAAATCTCAGAAAATTCCGGAAGGTAGAGAGCTACTCCAAAAAGCATTCTTCAAAATTTTATTCATTTTGCCCTAAGGGTTGTTGAGATAATTGAGATGCAATACTTTTTGCCAAGCAAATCGTGGTTTGTGTTGCGCATTATAAAAATGCAGCGTTTGGTGAGATATGAGAGATTGAAGAGCTTTTGGTCGACCAGTTTTTGAAGAAAATTCTTAAAACTCTACCAATTAGTGCTTAATATTCAGAATTCCTTTCCGGAATTTTTTTAGATTTTTAGAAAAATGCTAGGTAGTGGCCTAGGTTAATGCATTCCGGTCACCACCAAATTTGAGCTTGTTCCAGATTATTTTACTGTCCCAGATTATTTCCACCCCCTCTTTTACCGAAAGAGGGGGATGAACAATGGCCACGCCGCCCTCCATCCCCCGAGTACCTCTTTTCTTGACTTTACCTTAATCAATCCAACACGTCCCAGAAAGAAAGGGATCATGACTTCTGTTCAAGTTCCTCGCCTGAGCTACGTATTCATTCGGTGCATGTTGTTCCTTCCTACTGTCTCGACAACTAGGTATAGGCAAGTAAGGTCCGTGCACATGCTCTTGCCCTCACTGACCGGACAGCATCGAGAGCGCACTGCACCTCATCCGTTTTCCCAACTTCATCCTCATTACCTAGCGCTGTCCCTTTTTCACTATCTTCATACTCACCACGCCGGCCTACCTCATGCCTAACTTTACGGCCAACTCCGACACAATCACTACCCCAAAGGATGCATCATCGACGACTGGCGCATTGCACAAGATCATGATGGATCTCACACCTCCCACCGCGACCTCGCTTCGAGTTGCCTGCCTCTCAATTGGTGCCGCGCCGGATATCCGACCTCTTCACTTGACGGGACACGCCAGCCACTACGAGGCAAAGGAGGCTATCTGGGAAGCTCCGAGTCCGGTTCCCCGCTCGCCATCCATCATCTTCCCATCCAGTTCCCGCCGCGGGTGCCGTCCATGGTGCTGGACCGGCTTATACTCGGATGCCAAGGCTCACCTCACCACTCATGGGCGCTCTCTAGACCTTTGAAGTTCCCTTCTACTGCCACTCTGCAGTTGATAGTCGATGCCGGATAAAGCCAATGGTCAAGACTCACCGGGCCACGCCGCCAGCCTCACGATTACGCTACATCCGATAGGACATCGCAAAACCACAGTTCGTCTCGACGGCAAACTCAAAACCGTCCAACGTCTGTTCCAAGTCGGCCTCTACGGTCCTGGTCTCTCGGTCTGGACTTAGGGCGACTCAGCATCTGCGTCTACCGTAAACCACGGTTACACAGTACTGAAACCCGACCCCGTTCTCGGGGAGCTTCGACTACATGTCCAGGACGACCTGTAAGCGTCGAGCATGGCCCTCCCCAGAGCTTCACCGGCAAGCCTCTCCGACAACTGGGCTCCCGATCCGTTTCGGTCGGAATGGTAACCATTCCGAACAGGCCACACGCTGTCGAAGGTTTCTCGTCTACACCAGCCGCCAGTCAACTCCACGCTCCTGTGCTCTGTACGACCTGCAAGCACCTCACTTGGGTAACAGCCCAGGCCTGGTCCTCATATGTTTATATCGTCTTGTCCTCACTGGCTCTTGCTCACCCATATCGTCTACTACAACGTCATCTGCTACCGTCCGTGGCCTCGCACGGAACAGACCATAACATCTTGTCTTGGTCTTCATGCCAATAAGCAAAATCCACCACGTCTATGAGCACCTTCTGGACGACTCGGTATGACTTGAGCGTTACAGATTTCAGCCACCCACCACCAATCCGGCGCCGGTCTGCACGCGTCAGAATCACCACGATAAGCGTCCGATGCAGAGCTGGGAACTCGTGAGGTACGGGTTACCTTACCTGGAAGGAAGCAGACCTCGGTGGCTGCACCAGAGAAGCCCGTCAGCCATCGTTCCATGTCCCATTCCGAGTTCCAAAAGTCTCTCACCCGCACTCGACCTATCATACGCTACAAGATGCATGTGCATATCATCTAGATTGTTTTTGACCGGCTCAGGTTATTCTCACCTCTTTGGCTGCTCTGTCCCTGCTGGGTGGTTCTCATCGTCGGCACTGGGTGTACCACTCACTATTATACAGTATGTGCGGGCCTTGGTCTTGTATATGGCTGTCAGCTAGAACCACCAACTGTTTACGTTCTGCACCGGACCCAGATCGACAGACGAGCGGGAGGGGAACTGGCGGCCAGGTCAAAGACTGAATCACGGAGTATCGGGTACGGAAGCACAGAGTACGGTGTGCTCGCATATACACCGTACTCGGGTACGGAAGAGGACACGCCCTCTCACCAGCACACGGCTACGGACGCCATACACCCTACACCCTACACCTATCGACCCGGCGTTGTAGACGTGCTTCCCCACGCCAGCTTGCCCAGTGGTAACGCCTCTCCACCTCATACTTTATGCATTGATACCTGTGATACCAAACCTCCCCCAGAAACCTCCAATCAAGACTTACTCGAAGCGTAAGCTGCTGCTGTTGATTTCTTAGACTCGTTTCTTTTTTGCCGTCTATTCCCTCACTCCATGTGTGCTTCGTCCCTGCACCTCACCTGTTGCAGCTTGTCCACAAGAAACAGAGTAACAGAGCGGCCCGCTCAGTCAAGCCGCTGTTGCATTTGACTGCGTACCTGTATCACGTACCTAGCATTTCAACATCACACCCCGCCAGTGTCATTCTCTTCTGTCGCATTCCCACGGAAAACCCGATGCACGACTTAACCTGTTTACGGTCTAGCCAGGTATGAATACAAGGTGTGTCATTATCGCCGACGGGCTGACTCGTTTTGATGTTTAGAGCCAAGTTTCGTTTGAGTAGCAGTGGACGCTCAGCTCAGTGTTTTCTAGCTTCCCAACACCTCTCCCTTCCTCCTTCAAAGATCACTGCCCTGGCTATACGGGAGATTCACCTTAATGTGTTCACGATAGGTGAGATATGCTGGCCTCATTGGTTCAGTCAGTATACGGCGCGGTCCTCGTTTATATGTTGCCATGTCAAACCATCACCACCATCTGTCACTGCCAGCTGGGATTTCATATGAGCGTCATAACATGCCAACTGCATGTCGCAATTTGCCCAAAACAACCCAATCAACCGGCCGAGAGACACAGGAAAAGAGGAATTGTGTACCGCCTGATAAGGTGACCTCAAGCCGGTCGCCTAAGCCCTCGCTTTACCAGAGGCCTAGCTTTGTCTGTTCCCGGACTCAAACGCCTGTGCAGTGTCTTGGCGGATGTGTGCGCGCGCACACACAACTTTTTCGACAACTTTTTGGCATTTCGACCTTCGAAACGAAAGATGCGAATCAACGAACTTCATGCGAATTTAATATGAATAAGTACTATAATAGTCTTGAAAGCGGTGATTCCGAATCTTTCATTGGTTTTTGAATATCCCTTCAAATTGAGGAGATGCAAGCGAATGAAGTCCGGATAACTTCGTTCTTGATCAAGAAGTGTTGTGTGTGCACGCACACACACCTCTGCCGACTGCACAGGCGCTTGAGTCCGGGAATGGGTAAATCCTGGTTGTCCATCAGGTCTCGGTTTATCTTCAGGCCGTTCAAGCCATTCCCCGAAGTTGCTCGCCATCTCCATTGTATCTGAATCCACGCACCTTTGCGGGGTTTGGGGCACATATCTCAACCTAATTTGCTAGCCCACTGCACCAAATTGAGACCAGGTGAACAGCGAGGGGATATTCAAGTGCGACAGATGAAATCGAAAAGAAGGGAAACGCAAGAGCTTGGGATATTGTAGCATCCTGCTTACCTACATGAGGTGGTGATCCCGTCTATCTTTCTCCAACTCTCCCTCACGCAGCGACCTATTTTCTTTGTCCTAATATCCACCACTTCATGTTGGTCTTCCACCTCCCCGGACTGCAGTGATACACGCCACTGAACTGATTGGGGTAGGGTCAGAGAACGTTGGAAGAGTGTCGCTGAATCATATATTGCTGATGCCGCTTGCTCTGCGTTGCGTTGGTTGGGTAGCTGAATGTTCCGATTGCCACAGGCTTAGTATGTTCAGTCATTCATTTGCTTCCGCTATCTGACTCCCTTCCTCGTCTCCTTTGTAAGGGTGGGTATCTTTACACAATCCTGGGGGTTCGGTATACCTACAGCCGGTGGGTAAGTAATATTTCCCTATCTCGGCTCCAACGCTGTATGAGTAGGGTAGCCGAGTGTGATGATGGAAATGTGGGTCGTGGACCACCTCTACCAAACCATGCATGAGCGCGGTAAGTGCGGCTCTATCAGATCGGGGATAGCTACCATTAGACATTGTCCGGTCTGGGACACGAGCTGGGTCTGCCTTGAACGGCTCATTGCTTGGCTAAAACGGCCCGGTCCTCTCCTTTCACACGCTGAAGCGGCGGCCGACACGAGGCCGGCCAGAAACCGATTAGGCGAGCAGTTTTTACCTTGCTGGAGTTTGCACTTCCGTAGAATTTCGGGGATATTTACTACCTTAATAGCTTCTCGGCTAATAGTACAAGGCGGTAGGCGGTCATAAAGTGCAACAAATATGTTAGTCTTCTTACATCCATTGGCGATACAAATCCACAAGGAAGAGCTGAGGCTATGGCCATTCGGACCCTGACTGGATGCGGATGATTCTATCGCGGAGACGGAGCGAGCAGGTGGATGATCGGCCGGCGCCTGCCCTCCCATCCATACGCTTGTCCAACCCACGGAGTTCTGACTCGATACGGGGACGGCGACAGGAAGTATGGGATAAAGGACGGAGCTGAAGAAGGAACATTGTTCATGGGCGAGTAGGTGTATGGCTGGACAGAAAATAGCGAAGGTGAGGACGGGATGAGATTCGACTAAAGAGGCAAGGTATGCTTCTAGATCCGTCCAGTGAAGGTTTTCCGGTGGTTACAATTCCGCGTCGGGAGGACAAGGAGGAAAGAATTGTCCTCTATCGTGCCATGACTGGTCCAGTTAAGTTAGGTTGTGCTGAGCATTTTACTTGCATGCAGATCGAGAGGGAGCAGAGTGTCCGAAAGTTCTTGCTCTCCAGTCAAGAAACAATGAGGCAAGATCTTACTGACTGTTCGTTGCGAATTGATTGACAGATCTTGGTCCTAACGAGAGCACTTGCTTGAGAGCGGCTTGACTCTAGGCGACATAATTCGAACACGGCATACACCTTCTGGGACAAGCAAATCAAGCGGTAGAAATTGACGGAAGTTTCAAGAGGTAAGTAGGGGTAGGCACAGGACGGGAAGATTCCGTTCTTGACAGCCTAAAGACGAGTGGCAGGAACCTGGTGATGTCTTGAAAATGGACAAGTGGAACGACGGAGGAATCGACCATTTTCAACAAATCCGCGCAACTTTCTCCATCGAAAGTCCGTTTTTCCCACCCAAACAGGGCGAGGAAAGAACGATACGACGGGACTGGAAGAGTCAATTGTGGTTGTGGAAAGCTCTTTCCCTCACCATCCAGTTCAGTTGCTTCCTGTCTTTGCCTGGTCGTTCTTTCCTTCGTACCTACTAGCCAGTACTCGGCCGCAATTTGACCTCTATTCTCTGCTAAGCTCATCTCTCCGTTATCGGCAGAACCTCCGACGCGGAATTCGCTCGTGGTCAACCCACAGTTGCCATCGCTACTACCCTTCCTCCTGGCTGGGCATCTATTACTACGCTACCTTAGTTACCTACGAGCCTGAGGTTGGAATGTTGGTTCGTCTCGAGCCGGACTCACTCCAGGTACGCCTACACTGCACCTAATGAACCTTGCTTATTGCTTCGGCTTTTGCGTGACTGAAGAAAAATGCAAATTCAATGGCACGGGCAATGACTACAATCTAAAGTGAGATGAATCATCTTTGCCTAATAATCAGGGCACGCAAGACACTGCAGCAAGTAGACTGGGGAGATGACTTCGCCGGGGTGTTCTTGCCTGATTAAGTGTTAGTGATGGAGAAGCATGATGTGAGACACTCCTTCCTCAGGAGTTATTACTCAGAAAACGGAACCTGCAGACGGATGTTACTCAGGCTTTGAGAATGAAAGAGCGGAGGGATTCTCATGAAATGATCGGTCTTCGTGTGCCGTCTCCGATGATTTCAAGGTGAGACGGCCTCGGTTGGAAGTGTGAGGACAACACCTGCCTCCAGCATAACGTCAATTCAGGGCTTTGTCAAAGAAGATAATCAGGACTTGCTGCTTCTTGCCCACTGAAACGCACATACTGGTGTCGATAAGGTAATTGTCATCGACACATGAGCAAGCCAAATGTCAATAAAGTGCCCCGACGGGAACTGGTCTGCCCCAACAACACCAACATCATTTCCTTCAAACTATCCTCGAGCTTCGATCCTTCAACGTCGCCCAACCTCAACACCGATATTTTTACGACCTCTCACTTACCACCACCACCGCATTCTCATATCGGTCCAAGCTTATTCTCAAAACATGGATGGACAACCCAGTGCTTCGGGCTCGGACTTGTTGGGGAACCGGCCATTCCACGACAACTATGTTGCACATCGACGTAGAGTCAGGGAATTCGCCCACAAAACCCATTTGGGAGCCTGGTCAGGGTCCATCCTGATTGTCGATGGCGCCTCATCCTCTGGCCGTCAGATTGCCAACGTTCTCAACAAAAGGGGGCCCTACAAAATCCATGCCCTCTACCCACCGGACTACTTTCCCAAAACTGCTCCAGTAACGCATCGCAAGAGGCTCGCATATCCCGTGGACAAGATCCATTTCCTCGCCCCAGTCTCAGAGCACCGGAATTACGTTTTGTGGTTCGATTCTGTCGTGGAAATTTGCATCAGGCACAAAATTCACTACATCATACCGCAGCACGACACCATGGCCATCTTTGCAGCTCGCCTGGAGGAACTCAGGCAGTATGAGATATACGTCCATACCCCCCCACTGATCTCGATTCACTTCATTATTGACAAACTGGCAATGTACCGCATGTTGTTACACCTTGGCATTTGGCACCATCCCTGGGTCTTCCTCGGAAAGGAGACAAACTCTGAAAAAGCAATCATACAGACTGCCAGGTACATCAAAGAATCGGGCAGCTATCCGATCATGTTGACGGACCGTACCGAAGGGTCGGATTCTGTCCGTGTGCACATCGGGTCGCCCAAGGAGCTGGAAGACTACATTCTCAAAGACCACCACAAGAACGCAACTGAATTTGCCATCACCACGAATTCCATGAGTCCCAAGGGCTAGTTGCACCAGACCCAGGGTATCTTCGACAAAGGCAGGCTACTGAAATGGCACGGCTGGACCCTCCTCCCTGTGCAGCAAGGAATGACCTCCCATTTTCGCAAAACGTCGGCTCATGATCAGAGAGCAGTGATTGTTCTGCAGAAGATTGGGAGGTACCTAAACTGGCATGGAGGCCTCAGTGTAACCTTTTGGCTACCCTTTTCGGAACTAGACGCTTACCCCAGAGTGATGAAGATTGATATAGGTATCCATGAGCCGATGAATGCATACTACTCCGGAGTTGACCTGATCAAGGCACTCCTAAATTTGAGACTTCCGGCCAACTCAGGGACTGTATGGGACGACGAATTCGGATGGAAAAACCCCGATGACGCTTTTGATATGCCTGAGAATATCATGGAGGAGAACCTTGAAGCAGACAATCTCAGGCAAGAGGAAGCCAACGTTCGACAAGACGAGGTGGCCGCTAAGGCGAAGGATAATGACTCTGACCCCTTCCCTTTGCGCGTGATGCTCGCGCCCGACTCTGAACCACCGACTCGCGGGGGCGGCGTGCAAGCTAGGGGCCCACTCGATGCCAACTCTGGGACTGTATCCAGAACGCCTCGTGAGACTCCCGTGGTAGGGTCGTCAGGTGAAGGGCGTACTCCGGAGACTGGAGAATGGTCGTGGCACTTGTTTGATACGCTACGAAAATTTATAGGAGTAGACGGACATGATGGCTGTGTTGGCGAGCCAGCTCGCTTCGATCACCCTGGGGTGGACCCGAATGTTGGGATTTGCGAATGGAAGACGGGGGTCACGACACGCCAATTTGTTTTGGAATCTGAACAAAGGATTGCGGCGAGTGGGAATGGCTCCAAGCTGAAAAGACTCGCCACAATCATCGGCGATAGGACTTCGCGAAAGTCCAAAGAAGAGCACACCCCCTACTCACCAAGGCCTTGGGCAACCAGTTTCCGAAGCGTATACAACGTGGCTAAACAAATCGTTGAGCTGTTAGTAAAGGAAGAACCAGGGCCGACAGCATTATCCACGCTTCTCCGTGATGACTGGCCAAAGCCGAATCCAAGAGGGCTGAGACGTGACCAATACGCCGACATCTTTAAAGCCCACCTCTGGGATGGGCCTGCAATGCCCGATGGACCTTGGTGTCTTTCTGTTCCAGTGGAGCCGCACAACCAACAGAAGGGTTTCCGTGTCTACAGCCATAATGGTATCCCTTCCCCCGAGGTTGCCTACCAGTTCTTTGTCAGGCATGATCAAGACATTCGGACAGGCACCCTCCTCCCGTTGGGGCCCGTATTCAAAGATAACAAAGGCAAGAGAGCAGTCCAGAGGGCGCACGTGTCACAAAATTCGACTCCCGTCAATCCCGTCGACCTTATCTGCGTAGGCGAAATCCCCGAGACTTGGAATAGCTGGACTTTTGTTCCGGACCGTGACCGACCACGCAATGGTCTGTTAATTCCCACTTACAACTCGCCGGAGGACAAGAGACTTCTCATTTCCAGAAACCCTTCGGTCTTGGGACCAGGTCGTTGCTTTTTCTACCATGGCACTACGACTAAACATCCACAATGGAAACGGCCTTACCGGTATCGCTTGAGTGACCATTACCGGTACACGGCCAATGACCCGAGAAAACAGTTCCCTTTGCCTCCGGACAGCTTCTTCTTTGTGGATGAGACCCTCGTTCCTCCTGTCTTAGAAGAAGGTTCCTTCAAGCCCATCATCCAGTTGGAGCACGGCATTCCTCGCACAGACATCGTATATTACTACCATTCCGACCATCGTAGTCAACCGCACATGGGCATGTTTGTTCCTGCTGATCACAACGCATTAGCTGAAAAACGGAGTTTGAACTACTATTCCCCAGAAGGAATCGACTCTATTCAAGAATCATCACCAGCAGGGTCTGGGAGAGTCTCCGAAGCGGAAGAGATGGAGACGCCTACAGCGCCGGTACAAGCGCAGTCTCCCGTAGAAGCGGCACCAGAGCAAGTTCCCACTGAACCGGTACAAGAGCCAGCTCCCACGGAGCCGGTACAAGAGCAATCTCCCGTAGAAGCGGCACAAGAGCAAGTCCCCACAGAACCAGTACAAGAGCCAGCTCCCACGGAGCCGGTACAAGAGCAGTCTCCCGTAGAAGCGGCACCAGAGCAAGTCCCCACGGCACCGATACAAGAGCAAGTCCCCATGGAACCGGTACAAGAGGCAGCTCCCACAGAGCCGGTACGAGAGGAATCTCTCAAGGATGTTTGGGTTGCTGCAGAGGAATACTTGGGTAATCAGACGGAGGGAACTGATGAGCTGGATGGGACGAATGAGACGAATGAAACGAACGACACGGACGAATGAGTGAGCGGTTTGAGTGGTTAGGATATGGTGATCATGGTGGACAGATTTCGAGTTTGGGCACGGTTTTGTCTGTTTATCTACGTCAGCGTTTGAAAGCATAATATCAGGTATTAGCGGTATACAGGGATGGGACATGCTCGGGACGCAGTGTCAGTTTCTAAATACGCAGTGTCACTGCGTACGTAGCATTATCTACCCAGACTATACTACGTACGCAGTGCTATATAATCCCTAACCCTAATATTTTTATATAATTAAAATACTATAAATATTAACCCTATTCTCTAGGAATACTTCTATAAGTATTATAATGCACGTTAATATATTAAAATACAACGTTATTAACCCAGCCCTAAAAATTAAAATATTGTATACCTCCTTTATATTATTATACGGCTTAATAGTAATATTTCCTATTATAAATATAAGAATTCGATCTATAGTTGATAAAAAGTAATTACTTAGAAGGAAATTCGAAATAAGGGTTAAATAATGAAATACTCTTTTTTAAGAATTAGATTTAAATTTCTTAAAGTTATATATTTTAAAATTATCCCTCTTTTAATTAATAGAATAATAGGAATTAAAATTATTATTAATATTAATGGTAGTAAATATATTAAAATAAAAATCAATATATAAATAATATATTTAAATGGAAATTTGTTAAATACGATAAAGTTTAAAAAGTTATGAATAATAATAAATAATATATAGCGTTACGAATTAAAATCTTCTATTAAAAATCGTTAATTTATAAATTTTATAATAGTAGCGTATAAAAGTAAACGTTATATATTTATAATAATAAAATTGGATTTAGGGTTAGGGATTTATATAGATACTACGTACGTAGTATGGTCTATATAGATAATGCTACGTACGCAGTGACACTGCGCACGGAGTAAAATAACACTGCGTCCCGAGCATGGTCAACAGCGATTTGTGTTTAGCAGAGCTTCTTTGATGGCTTTCGTCGTGAAATGAAACTCGATCTGCGAATGTTTATAGACCGTAATTTACATAACATGTTACCATACCTTACCTTACCCGGCACATGCTCCGTTGTCGATCAAAACCTTAAAACGTTAATTCGGGCGGACCGGGGTGGGGCCTTGGGCCGGCTGATGTCACTGCAACTTTGCGCTTTTCGGCGCTCGTTGGATGCGGATGCGGATCGGATTTCGGCCGTCATGGCCAAGGTTCTTTCTTCATTTTTCCGGCCGGGGAGCCGGGGGTCTCGGTCCACGCCGGTCCGTCGAGGCTGCATCATGTATGAATTGCGAGATTTTCACTTTTTTTTTGTCTTTCTCCATTTTCAAACCAGGGCTGGTGACTCGCATGAAATGTGTGCGTGACCGGAGAGAAATGCAGTTTTTCCTTTACCTTGGCGAGTCCGGCGAGTCTTGGTTTTTGCACTGACAGGTCCCAGCAAATCCCAACTGCCATACAAATGCTGTGAAAGGCGCTTTTGACCGCTGGAGTTTTTAGTGGATTCGCTACAGTTGGACAATCCAGCCGGCGCGGGAAGCATGATGAGTTGTACAGGATGGATACCGAGGATGGTTTTTTCTCGGCTCCGTACAAAATATACATGTTTTGGGGGCTTTGTCATCGTGATTCCTTGTAATGGGAAAGTTTACTGAGCTTTGTAGCACGCATTCGTGGGAAAGAATTCCCGTTGTTTTCCCGGGCTGTTTTTCACTCGTAGATTCCATCGCCTGCGACTCTCTTTTTGTCATCAATTCTCATCATCGTAGGTCACCTTTTGTCAGTCGCTTGAATTCACCTATCTTTTTAAACATCGGATGACAACCACCATTTTCTGTAGGGATCAGGGGAAACCAACTTTTTTCGGGGCATTTAAGGCGACCAGGAACCCCTGCGCAACAGCTGACGTGATAGCGCGACCCGATAACACGCAAGTTAAGCAAGGAGCGGCGAAATTCCCATTCACAAGTGGAAAGCGACAAATCCGGCTTTCCTTTCAACGAAGCGCCGCTGCGGCGTTTTCAGGTCTATCCCATCCCAAAAGTAAACCTTGAACTCCATCCCTTGTTTTTTTTCCTTCCTTCCCTTTGTGACCCCGACTTGCCAAGGGAACCGAACACCTGGCACCAACAGCAAAACAATTTCGAAACATTCTTTTTTTCCGCTTCTCCCTCTTTCCTTCCCGTCCCTTTCGAATTTGTTCCCCGCGATCGCAACATTGAGAATCGAAAGGCCCACAGCAGAGCATTGTCACTTAGTCTCGGGAAGTGAGTTGAGAGAAACAGATCGGTTCGGCGCGCGCCCCTTCGTCTAACCCATCTTCATTCTCGCAAAGATGGGGTGGTCAAAGACGACGCGCATCCAAGTGATGCTAGCGATCGATATCATGTTCTTCCTTTTGGAACTGTCGGTTGGTCTCGCTGTCGGATCACTTGCGCTTTTGGCGGATTCTTTCCACATGGTACGTTTCTGTCGCATACCCTAAGGATCGCTGGATTTCCCGTTTGTCTTGGAAATTATACTCGGGTGGCTAACTTGGAATTGTTTATTGTATAGCTAAACGACATCATTTCTCTACTCGTCGGATTGTGGGCCCTCTCATTGACCAGGCGCGCGACAACAGATCAGTTCTCCTACGGCGTAAGTTCTTGCGATCCGGCGTGCTTCCTGGCTTCATTGCTTGTACTGACATGATGTGCGACTCTCACAGTGGCTCCGCGCAGAGATTCTCGGCGCTTTCTTCAACGCGGTATTCCTGATTGCGCTTTGCGTATCCATCGTCCTCGAAGCCCTCGGCCGATTCATTGACCCGCCTAAGATCGAAAACCCCAAGTTGATCCTGATTGTTGGATCGCTTGGTCTCGCCTCAAACCTCGTCGGTTTCGTCGTTCTCGGCGGACATGGCCACTCCCACGGGCCTGGCGGACACGATCACGACCATGACCACGACCACGGCCATTCCCACAACCACGACGGACATTCGCATAGCCACGCCGACGCTCACGAGCACGACCATGGTTATCAGAACAGCGCGGTCGCTGAGGAAGGACGCGCGGGCGTCGCAAGCGATGCTCACAGTCACCAGACGGGTAGGACCCGGAAGTCGAGCAACGCCAGGCATGCCCGCTTCACGAGCATCGAAGACATGCAGATCCATCCGGCCAGCTTCCGACAGGAGATCATTGAGGCTGGCAGGTCCCAGCCGGAGGAGTCCTTGAGCAGTGAAACTAGTTCCGACAACGGAAGTACTGGACAGGATGACAGCAACACCGAGAATACCCCGTTGATTGCAGGATCGCATGGACACAACCACTCGCACTATGGCTCCCACTCTTCGTCGCAAAAGAGGCGACGGAACTCGAATGTTCACCGCGAACACAACCACACCAAGCCAAGGAAAGCAAGCTCGGGTGGACACGGACACAGCCACGCCGACATGGGCATGAATGCCATGGTTCTTCATGTTATTGGAGATGCTTTGGGTAATGTGGGAGTCATTGCCACAGCTCTGATAATCTGGCTCACCAACTGGCCTGGACGTTACTACGCTGACCCGGCTGTCTCGCTATTCATTACCATCATCATCCTCCGCTCCGCCATCCCGCTCACTCTTGCGGCCTCCAAGATCCTGCTCCAGGCGACTCCCGAACACATCGACCTCAAGCAAATCCGCGAAGACATTCAAGATCTGGAGGGTGTAGTCAGCTGCCACCACGTCCACGTCTGGCAGCTCGATGACACCAGCTTTGTTGCCTCGCTGCACATCCAAGTGGACTTCCCCATTTCAGCCGCCGGCGGTGACAAGTACATGGAGCTCTCCAGACAGGTGCGGACGTGCCTGCACGACTACGGGATCCACAGCGCCACGATCCAGCCCGAATACTGCCTCGACGCGACACACAACCATAACGAGGAGGCCGCGACTTCGCCTCGCCTGGACGGCTCGACGTCTTCGCTTCCTGGATGCGGCAAGGCGGATGGGAACTGCCTGCTTGCTTGCGTGGAGGACTGCTCTGGTCGGGGCTGCTGCGTCGTGCCGGACGTGTCGAGACCGGAGAGCACACATTCTCATCACGAGGGAGATGGCCATCAGCACCACTAGGCTTAGCTTGCATGGTTGTTCCCTGACGGGTATATCATCAGCATTTATTGAGGAAAAAATTCATGATCCAAAAAGGGGTTCTTCACTTCTTGTTCCGCGTGACCAAGACCACGGTTTGCTCGGTATTAAGTTCTATATCATCTCGCATCACACTAGACTTATGTTGTTTGTTCTGTCTCATACATATACATAAGCTTGCATTGTAAAGGGGGGTCGGTTGGTTGGTCTGGTTTCACATCATCTATCTGGAAAGCGTTTACACATGGAAACGGGAAACAGCGAAAGTAAACAAGGTGTTTTAAGTTGTCTTTTTTTGTTATTACACTGGGTTATCAGGGCAGGGGAGGGCGGATATTGATACATACGTCAAAGCGTCATTAACGTGCATACATGCGAAGTCGTGAAAGGGATACACAAAAGCTTTTCCGTTCATGGGTTATGGTGACATCTCTTGTACTGTATATACCTAGGTTTTCATTTGAGGGTGGGCGTCTTAATCCAGCGCCACCGGTATGGATATCTGCAAGAAACCCACAGCCTTGAAAGGAATCACACAGATATTAGGACGTTTGGCTGTGATACATATGGTCCCATGAAGCAGTTCACGGCTTTTGAACGAATATGGAGACGAAGTGACATTCCATTGCTTCATCCGAAGATTGCCGGTCTGATCTGTAGGAACCGAATGAGAGATCTACGTCCAAACCAAGAAGAATTATCGTGGTATTTGATGTTTTTGAACCTTGTCTAGTCTGAGATCCACCGCTAGGAAACTTTCATACATCTCATTACATCTTCATATTTCACAATCGAAGAAGTCTGGAAAAGCATCTCCGACCTCGCAAGTGCCATGACAATCTTGGTGATCTGCGCACGGGCCAAGTTCTTCAGCGTTGTTCCCGATCTGGCACGCCGCCACAAGTGCTTATCTTATCTCCGGCTGCCGAATCAACGACAACAACTCACCGAATGACACAACCACTTCCGTCCAACCCCGTCACTTCTCCATCTCACCGTACATAAAGTACCTATCTTTCATCAACGTTGTTGAGTATTAAAGGAATCTTTCACCTTGGGTTTCTCTTAGAAAAAGGAACGGAAGACCACACCTACGTTCGGAGTGATCCAACTACCTCTGCGTTAAAATTCCAAGCACAAAGGCAAACAAATGTACCTCGACTTCACCTTGTCACCTTACATAATATATCTTGCTGAATAATCCACAGCTTCAGTTTCTCTTTTCCTCATTGTACGTTGTTACCTGTTTCTTACCTACTCTCCAACACCCGATTATAACACCCATAAGCAAGGATGGATACGTCTGGGGAAACCAACCCGGACCTGGAGTCTTTCCGTGAGCAATGGAGAGCAGAGGTTCGGGCTAGACAGCCTGCAACAACCCAACAAGCCTCATCATCTTCCTCCCAACAGCAGCAACAGCAACAGCAACCAACCACACACTCTACGGCAGCTGAGCTTGCGGCCGAACATCATCTTCACCCTCGAAAGCCCCCGCCAGCACCGGCCAAAAAGACTGTTGCGCCCCGCCACCAGGACTATGAAGATGACTATGTGCAGCCGAGATCTTTTGATGCACCAAACGATGGAGCTGCGGCCGCATCCACGTCGACACAAGGTGGATGGACGGTGAACAAGACGATCAAGGATCCGGTTACGGCGCTTGATCATTATGAGAAAGCCGTGGAGAGGGAAGCTGCGGGTAGTTTGGGTGATAGTCTGAAGCTGTACAGGAAGGCATTCAGGGTACGTCTTCAACGGCATGGATCTATTCTTTCTTGTCGACGTTCAGTGTCAGCTAACTCAAGGACCCTACAGATGGATGATAGCGTGGATCAGAAATACAAAAACAAGTATTTCCCAAAACCGAAGGCGAAGCCGCCTACGGCGGCGGCACCTGGTACCGCTGGCGGTGCTGAGAGTGCGACCACGGCGCCACCATCGGCGGAACAGCAGCCACTGACCATGAAGGAGTTGATCAACAGCTTCGCAGGGTTAGCGATTGAGCCGGCCGGACCCCCTATAGAAGGAATGCCGCCGCCTCCGTGTCCCATTGCCTCCCTGCCCGAAGAGCTTCTGGTTCACATCATGCGCGATGTAGCTATCCTAGACATCGCTGACTTTGTCCGTCTTGCGCAAGTTTGCAAGAGGTTTGCTTTCCTTGTCGCCACAGAAGATCGGATCTGGCGGCGCATCTGCTTGGGTGACGAGTTTGGTTTTGGTGGCATGCACTATCACTGGCAGCGACAAATCACATGGAAGCCGTTGACGGAGGAAGACCTTCTTACCGAGTTTGAGGAGCAAATGCAAGCTCAGGAGAAAGCGCGGGCAGAAAAGGCCGCGGAGCTAGGCGAGGACGACGCCTCCGCCGCCGACGATGCAGAGACGCCAGATGTCTCTCTCCTGCTCCCCCTTACCCCCGAACAACGAGCTGAAAAGCACGCAGAAGAATCGCGAGCCAACACCCTAGCCTTCTACAAGACCCTCTACAACTCCAGCTGGCTGCGCATGTGGCGTCTTCGTCCTCGTATCCGCTTCAATGGCTGCTACATCAGCACCGTCAACTACATCCGTGCCGGCCAGGCCAGCGCCAACGCCACCACCTGGGGCAGCCCTGTTCACATCGTCACCTACTACCGCTACCTGCGCTTCTTCCGCGACGGCACCGTCATCAGCCTGCTCACCACCGCCGAGCCCGCCGATGTCGTCTACCACCTCACGCGCGAGGCCGTGGCGTTGCATCATGGCAAGAAGGGTGCCGCTAACGCCGGCCCTACACACCTCCCCAGCGCGCCGATGCAGTACGCTCAGAAGGGCCGCTGGCGTCTTTCCTCGGCGACAGATAATCCGGCTGCGTCGCTGAATGATATCGAGGGCGATCTGATTGTTGAGACGGAGGGCGTGGGTAAGTATATCTACCGCTTGGACCTGACGCTCAAGTCGGCGGGCAAGATGGGCGCGAAGAATAATAAGCTGGTGTGGCGAGGATTCTACAATTATGACCGGATGACGGACGACTGGGGTGAGTTTACGCTGAAGCATGATAAGCCGTTCTTCTTTAGCCGGGTTAAGAGTTATGGTGTTTTGGGAGAGTAGTGGCCAGCTGAGGTTTGAGAGGGACTCTGTAAATGTGATTGGAACGATATGATGTGTATACGACAAAGTTAGATTGGTTCAGCAGGCGACATTTACCATAAAGGAACAAAAATTGCATATACGAGGGTGCTCTGAGAAAGTGATTTATTGAACCACCATGACTAGAGAGAAGTATGTTCAAGTTATCGCCGTTGTGATGTTCTTACCGTCAGATACAGTGTTGCTGTAACTTACAGGTACCTGTATTTTACACATCTGTATTGCTCACCTCGGTCAGCCACACTCGCAGGTCGGTGCATAGGTAGAGGATAGGTAGGTATTCTGCCACGATCTCCCGCCTTTCCGGTCCTGCCGGTTGCGCGCTGCCTGCCTGCGGCCGAAGCTCTCTGAGAAGCTCAGACTTCAGTTGAGTTCACCTGTCATTGACGACGTCACTTTTGATATGTACGTACCAAACTCACTTTCTGATTTAGTATTTTGTTCACTTACTGATCGATCATACTAGCACCCCTATCAAAGTTTGATTTCACAAGAGGTTCTCTTCGCTCACGCCAGTAACTTTCTGTGCATCGAGTCTTGGCATCAAACTTTCCTGGTCTCAATATCACCACATTCAAAATGGCCGCCAAAAAGCCAACCAACTGGTGGTTGTGGACCAAGATGTTGCTCGGGTACGAATGATTCCCCGTCATATACTCTTTCACCAACAAACATCTGACATGCCTTCAAAACTACAGTGGAGCAGCCATCTGCGTCGGCGGTCCCGCCTTCACCTACTGGCTCACGCCCACAGACGAGGAGCTCTTCCAAAAGTACAACCCGGAGCTGCAAAAGAGGAGTCTGGAGCGCCGGTTCGAGCGCGAGAAGGAGTTTGACGACTTTGTGAATAAGTTGAAGGAGTACTCCAAGAGTGATAAGCCGAGTAAGTTTTTCTTCTTCTTTCCGCCCTGTTCGGTTGGGTGTGTTCTTGCTTGGTCTTTTGTGAGAGAAGTTGCAGATGAAGAGGAGAGAAGAATGAAGATGGGGGGATGAATGAAAAGCTGGCTATGAGAATGCGCGCCTCATGGATGGGGCGCGAGTGGACCAAGCGAGCTGGCGGTTGAGATAAGTGAGTGAGTACCTTTACTAACTTTTTGACCCAATAGTCTGGACGGTTCAGGCTGAGGCCGAGGAGAAGGAGAGACAGCAGCGGGCGCAAGTGCAAAAGAGTCTGGAGTTGGCGGAGGAGATCAAGGCTAGGAAAGAGGCCATGAGGCGTGAGGCCGGTCTTGCTCCTGAGAAGTAAAGAAAGGGTTGAGATGCGGTCATAGAGGTAGGCTAGGCGCCTTGGGTTGTAACATTATATGGTTTGTAACAGATCTGTGTATGCATAAGATGGATTCGGAGGAGAGGAAAGAGGCGTTCAAAAGGACTTTGAAATTCTATGGAGAGCTGATCACATTTGGCCCAAGGCTTCAGAAGCCGTGCAAATATCATAATTCCTGGCACTTGGTAACTTGGAATGACTGCTGAGGCGGAGAGGAACTTTGATAAACTCGCACATGGTGAGGATAGTTACAGCTGGTTGTCCTGAAGACACTTTTATCCCACGTTTACAAGTTTAAGTGATACGAGCCTTCTGTTACAAAAAGTTGAACAGCATATGTAACAGACGATGATGTCAATTCCCAAGGTGAGGCGAGCTTGCGTTTCGGTGAAGGAGGGAAGTCAAGGTGAGCAGCAACTCAGGTGGGGTAAAATTTTGATGCGGCTCGTCTAGCTAGACATCACGTATTTCTGCTAGGCTGTCCAACAGATTGGGATTGCCTTCAAGGTGGCGAAGAGTTTGTCGCAAATTATATGCCTTTATGAAGCTCTCAAGCTATTCAGTGATTGTAGCCTACATGTTTCCTTGAACGTTTTGAAACATGCCATGAGGTTCAAACATGAACGCGGGTGTGAAGGGATTCTTAAAGAACAAGGTTTTTATGCATGCACGGACCAACCGTCCAACCAGCACCGCCGCGCATCACCACCCCTCTTCCCAGCCAGCAGCCAGAACCCCCCAGCCCGCAAGCCCAGAGCCCACACTGCCGCCCACAGGTCCTTGATGAGGTCCCAGCGCCAAACTAACCCTGAGCTCTAAGGTTCACCGAGATCTCCCGCACCTTTCGCTTTTTCCCCACAACAGATCAATCTCACATCCTCTCATCACCAAACCAACCGCCAGCCAAAATGTCGGATGTTCAGGAGCGTTTGAAGAAGCTGGGCGCCTCGGCCCGTATCGGTATGTTGTTGCCCCGTGTTTTCGCTCATTCTGTAGGATGAGGTTCTGTCCGACAAACGAGGCTAACGATGGTGGTTTCCCTGCGTTTTAGGGTATGTAGAAATTTGAATATCACTCGTCAATCGCACACAACACGCACAAAAAAACGACCAGCAACACCGAATTACCCCTCCATTCCATCCGCGCGCGCGCCCCCTCGAAATCCCCCCACACAATATCTTCCCCCGCGAGTTCCCAGCGAAAGGCGATGAGAAACATGCAAATGCAGACAGACAAAAACGAGAGGATTTGTGATTTCTGACAATGGAATTTTTTGAAATGAAATAGTGGCAAGGGTACTCCCCGCAGAAAGGTCAAGAGAGCGCCTGCCCGCTCCGCTGGCGATGACAAGAAGCTCCAGGCCACCCTCAAGAAGGTCAATGTTCAGCCCATCCAGGCCATTGAGGAGGTGAACATGTTCAAGAGCGACGGCAACGTTATCCACTTCGCCGCCCCCAAGGGTACGTACCGATACGCCTCGAGCTTCAGCTTTACAATATTGAAGGGGCCAGCTTGAACTGGGTTGGGTCAGAAACTCTTTATATATGCAAGAGTCATGACCTACTTAGTCAGGCGAGCTTTCGATATTGCCAAAGCTAAGCTTGGAAGTTTTGCCTGGAGTGGCTTGATCGCTAACATGTTGTGTTTCTTCTGTCTACAGTTCACGCCGCCGTTCCCGCCAACACCTTCGCCATCTACGGCAACGGTGAGGACAAGGAGCTCACTGAGCTCGTCCCCGGCATCCTTAACCAGCTCGGCCCCGACTCCCTTGCCTCCCTCCGCAAGCTCGCTGAGAGCTACCAGAACATGCAGAAGGACGCCAAGGACGCCGAGGAGGATGATATCCCTGATCTCGTTGCTGGCGAGAACTTCGAGAGCAAGGTCGAGTAAATTACAAAAAAATAAAATACTCCCTCTCTCTGTTTGATTCCCCCAAAGCGCTGTTTTTACTCGTACACATTTGCGGTGACATTTATCATGCTGCGCTTCGTTGGGGAAATCACGCGGTTGGCCCGCATTCGGTGTTCAATGTCTTCTTCTGATGGCTTGTCTTGATTCGGAGCTGGGAAATGATGTCTGAATGGTGTTTTTGATACCATATCATGGTTCAAGGGCAACGGAGGTTGTCTGGCAGATATGGCAGTGAGATGGAAAGACGTGGAATCGTACTGGATCGTCTGTTCGCACCTGGACTCTATGGAGAGAGACAGTGGTGGAAGTGATGGGTCTCTGAATGACATATCCTACATCGGTAGATGTAAACAACAAAACAAAACAATTGTCCAAGCACGGACTGAAGCGAACTTTACCCACGTGAAGATCGTAAGTAAGCATCGAAGACCGTGGTCACGTTGTTAAACATATTAAAGTTGGCAGACGAGATATGTTGGGCATACGATTGTGACGGAAGTTTCGACACACTCTATGTCTTTCTACACACTGCTCTTCAAACCCCTATTTCAATATATAATTTACCCAAGCTTAAAGTTCCCATCCCCGGCATTTCTCAACCATCCCTTCAACGCCACTCTTTTTGTCACCTCCTTCGTCCTCCGTCTCCCTTCAAGTAAGCCACTTACATCCTTGATCTCGTCATAAACAAGATCTGTACTTCCGAGGACTCGCTTGATCTCGCTATTCCCATCCAACTCTATCACCAAGCATATGTCCCTCGCCAAAGCCCACATCTTACGCCGCGAGACCAAGCTGGCTCCCCGCGGATCAAATTGCCTTCGGCCCTGCAACACGCCACCCACCAAGCCCTCTCCGTCGCGTGGGCCGTTGAGAGTCCAAGATGTAGCGAGATTGCTTGCAATGAGCTTCTTTGACGGCTCCTCCATCGACCGAGAACCAGAAGGAAGTATAGCCCGCCTAGAAAACGCAAACTCCATCTTCGTCGTCTCAACCCTGAACTCCCGAAACGCATATCCGGAAGCAGCCAGCTTCGCGCGCACGCTCGGGTCGTCAACTAAAGGTGCCATTCGTCCACCTTCAGCGGCAGAAGCAGAGAAACACCGCTTGCATGCCTCAGACGAATACTGGGACTCCGGCAAGACGACGCTGGTTAGGTATGCATTCGCAGAAGAGACTAGCGTGCTGGTGAGAGAAGACAGGAGCGAGGTCACTTGCTTCAGGGCGAGCTTGTCGGAGCAGGACTTGGATAAGCTCGGCGGGGCGTCGCCGCGGGAGGGCTTGCGGCGGACGATGCCGAGCTGGGAGAAGTAGGCACGGCCAGGGAGGGAGGTGGTGTCGTCTGTTGGTGCTGGTGCTGGGGTTTCTCCTGGTGTGGGAGATGGGATTTCCCACGGCGAGGCGTCATCTTGGGCCGCCATGATCAGTTCCATGCTTGCGTCTCCGCCTATGATAGGTGTTAGTCATTGGGCTTGCCATGTGTTATCTGAACAAGGTGGTGTCAGATATGGGGAGACCTACAAGGCGCTTCAGAGCAGTACATGTGTAAGCTCACATCTTCTCTCCATGCGAATGGCTGTCCTTGCCACACTTCTGGCGTTTCTTGCTGCTCGGCCGTTCTTCGATAGATAAACTCGGACTGCGATCCATGAGCTAGGCGTTTACACTCTTCGAGCACGAACCGGTTGAAAGCTCGTATGGCAAGTATTTCAGCGTGCCAGTCATGAACGGCTACTCCGTTGGCTTGGGGAAGTTTGGATGCCGGAAGGCACTTCATACCAGTTCTAAGGTCGAGGTTCCATCTTAGCTTCACCAACTTGATATTTATCCTGGCCACAAGGTGCTTTGGGACACTCGAGCAGCTTTATCAAGCTATTATACCTACTTACGCCAATGCTACACATTTCACTCCGTTTGGGCCTGGCAATCCTGTTAGTTGGTGGTTCCAAGTCGTCCAGCATGTAGCAAGTATCACCTTTAGCCACAATCCCTGCCATGGGAACCCATTCATGGAGACCATTGTCGCGGACACTGGGCTTTCGCTTGGCGGGCAGTTTGCTGAACTCTTCAAGAACAGCAGATGCTATTGCGTCCGCATTTGCCATTTTGTTCTTCATGTAGAAGTCGCTAAATCCTGTTGTGGTGCGTTTATATGTAAGGGGAAAGAACGACTTGGAACGTTCAGGTTCTCATGTCGAACGAAGCCGACATATCGAATGGCAAGGGTTGGGGTTAGCACTTGCTAACCATTTGGCGACGTGGAAATGCAAGTAGATAATGAGGCAGACTGTGACTCGGTGCACTAAAATAAAAGGAAATTCACAACTGTTGCATGCGCGATACACAGCAGCATTCACATGCATCATTTTTTTGTCGTCCAACGATATTGGTGATGCATTGCATCTGGCGTTGAACCTTGAAGTCGTTGTTGATGGTGAAATGGGGGATTGAATTCACGGTGAATGACGTCCTGCAGCCCGGCCCAGCTGGCAAAAAAGTGGCGGCAATTGAGTTCTGCCCGTGTTGCCAGCCCGCTGCCAGCCCACTTGAGCCACCACAACGCTGAAGTGGACACCGCGGTCCGTGCACTCAGCCTATCACAGGGCAGCCCTATCGCACAACCTCGCTGCGGAAAGAAATTGAGGAAAATCGACGCTGGAACATTGCACCTTCGAGGAAGCATCTCCCGACAACCGACAATCTCGACAGCAAACCGCCACAATGAGAACGTACGACGATACCTTCTCCGGCCAGAGGATCTACCCTGGAAAGGTACGCGTTTTTTGCCCGTCCAAAATGATTTGCGGCTCGAAAAAGCGACCGGGATTGGGAACCCGTGGGGAAATGGTCTTGGTCTTGGATTTGGGAGGGACCGACTTTGGGGGGAGCGATCGAGAGATATTGACGGATCTCATCAACGCGACGCCGACGACATTTTGGTTGAGAGGGGTGATATTATGAGCGACCAAGGACCAGCAAGAGCAGCAAAAGAGGAGGGATATACAGCCAATCGTGACAAAAAGTGCTGACATGTTTTCTTTGAAACCTTCAGGGTAAGCTGTACGTCCGTGGCGACAGCAAGATCTTCCGTTTCCAGAACGGCAAGTCCGAGTCGCTTTTCCTCCAGCGCAAGAACCCCCGCCGCATCGCCTGGACCGTCCTCTACCGTCGCCAGCACAAGAAGGGTATCTCTGAGGTACGCAAGAAACCACATATCCGAACTCGGGCCCATTCTCCTTCACCAGTTGCGCACACCGTCACCAAGCCCCTATTCTATCGATTCCGCCGAAACAATATCGAAGGCTTCGAGATTACAACGGAGAGAGATATCACGGATACGGATACATGGGACGCACGCGCAACTGGGCGAGGGAGATGATTGGGAATGGGAGAAACTGTTGCGTGAAGCAGATAACTGACACACATTACAGGAGGTTGCCAAGAAGCGCTCCCGCCGTACCGTCAAGGCCCAGCGTGCCATCGTTGGTGCTTCCCTCGATGTGATCAAGGAGCGCCGCTCCATGCGCCCCGAGGCCCGCTCTGCCGCCCGTCTCGCCGCCATCAAGGAGGCCAAGGCCAAGAAGCAGGAGTCTCAGGCCGCTAAGAAGGCTGAGAAGGCCAAGAACGCCGCCAACCCCAAGGGCCGTGTCACCTCCAAGCAGGGTGCCAAGGGTGCGCCCGTCAAGGTCGCTGCCAAGTCCCGTTAAATGCGGTCTTGTCGGTCGGGGGACACGATGATGTGAAAGGGAGAATGGAATGTCTTTACGGTCCTGCGTGGCAAAGCTGGAAGGGATACGCGGAGTCGGTCTGGTCGGTTCTCGGTTCTTTTTTTTTTGCCTGCACTCAGCTGGAGGGTTTTCGTCTCGTTTAACGAAAACAATACAACAGCTCGGTTTCTGGAAGGGCCGGTTGCATGGATCCCAGCGTTCCAACGGATATGACATCAAACGCTTTGCATGGGTAGCTTAACAGAATGCCGACTTATGCATTGGTCAAAGAACGAACAAAAACAACACATCCCACCTCCCTGTGATACTAGGGAGGGCGAGAGACAGTTTCGGCGCCGTTGGGACAAAGGAAACGGGGATCTGGCAATCATAATATAACGCTGTGCACGGCGAACGGTTCAGCGGGCAAAAGGCATTTCACACGGCTTCTATTCTCTATACGTCGTGATACTCTATCAAACGGATACCCAGTCACAACAAGAGTGTCTCCCCCTTGACAGATGTTTGGTTCCCATTGTTTTCGTTTATATGCGTGAGCTTTCGCCGGTGATATCATTACATACTATCTGTCTATCTTTTGTTTATTCCCCTTTGTCTATCCATTTAGAGCTTAGCCAGGACACCATCGGCACCAGTGTTGGCGATGCTCTTAGGCACCTCATCCAGCTCGGCGTAGGTGACCTTGCCGTGGTCAATGATGATGGCATAACGCTTGGTGCGGTCACCCTGAGTCCAGCCGATGGACTTGCTGAACTTGCAGTCGGCATCAGACATGAAGAGCTGTTTGTGAACTGCGTGTCAGTTTGTTTGATACTATGGGACCAGGAAGGAAGACAAGATATATATAACTCACAATAGACTCATCCTTGACACCGTTGGCCTTGCCCCAAGCGGCCATCACCCACGCATCGTTGCTGGCAATGAAAATGATCTGGTCGACACCCTTGGACTTGAACTCTTCGAGCTTGGCGAGGTAAGAGGGGACGTGCTGCTGCTGGCAGGTGGGGGTGAAGGCACCGGGGACGGCGACGAGGACAACCTTCTTGTTGGCGAACTCTGCGGTGTGTGAAGTCGAGTGAGTGAATGTTCAGAGCTTCGCGTGAGAATGCTTTTACATACCCTTGCTGGCATCGTACTGAATGGGAAGACCGCAGACGGTGAGGTCGGTGTCGCCGCTGGGAGCGACGTAGGTGAAGGTAACACCCTCGGGGAAAGAATC
Source organism: Sordaria brevicollis (assembly GCA_033439795.1). Taxonomy (NCBI): domain Eukaryota; kingdom Fungi; phylum Ascomycota; class Sordariomycetes; order Sordariales; family Sordariaceae; genus Sordaria; species Sordaria brevicollis. The sequence continues at coordinate 2,262,582 of JAUTDP010000007.1, forward strand.
ACCGGCCTTGAGAGCAGACATTTTGTTGGTTATGTGTTTTGGAAGTGCGTGAAGCTGTTTTGAATTGGGCTTTGAGAGAAAATGAGAAGAAGAAATTGCTTTGTGCTTGGAGTTAAAGCTTCCTTGGACGGAGCTATATAAAAGTAATGGGAGCTGTGATGTGTTGTTATCAGATCACATTTCCAATCATAGCGGGGTCGCTTTTGGAGGGGCTCGAGGGGTTCTCCGTTCTCCGTTCGGGCGGGCAGGAACCATTGCGAAGCCTCCAGTAACATCAACCGGAGGACATCGATAGTGGAGCCAGTCCGATCAATTGCCCTGGAAAGGGTGGTCGTTAAGGTGCCCGCGGGTGCACTTTCCACATGAACAACATCAAGTTGGGGGTTTGGCGGTTCCTGTCCATTGTCACGTCAAAGTGGGACAAAACCAAGCTGAGCATTCTTGGATTGCGCGATCAGCGAGCTTCATTGCATCGATGTGCAAGATCAGAAACAGCTACACTATTGATGTCTCGATGGCCCCGACACGGCAGGGATAATTTTCTTGAATTCTTCTCAAACACCAACACCCTCAATCGTCTCAATGGGGGAGACAGTCATACGCTTTCTGGCTGGCACTCAGATTTGATGATTACTCAACTATATGTGTATGTCCCCCCCTGACCTAAAGGCTTGACCAAAAGAGGCGGTTTGTACCGAGCTGCTTCTAACCCCGCCGGCTCGGATCTTTCTATGACTCTTGTCTGCCGTCAGCACATACATCCTAGGGATTAAGGTCACTGGGCTATAACAAACTTGTCTTCAGTTCAAACCTGGAAGACAGGAATCTTCCGTCTTCTTTTTTCATCCCCTCATCACATGTGGATCTGTCGCATCCATCGCCGTTAGGGCATCAAACGCTGGTTATCCTTTCCCTCATTTCTTACATTTTTATTGAAGTTTTGTTCTTCCCCTTGTTTGATTACCTCAAGTACCAATTCAGCCGTCGCCATGGCAACCGAGTCAAAGCCCCCATTTCCACCGTTCACAGCCGAGACAGCCCAGATCAAAGTCAAGGCCGCGCAGGATGCATGGAACACAAAGTGACTACAAACTTCGCATCTCGTCTTGGAATCCGTTTGTCGTTGGCTGACCCTTGTCGACTTTGAAGAAACCCCCAAGCTGTCCAGATGGCCTATACTCCGGACTCCATCTGGAGAAACCGGGATACCTTCCTGCAAGGACGCCCGGCAATCGTGGAGTTCCTGGAGAAAAAGTGGGCAAGAGAGAATGGCTATCGTTTGAGGAAGGAGCTGTTTGCTTTTACAGACAACAAAGTCAGTTGTTCGCTGTTTCTTTCTGATGTTGGACCTAAGGTCATGGACCAAGAGTATGCACGGAGTTAACCTTCGGAGTGTGTCCATTCCATCGAACTAGATCGCCGTTCAGTTTTGGTATGAGTGGTATGACGGATCGGGCCAGTGGTGGCGGACATACGGTCTTGAGGACTGGACTTTTGCCGACAATGGCCTCATGAGGAAGCGGCAGATGAGTGGGAACGATGTGAAGATCACGGAAGAAGAGCGTTGGTTTCAGGAAGGTGTCGATGTTAACGAAGTGTCTATCAGCGAGAAGCACTGGTGAATGGCATCAGTTAGTTCACCTGGCGTGGAAGCTGCACGGTGCGACCTGGAAGTTTGGCACGAGACGGTTCTTGTTGCCGGTTTTTTAGGAAAGAACATTCACCAGAAACTAGTTGCGTACGATACCACGGGGAATACACAAGAAACCATGGCGGCATCCTATTCATCCTCAACTCCAACCTGCAACAACGGAATCGCGAGCCCGCGAGGCGGTGTGAGGGTGCCACGTCGGATGGGTATTCCACGATTTCTACACCTTCACTCAGCCATTCCATCCGAACAGCCGCAGCGACGAACTGAACCACTAATTCCTAAATTTCACCTCTCCTCCGTTTTTCACGGGTTCTGCTCTTGTTACTCTCAGTAGACCAGCCCCGTGGGTATCAGCAGGCGGCGAAAAATACTCGACCAGAAATTGGCGGCGATTTCAAGATGTCAAAGACCAAAAACCCCCGGGTAAAGCGTGGTTCCAGGTGAGTGCAATCATGGTTCAAGAAAGACAAAAAACATCACTTGCAACGAACTGACGTTGACAGTGTTTGGGATGTGGCTCCTCCGGGCGCAAGTACCGAGTTGGCGCAATGGTCAACCGAACATTTTCAGCAACACGGTCGGCCTTTGAGGCTGGCTGTCGATGCCCGTTACTGGCAAAATTACTTTGAAAATTACCCCGAAGTCAAACGGCTGCAGACATGTCTGTTTATACATTCCTCCAAGTGTGTCAAGTTGGCCGATACAATTTACTGATACATGATCATAACCAGACGATCCCGAGAAGAACGAGGTAGAGAAGACCATCATGTTCCAGATCATGACTCTGCTTGAGCTGAGCATACATCTCATCTTCGTTTTCGATGGCCCGGACTCCTACTACCACGATAACGCCGATTCGAAAATCAACACGCCGGAAAGATTGCGTCTGCTCAAAGATCTATTGAACCATCTGGGTGTCCCTTTTCATCAGGCACCGGCGGAGGCAGGACCTACATGTGTCAGGCTCCAGGAGCTCGGTGTCGTCGATGCGGCCTGGACAAATCACAGCACGGCTCTCACACGTGAATGCCAAGTGGTCGTCGTGTTCAAAATGCAAAATCGAGACTGGAAAGGAATAAGTGAGGAGTCCGTGATCAAGCATGAGGCCACGGCATTGATGCAGGAGAAGGGTTTAGACCAATCGAGCCTCGTTCTAGGGCTTCTACTCGGTGGATGCGAATATGCAAAAGGCATTCCGGGAGTCAGTCATGACACTGCGCTCAAAATTGCCCAAAAAGCCGGGCGGTTGGCAAAGACGATGTATGACGCCTTTCATGACGATGGGGACAAGATACAGATGAACAAATGGTAAGTCAAAGTTTGATTCGAAAAGTTACCATGTTGGCAATGCTAATACTTCGAAGGCGAGCACAATTTCGAGCCTTTCTCAAGGATAATGGCTACCCATCTGTGTCCATCCCAAATTCGTTTCCTGATATGAGGGCCATAGGGTGCTATCGGAGCCCGCCATCGCGCTCGGAAAACGAGTTGCGTAATCTGCTCTGCTTACGATATGGATGGACACGATCGCTAGCAGAGAACCTCTCCGACATCTGCAAATTCCTCGCTCTGAAGTTCAATCCTTACCCGAACAGCAACTGGCCTATACGACACTTGACTGCACTCGAACTAAACCACAGACTGCTCGAAGGGTCGTTGAAGCACACACCTCAGGCATGTGAGGCCATTCAAGTCCCTAGGAAATTGGGGCAAACCCCATGCTGTGAACTCACGGTGTCGTCAACATCGCTTCTTCCAGGACTTTCCAAGAGCTACGATATGTGGTCAACCCACAAAGTCAAATGTGAGTTGATATCCTGTGTCGTCCAGCAAGGGCTACCCGCGGAGCGATTACCCCGACCCAAGCTTCAGAATAAGAGCTCAGCAAAGCAAACCAAGAGAAAGACCACTGGGTCAAGCCCGGAAAACATGACAAACCAGAATAAGAAATCCAAAGTCACAGCTGTCGTCACCAGTACGCCAATCGAAGAAGCCACAAAGCGTATACAAGAAGCGGGGAAAAGTAGCGGCAACACGCAAGACGAAAAGACGCCTTCATCGCCATGGCAATTTCGTATCCCGCCCTTACCACAAGGGTCTGGGTTGTCTCAACCACGGCAGTCTCCGGTGGATGTCGCTCCATCATCCTCGAGTCTGGATATTTACGACTTCTGATCACAAGGTTGATCGGAGGAAAAGGGTGATTGTTCAACGGTGTCAAATACTCGGTTTATGCCGGGGAAAGGTCGTTAAGAATCTCGATTGAACCCCGCGGCAATCATAATGTGCCTTTTCGGCGATGGTTTGCAAATGCCGAACGCCTACAAAAGAAAGGGGACATGGCAGGGTAGGTTTTCTGAATCTCGTGCTTGCGCCCTAATCTAGCAGAACGACGAAACTCGAATAACGAGCTCGACGTTTTCATCACGAGCTCCCTTGGTTGAGGTCTGACAAAGCGAACAAGCAAGCTGACTCAAAATAAGCCTGTCTCGACCTGGCTACGATTCATTTACCAGCTACCCGGAACCAGGCGCCGCTTGGGCCGCAACCTAAAAGCAAAAACGGACCTGGCTGGCCTCCATTCGGAAATGTGGCGAGTCTGCTTTGATAGTGATCACCATAGTCCCTGCTCTTGTGTTGGGGAGTTGAGGGGTGTTGTCAAGGGTGTGAGCGTTACCAGCAGGGCGGCACGCCCGGGTGCGGACCGTCCCGCTATGATGGACAGGGGTGAGGAGGAGGATAGAGCTTCAACCAGGCTCACCTGGCAAATCAGCTTACCACGGATATATCGAAGAGTGATAGTATCTCAAAGTTTCATCTCATGAGAATGAACATGCAGGAAGTTAGAGATAATTTGGGGTTCGTTGATGTTCTCTCATGGTTTTGGGGCAGACTGTAGTTGACTGTTGAAGAAAGATACACTGGTGGGGATATATGGCACAAGTTACCTTTCAAGATATCTGGTAGCGAGTTCATGCACTATACACGGCTATATAAGTAACTTTGAACTACAGAGGACAGGCTAGTCGTTCATCAAAACCTCATCGTCTCCTTTCTGCATTGTAGATCATGAAGCTTGCATTTTAGAGGCAAGTTATCTGTTTCTGTATCTCCAACGTACCTGTCAAACAGTCGTCACTTTCTAGGTGTTAGATTAATCTCGCCGTGAGTAAGGAAGAACATATAAAGATCTTTTTGAGCAAAAAAGGACATAATGGTGCCCAACGAACCATCTAGATCAAGTAGCCGAAGAGCCCAAAATCTCGGTAGCACACACGATCGGCGCAAGGAATTTGACGAAAGAGCTTATATAATCCTTAGTCGTACGACCTTATGGTGCTTTCATGAAGGCAGTTGAAGAAGATCGTCAGTGTTTGAATTAATCTTCTTGCTTCTTGGCACTTGCAATGCTGGGATGGTTTTTGGGTACACTGGGAGATGGCATTTTACAACATTTCGATCGATACAAAGTGCAGAAAAGAAACCAAAAACAGGGTTTAAGTCATGTTGAGAAATAGCAAACGTCGAGAGAGGTTTGATGGTGAATTTTCAAGTGAACGCAGTGCAAAACACAAAGCTGATGTCCGGGATAAATTCCGGCTTCCTCTTCAAGTGTGAAGGCCAACTTGAAGAGCATAGTGAAAACGGGGGGCACCATTAAAAATAGAAGAGCGTGCCCATGAAGCCCATTAGCTTGAAGCAGACAGACTGAAGACAAAAGAGCTGCAAGATACGGGAATAACAAAAACCACAAAGAAGTAAAAACTGAAGCAAGAGCACGTTCGAGAACTTGTGATAGCCCCAGCTGAGCCCACATCTCCATTCAGGGCGTTGAACACAAAAGCACAAACACCCGTGCGCACACGGAGGCGACAAATAACGGACGCTATCGACTGTAAATGTCTCAAAGACGTTCGATGGCCTAGCCAGGCGACTTAGACTGGCTAGTGAAGCGAAAGCTGGGCTGTCTCTCCGTGTGAGAGGGGGCGGCCGCCGTTTCGGGACCGCGGAGAACTACCATCGGTCGTGGAGAATCAATTTGTGGAGGATTGAGGGGAGAGGGAGGAAAGGGGAGGGAGAAAAAAAGAGATCGGGGATATGGTAAGCGAGCGAGCGAGGGAAAGGGAAAAAAAGGTGACAACAAGCAAAGAGGGAAGGAACTAAAATGTCTTACTTTGAGGTCCTAGTGGGAGTAGCGAGGCGAGACATTACATACATCGTAAACGACATCCGCATCCGTGATGGGGCATGGGGAAAGCAAGGGTTTAGGGCCAGGGGTCTCGGCTTTGGATATTGGGTATTGGAAGGACTGGATACTTTTCAATACCCGGATGTGTCCACTATCATGATCAACCCATGAGGCTGTGGGCTGGGCACACTACGCTAGCCTCACGAGCTTTGGATCTCTTGGTTTTCTCTGTGGAGAGCATACCAAGCCGATGGATATCCTTCGTGACCTTAATTTCGGCCCTGGGTTCAAGAACGGTTGACTGGTCCGTAGTCCACGAAGAGAAATCCGCCCTGGGTTGTGGCACTTCGGGGGAGCTTATGCTCCGGACTCTTCCCCAAGACGTTGTCCACGAGGAATCGCAGTCACCGGCCTCCACGTGTATGGAGCTGGCTTGAACGTCGATGATAATAGGATATGGGAAATGGTGTTGTACGCCAGTAGAATGAAACAAGCTTGGCCTTACGTACTGATGACGGCAGAGTAGGGGGAAGTTCGGAGACTTTGTTGGTGAAGTGGAAAGATGAACGGCAGGACACGGGAACTGCGTGACCAGTGTACATCGGAGGGCAACGAGTGAGCCTCTTTGCAAGACAGAAACGATTCGCCTCAGACAATGGATTGTCGTCGTCAAAGCGGGCGGGAGAGACATAACGTGAATCCATTGGAACTTTTGTCAGCCGTCCGCTATGCTGTTGTGCAACTGCAGTGAAGTCTCAAGGGAAAGCCACACGAAAAAAAAGGAACGTGTGCTGCAGCCATAATCAACCAAGACCTGTTGAGGCCTTTGACAGTCTCTCTGAAAAAGTGAGCCCCTGATGTGCGCAGAAGACTGGTGCTGGGTCCCGCCGATCAAAAGATCAACATGTGGACCGAATGTTCAGGATGTGAAGAGTAAAGGACCATTCGGGTGTGATGGCGAAGGAGAAGAGAGCGGCTCCATATCCAGTATTCTTAGAGGAATCGGTACACGAAAGAGTTTGTACCTGGACAGTATGAAAGTAATGATGAGTTGATGAGAATGGGATTGGGAAGTCGGAACCGAAATATGGTTAAGCGAGTCCACTGTAAGGGCATTTGTACCGAGCGAAGAGACAGGGAGGCCCGTATTGGAACCGAATCTGGGAAGGGTGGGAGAAACATCAGCCCGTGGCGACGGTTTGGAAAGTGAAAGACGCCGGCGTGGGAATGGAACTTTGCTCGACGTCTAGGGGACGACGATGAGGTGCATGGATGAGCGGCAGGGATGTCTCAGGGACCGGATATCTTTTTCGTGAGGGCCTTGGGTCACATCCCAATTGCCGCTCATTTTCGGCCATTCCTGCCTCCACGGGCTGCTCGGTGGTCGGTCCTCTTTGGATATCCAGTTCTGCCCAAACCCTACCCCATTCCTCATTTCCCATCCTCTTTCTGCATGTCCCTTTCGGCTCCGTACCGGGCACGCCTCCGACTACCAATGAGGCACTTGCTATCATAGCAGGGAAGTAAAAGTGCAGACCTCGGTACACAGTCATTGCTCGATATCATAGGGGCAGCGGGGAAAGCGCTTCGGCCTAAACCCCAACCCAAAACAAGCAATAACTCATGAGAATAGCATCCGCCAATAGAACCATGAGAGGACCTTATCACTTTCACAATGCCGTGCGGCTGTCAAGTTTGCATGTTCCGGGGTGTTTGGTTGTTTGGTTGGCGGCAGTGAGAGTGACGGCCGGCCTGTTGTGAAGCGTGCTCTAACCCACCTTCCGTTTCCATAACCTATGCTCCTTGGCGTGCTTTCAAAAGCACTTTGTTCCTTGGACACCTTGGCACTTTCTTTTCAGCTTTCAGGATTTTTGTTCTCTCTCTTTCGTGTCCGAACACAGCACGCCGACCAGCCGGACGAGAGAGCCTTGTCGCTTGCGTTGGATGCGATTGGTAATGGTTGTTTGGTCCACAGGGCCTTGGGGGAAATTACTAGTACCCAGTTGCACGGCTCCGGCGGGCTCTTGATCCAGACGAAGGGCGCCATTGAGAGACGCCGGGCTCCGCTCCGCCGGGCATCTTCTTGAAGGGATCTGATTTCCGATGAAGAGTCGCATCGAAGATCAGGAAGCCATTCCACCGATCTTCCACCACAATGGAAGCATTCTCGGGTCATTCGCTGCTACGGTGTGGTTGTTGATGATGATGATCACCGAAGGCTTCCATCGCAGTCGCCGTCAGAGGTAAGAGAATCCGTGGAATAGTCCATATCTGACTTGTCGACTTCCTGGCAACAATTCGATTTTCTCGGCTCGCATGTGCACAATCAAGACCGATGCATGTCTCAAAAAACAAAAAACATTGTGAGAGAGCGGACCTTGAGAGCCAAGCCAGCCGTGTATCCCGCCAATCACAAGGCCGCTAGGCAGCCTCGTTACGGCGATCCCTTCCCAATATAGCTTGGCAGCCCAGTGTCGATATTCCCGATGTTTATTGCTTTTGATCGAGAGGGTTGGAGGGGTCCCGTAAAGCCTGCGAGGCCTGTCCTTGGCTGGTCCGTGGAGGTCGCAGGTTTTTGGAAAAACCTTGACGCCCTGAAATCCCATTTTTGTTCCTGATTCGTAACGCCTCCTTCTCTCAGCTCGAGCGTCGAAAAGATACTGACACCAAATGGGCCTGCTTTCTGGAGGCGCTACGCATGCTGTATCGCCATGTGGTGCGGTGTCGACAGGCTTCAAGCCCTCTTGTTCATGACCTTCGAGAGGGATCCAGGTCTCAAAAAGCAAGGGCTCGACTCTGGCAGGCCAACTGCTGGCTGACGACTTCGATAGTGTTATGCCATGTTTTCGTTTTTCTCTTGTCCGTTTGCCAATTTCGACATCCCGCTTCTGCCCACCCTGGCTGGTACCCTTGAATGCTTCTTGATCAAGATCGAGATTTACAAAGCAAATCTCTAGTCAGGCTTTGCTCCGCAAAACAGGAGCGTGCTATATGAATGACCGACTTCTCCTTCTCCCACTGTCTTCCTCTACCCCGTCCAGTTAATGCTTGAACCTCGTGGCATATCGCACCAATACCCTATCGCCCTGAAACGAACAGCCTCGAGTGTCCTCCTTTGACACTACTCCAACCAGTTGTTGAGATTACCGTCCATCCCATTCACAATGGGTCTCCTTCCTCTCACATATCGACGTCCAGCTCACGTCGACAAGGACGCCTCACTGAGTGATGAGCCCAACGCTGGCCAGAACACCCTCACCAATGCCCCTACCAACGACAGTGAAGCCGGACTCGAGAAAACAGAACCAAGTCTGAAAACAGTCAGCTCGGGAAGCATCGCGGGAATCCCACCAGCATTGAGCTTTGATAAGATTATCGAGGGTGGAACATGTCCAGTCAGTACTTGATGCTGCCTCAACTTATAAGCAGAACCAGCAACTGACTAAAAGCCGTGTGAAGCCATGTACCGTCCGCGACTTTATGAACTACCTAATTTACGTGGAGCGGTCAGCCGAGAACCTGCAATTCTTCCTATGGTATCGCGACTATGTGAAGCGCTTCGAGCAAGCCAAGACATGGGACCTCGCCCTCGCTCCAGAGTGGACGCCAGCCATGGAGGAGGAAGCCATCCAGAGGATCCAGAGAGACCAAGCCGAGAAGGCCCGCAGCAAGAAGCCAAGTAGCAAAACAGGAGACGTAACGGTCGAGATCTTCAAAGGTACCGATTTTGAGAAGGGATCAACACCCATGCTGTCCAGTCGAGGCCGGAGCACATCAGACCTGCCCGAGGGCAGCCGAACCATGAGCGGTAATAATCCGTTCGGAACGCCGCCGGATACTCCGCGTGGCTACCACCAGGAGACGTTCTCCTCCGAATATGTTGGTTCCAGTTTGGCGACGACATACCGCACTCAGGCGAGCGATGCCTTTACTTCAGCAGGCGTCAAGCCACCATGTAAGTTGAAGCATGACGTCTCTTTCCCGTACCTCACAGCTTCATATGCCACGCTGCCCCTGCGGAGGCATGGCAAGCATGTGACAGCTCCTGTCATGTACCAAACCAAAACAGGGGTGAATTTGACTGACCAAACCCTCATCCAAGCAGTCACCATCCAGCCCTTCCGAAAGGAAATCGACCGTGTTATCGCCACCTATATCATGGATGATGCGCCCCGACAGCTCAACCTTTCTGACAAGGAGCAAAAAGCTGTGCTGCAGGCGCTGGCGCACACGACGCACCCGTCTGCGTTCCGCATCATCATCACGCCCATCGAGTCTGCGCTGCGTCGGCAGGCGCACCCCAACTTCATCCGCTGGTCCATCTGCAACGGCAACCCGGCGCGTGTCTTCTTTGCGCGCGGCCTCGGCGTAGCGCTCATCCTGCTCAGCACCGCGGCCGCCATCGTTTTGACTCTCTCCAAAGCGGGCCGCGGCTACCGCGCGCTGGCGGCCATCGGCTGGGTGCTGGGCATCTCGACGCTGATCGCAGCGTATAAGGGCATGTGCGTGGTCCTGCATGGTTTGCATCACCGGCATATCCGCCCGTGGGAGCTGTTCATGACGGAGGATGAGGAAGGGGATGAGGGCAGCCACGCGAAGCGGTCGTTTGACAGCTTCGGGTCCGGCAACAGCTACGAGGACGAGCCGTGGGTGGTCCGGTACCAGAAGCGCAACGTGATCCGCAAGATCTTTGATCGCGAGGTGTGGATCCAGGAGCCCATGCTGCGCCAGATTCAGGACACAATTGCGGTACAGAGCATGTTGTGCGCCGTTGTGGTGTCGGCGATCCTGACGGCCATCTTTGTCGCCGTGCCCGGAGGAGATTTGTTCTAAACTGAAATGTTTATCTGATCGATCTGATAACCGAATCGAGAGGAGTTTGAGGGTCGTCCAAGAGTTTGTGTTTTGCATCAAAGTGGAAAGTGGAAGCTTGAGTGCTTGTGACAAGTGCGGGTGCGGGGTTGGCCCATCCAAAAAAAGTTGGAGATGATGGAGATGACTTCCCTCTTTTCTTCCAATCTCCGTTTGGGGTTCGGACGTGCGGGAATCATGATCCCCCATCCACCCCGTCCAAAATTCTGGCCCCGGCCGCCCCGCTCTGGGGAAAACGTAAACCGGTTTCGGTAACTTTCGGCGCTGTGGAGTCGACTGTACCTGCGCCGAGCCGAACCATTTCCCCAGAAACCTCGCGTGTTTTTTTGGAGGCATGAACCCCTCCTCCATGCAAGGCTTATGTATCATTGCGTTCTTTTTTTATCGGCGGTTTTCTTTTGTGCTTACTCTACGCTACAATTTTTTTGGTCAATGGTATGGACGGGGTTGGACTTGGACGGAACCGGCGGGGGCAGGCTACCGGTATTCACTCTAGGGTCTTGTGTGTACAAAATATTCACGAAGGACGATTTGGAATACTGTCCCTATTTGGTTTTCCTGGGTCTTGGATTTTGTCGGAGTCGGAGTCGGAGTAAGCTTCTTCTGGATGACCGGCATGGATTTCATGATTACTGAAACTGCGGAGAAGGAAGAGGCAAAGGCGAATGGCGATAGGCAGCGCAGTAGGGCTGGAGAACTGGACAATACAATATCATGATCCTTCAAAGTGTGGTGTCACAGACTATATGCTGTATCTGGTTGAAAGACAAGCAGACGGCTACTTGCGCTGTTCCGCCCAGATGTGTTACGTATGGATTCCCAGCTTTCCGGATGGGGATCTACAATACCAGTACGGAAACGTTATTGCAACGCTCAGGCTGACGAGAGATGGCGCAGAAGACGGCGCAGAGCCAGACTTTGATAGACCTGAGTACATGTACATAGAAGGATCGGGTGTTTGACGGAAAGCTCAGACATCGGGAAGAAGTGTTTCAATTATGGAAACCTGTCCCAGGTCAACATTGGATGACAACGTGACGGCATACACCACACCAGACGGAAGGATCATGATGTGCCGTGCCTCGGGCGAAAGGGGTCACAGTCGTCACGGTATTTGTTGGGGTTTCTTTCCCCGGACAGGGGTGGTTCATGGGGTTAAGCAGGCCTGTAGGCCATCTTTTTCTTGTAGCGCCTTATCGATAAACCGTGCGCGCCGTTTTTGTGGCCCACCTCTGACTAGATCACCACCAAAGTGAAGGCACCCGGGATATGATCTACAATGTAGTTTTCAGTATCCCTCCTCCTTTAAAAGGTCTCTGACAAGTCTGTCTCGTCCAAAAGCGCTCTCCGAATGGCAGCCCTCAAAGATACCCTCATGCCTCCCTGAAACCGCTCTTATTGTTCCAACATCTACCGACACCTATTTCCTCCGTTGTGAACAAGAGCAGATCCAAGCAAACATGTCTTCCGAATACTATCAAGCCGAGGCCGAGGTTGTTGCTCCCCACCTGCGACAACCATCGTCGCAACCACAACCCGACCACCCACAACCCGAATCCCGCGACCGAGAGCTGAAGAATGACGGCATACCGTCCCAAGCCGACCAATTGACCACTCATCTTTCTCCGAACGCTGCCGTTACCACTCCTACAACACCCACTATCGCCAGTCCCGAGATTGCGACCGCGTCAACTCCTCTCACAGCCATAACCTCTGCGACAACGTCACCTCCCTCAGCCAACCGCCAGCGCGCATCTACTTCCGGTCCCCTTGAGCTCGACACTGCCTTGAGCCATCCGGGCTCTGTTCGCATCAATGTCAAGGGCGCATTTATCGTCGAGCATGGCAGCGCTTCGCCGCCACAGACACCAAGTGGAAGCAGCAGCCGCGGTGGCTCACCAAGTCGTCAAGAGTCCAAGGATATCAGACTACCGAACCACACTGCGGTAGTAAGCCATATTGCCGTCGATGTATGGATATACCCTTATGCAGACCTTTCTCTTTGATAGCCAATTGGACGCGTTTGCTAACCGTCGATATTTCGCTACAGATCGGTGGTTCTTTGGCTAAACTTGTATACTTCTCCCGCGAACCTCACTCTACGGAACCAGGTGGACGCCTCAACTTTGTCAGCTTCGAAACCGACCATATTGATGACTGTCTCGAGTTCATGCGCGCCCTCAAGCGCAAACACGAGACACTCAATGGATCCAACATTGTTCCCGAGCTGTGCGTCATGGCCACAGGCGGTGGCGCATACAAGTTTTACGACATGATTCGCGACGTCTTGGGAGTCGATGTTATCCGTGAGGATGAGATGGAATGTCTGATAATAGGTATGTTTTGTTGTTAGCTCTCAGCCTGGCGCTGTCTGTAATGGCTGCTAACAAGGACAATTACAGGACTGGACTTCTTCATTACCGAAATCCCCCGCGAAGTCTTCACCTACTCGGAAGCCGACCCAATGAACTTCGTCGATCCGTCCACCCACGTATATCCCTACCTCCTGGTAAACATCGGTTCTGGAGTGTCATTCCTCAAAGTAACAGGACCTCGCGACTATCAGCGTGTGGGTGGTACGTCACTCGGCGGCGGCACGCTCTGGGGTTTGCTAAGCCTTCTCACCGGAGCTCGCAGCTTCGACGAGATGCTTGACATGGCGTCCAAGGGTGACAACAGCAAGGTCGACATGCTTGTCGGCGACATCTACGGCACCGACTACGGCAAGATTGGCCTGAAGAGCACCACGATTGCCAGCTCCTTCGGAAAGGTTTTCCGCATGAAGCGACAAGCTGAGACGGAAGCTGAGGACAGCGGCGGCCTTAGCCCGGTCGATGTTGACGAGGTCCTATCAAGTGCTGCCGAGGCCGGTCCATCTGACCCATCATCATCCACAAAACCACCCGGAAACAAGCACTTCTCGAGTTCTGACGTTTCGGTCTCTTTACTGTACGCGATTAGTAACAACATCGGACAGCTCGCCTATTTGCAAAGTCAGGTACACGAGCTCAGCCACATCTACTTTGGCGGATCCTTCATCAGGGGACACCCGCAGACCATGAATACGCTCAGCTACGCGATCAAGTTCTGGAGTAAGGGCGCCAAGCAGGCGTACTTCCTCAGACATGAGGGCTACCTGGGAGCCGTCGGCGCGTTCCTGAAGCGGCAGCCTCAGAACTGGGGCCGTAGGGGAAGCTTCGATCAGGCTGCCGCTATGGAAGCGCGGATGAACGCTCGGACAAGGACGAGGGAAGCCGATGAAGAGTGATGATTCTGTCGCCGTCGTTATCGTCGTCGTTTTGACAGTGAACTGAAGAGTAAAAGGAGGATGGATGCACGCGGATACCCCATCTTAGAGAGAGAAGGAATGAAGGAAAGGGTTCATTGAGCTTTACAACGTTTTTTAATAGCTTTTCATCGCTGGCGTTGGATTTACTTGTTTTCTGGTGGGTGGACATTGTTTTCTTCTTCTCATTCAAATGCTGGATGGTACATGACACGAGCGCAAGCTTTTGAATTTCCCTGGGGCAGCCTTTGATTTTTTTTGGTCATCATATATCCTTTTAGTTGTTGTTGGTACTGTTAGCGCTCGAACTTTGGGCGACACCGACCGTTTTTTGTTGTAAAGATACCTGGATATAGTTTTTGGGAGCAGCTCGAAAATAGAGAAAGAACTCAAACAAGCCACACTCATTCTCCGTTGACTTTGTTGGTCTAGAAAGTTTGGTTGAAATCACTGGATAGTTCTATAACAAGCAAGTGCGCATGATAGAAACCGCACCCGTATATTGGAACCCCTGGAGAAAAGAAAAGAAAAGAAATAAAGAAAAGAAAACCTTTGTAGTATCTAGTTGCTGAAATCAGCATCCGAGATCAAACCTCCGATGAAGTTGCCTTCGCTCTGGATGGTCATATAAGCCGCTTGTTTTACCGCCTCCGGAACTGCACCTTTCCACTCATCATCCATCATCTTCACCCATACTTCTAGCAGCCCACACAATAATGCCACACTCATACTCGCGCCTCACCGACATGGAACCCTTCGAGGTTTCCGACCCAGAAAATCCGTCCGATGAACAACGCACAACAAGTTCATGGCGTCGCCGTTGCAGCGAGTTTTACAGCCAGTGGACCCTTTCCGAAGTCTGTACCGCCATATGGGTAACCTTTTACCTACTCCTGCTCGTACCCTTTGTTATAATCTTTATCGTGCTCTTCGTGGTTGCCATCATCCGCTTCGTGATCGGATTCTTCAGAGGTGATCTCTGACAGCATCCCCTCTAAACACTTGATCGACCACTTCCAACCATCCACGGCTAAGCCGAAAACCTCCTCATTCTTCTTCTTCATCTCGTTCGCAGCATCGTCGCCGTTCAATTCGACCGATTTAATGTTTTCGTTTTCGTCGTTCGTTCGTCGGGGAGAGATAAGATAGGGAGCAAGAGAGGAAAGGAAAATTTAGGCCTTGGAAACAACCTTCTTGACGTCCTCCTTCACGGTCTCCTTGACCTCCTCAGCGGCGGCGGGGAGGGTCTTGTTCTTTTGGGATTGTTGCCAGAGGAGAATGCGCGAGACTTGGACGATGCCGACCATGCCGAGAAAGAAGTTGACGGCGGCGAGACTAGATTTAAGAAACACGGGAACGTGTTAGCTAGTGTTGTGGTTGGGGAGGAAAGAGGGATGGGGCTGTATATGGGTATGCAAGGGAGAAGGAGGAGGAGGAAGAAGAAGAGATAAAGAGTATGGGTAGGGACGGGTATGAAAGCGTATTGTGTGGTAGGGTTGTTGTAAGTTGGGGATGGATGAGATGACGTAGGTTTCTTGTTGTTCGATAGGGTCGAAGATAACAGGACGGCTTGTCGCGATGAGATGGAAGAAGGAAAAACGTACAGGTAGTTCTTGGGCTTGATGATCAAGCACCAGCGAGTCCAGATGAGACCGGTGGCAGTCAAGGCGCCGTTCTGGGTGAGCGAGAGCTTCTCGGCCGGGCGCGCAAAGTCGGAGATACCTGCGAGGACGAGACCCCATTTCATGACAGGGGCCCTGTTGTTTTTGAACGGACATGGATTAGCTTTTGTTCGTGTAGCAGCATCTTTGACTTATGAATCATTCTTCGTTCGACATCGTTGGTTGTCTTTATTGCTTGCTTGGTGTTGCGCCGCAGAGTGTTCCTCAGAAAAAGAAACATACCAGAAGTGCACCGTCTTGAAGCCAACAGGGCTGTTCCACATGCGCTTGAAGAAGGACTCTTGCGCGCCCTCCGAACTCGCAGTACTCTGGAAACGCTTGCCGCCATTGCGAGCCGCGTTGGAGGTGAAGAAGGTGTTGCGGAACACCGGGCGCGCAGCGCGGAAGAAGTTGTTCATCGGGGCCATTGTATCGGAGGGGCGGCTTGCGACTCGACTCGAAGTGGGATGGTTCGTGGTGGGATGGGAGAGTCGAATCTCGAGTTGGAGGTTTGGACTTCTTTGGGGGCACGGCGCCGGGGCGAAAGTGGAATCGAGCTGGAAAGTGGAGGCTCTCAAAGGTCCGGTTCTGAACTTCGGAGTCAGCGGTCTTGTTAGTCAGTAACTGAGCATAATAGTGGAAAAGGCAATGCGTTCAAAGTCGTTCGTTAACAGCGTGAAACCGCTTTGTAAAAATATAATATTGTTAACACACCTTGACCAAAAGTGGTGTAAAGCGAATGAGTCCGGACCTTTTCAAAACAACTCACAACACCTCCCTTTGTCCAATACTTTATAGCTGAAGCGCTGGTGAAGGCTTTAGACAAGTCATCGTTATGCGCCCAGAGCAAACAATCCGCTGTCCCTTGTTGGGGACTGCGGAGATAACAAGGATTTTGTCTCTGTCTTCCAGATTGTGGCTCGTGCACCGTTGGGGAAGCCCGCTTTTGTGCACTGGACCTCTTCAAGCTTTTGTGCAAGAGCTTTCTTTATGCAATCGGCTGGGATAATTGTGCATCTCGAATTCAAGGTGGAGCTCTCTGGTCAACCTCGCCCGCTTGCCTGCTTGTCGCAAAAGGCGTCCGTAGGACAACGACGACCGTTCAATCGATTCCCCCAATCTGCCAATATCTGCGACTCTTCAATTCGACGTCGTCTCATCGCAATCATGTCGGGCAGATTCGCATTCAGCAAGGGCCTGAAGGAGGTCCGCTTCCTGTTCTGCCAGACTGGCGAGCACAGCGCTGCCACAAGGTGAGTGATCCCAGCCCTACCGATGGAGTCTCCCGTCAACGCCGCAGCGTGAATGACTCGAGCCATGCCCACTTCCCCTGATTTGATGATTTGAACCCCAGACTAACATCGACTCTCTTGCAATCCAGATCATTCCTCCTCCAAAACTACCCTGCCATGAAGAAGGATAACCCCGCGACACCGATTTTGATCCGAGATGCGTCTGGCACGCTGCCAAAGGTCTATGCGAGATTCGGTTGGTGGATCCAGACAATATTATCTCATGTTATGTTCTTTTGGTTTTGGTTCTAATACTCGTTCTGTACAGAGTTCGGTAAGGAGAAGAGTCAGTCGCTGGAGGGTAAGTTCTGGTATCCTGTGAATTCGGTCGGACAGATAACTAACACGAGTGATTCTAGGTCTTTCCGACCAGGAGATCGAGCAAACAGTATCGTCCCTCGTCAAGAACAATTCTTGAGCTCAATGGAGAGAGGAGCCGTGAAGCATGTCTATAACACCAATATCCTGGAAGTCATATATAACCACGGCTGCTGGCATAATGAGAATCGGAAACACTTCGACGCAACCGGGACACTGCCACTGTGTTAACTTTCGCGGAAGCTTCACTCGCCAATTTATAGGACGACAGAGTTATGATATCAGGGTACTCCGAGGTGGAAGAAATCCAACAGAATCGCTGCCGGGCGTTTTCGGCCTCATACAGAAACGATCAAGAACGAGTATCCCAACTCTACAGCTCCACCGATATTCCGTGCGATTTCAGGCGAACAAAGATGTGGTCAGGATGCGTTAGCAACTCCGGGACGCCCTTCGACACTTCGTGGTTCTGTTGCAGCAATAGCAGTGGTGTAAGACTTCTGTGTTGCGTAGGACTTTCAGTTAATTGATGCCGCTGAAAAAGCATGCAACCAGGAGCTTGATGAGTTGTCTGTGATCACATCACGACTCCCCCGAGCAGTGACGGGATGTGGCCATTCGTTTGGGTTGTCAGTCCATGTTCCTTGGTGAACAGTTGAAAATGGTGTTTGGAGAGTTTCACAACGCAAGTCGGCCATGATTCTACGTTTGGATGCTTCAAACGTGATCTGCATCAGAATAAGTGGGAGGACAGGTGATACAAACAATATCAGCACCTGTCCGCCAGAGGGACGGCAACATCTTCCAAACACCGATGCCGAAATACCAGGGACACGGAAAAGGGGAACAGAACTGTCCCTCAAAAAGGCATCTCTTCATGTGTCAGCTATCGGAAAGGTATGTCATATGGTCCAGCAAAAATTCGCTCTCGTATCTCGGGACTGTCTTGTTTGCTTTCAGCCGCTATTGAACGAATTCCCAATTCCACGCCCAGCCAGTAAGAACCGCCGAAGCAGGACGGTAACACCGCTTTTGTCCCTGAAGAATTGCGCAGGCTTTGATGGGGTGCCGTAGAGACGGTATTGATGACACTCAAATGTACAATTGCACCTACCCAGCCCTGATCGAATGAGAAGCCGGCGACAGAGACACGGCTTTCCATTCGACAGGCTTCACACCCCCGAAAGAGGCAAGTCAGGGGATGAGCAGATCGCTTTTGGGAGACCTCAGGGACCTCCAGACCTCCTTGGCGCGTGATGTTGCCCCGCGTTTAAAAGAGCGAGAGTTTTTGGTGTGGCACTCCAAAGTACCCCATGATATCCAAAGTACGTTGTCGAATTTTTTTTTTTTTTTTTTTTTTTCATCATATGCTGAGACTACAAGCTCAAAATCGTCACAAGAGCAACCGTCGCCCAGCTGGCTTTGCCTCAAAGACTGTGCGAAGAATCCCGGGTTTGCCGAAAGATTTCCAGGTTCAACGAAGAGACGAACACAAAATTCCCCACACATCATTCGTTTCGCCTCACATAAGGAAAGAGATAAAAGATCATCACCCCTCCTTTCTATGCCGCCTCCCCCGCCTAGCCTCATATAAGACGAAGCGATCCAACTCTGAAGAATACGGAATATAGTCCTTCATCGGCTATACTATTCGGTCTAGTTTTATCAACTTCTTCCATCATCAAGTTCAAACCCAGAAATCGCAAAGATGTCTAGGATATTTGGGCGCAGGTCAACTTCTCTGAAGCTTATGAGCCCTCCAAACTCTATGCCTCTTTCGGAACAAGAGAATCGCGATTCCTCAGACAACCACCATGACGACTCGGCTTACTCCTCACTGTTGGATCCCATGATCCGAGCAACGGAGCCGCCAGAACACCGCCGAATCAAATCTACCCCAGGCGCATGGATGCAAGGCTTTGCAACTTCTGGACAACAAGATATGTCACACCGCACGTGGTTGAGTACCGCTGAACGACGCCCTTCATGGACCGGTGAGCGTCCGCCTCCGCGGAAGCTGGTCAAAGACCCCAACGGCTCCGGCCGGCCGTCTTTTTCCGTTGAACTCTCGGACAGTGATGGGGAGAAGGAGAAAGGTGTCCTGCGACGACAGTTGACCCGACTGAGGAGTTTCTACCGTCGGGAGAAGCCAGGGCCTTGAGCATAATGACAAGTCCGCTCCGTTTGTCGACTTTCGGTGTCAAGGCTTATCGGGGAAAGCGGGCCACCACATCAGGTCACATTTGCGGCTGGTCCGGTATCGTGAACATTGATGTTCGGAGGACTTAGGTTCCCGGGAGTTGACTTTTTGGGCACTTTGGCTTGAAGACCCGCTCCGCCGACACCGAGACCGCCCCGCTTTTCCCTTGGCAACCACTAGCATTAGGTACGATCACGACCCTCATCGGTTATCGGTTCAATAGAATCTTTTTCCAATGTGACCATTCTATAAAATCTTGCCGCGTGGGATATCGACACTGGAAATTCCTTCATATCAGTTTCTACTTGAACGGACAATAGACTTTTAGGTCTCAAGTCTCATATACCCCTCCTGGTGACCCTCGCTGAAGTCACATATTTACGGACAAGTTTTCACCTTTGAAAAGCTTCTATATCCGAGGCAAACGGCCGGGTTAAACAGTTAAAACTTTAACGGAGTCAGTCCCCCAACCGACGCTCTTTCGACCCGTGATGGCGTCTACATGGGCTTCGAACCTTCGCCCCCAAGTGACAACATCTTGTATCGTCCTTGGGGCCGTGGGTGTATCCTTGGGGTTGAGTGTCCGCATGTTGATGAGCTCAACCTCGGCCCAAAAGAAGCCTATCATAATAGCGTCGCCAAGAACTACCCAACTTCCACAATTGTCAAGAGAAGAAACAGCTTCACTTTCATACCCACCAGATGCTCTACCAGGTGCGAGGGATGTTGAGACCCCATATGGAACCATCAAAGTGTTCGAATGGGGGCCCGAGGACGGCGAGAAGGTGCTTCTATTACACGGCATCAGCACGCCATGCCTGAGTTTGGGGATCTTGGGAGAGGCGCTGGTGGAAAGAGGCTACAGAGTCATGCTGTTTGACTTCTTTGGGCGCGGCTATTCCGATGCGCCAACGGACATCCCCTACGACATCCGGCTATACTCGACGCAGATACTCCTGGCTTTGGCGTCTTCCAAACTGCCCTGGACCGGCGACAACGGATTCCATATCATCGGCTACTCCCTAGGTGGAGGTCTCGCCGTCTCGTTCGCCAAATACTACTCGCACATGATCCGGTCGTTGGTCCTCGTGGCAAGCGGAGGACTGATTAGGTCAGAACACGTGAGCCGAAGAAGCAGGATCCTCTACTCTGAGGGTATCTTCCCAGAAAGTCTGCTTCGGTGGCTCGTTCGTCGACGGATCACTCCCCAGCCAGCGACAACGACGTCCGAAGCTAAGATGGCCAGCGAGGTCGTGGCTGCCCCCTCAACCACCACCACCGAACAGTCCACCAAGAAGCATCACAAGAACAGTGATGCCAGCGGTGGTGACTCGTTCGACAATGCGGTCCTCTCGCCACACAGGGCCAACAGCACGGTTTCTTCGGTGATGGCCTGGCAGGTTCAGCATCAGCAAGGGTTCCTTACGGCTTTCATGAGCAGTATTCGCCATGCTCCCATATATGAACAGAGGGAGGATTGGATAAGGCTTGGTCAACTTTTGGCTGCTAGGCGGCAGGCTAAGGAGGTGGCTGCTTCCGAGAAGTTGCCGGGACTTTTGGCCGGAAAGGTCTTGTTGGTGCTTGGCTCAACAGATCCGGTCATTATTAAGGAGGAGTTGATTCATGATGCCACGTCGGTTTTGGGTGAAGATGGGTTTGAAGCTGTTTTGCTGGATTGTGGGCATGAGATCGTCATGACGAAGGGGAAGGAGGTCGCGGGGTTGGCGGCGAGGTTCTGGTCACGCACTTGAACATTAGATGCTTGAATATGATGATATTATACTTTTGGACATGTGATTGAATTGGATATCAAAACTCTTTTCCATATCATGTGTCGTGGTGTACTATCGTGTGAGTGTACTACATGAGGCGTTTCAAAGTGGTGAAATGAAGGCGGGACACCCCACGGGAAGGAATTGAAGTCAGCTCGATGGGATTCATGGCAAGTGCCCTGAAACGTCATGCTGTAGGGGCCAATTTAGCGGCTGTCAAGCGGTTCCTCAGCACCCGCACGCACTTGCCTTGCATCCAGCTGCCCAAAGCAGCCTGCTACAGGGGGTCGCATTGGTCGATCTGAAAGCTGCCGTGCAACCACAAGCCCCACCAAGGCTGATAGCCTTTCACGTTGAAGGAAATTTCCCAAACAACCAAAACAAATCCCAGCCTCGATCGAACAACACCACTTCAAGCTCAGTGTAGCCTATTTGCGACTAAACCACGATTGAACTCGAGAAATCGGCAATCGGAACCAATTCTAAAAATCATATTGAACTCAGAACATCGATTACTTCGCACAAGCCGTCACGATGGCCGCCACAGCTCCAGCTCCCTCGCTGAGCTTCTCGCGACCAACCTTCGCTAAGCTCTCGCCTCACCCATACCTCCTCACGAACCTCACCGACCCCGAGAACCCTTGCCGCACCAACGGCCGCGCGCCTCACGAAGCCCGTCCCATTCACATCCACACCTCCTCGCTCGCCCATGCCAACGGCAGCGCGCTCGTCCGCACCGGCGATACCACAGTCGTCTGTGGCGTGCGCGCCGAGATCCTCCCTGTTACCAGCATTCCTCAATACCGGCCGCGGGAGCCCACATATGACGAAGATGATAACGAAAGCACCGATGTCGACGAGCTAAAGGACTACGACCTCCTGGTCCCCAACATCGAGCTAGCCACCGGCTGCGCGCCACAGTTCCTCCCCGGCGTGCCGCCCACGACATTGGCGCAGACAATTAGCACACGCATCTACTCGCTTCTGCACAGCTGCAAGGTGGTCGACCCAAAGGGCTTGAGGGTGTGGTACACGCCGCCTAAGGAGCCCAAGGAGGAGGGCGCAATGGACGTGGAAGAGGACGAGGAAGAGGAGGAAAGGAAACCAGAGCTCAAGGCGTACTGGGTTCTCTATATCGACCTGCTGTTTGTCTCATTTGACGGAAACCCTTTCGACGCGGCCTGGACGGCCGTCATGGCGGCGCTGCGCGATACGAAGCTGCCAGCGGCGCGGTGGGATCCGGATCGTGAGATGGTGGTGTGCTCGCGGAGCGAGGAGGCGAAGACGCCGCTGGGTGTGCGTGGACTGCCTGTTGCTTGCACGGCGACGGTGTTCTTGGAGAAGGAGCATGGTGAAGACTCCGGTGCTGCGGCGGGAAGGAAAAGCAGGCACTGGATCCTGCTGGATCCGGATAGGTTGGAGGAAAGCTTGTGCAAGGAGACGGTCACGGTGGTGGTTGACTGTAGTGGGGAGGAGACCAAGGTGAAGAGCATCGAGAAGCATGGTGGTACGGTCATTGGACGCGAGTTGATGAGAGGTTTCGTTGGTGTGGCTGAGGGGAGGTGGAAGCAGGTGAAGGAGGCGTCGAAGTAGAGTGTCTCGTGACAGATATCTCAACTGGGGATTGGCCTTCTCATGAATATCCGTGCCAGAATATGGACCACGAAACGAGAAAAACAATGTAACGGATTTGATACCCTAAGGATGTACGAATGGACATAACACACGGTCAGAATGGGCTTCGATCATCACGGTTGGCCATGATTCCATCCCATCCCATCCCATCCTATCTAACAAGATGTCGATAGCCGGCCTTCATGCCAACACGATGCTGTTTTACTACAACACCTCAAATATGAACGCGCAGTTCCGAAGCGGCAACCCAAGAACCGATCAGAAACTGACCTCGAGGACAACAACTACTGAACACCAAAGATTATTAAAGCAACCGGCAAGTGCATGAGTGGACCGATGCCGGCTCGCGTTTCTGCCACTGTCAAGGGGTGTCTTCTTGATTGTCGTGGATACGGAAGGGGTTCCTATCGCCCCTTCCTTGCCAGACCAGGATTAAGGAAGGAACGACGACACTCGCAAATAAGTGAGTAGGTACCTCAAGGGTCTGTTATCTCTCATGACGTATTGAGCAGTCGCGGTAACGGTGGACGAGCGTGAGCCGGGCGCACCTTCCATCTTGCAAACGGCGAAGCTGGCAGTGGTGCAAAATTTCTCTGCTCACACTCGAGCAATCTCCCATCTCCTCCGCTCTTCTTTTTCGTCGTTTTTCTCTCCCGGTTCAGTTCTTTGACCATACCCTTCTTCTCCTCGTCACCCTTCCCCTTGCCCACTCTCCTCATCTCCCTTTCTCCGCCATCCACTCTCTCGACTCACCCCTCTTGAAGGGAAGTCGGCGTTTTGGCGACTGGCGTTCGAAAGCCCAGCTACATCACTCCAACATACTCTCTTTTGCGCGCCCGTGAGCGAGCCACAACAGCCGCTTTTTTTCTCAAACTCAGCGTCCACCCACGCCAGCGTCTTTTAATCAGCCAACTCTCGTCCGATCATATCCAACCAGCCATCATGTCTCCTCTTACCACCTTTCACCCCTTCCCGAGGCTACCGTGGGAGCTTCGCAACGAAATTTGGAAGCAGTCGATTCGCCCACTTGATCGCCCTGGAGCACACGTCTTCTGCCTAGACCATCGGAAGCTAGAAGATACAGAAGTGAAGGAATGCGATGTTCAATGTCCGCGTATCCCTGTGGAGCCAGTGCCCTATGAGCATTTGCCTTCGAAGCCAGGGAAGGAGTTCATACACCTTACAGTTCCAGCTAAAACATTGTCGTCCGGACCCACCGGTAACCCATCAGCCTATAGGATCGATGGCGGACTATGGACCGCTTGCAAGGAGTCACGCGCCGTCATGGAACGTACCTTCAACCATCAGAAATGGGATCCGGCAAGGAAGGCGTACCCGGCATACTGGAAACTTTGGAAAGCCACTATTCATGACCGTATGATAATCAGTAGGCCTCCTCCTTCACCTGGCAGCGGTAGTGACGACTCGTATTTGCCTCCGCCTCCTCCTCCTCCTCCTCGACGTGAACGCCGCGAGAGACCTCCCTCTCCAGTCAACCCCTACGATGCAGCGGGCCTTGGATACTACGAGGTACCGGCAACAGCGTTTTTCTGGTCATCGTCCTCATCACCCTGCTCATCGTCTTCTAATGACTTGGAGAAACCGGACGATTCCAAAGGCGAGGCTGTGACCTCTCCGCATTATTTCACTGTTCTTCCGATGCAAGATCTCATCATCATCCGACCGACAACCTGGGGGTCGCATTTGAATGAAGGTTACTGGCACTCGTTTGAGTTGAACTTTCCCTTTGGGGCAGAGAGATATGGCTTTCCTGGGTTCTGCGGGTGGAAAGGATTTGCGCTCGAGTTTGACCCAAGCTGGGGTGAGAAGCCAGAGTTTGGCGCCACCTGGCAGGATCGCGCAAACTGGCGTACAGATGGTTCCTCTAAGCTGCCTGAAGGTGCTATTGGAATTTTCGATCTCATCTATAACGCGATTACAGTATTTTCCAATCTACCGCAAATCCAGACGATTTGGCTCATTGATTACCGACTCAAGCCTAAGCGTGGAACACCAAGCGGAGGACTGGAGTCCAGCCAGACAGTCTATCATGGCGGTGATGGAAGCCGATTTGTGGAGATATACTCGGAGTTTGTTGCCGATGGTGGGGATCATCTTGCGGAATATTATACGGAGGGCATTGATGGTGAAAATTCGGCGACAGGAGAAGGATCATGCCATTGGTTCATTGAAGAGTTTGAGGCTTGCATGTTTGGGGATTTATACGACAGCGAATCAGTCGATTCGAACTACTCAAGATACCCTCCGCACATTGGGCTACTTGCTTGCCTGCCTTAAGCTTGCGTAATGGAAGTCGATATTGTGAGGCCGTGGATCTACCAGCTCTCAAGATATGATTAGACTGATCCCTTCAGTTGATGTTTTGTAGTTGTTGTGTGTCTGGCTGTGGATAATATTTGAGGGTCCTTGATAGTTACGTATATGTCATGCTTCAATGCAGCTTGTTCGTTATCTTGAATCATTCTCTTCCAAACTCTGAAGCTTGGCCCTCTCGCATATCTCTGTTTCATATGCTGTGGTAAAAGTCAACAAGCGAAAAGGCGCGGTGATGATACATGGGAGAAACTGCACCAGATTGTAGCAGTCAGATCACGCACTGCCCCTGTGTATACTAGGTGGTTTACTTTGACTGTTTTGAACTACAGAATTCTTCGTCTCTGGCCATCTATCTAACTAGGCCCGAGATTGTGCCCCCTTAACGTTGTCTGTTTCAAGAAAGGTGGTGTTCTGATCTATATTTTGATCGTCGAGGTCGCCGTGTTCTGAGATTTGATCACTTTTCTTCTCTGTTCGAACAGTCTTGTCTATCAACACTAAAAGTATTTGTTGGTGGCGGTGAAATTTAAGGGTTTGAGGCGTTCACGAAGGTAGAGGGAGAAGGATGGTTCATAATGACTGTAAGTCATAATGCTCCCTCGTAGCTTTCCAACACGGGCTATACACCTCGCATGGTGAAAACCATCCTTAGGTGACTTGATCACAAAAGTGAAGGCGCTAGGCATCCCCTCTCTTTCGTCAAATAAGTCAGAATGGCCATGCGCATCAGACTTCTACGGACGATTAGTTTTTGCATGATGTCTTGATGAAGTCTGTCTCGGTGACCGCAAAGGTTGCTAACCAAAACAAAGGTATCGATAACCTCTAAAAATCAACGATTACCAGTGCGTTTCTTTGCCTCTACCCTCTGGAGTCATTCCCCTGTGCCTTTTCAAAAGAAAGATATCGAACGGGCTGGTGGGGCTTCGCAGGTGCTCCTTCCATTCACTCCCAAGTGTCAACTTAATTGTGGTTGTGGGCCGGTCACGGTATCAGATTTTGTTTTTATTACAGGTCGGTACAAAGCTTTTATCATCCGTCACCGGTCATCTACTTTCTCCCATTTCCTCCTCGTCTCTCCCTCACCCACGCCTTCGACACCCCTCTTGGACGCCACTTTTGTAAGAACTACCTCCGTAAGCGCTTTTCTACCAGTTTAATTAATCCCATCTTTTTCCAGACAAACGGATCCAACCGCCGCGCTTGCCCTAAATCACCTCAATCCATACCTTACAGTCCGCCGTTGGGCGTTGGCTACCTGCTCGCGATGTCAGATCAAAATCAGCCGGTCAGCAACCCTTCCGGGCCTTTGACCACTTTTCACCCTTTTCTTAAACTACCTTGGGAATTGCGAAATGCTATCTGGGAGCTTGCCCTGCGGCCGCTTGACCGTCCCGGCGCCCACATCTTCTGCATCGAAGAGCGAAAGCTTGAGAATTCTGGGCCAAAAGAACGCGACGTAGTGTGCGGCCCTATTCCTGCGCACTGGCATAATGAAGCTGTTCTGGGAGATGCATCAAGCCTTCACATTACAATTCCGACCCAGATTAGAGGTACTGGATTGTTTGAACCCGCCGGTAACCCTTCCACCTACATGATAGATGGTGGTCTTTGGACAGCCTGCACCGAATCACGAGCAGTAATGGAAAAAGCGTTCAAGCACCAAATGTGGGATTCCAAGAGGATGGCCTACCCGAATTACGATGAGGCTAGATCAAAAAGCGACCTATACGACATTCTGGTACTTACGGGTGTAGCACTGCGGCATCGTCCCCTAGTTCCCGAAGATCCCTACATTGGGCTTGACGCACGCATGGTACCGGCAACTGGATACTTCCTATCAGCATCATACACTCCTTTCTCGCGGCCTTCCTTTCAAGCAATCAAAGCAGACCAGCACGACAGTCATAAGACAGCCAGTCCACATTACTTGACGGTCTTGCCACATCAGGACTTGATTATCATTCGATCCTCGTCGTGCTATATGGGTCGCGCTTTCTGGTACTATCTCCGACGCAACTTTCCTTTTGGGTCCAAAAAATGGGGTTATTTCGGACTCGGCGAACACCATGGCATTGCGCTTGAGTACGACCCGGACTGGACTCAATGGTTTTCGCATGATATACGCGACGTCGTGTTTCCAACTACTGTGCTCGACCAGTTTATCGGGACTCTTCATAGCTTTGAAAGCACCCAGGTAAACACTATCTGGCTGGTTGATTACCGCCTCAAGCTCAACCACGACACACCTGCAGTCAGGATGGAACTCATGAAGGATAGAAAGGTGTTCTATGGAAGCGATGGGATTCACTATGTTGAGGTATATTCCTCTGCCGGTGGAGCTGCGCGCCTTGGTTGGTTTTATACTGAGGGTATTGAGGGTGAATCCTCAACCTATGGCTATGGATCTTGCGTCGCTTTCATCGAAGCAGTCGAGGATGCGTATACAGATATGTTGCACAGAGAACCCGATGATGGATCGGGTTTTCCAGAAAGACATAATCCTCATCTAGGGATTCTTGCTTGCTTGCATTAAACCGGTGGTGGCATGTTGAGGTTGACAATGGGCGAGGGCCGAGGCAGGTTATCGCACTTCGATATCATGTAGTCTACAATTTCGAGTTGTTTGCTGTAATGAATCATGTTGTTCTTCCATCAGATTTTTTTACAGTCAGCTTGGCCTTCCTAAATAGCAAAGCGCACGTCGCCCCATACGATCACCACATTGTCCATATGCGTCCTGTACAATCGTGTCGTGTATGTTGTCACATATTTACTTGAAACTATAGGGAGCTTATTGGCATATATTAGTCCGTTGTAGAAAAAGGCTAGCAAGATTAGTTGATTATGAATCCTTTCCGTGCAGTTTGACTTAATGTTGAGGGACCATACAACAATTTGATGAATGGGATTTAAATATGAAAGGAACCATAGTTTGACTCGCTTCTGGGCATTGGGCCATGCCGTCTACATCGTGATCTGTTTGAAGTCCAAACCTGGTCGGCCTTTCAGCAAATCTCTGCAACTCACCGGATTGCAGAACCCAGCGAACTAAACTCAGTCACAACATAATCTTTGGTATTCTCGCTGCTGGGCGCCTCTAACTGTTTGGCTTCCTCATAGACAGCATCCGGAACATTCCATCTTGTTCAGTCCACGCATCCACAACTGTTTGTCCCGTTACCCACGACGTATAAATATCTGGTCACCAGCTCGCGACCTCCCAAATCGCAGAAGCGCGTTGATCTTTATCACCTTCGCCTCACGCATTTCAACTGACATACATCTCAAAAATTTCGAGACCACCTCATCGAACTCAGGATGTCGCAAGACCCACCCGAGGCGCCACCACCAAGGGCGACGACCCCCGCTGACGAATACCACTGGTATCTCCTCTACCAGCTAATCCGCGGCCTCGAGTGGCTCCGACTACAAGTCCAAAGCAACGATCCCGACGCGCCTGTCCAGCAGAAGGTCTCAGCCGAGACGAGAAAACACCTGCTCGAAACCCTAAACCACGAAATCGAAGAAGTCAACACCACCGACAACCTCCTCTACTCCGAGAACATGAAGTACGAAGACCGCGTCAAGAACTTCCCGCAGGACGAGTCCTCGCATTCGCACGACATTCGCTTGGGCAAGTTTCGGCAGCAGTCAGGGTATGAGGAGCGACTGGACAGGTTCCGGCGCGAGTGGACGGAGGAGGCGGCGCTGGAGAGAATCGCGGAGCTGTTTGGCGTGTGGAGCGATGTGAGGAAGCAGTTGGGGTTGAATGAAGAGGAGAAGGACATGGAGGCTGTTAGGGAGCACATGCGCAAGATGGTGGTGAAGGCGCAGATGAAGGGGATTAAGTCGATGCTCTCGCTTTGGCCAAAGGTTCCGGAGAAGAAGATCATTGAGAAGGGACCGCCGAAGTGATCATATCGCGAGTACGACAGCAGGAATACGACACGGAGGTGTGTCACTGCTCGTCGCAGCCAAATTAAATGACCGTCAGGAAACTTAAGCGATAAAGCAGGAAGGGTAGTCAAGGAAATTTGGGTGGTCGGTGACAGAGTGTCCCGACGGCAAACGGTAAAAAAAAACCTAATGACACAAAAAAGTGCGGCACCACCGAGAACAAAATTCGCTCCAAAAACTCCAAAACATCACAGAAAAATCCCAAACCATCCTTTTTAGTATTATCCACCATTTCCAATTCGATAAAAAGACAAAAAAGCTCAGGTCGCCCAGGTAGGCTTGTAGAACGAACCACAATGCCCCAGCTGCGAAGCCCTACGAAAACCGCCACGCTAAGTTATTCATCAAGCGGTAACCACTGCGCCATGAGACCAAGGTACTCAGAGGGTTCGCAGGGCTCCCCGTTGTGGTAGAGGGGTCAGGTAACGGGCCTTATAAAGTGCCTTTCACTGGTGCCTGCTGCATTTGGTGCCGCCGTGGACAGGTCCCGGATTGGGAAGGCACGCGGGGGGTGTCATGTCATCCGATGTGTGAGGAAGGTGCGGTGTGTCCGGCCGGCTGGACCCGACATTGGTGACAGGAACGGAGGTGACAGGAACGGAGGTGGCAGCGACGGCGGTAGCAGGTGCGATGGCAGGCCCTTGCTCGGTACGAGAGATAGAGTGAAGATGATGGATGGGAGAAAGAGGACGGAAGTTTCGTAGTAGCCTGCAATACCAAATTGTGCGGTATAAGTACAAAAAGGAATACGAGTACACTCGAAGATGACATACGGTACACGGTCGATGCTGAACGCACCTGTTGATGAGCGTGTAGCCCTGCATCGATATCGCAAAATTGACATGGACATGGCATAAAAGAAAAAAGAATGTAACAACAAAAGAAATCCTAATCACAACTCCCAAAACGATAATCCCTCCAGGCTCCATACGTGCATCTGATGCTCGTTATACATGAGGTGTTGACAATGAAAGACAAGAGAAGAACGCAGAGATGCGCAATGGAACAACTTGATCCAAAGACTAAGATTCCAAAAGTTGTGGTCGGCGACTGAAGTGGTTTGCTCGTGACTGGAAAACGACAAAGCCAAAGGGAATGGTTGCGACAAAACCAAAAACCCATAAAACAATTCAGCAAAGAAGGTGATCATCCATCGTGACACAGAGGTCTCCAAAATATCAAACCCAACACTTCACCAAAGAAGACAAAAAGCACTCCATCCTTGAATTTCCTTCCTTAAACATGCCAGTCACAAACAAAACCCCTTACAGTCGCGAGCCCCGTTCAACGTATCCCCTGCCCCCCGGCCACCACTATCACTTCCACATCACCACTACCATCACCAAGCAACAACAACAACAACCCCTCTTCCCCTGACTCTCAAATGACAAAAGGTCATTCAAGGCTCATCCTGCGCCGCCGCCAAATTGCTCTTCTCAAACCACAAAATGGTAGGCGGCTCCATCATGCCCAGCGAAGGTGCCATCTCCTTGAGGAGCGAGTGGGCGAGACACTCGTTGTCGTAGTAGTGCATGTCGTCCAGCGACGCGAACTCAATGTAGGAGGCGACTGTGTAGCCCTTGGACTTGTCGTTGGGCAGGGTCTTGCCGGCGGTGAGTTGGAGGATGTAGGGTTTGCCGTCCTGTCAAAAAAAGGGGGAGTGGTTAGTTTGAGTTGGTATGGATAAGAGTTGGGGGTGGTTTTGGACAGAGAGGAGTTTAGGTAAGAAGGAGGATGACACGAGATTAAAGCGGGGAGAGAAGAAGAAACAGAAACCAATCGAAGTGGTAAACAAGGAAAGAGAGAAGGGAGGGAGGAGCGGACTGAACCATGCTGTGCCGAGTGATGAACTCTAAGCACCAAAAGTAAAGACGGATGGACGAGTGCAGATAGTGACTTTGACAGAAAAAACAACGACAAACCAACCTTCTTCTGCTCCTCAGCAACAACATGATACGCATCCAACAGCCTCTTCTGGTTCATCTCATCTGGGATCTTGAAGAGAGTCATCCTGTGGATGCGGGGACCACGCTTGTCGGCCGTCATTTTGAGAGTTTTGATATTTCGGCTTAGTGATTAACAAAGCGGAGGTCGTAAGCCTAATGTAGTGGTCGTCAAGGAATTTGGATATATGATAGAGGAGAAGTATTTTGCTGGAAGATGCTTGGCTATTCGCCAATGGTATATTGTGTTTCTTCGAGAAAAGAAGAGGAGGAAGAGAACGTAAATCCTTGGCTGCGAGCGGTTATAGCTTGATAAGTCTTGACTACCCGAGGCTGAGCATGATGAATTCCCAGCTGAGTGAGATTCATGCTAGCCTCTAGCTATCTTTAAGGTCAGTTGATGGTATTGGACAGGCGGTATGAGGATGGCATGAAAGGGGCTGTGAAATTGGTTAGTACATGCGCGGGCGACATCGTCTCCCCCATTGGCACCGCGGTCTAGCACGCACAAAGCCCCCTCAGAGATCACGGCACCCGCTGTGCTTATAATCTAACTTTTCATTACAAAGCAAACACAGCATCGCGGAGGAAGTTGAGGCTAAGGGATGTCGAGTGTCTCTCCACTCCATGCCATCCCATGAAGCAGTTGTTTCAGTCCCTTCACTCAGCCCAGTATCGTGAAAGTGAGACACATGATGGTTCCTAGACGTTGAAGGGCACACTCGTCAGGTCTACAAAATCGACCGTCTGACTAGCGGGTGGCTAGACATGACGAGTACAGCGTCTCTTGAACAGCGTATCATCTCTCTTGAAGACCAAACAGTCTAAAAATGCCGACCAACAATCAGAGGCTAGTAGTGAAGGGTCGGCAGGTCGGAGGCTCAAAACGCCGTCTTCCCCCCTGGCGCTTGTACATCGTGAAACCATCTCTTTCCGCTTTCGTTCATCCCTTTAAGTGCCCCGCCCTGGCAGACGCCGGCAGTTACCGGCTTGAGTGGCTGACTGAGACGTCAGGTACAGAACGACAATGAGGTAAGGTTGACGCAGGGTTCAAGCCCGTGGTGTTGAAGCCACCATCTCTGATGCAGGTTGCGGTTGGTGGTTGGAGGCCACTCGAATTCAAGAGAAAACCTACACTTCCTTGGTGCTTATCAGTTTCGACATCGAGCTCAAGACCTTCCACCAAAAACCCCTACTTGAAGGGAGGTGGATACAACACGAATGAGCTTTTGTGCCACAGGAGTTAACCATTGGGGAAACCCCCCAAGATCTACGGTGGCACAAATTGCTTTCTTCGTGGTCCATGGAAGTGGTTATAAACCCGAGCGAGTTATATCATTGTCGCATGTCTTGTCGAAAACGCTTATGCCAGATACCATGCCCGCTGCAGTACCAGGCTGATACATACGCAATGCTCCTGATCTTCAGCATATCTCCGGTCCCTGCTCTTAAGAGAATGCTGTATGCATATGCAGAGCTGTATAGAAGAAGTGACCGACCCATTGGCGAATTAAAACCAAGCATTGAAGGACACCTAAAACACCAGTCACCAGTGTTCGAGAAACCCCAAGGAACAAAGGCAACGATGAGAGAAAACAATACACAAGGCGGCCGCAGAGCAAATGGATGATAACACAGGCATCACTGAAACCAGGCGAGTGAGAAACAAACCAAGCAACAGCCGCAACAATATCATCGTTTTAAAAAAATTAAGAAAGCAGAACAACAAGAAAAAAGCATTGTGTACTGCGGGTATCCTTTTCCTGTCCTGTCCTGTCCTGTCCTGTCCTGGCTGCTCTACCAAAGGGGGGTTTGTCAACAAACAAACAAAACAAAACAACAACACACAATCCATCGTATAAACGTTGATGACCAAATTTTCCCGCTTTCCCCCTTTCTATTTCAAAGCTTTCATTTCCCATTTCATCTCTCATTCATTACCGAGTTTTCTCGCGAAATTGGAAATCTACCAGTGTAGGAAAATCAGGGCATTCTGCCAGATAGTAAGCACATCGTACCGCATGCCTAATATACTCATTTAGCGCCTGTTTTTACTATAAATCTATATATACCGTATCGGCTACTATTACGCCACCCTAGTCCCTATTCCTAGTCCCTATTCCTAGTCCCTATTCCTAGTCCCTATTCTTAATATTATTATAGTACCTTTATCGTCGTCGTCGTCGTCGTTAATATAAATAAGGAGGAAAAGTTTATTATAGCGCTAAAGCCCCTCTCCTTAGAGGAGATTGCTAAGAATTTTCGCCCTAATCCCTTTAGCTTCGACTACGACTAATATAAAATTAAATAGGAAATAGCAATTAAGCGAATCGAATAATTTTATTCTTTAGAGAAGAAATTCGAAATTAGTAAATATACTCCGTATATTGTAAGTAATAATTATTAACGATCTATAAATTATTATTTACCTTTTATAAATTAAATTTAATATTAATAAAATTAGTAGACCCTACCGCCGTCGCGCTAGTACTCCGCGTAACGAAGAACCGAACGAACGCGACGTTTTTTATCGAAAAGTAAATTATTATTATAAGATTTTAATAATAACGTTATTTAATTAGTAGAAAAATCGCTATCGAATCCTATTAAAATTAATTTATAAGGGTAAATTAATATAGTTAGAATTAGAGAAGGAATTATAATAGATTTTTTAGGAACGTTATTAATAAAATAGGGTAGTAATAATGGGCTAGTTTCGTCGAAAATTAAAACGCCTATTTAAAAAGGTCTATTTTATTATCCGGGTAGAATTTAAATTCTTTCGAAATTAATTTACGAACTTTTATAATCGTTATTATATTTTTTATCGTCGGATTACCTATTAAATATAATAATTACTTAAGGAAATATTAATAAAAGTTAGTAATTTTCTTTGGTAAATAGATTTTTATTTTATTTTACTAATTATAAATGCGACCGCGGCGGGATTATTATTATTATTATTAAATTAACCGTATTTTTTTTTCTTTAGATTTATTAAACGGTAAAGTTAATTAACCGTACTTAATACGTAAATTCGATTCCCCCCCTTTATATCCTTAATTTTGACGAAATCCCCTTTCCGTTCGAATTTTTCGATAGTTATATATATATTTTTAAAGGAAGTAAGATTGTTTTTGGAAAGATTATTCGTAATAGATAGGGTAAGCGATAATATTTTTTAATCCTTTATATTTTTATTAATAGGGGATGAGGTTTTAATTTACTAGTATTTTTATAGTATTGTAAGTTAGGGTATTAGAAGAATATTATATGCGTACGATGTATCGGTCTAATTTAATTACGAAGTTTATTAAAACGAGATTTATTTGTTAAATAATTTAATGAGGAGTTTATATTTATTTTATAAGAATTGGGAGGAGACGTATTTATAATTATAGATGTATATTTATTCTATAATTTTAATAAAATCCGAGTAAAAATTAATAGCCTCCTTTATAAAATCGTAACGGTTATAATATTAAGCGGTCTTACGAGCTTTCTCTAATTTTTTAATACGATTATTAATTCTATATTTAAAAATTTAATTCGAGAGGAGTACGATTTATTTTATTTAGAATAGGAATAAGAGAATTTCCCTTTTGGAAAAAAATAATCGATTTTAATAAAATAGGTTATTATAATATACGCTATTTCCCGCGTTTATAAATACTTATAGATTAATAAGAAGGATATTATTATTAAATCCTTTAAAAATAACGGTATTTCTATTCTTCTAAATAGATTAGAAAATAATTTATTAATATTAAGATATTGATAATAATAATATTATTTAGGATAATTGGGAGAGAACTAACTTACTACTAATTATCGATAATTTTAAAAATATCCCTAATTGGGAGGATATTTGGGTATTTTCGAAATCGATAATAAAGAAAAATAGAGAGTAAAAGAGAGGGTATAAAAAAAATGTACGAAATTAGTAAAACTATATATAATTATTATATTATATCGATTTTGAAAATTATAATAGAAGAAAAGGGGATTTTAAAGAGAAGGTATAAGGTTAAGAAGATTATTTATTATTATAATTTTATATAATAAATAATATAAAGAGACTAATAAGTATAATAAATATAATTAATAGTATAAATACTAATAATTAAATTTATTATTACTCTTATTAGAATCCCTACTTTTAATATAATAATAGACTTAATAATTTTAATATTATTACCCTATTTAATAAATTCGCTACCGTCGGTTTTATAATCCTCCCCCTTTTCCTCCCCCTTTTCGTCGTTTTAATAACGAAAGGCAATAGTAAAACCTTCCTGCTAGAACTTTGTAGTCTTTAAGCGGTCGTCCTACTTCTCCTAATATTTATTAAAATCCGCGATATAATAATATATTTTAATATTAAACTTAATAAAGTTTTTAATAGTCCTACGGCTTCGCTTACGAACTTACTTATAATAGGTATACTTTTCGAAATTTATTAAATTTAATCCCTCCTTTATATTAGGGGATAAC
Source organism: Sordaria brevicollis (assembly GCA_033439795.1). Taxonomy (NCBI): domain Eukaryota; kingdom Fungi; phylum Ascomycota; class Sordariomycetes; order Sordariales; family Sordariaceae; genus Sordaria; species Sordaria brevicollis. Next base: position 2,298,195 of record JAUTDP010000007.1, read on the forward strand.
GGTATTCGAAGGACGATAAAATAATTACAACCTTCTTTAAATTGGCTAGAATTGTAAAAATTATTTATAATATTTAGAAGGCGTTAATACCACCTTTATTTACTTTAGATATTTAAATTCCTTTATTTATTTATAAATAATAAAAATATGCCCAATAAGGATTTTTAGCTTTTTGAAATATAAGGCTATAGCGTTACGTTGTATTATATTGTAATTAAGGTGGAGAGATAGGGAAAAATAGGGTTGAAATTTGAATAATTATACTATAATTAGGGTCTTTGAAAGAGGAAGAAAAACTATACATAGTACTTTTAGCAAAATAGGAAAAATCCCCCGCTAAGAAAAAGAGGGAGAGGAATAGTACTAGGCCCCTATTAGACCACCTCCGGACTACTAACACATCGTACCACTTTAATACGTATATATTTATGTGTAGAATACCGGACTTCTACTTCTATAGAACTATGCTTTTCCTGGCAGAAATCCAGCACTTCCCGCACTGGTAGATTTCCAATTTCGCGAGAAAACTCGGTATCAACCTCCAATTCCCAAACTCTGGACCCCAACCAGCCCCAAGCCGTCACTCCTAAACCCCTGTGGCCTATCCACCGACTTCGAGAAGTTTGCCGGCTGTGCTGCCGCCGTCCTTCGAGTCACGGACTTAATTGCATCGGTACCGGCTCTACCTTGGTCTGCGCCGTCTGTTTTGGTTCGGCCTTTGAGCATGGTGGCTGTGACTGTGACTGTGGCTGTTGGGGGTTCTCTACCGCCGGCTTGCCGTCTGGTAATTGTGCTTGTGCCTGTGCCTGCATCTGTGATTTTCCGCCAACAGCTACCTGCTTCTCCGGACTTTCACCTGCCTCACTTCCACTTCCCTGCTTTTGTTGTGCGTTCTTGCCTTCTGTCTGCAGTTGCGGTTGCGTTTGGGTTGCCTTTTCCTGTTTTCGCGGCTTATCTGTTGTCTGTGTCTGCGTCGTCTGTCTCAATGGACTTTGAACAACAGACTCACCAAGCCCAGCGAATCCAGCTGGCGAGCCTGACCCTGAAGCAGCAGCCGAGCTTGTTGAACCCAAACCTGCCGGCCCAGCACCAGCACCAGCAGAACTAGTACCGGCATTAGCAACCGTGCCCATGACGATTCGCATCTTCTCCAGCAGTTCCGGCATCCGATACGGCTTGATCAGCACATCGTCGCAGCCGGCCTCCTTGGCTTCAAGAATCTGTTCGATGCGCGCGTTGGCGCTGACGGCTATGATTGGTAATCTCCCGCCCGTGATCTTGCCCTGGCGCTCCAGCTCGCGGATTTGGCGCGTGCATGTGAGGCCATCCTGGACGGGCATCTCGATGTCCATGAGAATGACTGACAAGGGGAACCTGGCCGCTGGCATGGTTGTTGCTGTTACCGACGGTGCTTGGCTTTGGTTGAGGAAACCACCGTTCACTGGCGGCACCGGGGAGTTGACGGTCCCATTCAGGGCGAGCATGGTGGCGCTTTTGTTGTTAGGGCCGCCGTTGATGGGCACGTCATCGCTCACATAGCGGTCAGTCCGTTGCAGCTTTTCCAGACATTCCAGGCCGTGGTTCGCCACATCAACTGTGAAGCCCATGCTGGTGAGACCACGTCGCGTTATCTGCTGATTGATCAGGTTGTCCTCGACGACCATGATCCCGCGAATCTGGGGTGGCGGTATTGTCAACCCGCCAAGCTCAACTATAGGGCTGGATGCTACTGGGCTTGGCCGCGGCGACGAAGTTGAGCCTCTATGGGGATGACTGGGGCGCATGGATCGAAGGTTTGGAGCCTTGGCCATCAAATCTGACATGGCAGCCTTTGCCGCCACTGCAGTCGCCTCAGCATCACGGATAGAGCTCTCACTGGGTTGGTAGGCTTCGATGTAGAAAGCGAAGGTACTCCCGACACCCGGTTGACTGGCTACTCCAATGGCACCGTTCTGCAATTCCGTGAGTCGACGGCTGATGAACAAGCCGAGGCCCGAGCCCCCGTACTTGACATGGGTGCGACTGGACGCCTGAACGAAGCGCTGAAAGAGACTCTTCTTCTCCTCTTCAGTAAGGCCCTGGCCTGTATCCTTGACCTCGAAGGTGAGAAACGTGGGATCTCCGCGGTCTTGGGCGCTTGCTGCGTCACTATCCCCGTAGCGCTCCTGGGACCGCGGGATGAATTGTACCGAGCTGGTGGCCTCTGTTGGACGTGTCAAGCTCGCACTAAGCCCGACAGTGACATTGCGGGTTGGACCAGTCTTGGTGAACTTGAGAGCATTGGTCAGCAGGTTGATAAGGACCTGTTTGAGGCGTGACGGATCGAAGTCCAGGTATTTGACGCCAAGATCGTAATATGATTTGTCGACAACCATGCTTAGGTTGATATCGACTCTCCGAGCTTCGACTTCGAACATTTTGAGGGCTTCCTTGACCATCTGAATCGGGTTCACGGTAATGGGTGTGATAGCCAGTAGCTTGGAATCGAGCTTCGACATTGTGAGAATATCGTCGACGATGCGCTTCTGATGTTGAGCACACCCAACAATAGTCTCTGCACTGTCGATGCCGTTATCCAAGAGCTCACAAACCTCTGCACGAAGCTCGTAGTTTGGCTGGCTGTCCGCAGCACCTTCGCTCGCATAGCTGCGGGCATCGCTGTCACTTCCATGATGGTCGCCACCGACAAGCTCCTGAACGCGTGAAAGTGTAGCAGTGATGGCGTCCGCGCAATGAATGATTGCGCTCAGAGGATTGCGCATCTCATGAGAGGTCATGTCGATAAAGTTCTCCTGCTGGCGCTTGGACTCGATTGCCTCCTCCTTCCGCTGCTTTTCCCTATCCAATTGCCATTTTTGCAGCGAGACGTCACTCAAACAGCCCGTGAAGCTTTGTATGACACCCTCGGTCGACCGAACCGGCATCAGCGTAGCCTGTACCCATCGCGGCATGACCACTTTGTGGCCTGCGCCGTCATCAGCAGTCCATGTCGTCCGGAGTCTGACTTCCACATTCTGGACTTTATCCTCGATCACCATTTTCTTGAGCTTCTTCATCACCAAGCCCACATCCTCTGCCCAAACACACGTCTCCAACGGCCTGATAGTCACCTCAGTCGGGTCAACTTTTTGCAACCCGCACATCTCGTAGAAAACATCATTGGCGCCGAGAAGGCGTCCCTCAAGATCCATATCGTACATGCCAACGGTCGCGAATTCGGCCATTCGTTTGAGGTTCTCGGCCTGCTGTGCCCGTCGCACCGCCTCTTCCGCGGCATGCTTGTGTGCCGTAACGTCCGTCAAGCATGTCATGGTCCGTATGATGGTTCCATCCGGGGCACGTTCTGCTTTAGCGGTGGCAAAGATATGGCGTTCCTTAGACTGATCGATAGGGACAAGGTCCAGACCCGCTTTCTCGAAGCTGGGAGAGTTCCGTGTCAGAGATGGAGCGACATCCGTGTTAGTTTGTCGCTTCACCCTGAATTCGTACTCGACATAGCGCTCCGTCTTCAGTTTCTCGTACGCGGTGACGATGTTCTGGCGGTCTTCCTCCTTCACACAGGCAAGGAAGCCATTGTTCGCGATGGGGCCATTTCCTGGGAAACCCGTCATCTTGTACCAGGCATCATTAGCAAAGGTGATGTTTCCTTGGGGATCCCCGAAGCACATGCCGACCGGAACGAATTCAGCCAGAGCTTCAAACATCTTTATCGACTCGTTCGCCTCTTTTGTTTGGACGGCCAGCTTTTCCTTGAGCCTGGCTTGATCATAAGCAGCCTGCTCTGCCGCATTGCGTCCTCTTCGTGCCTCCTCCTCGAGGAGGACCACTGAGGCAAGAGAAGTGGTGAGCTTTTGACTCAGTAGCAATATGTACTGACGATAGTCGTTGTCGTAGGGGCGTCTCGGGTTTAAGCCTAGCAAAAGGAGCCCCATAACCTTGATCCTAACCCGTATCGGCATGATTACGACAGCTCGACAAGGATCATCCATGAAGCCTCTTGTTTGCAGACCACGGAGATATTCCTGGGGAAGCGTGCCATCCTTGATCTGGAGAAGGAGGGGCTGGCGTGCTGTTACAGCCTCTCGAAGCGCCGGCGCTAGAGCATGCTCGTCGGTACTCAGGTTGATCTCTTCTCGCAGCGGATGGACTTCTGGCACCCCCAAAGCTCCGGCTAGCCTGCATACCTTCGCCGGACCATCAGTGCCGGGTTCGATGCCGCTTCTACCGTCAAACTCATCCACGCTGTACAGAACGGCCAAAGGTATGTCGTAACACGGCTCGACATCCTTAAGGTCCTGGAGTGTCTTGTCCCAATAGCTCTTCACATCCCGTGCGACAACCAAATCTTCGCCAAGGTCAACGAGCATCTTCATGCGACGCTCCCACAGGCGCACACTGGTTATATCCCCAACAGGATGGATGAATCCGACACACCGCTCCTTATCGAGAATAGGAACGAGTGACCATTTCAAGTAAGTCTCTTCCTGCCAGGGAGGGCCTCCTTCAACCTCAGGTTCCCTTTCGATAAAGAACCTCCACTCATCCTCGACTGTTGGACTTTCTTTCCTTGCTATACGCGACATGGCGTCCTTCAGCTTCTCTCCAGCTTCCTGCCACGCATTTTCCACCGTCATCCCAAGAAGTGCTGGGTGTTTGGAACCGCATAATTTGCTGAATGCCTCGTTGTAAAGGGTCACGTAGTTGGTACCCCAGTAGATGGCGATTGGGCGACTGTCGGCGAGGATTTGGTGGAAGGTCTGCTCTAAAGTTGGGGGCCAGTCTTTCATGGGGCCCAGTGGTGTTGCATCCCAATCGACACTGTGTATTACTTCGAGGAACGACCGTGTTTCTTCATCATCATCATCATCATCAGGAGGTCAGCTGGAGGCTCATGGTGCCATGACCTGACCAATGCAATGGGTATGGGCGCGGCGTACCTGGCATGATATCTGGTAGGATCCAACCTGGATCCGTAGTCGACCGCTTGAGTGATTGAATCATCTCGGGGGAAGCCAGCGGGTACTCGACCGAGCCCAAAGGTAGAGTAGCTGGCCCGGATCTTGTTCGGCTCAGTGATATGTAGTCGGGAGGTGCGAGGCTCAGCGAAGATGTTAAAGATGGTACTGCTGGAGTAGCCGCAACGGCCGCGACGGGGGCAACACCTGTCTGAGTAGACTCCAGCTCGGGCGCATCATCCTTAACGGGAATCAGGCGCACCGGAGCAGGGACAACGCTTTCGACATGTGGTGCTTCGTCGACCCGAATCTTTCGCGGTGGTTCGGAGGAAGGAGGTTGATCGTTCGCGCCCACGACGACCATGTCAGGTCGGACAATGGTACGGGTCCAGTATATGTTCATGAAGGAGAAGTTGGCGGCTGCCTGGCCGGTGCCACTGGGACAGGCACCGGACAGGTCTGTGAGCCATTCCCACAGCTGGACATTGTTGCCCTTCCGAGTGGTGATGGCATTCTGGAGGCGGGCATCGGCATCGAGGGCGGGATTCGTGTAAACGATGGTGGGCGGGTGCGGGGTTAGAGCGACGATGAAGGACGGGCGCTGGTCGGCCTCGAGCAGATCGATGATGCCGGAGGTCAGGAAGGACGGATGCATTATTTCCACCGGCGGGGAGAAGAAGCTCCAGTTGGGACGGGGTCGGTCACGGTCGTCGTCTCAGTATGCTTAACTGGTGCCGGTGCCTTCGCTTGCTTCCACCCGGCACGGCGCTGCGGCTGGACAGCTTGGGAAGAAGACTGGACGGGACTGGACTGGACGTTGCGACTGGCGATCCACCAAGCCACCCAAGCCGGGGGTGGAATACCTAACAGGGAAAGTGATATGTCTGATACGAACGTGGGATCTGGAATACACAATGCGGATAGCTTTCTCTCGATGTTGTACCTCGCCTCTTGGTGGTTGAGTGACCGGCGCAAAGAATTGCGTGAGCCAAGGAGCCAGAATTGGAAGCAAAGTGGCACTGTAAGCACAAAGAGCGAATGTGACTTGCGACTTTGCGATCTACGACTATCAAAACCTAGACGTAGAAGACACAAGAACCTCGATATGGTCAAGGCTAAGGGCAGAGGCAGGGCTAGAAGCTGGAGTAAGACACCAGCAGGCAGCTTTGGGAGGAATTGGGTGGTGGTGTTTGTCGTGATGCTGCTGTTGGCGAAGAAGGCGCGCAGATACGCATTTGATATTGGAGCGAAGCCACAATTTTTCCCTGATCTCCAGCAGAGTTGCAGGCTTCCCGTCGTTCGTTCCCGCTTTGGGTGGTAATGGTTAAAGGATAGGATGGATGGATGGGGGATACCTTATCGTAACCTCTTGAAAGGACTGAAGGAATATCCGCAACCCACCTATCCTTTCCGAAAAGAAAGAGGAGGTAGAAAAAAAAAAAAAAGACGGGATCCTGGGAAAATGAAAGAGAGCTAAAACAGGCTGGCTCAGGCAGGTGAGCGTCGAAAGGTCACACGGGTGACAGAGGTTTGTTGAAGACTTGGTTGGTGGTGTAGCAGACGCAGCCTCAGTGTAGCTGACACGGGACCAGGCGAAAGTTGACAATAGTGAGATGGTCCGGGGAATCGGGGCACGGGGACCGAACAGGAAGGGGACCTTGGAGGTCTTTGGAGATTGAGCTTGGGGTTGACGCCTATCGTGGCGTATATCGTAGTATTCTGCTGGTGGTAGGCCCGGTGCTATTCGGTGCTAGCACGATACCCCATGCGTAGGCGCGCAAGCACTGGCAGACATGGGATGATTAGTGGAGGTGAGGTATGGGGTAAAGGCGAATTGAGGTTCCACGTTTCCAGCCTTGGGTTCAGGGTTGGCGAGCGTTTAAAAGGGCGCCCGTTTAAAGCCCGGGGGAGGGGAGGTCAGGTTATGCCTGTCAGGTTGTCCACTGAGTAATCGGGAGTCTCTGGAAGAGTTGTTATGGATAAGGTGATGGCATGAGGAGATGGGCAGTTGATATCCGGGTTAATGTTGTGTGGTGTTGAGGGTTAAATCAGGCCCACGTTCGAGGTTGGTAGGAACCTCAAGCAGGTATCCCGTCCGCGGTAGGGTAGGTTGTGGTGGTGGTTGATAGTGTGTTGGCCTCGAGTCGCAAAAAGGAGAGCAAAATGTAGGGTCCAAGGAGAGCAAGGTTATGCCGCTGACGAGAGACTGAGTGAAGTGGTGAAATATGTTGTAGCTGGAGACTATAGAGACTCAAAAGAGTCTTTTTTTGGTGCGTCTTGTACCGTGTGGAAAATTGAAGCTGAGACTGAGTGCCCGCCGTTCAGTTGAAGAGATTGAGGTGGATGGCCTTTGAGTGTGAAATGGGCACGGATGGGGAAAGTATCCAGTGGGAAATGCAACCGAATTGTGCAAAGATGCCTGCTCGAAAACCCCCCTTGAAATCCCTATGGGAAAAATGGCGATCGCGGCCCGATTCGGTTTGGCGTTTCTTGGCTTCTTTTTTCCTTTGGGCTGCAGTGTCACTGGCCGGTTGAGGAACCTCATGGCCCCCGCCAGTCAAGATGAGACGTCTCGTTCGTCACCAACCGTCACAAGATTCATGATGTCGGTCATAAAGATCGGATGTGCTACAGCACTTGCTGTAAGCCGTGTATTGGACCTGCCTCTCTGCACGCCCTCGGACGACAGTGCAGTTCCTTGTTAGCAGTTTCCCTGAAAGCCCGCATAACCTTTAACAGCACCCGACGACACCCTCCTTTCGTCATACCTGACCAAAACGCACTGCCTGCCGGGTGTCGTTTGGAGTAACAGCGGGCGGGCGGGCAGGCCGGAATCGTGGCCGCAGATCTGAGGGTCGGGCGGCTTGGATTTTTGCAGCTCACATGCCAAATCAAAGACCTGATTAGCTGCAGCTCTTGATGATGATTTGCAACGTTTTCTAAAATAAACAATAGACCCCTTTTTTATATTCAGGAATACGAACTTGTTGTCGTTCATACTAGCTTGTAGCTTTCTAAACTTTTCTTGACCGGCTCTCCGGTAAGAGATACTCGTGTCAGGCCGGGCCTGAGGTGGTCTGGGTGAGTCCCAATCAACAACGATTGTTGCGAATCTGTTGATGTCGGGTTTGGTCTGATGTTGCTTAGCCAATGCGATATCGCTGCCGGTCAGCTCATTTGTTCGATGGTACTTTTTTTTTCGGCCTGAGAGCTGGCTGTCCTGTCTTCCCACTTGTCTAATAAATCTGCGGTGTCTAAATAGTGGGACCCATACTCCTCGTATGTTTTTGTGTATAGTACCTATACCCTTCATCAGCCTTCTGTGCAATACCTTTTTCGAGCGTATCCAGTTTTCCTGCCACAGTGCCGAGTCCTTTTAAAATCCTTTCCCCTTCACTCCTTTTCCTAGCAAAACACCAACCCAATGATAGCAACAATAACTCCAACAAACCACGTCATATCCCCGTAAAACTCTTAAAGTTCGGCAAGAGCTTCCTCCAACGTCTTGCCCGTAAGCAGCTTGAATGCCTCCTTGTACCTGGCGCTCGTAGCCTCGACAATCTCCTGGGGCATCTCGACACCGTCCTTGGCCTTGAGCCCCTCCTTGGTAAGCCAATTGCGCAGGAACTGCTTGTCGAAGCTATCCTGGTCCCGTCCGACCTCGTACTCGTTGGCTGGCCAGAAGCGTGACGAGTCAGGCGTCAAAACCTCGTCGATGAGCACAATGTCGTCCGTCTCCTCATCCAGGCCGAACTCGAACTTGGTGTCGGCGATGATGATGCCGTGCTCGCGCGCATACTCGGCCGCAGTGGTGTAGACCTTGAGCGCCAGCTCCTCAATGCGCGCCGCGTACTTCTCTCCGACAATCTCGGCCGCCTTCTCAGGAGAAATGTTCTCGTCGTGATCGCCCAGCTCGGCCTTGGTGCTAGGGGTGTAAAGGGGCTTGGGGAAAGCGTCGCACTGCTTCAGGCCGGCAGGCTGGGGGATGCCGTGGACTGTGCCCGTCTTCTGATATTCGTTCCAGGCGCTACCAGTAATATAGCCACGAACGATAGCTTCGATGGGGAAGACCTTGAGCCTCCGGACCTGCATGCTGCGACCTCGGATCAAGGCCTTATCTTGATCACTGACCGAGGAAGGAGGAGTGAGGCTAATAAAGTGCGTCTTGAGGTCCGGAATCCGCTCCTTGAGAACCTTGAACCAGTGGGCCGTAAGTTGAGTGAGGATGGCACCCTTCTGAGGAACCCCGTTGGCCATGATGACATCGTACGCCGAAATGCGGTCGGTAGTAACGAACAGCAGTGTCTTGTCATCGATCTCATACAGGTCGCGCACCTTGCCGCTGGTCAGCTTGGGCAGCGACTGGAGCTCAATAGTGGTTACCACGGGGATCGACATGGTTATGGTTGTTGTTATTGTTGATGGTGGTGGCCTGGTTTTATTAAAGCTGGTGGTGATGGATGGGATGGAACTAAACAAGTTCAAAAGATGAAGCAAAACTGTGCCGTGCAGTATAAAAGTATGTCAATCTTTATGAGGCGATCGGAGGTCGCGACTGGAGATCACTCGATGAGTAACGCGGGGGGAACTAACCACAATCTATGGTCAATCATTCAGGAACGAATTGATGACTCCTTCGATAACATCTAGAGCGGGTCGCACCTCCAGTTGCACCATCGATGGGTATGTGGGCCGGATGTTGACGGCCGACTTTCGGCGACGGTGGCACGGTGGGATGACTCTCTAACTGCACCACTATAAGCGAAGCAAGTCAAAAATTTTCTGTAGGTGTGTCTTTCTAGTGTCGTAGGGGCTGCTGCACAATGAAATGCACAATGCAGACTCGTTGCTCACCGCGAATGGCCGAGCAGAGCCCGTGGTGGCATGCCGTCCCACGTGTATGATCAGCGCCGGACCGACCGTCCGACCGTCGAGGAGGGGAGCTATTTGAACCGCGTTGGACCGCTCGTCCACGTCCAGCCTTCCCGTTTTCCAACCAACACCCGACCATAGCGTCGCCGGTGACTTCTCGAGGCTGAGATCAGACCATCATATTCGATTGGATACTTGAATGTAAGAAACGGAAAGAGCAAGAAGGAGGTCTGGATCGTGGACAGGTGCGCACTTGCACAAGTTGCACGAACTTGAAAGTTGGACTCGGGCAGGCACAGCTTGGGCCTCTGATTCGAGCACGGGCATTGTGTACCATACAGGCAAGAACAATCAGACGACGAGACGGGCGCTGCCGTGTAGAGGTACGCTGTAGTGACGTCGAAGCAGCCCTAGAGGTAGCAGGCGAACGGGAGGGTAAAAACTGAGGGATGGAATGCAGTGGGCCCAGTGGCAGTTGCCCTTGCCGCGGGTGGTGAGCGGCTGAACTTAATGGTGTACCTGAAGATTCCGCCGTTCTTGAAGATTGGTCCCCTCATCCCGTCCATCCCTCCACAGTCCACCTCTCTACTCCATCTTCGGCTTTTGAATTGAGCTTGGATTTCTGGGACTGTCCGCCTTTTCCGCTGTTTTATCTTTGTGATGCCCTTCCAATGACCGAATTTCTCTACAACCCTTGCCCAGACAGGCCAGAGTCAGATGGAAAAGGATGAAATGGCGCTAGCCTAACTACAGGCCAACTCCAGGCTTACATAAACCGGCTCATCTTTAGCGGCAAAGTCCTTTGATTGCGATTCGACAAATCGAGCCTCAACTTGGAGCCGTTCGCTTAAAACCAACCGAACCATTCATTTTGATGTTCGAGTGACGCAGCGTCAAGCGCAACCCCAAGCCCCGCGCTTCGAACGGGAGGAAATTGTCAGAGAAAATCGACCGTCACCGTGGCTGTCAGAACAACATGGAACGACGTTTGAAACGCCATGTTCGCTGGAAGGATGGAGCCATCCGAGGCTAGAGGTGTTGAGGACTTGAGGCTGACAAAGCTGGTTTGGGTGTTGCCGAGATATACTTTACCTCGGGCTTCTGGTCCTCTCCCGACAAAGAGAAATACGCGCGTCAAACAAAGATTATCCAAGAGTGCTAAGGAAATGGCGGTTTCTTGGGATGATATTCAGTTGGCTTGGTGGTCGTTTGTCGTGGGCTGATAGGTCGGCCGTGGTGAGCATCACAGCAGCTGACAGCGGGAATAACTGCTATTGAGCAGCTCGCCCCGTCGGATACGGACAGTAGGTTCTTGGCTCACTGCGTCGTTGGTTCCCCGTGGCTTCCTTCACAGGGGCTTGGAGGCTTTCATCGGCGCCCGTGGAGAAATTGGACATGGGGGAAGCTTCTGCCCCTGGAGCGCTGCCTTGAAATCTGTCCGGGGAGCCCCCGTCCACGCCACACCAATGTTTGGTTTTCGGCCAAGTCTTCCATCGGTTTGTAACGCCCAAGACTATCCAAGAGCTATGCGCCGCCGGGGTTCCTCCTGAGTTGCTTTCCGTCATCCAGCCGGCCGGCTCTTCGGCTTGCTCCTCGACATCCAAAAGACCGTCAATGACTCCGGATTTCTCATTTATAACCTTTGTTGCGCTTGACGTACCCGAGCGTGCAACCGAGAAACCCAGAGACCCGCGAGACTGAAAAAGAGCGGCTACAGCGGCAGCGGTTCCGCTCCTCACATCCGTCTTGATACCCACCTCGACGAGGCGACACACCGATCCGAACAGAAAGATCCAAGGAAGACCTGGTCGAACTTGTCAGCCCGTCTCCATACCGATTCTGGACCTCCATACTAACTTTGGACATCTGTTGACGTCTTCCGCCTTGAAGCGATCTACTTAATACTCTTCCGCTTCCTTCTCAAACTGCCACAGCATCTTTAGCCGTTGTGAGGAAAAGGGGTCATTGTTGATATGAAATCTACGTTGGCCACCCTGCTGGCCCTGGCCTCAGCAGCCGTTGCCGAAAACAATGTTCTCAACTTCCCTCTTAGCAGAGGTGCTCCTCACTTCAGGATCGGCAACATACGCAAGAACGTCAAGCGCGACACCTACACCCACTCCTTGATCAACAACATCACGGGCGGGGCTTATTATGCCGAGGTCAGCGTGGGCACTCCGGCCCAGCAAGTCAGCGTTGTGTTGGATACGGGGAGCAGTGACCTCTGGGTTGTGAGCTATAAGGCAGACTTGTGCACCGACATTGAGATCCAACGGAAATGGCAGGACTCATGCGACAAGACCTATAACCCGAACAGGAGCTCATCATTCAAGATCCTGGAGGAGGATGGCTTCGAGATCCGGTACCTCGACAACAGCACTGCCGCGGGCGACTACGTCACGGACGACTTGAAGATTGCCGGTACTACCATCAAGTCCCTGCAGATGGGCTACGCGACCAGGACCGTTCGTGGCGCCGGCATCTTGGGTGTTGGCTACTCCTCCAACGTGGCTTCCACCCAGCGCTACCCCAACCTGATCGACCAGTTCGTCGCCCAAAAGCTCATCGCCACTAAGGCCTACTCGCTCTACCTCAACGACCGCCGTAGCGACCAGGGCAACATCCTCTTCGGCGGCATCGACAAGGACAAGTTCATTGGCGACCTTACAATCCTCCCCATCTACATGACCAAGGGACAAGTCGAGCCCATCCACTTCGAAGTCGAGATGCAGAGCGTCTCGATCGACCTGACCAAGGACGGCAAGACGACCAAGATCATCTCGACCAACCCTTCCCGCAGCCAGACCTCGACCATCGCCATCCTCGACTCCGGCACCACCCTCTCGTACCTGCCCAAGAAGATCACCGATCAGCTCCACAACTTGCTCAGCGTCTACGTCGACGACCTGTGGGAGAGCGGCCTCACCTTCATCGATTGCAAGTACCTCACCTCCAACCCGGACCTGCGCCTTTCCTTTACCTTTGGCGACAAGACCATCCACGTGCCCGTTTATGAAATCGTCCTCGATCTGCTCGGCGACATCCAGGACCAGCTCCCCTTCAAGCTGCCTTTCAAGCGCACCTGCATCTTCGGCATCCAGAGTACCGACGGCTTCGACGAGGACGGCTTCGATGAGGACTGGGCCCTCCTCGGCGAGACCTTCCTGCGGTCCGCCTATGTTGTCTACGACCTTAGCCACCACCAGATCGGTATTGCGCAGGCGAACCTGAACAGTACCAAGACGGATATCGTTGAGCTGACGGGTGGCAGCGGCGGGTTGCCGACTGGGCTGAAGGGTATTAAGGAGTCGGCCACGAGCAATGACTCTGGATCAAACGGATCTGGTACTTCGACGGATAAGGACGGTTCGAAGGAAACGGAGACAGTCACTGCTGGGTCTCAAGCTACGAGAACGGCCGGTTCGGGAACTGACGAGGAGAATGCTGCTGTGCCTGGCTTGAATCCCAGGGGTGCTCTGGCAGTTGCTGGGTTGACGGGCTTCTTTGCCCTTGTCGGCAGCGCGGTTGTTGCTCTATAGTAGTTTTGTACACGAAATGTACAATTGGGTGGACAGTCTTACACAGCATCAAGTACATATACGCCAGGGGGGTGTTTGGACATATAAATCCACACCTTGGATATAAAGGGGTTGGTTGTTTCTAGCGTATAAGTAGCTGCTACTGTACATACCTCTAGCCAGCAACGACGCAACAAGCGGTTACTGCCCTAAAATACATAATCACATAATTTTGTTCTAGAATATCACGCCTAGGTGATAATGAACACATAAAGACATGACCGAACAATTGCTAAGTTGAGGAGGAAACTGATTTCCATCCTCGTTGGTATAACAAAATAGGATATCAAATAAAACGAACCATCAACCTCTCAGGGGCAGATACTGAAATATCCTCACACCATAACATCATCCCCTCAGCTCCCGTAACATATTCTTACTCCCTACTCCTGCAACCTCTCAAACCTCTCCCTAGCCTTATCCCTCGTCTTCTCCACAAAGTCCGAAAACTGCCCTTTCGTCCTCCTGGCCGCTTCCTCGCTCGCATCACCCAACTTGCCGCCCTCCGCACCCAATCCCACACCAGGCGCATACGCCTCCGTCGCAATGGCCTGCGTCCGTCCCGTACCTTCGGCACCCAGACCCGCGCCGGCCGTCCAGCCCATCTTGGCCAACATGCCCATACCCTTGGACTTCTTCGCCGCCGCCGCCGCCTCTTCTTCAGCTTGTTCCTGTTGCTTGCGCTGCTTCTCCGCCACACTAGCACCAGCACCAGCAGAAGTAGTAACAGCAGACGAACCAGCAAGCCCAGCAAGCGCAAGCTGCTGCTTCGACAACTGGCCGCCTGGCTTGTTAGGCTGCAAGAACGCATTGCGGCGCTCCATCGCTCTGTCGCGGTACCGCTGCGTGCGCTGTTCCTCCCGCCGCAGCTTCTTATCGGGGACCATGGTGAGCGGCGTCTTACCCTTTGCGGCCAGCTCGGCGAAGGCGCGCTCTTGAGCGAGTGCGTCGGCAAGCATGCGCTTGTGCAGCTCGGATTCCTGCTCGTGGCGCCAGATGGTCTCGGCGTGCTTGAAGGTGCGGTGGCAGAGGTGGCAGTAGAGCGCGTCGAAGTCGGCGTATGAGGTGTACACGGGCGGGGCGTCGTGTTTGAGGCGAGGGGTGCGGCGGGTGATGGATCGCGGCTCCTTGTTGCCGAGCGCGGCGAGCTTGGCCGAGGCTTTGTCTTTGGTTTCGGAGTCTTTGAAGTGGTTGTGGACGAGCACTTCGTGGCTGATGAGCAGGTCCTCGCGCGTGTAGGGGCCGTGTCCAAGGTTGGTGATGTCTTCTTGTGAAGGAACTTCCCAATCGCAGAGGAGACAGAGCATGCGGTCCCAGTCGGCGTAGGAAAGGTATGAGTCGGCCCAATGAGGGTTCAGAGGCCCATCTGCCTCTTGGTCATCATCATCTCCATCGAAAGCTGCCGGGTCAAGGCCCCCTTCGGCAGCAGCCAGCTTTTTGCCGTGCAGTTCCGCCGCTTTCTTCGTCCACATCTGCATCTGGGGCATCATTGCGATGCCCTTCTCACCAGCAGCTGGCTCTTTCTTTCTGAACTTCTTCAGGAGATTGGCCTGGCGGGTGAGCGGATTCTCGATAGCACCGCCATCTTTGTGATCAGTAGGCTTTTCGGCACCTTGAGCTTCAGATGTAGGCTCGACCGAGACCACATGAATGCTAGGGTAAACACGCTCGTCCCAGTATTTCAGTCGAATGGTAGGGTTGTAGATGGGCTGGAAAGAAAACCGAGGATCCTCGTCCGGGCCAACATCAAAGGCCGGTATGAAGACACCGGTATGGATGAACGAAACGATGACTGCCCTTGACCCAATCGAGAATCGAGGGGTATTGCGGAACTTTGCGACTGCACCCTTGGCGTCTTCAACCGTCGCGAATTCGGCGAAACCGTATCTCCAAGACTCGTTGCTCTTCCGGTTTCGTATCAAAAACACACGGCGTAGGCTACCAGGTTTTGCGCCGAGGTTTGCCGTGTTGCTGCCGGGCGCTGTTGACTTCAATTTGTGGGTACCGGTAGGCGCCTTCGCCGTCTCTTCGCGAAACAGCTTCATAACACCCCTGGCTAAAGCTTCCTCGGTCACCGACGCCTCCAAGTCTCTGATCACCAGGTACTGTGACGGCATTTGTTGAGGGTCTTCGTCGGTTTCTCCGGTCAATAGGGGACCCGATGATGGTGCTGCATAACTATAGCCGTAGTTGGCGTCATCTGCAGCCTGTTAGTCGACGGTTTTCCGGGCTATCCAAAAGAGAGGAACAGAAACCTACCAGGTCTTTCTATCTTGCATTTGAAGCACGCAGTACGGTACGCAAAGTTCATGGCACCGCACTTGGGGCAATCCCAGTCCTCATCTTCTCTGTGAGGGTCGTCCATATCGTTACGACTCTTCTCGAAGAAAATGTCCATAGTGACGTACTCCGAGTTAGGGCCGCGGGTGTGCTCAAGAGGGAACGATATGTCGGGATGATACTGTTCCATGAAACTCTCTGCATCCGCGCGACGTTTGAACTCGACAACCGCAAGGCGACGACCGGCGCTGTCGTAACGGAACCGGACGATCTTGATCTGGTCGGTAGACATATGGGGATCTTGGGTGACATGATTGAATCCGTAGAGGACCTAATGGGGTGCGATAGGTCAGCATCAGCTAAACATGTATCAGGAGCTACGCGCCGAGCATCAGGACAGTACTGGAGCGACTCACATCACGTTCGGTGGCGTCTTCCGGTATACCTTGGAGAGCTATGATCTTGCCTCCAGGCGCGGGCGCGGGGGCGTCGTTGTGTCGCCTGGAAGATTGACCTTCCTTGTGTGATCCGTTATGGCGACCGCTTGGACTTGTGCCACCTCGACCACGTCCTCGGTAATCATCATTGTCGTAATGTCTTCCCCCGCCGCCGTGGTGTCTCCCCCAATCTCCCCGACGGGCGCCGCCATACCGGTCTGACCTGCCTCTATCTCCATCGCCGTCTCCGGCGCCTTCGTGATATTCGCCGTCATCGTCGTAGTTAAGGCTTCTTGACGGACTTAGAGCATCTTGTTTGCGTGTCAGAACACAACCAAAGTTAGCCATGGCAAGCTCGGCAGCAACTTGTAGTAGGCACAAAAACGGCCATCGTCCAGGCTTGTTCAGGTTTTACCCTCTCTCGACCGGTAGTACTCGCCGTCTTTTGGTCTTAGATCGTTCGAGCCCGGTAAGCGCGAGTATGGTGGCGGCGGACTACGACTCCGACGACGGTTGTAGCCACCAGCACCAGCGTCGCGCGCCCTGGAAGCGTAATCCTCGGGCATGATGGCGGCGCGTGTTGATGAGAAGCGCTAATGGTGTGTCGCGCAGCACGCGTAGTCTAAAGCTGTTCTGGGATTCGTTTATCTCTTCTGATGGTTTGTGCGCCTTGGAAAAGCTTCGGTTCAATGATGGGAAGCTTTCAGCTGTCTTGGTTGTTTGGTGGATGGCAATTGCGAGTTGCGAACATTCAACGCTGATGCAACGAACAATGGCTGCCGCTTGTTATCTTATCAGTTCAAGTTACCACTAACATCCACATATGCATTACCGTATCTTACACCCTGCTCCGTCAAGTTCCACTTATAAGTGAACTATACC
The DNA here is from genome assembly GCA_033439795.1 of Sordaria brevicollis. Lineage (NCBI taxonomy): Eukaryota > Fungi > Ascomycota > Sordariomycetes > Sordariales > Sordariaceae > Sordaria > Sordaria brevicollis. The sequence continues at coordinate 2,315,199 of JAUTDP010000007.1, forward strand.
ACCTTGGAATTACACTACCTCGATATCAGTCACCATCACCACTTTCCGGTTCTTGAAGTTCAAACAAAGTCAATTTCTATTACCTCACTATCTTGCTCTGATTCTCAACTCTCATAACCACTTTCACAACATTGCCCACTCTCAGATTTCCTACGCTTTTCAACTTTCAGCCCCAAGCCACCATTCACGCGGTTGAAGACAACCACTTCCTCGCTTTAACCGGTTCATACCTATTCGAAACCATATCTTCAACTTAAGAAGAGAAAACACTCAAAGGACTTTCCAATCCTCACATATCCCGTCGTCAAGTCTCTATCCTCTTTACCCACCATGGCAACCCAACAACCAACCCAAAACAACGAAGACCCCCAAGCTCAACAGCCAGCGCCATCTTCAGCTTCAACACAACCCACCGAAATCTCCGAAAACAACATCTATGTATCCCTCACCCACTCCCCCCTCGACTACACCTCCACCATAGACCGAGTCCGCTCCCCGGAAGCCGGCGCCATCGTCATCTTTGCCGGTTTGTTTTCCCTTCTCCCATCTCCTGCCCGTCCCTCATCAGTAGTCCACTAACAGACTCCCAGGAACAACCCGCAACAACTTCAATAATCTCCCCGTGCAACACCTCTCCTACACCTCCTACGCCCCCCTCGCCCTACGGACCATGTTAACAATCTGCCGCTCCATGGTCTCCAAGCACGGGCTAAAGGGGATCGCCATGGTTCACCGGCTGGGGGTGGTCCCCATCGGGGAGGAAAGTATCTTGATTGCGGTGTCGAGTCCGCATAGGCAGGCGGCGTGGAGGGCCGGTGAGGAGGCGTTGGAGGAGTGCAAGGAGAAGGTGGAGGTGTGGAAACGGGAGGAGTTTGGGGGCGAGGAGGGAGGGGTGTGGAGGGCGAATAGGGACGGGAAGATTGGGGTGAGGGTTGATAAGGCTAGGATAGGGGGAGGGGATGGGAGGGGGGAGAAGGAGGAGGAGGTGAAACCCTAGAAGGGGGGGAGTGATGGTGAGAGGAAATGGTTGAGCTGAGTTAAGGGTTGATGAAGGATAAGCGTTTCGGCGGCACCAATACCCTGGATGATCTATGTGATGATAAGATGATAAAATGAGTTCGTGGAAAACATTATGACACAATATACTATATATAGAAGGGCTGTCAATCTGCACACATGGCTGACTACTTTGGCAGAGCATGCTCGTTTTTTATTGTCAAAGGCCTGTTGTAAGTGTGCTTCCCAACCCTCAGTTTTCGTCTACTCGCTTATCTTTTTCATGGTATATATACCTTTTCTTGCCTTGTTTCTTTCATGTACCACAACTGGCATTTCCCCAAGCGCAGATACTACTAATATTATCATCACGTCCATCCCTGTCATCCTCAAACGTTCCCGGAAGCTGGATGCAAATAGCATTCACACATTGTCCACCAACAAATTCCAGACTCCTCGTTGTAACGCCCAAAACACAATTTAAATCCTTCATCACCCTTCACCCTTGTTATCATACCTCATCATCATATCCTCCACCTTATACATCATCCACAGCACATCAAAACCTTCTCAACACTTCCTATAACTCCTACTTCGAACCACTTCCGCCATGACCTCCACTACCACTACCACTGCCACCGCTACCTGTACCCTCCCCCTTATCCCTCCCATCACCACCATCATTTCCACCACCACTACCGCCTTTGGACGCACCACCACCACTAGAACCAAGTGAAGGCTTCGGCGGCGGACAAGCACCAATGGGCTTGGGGAAATCGTACCCTGATCCGCGACCTCTGGGCATGATGATTGGTGTAGTCGGGGTAGTGGGTTTTTCTGAACGGAGTTGGGCTTGATTTGGGTTCTCGTCGAAGAAAGGAACAGGTTGGAAATGTAATTTTATCTCGAGATAAGTTGTCTGTCCGGGAGGAATAGAGAGGCCGACTGGACTTGAGTGGTAGATGAACAAGGCAAGGTCCTGGGGTTTGAAACTGATGCCCGGTGTGGTTTGGGGTGGAAAGGTGTTTGTGAGACTGAGTGGCCGTAATGGTGGTTGTCGATGACTGAGTGATTGACTGAGAAAAAATGGATATGTCTGAAAAGGAGGTGTCTGAACGTGACAAGCCTCGGCGTATGTAACTCTATACAGTTGCTCGTAACGTGTAGAGAGAAGTGTGCTCGTGTTTTTTGCTACAGAGTGTCTTCTGTTACCGGCTTGACTGGGAAATGTCACCGGTTGTTGCCGAACACGACACACAAAAAGCTCAAGAAGAGGATGAAGCCCTTTTCTGGTGTGTCTTCTGGATGGTTTCTAGAAAGGTCAAAAAGCGGCGATGCCTTCCCCATAAATTGACGACAGAACAGCGGGCATTGATGTTTTCGAAATGCGAAAGAAAAGTGAAATGTTTGTTCGAGAGCAAGGGATGGCGGAAAAAAGCTGGGATATGGAGAGCCACCGTCTTCCTTTCGATTCCCAACAACACCCAACAAAGAAAGACCAACTGGATCTGGCCCCCTCCCAAATCGTCAATGCCTTGACAGGAGTTCATCTCCACGGGACTCACTCGGAATGAGCCTTCACAATTCATTTCCGGATGCAGAAGGAAGAAGGAAGGAGCAAGCCATCAAGGGTCATCAGTGTTGATGCCTGGTTTATAGGCGTGCATGATCGTTTGTTACAGCAGACACCTTGATGCTACAGCTTCAAGGGAAGGAGTGAAATGAACTGTAATTTGCCATCTCCCAGTCATTGGCACACCGCTCATTAGTATTATCAAGGTGCTTCCTTCCCGCAAAGCCTCCGATCTTGGTCCGACGTGAGAGAGAGAACACCATGGCCGGGAAGGTGCTTTCAGTCTACGGGCAAGAGCAGCGGAAAACTCGCGCTCGACTCCGTCATGAGTAAGGCAAGTTCTACCAGGGTTTAAAAATTTCAGTTCAGGGGTCGATCGATCGTGACGATAATCGTCGAGGCTGCCGTGTAGTGTAAGAAAGGAGTCTTGAGGGGTGTTCGTTCCTTTCTTGGTAGTAGTCATCGGAAATCGAGAAGAAAGTTTTCTTGGGAGAAAGGTGCATCAGGTATCACGTTTGTGGTGAAGAACCGGTGTTGCAGACAATTTCCGTCGGTATTTGAAGATGGTAAGCTGCGCATCGACAGATCATGAAAAGAACAAGTCAAACGCACCTCCACTAGAGCCATCCTTAGACCGTTTAATGTTATTCAGCGTATCTTCATAACAAAGTATGAGTATGGGTTTGATGCGGGTTCATATCTGACAAGATACCGAGCAGGAGAAGTCCGGAAAATCCGCCATAAGGATCCGAAAAAGATATGAGGGTTAGCATTAGCCGTGAGCCATGGGCGCTGACGCTGGTAAATCCCTTCACCTTGGTTATGGCTTTGTGAATGTGGTCAAATAATATCATGATATGCGTGCGATACATGAGGGGGCTGCGCCAGTCAAATTTCCGTCCTATAGTCCAGAAGTCCCCTAGTCCAGCGAATTTCCCACCGACCTTGGAGCTTGTGGCTTAACCATAAAAGACCCCTTTCGATAAACAAAAAATAAACCAAACTCCGAAACTCCTCCTGTGTTGCCCGAGCTTCCTCGCTATCACTCGTAACTTCCCAACTATGGCCATTCGCTAGGACCGAAGCGCTCCCCAGGCTGAACGTGCTTCTGCACAGAGGTGGCCTTGGAATCTATGGTGCTTCCAACGATGGTGTTGCCAAACCATTCTGGCGCCTTGGTGTGTGATAGTGTGAGCGCGAAGAAAATGACGAGGGTCGACAGCAAAAGACCAACGTCAAGGGCGGCCGAGGTGAGATAGTTGTACTGCAGCCACCAACCCGTCTTCCGGCGGCGAATGAAGAAGTTGAAAATGGTACCAACTATGCCCCAGCAGTAGTAGATGTAAACAGTCGCGGGCGGAATCCAGCCAGAACCGCCAAACACGAGAGGGAAGTTGACATAGCGCCAAAGCGAGCGCGGATATCGTCTAGCGAAGAACCACGAAAGGATAGGAGCAAGGGCACCAACGAGCCAGAACCATTGTAAAGAGCTATAAAGCGCTTTGCCGGAGAACATCCGGGCTGGCCCGATCGCACCCCAAATGACGGATGCGGTGAAGAACACCTTCGCACTGGGGCATTCAAACCTGTTGGCCTGGCCGTCTGTACAGATGTCGGGAATTGCCCCAAGAGCCCAGTTCATCACGGCGATCTGGACAATGGCAGACCATACCGAGGCTATCAGCTGTGACCAAAACATAACGCGAGGTGGAACCTTCATGTAGTGGCCGAGCTTGAGATCTTGGATGAAATAGAGCGCCTGGGACATGACGAGATAGCCGTAGTTTTTGAACATCATCATGACCAAGGGACGGCCGGGAAGCATATAGCCGATGATATATTCCGTCAAGACGTTCAGTCCCAACTGAATATTGGTGATGGCCTGAACGATTCCGATTGGGATGGTCCATACCACCGGAATCAATATGCAGATGACAAACGCCCACCATGGGAAGCTGGTGTCCCAGGCACACACCACGGCGAATGAAATACCAAGCATGATGGCGAACAGAACGATATACCACCAATCCTCGGCGTCGCGGTATTTCTTCATGAGGCGCATGTGGACGTCATCTTCTTGGTGGCGGGCCAACTTCCACTGATTCCAGATATCCTTGCCGTGGTAAAGAGCAACATGAACAATGACGGCTGCGACGGCTGCGAATGACAGCCCATATGCAAGGGCAAACTGCGTGGGTAGATATAACGGCGAGTATGCGTGGTACTTGGCCTCGTCGAAATGCAGGTTTTCGTTAAGAATCCTCAGAACGTCGTACCTATGCCCGGTGTTGTCGTACGAGTGTGACTCTTGGACTGGCAAGTAAGACGAGTACCATGCATTCGAATACTGGATTCCAAGGGAAACAATCACAAAGAAGAACGTGACACCGCCGAGGACGTTGGCAATGGCATGGAATGGCGACGCGAGCGGTGACAGGAGATAGCCAGAGATGATGGACCAATCCTAGGGAGAGTCAGCACACGGAAATAATGTTGTCATGAGATATCATGGAACACTCACAAGAGTTATTGGCATCAGTCCATAACCGCTCATACCACCAAACAGCTGGTTGACGATGACGTTATCGGGCCAGATCCATGTAATCCAGCACATCCAAGACAGTCCCGTGAAAAGATAACCAGGAAGCCAGTACCATGCAAATGATCCAGCCATGACAATCAAGAACCATCGGTATCGGCTGATTGACCATCCATTTGTCCTTGCCGGATCCGAAGGTGAGTGGTCGTGGAGCGTGTAAAAGAGCGTGCAATTAATGAGATCTGCGGGCCAGATCATGGCAGCGGGCCAGACCAAGAACCTCCTTGCCAAACCGGCAAGTCCATAGCCAGTGCAGAGTGTCGAGATACCAAAGAGGATTTGCCAGGCCCAACCGAACGACTGCTTATACCAAATCTCCTGAGCTAGAATGACATCAGTAGCATACAAAGCACCACCACCATACGCAGCCTAATGAATCACGAGTTAGCGGTTGAGGATGGCAAGAACCTAAAAGACCAAACGTACATTCGACATGGTAACAATAACGACATGTTCCTTGAAGTTGAACGGGCCGGGTTTGAGGTTGAACTTGATGCCGAATACGGTGAAGACACGGTCGGGGAAGATGAGATCCCAACCCAAGCCGATGGGATATGCTATTAGCTGTATAGCCAGTGTTGACAGCATGATGCTAGGGTTTCGCAGTGAGAGCAGCATGTTCACAGCGGAACCGATGGTGCAAAGCAACAGGCCGATAGTCCAGGCCCGGATGGTGTTGGCGGGCATCTCGACATCGTAATTTCGTACTGAAGCTCGGACCTTTGTGAAGTCGGAGTTAGAGAGAGTCCAAATCGGATACTGACCATGACGCGCAGAGTGATGAAGCGGGATATCTCACTTCGGGATAAGGTGAATTGTCTTCGGCCAATATTTGGTCGATCTCAGTTCCCTTCTCGATGTTTGCGTTGTTCAAAGCGGTTTCGACCTCGTTCAGCTCGTCCAATGGTAGGTTTGGGTCCAGACGATGCATCTTTTCGAAATTCTTGAGGGCGTTCAAGGCCTCGAGGCCGATCGAGTCTCCCTCCATCGATCCATCGTCCACCATATCCGGCATAACATCCTCATCGCGGTGCCGTCGTCGAAAAAAGTTGCGAAGCATCTTGGTGCAAAGAGCGTGGTGGTCGCTATGCCTCCCGTGCAACCAAGCCCGGAAAGCAAAGCGGGAACACAATCGGGGTCGTGCCGATCTGATGGGGCGATTCCGCAGAGCGAAGGATTAAAACTTGACAGCTGGGTGGTTAGTAAGCTGATCGCAGCGTAAACATGGCTGCCTCGACTCCAGCGACTATTGACGTTGCACGGATCCGGGCCTAGAACATGAGGCTACGGGTGTGGGTTGAAGAGGTAGGGATCCAGAAGGGTTATGACGAAGGAGGAAGAAGTATTGTAAGATGGAATGGCGACTGAGGAAGACGACGATGAAAGGAGAGACGGATGAGATGTTAGGGAGATAGCAAAATGTGGGTTCCGATTTCACGCCAGGCCAGCGTCTGAACCAGTCCCAGGCTCTCTTTGGCTCGTCTCTTTGGCCTCCTCCGACCCTCTCAGACCGTTCGAAGTCTTGGCCTTTCGCACCTCATTGCTGCATGGGCTAGCGTGGTGTGAAGATACCGTGTAGATATGTGGTGGGTGCGTGGGTGTGTGCCGGGGCTACTCTACCACGGTCAACACCACCACATCGGGGCATCACCTCAGGGCACCACACCTCTCTTTCTTCACTTGTCGGCCGGCCCAGGGCGGTGCTGGGAGCCAGTGGTTACGATTGAAAATGTGGGAGGGCATTGCATGATATCGAACTGTACCGTTTCTGGAAGCACTAGCCATGGCGGAAGATGCAGTCCCAGCCAATGCTGACCTGCCTAAATGGGTCCGAGGGCTTGCGAAGGGCGACTACAGGGTGGGTTCAAGCGAGACCGACAGGGGTTGAGGGTATCTGGAAGCGGGGGGGCCACCACATGGGACTCGATGGGTAAAGAGGCCCAGGACGAAGGGCGACGAGGGTGAAGAAGGCTGGCGTGACCGTTTTCCGGTTCGCGTTCTGTTGTACCTATGGGTGCCCGCTGCTGGACGGTTGCTGACTGGCTGGAATGCTTCTTCAGACTTGAGTTTCTTCGGCGATCATCATGGGGGAACATGGATCGATTGGGTACTGGGACCGGTACTAGGGAAATATGGACGGCGATGTTGAAGTTTGGATATCATGGTCCCCATGGATGCCGGCTTTCGATGTTTGAATTCGCAGTTCGAGTGTTGGGTGTCTTGATAAAGCCGGTGAAGGACCTTTTGATCCGTCCCGTTGCTGGTAGCAATGCTTGAAGTAGAGCAGTATGGTCATGCCATGTTGCACTCAGTCGGCGGCTCCTTCTCGTTAAGGGCTCAGAGACTGATTTGCTGAAGGTATGTGTAACCTAGGTATCTACTCATTCTTTCAGCTGCAGTACTGTTTTGCACCAGAGAGACCGTGGCCTTGGTGGCAGTGAGTCGCTATCAAATGGAACCAGGACGGCGCCGATGAAGCAGCGGAAAACGGACTTGCCTCCCCATCTCCGCTACCGGGGCAATACGGCGCAGCAGTTACAAGACTTGGACGGCTTGCCACTGCACACTCCCATTGCTCCTCGTTGTTCCTGGGGGACGGACGGGGTCTGGGGCTTCGTGGGATCGATCCCGGCATGTACCGTTCGTGTCACCGTTTCAGTGTATGATTTCTGAATGGTCCAAAGGTCATGATGGTGGGGATGGGTTCAAACTAGTGCTTGACTAGGCGACGGCCGACGGCGGGCATGCAAATGCTTAAAATCATGAGGGCCACTAGCATTGGGGCATTTGATTGTTGTGATGGGATCCGGAATGTTACCACGGAGCCCTAGGTGAAAAGGCATTTGGGATGCCGTGCTGGGAGCTATTCTGAGGATTTTGAAATACAGGTATGCAGGTTGCCAAAGATATGTATGCATCAGAGTCATGGAATGTGAAGATGGGAAGATGGGATGTCGTTGATTTCTCCCATGATTTTCTTTGAAAGTGCAAAGTCGGAAGCAAAGAATCGTCCAGTCACAAGCAAGGGAAAGTCTCCACCGTTCTGGGTACCGAGTGAGTGTGAGAAAGTGCCTGACCTAGTGAGAACGAACTGACCCCCGTCCCTTCCCGCCCCGCAAAATGCCCTGTGCATTGCTTCTTCCTTCTTGCCCTTTGAGATTCCTCTCACCTCCAATCTTTCGGCAGGCACCATCCAGAACCGCCGACGCTCGGAAGGCCCAATCCTCGAGATACCGTCGATAGCCTCGAGAATAGTACAAAGTGGAAGTACCTCCCGGTTCTCCAACACCCCTTCATCATTCCTCCAAGACAGTCAAGACCTGCGCCGAGCCTCCAGAACCAATCTCAGCCGTTTCTTTTATCTCTTGGGGATGCTCTTCCAGGTCTTCCAAGCCGATTCCAAGCATCCACGACATCTCAGCTTGTGTCTTGGTTCCAGTCACGCTTCTCACCTCGTCGCCCAGACACACCCACTCCTGCCACCGACTGCATCTCGCCCACATTCTTGCTCATCGCCATCACCCTCATTTTCCATTCCATCACGTCGCCGAGACGTCGAGTGATGTTGGCCTACATATCGTAAGCGATAACAAAGCATGGACCTTGTCCTTGGCCTCTCCTCTCCTCCACCACCCCCAGACACTTCCTCTCATGCACGCCGCCTTTCCTTTGATACTGTGCATGTTGCAAGCAGGGGGAACATCATCAACAACGGGTATGGCATGGGAGAGCAGGGCAGACCAGTTGGGTCGGGTGCTATCTTGTGAGTGCCGACCGAATCTCGGCTTTGATGAACCCCCCATGGCATGGCACCCGCCGTTATGTTTCTCTTGATAAGCTCTGCTGGATTGATAGTGTGACAAATCATCAGTCCCATCTGCCATACACACACTCTCTCATCACGGTCTGTATCTCAGAGAAAGCCATTCTGAATGCAAAGTATTGAAATGGAAAAAAAGGCAGGTTTATAGTCGAAAGACCAAGATACCCCAAAGCTGTCTGCCATTCCAGGTCCATGTCCTCATATCACTTCCGGGACTCTACGCAGAGAACGGTCACAAAATGTCTTGGCTTCGTGCGCAAATACAGCCGTACCACACGGGACAGAACCGAAAAAGATCGAGTGGTCGAGACCCCTTTCACCCAACCAAAATAGCATCAGCAATAAATTTATTGACTGACGGTCCACGATCCGGCTAAAATACCTATCTTGCCCAACCCAGTCCAGCCAGCTCTCTTTCTTCAACGTGGCCGTCTTCTTTCACTCTTTTTCAGTCCGCCGGGAACGCCACCACCCAGGTTTTGTGTTCTTGTTCAACCCACCTCCATGTATGCAGCTCAACCCGAGTGGTGATCGGCTGCTAGAGGGCTGGCTCTTTCTTGGTCTCTTCCTCCTGAATATCGACAACAGGAAAAAGTTGTTGACACGTGGGAAACCCGGGGTTTCCTCCGAAGCACTGCATCAAGGATGAAGAAAGAAAATAAAGAGAGCTGGGCCATCGTCAAGCCTTGATATTACAGGGTGATTCGCGCGATAGGAAACGCGAAGCTGACCTTGGCTGAGGTGCGTATGTGTAAAGGCTGAAGATTTCATGGAAAAAAAAAAAAAAAAGTCGGACGATTGCTATCGGTTCGGCGATGACCTTGTCATCGAAGGGTACTCGGTTGGTTTTCACAAGACACGGCTCGATATTGACTACCAAATGTTTTACGCCGCTTACTCGATATGTAGGTTGGCTTGTCCACAACCCTTCACCTTTCAATATTTCATTCTGTTCGCACATTTTCTTTCCCTCTTAATTATTGAGTACATGCCAGACAGGTTCACTGGACACACACACTAACTGCATCCTCTCTACCCACATATGCCGGTAACCATCAGTTCGAAGTGAACAGAGACGACAGCAATTGCTGAGTCGAGCGTTGCCAACGATTGGAGGCGAGTTCTAACAAGAAGGTGAACAAAGTCGACAACGTCGTGAATCGATATCGTCATATGTAAAAATTAACATTGGCCCTAATAGAATGGGCAGATTATGCAATGTACCTAGGTAAAGTTGCCTACTAGTAGTACGTTATGTAAAATCCTGATATCTCCCATCCGGCGTCTGTCCTCCATGACCGAGAGGTGTGTAACGCCATGCTTTCATCTCCCCTCAAGCCCAAACAGTCTATATGTCCAAACCATATCAACGCCCGAATGTTTGAAGTATATGAACAAGAATCGAAAACAAACTTCTCATATGTTGAAACCCCTTTCCAACACAATCACATCACATTACATACGCACCACGAAGAAAAGTCGTGATCAAATCTACCGAGTACCCCTCCCCCACAAGAGCTTCCCCTTTTTCCCCGCTGAAATATTTTGCACATCCAGCTGTGCTCCATTGCCAGTAGACCTCGGCCGGCTCCTACTCAAGTGAATAGCCTTCTTGTAAAACGAGCTACTAGCAGAGTAATCGCTAGCACTCCTCTGATGACTCTGACTCTGTGTCTGTGTCTGGCCATCATCATGTCTATAATGCTGCCCGCCAGAACCAGAGCCAAGTAAACTCCTCATCAACCTCCTAGCGAAACTCTCCACTATCCCTCCTGCGCCACCGCCAATATGGCTCTGCTCGTCTGAAGAAGAGTCGAAATCGGACTCTTCATCGTCTGAATCTGTTTCAAAGACTGAAACTACCGGTGGATCTTGCATAATAGCGGCAGTAGCAGGTGGTGGTGGTGGTGGAGGGGCTTGGCGGAGGGGAGGTAATGGTGAGGTGGGAGGAACTGGGAAGATAGCCACCACTGTTGGTGCTGGCGCTGATGATGGTGAAGGGCAAGGTGATGAGCGAGGAGGTCGTTCTGGTCGTTGCCCCCGAGGGAGAGGGGGCAGTGGGCGCTCTTCTAGGCCCTGGATCTTTGTTTGTTGTGGCTGTTGTTGTTGTTGGTGATGGTGATAATCCCTGCTGCTGGGAGGTCTGGGGAAGGCGCCAATGCTGCCGCGTTGGTGGGAGTTGCGACGCAGGTTGGTTAGGGATGGACGACGGAAGTCGTTATTGTTGTTATTGTTTGGGATGAGGTGGGGAGGTTGAGGGTAGAGAGATGACTGTTCTGGCTTGTGGTAGACAGAAGTCATCTGATGTGATTGATGATTGCTTGTTGTGGTGGAAGAAGGGACAGGGATGATAGATGGCCTCGCTCGGAAGACCAGACTGGCTGTTGTTGATGTTGTTGGGGATCTTGGGCTTGGTGAACAGACGGTGGTCGTCATGGGCTCGCCGCCTCCTCCCCCCAGATGTTTCCTTTTCCTGCCGAGGCTGGACTTGCCGCACATTACTTGTACTGGGTGTCGTACTCCAGACTGTGGTGCTGCTACTGGTGATGGTGGGGTATGCTCCAGTCGCAAGGTGTCCGAGGTCCATGGCCGGGCCAAAGAAGATCTTCGTGGCGGTGGTACCGAAGAAGCAGCACTATCGGCAGATGGAGGCGTTGGCGGGAAGAGTGAGTAAGTGGTAGAAGTTGGAGGAGGCTTGCTGAACGTCCGAGGAGTGGTCTGGTGATGGGTGTGACTGCTGTGACTGGTATATGGAGGAGTCAGAGGCAGAGGCCACTGGGTGTTATCCTGGGCAAAGCCGCTATCCGGCCTCGATGATGCTAAGGCTGTTGGCCTGCTGTGGCTCTTCTTTCTTTCTGGTGTTGTTGTGCTGGCGGCTGTGCTGCTGCTGCTTGTCATCGTGCCAGCATGATGGCTGATGGGCCGTACTGCCGGAGTGCTGTTTGTCATCTGGAAATCCTCCTTCTCGTGTGCCTGAGTGTTGTTGTTGCTGTTCCAAAAACAGTTCCACAGCCCCCCGGATCTGGAGGAGTTGTGCTGGTACTGGTACTCGTCCTCGGTGGAGATATCGGAGCCGTGGTCTTCAACCATACTAGGTACAGATGAGATGTCGGACCCAACGGACTCGCGACCCGGCGACGAGGATGCTGACAAGGGGTAAGAGTAGTTTGATGTTGTTTGGTGGAACTGGGTAGGAGGATACGCGGTGATGACTTGGAGGGTTGGACGAGGGTGGTCCCGGACGGGACGATGGCTGTGGAAGTCCATTGTTGTTTAATGCGCTTGGATATCTGTGTGGAATCAAAGACGGGAAGGGGAGTCGTTGGTCTGAGAGGCAAACTTGGAAGCAGGGTGAACGGGAAGTTTATCAATGTGTAAAACAAGATGTTCTGTGCGGCTCAACCGGACATGGGGGTGGTGGTGGTGGTAGTGTAATATGCCACAAAGAAGCAAAGAGCTTTAAGCATCATCCGGGACGCAGGTTGACGATCCGATCGAGGTTCTCACACACCTCAGGTGTGGTACACTCCGGGGGGCGTTATATGTACTCAACGTTCGTTGCATGGAACACTGAGAGAAAGCACAGTCAATAAGTAGCTTTGTTTATGTTTGGATTCGTCTCAAAGTGGTGCAAAAGCCTCTGGAGAACAAGGAATGAAAGGAGTGGCATCCTTAGCCACCCACCCAGCTGGGTTTTTTCTCTACACCGCGCCGTCGCGTTGCTAAATCAAGCTGTTGGAACGCCAGATGGGGCAAGTAGAAAAGTTCCAGGCTGGACATTTCAAAGTCATGGGGAGTTTCAACTGGAACGCAGCAGTAGCCCCGGGCAACTCCGTGTTACCACGGCACCACAACTTGCCCCCAGCTTCCCATGGAGTTGCCCCTACCCCCATTGTATAAGAATATGCACCCAACCATCCCCAGGATTCCTCTTTCGGCCGCGTCCAGCTTCGTGAATTTGTCGTTGAACGAAGCTAAAATCGGGATAGGGCAGCAGTGGCACCTTGTTTGTCATGTCACAAACAAGGGGGGACGGGGCTGGAAGGAGAGAGCTTGGTGTAAGTGGTAGGGGACTTGATTGCTGTTCCACCGTCCACATTTGGAAATCTCTCGAGCTGTACCGGGAAAGGGTCCAAACACACTTCCATCGTGTGCGAGTTTCTCCCATTAGCCACACAAAAGACGATGACAAGGTGCAGCGATGATGCATCTAGCCTCCCGATCTGAAAGTGTCTGGAGATGGCGGTGATAGTGTGTCGAGGTGGGTGGGCGGAGGGAATGAAATGCCACCGACGGCCGGCCGAGACAATGGAATGAGAACATGAAAGCTGCGCAAAACATTGAGACACACAATAATCGCCCCTCTGCGCTGATTACTGATGGCTTTCAACTCATCTCCCCGGCAACCTTTAGTTCAATCTGAACCCTCATGACATAGAAGGCGTAAGGTCCCTCCACACGAGGGAATCTGCCCCCGCCGCCTCGGCTTTGAGCCGGAGCTCTGGGTTGGTGTGTCTCAGATGGGATGAGCAAGTGCATGGAGCAAGGGGCTAGTCGGCTGGATTCCGGAAGTTTGACTGCTGCAAATCGTGGTCGAGGAGTCGCGACTCGTGCCACGGTGCGTCATTGGAGATGAGCAGTCCTTCGTAGTGTTGCAAAGGTGTAGGATATTCCAACGGTCAGTTGTTTCGAACCGCCAATTCTGGAATAGGATGTTTGTTGTTGAAAGGGGAAAGGGACGAAGCAAACTTGACGTCCGGAAAGTTGCACAACAGTTGAGTGAGTACCGAATAGCGGACAAAGCAGAGAGAGGATGATCTGCAGTTAGGGTCTCTTGTTGCGTTGAGTACAAAGATCATCCCTTCCCTTCCACTTGGCCAACTCTCTTTTCTTTTTCTTCTCTTTTCCATGCGTTGCAACATGGCGCCGGTGTAAAACGGCCCTTTGGATCACGCACTCCCATGATCTTGCCGAAATCACCGAGAGATGGCTGCATTAGTGTAAGCATTTTGCTAATTATCTGCCATTTGTTTCGTTTCATACCCATATTTGCGCATTTTGACCGCCGGCCACGCGCTGCTGGGTTGATGATGATGGCTTTTGGAGTGTAGTTCATTTGGTTGGACGAGTGGCTTGGTCGCTTTGCTAATGCAGTTGGAGGGAGGGGGGACGTGATTAGTCACAAGGGAGCAAGTGCGCTCAAGAGACGCGACAAACGAAGGCGGCATCAACTTGACGACATGTCAAGTTTGAGTGGAGAACACGATGTTTGACGTCGTTGTTGGTGATCGAAAAGTTACCAACTAAGATAATATCAAGAATTGGCCGACTGTGGAGGTCAAATGCCCGGCGCGTTGGTCAACACCGTCAAGATATGCCGTCCCATGCCAAATAGGCCGAGAAGGCACGATAGCTTGTCGATCGTAACCTTCAAGAAGGTCAAAAGGCGTTGTCGAGTATACGGGAATATCCGATGCTACGGAGGATGCCGTTGAGTGATTCAGGTCAGCATTGACTGTTCTCCTCCCTTGGAGAGACGTTTGATATTTGATGGTGGTCCAGCGCACCTCAAAGTGACTTACTGACCGGCTACCTACATGCTTAAACAAGATGGCCAGAGACCTGAAGTAAACATTGTCTATTCCTCTAGATTTTATGTAGACGCTATTCCATGATGTAAATACTGTGAAGATGCTCCGGCTGCCGTGAGATTCGCCAAGATCCAACTATAAAGCAAACACATTTGTGTATTTTGAGGCTTACAACGCAGGGCCCTTCCAGCCCTCTCTCTTCAACGCCCACCTCACCGCTTCCCGCGCATCATCAACAATGACCTTTGGCTTGAACCTCCCCTGGAGCGCCTTCTCTCCAGCAAGCTCCGGTCTCCACACACCCGTCCGCACCAGGACCGACGACCACTCTGTCCCGGCATCACTCTTGAAATCGTTGGCGCCCGCGATATCACTCTCGGGGTTATCGCCCACCATGTACACGCTCTTCAACGTCCCGGGCTCGTGGTGGCCCAGGCTCGTAAGCACGTCGTGCCTATGCGTCGCCAGCACTCTCTCGGCAAAGTGATATGTCTCGCTGTACGGCTTTCCGATAACCCGTCGTTGCAGCTCGTGGCCGTTGGTCAACCGCCGCCAAACACCCGCCACGGCCGCCTGGAACGCACCCTGGCCGAAGCGTGGAATGTGGAAGCCTGTGCTCCAGAGCAGGTCCGCGTTGCTAAAGTACAGCGGTGGCTGTCCGTCCTGCTGCCAACCGCAAGAGGGGAGAGCGGAATCACCGTTCTTGGGCGAGTACGTGCCCACGTAACCCTCCTGGGAGAGGAGCAGGTCGACAATGAGCTGGATATCGTAGGCCCAATCGCGCGGGTCGTTGAAGACGAACATGGCGTCGATCTTGAGCGCGTCGCTCAGGCGCATGCCGGACCCGGGCGTAAAGATGGGCTTGGGCAGCGGGCGCGCGGTCGCAGTATAGACGGTGTCGAGGAGCGGCTCGAAGGGGAAAACCTCCGGATGGGCCTTGAGGATGTCGGCAGGTGTGACGACGTTCTTGAAGCCGTAGGCCTCGGCGATCAGCCGGCATTTCTCCGCGTTGGCGCCCGTCACGAGAATGGTCTTCTCCCGAAGACTGTCGGGTCCCTCGACGAGCTGGCGGAACGGTGTGTGCGATTGGACAAAGTTATCGGTCGTGAGCTCGATGCCAAGTTTCTGGCTAAGGTCTTTTACGCGCTCGGTCTCGTGCTTGCCGCCGCCGTTCGTGAGGAGGATAAAGGGGATGTTGTGTTCGTTCAGGAACTTGAGGGCTTCGGGGGCGCCGGGGATGGGCGTTGCGACGTGGAGGAGAACGCCATCGATGCTGTGGTTTAGGGAGATTAGCGATGGGTTCAACCACAAGATTGACGGGTCTGCAGATGACTTACTCGAAGGCAAAAGCAAATGGAGGTGCCTCATTCCGCCCGCTCTTGGTACCGTATTTGCGAGATTCTCGCCTGTTACAGGTGTTCAAGCTTCCTGTCCTCCTAGCCGCAGATGAGAACTGGGCCGTTGGTGCATGCTTCTGCGTTGTGCGCGGTAGACCGGAAGCCGCGCTACGGATATGACGGGATACTTGGGACGGCGTTGGCGACGACGATGTCAGAGCTGTAAGGTTTGGCCGGGCAAAAGCGGTGCTCAAGATGCGTGAACCTCTCATTATGTCTGCGGTATGGAATCAAACGGCGTTGATTTCGGACGGTCGCGTATGAAACAGTCGATCTTGGGGATTGAAGAAGGATAGCGATTCGAATTCACCAACATGACAGAGTATCACAAGTAAACAAATGTCGTCATAACATGGTTGGGATGGATTTCGGTGGAGCTCTCTTCTTTCGTCCCGTTTGTATGAGCTCTCCACGAGAATCGATTCCATCCGACCCCGTCCGGGTGCCCACGATCCCCGCCATTCTGGAGACGGGACCCTCCGGTAAAATTGACCGGCATCGGACCGTTTTGCAAAGGCAAGCTCGCCGGCGGCAGGCGGGACCCTTATCATTTTACCCGAGCCAAGGTGGGGCAAAGAGCGTGCAAGGTACGGCGGCGTACGGCGGCGTACGGCGGTCGAAATGTGCATTTGTGAGCACCGAAGCGCAGCTGCATGCCAAGAAATGTACCTGACATTGTTCCTGCCTTTGGCCCCACCAAGGAAGTGACAGGGGAAGCTCCATCTTGTTCTTGCTCTTCCTTTTCTATCCCGCCTCGTCTGCAGTGCTTCGAAGGTTCATCATCATTGCTGCAAGTCAACATGTATGTAATCGGACCGCGCTGATCAGATCAACAGTTGTTAGCGTAGACTACCGAGGTGAGCTCAAGTCGTGAGAAACTTTCAGCGAGCTGTCTTTCCTCTTTCTAGTCATCTGGGACACCCTCCAGTTTTTACAAGGCTCCCAATCAGCTACTTCCAGCCTTTGACATAAGTGACTGACTGACTGACTGACTGACTGACTGACTGACTGACTGATCAGTTTCTTCACGTCTTGTTATACACAGAAGCCTGAGGTGTGGATGGGTTCGAGGATACGATTGGACATCTTCATTCGTTCAAGACATTTGGCTAACAAAGACGGACACAGAGGCCTAGGAAGAAAAGATAGAGATGATGGAAGTTGGAATGCCCCTCTCCATATACCTACCTCCTCCTTTTCATCCCTTGCTTTCCACCACGAGGTATGTGTTAGTGTGAAGCATGATATGCCCGATTTTGGAATGAGGATGTTTTGCCTCTCCGTTACTCTGGCGACGTCGGAGAGGCAACGCACTCAGCTATCATCATCTTTACAAGGTTTCTAGCTGTACAACAGGTAGGAAAGTCCATGACTTTGCCGCTCAGGACCTGGACTGTTGCTGGCTGGCTTGGGGCTATTCCGTCCGTAGTGTACGACAACGTCACTTGACACCCCTACCATAGCACCCTAGACTTTAGGTGTAATGCCCCGGCAAAGCTGGATGGAGGTGGCCACAGAGGGCCCCCCCAGAGGGCAGTTGATCCGCCTCCGTATTGTCCGTCACGGGTTCGTCTTGAACTATCTCCAGTTCTCATTTAAAAACTCATCCACACAAACTTTTCATCACCGTTGCAACCAAGTGGAATTATGTGTGGAATTTTCTCGGTTTCTTTTTGAGCGCCACCACGGCGGCAAGACGCTTCTTCTTCTCTTCTCCTCCTAGTGCCTATCCAACGTCACCTTTTTTTTCGACCTGAACTCTTTCTGACAGTCTGCCTGTATAGGTCGCCCAAGATTTAACGCCATTTTCGCCCTTCCCGAACGTTTTTGCCATCACCGATATAGCATCCATCTTTTCGTCATGCCTTCTTGGTCAGCCATTTGTATTCTCCATCACTCTTTCCCCTTTTAAAATCCTTCACAGATATCAACATATGTACCAACTCAGGCAACTTACAGCCAATCGAAGACAAACGACAACAAGAGCTCAAGTGTACAGTTGACCGACGACAATCATGCAATAATCTATCTTTTCAATAGCCAAAGGGCGTTATACACGCCTTCCCGGTTCAGACGAATCTCCCATACCGATACATCGCAAACAACGGCCAAAAAGCTACCAGATGCAAGAATACTTGTCGTGAGTATGACAATATGACATTCTACACTTTTCCCCTCCGCCCTGGTTTTATCACCATCTTAACACAAAGAGCCACACATTTCGTCCCTACATCTTGATATCTCCACCCTCAGCAATCCTACAAAGAGCCCCATGTGTTCCAGCGCTGAAAAACATCATCTGCATTACAAAAGGCAGTAAAAATAGCAAAAGTCCTTGCTTCCCCCCTTCTTCCCTTGTCTCTCCTTTCCCATTCATACTATACTCACACAAGAGGTTTTGGTGGCAAGTGCTCTTGCTGTAGCAAAAAATGTTCGCAAGCTCTCGTTGAACATCCGAGATGCTAGGCCAGTTCCCGTGGGGTTCCGATTACAGGTTGCTATGTTCTCAAGCGGTACCTATACCCGGCCCATGGGCAGCAAAGAAGCGATAAAAGGCTTGCCCGAATTTCGTCGACATGCCCATCCATCGATGCCACGGGTGTCTCCGTCATTAACCCGAGCGATGGGTTCAAAGGTATATACTGTTAATCTGACAATGTTCCGTCGAAAGTCGGAGCTGATATCGAAGCAAAGTTGCAAGCCTAAGCAGGCTACAGTACCCAAACAGGAACGGGCGTTTGAATGGTGATACGCTGTTCCGAATATGTGCGCCGTGTGGTGTTATTACCGCACGACAGTTCATTGTCACGCCTGGCTGACTCGGCTGGCCGAAGTGCGGCTACGTTCGTCCTCTTCGAGCACGTCGCTCAGCCTTGTTGGGTGATGGTGCCGGGGCATTGTTTCCCATCCGGGCGCTGCATAGCCTTGTCCGCCATAATTGGAGGATTCAGGGTACGTGCCGCCGTATTGCGAACTCGATGGGGGATAATTTGTCGCAGGATTCGAGGTAGGGGTTTCAAAATCCTCTGTCGCCTGGTCAGATTGGTGAGCTTCTTCCGGGCGGGGTGCTAGGGTAGGGGATATTGTCTCTCGTCGACATCTTCGACAAAAGCTGTCATCAATATCGCCAGTCTTACTCACCTTCGTCATAACCTGCTTCTGAACCAACCCCATATTCTCCAGGTTGTTGCGTGGAGGGACCGGGTTGTTGCTGGTAATATCCGCCACTTGGTTGGCCAGCGGTACTCGTGTTCGGTTGGGCAGCGGACCCTTGGGTATATTGAGGATATTGGGGATTTTGGGCAGCGACATAATCGGAAGTATCGGACTGGGTTCTCTGATGATCCCTCGTGCTCGCTTGGCGATTAGGAACGCCTTGTGTCATCGGCACGACCTGGACGCCGCCTACTATTGTCGGGTGGCCCTGCTGAAGAGAGAGCGTGCGATCCCTTTCTTCCTGTTCCCGACGACCGAGTTCCTCCCATGCACGACGAGCCTCATCTTTCGAGATCAACAACTCTTTCCGCATTTCGGTAAGCAACTTTTGGGTCTTTGCGCTCTCGCGCTCTTGTTCCTGAGCTTGGCGGGCGGCTTCAGCTCGACCCCGCCGTTCCTCTTCCAAGGCGTTCTCGAGCATGGCGTTAGTCTCCTGCAGGCGCTCAATATCCGATCGTGTTTCGAAGAACCAGCGCTGGAACTTCCTCTCGGAGCTGGCGCGCAGCCTCTGCAGCTCAACGACCGCATGGAAGAGGTTAGCACCCGCTGCTGATAAGTCGCTGACCTGTCTGGATAGCTGGGCGGAAATCGGGTTACGGTCGAACTCTTCGGTATTCTCCTGGAGTTTCCGTATCCAAAAGCTGGTCATTCCCTCCCAGTGCGCTGACAGGGCTTCCCATCGCTCAAAGGCATGAGGGAAAGAATTCTTCACCCTAGTACCAGCATTCGGCGCTGATGGTTCGGCTGGTTGCCCAGGGGCTGTACCGCCAGTCCCAACAGCAGGTGCGAAGCCCTGAGGCGCTTGATTTGGTTGACCGGCGCGAGGTGGGCGCAAGGGTTGCGATGCGTCCGCTTGTTGGGGATTTCCAGGCTGCGGCTGGGAACCGCCTTGGGCCTCTTGAGCCCGTTTTTGCCTACGTTGTGTGGCTGGATCGGTGGCTAGGTTGCCACCTGGTGCAGCGCCAGCAGCAGCATTTCTCCTTTCCGCATTCTGTCGACGCGTCTCCTCAAGCATACGAGCCTCCTCTTCGGCGCGAGCACGCTCCATCTGCTCTCGTTCAGCCTTTTGTCTTGCCTCCCGTTCAGCACGTTCACGCATGATCATCCTAGGGCCACGGATCACTTGCTGGGGAGAGCCAGTCTGAGGAGGTACGGTAGGTCGCGATGATGGCACGGCATGACCATTGGAAGTAGCGGGGCCAACGCCGCCGCTCAGGAGATCCGCCATCGACGCGTTTTCTTCGTCCAGGTCAGGGGAGAAGGAATACGGTTGCCTTAAAGCCTCCTCGAGAGCCCAAAGGATGGCACTCTTTGTGTGCCGAGAAAGTCGGAGTGGATTAGAATGGGATAAGGAGGAGGTCCGTTCGGGAATAAACGACGGCTGGGGCGAGAATGTTTCTTCGTTGAGATCGTCGCTGCTATCTTGTGAAAGGCGTTGCCGAAAGCTTTCGTGTGGTTGGTAGGGTTGTCCAAGCCCAGGGGGACCAGCGGTCGAGAAGATAGGTTGGGGTGCGATGCCAACACTGGCAGCTTCGAGGTGAATGCGGCGCGAAGAGCGGGATGGGCTCGGAGTCGGGCTCGGACTACGGGCGGCTTGAAAGCGCGGTGTTCGACGGAGCGTTCTCTGAGAAGACGGAGTGGGGGATGCGCCGTCCGATGCAGGTGTCGCCGTAGCTGACCGGAGAGGAAGAGTGCGCTGCTGGCGCTGTATAGGCGTTATCGGGTTGTAAAGTTCGCGGGGATTCTGGGATGGTGGAGGTTGGTGTGTTCCGGCGGCAATATCTCCCTCATCGCCAGCGGGCGCTGGTGTGGTTGACAAGGTGAAGGGTCACCACCCTGGTGGTGACGAAATGTGACGCGCCTGGGCAGGCGGGCTAGGGCGGGCTGGAATGGTGGGCCGAAGGCTGCGAATTGGGTCAGATGCTGCCGTTACATGCAATGCGCAAGGCCGGGAAGGAGAAATTCCTGCAAAAGCAGGCTGTAGATGTTTGTGGAAGAAATGGTGGTGGTGCTGGTGTCCATGGCTGTCGCAACCAAGGTTCATCACTTCACACCGTCTCGACAACCCTTCCGCCTTTTCGATTCTCTCCACTCACCTTGATGTCTCTGTTCAGCTCGGTGTACCGTGTATCATGACAGGATATGAAAGCAATATCCTGGCAGGAATGGAAGTGCAAAGGGAATATTCCTGTTCTTGCAGTGTGGAGTGAACGGTGAACAGGGGTAATGCAAACAAGTCGGGTGGGTAATCGTGGATTTGAGGTAGCTGTCGCGAAAAATGGACGAGGTCGGGTTTGGTGATGGGTTGAAGTGGAAAAAATGCGTGGCTGGTGAGTTTTGGTGACGAGTGTTTGAACGAACCAAAACAGGCGGGCGATTGGACAGCACTAGCACTGAACCGTAGCGTAGGTACTTGTAATTCGGTTTTCGGCCAGGGAAGGTTGTCGGTTGGTTGTCCGGGTGTCAGCAAAAGAGATGAAGTTTAATCATTGGGTCTTGTAGAAAGGTTCGGACATTGAAGAGCAGATGAGAGAGCCAAAGTCGAAAGCCGCGCTGTCGAACCGGATGGGCGCCCTTTTGAAGGTGGTACCCGTTGTTGACTCGTGTAGTCGTGTCGGGCAACCAGAGGACGACGAGCTGCGGGATGATGAGGCTGATGGATTGACAGCAGGGTGAGGTGATGCTGAGATGGTGTAGTGGGTTGTTCCAGGCCGGTCAGAGATCCCCCGCGTTGCTGCCCGGGCAGCATCAACCCTGGACAGAACCAAAAACCTTAGCACACACACTCTCTCACACACAGCGCACTGCTGTCGTGAAGGAGGTTTCAATTTCTCTTCCCTGCCGACCTCCCGTCCCCCAGTGCCCCTCCACCTCGGGGTACCTGCTACAACCAGCTATAGCAGCTTACTTTCAGCAGGGAAAGATGTCGCTGCCCGACCGCTTGTAAAGACCGTCACGATCAAAAAACCAACATCCGCCCTTCCTTTTTCTTCACCGCCTCACCACCGGCCAACCCTTTGCCAAGCCGAAAAATTGGTCGGTCGTCAATGCGCAATGGTTGAGGCGTCGTTAGGGAGCTGGCTCGGGCGCCAATGGCTTGAATCGGTGTCGATTCGTTCAGCCGGGTGAAAGCCTCGCGGTCGGTTGTTCGAGTCCAAGTTGGGAAAAGATGAAGCTGTACAGAAAAGTTGCCAGGTAAATGGGTGTCGACGATGCCATCACTTTCCCGGAAGGAACAACACCCATCTTATGAATGGTCTTTATCACTACGCACTTGCCGCAGTTCGGCAACGCAAATTGACTTACAAAGTGCAGGAACAGTTGTACACACCAAATATGGACGCTGCAGAATGAACGATATGAAGTTCCCGCTCGGAAGGCACCACCAGCCATAGGTAAGGTAGGCAGGAAGGAAGCACAGAGAACGATAGAGGTGAACCCCGCGTCTGTTACCTCACTCTGCGCAATGAAGTTTTGAGACAAACGTCACGGTTCCTTCCTGTTGGAATTTTTTTGGGTCCTGCCCTCTTCCTTCTTTGCCATATGTTCCTGCCCAACAAGGGCGTTGGTTGTTGTTTGTAAACCTCTTGTTTTCCACTTATCTTTCTTTTCTTTTCTACACCAACACACAGCAACCTAGTTATGCGCCGACTACCTCAAAAGACTCGGCCACTCTACCTAGCTATTTGTCTCGGGGGCATATTGAAGCCCAGGGAGTTTGGCACTACAAAGCCAAAGCTGGTATGGCTTACTCGAAGGGCAATATATTTGCATATCAGTCTCATTGACGTTGCTCAAAGCTGTTTAACCATTCCTTGATCTCTGCAAGGCAGCATGGTCGGGCAACCGGAACATGATTCGCAGCATCCCGTTACAACATGACGGTTGTGACACGGGTAGGTCGGTCGATACGAAGTGGCCCCGTCGAGACAATTTGGAGATGCGGCGTGCTAGTGCTGTTCCACAAGGAATACGCCATAGGCGCTGTCCAATACCAGGCCTACTAACAGACACTATCAATAATAAGCAGAGGAGCTGCTTTCGGCCATGACAACCAAAACCCTATCTTGAAGTCATCTCTGAGACTCGATATCGGCCTATTCTTCCTCAACAGTACGTACCTCCTGGTTCCTATCTGATCGCTCTCTTCCACCACCGACCACAAGCGCTTCAATCGAACGGAGGCGAACACTTCAAACCCCAAAGTCACGTTAGCTCGGATTGAGCGGCTGGCTGACGATGGCTTTGGATGGACAGTAGCCTGGATGAGAGGCAGCTGGAAGCAGGAATGGAAGAAATCGATGCGTTGGCAGTACATGAGACGTGACGAAACTCATGCACCAGTGTTGCATTCTCCAATCGCCGACCTGTCTCGGGAACCCCAAGATCCCAAGAGGATGGTTCAGGGCAGGCTGCCCACAACCCGCTTTAGCCCCAACCCTGGTCCCATTCTCAACGTCGAAGGTTGTCAAACAAGGCCCTACGACCTCACCGCGGCCAATCTCATGTCTTGTTCCTCGTACCGCATGGACTTCCACGCCTGTCTGACGTCGACTCGATTTACTCAACTTTTGGGAGGTTTTCTCTTTGTGCCTCCTCGGCTTCTCATGACAATTTGGTTGCCGCGGCTTCGATTGTCCTCCGTGACCATTTCCGAACTCGCACCGGCCTGGAGATCTTGTGAGGTTGGAGATCCCCATGGGTGTGCCCTGGTGGATATCTTTTCAGAAACGAACATGAGAAGATCGTCTAAATATGGAAGGCCAAGAGGCTCAAACATCCATAAAACATTCCCTATACCTACCTCATCGCGCATGACAGTCGGGTTGCCAGCGGCCTTCATGACGCAAACGAGCCAAGGGGATGTTCATGTCGTCGGATCCGCTGAAAGAGCCGTCGAGTTGTGGAAATTTCCTTCTATCTCAAGGAAAGCACTTGATGTCGATTTCAAACCTTCTAACACTACTGGACACTGGTTCAAAAGACGATGAAGAGAAGAAATGAAAGTACAAGTGTACCCTGCGATGAAGAAGACGGTCGCCTCTCTTTCGTTTTCGAAACACCGCCAATAACTCCTAGAGTATGCGGTGCACTGTATTTTGGTAGAGATGCCATGCTATTGACGCAGCTCCCTCTCTCGCTACCAAGCTGTTACAGATGAACATTCCTGTGTTGAAGGCAGCACCAGATACATTGACTTCGAAAAGTTGCTTCAGAATGAAATTCTTCGGTTTTGGTATCCTAAAGTGTGGTTGATTGCTATAACCACAGCATGCTGGTCTAAAAGCAACCCGAACTCCCATACAATGCTTCACCCACATCCAGGCCATACACCGTGTGTATAAAACATCGACAGAGGTTAACCAACAGAGAAGTCGACCGAGAGGTTGAAATAGCACTAGTCAAAAAAAAAAAAAAAAAAAAAAAAAAAAAAAAGCCTCCTGATATCCAAAACAGATAACAATCCACCAAACAAATTCCATATACTCTTATTCAACCCGAAAAAAAGACAAAAACATCATGACCAAGCCCTTATAGCAAAATCTCATCATAACCATCGTTAAACATCATAACATCCATCATATCTTGTCATAAGATCTTTCAGCTCAAGTTAAAAAGGGCTGTTGATCCAGCCCCCCAAACTTGATCTGGCTTTTCCTCACCGTGAACCTCCTCGCCCTTCTCACACCCAGGGTATCCTCCCCGGAACTCGTCACACCGGTACCGCTGCCTCCGTATCCCATTCCAAACGTCCACCTCGGTCTCGTCTCCGGCACGCCCCTGTTCACGCCCAGCTTCTCCTTCAGCTCCTCCCGGCTTCGACAATGCTTGAACGCCAGATCCCCCAGCAAGTCCTCGTTCGCCAAGTACGAAATGATCTCCGCCAGACAAGTGACGCCGTGCGGGAATCGAAACGGTTTGCGAGCGGGTAGCAAGCACAGCAGAGCCAAGAAATACAGCACGCACAGCGCCAGGACGATGGCGAAGGCAGGGAAGTTAGGGAACATGAGCACCTTGTCCTCATCCTCGCCGTTGTTGGTGGCAGGCTGCGTGAGCGCCATGAACATGCCGCCTCCTAGGACCGGGAGCAGGATGAAGAGAACAGAGCAGGTCGAGGTGAAGGCCACGCGCCAGTGCCCGTTCTTGAGCGCATGGAACGTGGCCGTCACGGGTCCGCACGCGGCATAGTCGGCTAGCAGGGAAGCCTCGGCCGAGGCGCCGCCCGTGCGGTTGGCGGACGACATGGCGGCCCACGGCTGGAGGATGCGGACGTGCATGTCGATTGTCTGGAAGAACAGGAACAAGATGAGGCCGATCAGGGAGGGGATGAAGGAATACAGAAAGTTGGCGGCGGAGAAGGCACCCTGCACGGGCGCGGCGGGGAGCCCCGGGAGAAAGCCGTTGGTGATGCGGGTCGCGGGCAGGAAGGAGACGACGAAGAGCGCGGTGAGGAGGATGAAGGCGGCTGTGACCAGGAGCAAAAGAGGTGAGGTGCGAAGACACCACGGCAGGTACCGGTAGCGGCCTTGCGGGGAGAGGGTGCCGTCTGAGGCGGCTTCCATGTCGTAAGTACCCGTTCCTGTGCCAGTGCCCGTTCCGGTGCCGCTGCCGCTCTGGCTGCCGGCGACAGGGTTGATATTGATGGCGGACATGAGGCCTTGCTTTTCTTGGAACTTGGCCATTCCCTTGCCGGTCAGCTGGTCGGGGAGCGGCACGGCGATGAGCCCTTGGTCCATCGGGCTGCCTAGTGTGTACCACACACCGGACCGGCCGTCCTTCCATGTCCAGTATCCGAGCCGGACGTTGGCCTGGTGGCGCAGCGCGAAGCGGATGCGTTCGCGGTTGCTCGCCATCTGTGTACCTCTGTATTCCTCGGCCACGTTGGTCTCGGAGACAATGGCGGCAATGTCGGCCAAGGACCTCGCATCCCACGCCAGTCCGGTTGATCGCAGACTCGCAAAGTATCTCCACAGAATGGCCGTCGAGATGAACATGACCAGGTAAAGCGCAGCAGCGGTCCACGTCACGCCCTGGACCGTGGACCACATCCAGACCCCATCAACAAAAACCACCGTGAACATGGCGCTAAGCAACGGGAGCGTCATCCCGCTCACCCACGTCACCAAAATCGGCACCCAGACCTGCCACGACCCGATCAACTGCGGCGGCCAGAGGAACGAGCGGGGGTACATATCCTCAAACAGCGCGCCGTCTCGCTCCCTGATATTCGGCGACGCCAGGTGCGTAAACGGCAAGACCCTAAACACGGTAACGACGATAAACTGTGCCCACAGCAGCAACAGGCCGCCTAGAAACTGTGGCAGGATGCGAAACAGGAAATACGACGACCCGTAGATGCTCACGTACGGCGTCAGCCCGTTCTGCATCTGCGACCACACAGCGGAGAAAATCAGCGCGGCCGCCATGCAGAGGCACATCAGCATGAAAGCCACCAGCGACCGCGCGGTCAAGGGCAGAGGCAAGAAGTCGAGAGTCGGAAGCCCGTTGGCTCGCGGCTCGCCGATTTTGGCTATGAGCGCGTCCCTGTCCAGAGGCCTCCATTCGTGCGGTTGCGCTGGTCGCGGGCCGTTTTTCAGTAGTGTTGATGCGAGCGAGTCTGCTGAGGCGGCCGGGTTGTTGGGTCGGAAAGGTGTTTGGAGGAGCCGTCTGTCTTCTTCGAATTGCTGTTTTAAACCTGGGTCCAATCTTGCTGATTGTCCTCCTCCACCAGGGTGCTGTTGCTGTTCTTGCTGCGTCTGGTGCTGATGCTGATGCTGATGCTGTTCGGGTACGTAACCAGCAGGAAGGGAAGCTCCTATCCCCGGGCCACAAACAATATCATATCGCCCTCCTGCAACACCACCAGGTCCCCATTCACTACCTGACGACCCATCCTGCGAGTAACCGGATTCCCTGTTCGCGCGAGTGAGAGCTTCGATGGCGTACTGGATATAAGGTGTGTCGTCGACACCGGGGGTGACTACGCCGGCTTCCCTGGCGAGATCGTCTTTGAAATCTTGCACTGGACCTGCTGCTGGTGGTGGTACTACTGATATTCCACCTCCTTCTGGTAGGCCCCCTGGCAAGGGCTGATATGGATTTCGTTGCATTGGCATTTGTTGTCGTGTTTGTTGTTGTTGAAGTCGAAAGGTTGTGGGCGGCAAAGGTGGTAAGTCTGGTATGACGCGTGGAGGTCCTTGGACGACAATGGGTCCGGCATGAGTTGGAGCTTGTTGGTGGCCTTGGCTTATGCCTCCGGCGGCGGACGTCGTTGTTGTTGGGGTTCCGGGCCCGTGGCCGTGGCCGTGGAGGCGACGGTGGTGGTTATCGGTGGCCCCGCTATCGTCGTCTTGTTTTGGTTGTTCGCTTGTGATATTGTTGTTGCTGTTGTTGCCAAAAGAGCCCAGGGCAAAGTCGAACGGAGTAGTTCGTCTAGTCGGTACTGGTGGGTGTGATGATGAAACTGACGGCGTCGGTTGAGCAGCGGCAGTAGCAGCAGGAACGGCAGCCGAAGAAGCAGGTCTGGACGTTGTGAAAGACAACTCCGAGTTAAGAGCACTACTATTACTACCACCAGCACCGAAGCGGCGGTCTTCCGGGTGGCCAAAGGTGCCTCCGGATCGGTTCGACGGCGGCCTTGGATCGGCGGTGAGATACTGGTGCTTCGGATGTGGTGGGCCTCGGGCTACTGTACTAGTGGTGGGCAGTGCTCCCGGGTGGTTAGTGCACCCAACTCGCTGAAAAAAATAGCAAAGACACAAAGTCTGCATAGGCCCATGGACTGGAAAAAGGTCCATCAACAAACTTGGCAACATATGACGCAGGTCTACATACGTGAATCAGGCTCTTCGGCATAATCGACATCTGGATTGTCGTCGTAGTTCATGCTTGAAACTAGGAACAGGGAAAAATGGACCGAGCGGAACCGGAACAGGAAAACGGGGATTTAGGATTGATGCACGTATAGGGATTCGTGATTTACGGAGTCAAGCAGAGGTTGGAGCTTGGTTGGTCGTAGGTAGGTACCTGTTGGGAGGTAACCTGTACGTCAGGAACAAGGAAGAGATGCGCGCAAGGACGGAGACTTGCAAGCGTCGTTTCGGTAGGTATGAGTGGTCCTGTTGTGAGGCGATGAATGAGGATTCGTCCAACGAGTGAAAGCTGATGATGGCGATGATAATTGCAGCTCTCGACTACACTCGTCGCCAATTGGGGGGATATCTCGGCCAATTGACCAGCTCAGCTGTCTTCACGTCCTCGTCGTTGTCGAAAAGCGAAACGATAGGTACATTCATGTCAACTGTCAAGAGGCTGTGAAAAGGGAGCCATAAGTTCATCAGTGAGGGAGCTAACGCGTTTGAACAATCCGGCCATCCACCTCTCGCCCTGTGGTCGTCGCCCTAGCTGTAACAAATTTCTGTGGAGGTTGGGGAAACGACGCTGCCCGAATGGCTTCGTTATTGGTGGTTGGGCGAATTGCGACCAGCCCTGCCAGCCACCCGCTTTCCGTCTACGACGTTGACATTGGTGGTTTGCGCGCGTTTGCTGGAACCTTTGGTGTCTCTGGATATCACACGCCATGTAACGCGGAGAATCCGACTAGAAATTTACTTCAAAATATGGATTGGAAGAAGGCTTCGAGGTTTCCGAGCTGTGTGAACATGGGCCGAGAGTAAAGTTAAGAAAGAAAAAAAAGTGAAAGAGCCAAGAAGGGGAGCATCGTGAAAGATCATGGAAGTCGTTCCTGTCGAGTCTTGGCGCAGTCAATTGGGCACTTACACCACCGTAGTGCAGGACCAGAAAAAAAAGAAGAAAAAAAAGTCAATTGGATGTTGAGATGAACCGCAGCGGCATACATATCATGTGCAATGTGGGGGAGGCTTCAATGATCGGGACTGCACCTGAGCACTTTGGCCGGTCTGTGTTACCAGGCCCAATCTCCGTACTATGATGCATACGTGATACTGTGTTAGCATTCGACAACGAGTGTAGGTAGGTAGATATTGACTTTCACGTTGATGAACATAAGTAGAGCTCCGGTTATGCGTAGTGTACAATCCACAAACGCCACATAGCCCCAGAAAAGATAATGGTTATGAATCCCATTTTATTGGAACTACCAACTGCTACGCTATGCAGCCCTGGGTTAGCTATGCAGGTTCCGTTAACGCCCTCGCATTGCATCATCTATGCGCTGGCCTTTGTGATCCACCTGTTGCTCTTTCCTTGTCTACTGATATTTTATTGGTACCGTTATCGCATCTCCCTTTTTTCTCCTAGGTATATCATGAGAGCAGCAGCAGAAAGCCTCATCACTGCTCAACAAATTTCAACCTCGACCGAATGTTCTCCGGCAACTCCTCCTCCTTGACCAGCCCAAGCCGGACGCAATCCGCCCAAAAGAAGAAGGCTCTCTCCTGCGAATAGCCCAGGTAATCGAACGCATCCGCCTCGTCTTCGGCCTCCAGCTCCTCGTCAGGCACGCTGCCGTCCGGCGCCGTCACCACCTCGTCCTTGGCCCCATCCGTCAGCCCGGGAATCTTCGCCTGGATGATGCCCCACACAACCCATTGAGCGCTGTTGGCCACCCGCCAGAGCTTCGTCTCCTCGAGGAGCTCGTTGACCCTCCTCTCCGACTCGGCCTCGCGGCGGGCATCCTCTTCTTTCCACCCGCCTGGAGGCACACGGGCGTCCAGCATGAAGTCGACAATGGAGCTTGTCGAGTTGGTGCTCTGAAGCATGCCGGGCGTGGGCGTGCCGGTACCTGAAGGGGTGGCAGAAGGTGTTGATGCACCGGGGACCGAAGGGAACTGTGGGCGGTGGTCGACATACGCCTTGATGAACCGCCGCTGCTGCTCGAGGGTAGGATACTTGTTCGTGTCGCAAACGTGTGGTGTAGCGGGATCGTGATAGTTGTAGGTCCACTCGGAGAAGTGATTGGCAAACTCCAGGCCGGCCAAGTTGGCTCCGGCATACTCGAAGTCGATGACGATCAACTGCTTGTGCTCGTTGGCGGGCTGCAGCAATGGTGACTTCTTATCGTCTGGCCGGATACGCAAGATATTGCCGTATTGGGTCTAATTTCCTTTGTTAGTGTTCTGCTGTAGGAAAACAAAATATGGGTACGATTGGGGCAGACAAACATCATTGTGGGCAAAGACGAGCTTTTCTCTGATCTTTGTAGGGCTGCCATAGTAGTCCTCCAAGAACTTTCGGTACTTCTGTACCATCTGTCTGAAGACTGGCCACTCGACGCCGCAGACAAAACCTCTGGTCTTCCAGGTTTCCTTGTGGCGGTTCGTCTTTTGAAGCTCGGCTGCAACCTGGCTGTCCAGGTACATGGCCGTCTTCTCAGCCTGGTCGAGCCACTTATCCCAGTTTCTCCAGACACCAGGACCTTCATCCTTTTCATGCTCAAGAAGCTCAACGCCGTCGTGAAGCTCCCTCATGCGTTTGGCAATCTGCCTCGATGTCTCAGGCTCGCGAAGATTTTCTGGCGTCAACGTGGTAGAGTTGAAGTACTGCTCGAAACGACCGTTCAAAAATGTGCCAAGCAGCCGAGGACCGATTTTCTTTCTCGCCAGACGCTTGAGGACACCCAACTCGATCTCTCGGTCAATTAGATGCTCAACTTGCGGGCCGTAGACTCTGAGCAAGACCTTTTCCGGCTGTCTCTTGCCCTCCTGCGGGGGTAGAACTGACTCCGGAGGCGGCGACACCACATACACGGCATTTGTCAGCGCTCCGCTGAGTCGCTCAACAGAGATCATCTCGCCGCCGTCGAGTGGAATGCGCCTCCACCCCTTCAGCCTAAGAGTGTGTGCCAGCCTGATGATCTCGTTCTTGAACGTGAGCCAAGCCTGCCTCTCCTTCTCTTCCCTGCGGCTGGATTGCAAAGGCGTATCCTCGGCCGGTGCCGCCTTACCGCCCGAATAGCTCATGGTCTTTGAGTTGTCAAGGAACACATCGCAGCTGGGGACAATGACATCGCCATCGAAAAATTCCGTGTCAGAAGAGGCCGTGCGGGCAGGAGGGGCCTTGAGACTCCTCCTAGATCGTCTGCGTCCAAGACGAGGACCTAGCTGCGGGACCTGATCGAGGCCGAGGGCAGACATGCCGTCATCAAGAATTCTCTGCAGCCTGTCCAGAGAAACCTCGCTCGAATCTGAACTAACGGAATCCGAACGAGGGCGGGTAGGCGACGAGGCGGTGGGTTCTCCGTTCACATGGATGGGCGGCGTCTTGCGTCGTCGAAGAACCTTCATCGTCTTTCGGGTTTCCCTCTTGGTCTTTTCATGTTGAATCCATTCCGCTACCTGGGCGACTAGTCGCTCACTGATCCTGTCTACTTTGTTACGGTGGCGACCTCCTGGTTGAGGACCGTGTGCCGGAGACTCGTCCATTGGGGCAGGTGATGCAGTCAGTACCGTCGGACTGCCTGAGTTGTCGACACCTGCTTGTTGGCTGCTGACTGAGGCGAGTGAGGTTCTCGATGGGCTTGAGGTGGGTGCAGGCCGGCCACCAAGTCTTTTGGCAACACCGGCAGAGAACTGTTTCTTGACGTGGTGCTCTTCAACAGGAGGAGTCTCGGGTTCCGCAATCTGCACAGCTAGCACAAAGTTAACCATAACCCTCTAAACCCGAGAAGAACTGGAAAGTTTTATACACGAAATATTTGAGGTTGGCAGAGAAGCCTTGCACACCCCCCTTGTTTCTCTTTGTTGACACGACATGGGCCAAGATGCCCACATCGACCCATTCATCTGATCCACATGGTAATACATGAGACGAACGACTGTTCACATCCAGGCTGCCGTTTTAACCGTCAGGCTCTTATCTGGTAGCGAGACCTTATTCCTTGGGGAGGGTGGCACACAGTAAAGAGTGGCTTCATTGTGCAGACGCATCATGGGTCGTACAACAAGTCTCAAAGAGGGGATGGGGAAGATAACAAAGACAAGAAGGACCACCAACCTTTGGCAGATGCGCCTGAAGAGTGTGCTCTGTCGCTGTCACCTTCATACTTGAGAGCCGAACGTCTGGGATGGATCGCTGGCGTTGAGCCGTTGACAGACCCGTTTACGGATCCGTTAACGGAGGACGGCGCCGACATGGTTACCGGATTGAAACCAGATTGAGATTTTGCCCAACGCGGTGTGTACTGTAACCAAATGGAAAACGATATGGCGTAGATTGAGATTAATTGTAGGAGTTTCCTCTTATGTGAGATTACCAAGGGCCGAATTCTCAAAAGATATGTCGTTAGGTAGTCTGTGAACTTCCGAGCCGATCCGTCTCTTTCTTCCTTGCGCGGAGGGCTCCACACGAAGTGGGATGATAGTCGGCGACTGGAGTGGGTAGTGTGTGCCTGGACAGCTGGAGTCCTGCGCCTGGAACGTAACGGGTGCGTTTGCCGCCCTGGGCCCTGAAGATCACGCCGGAGATGAACTTGGATAGGGAAAACCAACGCGGGCCTTGATGATTATTGTCGGCCCAAAACCATAAATGGTGTATATACTCCGAGATGGGACACTGCGTAAAGGCGAAGAGATCGATGAAAACTGTCAAAAGAGGTAAAAGGTTTGTTCTAGGGATAGGATGCCTGATGTCTAATGTGTTTCGGGCTCCACGGGCTGGAGGATAGAAGGCAGAGTGTAGAGATTGTTAAAGGTCTCGGAGGTCTGGGACATCCCGTCCTCAAAGATCATTTCTTATCAACGAGTTCCCAGGCCGTTCCAAGCCGTGTTAGTCGTTTCCCTCGGTTCCCATATTCGTGCCTTACGTATGACCTGCTGACCAGGAACTTTCCGTATCACACATGGAAACAAGGAAGACCAAAATTTCGTCAACACAGCACATGAAAAATAAAAAGGTGGGCATTTGGGGTTTGGTGGAAGTAACTGCAAGGGACTCGACGTGGGGGATGAACAGGCCTGTCACAGTCAAGAGCGAAAAGAAATCCGGGACCCTTTCTCGTTGGCGCAGTAGGCGCAGCAGCCAATGGCTGGAACATATTGGAAAGGAAAAGAGAGAGGCACGAATTGCGAAGGGGCCCACCCTGGTCATCGCTCACCACAG
The DNA here is from genome assembly GCA_033439795.1 of Sordaria brevicollis. Taxonomy (NCBI): domain Eukaryota; kingdom Fungi; phylum Ascomycota; class Sordariomycetes; order Sordariales; family Sordariaceae; genus Sordaria; species Sordaria brevicollis. Next base: position 2,348,473 of record JAUTDP010000007.1, read on the forward strand.
GTTCGGAACCGCACGTGCTGCCCATGACGTAAGATCCGATAAGATACGGCGGGCTCCGTCTCGTTGCCCATGTTACCGAGTAAATATTTTGTGTCACGGGCTGACACGCGACCACTTTGTACAACGGGCTCTCTTCGTTATTTCCTCTACCTGATACATTGAACGGAATACAGTATGTTTATTGCAATGTTGTGTCGAGGTTGCCTTGTATGAGGTATGTAGCTGGAAGTTCGCCAAGGCCTTTTCGAATGTCGTAGTATTCTTGTTCTACGTTCGGCTCTGTTATGGAAAATACACAAAAAGTGTCCAGGTACAATGGCAGAGAGTCTAGGCTCGTCCAACGTATACTATCCAATCCCGAACACCTTGAGTCTAAGACACCCGACCCTGTATTGCTGCCTAACCAAAAAGATGCTTCGATGTACAGGTCCAAAGTAAACTTATCATACATATTCTCTATACACTTTGTTTCTTGTATATCCACAAGCCTGAAGGTCCATCTAATCGGTCCTCAACTTGCCCCGCCAGTCCTTCATGTGGTCCAAGATCACCTTGGCGGCCTGGTCAGGCGAGTGTTGGCGACCGAGAGCCTCGACAAAGTCACCCTCGGGATCCATCAGGTAGAAGTAGATGCTGTGATCGACGAGGTAGTCCTGGCCAGGCTCGACCTTGGACGGCGTGCTGAAGTAGACGCGGTATGCCTTGCACATGGCCTTGATCTGGTCGTATGTGCCCGTCAAGCCGATGAACTTGGGGTGGAACTCGGCCAGGTACTCCTTCAGAACCTTGGGAGTATCGCGCGCAGGGTCGCAGGTGACGAAAACGGGCTTGAGAGCACCGGGACGCTCGGCCTCGACCTTTTCGAACATAGCGGCCATCTTGTCGAGCTCCTCGGGGCAGATGTCGGGGCAGTGGCTGAAGCCGAAGTAAACCTGTGAAGTGAGCGTACAACAAGTTGTTAGCGAGCTCAAAGAAATGAAAAAGTGCAGAGGTAGTATAAACTATAGCATGATAGGGCGGGGAACAACATACCAAGGAATAGCGACCCTTGAGGTCCTTGTCTGTCATGGGGTTGCCATCTTGGTCGATCAGCTCAAAGGCGCCGCCGACCTTTGGCCTGCCAACACCCTTGGTGGCATCGGCTATCCTCTTGCGCTGCATGCGCTGCTTCTCGTGCTCAAAGTACCATAGCAAGCCAGCGCCGGTGAGGACGAAGAGAACGCCGGCCTTCCAGGAGAAGGGCTGCCCGCAACAAAAGTCGCTAGTGTCAGCTGATTGTTGTCGTTGGTGGGGATCTTGATCTAGTCGACGACACGCAAACGTACTCCCGAACGGTATTTGCTCTTTGCTTCTTCGACGGTCTTGTATCCTCTGCGTTGCGCCAATGGCTGTTGGGGCTGGATCTGAAGTCTCGGGACGGTAGGGCGGGTGGTTCTAGCTGTCGAGATGAAGCGCTGGCATTGCCTCGCGGGGGTCCTGGAGAGGACACTGGTGAAAGTGCGCATAGGCGCAATGGCGTGCGACATGGTTATTCGAGCGTTGGTTGGTACTGTGGTGAGTGGTCGACAATAGGAAGCGAATCTCGAAAATCGGTTTGCAATATCAGGGGTGGAGGGCCGGATGACAAATGACGACGGACAAGTGATTTGGACGAACGGTTCACCGGGGGAGCTCCGGAGCTTGCAGCACAAAATCTCCCCACGCAATACGGGCGCGGCAGTCGGTACACGGCCTGTGCTCAAGCTTCCAGATCCCGGCCCGCGTCAAAATAAAGTGGGGTCTTTTTGGAAGCTCGGGGTCGTTGGCGCGCTATGCAGTTAACGAGAGTTGCCAAGCCGTTAATTATGTTGTTAGACGCCTTTTGGATCGCGTCCATTCAACGGTCAACCACCTTCCATCCCTATTTCGAGCCTATTGTCCACGCACAGGTGATCACTCGAACAGTACACAGTATTGCCCTTAGAAAGACACTACTCAAGCGTGTTACCGACTGAGTTCCTATTATTTGATATCCATTTTGGCTTGAAGCTGCAGTTTCGTCGCATTACAAGCACGAATCAAGGGGTTTGTCTGCACTATCGGCCACCTGCTGAGATTTGGCGCTGGTAGTCCAGGTTCGCCTCAAGGTTCAGGTTGGTACCTGCACCCGTAGTCTGTCTGGGTGAACTGGCTGTAGCTGCCACTGTCACTGCCACGCACAAGGTTTCGTGAGTAACAATTGTTAGCATTTTGTATTTAAAAGAATTCGCGTCGCAAGGATGGCCTCTTCATTTTCAAACTCATTCTTTACTCTTGAACCGGCCGCGTCAGAGTCAGCTATTGCCAGCCAAACAGGAACGGATGAAAGCGGGAGACAAAGCAGTCCTTCGGTAGCCGGGAGCGAGGAGCAAACAGCCAACACCAACAATAAGAACATGTCTTATTCATCCGCATCTCACTATCTCGACGATGATGCCTCGCACCAAGGGGATCGTCGCTCCTATAAAGACTCGGAACAACCTAGCAGCGACGAGGACGGCGACCATCTGATGGGTGAAGACAGATTCGGATCATCAGCAGCAACCATGACCAAGTCACAGCAGACAACAACATCATCAAAAACCCCAAAGTCAAGGAGGCGGGGTACTGCAACTACTATCAAGGCACCCAAGCGGGCACGGGCGGCGGGCGGAGGGGTCAAGAAAAGCACGTCCAAGGGAGCTGCGACGATAGGAGGAAGCGGAAGCAGGAAGAAGGTCGACCCATCGACTGCGGGTGATTTACTCAACGAAATCGACGATGGCGGTAGTCTGGCCGGCAGCCTAGTCGGAGGGCAAGATGGAGGAGGAGGCAGCGGGATGAGCGAGTCCGACAGCGGCCCCTACTGTATCTGCGGTGGACCTGACAACCATCGGTTCATGATAGCGTGTGATCGGTGCGAGGACTGGTTCCACGGCGAGTGTATCGACATGGACAAGCACACGGGCGAGAACTTGGTGCAGAGATACATCTGTCCCAGGTGCAGCGTACCCAGTCGCGGCTTGGTCACTCGGTACAAGAAGATGTGCTCACTCGAGGGGTGCAATCAGCCGGCCAAGATATACGAAGACGCAAAGGAAGAACGCAGCATCTTTTGCTCGCCAGAACATTGCAATCTGTGGTGGGATCAGCTGGTTGCCACGCTGCCACGAACAAAAGGGGTGAGCATGGACACCTTGACTCGGCAGGAGTTCATGGGACTTTTGAATCCGCCAGAGAAGAAATCAAGTCATGAAGAACCACCATGGTGCCTTGGAGATGAGCCATTCGGTATGTTTGCTCGCGTTATTTGCCTTTGTCTATGAGTCAAAACGCCCCTTTACTCTCATCACTCACCATTTCTATCGTTCACCGCTCTCACTCACAATTCTTCCATTATCGTTCACTCAACCAACTCTCACCTCCGACACCATGCTAACCAACACTAACACAGGCGTACCCCCCAACTTCTGGCAAACCGCCGACCTCAGCGTCGTGCTAACCCCCGAAGAGCGCTCCATTCTCGACCGCTCCGCCGCCGACCGCCACGCTCTAGGCGAGGAGATCGGGCTCTGTAGGAAGATGCTCCAGCTGCTCGACATGGCGTACAAGCGGCGGGAAGCCGCCATCCACGCCGGCAAAGGGACGGCCAAGGACCTGTGCGGCTACGACACGCGGCTGGACACGGTGGGCGCCATCCGCGCCTTCAGCGTCTTTCTGAAGACGGACGAGGGCAAGGCGATTTTCGCTAATGGAAGTGGAGGTGGGAAGGGTGGTCGGCTGGAGCCGCCGCTGGATATGTTGCCTTTGTTGGCTGAGCAAGCTGCGCAGCAGCAAGTCCGGATTAAGCAGGAGGATGAAGATGACGAGGAGGACGGTACTATTATGGTGGTGGATAGGGTTAACGGTGGTGGTCGTCATAACGGAGTCAAAGATGCCGCCGCCGCTGTTGTTGATGACGGTGGTAAACTCGACCCTTTGACGGTCGGCATGTGCACCAAGAAAAAGTGCAAGACGCACTCGGGTTGGTTCGGCATCCTTTCCAAGAATGTTAAGCACATGATGAAGGAGCTGGCGGCGGACGCGAAGGAGAAGCTGGATACGGAGACGAGGGTTCGCGCGAATGCGGCGGGCAGGTACAGGAGGAAGATGAAGGAGGCTAATAAGGTGGTGGTGCTTTACCATAGCTCTGAGGAGGAGATGAGCGGTGATGATGAGGATGAGGAGATGGGTGGTCAGTGAGTGAGAATTACTGGATAGGCTTGTTAAGGGGAGCACTATTACTTCCAGTCATGGATATCCCATTTCTCATGAATTTTGAGGACGGTTGGAACCAGAAACATCACCTATCACTCGGCATGGAGGGCAAATTCGTGTCTCAAGCATCTTGATATGAAGATCGTATGTGTTACAACCTTTTGTCCTTAGGCATGGATGGCTTTATGACAGACAAGAGAATAAAAGCAGACACGAAAATAAACATTTCACATTGCTTCCCACCACGTCTTGTGTTTACCTGTCCACCGCCTCTCAATCAAATCTTCATTTTCCATATAGGTAAACACCGTCCTGTTCGAGTGAAAAGTTCAATATATGGTCAAGAAATCCTATTCTTCCTTGGGAGTGCTGTTTTGTCCCGCCCTCATGAAAGACAAGTTGCTCCAAAATCGCTACTTATGCTCCCGGTGAATCCTCAAACGCCCAAGATGATTTCAACACATTTTTGCCGTCGGTCGCGGGACCTAGTTCCTTCTATCTCGTTCTTCGTAATTTGGAGGGTGATATCTCTGTAACCCTTCTTCTTTTGGTGAGTACCATAGTTGTCGTTGCTTGGCTCGTGCCTTTGTTTCGATGACCCAATATGTGTCATCGTCCTGTTCTGTTTCATTCCACCTTCCTCCCTCCGTGGTGCAGTCTGGCCTGCCACGTAATTTCGTCGGTGTGTGTGAGTAAGGCGAGCATGAGATATTCCACCTCGAGTATCTCCCGAATCGGTGCTCATTCTGACTTGGCTCACTCAACTTCTCTGCCTCCCTGAGCTCGAATGATGTCCTCCATGACTGCTTCGATGCCCCGAGTGACGATGGTGTCCATGTCCATGCCGGTCCCTTCTTGAAGACGAGCCACCACCACTCCTCTCCAGCTCTCGCTCCAAGTCCTCCGCACGCTGTCGAAACCCAGCCACAATCTCCCTGATGTGGGCTATGCGGTCAAAATCCAGCTCGAGCTCGTCGATCTGGGCCATGAGGCTGTGGTACCGCGCAATCTCCCGGTCGGCGTTATCGACCAGGTTTCCCGCGCGGTCGTACACCTCCAGGTTGACCTGCTGCGACTGCTCGATCAGGTACTCGAGCTGCTGCTGGATGCGCTGCATGACCCGGTCAAAGTGCCGGCCCAGGGCGGCCAGCGAGGACGGGTCCATGACGAGAAGACCCTGGGACGAGGCGCGGCTCGCTCCACGGGTTGAGGAAGCCGACCCTGCGCCGGCCGCCGCCGCCACTGTTTGCTGGCCATGTCGGAGGAGTTGGATCTCTTCGTTACTCAGTCCTAGTTGCGTGTCTGGCACGGCATTGTCCGCGGCGTGGGAGGAGGTCGACATGACGGATTAAGACGCCGTAATGTAAAATATTTTGTAACCACACAATCCTGCCCGCAATGTGGTCTGATACGCTACGCCGCGCGGGGACCGGTTGCGGGGACGGTTTGCGGATCCGGGGATCTGCTCCCCGGATTTGGAGAGGTATTGTATGTATGTCACCACTGGATATATGGAGTAGGGAGAATCGCGAATCGCGAATTGTTTATGGTACTGCTTCGTGGTGTCTTGTAGGCCAATAAAGATATTCAAAGCCAGGAATGGCTAGCGTCCGCTCGGCGGGTGAGATTCGTCCGGTAGGTCGGCGGGTTTGAAGCGTACGATTGGCCTCTCGGGGCTCGGAACACGGTGTATCGTGGGTTTCGGCGTCCAATCGCGAAAGGGGGGAGCCGTTCGGCGCGGAGTCCCACCGGGGGACACGGCGCAACGGGGTTGGCAGAACGTTCGGTGCAAAGTTCTCGGTCCCGTATCGATCTCGAAAACTTCCGTCGGTATCTCCCATACTACTGTACCTTACATAAGAGTCGGATCTGCTGCTGCTGTGCCTGCACCTGCAAGAAGATGCGCCAAACCGCTGTTTACCGAGGGACACCCCGGGGGTCGGCGCTGCGGGGTAACCGTAGTAGAGGCAGGTGCAATCTCTGGACGTCGTGAGCGCAACAATCTCCTCGACACCTTCTTTGCTTTTGGCCTTTTCTTGTTGATTTTACAGGTTGCCACGCCACAACCAGTATTTTGAGCGTCGTCGACGTCCGTTGCGTGCGCGGCTTCATTGTCCTGTCTCACGAGTTGTTGGAGGCAAACTTGTCCAGATGCGCGTTACAGTCGAGCTCATCAGAAGCAAACGCCCGGCTGGGAGTAAAAGAAGCGGAAGAAATATGGGGGTTCAATGCGACAAAAGCTGTAATGAAGATGGTCGTCCGAAAGGGTCGGTACCGGTGTCGGATCGGGGTGAGTCCTCAATTACCCTCAATGCCCTCCCTCCTTCTCTCTCTTCTTGGTGGTGATACGCAACCTCAATCCGAGGGGAACCGCTGAAGATTCTGCCCTCCACCAAAATCCCGCGCTCTTTGGGAAATGGGATGGTGTCGGCACACCTTGACCTTCCTTGTTGTCGGATATATAAGGGTCAAGTAGGGTGGTGGGATCTGACGCCGTCAGCGAACCTGGCCGTCTCCTTCACGCCCGCATACCGTTTTTTGCCTTCCAGGACAATCTGCGACGCGCTCCGAGACATGCACAGCGCTTCCCGTTCAAGGATGAAAGATGAGACGGTGTCGAAGGGTTCCAAGCCTGAGAAGAACTAGCATCTCGGTGACAACATATGTTGAATTGTCAGCTCTTCGAATGAGGGTTTGAAGCTGGAATCACTACGCGCCTCCATTGGCAGCAATTGAGGTGATTGACAGGTACAAGGTGAACAACGACCGAACGAAACGGGTAGGTGGTCAAAAAGGTGTGTGTTGATCGGTCAAACAAGATTAGACCGTCCCCCTGTTTGATACACAACCGGCTGCCAAGTCCCATATTACCAAACATGGGGGTGTCACCTCAACCAGTCAACCTTCTATGCCGGTTTTCCAAACCGTTGTTGATAATTAAACATCTGACAGACAACCAGGAGATGCGACAATGATCGTTCAGGGAGGAAAGGATCTCTGGTTGCATCCAAGCATCCGTTCAAAAGCACAGTACTGTTACTCTGAGGCTGATCCTCGATGACATCAACTTCTGTGCGCCACATCTGGACCCTCACGCGCTTTGTATCGTATACGAGCGATTAGACAATCGCAAAACCTCAGAAACTCCAACCCAACAGATTCTTCGGAAACTTATCGGTATCAACTTCATCACGCTGATGAGATGCCACCCCTGGGCACTCAAATAGGACACCGGAGTGCCCCCTTCCGAGGTCAGCGGTACTTACAAGCCGTGTGTATTCGCCCTTGATCAAGGTTTGAGGAGAATGGAGAGAAGATGCAGGCTGGTTTTCCCGCTCACCTCGGCGCAAGTACCTCCATGGATCTAGTCAATCCTCGCGGGTACGCAAGAGCGCCTCGTTCTCATGTTGTCCGACTATGGTTCATGCCGGTTCGGTTACACCGGTGGCCTGGGAACAGTAGCCAAAGCGCATGTACCTGGGACCGTGGTGTGCTCGGGACGAGAATGCAGGACTGGACAGCAAAAACTCGATTTCTGTAATTTTTATTATCTCGATAGACCTCGAGTCGAATGTCAACATCAAGCGATGCGACGCCGTATGCAAAGCTACCGGCCTGGCGGGAACGATATCCTCTCCTTACCTCTACCTATGTTGTCACTGTTCGAAGCCATGAACTTTCTACCTGGGTCGCTCTTTCCGGAAATATAAATCTACAGTATCCTTGCCTTTTCTTGGATAAATCATGCCGAACTCCTCGTTGTAGGCAAACTTGATTTTTCGGGCCAACATTACTTTGGCTCAGTGACCGCTTGGGGGTCCCAACATATAGCATTATGTGGTCATTATCGAGCCTGGCCGTCTTTGGCCTGAGTGTCTTGTCAGCCTCGGCCACTATCCTACAAAACGGCCAGCCACGGATAACCAACTTCCCCGACACTCGGATCGACCCTTTCTCATACTCCTTCACCACGTATCCACGGAATGCTAGTGAGATCTCCTACAAGGGACGATGGGACTCCAAATACGTCTCATGGTGGTCGTAAGTTGTTTGTTTAACCCTACTCCATGAGCGAAGTGCTAATAGTCGTACAGAGCTCCGGGAATCAAGTTTGGATACACTGGGCAAACGGTGGCGGTCACTTTCGGAAACTGGACGAGCGACGGCGTTCTAGTCGGGTACCGCATCTCCGGCCTGGATTGGATTTTCACCAATGTCACGGCCGGCGGTACACATCTCTTCGTGTCTCCAGAGACCCCAGGATCTGACTTGACGGCACCTGTCAGTCCCTTGACGTTTGAGCTGCGAGTGACGAATTGGGCATACGGCATTCAAGTCGAGTCGGTTCACGTTGCCAAGGGCGAGAAGCTGGTCAAGATCCCGGATTATGGTCGTCGTATCGAGATCATTGGTGACAGTCTTGCCTCGGGCATGTATACTTCGTACGAAGGACTGTCTAGTTGGGCATAGTAAGTTGCCGCATATGGAAGGATTTCTACCGCTTGAAACTTCAAGTCAAGGACATCAGCAAGGTCACTAACGGGACAAACAGCGGACTGGGTGCAGGACTGGGCAACACGGAGTATAGCATAACCGCATACCCAGGCATCTGCGCGGCAGACCAAGACTGCTGGGGTAATCCTCGGGGGCAAGTCCATCAATGGTTCTACACATCAGATACAAGCTACAGAGCGTCTGTCATGTATGGAAGTAAGTCCAGAATGTTCTCTGGCTCTGAGGGGCCTCAAATTCTAACTACGAAATAAACGTCTAATCTGACTGGCACACCTCCCCTAGACAATCCCGAGCCTTGGGATTTTAGCAAGCGTCCAGCCGCTGACATCGTCGTCATCAATATTGGCACCAACGATCAGAACTCGCACAACAACGTTTCCGCAGCTGTTTATATCGATGCCCTTACCAAGATCATCCAAGGTGTCCACGGCAAGTGGCCCAAAGCTCAAGTTGTGGTCATGGTATGTCTAGTTCCAACCCTTTTGTCCATTCGAGTGTGACACTCACACACAGGCCTCACACATAGTCTCTCTGGCTCGGCTTCTACCAATCCGGCAATACCTACCTACCCAACGCGCCCCAGGGCTTCGTCAAGGAGATCTACCAGATGTACAAGTGGTTCAACTCTGACGAGTACCTCCGCAATCCGATCGTGTACGACGGAGTGACCAAGAAGACTTCGAAGACGGGCAAGAAGACCAAGCCGTTTGTGCACTACTTCAACACCACGGGCATCATGCAGCACAATGATATCGGACCGCAGTGGCATCCGACGGACGTGGGTGCTATCAAGGTGGCTAGTCACTTGCAGCAGTTTATCCGGATGACGTTTGACTGGGAGTTTTATGCTACTGGGCCTGAGTGAGTTTTCTTATCCCCCTCCTTCGTTAGCCCTATGGGTTTGAAGTGGACTTGGCGAAGCTAATGATTCTCTTCTTTGCAGGGTCTTCCATGAGACGGAGTACTGGAACGATGAACCAGGGTACTGATGAAGACGTGTGTGAATCGCGACAGGATCATGACATTCTCGCGGGTATGCTGCAGTGGTTTTTGTTAAGGGCCTTCGCACTTGCCACACGTGTATGGGTTAAAGCCTCACCCTCACTTAACAGGTGCACGCCAGACTCGTGCCATTCTTTGAAGAGGTGGTTGCATCTGATCCATGACCCTTGGGGATCTCAAACTCTCGATCCTGTCTGAATCGAGCAAGAAGGAAGTATTGGAGTAGCGGTTACTTATAACAGTTGAGTTAACGAGTACACCATAACAATCATGACAGTACACAAAGTCTGGAAAGCTGGTGACGAAAGATCGATACTTAACGCAGCTGCCATGACTTGTTTACTTCTACTAAAGCCGACCAAGTCCACGACAACTGGAATTTTTACAAAAACCACAAGACATCAGTCATCTGGATCGAGCAGCCACGACGTAACCTCTCGTTCCTTCCCATTATCGCCGCTCGATATTGCGCAGAGCCATGGAGACACTTCGACATGAGGTAGTCACGGACGTAACTTCCATTTCATGTAAAAGACTGTATGTCCTCAAGTCCGAATTCGGACAAGTCGCAACACAATGCGAGCAAGTACTTATGCTTCATCTGTCAAGAAAAAACACCACAAATTATACACGCCTGAGTGCCGGACAGATTTATATGGAAGCGCATCTAGGCCAAACCTTTAATCCTTCCAAACCACGTTGATAAACCGTCCACACGAGTTTACCTGGTTTTGTCGCTTCAGTTGCTTTGGTGGGTTCTTCTGGCTTTCACTTACTTCCCATTTGGCTTTCTTGAACGCCTCAGCCATTAATTATTCCTGATACTCTGTTACTTGTCTTTCTGAGGGCTTTCAGCGCTTCTAAGTAACTTGTATCGGCCGCTTGACTTTCTAACCTGTTGATGATTCATTGGCTCCGCCAATGTGTTATATTTCACTTTATGAGATATATCGCCTATTGCTTACATCTTTTTGTTACCCAATGTCAGAGGCAAGGCAACTGTAGCCCTGATTAGTGTATACTAGCCTGGTGGTCCTTCCTCATATTCTATTCAGACGCGTTAATGAAAGAGCTTGGTTTTCGTAGGAGTTCTATCCCAACATCTACCCCATTAACAATTCTTAGCCCACTGATTATGGGAAGAAGACTTTGTGATTTTCCAAAGCGGTTGCAAAAATTGACCGCATCCAGTGGTTTCTGTCGTAAGAAACAACTGGGTTACCCTTCGAAATTTGGAATTCCTGAATCCTCACCAACTCCAAGTCATCACCACCATGTTATCAAGTAAACCAGTAAGTCCATCTTTGCCAATGTCAGATTTTGCTCCATTCGAGATACCCGCCCGACTACATATCCACGCTAAGGTAAGCTTACCCTTTGTATGTACTGCGTTGATTTGATAGACATCCAGTAGCCAACAACGGAGTGTCTTCCGATGATCTCTTCCCCATAACCCAGAACCAACAAATAACCAAGCATCCAACACCGTAAAATACTGTGCTTCCCTTCTCTCGCACTCGCTACACATTTCAGCTATTTTAGACAATTGCTAGACTCGTTATTGTTTAGTGTCCATTAAAACTCCCGCCGTCCCATCTGTTGCCTACGATGTGATAAATCTTCCGTCGTAAAGGAGACAACCCGACTGGTCCGTTTCCATCCAGCCCTAGATATTACAGAAACGCCACAGCGCCCGCCGCGCCGTTTGCGCCCACTTTGACCGGGCGGAGCGCTATTCACCGGCCGGCCGTAAGGTCCGTCACAGATATGGGACATGGGAAGCTTCACATCACTATCACATTTTGGACGTTTTGAAAGTAAAGAAACGCCTCTTTTTTCTTGGTATGTAGGTAGGAATTTAAGCGCAAGCGAAGCAAGGTCAATACCTAGCTACGGTAGGTAAGAAAAGGGGAAGGGGTAAGGGGTAAGGATAGGGATACCGACTGTCAGTTATTCCCCGATGGATCTTACACGCACCGTACTTGATGCATTTTTGTTATCCTCATCCCATTTCCACCCCCCTTCCCTTCACCATCGGTTAGAAGAGAAGCAGATAATAAAAATCAAAGGGAAAGCCCAAAAGAGTGGGTGTGAATAAGGCGACTTGTCTTTGGCGAGCCTTCACTTTCCCGTTCTGAATTCGCCTCTTCATCTCCGCAACTTACATTGTCCCGTCGATGTTATATATAGAGCCTGCCGGGTCCGGCTCAACCGGAAGTTCGGAACGACATGGACGGGATTGGCCCGGAGTGTACCGGGCTGAATACCCAGGGCATGAGAGACACTGAACCTTAAGCGTCTTTTGTTTTGTGTGATTTCTTTCTTTTTTTCTTGCTGCCCTTACGGGCTTTTCTGAAGTGACGGCGCCGTCGTCTTCTCACTCCACGACATGACAATGCCATCCTTCTCTTATCGATGCCGGTGGCACTTGTCGTAATTGACAAGCCCCGAACTTGGTTCCCTGTGGAGGCATTCAGACACTCACTCGCCTACTGTATACATCAGTCTGGTATGTGGGAAGCGGAATTTAGTTTGTTCATCCCCATCAATATTATGGACCGGATTCATCTCCGCTTGTTATCCCATTCTCATCTCTTCAGCTCATCTCCTCCCTTTTTCCTGACTTTTTCTCTCTCAGGCACCAGCATAGACATTAGTACGTGACCTCTAATGTCTAGGTCCCCCTCGATGATCACCGAATATGGAAACAGTGACATCGGCACTGGCACTGGCACCGGCAAAGAATCCCAAAACGGGGGATCTATGGGTGATCAGGATGCTACGTCGATCGGAGAGTAGATACTCTATGTAGGAGTGTGTCCAAAGTGACACTTCCAAAAATAAGGTTCCAATAAGAGACTCCGGTAAACGCAGCCATAGGTGATGGAGATCCTCACCCTCGGGCGCTTGTTCATTTACTTTTATTTTATTTTATTTTTTTGTAAACAATTGGTTGCCCGCTGTTGATCATGGAGTTAATACCAGATGTGAAGTTGATCATGTCGAGGCTATCCACTTGTTCGGAAAAATACAGTACGTATAACCGGGTGGGATATCCGTCGTGGTGATGGTGGTCGTGGTGTTGAGGTTGGTGATGATTTGATAATGTGCTCTGTTGTCTGGTTCGCCCCATTCCTGTAGGCATGTAGGTATGTAGTATCCTAGAGCCTATGTACGCGTCACCCGCGCTGGCGGCGGCGGCGGCGGCGGCGGCGAGTCTCGATGTCCCAAGGGTACGAGAAAAGGAAAGAAAATGGTACGATATTTTTTGTATCCCACTCCCACTTTCCCCGTCAATTCGGCATTTGAAAGCTTAGGTGGGACCTGGCTAACATGCCCTGTCCGTCGACTTCCTAAACCTTATACAGTACGACATCGTAACTCTAGCATAAACTGGTCAGTATCGCTGGACAGAAATAAATACATACCAAGCAACTATTTGAATTTGCCGGCCTCTCGGGCCGTTGAACAATTGCTATACCTCTGGGGTCCTGGTTTTGGTGACATCCGAATTGTAGCGGTCAAGCCACGCAGGGCAAGTGATTTGCATATGATTGTTGACATGGTACGATGGCTGTTTCGGCTCGGGAGGAGCCTTGTCATGGAGCAACGGTTTTGGGAATCCAGCCCAGTCCATATGAGTTTAGTTAAACTCAACGCTCGAAGAGCAAGGGAGTAATACTGTAAAAAGCAGTAACAGCCCCCTTCAATGCCTCCTGCGCAGGATGGTAGGGGGAAGGTGCAGGGGCAAGGGCAAGGGGGCGCTTCCAGAGGACAGGACAGGGAAAGTAGGGCAACCGACCGAACCGAACCGATGACCCTTGTTGAGGTGACAGTCTCGATTTCCCAGAAACGAACGAAAGGACGACCACCGGCTGAAAGTGGGAGACGGTGGAATTGAGGAGGAGGCGTTGTGATGAGCAATGTGAGTTAGTTCTTGGGGCAAAGAAAACACGGTTCTTCCAATGAACGCCCTGGTTCGGACATGGTTCAAAAGGAGAAAAAGGAAGGAAGGACATGGGGAAAAGTAAAGTGAGACAGAAAGACGTTACGCTATTAACGGCGCCTAGCGTAGCGTACGATTTTAGTGCTGGACAAGTGGATCGTTAGGGGGGGTTTTGACGACAAGCCAAACTTAATGAACAGAATTACGCGGAGAAAAGTTTCAAGGAAAAAAAATACGTACAAATGCAAAGGAATGAAGCTATTGATGGACTTAAACGGGGTACGTGCACAAGGATGTGTTGCTACTCGCCGTTGTGACTGGCTGACTTCACTATCCCAACCTATAGTAAAAGTTTACTATACAGTAACAATAACGAGTCCAAAAGGGAGCCAGTCCGTATCCCGAACTTATACCTCATCTCCGAGGTGATCTTCGTTTGTTGTGTGATGAGACAACGAGCGTAACTAGGCATGTTAGGGTTGGTTACTCGCCTTTGTCTTTGCTCCGTTGCTGTAGTTAGCAGGACTTCGTGGATTGTCGATAGCTCAAGTCCCAAATGACTATCATCTGAAGGGGACTGTATCGGCTCTTCTGGTAATACGTGCACTTTTTGGCAGGACTGCTTCACAAAACAGACCACACTCGCACTTTGTAAGATTCGAGGTGCCCATTCTGTGACCATTTGTGGGTAAGTAAACTCGAGCGCGATACACAGTATCATGATTGCCCCGGTGTCTCTCCCGGGGCGATCACAAGCAAGGATATGAATGCATTGTGTATACATGCATATCCAGTCGACTTGATGCCCGTAGACTCCCACTTGTTCCGAGATGAGCCAGCATAAATGCCGATGCCGAGTCTAGATCACTGTTAGTCTTCAACGAGACCGCTCTCGACGTTAGTGGAGCCAGATCCCTTTCCTGCTGTTTCCTTGGCCAAGAAGGCACGTTTGTGGCTGTTAAAACAGACTTCATGATTATACGTAAGAAGAGAAGTCGGCGATGCATTGACTTGGAAAAACCCAGTATGTTGTGTTTAACCAACCGGTGTGATGCCAGTCAGCATACTTGTTTTCATGAACGCTGGTATTGTCCTAGATTCGCTTCCCGCTAGTATTTGCGGTGGTGATCATGTCCCCTAAAAGAATATCAAATAGGAACGAGCTTCCACAGACATCATCCGGGAAGTGGATGTCTTAAGGGGAGGTATGAGGGGATGATCACCCATTCGCTCGCGTTTCATTTGACAAGACTGGTCTGGTCCATATTGTCGATGGACTACATGTAATGTGGCGTTCCGTTGTAAAGCGGAGATCCGGTACCGAGTCGGAGGAAATCTATCCATCCATCTCGATGTTTGCACTCGTGTGCGGCGTAGGCGCCAGATGTGTCTCTCTGCATGCTTCCATTGACATCTCACGCATGTTGTCGGTACAGAAGCAGGTGATCAAGCTCGGAGACAAATTATGCCAACGATCTGCCTCTTTGTCCGGTCATAGTTGTGGCGTTAGAATGTGGAGGGACGTCCAAAACCAAGAATGGTTGAAGATTTGCTTTTTACGAGTGGTTTATTCCTTCCAACGACCCCCTCGCGTGCCCTACGATTCTCAAATGCGGTTCCAGGCTTGGATTTTCGAAAGACCACCTAGGCCTTCGAGGGTACCAACATTTTGTGTTGGAAAGGAGAGCTTACCTATATCGTGAAAACATCTGCCCAAATCTTGACCAGTGGGACCGATCGAGCCTTTTCTGTATCGAGCTTCATAAAGCTCGCTTGAGCAGAACCTCGCCTAGCAGAGATCCTGGCCGTGAGTGTGAATGCATCACTGTGAAGCCAGACTCTCTGTGACGGCCGAGGCAAAGAAGCAAGAAATTTAATTTCTTGGACATGTGCTCTTCGGAGGAGTTAGAGGTCGTTCTCGGATAGCGTAACACCCATACAGCATGCGTTGCCCCTGGTAATCTGCTTCCCAGCGTCGACGGGCGTGGTGTTATCCCAAGCGGTAGGGATGGCGCGTATGAACAATGTAGCCCCTGACATAGACCCAACCATTACCACACAAAGAGATAAACCAATTTCTCACGGAGGTGGTCGGCAGACTCCTTAAGAAAAGCCTGATTCGTCGGCGCTTGTGCGGCAAGGTATGCAACGACAGGTATGAAGTGATACATGTGTAGGTGTTCCGTTTCTCGAGGCCATCATCAAGGAGAGAGGCAAACGGAAAGTGATGCCGTGTAATCTGGCAACCCTAGAGTGAAGCAGACAGGCCTGCTGAACAACCTTGACTTGTTAGTACACATGCAATCAAGAGGTTTTCGCTTCTCTGGATACTGGAGCAAACCTCTATCCGCAATGAACTCCAGGGTATATAGCCACGCGGTCGTATGTGAGAGACGCTGCTACCAAATCTGAAGACTGAAAGTCAATTCAATTTGTCCTCCAAGCCACCATGGTCAATCAATAGAATACGGAGGAACTCTTCGACCGTTACGGTCTCTGGACAATCGAGTGGCCAAGACCATAATCTTTTTTTTTTTTTTTTTTTTTTTTTTTTAAAAAAAAAAAAAATGCTTCTACCACCGTTTGGTAAACAAAGAGGTCGAGAATCATGGTGTTGGTAGCTGATCATGTGAGGTGTCGACGAAAAATAGACAGTGACACACACTCCCATCTGCTTGGGCAGCAGTGAAAGTTGATACACATTAGTGATATGGTATTGGGAACCGCCGAGACTCTGAGAACGGGATCAATCTCCAGAGGGCAAATGAACAAATGGCCACTCCATCGAACGAGCAGTTTATTAAAGCTGCCCACCCCCCCATATACCGACCATGGAGAACTCACCAAGTTTGGGTAAAGCCCCGGCAATGATTTCATCTGTATACAAGTGTGGTGGCTTTGCATGCCTGTCCAAATGTTCTCTTAACTCATGATCGACGTGCTACTCGGAGAACGCGTAATGGAGAGCAACATGATCTTGCAGAGCAGGAAGAAACAACCTGCTTTTGCTGGCTCGGATAGATCCCACCTGTGCGGATCGACGGATCGCTGACCGGTATGTTGGTGCAGTTCAGCAATGTGTTCGACCTTGGCAGACAGTAGATTCACCCTTCGATCTCGAGCCGGTGCGTCTGAGGCCAACTGGTACAGTTCACCTTCTGGGAAGTTGCTCTCGCACGTATACTGCTCGTCCGAATAATCGCATGTTTCTAGATCTCGGAAGGGGGACGGTGAGGGGCAACTGAGTAGAGAGAAACTCTGGAGTGTCCGTCAAACAATTAGCTCCTCGTTGTTCTCTAAGCGACGCCCGAAACTGTGGGCTCGGTGACGATTCTTGTGTTCGAGGCTGGCTGGCGCTCAGATGTATTGCACAACCATAAAACACCATTCGCTGGTAGACCAACAACAAAGGAGCCAACTGAATCACGGGCAAGAAGTGGTAATATCGCTGTGCAATATGGTGCCCAGAGTGTCAAATCTCCATCGGTGGTGATGCAGTTGAATGTGTTGCTGCCATGGTGAGACCCATGAAGTATTAATGTACAAGATTCCGAAAAAGGAAGCTGGTTAAGGAAGCGACTTGCCTGAGGTGACGGGATGCGCGAGAAACGTGCAATGGGCATGGCATATTTCCCGAGGCAACCTTGGACCAAAACGTTCAAAACGCTCGCCGATCACGCCGGTCCAGCCAACGTCTGTGGTTCTCGAAGCCACAGTCTCCTCTTGTTGGCTTAAGCGAGCATGCGCTAACGCCAGCGCCACGCTGATCACCACAGGCCGGATCGTATCCGTCCATTGGGACGCCGGTATTGGAAGCAGGGGTTGCAACGAGTTTCGATCAATGAAAGAACACATTGGTTGAGTATCGTCGTCATTCTGAACGAGAGTGACGTTGGGTTGGAAAAGGCTTGCAATACCTAGCCGCAGGATTCAACGGTGACGGCTATATTGGAATACCATTGTGCGCACCTCCAGGTTGGTAGTAGAGGTAGGTAGATACTAGCTGGTAGCTGGTAGCTGGTAGCTGCAGGTGGTTGAGCTGGAGACAGAGGTCAGTGACAAGCTCCTTTGTTTGAGATGGAAACGAAGCACGAGTTGGCGACAATGCCCAGGCAGCTGGCGGTACTTACAACGGAGAGGCATATACCTGAAATCTTGCAGGGCACCGTCCCGGCTGATAATGGCTCTGATATAGGAGTGTCAATAAAAAAGAGTGCCCGAAGTATCACAGCTCCTGTCTGTCCATTGAGAGGCTGTACCGTCAAATCTTGGCTTACAATGATCCGTTTGACCGGCTGTGGCGAGGGGCACGCAGAGGCGGGCGCCTCATTGAACCGAAAATCGAATGAAGGAGCGGAAGAATTGAAGGGCTTTTTCAACAGTCCGGGGCGGGAGATTCACGAACAATCAGAGTAGGTGCTGTAGAAACTGCCATATTCCATCCATGTCGTGACTGTCGCTACCAGATGAAGGAAAGAACGAGGCGACACAGTATCTTCGAATTCCCACTTCCTTTCCTCCTCTTTCCATATTAATGAGCAGACGCATAACCGACGTCGGGTTGTGCTTGGCTCTCTCACCTTACTCAGTCCGTCTCTAGAAGACCCAAATTTTGGTCATCTGGTCAACCCCTCTGAAATCGTAATATCCCCGATGCCATATTATAACATCACCATGAGAGGTCCATGGTATGAGGAGGCCGGTCGCGTTCCACGCCGTAGCCGCTGTCGACGGTTCGTCTGGGCTGATATGCCTGATAGGACCCTGTGCGTGCCTGGTCGTGCCTGGTCGTGCTTGGCGTCCGGTTCTTCGGCCCATGATGCAAACCACGGCCGGCCCGGCTGCGTCTGGCTGAAAGCAACTCCACTGCTCAGGCCGGCATGTCAGTGCCTGGATCCTAAAATCCTCCGAGTCCGGCCGCCTGCATGATGGACGATCGGGCGAGGGGCTATCGCAACGAATCGTAACGGAGGCTGTTTGAAGACTGAATGGCTTCCTTGGTGGCTCGGCTGGTCAGGACCCCAGATGGTCTAGCTCCCTCCTCTAAGCTCCGTAGGTGGATGCAGGAATGATTCCATCGTGCATCTCGACAGAGTCCAGTGATCTGGACGGGTAGAACGGGTCAGGTACAAGGCAAAAGATAGATCCTATCGTCGGCATCGATGATCGGTGAGCGAACTTGCCAAAGTGTCGATTAAAGAGCTGGTGGCAGATATCTGGGGCTTTTCACACTGTCGCGTCGTCGTCGTCGCGATACGGTAGCTAGCTCGCGAGCAGTTTCAAGGCCGGTGTTTTGCCCCATTGGAGCAAAATCAGGCCATAATTACAATTGTCAGCAAGCTAATGTGGGATGCGAGCGATGGAACTTGGAAGGAATGGCGAGGTGGCCCAAGCGCCGACAAGCCTTCCGTCCCCAAAAAGGGAAGGAGCGAGGGAAAAGAGCGTGGATGGTTGGCTGACAGAACATTTGGTAAAGCTGGAGACTGTGCCTTTGATTGGCGCTCCCGCTCACAGTCACAGCAGGCTCGACGCGGGCAAGCTTCCACTTCCATCATCAATCCTAACCGTGGGTGTGAGTTGGAGAAGCTACACCCACTCTCTTGCAGAGAGTGGGGGAAAAAATTGAGGGATAGACCACTTTCAGAGGGATACGGTACATCCGTGCACAAAATGTAGCCCTATTTAAATTTATTAGCGAAACGCACCAAAATCGTAACTCGTTTTCCCTATTTCAACATCCTCATCTCGGAAATGACCTTCATTTATAAATAATAATATTAACTACCCTTATCCTCCCTTATTTAGCACCCCTATAATAATACAACCTTTTTCTTTATTAATATCGTAACGTACCCCTTAATATTCTAGCCTTTTTTCCTTATTTAATTAACGCATAGCACTACCCTCCTAAAAAAAAGAGTACGAATCTCCTCCTATTAAAATAATTCGGTAATTCCAATCCGCCTAATATTAATAGCATTTATAGCGCATTATAAAAGCTAATAAGAATTAATTAAAACTTAATATTTATTATATTATTTTATTATTTAATTATAGTAAAAACGTAATTGGCCGGCACTTTAAAGCGTTATAAAATATTAATTTCCCTACTATAAAAATTTATAATACTAATAGACCAAAATCCATTAACGAAACTAAAAATAAAGTTTTTAAAGTATATATTTACTAGCTAATTAATATTAATAATATACTAAATAGAAACCTTATAGAAGAAACTATAAATAAAATACGTACTAGAAGACTAGTATTAATACTATTAATAAATAAGCATTAATATAAATAATAGAAAGAGGATTACCTATAGTACTTTAATATTAAAATTAAACTTATAGAGGTTAAATATATATTTATTTAATAATATATTAATAATATAACTAAATTTTTCGATATTTTTAAATTTATTATTAAGGAATATAATTTTATTAATTTTAGAGTTTAGAACGCTAATAAAACGAATTATCGTATAATTATATTTAATAATAATTTCGAAGTATTAACGGTTATTAAAATTAAGAAAATAAAGATTAATCAAAATCCTTAAAATCTTTTTAAATCTAATTATTAATTTACTAACCCGATAAAACCTTATATAAATTAAACCCGAAATAATCGATTTGGTTAACCGTAAATCGGTTATTTTAATTGGTAGGGGGAATATTATTAACTATTATTTACTTCTTTTTATTATTTTCAAAAAATAACCGACAAAGGATATAGTAAATAATAACCTCGAAAACGACGTTCACTTTACCCAATTAAATACTATATTTAATAATACAAATATTATAATAAATTAAATCCACTATTTCAATAAGTACTCTTAACGTTACTATACTTTAATCTAATAAAAAGGTTTTTACCTTTAAAATAATAATACGCCTAATTTTATAAAATAATTTAATTATAACGAGGAATAATATAACGAGGAATTTAATATCTATATATATAATTTAAACGAATTAAATACTATACGAATAAAAATGCTAATTAACGAACGTATTTACCGTTTATTAATATTAAATTCCTTCTTTAACTATTATAATCTAAATTTTTATAAATATTATTTATACTTCGATATCCTCATTTTATTCCTCCCGCCGTACAATTCCTACTTTTTTTAACCTATAGATATAAATATCTTTTAACCGCTAAAAATAATATACTAAAAACGGCTAAAAGAATACCTCCGGTTGGGAAAATTTAGTTTTAACCGTTTTTAATATACTACGGGCTTATAAATTACTTAAAATTACGCGTTTAAGCGCGCGAATATTATTATTAAATTCGAAAAGACCGATTTTTTTCCGCCAAATTAAGAATTGGTTTTATCGAATTTACGCGCGAAATTAATTAGGGAAGAAATAACCAAATTCCTGGAAATAATATTTAATAAAAACCGATAAAAGATCGTTAACGAAGCGTTAAATATATTAGTAATAAAATTAAGCATCGATATTAATAATTATAATAAAAAAATTAAAATAATATATCGGTCGGTTAAAATAAAATTTTATAAAAGAATATTAGCGTATAATTATTTAGAATAATATTAATTAAAATATACCTAATAATTCGAATCCTTCAACGCGAAGAAATCCAAGAAACGTACTATAAAATTAAAAAGATAATTAATAATTAATATCTCTATTAAACGTATACGTCATAAAATCGAAAAACGTAATATAATAAAAATAGTTATTAAAAGGAGAAAATAATTAAAAATTACTATTAAATAATAAAAGAAGGATTTAAATATATTAAAAAATAAATAAAAGGTCGAAAAGAAAAACCCCGCTAATTAAATAAAAAGTAATAAAGATCGCTAACATTAACCTACTTTCGAAGAATAATTGGAAAAAAATAATTATAATACTAATTACCGCAATTTTAACGACTTACGCTATTTAATATAGATTTATAATAGTAAAAAGGTACTAACTTTCTTTATCGATATAAGAAAAAAAATTTTTATACCTAATTCTATAATTAAATTACTTAATAAAATAATTATTATTAATAATAGCGCCTCTTTGCCGCGTATTTTTATTAGGGAAAGTTTATTAAATTCCGATAATAATAACGATAATAATAGTAACGAAGAAAGATAAAACGAAAGCGGGCTTAAATTTCGAAAGAGGATTAAAATTATATTTACTATCGATAATAATTTTAATACCGACGATAATAATAATAAAAAGGATAAAGAAAAGGGTAATAAAATAGGGTAAAAAGAGGAGGATTTATTCTTTTTCGATATTATAATTTATAAACCTATTAATACCCAACCGCGCCTTATTATAAAGGTTATTATTACTTTAAAGAAATAGAAGTTCCCTTCTAGAATTAATTCTAATTATTAACGTAATAATATAGTAAATTACGTACTTAAAGTTAGTAGCGTCCAATCCGCAATAATACCATTAGCGTATAATAAAATAATTACCGATATCCGCAAATTTTTCGAAAAACGAAAATAGCGGGAGAAAGAGGAGAATCCTAGTAATTTAGAATAGTAATTTTTATATAGAAATATTATTGTCTTGAATTTATATTATTGGTTGAATATTATGATTTTTAGTGTAAATAACGGTCTGTTGGGTATAGCGTACGGACCTACCCTGTCCCCCTAAACTAGTCTGTCCCTCAATTTTTTCCCCCACTCTCTACAAGAGAGTGGGTGTTGCGTGCTCTCCAACTCTCAAAAAACCACACACCCACGGTTATCAGTTTCTCTCCAGCTTTCCATCATTTCTTCCAGTCCCTCCGTCCACATCCCGTTTGCCGTGGCCTTGTTGGTTGTTGTCGTCACCCCGCTCGCTTCTTGTCGTTCGCGCTGTCTCTGATCGCCATGTCTGATCCTCCACATCGACGACACCACCTCTAGGTCGCTTCAGACTGGGCATCCCGGGCTTGTGGTGCCAATGTCTCGTGTAGCGCTGTACGCTTACGACACTGAGGAGATTCTAGGCGATTAGTTCCCTGTACGCACGGCTTATCGCGAGACATGGAAGATTCAGATCAAGATGGCACGATAGACGATGGAAGCTGGCTGCCCATCCGGATGACCTCATGTCGACCGACGACCGACCTGCCTCCGTAAGGCTGCAGCTGCTAGGTTCTCCTGCTCTACCCGCGACAATGTGGCCTCCGAGTCTGCCATGGCTACACAAAGTATGTCACCGGGCCGCCAACCATCCCGTCAGGCCGCTCTACTGGTATGCCTGGGCTGTAGAGGGGGGTTGTTAGAAGACAAGACAAGGTACTCACATCCTCCACGCCTATCATAGGTGGTGGGAGTCGCATGGCAGTGGCACAGGCGCGGGGGACTGGGGCTTTCTTGAAGCCGGTGACAGATTGCTAGAAGCCTTCTTCGGAACACCAGCCCGCCATCAATCGTCTTGCAACAACCAGACTGCCCTCCACCGGACCGTGATGTGCCATGGGTGTGCCACAACGATTGGTGACTCGCCGTTGTCTCGATGCCTGCCAGAAGCCTGTGGAAGAGGGCGACTGGGAGCCGGAGAGCAGTGATTTCTGCACCCAAGCCTCACCCACTGCCGCTGGAAACACCCCCTGCCCAAGGCCAAATAACACTCAGGACCAGACAGGCTGTCCGCTTTCCGTTGCATTCCCAGTCATCACGACTCGCTTCTACCGTCGATCACGGACCCCTAAACCCCAAACCCCCATGTAAGTAGGGTATGTACCAATCTCGTGCCCCAGACGAAGCCCCCCTGTGTCTGGACTGCCCTGACCGACTCCCATGTAGCGTCCCACTGATGTACCCGAGCGATGTACACAGTATCATATTGCTTCCCAAAACAACCTTGCCCTCCGGATTACACAACCGACGATCGCTGGAGATTAGCTTCGTTTCTGGAAACCCCCCGAGGAGCTTTCTCCAAAACCGCCTGAGGATGATATCAATATAGCTTCGCTTCTCCCCACAGTATATGAGGCTTCGATGAGTGTGACGACTCAGCCCTGATGAAGAACTGCAAACCCAGAGAAGAAGGCAAATGTTGTCACAAAGATACCCTGTTCAAGTTATCGGGTGTGAATACCACGTCGGTATGTATATACTATATCGTTCCTGTGCTATGCGTTGGATTTTCGGTACTGATATTGGAACATCTCGTGTAGCACTCTACACTGTGGTTCTGATATCTGGGCTACGCAGCTTTGCAAGCGACCGTAACCGTCTCATTGGCCCCGGCAGTCACGGTAATGACCGAAACGGGACCCTTTAATGGAATCATTGCGAGCGACCGTTGCTCCACAGCGATCTGAGCATGTCACCGATTCCTGTGTTGCTGAGACTGTTCCGGTTTTTGGATCGTCGCCGTACTGGGTTGAGGTACGTAACCTTTCAACAAACCCGCGTAACGTGTGCACCACACTTCAGTTGGACAGAGGATCGGCGCTTCTATTCCAAGATTCGCATGGACCTCACGTGCAGCAATTTCTTCTCGGTCATTGAGGACGCCTTCCAGGACTGCATGGCGTCGCCTGGACCTCAAAAGATAGGTCACTTTGCTGAGTTGTTGGTTGTTGATCGAATACGGCCTGCAGACCGGCATCAGTGTGAACGCTGTACGCTAGGCCGCGGGTCTACGTATATGAACTATCGTGAGGCGAGGCAGCGCATCCGTTCCACGTCGAGCATGAGAAAGATCAGGTAGTTTTGTGGTGGTCCACGGTCAAGGAGCTGTTATAAGGTAAAGAGTTCCATCCAAGCTCCCCTGAATTCATCAGACATCCTGATCCTTACAGGGACACGAGCCATGTTAACCTTAACAAAGCGGTCTTTGTTTCGAGAGGCCGTTTGACAAGGCGGGAAGATGGGTACGGCATAAAACCAAGTCGACAATCCGGTCACAGCAGAAGCCAAGCGCGTTCCCGGCCTGCACTCTTGAAAGCTGTGGTGGCTCTCCCACATCCGTATATCCATGCGGATGATCGGGCTTACAAGATGTCGGTGCTGCTCCTCCTCGTCTCAAGTGTTGCCCATAGCTTCAGGGGTCCTCTTATTCCCAGACGCCCAGAGAGTGTTCGTGACAACCAGGGGCTGATGCCCCTGGAGGACACAGACCAGCTCTTGGGACGGGCATGTATCCTTTTTCAGTCAAGCGTCTCACGGTCTATGCAAGTCCATCAAAACGGCAAGCTACACTGGCTTGGCTGGTACAAGGGATCCCCACTGTGGGAGGACGATCCTTTCTGTTCCAACGCATCGCGGGTGTGGTGACCAGGCGGACCTCCGTCGAATGTGCGAGCCTGTATCGCTGGCGCGGGTGTATCTCTAGCCTCAAGGCCCTTTCACTCTGCGTACATCTTTTAAACCTTCTAGCTGGAGGAGAGGTGAACGTATCAGGATGATCCCTTTCCTGCCGGCTTCTTAATCATATAAGAAACGTGGGGATCCCGGCTGTAAAATCAGGTTTGAGGAAGAACTGACTCGGCCACCTCGGGGGTCCTTCACTGACATCGAGTCTCGACCCTTTGGGTCTCTAGAGATCGATCAACATTGGCGAGCCTACAGGTGAACGTCTCAACCTTCACCGTATAGTGCGTGGTCACTGCCTCGCAAGCAGATCGCAGCTCCTTATACGGGCGACAACTTATCCGTGTTTACAGAGCACAGGTCAGGGAGCACATGGTATCAATCAGGGCATCCCCGACGCAGCCGATGTTAGAGCTCACATATACTAGGAGCTGTTATATGTCGGTACCTTTGCTGCACAATGCGGTATCATTACTTACCAGGTACCCTGTAATTACGGTACGTACCGGCTTTATGTACCTTCTCCCACCTTTGCATCCGACCCTTTACTGATCAACGCTTCACCTGTAGCCCCGAGAACCATGATCCCTGGTTTGGCACAGATTGCTGCTGCACAGCACCACCCAAGGTTCTTTTCTGTCACTGGGAGGGTGAAAGCCCCAAGCCCACCGCCGGTGGCCCCACACCAGTTAATTTGTGACAGCAAGAGAAGTGAACCCACTGATGGCCTTGGTCCTCCGGGGATCAACCTGTAGGGGGTGCACCGCATCATCCACTCCTGTCTCCATGTCCTCGGGAGATCTAAATGGTACCATGCTCAGGACAACCTTGTCCACCCATTCACCTTCAACAAGCTTCTTTTGAATTTCGGCATACATAAGCTAGCCCCCCTCCTCTCAACTCCCTGCCCATCTCAGAGCTTGGGGGTCTGAAAGACAAAGAAACGACATCATCAGCGTTATAAACAGCACAGTCGCCGCCTCGAAACACGAATATCAACCACACGTGTTCCGACTTTACCAAGCGATACATATCATCATCAAGCACCACTTTGTCTCGATCAAGGCAGTAGTAATATCGTCAACACAGACCGGTCCATCACACTTCATACCGTACACACCAACATCAAAATGGCTCCCACGACGTCAACGCCTCAATATCCTGCCCAGCCTTATGGCTTCGCTCCACCACCCTCACCTCCTTTGGACGAGTCCAACAACAGGGTCTCGCTCCCCTCGATCTCCAACTTGCTCGGCTTGGCCGATCAGGGATCTCCTACCTCAGAGACATCTCCTCAGTCTCATCAGCGTATGGCCGGCCAACCTATCCCAATAACAGGCAACCACGACGAAACTGACCATTATCCAGTGCACTTCTCAAAGTCTGATAGCCGTCCCAACTCTTCGCAGTTTGGCAACCTAGCATCCATCAGGACCAACCTTCCCCCAAGTCCCCCTATGGGTTCGGAGGCTTCTTTTGAGGGATACCACTCTCCTTCAAGCAAGCGGACAAGCCAGTCTCACAGCGGCTCCAACTACTACTATGAGACCACTCCCCCCTTGAGCCAAAATGAAGCCGATTCACGGCAAATGGCCACTGCTGCACCCAGAGCCTCTGTTCAGCCATCGACTTTCCAGACACAGTACCCGTCGCCAGCTGGCTACTCGAGTCAGTCGGGCTACTATCAGCCCATGCAGCCGACTCCTCCTCCTTCGGGCTTGTACTACCAGCGCGCACTTCCTCAGGTAAGGATGATCAGTCAGACTCGGGGAGACCATAGCCATTCTAACATCCTTTTAGACTTTCACCCCTTCTGTACCAGTGTCAGTTACGCTTGCACCAGCCACGGGGGCCAACCCTTGGCAACATCACCACTACATTGCCCCTTCTTCCACTGCGTCGTTCCCCCAGTCTCAGGATCGGTACATCTGCCCTACCTGCAACAAGGCCTTCTCTCGGCCTAGCTCATTGCGAATCCACAGCCACTCGCACACTGGCGAGAAGCCTTTCAAGTGCCCTCATGCTGGCTGCGGAAAAGCCTTCAGCGTTCGCAGCAACATGAAGCGTCATGAGCGTGGATGCCACAGCTTTGACAGCAGCAACAGCAACAACGGCACATCTGCCTAAGCGACCAATTTTCCTCTTTTCTTCTCCGCTTCGTATCTCATACAATCAACCTAGATGGTCAGGATTGGTATGAAATTTTCGAGGACTGTTATCACTATCGGAGGTCGGATATCATTTGCAGGCATGCATGCTCACAAAGCCCGGCATGCTTTTACGGGGAAAAAAGGGCGACAAAATTCACCGGATACAAATGGCGCATCACTGCTGGGGCCGGCAAGATTTCATATTGTTCAACAACGGATACACACAAGGAGCCTGTATGCGTTTCACCTTTTCAAAAGATCAGGGTTTCTTTTCGGAACGGCAGGTCACGGTCTAGGGTCTATAGGGTCAAAGGGGGTTTTTCAGGGATGACCTTGGGGATGGGCGACTCGCAAAAATAAAGGCTTCCCACGGCGCGAAACGGGGGTTCGGCTTGCTTCAGCATTTACACGGGCGTTTTACGCGGAGACGACATGCGAGAACCTAAATGGAAAGGCTCGTATTTAGCATGAATCGGCGGTTGTTTTTCTATGTTTTTCATCTTCTTCTCTCATATCCCCACACGTTAACATAATGTATATGGAGCGGGGTGCCCTTATATGGGCGATTGTACATTTAGCATTACATGCCGGCCTTCACACAAAGAAGTTGAAGAGCAAAGGCGGGAGAGCGCAGACAGCGGAATCGTCAAAGCGCAAGGTCAACAATTAGTTGACACAGAGACAAAAATTGACAAAACTTGAAGCACCTCATCTCTTCCCCTCATGACATGAATTTGCAAAATGTGCTTGGTGGAAATTACAGGATCTTTTTCTTCAGCCCCAAAGGTGAGCCACACAACGGGTGGGCTATATTTCCAGTGCGCTTTGTGCAACATGGAATTCTCTTTCTGAGTGCCGTGCCGTAGCTGTTGGACGACAAATGTAAACCGACGTCAGTTTTGGCATGTCGTTCGTCACACAGCTTTACAACAGGATGCGTGGATTTACATGGTAGCAGTCACTGCATTCTTCGTACAACCACCAAATTTCCGTTGGTAACTTTAACAACCCATTTGCAGCATGTAACAACCCGCCGTCACTTTTAAGTGAACGACAGAGAGTAATTGGCAGGGCCAGCCGGTCGCTTGAAACACATCACGACTCTTTGTTCCTCAGTCCTTGAGAGGACCAAAACACAGACCATGTTTATCTCAACCTCGTGACGGCAAGGGGGAAAGGAGCATCATCGGCGGAACAGCAGCCAAAACATTAACCCAAAAGAGGGGGAAACAGGGGGAATGAACATCGCGATGGCTCCTGCTGCTGCTGCTGCTGCTGCTGCTTGCTTGCTTGCTGACTGATCAGAAAGAGATTCAGATCACAATGAAAACCGTCGAGGAGACGAAAGCGAGCGATGGTCGAGAAGCAAAGAAAAACGACCGAAGATCCTCCCTCTTTTACCCCGTTCCCCGATCTCATTTTCGTCGTATGATCTACAGTAAAGGCACCAAGTGCGTGGATATCGACATGGACCGGGCCCGGAGAGAGGATACTGAAAAGGGCAATTACTTGACGAGGCGCATGAAGACGCCGGAAGTTAAAGTGTTGCTAGCGACCAACCAAACCAACGCAACAACGCTCACAGCAGCAAGAGAGACACCCCTCCCCCAAGGCTGCTCTCTGATGAACGGACCTGACTGCGAGAAATCCAGAAGGACGATATGACAAAAGTGCCATTTTTGAGCAATAATATACGGACCTATAACATAATAGTGTTTGCTTGTCACAGTTCTAAAAAAGTACCTCAAAGCCTATAGATAGAGAGAGGTAACCGGCCCGCCAGCCAGCCGCCAGCCACAGCCAAGCGGGTGTTCATAGGTTCTCGTCATCAGTTACGGCGGCGTTGTATGTATCTATCTACACCGGGCATAAGTTACCTACGTATGTCTTACTCCCAAGCATTGAAGCTCTCACATCTCCAGATGCTTGTCTCATCTTCTCCATTGTACCATAGTGTAAGCAAGATAGCGGCAGATCAACACCCAAGCCCGAGAAGGCGGCGGCGGTCGATTTCGAGCAACACAAGAAAAAAAAAAATGAACACGCGGGCCAGACAGCCGGACAGGCGGGAAACAGACAAATGGCAGCTTGACATGACATACGTAATAATCAAAAGGGCTTGGCTTGGCCTCTTGTCTCAAAGTTACCTACGCACTGATTGACTGGAAGGAAAAGGAAAAGCCCATTTTTGGCGATTTCGGGAATGGAGGTCGTGGAATGTCTCACTTGGTTGTGTTTATCTGGGTTGTACCTTGCGAGAGACTACCTACGGGATCTCCATGAGATGTTCACATCGCTCATCCCATCGGCAATTACCTAGCTTCAACTCTGAGCAGTAAGCAGACCACTTAGACCACAGTACCCAGACAATCAAATCAGATCACACGACAGAACAGGACAGCAACAGTCAGCTACACCACCGCCAGCCAGACTAGCTAGCCAGCCCGCCATAGGGAAGCGAATGAAGATCTGGAGGTAGATAGGGAGGTAAACGAACGGTAGTCATGAAAAGGTACGGCAATAGCGTGAGACGCTATCAGCCCAGTTAGCTTCACACATAAGTGGTGCCCGTTAACCATCGTCAGTTGGTCGATATTTCGGGGACTGGAGTTTTTCTATCACATACTCCCCGGGCCGGCACCCCATATCTAATAACGCTACTGATTATACTATTGCGCTAGTTGCGGTAGAGGATTTGCACATCATGCAAATTCATGCCCTGGGTGCACGAAGCCCGTGATGGGGAACACGGGAGTTGTGGTGGTTCGTGGACGAACGTACGTTTTTTGAGATGAAGGCGGTGAGGGATGTGGGAGGAAGGTGAACCCGCATTCGCGGTGCTGTGTGCATCCGTCTCGCTCACTGCACGCTGAGAGAGACGATGGAGCATGTCCAAAGTGAGCACCTGAGCAACTTTTGTTAGTGTAGCGGATACAGTGGCACTAGAGGTACCACGCACCGACCACCGCCAAGTTGAAAATGCGTGGATTGTGGACAGGAACGACGACGACAACAACAAGGGGGGAATGGAGAAAATGTCAAGTGAGTGGTGAGAGAAACAGAAATATCATCCACTTTTGGGATTTACCCATCATCACACACATCCTCCATTTCTCTCCTTGCTCCCCTCAATCTTTCATCCGCGTCAGCGTCATGCCCACCCCTGTGGAAGATCCGAGGTACCTGCGAATGAGGTGGAGGAGGGACCGGAGGTAAATTACAGATACTTCTTCGTCCAGCAGTACCTATTTTATCTCACGCTAGTGAGGGTACCTTTGTGTATTTACCCCCCCCCCCCCCATTTCAACATCATTTTCATGGAACGCTGCAGCTGGTCGAAAAGAGCCTCACCAGTCACCACACATCCTTCTCACGAGGGTCCCTGGCCTGTGATGCGCAAGACAAATTACGGGGAACCGTACAGTACCGGAGATTTTAGATTGTATGGACCGGATTGATTAATTCTGTATATCTATGTATAACTGTGGAGAATAGGATTCTAGAGCTCTAGTCGGGGGAGCTGGGGGTATCCCTTATTTGCCAAGACCTTCTGGGTGGCTGGCAGTACTAACCAGTTGTATACTATTTTGGCCTAGAATACCACCTTGGAATTTGATATACCCCCTTATTCGAAGACCATTTCAATTACTTTTTTAAGGTCGAGAGTAAAGCTATTTATATATTTCCTATTCCTTTTGGTTAATCTACTATTACTTCTCCTACTATAATACCCAAATACTTATCCAAATCCTCCATTTCTAGAATCTTTTTATCATTATCTACTATAACCGGCTATAATAGCTTTATAAATATCCTTAATAGCTTTCTAAACCTCTTATACTCCAATACTCCAAATACCTTCGTTAATCCATCCGTAGGTATTTCCTTTATCTCTAAGTAATTAATTTTGAAGGTTTCCTTCTCAATAATCTCCTTTCGAAATTAATATCGATAAATATCAATATACTTTATTTTAATTATAAAGGTAGGAATCTCTTTAATAAATACTCTAATAATCTACTAGTTATTATACTTTATAGTAAGGATAAGGTCGTTAAATAATTTTATACCTAGAATTTTAATAAATCGGTTAATAAATAATATTTCTTTAATAATTTTCTTAATAATATAAAACTTTACTTTTATTATTAATATCGTAATAGCGGTCTACTTAATAATATTCTAATAAATAAATTTACCGTATAATTTAATTGTAAATCCTTAAGAATTCTTACAATTTATTTTATTATCGGTAAACGAAGCGTTTAAAACTATTTCGAATCGGTTACTACTTCTATAATATAAGCACTAATCTTTAATTGTACGAAGGTAATAAATAACCTTTTTATTAGCATTATAATATTTTAAATTAAGATTATAATTAAATCGAATTAATCGACTAATTAAGAAAATTATATTTAATCGCGTATTAATAGCAGCGTATAGTATAGAACTTATATTAATCTAGTAATTTCTAATTTCAATATAGCTAATTAATTTATCGAAGGGTAATAATTCTTATTATTTTATTAATACTATAGTAGGTCTATAAATAGATTTCAATAATTTACTAATCTTCTTAATATAGGCTTTTTAAAATAACTAAATTTTTCTTACCTTATAATTACGAATAACCTTAATACCTAAGAATTATTATAATTCTTTATTACCGGTTAATTAATATTTTAATTATAGTAAATTAATATATTCTTTAACCTAATCCTCGTATTCCTTTAAGTAAATAAAAACAATATTATTAACGTAATATAATATAAATATTCTCTCTTTCTTTATAATATATAAATCTTTAAAAATAGCTTTAAATCCTATCCCCTTAAATATTCCGCTCAATTCCCTTTACTATAGTAAGGGGGTTCGTTAGAAATTATAAAACGTTTTTAATAATTTAAAAACCTTTCCTTTTACTTAATATCCTAATAATATATATATATAAATTTCTTTATTAATCGTAGCGTTTATAAAGGTATTTACCGCATCCTATTAAATAAATTCTATATTAAAGCGAATTATTAATACGATAATAATTCGGAAGGATTTTCCCGCTAAAGTAGAAATATAAATATTAACGCCTATTTTACGTTATTAATCTCTTCGGATTATTAGCCTAATTTTAACCTTATTCAAAGTATTATTTTTATTAAATTTATAAATATATACCCACATATAATTAAAAATTTATTTCCTTTTAGTATAAGGGATATTTTAATCGATTTTAACTTAAATTTTTATATCTTTATAGTTATTAAAGTAGGTTCGTTTTACTTTACGAAACTTTTCGCTAAAAGGGTAATTTTCGAAGTTGTAATAATTTTTTAATACCTTTAGGAAATTGCGGCAATATAAATTATTTAATTTACTATATTTAATTAATAACTATTATACCTCTACCTTTATAATTATTTTAATAATTATTTCTATTATTAATTATAATAGTCTTTTTATTAAAAAAGTACTCTCCTATAACTTTAATTTTCGAAAGTATTTATCGATTATTTAATTTAATATAACGCCCGTATATAGGGCTACTACGTACGAAAGAGGGGTATTTAATAACGTTGGGTATAAATTTATAATAAAGTCGATAATTATTTTATCCGGCCTTATAATTTCGTAAATATCCCTAACCTTAATTTTTTAGGCGGTTTTTTATTAGGAATTTAGAATTTCCTTTTCGAATATTATATTTAAAAAAAGCTCGACTTCGGTATCTTTTAAATAGGGATTCATTAGCACCCTTTAATCTAAATCCTACTCATCTATTTTATTTAACTTTTTAACGAATTCTTTAATAATTATTATTTTTAAAGTTATTAAATCCTTTTTAATATTAATTTTATTAAAGGAGAATTTAATACGTTCGTTAAATATTACGTCGCGTATTTAAATAATTTACTTCGTAACGGGGTTCTATATATAATATATCGAAGAGGCATTATATCCGATTAAATAATTAATTTATACTTTAGGGAAATACTTTTAACGACGTTTCTCTTTCTTTTATACTATATTAATTATAGAATATACTTTATACTTATATATTCGAAAGTAATTAATATTTAATCGCTATAATTCTTATTAATTATATTATTAAACGATATAGATATAGAAGCGTTCGTATAAAGATTTCTAATTATAGAGGTATTAAAGTAATTAATTTAGTAAATAAATTACTACGTATATAATTTCTAATTATAAATCGATTGGAAATTTTAAATTATTCTTTATAATATTATATCGTTACTTTATTATACCCTTTAAACGCTTTATTCCACTATTTTATTTTTAAGTATTAGGAATAGAAGGTTCGAATAATATTCTTCTTATTCTGAATTTAATTAATATTTCTCTTTAGTTGAATTTATTATTATATTCGAGGGCTTTAACCTTAACGTTATATCGATATATTAATATATTTATATAATTATATAAAATCGAAATAATATTAGTGGATATCCGGTTCGAAAGGTAATAATCTTATATATATTTAAACTATTAGTAAATAATAAATATAAAGTATCGGTATTTATTAATACCCTTATCGAATTTGAGGAAATTTATTATAAAGCGTTACCCTAATTTATATTTACAATTTCGAAGGATTTGCCGTATTTAACGTTATATTTTTACTATAGTGTAAGTATTATATTCGATTATCGGTATCCCTTTTAAGGGTATTATAGAAGGGAAATCGTTCGAAGGCTCTTTAATCGAATTAAAATTTATTACGACCGCGTTATTTATATCCTTCTTTTTAATTAAGATACTTCGTAATCGTACCCTATCGACGTTTTATAAATATTTAAATACTTAGGGACTAAAGTAATTAAATTAATAATACTATATTTTAACGGTTTAAATCGACGATTTCTTCGTATAGGAATTAACTTAATATCGCCGCATTATAAATACTAATTTAATAAATAATATAAATAAATATTTTAGGACCGTTTAATTAAAAATAATATTTAAAGAATAAAAGAATAATCCGTTAATTTTCTTTAAATAATTATTTAGAAATCGATAATTCTAATAAAAACTTTACCTTTATAGTAGGAAGAGGGAAACGAAATTAATAGCGAAGCTAAGGCAAAATACGACCTTTTTCAATTATAATTTTAAATTACTTTTCTTACTTTTAATAATAATATTAATTTCCTTAAAACTTTAAATCTCAATATAGGAATCACTTATTTATAAATAATTATCTAAATTAATATAATAAAAATAATAAAAATAAATAATCTTATTAAATATATAAAAAAAGTTCCCTAAGTTTAGAATAATTGAATTTTTGAAGGGATATTCTTTTCGTTTATTTCCGTTACCGATTTAGAAAATTACCCTATATTCCTCCTTAAGGAATTACGTAAATTTAAACTTTACCGTTTTAATAGCCTTCTCCTTAATAGCCTTAATTTTCTTAATTAAATTAATATCCTTCGTAATATTAATTTTAACGGCTTGTATAATAGAAGGATATAGTTTAAAAATTTTAAATTTAACGTTTAGATTTACGTATTAATATTCTTTAAGAAAATAAAGTCCTTTTTCGTATATTTTATATATAGGGAGCTCTTTACCTTTACCCTTTTTATTTTTCGAATTTTATTTCTTATATACATTTTTAGAATTATCCGACGTTTATTTTCATTTACCTATATTACTTTTAAATTTTTTATTTTTATTTTATTAATAAGCGTCCCTATTATTAATTTTTTAATAATTATTAATTTTATTATCGTTATTAACGCGATAATAAATCTAACCGTCGATTTTAATAGTAAACGCCCTACGATTATTTTTATCCGCAGGGGTTATAATACTATAACGATTATTTATACCCTACCTTTTAAAATCTTTGTATATTTCTATATACTTTAAAATATTATTTTCCATTTTATCGTTAAATTTCTATATTATATTAATATAATTAAATCGAACGATTTTAATAGTAGCGCAGAAGTCGTTATATTAGGATATAGCATTTATATATTCCCTAACTCCTTTAATAATATTATTATTTATAATTATAGTTTAATTTTAGAATTAAATATTAAAATTAATCGGTTCCTTTCGAAGGATTATAATATTATCGGTATAAACCTTATAAGTATTAACGAACTTATTAGTAATATTATATTGGGTTCCTTATTTAAAGAAATTATATTAAATTTAAATATCCTATTCTTCCTTTATAGCCGAGCTTTAAAATCCGTAATTAATTAAAAATCTTATTTAAACTTTTATAACCTTATCCCCAATTTCGAATTTTAACTAATCCTTCTTTTTATCGGGGTAAATAACCTTAGTATTATAATAGAATTGGAGATTACTTAAATCTTTTTCGGTAAGGATTTTATCGATTAGGATATTATTTTAATAACGGTAAGGAATTTCGACGGTCTTTCTAACCTTATTTATTATAATACAAAGGAGACCGGTTTTAAAAAAACGTAATTCTTTATTAACTATTTTAATACGGAGTTTAGCAATTGGTTTAAGAGGGAAATTACCGGGTTTAGGGTAAAGAAGCTCGCAGGGTACGTCGATTTCGCCTAGGAGCTAAACTTTAATAATATTAAAATCGTATTTAATTTATAATATTTTCTCTTAATAGACTTAATTATCGCTATTAGTAAGGAAGGGGTTATTATTAATTATTTTATTAATTTATTTTGAAGAAGATATTATAATAGTAATAATAGTATTATTATTATTATCGGTATTAATAGTAATAAGTATATTAGACTATTAATTATTAAATTATATAGACCGGATTGATTGATTCTGTATATTTGTATGTAATTGTGGAGAATAGGATTCTGGAGCTCTGGTCGGGGGAGCTGGGGGTATCCCTTATTTGCTAAGACCTTCTGGGTGGCTGGTAGTGCTGACCAGCTGTATACTGTTTTGGCCCAGAATACCACCCTGGAATCTGATAGGAGATTTGGCCGTTCTGGGTAAGGTTCGTAATCAGCCATGATGGCATCGCTTGATGCTGCTGTCTCACCCAGACACACACACACACACATCCAGCTTTTTGTTTCTCTCGGCAGGCATTTCTCAACCAGTGACGATGATGATGGAAGTGGTGTCGTCTATGACACGCGGAAACGGCCAAGCACGCAGCAACAATGGCATTCTCTTGGAAGGAGTCTTCAGCTTCTTTCTTTGATTTTGCTTTTTTCTAGCCCACGCCGCCAATCACGTCCTGGTTCGGAGGCGAGTTGGGGTGTGGTGGGGTGGGGAATGGAAGTGGAAGGCATGGAAAGACCGTTGAGAGAGACGAGCGAATAATGGAAGGCAACTTCCCCTTCGACGAGTCCTACGTTGCGACTTCTTGTT
This sequence comes from Sordaria brevicollis, assembly GCA_033439795.1. Lineage (NCBI taxonomy): Eukaryota > Fungi > Ascomycota > Sordariomycetes > Sordariales > Sordariaceae > Sordaria > Sordaria brevicollis. The sequence goes on from JAUTDP010000007.1 coordinate 2,385,011, forward strand.
TTCCACCAATGCGGGGCTCCCCTGGCCCGTTGCAGCTCCCTCTTTCCCTCACAATTGTGCTCACTGCCGCTGCTGGCTCTGGGGGGACGTTTTGTCATCGTCGTCGTCGTCGTCGTCGTCGTCGCGGCGTGCTTTTCTCTCTCTCTCTCTCTCTCTCTCTCTCTCTCTCTCTCTCTCGACCATGTCACGCTGTCACGACCTTGTCTCGGTTTTCTTTCTAGCGCGCTTCTCTGGCGTCCTCACAATTTCAGCCCGTCTTCGGGTTGCGTACCATTCGAGTCTAGCGCCTAGGAGCCAGACCATCCCATCCTCATGCTGATGGTCGATGCTCCATTTCCTATCAAATCCACATTGTCGTTCTTCGTTTTCTCACCCCTCCACCCCGACTCCACCCCTCCACCCTTCGTCCAGACTCCTCCGGACCAGTCCTGCTCGGCCAACCCCCCTCCCTCGACAAGCGACGACGACGACGACGACACTCCCCCCGACCCCTCCTTCTCGTGCGTGGGCCAGTCCCGCCAACTGAGCAATGAGATTCCCGCCCCCTTGTCGCATTTCGGTTGATCACCGTCGATCAGCCTGTTCGCCAAGCGAGACCGGGGTCCCATATCCTTGCCTGTTCCCAAAATGTTCCCCAATCCATGTGGATGGGATCAACACTTGGCTTCTCTGCCTGCCCGCCCGCTGCCGAGATGGCGGTTGCTGCTGCGGAGGGGCTGCCGCGAGAGCTGCCAGGTGCTGATGTCATGGGCGTATGTATGTACGACACAGTAAGGTACCATACCGCCTCGTAACATTGAGGTATCGTAACTTTCCTTTGCCGGCCCTGGCCCTCTGCGGCCGCTGACCTGGACGCTCAACAGTTAGCGCTATATTCTACTAACCAGAAACTCCTCTCGGGGCCTCCGTGACCTCCCCATGGGCAATGCATTGATTAGCATTGACAGCGTAAGATTACTCCATGGTTCTTTTCAATGGTTTTTCCTGCTATCGGCTCCTACTAACTTTTTCCAGACAGCGAACAGTTTTCCGTTCAACAACAGCACGCATGGTCTCGTTGGTTGGGTTGCGCATCAGCCTGGAAGATGCTTGCGGCTGGTCCCGTCCCGGAAGTGGCGGGACTTTGAATGGTCATGACATCCCAGGGACCGACCGATGATGAGTCGAGCACTTGCATGTCTGCCAAAACTCGCGATATCAGGGTACAACCTTATCACCGCAACGACTTGATTGCATCACAGCCATCACGTTTCTTTTCAAACACAAGGAGTGCTGGTCACTGGCAAATACGAATGAGGCTCGTCTCTTCTTGCCTTCTGTGGCTGTGAACCGTACTCGGGTTTTTATCACATCACCTCGTCCGGCAATGATCTGCGGTGTCACTCCCCTTTGTATTACGCAGTTGGCTTCACCCGTGAGAGATTCACCCGCATCCTGACTGAGACACTGACAGCGGTTGTCAGAACAGTAGGTTTCCTTTCAGGCCTCTGAGCCCCCGCCTCGATATTGTATCACTGCCAAACGGCGGCTAAAAGCTTATGCGAGGTTCATAACGCCTTTCATTAGTCTTGACGCCCACTGTTCATGCTGAGTAACTCGACCTTCCCGCTCTGTCTGTGCAACGGAAACCATGAGACGAGGTCTCAGAGCTATGAAGCCAGGTTCCTCCCCAAACCCGCCAATATTGTGCGGTGACTCGATTTCTATTGTTTCACCTGTTAGCCACTGACACGACCAACAGAAGTTCAACTATATCCGTAATTTTTTTTATGAATCCTGATCATCACCCAAATAAAGACTACCGTGGCGATATTCCTTATGACCGGGTTTCAACAAGAAAAGAAAGCGAACCCTGCGTATCTTGGCTATCCGATACACAGACGCCTCCAGTCGTTCCTGGACACTCTAGCAGTCCGTTCCAGGAGAAGTAAGGTTCGACATCGGACGAAAGTCGAAACGAACCCAAGACCCCACACGATCTGTCCTGCCCGTGCAGATTATCGAGCCATTGTGCCATCATCGCCGCGCAAGAAAACATGACTTCTGTCCACTCGCAAGTTCCAGGGATTTTGATGGCTTCCCGGGAAGCTGATTCCCACTCGGTGCGCGGCGCGGATCCAGAGCTCCGTCGCAAGCGGGTGCTGCAGCCTCCATCGAGCCGAAAGGCCGAGACAAGCAACAATGCGGCCGAGCCAAGAGTGAGAGAGGGCTCCATCTTGTGTCAAGACCGGTGACCCCTGAATCGCGGCCTTTTGATTGCGTCGCGACACACATGTGATGACGGGAGTTCGTGCTGGCTTCTCACTGCACAAACATTGAGAAGCCGGCAATGGAACATTTCGATGCCACCGAAACCCCGTGCCGACTCGAGTTCACGGAAATTTCCGCTCGATAAGCTTGATGTTTACGTGATGCGAGTCCGGGTTCTCCCAGAAAGCGTTGCAAACATGTCTGTCGTGTTGAATTAGCGATCTCTCTCCTGGGTTTCTATCGATGATGTTCGATAATTACCCAAGCAGAGGCATCCGCAGCGCGCATCGAAGAGGGCATCAGACCGCTTTCGCTTTGCCGTGTTGTACATCTGACTGACAGCCTGTCAAAAGTACACCAGACAGTTCGGTCCGAGCGTAGACTACATACAGTACGCCCTGGAGATCATCTCGTTGACCAGCAATCAGGCGCATACATACTTGAATGACACGGCGAATGCGTGCGCTATGCGTCCAATATAAAAGACAATTGTTAGAGAGGCCACAAGAAAAGGATCCAGATCGTCAATGATCAACATCTGGCGGACAGCGCTATAATTATCCTATTCCAGCGCAGAAGCCACACGATGATCCAACCGTTTGGGGGAAGCAGCACGCGGTGGCGCTCCCTCGCTCCTTGGGGGCATCAGTTGAAACTCGTACACGTCACGTACGTATTGCAACAGCGTTTCTTTCCCCTCTGGTTGTAATTACCATCCAACTTGCGCGTCCAGCTGTCAGCCATTTCGCTCTTTTCAGTTGGCTGAAACGATGGCTTTCTGCGTGGCGCTGGCGATCATCGACGCTAAGTCCCGCCTGGGATCAGCGCCAACTTTCTTCATTGTTACGACACACCCCAGAAGGGCACAATGGGCTGATGGGGGAGGCGGGCTAACCACAGACTCATGTTTTCCCTATACCTAGACTACTTAACCTGTTTGGGTAGGAGTTTCCGGCATTTGATCTATCTTATCGGCCGCTAACATCTTGGCCCAAGATAAAGGCCGGGATTTGTTAGGCCTCAGATAATTTTTCTTGACAACTCGTCCAAAAAAAGGGCCGGGAGCCCTCAAATCCTTATAACCAAACTTTGGCTATACCAAACGACAACCTCTTAGAACAGCTGAAGCCTTTGGTCGCTGAAGCCTTTGGTCGTTGAAGCCTTTGGTCGTTGAACCTACCGAGATTTTGGTCGTGTAAGTTGGGCATTGGGGCTGCAGCTGATTCCTCCGCTAGAATTTTTTGTGTGGTGAAAAAATCGAAGAATCTTTTACCCAAACAGGTTAAGTAGTCTAGGTATAGGGAAAACATGAGTCTGTCGTTAGCCCGCCTCCTGATGGGGTTCTCGATACTAGCATTTTTCGTTGCTTTTCTTCGATGCCCTTGCTTGCCTGCCCGTCGTGCCGTCTTTGACAGGTCGGCGGTTACGGTAACAGTCATCGATTGTTGCCGTCTTTCTTCGATACACTTGTCTCCAATTGGAATTCGAGACGGCGATGACGAGCCAAGATGTCTCAATATCAGTCTGTTCTTTCACCGAACAAGACGGGCGAGACAATAACGGCGGTGGCGAAGATGACGACGACGACAGTGACGATATAACACATAGGTAAGCAACTACAGTTGTGCGAGACGGCTGGACAAATTGAAGCAACAAAGTGAGACATATCTCTCGAAGCCAAGTTTTCAAGCGCACGATTACCTCTTCCTAGCCGGGAGTGTGCATCCAGGTCCGCGTAACTCCCTCCAAAGTCTATTTTAGGCAATTTGCCGTACTACTATTAGCTACCGTATAGATGTAAAAGTGACTTTTTTACAAGCGTTAGAAGTTATAGTCTATCCTAATTGTAAGCGCGTACTAATAATTTTCGTTACGTATCCGCGGCCTATACTCTTTGTATATATATCGCATTCAATTCGTCCTATATCCGTAGTAGTAATATTGTATATCGTTTATATAATTTGTAACTAATATTTTAAAAGTTATAAACTTTAATATAATTCTATAAATATAATTTTATAAATTTTTACGACAATTGTAAAAATAGGTAAATTAATTACGTATTATTATTAATTTGCCGTAAATTAATATATAAATATTATAAATATTTTTACTTTTCTTTTTTATAAACCGTTATTTACTATTCTTTTTTATAAACCGTTATTAGTATATATTAAGGTATAACCTTTAATACTCCCGGATTATAATATTATTTACTTATAGGATATTTAGAAGTAATAATATAATACCTCCTTTTAATTTTAGGAGGTTAATTCGCTATTAATACCTTTTATTCTTAAGCTTTTATTTTTATTTTTTACGTAAGTATTAAAAAAGCGAAAATAATTACTATTTCCTTTATTAAAATTAAAATCTATTTTTTTATTCCTTCTTTCTTCGCTAGTACCTCCTTTTTTATTACTATTCCCCCCTTCCTTACTAATACCTCCTTTTTTATTATTTAATAGGGGAAATAATAGGGGAGATAATAATAAGGATAATAATAAGGATAATAATAAACCTTTTAAAATTGTATTATAGGGTAACCGCTGTAAATAATATAATTGTAAGCTTGTAAGAGGAAAAAAGGTTATTCCGGGGTTATTAAATAGCAGTCTTTATATTTTAGAACGGATAATTATTATTTGCGAACGGTATTTTATAGTAAATAATCCGTTCGAGGTAATTAAAATTGATTTTAAGTATAATTAGCGTTGGGTTTTATACTTTTAGAATAAAAGGGATAGGTTAAAAAGGTTTAAATTTGGTAGGTAAGAACGTTATTATTATCGTTTATATTAAAATAAGTTAAATAATAGTAGTAGAATTAGTAAAACTTCGAAGCCTTTGCATATATTTAGTAAATGCCTTACAAATCTTTAAATAAAGGAAATTTTAGAAGAAATTTATAGAATTACTATTATTAATAATTATATTTATAAAATATTAGAATATAATTAAATTAAATTATTAATAGTTATTTAAAAATATATTATTTTTTTATTGGAAATTAGGTACGTTCCTACTATAGTAGAGCGTATAGTTCTTGGGCGAAAGAACGCTCTTATTAAAAAATTTCGAATAGAGAATTACGGTAGTCGATAATTTAATACCCAAAAGATTAGGAATTTAAAACGGCGGTTGGGTATAATAATAAAACCGGTGCGAAAAGTTTTAAAAAAAAATAACCTAATTAATGAAATTCTTAAAGCCAAAAGCCTTTTTAACGAATTATTAAAAAAGATTACTGATAAAGAGTAACGGTGGAAAAATTGTAAAGTTATAATAATAAAAAATAATTTTAATTTAATAAAGAAAAAAAAAAAGGAATTAGTTAGTAAATTTATATTTATAAAATAGTCTAATATAAATTTACTATATAAATAAGGAGGTATTACTATTATAAATATAACGTATAAAATTAATCGTTATAGTTTTTACCTATTTACGATTATAGTACGAAATAAGTACGGTTCGTAACTCCTTTCTACGTTCTTTTATACCTCTATACTTAATATTAAAATTATTAAAGTATATTTACGTACTTTAATTGAATAATATAGTAATCTTAATAATTAAGCGTTAAAATATATAATAATAAACGATTTAGCGGCCGAATAATTAATTATATATAATATTTTTATTAGGGATAGAATTACTACTATTTAATATTTATTATATAGAAAATACTTTTAGAGTTTATTGTATAGGAATATTTAAAATAATAAATTATATTTGGAAGTTATAAATATTATACTCTATTGTAAATTAATCGAAGAGAAATATTTTATATTTATTAATAAAGTTATTTCTTACGCTACTATTTATTAAATAAATTATATTCGGAAGTATTGGAGAATAGAAATTAAATATTGGGTATACTAATTTAAATATAATATCCTTTTACTTCTTTAAATTAATATTACGAATATAATTAAATCTTAGTATAGTTATTTTAAAATTAAGAACGCTACGAAAAAGGATATAGTAAGTATTTATAATTTAAAAAGCAATCTTATTATTATTATTAATAGGTTGGAAGACTATAGTTATTTCGCTAATAAACGGAAAATCCGTAGTAAGCACTATTGTAGACCTTTTGTATATAAATTTCTTAATTATAGTTTTAAAAAATTGCTAATCCGTATATAGATAATAATTTTTCGTTAATTATATTTTATTTAAAAATAGTTAAATATATTTAAAAATATTTAAGAAGGTTATATAGTAATATTTAATTGGGAAGTAATATATTAATAGGATAATTAACGGTAAGTTTTTTCTACTATTTTATTGCGAATAAAATATTTATTAATATATATATATTTAATAATTATAATATTAATATAGTAAATGAGGTTGAATTTCCTAAGTATAAACCTTAAAATAATAATTATTTCGAGTTAGATTATAAATTATTGAGAAATATTAATAATAATTAGGTAAAAGTAAATAATTAATTTATTAATATACTTTAATATAAATGCAAATAGTTTTCGGTATAGTAATTTCTATGTATTTATATTTAGTATTACTATTTTATATTTAATTTATTATTATTAATCTACTTTATTTAATTAGTTAATTTATAGGTATAATATAGCTTTAAAGTATATAAATAGATTAAAAAGCTTTTTAAAAGTGCTTTTAATTCTATTATTAGTATACTATTAAAATAAAAGCTATAAGTTCGAAAGATTAATAAGCGGTTAAATGAGAATATTTACCGTATTAGGGATACGGTTATAATTCGTAGAAGAATAATAGAGGAAATAGATTACTAATTTCAAATTTTTATTAATAAGGTAAAAGTAAATATAAATATTATATTTACTATAAACCTAGATAATTTAATATAATAGAGGGAAGAGGTTTTAGAGGAAGAAAGTTAGGTAGAATATATAATTTAATAATCCTTTGATATTTTATAGTATATATTTTAATATTTTATTCGAATTAAAATTTAATATTCTAACTATTTTTCTAAGGCTACCCCCTTTAATATTTGACTAAAATATAATTTTATATAATACCCTATAAAAATTTCCTTATAACTATCACAGGCTTAGCCTAGTAACTGCACGTAACTTAGTTACGTACCTGTGCTAAGGTTGTAATTACTATTAAAATAATTACAACCTTACTCGGCTAGCCCGCCGCCGCGGTCGTACAACGATACGGTCGCGGTCCCGGTTATATAACTACGCGCGCCCTACGCGCGTATAGTCTATACGCTATACCCTTATAAAGGTAGCTACCCGCGTATAATTTCGCTCCCTTTCCTCTTTTCTTTCTTCGTATAATATTATATATCCTATTCTACTTACTTTAGTCGTATTTACTTATAATAATATATTATACTTTATTATTGCGTTTATAGCGTATAATTTTCGATTATTTAAACGTATTAGGATCGCTTTATTCGTAAATCGTTAAATTTAATATTCTCTCTTTTTTTTAATAATTAGGGTAATTTCCTTCATTATAATAACTTCGACCGTTAATTATTTATTAAAGCCGTATCCCTTTATTTAAAAAATAAAAGTGGCTTTCTTTTTATCTAGTAGATAAAGGTAAGCGCCGCGTTTCTTTTTCTCTTTCTATTTTTAAAATTATTTTATAAATTATAAACCTTTTCCCCGCTCGTTAATATTTAATATAAGTAATAATAGCGATCCTACGTACTTTTTAAGAAGCGATGACGAATTCCCTACGATTTTTTATTCTTTAAATATTAATAAATTATTTATAATAAATAATTTATTTATTTATAATATTAATATTTATATTATTACCCTATACGAATTTCCTATCTTTTATAGTATTAATAATTTTATTACCGCTATCGAAGAAGACGAGGATAAGGAAGCGGTCCCCGAAGATTATTTATTTAGTATTAATATTATTACCGGATACTTTATTTTCCGTTCGATTATTATATTTATTACCCGTATTTACGTTAAAATTCTATTTATTATTAAAGATTACTGCGAAGAGGTATTTATTAACCGTTATATTATTAATAACGTTTAAAATATATTCGACGACGTAAATTTTAAATATTATTAATTTATTATTAAGTACTAATCCTTTAAAGCTAATAAATTTATTATTAATAAACGTAATAATACCCTTCGCAATATTATTTCGAAATTTACGACTTAATTTAATACGAATATTACGGACGAAATTATTAATATTAATATTATATCCGGCTATTATTAAATTATTAATAACCTTCCTATTTTTATAGGAAAGGAATTTGGCGGCGCCGTTACCCGTTACGAAATTTTCGCTATTTAGCGTTTTTATATCCAATTTTAATAGAAAATCGATACCTTCCTCTACCTTAATAAGGGTATTAAAATTATTAAAATAATTATATTTTTAAGCTTTAAAATCCTATTTAATATCCGTAAAGAGTTTTAAATTATTTAGAATAATAAGCCCGAAGATATTTAACGTTAAAAGATTAAAAAGGAATTTATAAATTATTTAATTAAACGTTTTAAAAATATTAATTTAATTAACGACGTTAACCGCCGTTTCGAGGAATATTATATAAAGAACCGCCCTTTTATTAAATTTAAATAAAAATTTACTAATCTTTATAATTTAGTCGGTTATAACGACGTTATAAAAATTTATTACTTTCGTAATAAAATTAATAAACGTTTTCGTAACGGTTTTACTTATTATAACCCCCCGGCCGCTAACGATTTTTATATTTAATTCGATTTATATCGTATTATTACTACTAATTTCGAAGATGCCGACTACCGTTAAAAAATAATCAATTACGCCCTTAATTTATTTATTATTAATATTACCCCCGTTATTAATTTTAATTCTACCTTTCGTATTAATCCTAATAACATTCCCGTTAATTAAAGTAGTAATAAAATAAATTTAAACGCTATTAACCTAATTATATTTATTTATAAAAATATTTTCAATTAATATATACGTAAGGGTTTTTACCGCTATTATAATTAGAAAGGTTATATTAACTATAATTATACCAATTCGATAAATTATAACGATAAAGGCCGCTAAAATAATAAGGGTAAGGGTAATAAAAAGAAGAAGAAATATAATTAAAGTTAATAAATTAAAGTCTACGCCACTAACGCTATTCCGGCCGCTTTTACCGCCCCCGCCGCTTTAACCGCTAAAAATAAGGAATATTATAACGTTCTAGAAAACGAATAACCTTTATATTTAATTACGTATAGAAGCTTTAATAATTATTATAATTTTTAATTAAAAAGGATAAAATTTTAAATTCCCTAGAATTAAAAGGTTTAAAGGAAATACGGATTTAATTTTTAAATAATTTTATTACCCTAAATTTAATATTCTTTTTTTCTTACGTAATAACCGGCTCGTATAAAAATTATTATATTATTTTCGTTAATAATAAATATTTTACGTTCGCTTTTATCGACCGTTCTTTTATAATAAAAAATAACCTTCCGCGTTTTAAATTTTAATACTTAAAGAAGCTAATTTTGGCTAATAGTATAATTAAAAGTATTATTTCTAAAGGGGTAAAAACTAAATTCCGTATCGGATTTTATAATAAAATTATTACCTTCTTAATATACGATATTTCCCTTAAATACCCTATAATTTTAGGCTTCCTATAAATATAGTTCTATAAACCCGAAATTAATTACAATACGTATAATATATAATTTAAATATTACTATAATCGTTACTTTGCTATAAATTTATTTAACGAATTAATTACAATATTACGCGCTATTTTTAATAACGTTATAATCGCCGTTATTAAAGTTTCCCTTAAATTTACTTTAATAATAATCCCTCTTTAAAAGAATACGCCGGCTTTTAAAACTATTTTCTTAATTATAATATAAGAACTAACCCCGATAATTATATTTACAGCCATTTTTAAAACGAAGTCCGCTCTTTAAACGAAGAAATTTATTCTTTAGAAGAAGCCCGCTCCTTAAACCAACCCTACTCTTATTTACAATTTACCCATTCTTAAACCTTCTTAACCTTTTATTTATTATAATACCGTTCCGCTTAAAACTTTAATTATTAATTAAATTAATATTAAAATTTAAAGTATTTTAAAAATAATTATTCTTTTCGTTAAATTTAAAAGCCTTATAATTTACGAACTTTATATTAAATTAAACGGTCGGCGTATATTAACCGGTACGCGTCGCGAATATAATCCCCGTTCGTTTAAAATAGTAAATAACCTATTAAATTTAAAGGATATTAAGGAATTTAACGCTACTACGTTTAATTTCTTATATAAAAGGAATAATTTATAATTTATAATTACGATATATACGGAGTTCGAACGCTTAACCGCTATTTACGAATTTAATAAAATTATTTTAACCGAAAAAATCGTTAACGATATTTAAAATAAGGAGGGTAAAAAATATAAAGATATATTATTAAAAAACCTTTATAGGTTTATCGAAACTATAGCGGGTAATAATTCCGAGGATAATATTAAGGCCGTAATTTTAATAAAGTTATTAAACTTAACAGGTAATTTTAATTAAAATATTCCTATATATAAAAAGATTATTTATTAAGTTATAGTAATTAAAATCGCTAAATAAATTAATTTTAATAAAATTACGGAGGAGGATGCAAAGAAGTTTCTTAAAAAAAATCGATAATTAATATTATTAAAGGAAGAAATTATAATCAAAATCCCTAAGCGGTATTATAAGAATATTTTAGCTTTCTTACCCTAATTAATAAAAGAAATCCTATTTTATCGTATTTATAATTATAAAATTAAATTATTACTAAGCGCTAAGCCGTTTAACGTTCGCGTTCGCCCGACATCCCTTATCGAAATTTTAATTATTAAATAATAAATTAATAATAATCTTCGTAAAAGTTTTATCCGCCCTTTATAATTAATTATAATTACCCTTATCCTTTTAATTAAAAAACTGGGTAGCGGAATTCGAATTTACGTAAATTATAAAAGTATTAATAATATTATTTTAAAATTCCGCTACCTACTCCCGTTAATTAAAGAGATTTTAAATTCGATTTATAAAATAAAGATTTTTATTAAATTAAATATTATTATTATATTTAATTAGATATAGGTTAAAGAGGATTACGAATAATTAATTACGTTTATTATTTATTTCGGTTTATTCGAATTTTTAATTTATTTATTTAGCCTTTAAAGCGCGCTAAATACGTTTTAAAATTATATTAACGATATCCTATATAATATTTTCGACGTTTACGTAATTATATATTTTAATAATATCTTAATTTATTCCGATAATAAAAAGGAATACGAATAATATATTAACGAAATTTTAAAACGAATAATTAAAATAGGATTATAAATCAATATCGATAAATACGAATTTTATACGATATATACAAAGTATTTAAATTTAATTATTACGCCTAGTAATATCGAAATAGATCCTAAGAAAGTCGCTACCGTTATAATATAATAGGTTCCCGATTTTAAATATTTACTATAACGTTTCCTAAGTTTCGCCAATTTTTACCGTCGTTTTATAAAATACTTTTCGATTATAATAAGATTATTTTACGAATTAATTAAGAAAATAATATTCGTAGATTAGAAATAAATAAAGCGGTATTAAAATTCTTTCGAAATATTGAAGAAGGCTTTTACGAGTAGACTAATTCTATATATTTATAATTAATTTAAATTAATTATTATAGAGACGGACGCTTTAAATTAGATTTATAGAAGAATTTTATTATAATATAATAATAATAACGTTTTATAACCGGTCGTTTATTTTAATTAGAGATATTCCGCCGCCGAATATAATTATAATATTTATAATAAAAAATTACTAACTATTATTAAAGTATTAGAAGAATAGAAACCGGAATTTAAAAAAGCGTAATAATTATTTAAAATTTTTATAGATTATTAAAATTTAAAAATATTTATAATTAATAAATAATTAACGCCCTACTATATAAAATAATTTTAATTCTTATTTTATTTTAATTTTATAATTAAATACCGACCGGGTTCCTTCTAAATTCGCCCCGACGCCTTTAACCGTAAATTAAAAGATATCTTTAAAAATATAAATAATGAGCGGTTATTAATACGTAATAAGGTTTTATTAAATAAAAACCTCTTCGTTAATAGCGCTTTTATTTTAGAGCTAGAAGACGAACCGGACGTAAGAAACCTCGTCGGTTATAAATATAAGGCTTTAAAAAAAATAGAATTAGAAGAGTTAATAAAAATTGAATATTTATACGAATTAAATATTTTAAACGAAAAGTTAATAAATAATTTAATAACGGAATTTTATAAAAAGTCTACCTTCTTATAAAACGTTTTAGCCTACTTATTAAATTTTAACCATTGCGTATAATTAAAGGAAGTGCGTAAATAAATAGCGAAAACTTCGTTCGCGGAATATTATACTATTTAAAGATATATTTATTTTAAGAATACCGTTATTATAAACCCTAATAATTCCACTCTTTATTTACAATTCCTTCGATATATCTACAATTTACTATTAATAAAGCATTTAAATAAAGAAAAGACCTTCTATTTATTATTATAATTTTACTTTTAATTAAAGATATATTAATCCGTTAAAATATATTATAAAGTATATTTTTAATACGTAAAGATAAAGCCCTTATAATACTCCCTTTACGGTTTATTAAAATTATTAACCGTTCTTTTCACACTATAGAAAAATATTTCTATTAATTATATTACCCTATTAACGCCTTATTTTCAAAGGGGATAAGAATTTAAATATATCGCGGTAATAATTAATCGGTTAATTAAAATATATTACTTTATCCCTTATAAAATTTTAATAATAAAGGAGCTAACGGAGCGTTTTATCGATAGAATTTATAACTTTTATAACGTACCCAATATTATTATTTCTAATTATAGTATATAATTTATTTTAATATTTTAAAGGACCTTATTTTCAAAATTAAAAATAAATTTAAAACCTTCGTTTATTTTCTATTTATTTATTAATAATTAAATTAAATATATTAACGCCGAAATAAAATACTATTTAAAGATTTATATTAATTAAATTTAAAACGATTAGGTCGATTAACTATTAATTACGGAATTTATAAAAAATAATACCGCCTCTAAAATTATAAAAATATTCCCCTTCTTTATTAATTACGGTTTTAACCCGCATATAAGTATTAAACCGGTTACCCTTTACCCTCCCGAATTATTAAAAACTTAAAAGGCCGAATTCTTTAAAATTTATAAAGTAGCGGAATAATTTAAAACTATCCTCGACTTTATAATAATTAAAGTAAAGTAAATATAATAACGTTACGAAAATAACGCTAATATTAGGAGGTTAGACGCCCCGGTTTATAAGCCGGGCGATATAATCCTTTTTAATACTTAAAATTTTAAAACCGGTCGCCCGTACGTTAAATTCATTTTACTTTTCGAAGGTCCTTTCCCGATCGTTAAAATTAATATTTATTCCGTTACCTTTAAGTTATTAATTAATATAAAATACAAACGGATTTTCAACGTAAATAAAATAAAGCTTTAATTACTAATAAAATTATTAAATTAAATATAATAGTAATAGGATATCCGCGCTAATATAGGGAGGATTATATACCGAACGGATAATAGCGAAGATTCTTTCGAATAAAATTTTATAAAAATCGATAAATATAAGAAGGAGAGGGGTTATTAAATATATTATATTATTTGGACTCCCCTTTATAAATTTAATTAATAATTATATATTAATATAGCGATATATTTAAAAAAGGTTAGGGAATTTTACGAAAAGTATCCCAATGCCTTAATACCGCTAAATTAGGCTAAGGCCGAAAGGAAGAGGTTTAAGGAGGAGGTATAGAAATTAAAGGAATTAAAAATACCGTTACTAACGGAGAATATAGAAATTCCGGCCGAAGAATAGAAGGAAGTAAGGAGAAGGTTGCTATAATTGAAGACCGCTACAACTATAGAAATTTTTCGAAGTATAGCAATACGTTTAATAGGGATTTCTATTATTTTATATAATAATAATCAATTATACGGCTTCTTTTAATTAAGAGTAATATTATAGGCTTAATTTAGTAATTGTACGTAATTTAGTTACGTATTTGTACTAAGGTTGTAATTATTATTAAGATAATTATAACTTTATTCGGCTAGCCCGCCGCTACAGTTGTATAGCGATACGGTCGCGGTCCCGGTTATATAACCACGCGCGCCCTGCGCGCGCATGGTCTGTGCGCCGTACCTTTATAAGGGTAGCTACCCGCGTATAGCTTCGCTCCCTTTCCTCTTTTCCTTCTTCGTGTAATATCGTATATCCTATTCTACCTACCTTGGTCGTATTTACCCGTGATAATAACATTATTAAAAAGTGCTAAGCAATTACCCCGCGGCGGGGTAATAATATATAATAAAGAATAATAATTAATAATTTATAAAATTTTTAACCTATTAAAAAATTTATATTTAATATAAAATTAAAGTTTTAACCAATAATATTATTAATAATTATAAAATAAACCTATATATTAAATATTGGACTTTATATTAATATATATAGTAGGATATTAAAAAAGGAATTTATCTTCCTTAATATTTATTAATACTAAACTATATAGTAATATTTATAATTTTTCGGTTACGTTTCCCGTATAAGTAATAAAATAAGAAATATAAATTCGAATTTATATTAAAC